>OX465250.1:808314-2292083 GCA_949987775.1 Aproaerema taeniolella | reverse complement strand
TGTATATTAAAAACGCGACTTTTTATGAACTTGTATGTACTTGCAACTTTAGGCAAGCCAGGCTTCATACAAAAATGTTCGAACCCCTTTCTTCATTTCACTTTTAATCGCGACTGTACCTTTCTATGAAAATTAAGTAAAGTCTTTTTTCTCTAGAACGGGACACCGAGAAACTCAGATTTTTCGATGATTATACTCGAGAAATTCTCGAAAAATTATCTACGCAAGCAGATTTCCCCTACGTCATCCCGTTTTCGAGATCCAGGTGGCTCAGCTGTAGTGACGCGTCACTGCATGTTGTCTCATTAATTCTTTATTAAAAGGAACGTGACAGCATGCGTACAGATGCTTAAAAAACGTGACAACATCCAAAGCTTCTCTCATGCTAACCCCCCTAAAATTGGCTGGCCCAAGTAGGAAAAATGGATTGAAATTTAGGTCAAAATTAGGGGCTTTTTAGGTGCTATTTAGGTGCGCAAATAATAAATTAGGTGCACTAACCATTTTTGAGAAAACCAAAAAAATAAAAGGTCCGCTAAGTTCTAAAAATCTAGCAGACCCTTCTAAAAAAAATTATTTTTTTTTAATTGTGTAGGAATTAAGTGCTAATTAAGTGCTAATTAAGTGCTAATTAAGTATTAATTAATCCATCCCAGGCAACGACGCTTCATTTTTGTCTGAATCTGAGGTGTCGTCCTATGGTCTCATGCGGTGTGGTAGGCTCTGTAAAGGGCCGTCTGGTTCGCGACCACCCTCCTACCGAAGTCCGACGCCAAACAGCTTGCTGTGTTCCGTCGGTGCGTGGGAGTACCAGTACCTTTATAGGCGTTTTCTGGGTTAACTCGCTCCATCGTCGACCTCATCTTTGACCTTTATGGTTAAGATTGAGGTCAAGAGTTAACCCATCTTATAATTAAAAAAAAAAAAAAAAATATGTGTTAGGATCGAGATGACAATGTCACCTGCAGATGTTTGTTTTCGCTGGTGTTTTGTTTGTCTCAAAAATTTGATCCAGCAGCTCGAGCACAATGGCGGCAAGCCCGCGCGGCGCGCCACTCGGCTCACGCTGAAACTTGAACTTAACTGAAACTTGAAACTGAAACTTCACTCTGAAACTTCACGCTGAAACTTCGCGCAAAGGCTTGCTGGCCCTCTGGCGTTGTCAATGTTGACATATTGACATAGGACCGCGGCGCATTACGGACGCTACCTATCACCATCGTACTCGAGCTGCTGTTGTTTTTTCAATTCAATTCTTTAAGAAAATAAATATTTATTATTATTTTTTATTTAAATAATAATAAAATAGCGTCCACAACGGCGATCTTGCCAATTTCCAAGTACCTATTTAATCAAAATTAAAACATAGAATGGTGAAGTCGCCAATATCAAGTAAATAAACCTTGGTTCCCTTTATCACGAAGTGCTTTCTTCTAAAAATCATATTTAAAGTTTTCTTGATTATTTAGTGGTTCAATTTTAGTAAAACGTCTGTTTCTTGTCGACACCAACGAAAATTATTGTACCTTAGAATAAATATTAAAGGTTATATATACTCTAAGTACCTATTGTACTTACTTTAGTTTTTAACTTATTTTTTTTAATTAAAAATGGGTTCGCTCTTGACCACAATCTAGCTTAGGGCAAAGATGTGGTCGAGGAATAACTATATAAATATTGTTATATAGCCATATCTCGTGTTAGTGAACATTCTTCTTAATGAGAATAAAGAATCTATAAAGTTTATACATAGGTTAAACCTAACCTTAACCTAACCTAACATAAACCTAACCGTGTGGTGATCGGTTGAGAATAACACCACCCCATCTCTTTCCGTTGGTGTCGTAAGAGGCGACTAAGGAAACACAAATGAGACCTGCCTCCTAGTAATCCATCCCAGGCAACGACACTTCATTTTTTCTGAATCTGAGGTGTCGTCCTATGGTCTCATGCGGTGTGGTAGGCTCTGTAAAGGGCCGTCTGGTTCGCGACCACCGAAGTCCGACGCCAAACAGCTTGATGTGTTCCGTCGGTGCGTGGGAGTACCAGTGCCTTTATAGGCATTTTCTGGGTTAACTCGCTCCATCGTCGACCTCATCTTTGACCTTATGGTCAAGATTGAGGTCAAGAGTTAACCCATCTTATAATAATAATAATAAAAACCTTTTACGGGTTGTAGTACGTCAGAGCTTCGTCCGTTGATCGGCAGAGTGCACCGCTAGCAGGTGACGATGACGATTTTGGAGCACTAAGATGTGTTCCAAAATCGACACCCTACACACAGATGTAAGTGATGTATTAAAAGGCAGTGATAACCCAGTTGGTAATGAGCCAGACTTGTGATCGGAAGGTCGCCATAACCTATCAAGAAGTGAAGTGATCGGAAGGTCGCGGGTTCAAATCCTGGTGCGGGCCTGTACCTCTAAATTCGTCTTTTCGGATTTATGTACGGATTTCTAATTATAGTCCAGTTATCTTAGTCAAAATAAGGTAAGAATCTCGGAATGTGAGATACCAAGCTGTATATTTGTATAAACTTTTATTTTGACATCCTGAAACTTGTCTCAAAACCTACATACTGTAAGGTCTCCGCATCTGTCAAAAATTAAGGTCAAAGGGCACAAAAAATGTCAAAATAAAAGTTTATACAAATATACAGCTTGGTATCTCACATTCCGAGGTGAAACTACTAAGATGACTGGTCTATTATCACTTGCTTAACGGTGAAGGAAAACATCGTGATGAAACCGGCCCGTCCAAGAAAATTCATTTTCGATAAACGAGCGGTCCACCAACCCGCATTGGGCCAGCGTGGTGGACTATGGCCTAAAACCCCTTCGTGTTTCGAAGGGAGGCCCGTGCCTCTCGGTGGGGACGTATATGGGCTGATGACTATTAATGACCCTCAGTAGAGGTATATACTGTTTTTGAATCTTCTTCCAACCCCACTTTAGGAACCAAATCAAATGCACGACTATTATCGACAGATGTTTGATCACCACTAGTGCTAACAAAGGAACGTTCAATCGAACATGTGCGCAAACGCACATGGCTCTTAACTTTGCTGTACGTAATACTCATTCTGCAATACGCGAATGAAATGAGTGAATCATAGACGGCACAGGCACCTAATTGATTATTAACCGACTTCAAAAAAACAGGAGGTTCTCAGTTTGTATGTATGTATGTTTGTATGTATGTATGTATGTATGTTTGTCCGCGATTATCGCGCGTTTGGCTGAACCGATTTTGATGCGGTTTCCAGAAAAGTAATTGTTACATTTAGGAGAAGGTTTTAGTATTTTAACCGACTTCAAAAAATGAAGAGGTTATAATTTGCACTAAAAATGGAAACATAATAACCTAAAAAAAGTAGAAACAACTTCAAAAAAACGAAAAATAAATACAATATCATTTGATGTGCTATGTATTACCTACCTACTGTTTGAAGTCGGTGCCAAGAAAATTAAGTTTGATCACCTTCGCACCGACTTCAAACAGCTCAGTAGGTACTACATAGCACATCAAATTATATTGTATTTATTTTTCTTTTTTTTTGAAGTTGGTTCTACTTAAAAAAAAAGTTATTGATTACTTACGTATTACCACAGAAGATGTACTTATTAACGATAATGTTTGTTGTATAGGTAAATTTATGGAAGAGCAAATCTCCCACCACAGGCAAATATTTGCTTAAACTCTTAAAGGGTGATTATCGCCACTACAAAGTTTTGTAAGATCCGGTACCAATTACAGAACGCGACTCAGGCTCTGATCTATACTTGAGTAGCAGTCGTCTTTATCATTTTGATAGTAAGAGAAAGAGACAATCAATACTTAAGTACAGATCAAGACTTGAGTCTCCTTTAATACGAGTCCAAGATTGTATGTTGTTCTATTTCCGTTTTCCTTTACTTTTATTTTGTTTAAGTAGTATCGCGTGCTGTGTTTTATGAGTAACTAAATGTTTTATCTATCTATAACACTCACGCCTGTAATCTCTTACGGGGTAGGCAGAGCCGAGCATTCTCAGGTTCACATGACGCCACGTTGAAATGTATCTGACGGTTAGGTAACTAGCTTTCCGCCCGGAACTTCGTTCCCGTGGGAATTTAGAGAATTTATGTAGCCTATGTATTTTCCAGGGTGTCAGCTACCTCCATACCAAATTTAATCAAAATTTGTCCAGCCGTTCTCGAGTTATAAGTGTTCGAACAAAGCCGACTTTGTTTTATTAGATTCAGACAAAAATGAAGTGTCGTTGCCTGGGATGGATTAATTAGCACTTAATTAGCACTTAATTAGCACTTAATTCCTACACAATTAAAAAAAATTAAAAAAAATTTATAGAAGGGTCTGCTAGATTTTTAGAAGTTAGCGGACCTTTTATTTTTTTTGGTTTTCTCAAAAATGGTTAGTGCACCTAATTTATTATTTGCGCACCTAAAAAGCCCCTAATTTTGACCTAAATTTCAATCCATTTTTCCTACTTGGGCCAGCCAATTTTAGGGGGGTCTCATGCTACCCTCCTATAGCGTGGTAAACAGCCCTGTGGTTCATAGACAGTGGTGAAGAGGGAGACGGGAAGAGATGCAGCTCGTGAACTTATCACGAGCCGCATCTCTTCGCACCGCATTAATTCTATGGTATTTTTGACGCGTCACTGCAGCTGGGCCCCAACGAATGTCTTATATGTTTTGAACGCGAGACCGGAGTTTTCTTATTTTGGCGTTTGTCCCGAAAAATTCACTAGAAATGATCTACGTAGTCAGATCTCCGCTACATGGTTCCATCTTCGAGATACAGGTGTGGCTCAGCTGTAGTGACGTCACTGCAGCTGGGCCCCAAACAACCCCCGATAACTTTTAAACGCGGCCCCGAGAAATTTTGTTTTCTTTGCCAATCGTATACGACAAATTTTGAGAAATTCTTGGCATAGTCAAACATTAAAATTTCGATTGTGGCCCAGCTGTGGTTATGGACTCGTTTTCTGCGTGAAAATTTTGTTTAATGCGTAAAAGTGGGGTCCCCTACTTGATTTCGAAACTTGATTATACGAAAATTTTTACATCGATGACCATTCACCGATACTTTGTTAATGCGATACACTGCTTCTTCGGTGTATCTTTTGTTCACTGTCACGTTACTTCGAAAATCTTACTTCGACAGCTTGTCCTGTCGATGTTTGTTTGACCTATGTAATATTTCTTCGTGGTTTCTTATATCGATGTAATTTTATTCTATGTTATATTACCTAGAAAAGTTTTTATACGGTTTTCCCACGGGGTTCCGTCATACCCGAGGGTGTCAACGGGACCCTATTACTAAGCCTCCGCTGTCTGTCCGTCTATCTGTCTGTCTGTCCGTTCGTCTATCTGTCACCAGCCTGTATCTCATGAACCGTGGTAGCTAGATAGTTGAAATTTTCACAGATGATGTACCTCTGTTGCCGCTATAACAACAAATACTAAAAACCAGTAAAGATTAAACATAAAACTAGTGGACCGATTTTGATGAAATTTGGTACAGAGATAGATTAAACCTTGTGGAAGAACAGACTACAAAATTTATCCAAATTCCCATGGGAACTAAGTCCCGCACGGAAAGCTAGTGAAATCCTTATCCTTACTAATATTATGAATGCGAAAGTAACTTGTCTGTCGGGCTGTGACGACTAAGCCACTGAACGGATTTTGATGAAATTTGGTACAGAGATACATTAGACCTCGGATAAGGACGTAGGCTACTTTTTATTCCACTGATGGGTACGATATAACCTGCAGTATATTGACTGGTAACAAATCGCGTTGGCATATATTTAAAAAAATCTACGACTACGTACATTTTTTTTTAATTTATCCCCTTCGGGAAAGGCAAAGGAAACTGTGTCCTTACATCCATGTCTACAGTGAAAAATCTTCTTTCTCCATCTTTTTAACCTAAGTCCTAAGCTCCTCATGTTCACGAAAACTGGCGGCGAGAAGCACAACCGCGAGGATCTTTATCGGAACCAAACCGAGCAGAAAAACTGTTTTTACTTGAATCTTTTATCACTACACGAATTTTAGTTAATTTTCTACATAATACCTATCACTATTACCTATGCATAAAACAACTGTTTCATATAGAAAACTAAAATTAAATTGGAACAGCAACCGCCCACCGCCGAGTTCTTGCCAAAGATCCTACTTAACAATATAAATGAAATATCGCTAGGGATGTTCGTACACTGCAATCAGCTGTCCCGTTGTTTTTTTAAATAGCCAATTTAATACCCAGTCCTGGGCAAGGGCTTCTCACAAATGCAAAACAAAAATACAGTATTTGGGAGGAATTGCCATAGGTAATCAACTCGCTTGGCAGACGGGTCGGCGATCGCAGTAGTTAGATAGATAGATAAGAATGAAAAGGCGGAAATTTTGTGATCAATTTAACTGCCGTGACAAAGATTTAACAAAAAGTCGCAGAAATAGTAATCGAAGTAACGTTTTTCGTACAAACAAAACTCCGGCGTCATGAGACACCGAAGTAGCAATAGTTGAAGTAACATTTTCGAAGTAAAGTTACATCGATGAAATAAAGGTCCGAAGTAATAAGTCACCGAAGAAGCAATGTATCGCATTTACAAAGTATCGGTGAATGGTCATCGATGTAGAAAAATTCGTATAATCAAGTTTCGAAATCAAGTAGGGGACCCGTAAAAGTGATAGTGTATTATATTCGATCAAGTATAAAAAACTAGATACACAATCCACAACAAAAAAGCGTCCTCACTAAATGACGTTTTGGGTTGTCTTTTCGTTCAGTTGCATTCGGGCATTCCGAGAGAACGTATTGTAGTTCGGTCACTATTTTGTTTCATTTTGTATGGAACTGTATCTAATGTATTATGCAGTAAATTGACTAAAATTCGTGTAGTGATGAAAAATTCAAGTGATAACGGTGTTTCTGCTCCGTTTGGTACCGACAAAGTTCCTCAAAGAACACAATTACTCCTAGCGGAGAAGTTCCTCGCGGTTGTCCTTCTCGTTTTCGTAAAACAGACGCTATCCGGTTTTACGCAGAACATGAGGAGCTTAGAGCTTGGAAAACAAGAAAGACGAGGCTGTACGGTCTGAAGACCTTTGCCTTTCCCTAAGGGATAAACCGATAAACCAAGGAAAAAAAAGTAGTCGAGGCCACAGACAGGGTTCAAAATCGTAGTATAATTATACTATTTGTACAAGAATTTCATTAAGTGTAGTATGTAGTATTGTAATGTCATGACAGTATACTACGCGAAAATACCAGAAATTTTAACAACCAGTGGAAGGGTAGTGAGATGACAATTACTTAATATGCACTTTCTTGTGTATGCTCTTACAATTTTCTTAAATAATATGCTAAAATAAGTTAAAACAAACATTATTTTATATCACCTTTTCTATCTTGCTTGAACTTAATAAAATTGGCTAGAAATGAAAAAACATGATATTTTTATTATTTTAATTGTTTTTTATGCAATAAAACAAAATTTACTTTAAATTTTGAAAATTTATTGCGTTGAAAATCAAAATATAGTATTATTTTTTGTCGAGTAGTATAATTTTGATCCCCAAGTAGTATAATTTTCCGACGGTCTGATTTCAACCCTGGCCACAGAGTACTTTTTTCTAGGACCTCTCTAATTAGTCTGTGGTATATTTATTTATATACGGAAAGTCGAGGCAAATGGCATGTTTATTTCACGTTTTTCTGTATTAATTTCCTTTAAAGTATGTTTTTCCCACCAGTTTCGGGTTAATTCAAGTGTTGTTTCCCTTTAAATTACGTTTTGCTGTTATTTGAGCGCTACAACATGTCCTCGAGTTCTGTGGAAGATATTCCGGACCAGTGCAAGGTAAGTTTTTATTTTTGACCGAGTGATTCTTTGTTTTGTTACATTGGATTCACGTGACCTTGGGAGTGGACCGTAAATAAAAGCGGCTAGATCTCTAGAGCAATTTGCTCTTCGCGAGATCAATTTAATGCGACTTTGTCAATTGCGTCACAATTTCAAGTTTCATTCATTTAGTTGGCAAAATTGTCTTACCTTAAAAGGACAGAGCCATATATGCACAAGAATAGAATAGTTATTAATTGGTATCGTTATCTTCTCTGACTCCCTTAGTTGCCTTCAAGCCATATCGTCCAATCCCTTTCGGTCTAAGGTCAAGTTCCCTCTTATCTTGAAAATACATCAAAATTGCTCTTGCTTGGATCCCAAGTCACTGTGGCATTTTATCAGGCGGCGGACTGGTCTGCCAAAGCAGCAGTTCATATTAGCTCAGAATCCCACCCTTTCGTTTACAGTCAGGATCTGTGCAATCTTTCCCTTACTAGATCTCGGTGCTTATGGAACAATCTCTGGTCTTCTTCTAAATTAGTTAAAGGGAAATCTTATGGTGAGATCCAGCCCCAAATTCCATCTAAACCTTGGTTTTTTCACTTCCGCTCCTTCTCTAGAGCCGTTACATCCTCACTGTGTCGCATTAGACTGGGTCATTGCAGTTCTCCAGTTCATCTGACGAAGATCAGGGTTCGGGACTCCTCTTTATGACGAAGGGACCTTGGATCATATTTTTTCTCTTGTCCAAAACTGTCTTTTTCTCTTCTTGACGCTCTTCCCTCTCATATTCCCCTCCCGGTAAATATCTCATTTCTGTTATCTCTACCTGATAATAATATGTTTAATATCCTCCTTAACTTTATATCTGACAATAACGTAAAATTGTAGCTAGGGTTAATACTAATATTTCTTTGATTTGATTTGTCAAGTTCTCTCCTCTTAGCTGTTGTTTTTTTTTTTTTTGGAACGTATCTGTGACTTTGCCCATCGTGCATTTTCTCTCTACAACGTGAAGTTGGCGGAATTGCGATCATGCAGATTGCCATAATACAAGATTCTATTCTATTAATTGGTAGGTATTCGAGGTATTGTGTGTGTCCTGTCTCCTAGATGAGATTCTTCCAGAGGTGTCGAAAGATGCCTCTATGTTTAGCAGGGATGGCCAACTTGATTATACCCAAGATCTCCTGTTTACTAACGAAACCCTGTGCGATCTACCAATTACATACTTCTTTAAATCTTACATGAAACAGCATAGTTCAGTACACAATCATGTAGTATTTTTTTTATTATATTAAGAGAAAAAACTTAAATGTGAAATGTTTTTTTTATTTTTTGCCTTGCCACGATCGACTGGACTAACAGTCGCGATGTCGATCGCGATCGACCGGTTGGCCACCCCTGATGTATAGTATTCGGGTACCGTTGGTGATGGACTGCAATGTTTACAATACAAATCAGTTGTGTAGGTATTAAAACTGATTCAATCAATCAAATGTAAACATTTGTATCGCATGAAAATAAATATGGTGGTCGGCGTGTCGGAAAAGGGGCAGCTTTTTAAAAATTATTTTTTGTATGGCTGCCCCTTTTGCACCACCCTAACCCTAACTTTTATGTATCTCAGTAGGTGTATAAGTCTCTCCATTGGTCTCTATCGCGTGTGACCCAGGTCCAGTAAGGGCCTGCTGTCAATTTTAGATCGTCTGCCCAGGTGATTGGTTGACGTCCTTTTCGTCTTTTTGAATCTCTATGGTACCAAAGAGTCACTTTCTGGCTTTACTTATCTTGTTTGCAAGCATCATGTAACTGATTGCATGAAATTTGATGTCGATCAAATCAACTTGCTTTTAATAAGTATAATATTAATTAAAATTTCATTAGAAAACTCGATGGGTGAAGGTTGATCTAAGACAGGATCTTAGACTAAGTATATTGATTTTGAAAAATTGTTAAACTTTAAAAAAAGCTGTCCTTTGATATATGGTTTATTTGGTTAATGTGTGATATGGATATGTGATAGCATGCCATACCCAAAAAATGTCTAGGCAGAGATACTTGTTAGTTTTAGTGTAAGAACATTTGGTCACCTACCCCTATCACCAAATATAGGTCTGTATTTTATTGCATTTACAAATAAAAGCCACTGAGAGTTTCGGGCCATAAACAAACACTATCCATCATGCTGATTAAGCCGACAGTGATGTAGCTATGCTAAGAAGAAACGAGACTGACTATCAGTCTCTCGTTTCCTGGTATAGCTTTGTCTCTCTTTGACTGTCCAGCAAGATGGACAATTAAAAAAGCATCATAGCAAATCTGTTGGAGGATAGAACCAACATTACAAGCCTAATAAAAAGCCAGTATCTTCTCTTTGGAAGGAGGCCTATGCCGAGACATACACACTGTGTTAATTTAATATACTTTAAAACACCAATGTACATACATGCAAATTGTAAACTCTCATCGCAGAATAAAGGGCTTTATTATTATTATTTATCTTCTCTTTAATGAATGAAATACGCCAAATGAACGCGTTTTCCCTGCCATTCATTTCAAAGGCCCCACTCATGCACACTTTTAGTTATAAGTTTGTATGTATGTTTTGTCTTACATTTTACAGTAAGCAATAAAGTAAATATCTAACATATTGTTTTATCCAGGATTTATTCACACAAGATGGGGTCCTACTCAAGGCCTGCCTCGGCCGTCCGATTACAGACCTCAACTCCATCGGAATGCTGTGCATTGTTCAAAACCCGGACTTCACCAAATGTATCGAGTGGCGACCTTTGGATCTAATCACTATTGACTCAGATACTCAAGACCAGGAGTGGGCTGTTGTTAATACAATTGGTAATACAAATATTGATATACAAAATATTATAATAGGTCTTTACCTATGAAAGTGCAGATTTTTTCTCAAGCTTTATTTTATTCATAATTTATTTGATTGAACAGCTATTACTCAAATTGTTTTTTATTTAAATCCTTGAGCCTTGGCCATTTAACGGAGATATTGGGTCAAATTAATATATATTTACTTTAGGTTTATTTGCTGAAAAAGAAGCTCAAATATAGCTTGTTTCATCCATTGCCCGTTTCATAACTTATTTTTGCTGTACCGTTGTTACAGTTACAACTTTCAACTTTCAGTTTTCATCTTAAGTATGATGAAAATTAACTTAATGTTGTCCAAACCTTCCCACAAAATTTAGCTAAATTTGGATTTCGCATTCCCGAGAAAAATCCAAAAACGTTAGTATGGAAAAATCAGTTTTTTTTAAAATATTGTTTCATAGGTAAAGACCTATTAAATATAGAAGATCGTATTTTATCAAGCGACAAATGTAGTAAAATCTAGGTCCTCTAAAAAATTAAATTAGTTCTTACAATTTATTGCCTGCTGACTAATATGAAGAGACAAAAAAATCAAGAACCGGCAACTAAAAAATTTTTAGACAATAACTCTTTAAGGTAACAGTTTTTTTAAAAACTGGCAGTGAGATAAATTTTTTGGCGACAAATGATTGGTGTATTCATCGTTAAGTTACTTTAATTGAATTGTCTTCATAAGTCTCGTTGTCAGTAGACACTTCGACCGCCCCCGCCCATCGTCTTTTACTTTCAATTCGCTTACTATATGTTAAATTGACAGCGAGTTTGGTAGAGTGGTGCTGCCTTTGATTTACAGGTACTGGGTTCGATTCGCAGGTAAATATTTGTGTAAAAACTACTGGACTTACTTGTTTTTTCTTTTCAGTTTTAAATTAATTTATTTTATATTTTTTAGTTAGGGTCAGATATTTATATTTGTTTATTGGTTATTAGCTGTATATCTCACTTGCATAGAAATTTAAGAATTTCCAAATTAAAAGTCTACATTTAAGTGAAAATCGTTACTAACCAACTTTAAATCGTTATAGATCCTAAACGGTAATTCTGATTGAAAAACAATATGAGAAACCTAAACATGATTTTTAAATACCTATTCAACGATACATGACATAGTTCGTTGATTTTCATTTTTTTCTTTTTCACATTATGGCCATTATCGGCCATTTTGATTTTTTTCAAATTTTTATACTTTCTATGACATTCGCGCCGTTATGACGAATCCAACGACGTATCATTTATCAAATTCGGCCTACGCGTTTGGTCTAAATAGTGCCACAAAGGTACAAACATACATACATACATAGGCTGATAAACACATTACCCTCCTTTGCGTCGCGCAGTCGGGTAAAAAAGACTTTGTTCTCGGGTCATGGGTGTTTGTGTCTGTCTTTATGTATGTTCCAAGGGACCCACGACACAAGGGAAAACCTAAGTGTGGGCCTTTGAGTGTGAAGCCTTTTATTGTTTATTATTATTAATGTGAACGTAATAATTCAGGTCGCCGACAGCGCACCCTCAGTGGGAACCTGACATCAGATTACGCCACGGCGCGAGCTCGCATCATTAGGATTCCCATTGATGAGCTGAAGAGCTTCAGGGTAACTAGGAACAGCCAACAGCTGCAATTGTCTACTAAGGTAAGTTTTTTTAAATTCTTATTATTGCTTTTTTTATTATTATGATATGGGTTAACTCTTGACCCCAATCTTGAACGAGGTCATAGAGAGGTCGACGATGGAGCGAGTTAACCCAGAAAATTCCAATTAAGGCACTGGTACTCCCACGCACCGATGGAACTCAGCAAGCTGTTTGGCGTCGGACTTCGGTAGGAGTCGTGAACCAGACGACCCTTTACAGAGCCTACCACACCGCATGAGACCAGATTGAAAACAAACTGAGGTGTCGTTGCCTAAGAAGGATTACTAGGAGGCAGGTCTCATTTTTATTTCCTTAGTCGCCTCTTACGACACCCACGGAAAGAGATGGGATGGTGTTATTCTCAACCGATCACCATACGATGCTGAGGCTTCGACTGTGTCAGGATGGTCATGCCAGCCTCATAGTATTATGTTATGTTGACTGGGCCATTGTTTGGGCTAGCTGTTCCAGTCAGCCAATGTCCTCCCAGAAGCCCGCAAGACTTCATACGTTCCTGCATGCCTCTGATAGGGATCCCCGGTTATGCAGGATCTGTGCCAGTTGTACTTCCACGCCGTGGCATTCCATCATAACATGCGCTGGAGTCTCTTCTGTCACATGCAGCCGCGGCATAGGGGACTGTTTGTGATGCCTATGTCAAACATATGCCTGTTTAACGGACAGTGGCCACTGACCACTCATAGAATTAATTATCACGTCTAATTTGAAGCGACGCCGTACAAAATCGGTACAGCTTGGTCGCAGGTGGACACAATCGCTCCGCCAAAATACAATTTATATCTCCACTATAAAGTTTCTTGTACATTTGTATACTTTTTCCCAATTTTTATAGAGGCTTCGATAGTTAGCGCTTAACGTGGATTGTTCTAAAAATAAGATTTGTCATATTTATAATTCTATGCGCGCTGCTGTTCAGAGGGCCGACAGCTTAACGTGCCCTCCGAAGCACGGAAACGCTTGTGATAAATTGCCACTTTGGTCACCTATCAGGTCCCCTGTCTCTGTATATTGTAAGACGAACATCAATCCAAAGGAAACACCAGTCCTCTTTAAACGTATATTTCCTCTTCATGGTAATGTACAGTTTAATTATATTTTAGATCTCACTATTTTAACGGACACTTCCGTAAACTACACTTTCTAAGGACACGACTACTCTCCTCAACTGCCAGGCAACGAATGTCCCCGTCAGCCAAACTCCCCTTCCGTTTTTGAATTTTGCACGAAGTTAGCCACTAAACTTTGCTACTGTTTTTTCTGTCAGTAGTTGTACCGGAAAAAGTCATTCACCGAACTATTTATTTTAAGTTAAACATTTAAAAATATTTTAAAAAGTGCGAAAATTGCTAAAATATGTAACGAAACCTTACAATATGTTGCTTAACCGGTATGACCTACGGGATTATTTTGTCTCCATGATACCGAGCGGTGATAGCCCAGTTGGTAATGAGCCAGAATAATTGTAATCCGAAGGTCGCGAGTTCTCAAACCCTGGTGCGGGCCTGTACCACTAAATTCGTCTTTTCGGATTTATGTACGGATTTCTAATTATCACTTGCTCAACGGTGAAGGAAAACATCGTGATGAAACCCGCCCGTCCAAGAAAATTCATTTTCTAAAGACGAGCGGTCCACCAACCCGCATTGGGCCAGCGTGGTGGACTATGGCCCAAATCCCCTTCGTGTATCGAAGGGAGGCCCGTGCCGCTCGGTGGGGACGTATATGGGCTGGTAAGATGATGCTGTTTATACAAAAGCGACGTGGCGTGGCGACGCAGCGCTCAAAGCAACATAAAATGAATCTTAATCGCTACGGAATAAAGGTTTTTTCATTCGTCGCTGTCTTCATTCGACGGATGTCTCTTCGTGTTTCTATTTTTAGCAAAAAACCTTTGCTCGGTGGGTATTAAGATTCATTTTACGTTGCATTGATCACCACGTCGCTTGTTGTGTATATAAACAAAGCTTTAGTTCGCAAATTCGAAAATAATGAATTCTCAAATCGATACAAGATGGCACCACCGCCGCCACGCACAAGAGTGAAACTCGGTTCACAGCTAGTATTACACAAAACAGCTAGTATTAGGCCCGTATTACAAATGAAGACTCAAGTCTTGATCTATACTTAAGTATTGATTGTCTCTTTCTCTCACTATCAAAATGACAAAGAAAACTGCTACCGTGCAGATCAGAGTCTTGAGTCGCGTTCTGTAATACGGACAAGATGAGTGAAGCAAATAAGAAATTGAGTACAAAAAATTAACAAAATCGTTGTTTCCTTTCAGCCTGGTGTTTGGCAAACGACACTGTACTTTCAACACGGTAATGCAGAAGTATTTGTTGCCAACTTGAAGGGGCACGTGAAGACTGCTAAAACGAGGCATGATCGGTAATTTTTGTAGATAGATAGATGGATTTGGTGAAGGTTATTTAATTGTTATTTACCAAGGGTTCTTTATGAAATTTATTAAGTTTCATAAGGAGGATCACCACTAAATAGCCAGGTAGCTAATTTAAAACTACCCGAACTGCTCACTCAGCTGTTTATGATTGCTTATTTTTGTTGTAACATTGCTAATTTTGAGCTTCTTTGAAAGAAGCTCAAAGGTCTAGCCACAGAATAAATAATAGTAAGGGTCAAGCAGGCTAAGCAAGAGTGGCCCCCCAACGACGGATTTGGTCATTCTTTCTGGTGGTATACTGGCAGGCCCTAGTAACACTCTATGCTTAATATCAGTCCTCGATCTTCTTTTGTTTTTGAGTTATTTAGGATAATATCATATGTCAGGGTATCACTTTGTCATATTTTGTAAACTTTTCAAGTTAGATTAATCAAACTCAATCATGTTTAATAATAATAATAAAATAGACTACAAAATGCATATTTTTAACTTGCACTTTGTCCATAAACTTCATTGTAAAGAAACGAGTTTTCTTTTTCTAAGAAATAATCAGAGTATCACTTAAAGTGTCATATTTTGTAAACTATTCAAGTTAGATAAACCAAACAAAATCATGTTTAATAATAATAAAATAGACAACAAAATGTATATTATTAACCTGTATTTTGTCCGTAAACTTCATTATAAAAACGATTTTTCTTTTTCTAAAAAATTAATTACTGTATCACTTAAAGTGTCATATTTTGTAAACTGTTCAAGTTAGAATAGTAAAAAAATATGAATTTTGTAGTCTATTTCATTATTATTAAACATTATTTTTTTGGATATTAACTTGAACAGTTTACAAAATATGACACTTTAAGTGATACCCTGATTATTTAACACTATCCTAAATAACTCAAAAACAAAAGAAGATCGAGGACTGATATTAAGCATAAAGTGTTATTAGGGCATGCCAGTAATACCACCTGAAAGAATGAAATGACCAAATCCGTCGTTGGGGGGCCACTCTTGTGCGCTTAGCCTTCTAGACTTTTATCCAACTTTGATGAGTTGAAGCATGAGAACGGGAATTCCAAAAAAAACGAATCTGGTCTTATTCTATGCAAGATTAAATGCCCTCCAACTTTTATGGAGGACAGTTTTCGATATTGTAAGTCCTTTACGAGATATAACCGAAAAACCGCAAAAATACTCCTTTTGGGGTACATTTTTACCCCCCACTTAAGCACACCTCCGCCGGGGGGGAAAACCTAGGGTAGTCATATTTGGCAACAAATGAAGCTATTAAAACAATTAAACCTTTTGTAGGAATTAGATCCGATTTCAGTTCTAAGCCATTGGCCTAGTTAGTAAGGATACAAAAATTTCTCCACACAGGAATACCTACGTAGTGGTGGAACCGAACACGGAGTCACAAGTTCTGAACAGATCGTTTGCAGAGCTGGACATATTCACAGAAAACACCACCGACGTTGTATGGAACCTGGTTACTAACCTCAAGGAACGACCATATGAGACCACTATGGAGGCATTTTCCAAACTTACTAATATTGGTGAGTGAATTTCTTCCAGGGTATGCGATGGCAAACTATTAAAATCCAGTGTTCCTACGTAGTATCTATCACTGCATTACATTTCTGAGCTGCCACCTCGTGAGGTAGGGTTTCGTGCAACGGGAGCTTAGTCTATAAGGCCCGTATCTTCTCATCGTGTAGGTATAGTCAAGTTGTGGCGAACTTGGCTAGCCCTGGTGTCAGAGTTTTCAGACCGCACAATGGCCTCTGACTTGGTTTGAACGACTGCAGTCAATCGACAACAGCCGGGACCGACAGCTTAACGTGCCCTCCGAAGCAAGGAAATGCTCGTAGGCACGGTAAATCCAAAATATTATTATAAAGCTCTCAAGTCAGGAGTCAGTAACCTCAAGTTAAAGTGATGCATGATGAAAATAGGGTCTAAATCTTAAATTATACACATTAGAGATGATCGGATAGTAGATACTGAATATTCAGTCTTGCCATCGGCTATCGATGGTACATAGATACTTTTACGACCTAGGAAGTTGGGGGTAGGCAAGTTTTCGATCACTAAAATTTATCTTACCCCACTTTTAACCCCTGAAAAAAAAGAGGGATGTTATAAGTTTGACGTGTATATCTGTGTGTGTCTATGGTATCGAAGCGCCTAGTCAGTCGAGTCTTTTCCTTGCATTCCTTAACCTCGGGTAAAAGTGACTCAATAATTTAAACAAAACTGTTGAGTTTGAAATAAGTATCTCAATAGTTTGATTTAGTTTAGGTTTCCGTTTCCGCCCACAATAGATGGCGCTAGTGTGTAAGTGTCAACTTTGTCTTCTCGTGTCATGGCGTCTTGCAAGACAAATAAACGTGTGTTGTTTATTAAACTTTAGTTTGGTTTTCTTATCCCATCCACTGCTGTACTCTGTTACCCATAACCCCCAACAGGTTATGGGCCCAGAGCGCTGGCGGGATAAAGAAAACATTGCGTAGTAACAGTGATTTTCGGTTCGCGAAGCGGCGACCAGGCGGAGGCACCGGTCGGTTTCTGTGAAGAAAATTCTGTATGATGGCGGATCCTACGATAGCCGCGCATTACGCCATAAGAAAGTTTGATGGGTCAAACTATGCGCAATGGAAGTTCCAAGTGACTCTCGCGTTGCGAGCGAAGGGGCTGGAGGAACACCTGAACTGCGTGGATACAAAGAAAGAAGAAGAAAAATGGAAGCGAGCTGATGCGTCAGCCATGTTCATTCTATCTTCAGCGATGGAGTTATCACAAATATCTCACATTCAGAATTGTTTGACAACAAAGGAAATGATTGATAGGTTAGATTCTATTTATGAAAAGAAATCAGAATCTACTAGAATGTTGCTACATGAACAGTTTTATAGCTACAAGATGTCGCCTAGTGATAACGTCGCAACCCATATATCTAAGGTTGAAAATATGGCACGTCAGTTAAAGGATGCTGGAGAAGAGATATCTGACCTTGCAGTTATAACCAAAATATTGGGTTCGTTGCCTGAAAAGTATCGAATGGTTCGACAAGCATGGCTCTCGGTTGACGAAGCAAAACAGACGATACATAACCTCACTGCTCGTTTGCTGGACGAAGAGGCCACATTCACGAAGGAAGAAGATACGGCTCTCGTCGTGACCAAGTCAAAGAAATATAATTTCAAGTGTTTCAACTGTGGCAAACGAGGTCATTACGCCAAGGACTGTCGAGCACCGAAAAAACAAAAAGATTCTCAGAAAGAGAAACAGAAGTCACAAGAACCGCAGTCGTCGGCGTTTCTAACAGCTGATGCGAGCTACTGTGCAGAGGATCCTGCGTGCTGGATACTTGATAGTGGAGCGTCGGCGCACATGACGTTTCGAAGAGACTTTCTAAGTGACTTTCGTGTCAGTGGTCATACGTGTGTAAGGTTAGGTGACAAGTCAGAACTTTCGGTCGAAGGTGTCGGTACAGTGCATATAAAAAAATTGGTTGATGGACAGTGGTATGACTCTACTATTAATGATGTTTTGTATGTGCCTCAACTGAAGAGAAACCTATTCTCCGAGGGAGTCATAACCTCCAAAGGTTTCAGTGTGTTTAAAACTGCTTCTTTTGCCGAAATTAGAGAAAATAACGAAGTAGTCGCGAGTGCGCGTCGTGGCAGTGACAACTTATATAAACTAATGTTTCGAGTGAGTGCAGAAGCGAACATTACAACACTACAACAGTGGCATGAGCGCCTAGGACACATAAACATTAGGGCTGTGTGTGAGCTTGTGAAAAAGGGAGAAATCAAGGCTAACCTTGATGAAGCAAAAGACTTTTTCTGTGAAGCTTGTGTTCTTGGAAAGCAGCAGCGAGCTAGGTTCAATAAAAGTACCCCGTCTCAGGAACATAGTGGTGAAAAAGTGTACTCCGACCTTTGTGGACCATTGCCAGTGGAATCAGCAAGTGGTGCCCGGTATTTCATCACTTTTACTGATGGTCACTCAAATTATAGAGTAGTGAACTTTCTCAAGAATAAGAGTGATGCCCTTGAAGCCTTCAAAAATTATGTAAGTCTTTTGGAGAATAAATTTAGTATTAAAGTGAAAGTTCTACATACAGACAACGGGCTCGAATACTGTAATGAAGCATTTCGTGACTATGCTAAGTCGAAGGGTATACAGCTAGAAACCACAGCACCGTACACACCCGAGCAAAACGGGAAAAGTGAACGTACAAACAGAACATTGATGGAGTCAGCAAGATCAATGCTGTATGCAAAGAAACTACCTTTATTCTTGTGGGCAGAAGCTGTGAACACAGCGGTCTACGTGTATAACAGGACACTACGAGATGGAGTGTCACCGTTTGAGAAGTGGACAGGTGTTAAGCCTACATTAACACATCTGAGAACTTTTGGTAGTACTGCATATGTACACATACCTAAGGAGAAGCGAACCAAGCTTGACCAAAAGAGCAAGAAACTTACATTAGTAGGATATGATGGTCATTCAAACAACTACAGACTGATGGATATGACAAACAAAAAGATCACAGTATCACATGATGTCATTTTTAATGAGTCTGAGAGTATCTTAGGGGTTGCTGATGAGAGTGATAATTATGTTAAGTTACCAATTCAGTCCAGTGAAGAAAATGGAGAGTCAAGTCTGGGCAGCTACGATGAAGAACAGTTTGAACGGTTCTGTCTCGAGAACATGCATATTCAGTCGCCGCGGCCGCCTGAGAGTGAGCCTGACAGTAGCTCAAAGACTCGATCCAAAGCTCAGAAACAAGATAAAAGTCTCACTTCCAATGATGATGAAGAGGTCATTCACACTTTGAGAAACAGAGTAATTACTCATCATGCCAACTTAACAGAGATTGTTGAGCCTACCACATATGAAGAAGCAATGGCAAGTGAGAACAAAGAGCAATGGTTACAAGCCATAAATGATGAGCTTAAGTCACATGAAGAGTGTAAAACATGGCAGTTAGCTAAACTTCCTGAGGATAAGAAGACAGTAGGGAGCAAATGGGTCTTTAAAGTTAAGGATAACCCTGATGGTAGCGTAAGGTTTAAAGTTCGTTTGTGTGCTAAGGGTTATTCACAAAAACAGGGTATTGACTTTGATGAGACATTCTCTCCCACTGTGCGCTATGATACTATAAGAATATTGTTATCTTTAGCTGCTAGTGAAAAGTTAAACTTGAGTCAATTTGATGTCAAGACAGCCTTTTTATACGGGTTACTAAAAGAAGATATATTTATGGATCCACCACCAGGTCTGGTAACTGATGGACAGGTTTGTAAATTAATAAAGTCTATATATGGCTTAAAGCAATCACCATTATGTTGGTATACAAGACTAGACATTTTTTTGAAAGCCCATGGTTTCCAGAACTGTAAGGCGGATAGATGTTTATATATTTGTAATAACATGGATGAAGACCCTATATATCTGTTATTATATGTTGATGATGGATTACTGTTGTCTAAAAATAAACATCTGTTAAATAAGTTTCTTGACATATTGAAAAATGATTTTAAAATTACTGTTATGGTTCCAAAACACTTTGTTGGTCTAGAAATAGAGATCCTTAAAAATGGTTCCATTTTTATAAGTCAGGAAAAGTATATTAATAAAATTGTAAATAAGTTTTTTATGGAAAACTCAAAGAAAAGTAGTATTCCTGCAGATCCTAATGTTAAATTGAGTTCACCTAGTAATGAAAGTGAATGCAGAGTGCCTTATAGAGAGGCAGTAGGATCCTTGATGTTTGCTGCTATTGGCTCTAGGCCAGACATTTATTTTGCTGTATGTATGGTCAGTAGATTTTTAAATGCGTATAATAATACACATTGGGCAGCAGTTAAACAGATTTTAAAATATCTAAATGCTACCAAGAACCTAGGTATTTTGTATAGTCAAGGTAACAACACTGTGTCAGGTTTTTCAGATGCTGACTATGGTAATTGCATTGATACTAGAAAATCTGTTTCTGGTTATGTTTTTATAATGAATGGAGGTGCTGTTACCTGGAACTCTCAAAAACAAAAGTGTGTAACATTGTCAACAATGGAAGCTGAATATGTAGCAGCTTGTTCAGCAACTAAAGAATTAATGTGGTTAAGACAAATCTTAATAAGCATTGGATTAAATGTTAATGCTATTGCTCTGAATTTAGATAATCAGAGTTGTATAAAACTTGTGCAGAATCATGAGTTTCATAAGAGGTCAAAACACATTGACATTCAATATCACTACATACGAGAGAAGTTCATTGAAGGTTGTATTGATTTGAAATTTGTAAGCTCTAAGGAACAAGCTGCCGATATTCTTACTAAGCCATTACCCAAGGGTCAATTTGAATTGTTAAGAAAAACAATAGGAGTAATTAGTTTGTAGATCTTTATTGTTCTTATTACATTTTGTTATGGGTTACACTGTTAGTGGGAGTTATTATGTTATGATTAAGTGGGAGATACTTGTTTGGTAGAGGATACTTATTTAGTGGGAGTGTTGAGTTTGAAATAAGTATCTCAATAGTTTGATTTAGTTTAGGTTTCCGTTTCCGCCCACAATAGATGGCGCTAGTGTGTAAGTGTCAACTTTGTCTTCTCGTGTCATGGCGTCTTGCAAGACAAATAAACGTGTGTTGTTTATTAAACTTTAGTTTGGTTTTCTTATCCCATCCACTGCTGTACTCTGTTACCCATAACCCCCAACAAAAACTTAATTGGGTAGACCACTGGTATTGAATATAATATTTTTTGAGATAATATGTATATTAATAAACATAATATTAATATGATAACAGAATTCGGAATCATATTTGAAAATGGTCGAAAAATAAAAAAACTTATAGCTTATCAAACACTTATAGCTTATCGCAATTAATATGTATAAGCTGAACCACTTTTTGGGTCCTTTTTATATCTTCTAAATATATAAAAGGAGAAACTGACTGACTGACATATCAACGCACAGCCTAAACGGCTAAACGTAGGCACTTGAAATTTGGAAGGGACGTAGCTTAGGTACCGTAGAGGTGCACTAAGAAAAGAATTCCCGAAATTCCCCCGGGAACGGGAATTAGCGGGAAAATCCTTTTGTATGAAAAATCTAAACCGCTTAAGTTAGACGCTTGAAATTTGGCATGCAGGTACCTTAGTAAACTTAAAGCTTTGTTGCAACAGGATATTGCAAAATTCCCACGGGAACGGGAGTTAGCGGGAAAAAACTTTTGTATGTTAAAATCTAAATCTTAAACTAAATTAATATGTATAATAAACTAAATGAAGGTCCATTAATGGACCATCAATAAAGTGTAATCTGTTCAAAAGAAAAAATTAACACGCAAACGAAGTTGCGGGCATCAACTAGTCTACATATATTCAACTCTTTTTTTATCTTCTTAAAGTGTACTACGGTAACGAAGCAGTGAACGGCAAACGGGACGTATCAGAAGAAGTGGCAGACTTACTCACGAAGAGCATGAGTGCGCTGGAAGACGCCACCTCGGTCACCAAGAGCGACGAGTACGAGGTCATCAGCGTTAAGCCCACGCTACCGCCACGACCTTGTATACCTAGGTAAAATAAACATACTGTTAGATTAAAAACAGTTTTTATACGTTGTACAGTCCTTTTAATAATTACAAAGATAAAACGCATATCTCCGAACTCCGATCTACGCGCGAAAAAACAATCTGTCAAAACTGGGCCGCCTAGTGCTGTTCCACACCGCGTGGACTGGTAGTGTTGTACCACTTGTGTCGTCAATCGGTTTTCTCTTAACAATACATACATACACTCACGCCTATGATCCCTCACGGGGTAGGCGGAGCATCTTGTGGTTCTATAACCACAAGATGCTACGTTTGACATTAATTCTTGAGGGTTATCAGATGGTACATCATGTATAGTGGTGAGACGTTGTCAGCCTTTCGCCCACATAAGCAAACCCTCCAGTCCCAATATTGACTTCTACAGTATGCTTGGGAAGAATTGGCAGCTGACTCATTCTAAGATTTTCGCTCCCAGTCCAGCGTGGAAGTAACTTCGAAAGAAATTACCTATTTTTAATTTGTACAGCAGTTTTATTTTGTTAAAAGATATACATTTATAAATGTAAAAAAAAATTACGAAAGAAAAATATTTTTATAAAAGAATAAAAATTTTTTTAGAGGCACTCCGCTGTCGACAGAAAAGTGGGAGGGATTACAAGACACGGAGGGGAGGGTCACAGAAGTGGAAGGCGTCAAACAACTCATATTCAGAGGAGTAAGTACTGTAGAGGTTGTATACCTCCCGCGTTAGCCGTCTACTTAGAATGCCTTTATCTAGGATTAAAAAAAATATATATTATAAAATGAGTTAACTCTTGACGTCAATCTTGACCATAAGAGTCAAAGATGAGATCGACGATGGAGTGAGTTAACCCAGAAGATGCCTATAAAGGCACTGGTCCTCCCACGCACCGACGGGACACAGCAAGCTGTTTGGCGTCGGACTTCGGTAGGAGGGTGGTCGCGAACCAGACGGCCCTTTACAGAGCTTACCACACCGCATGAGACCATAGGACGACACCTCAGATTCAGAAAAAAATGAAGTGTCGTTGCCTGGGATGGATTACTAGGAGGGTCTCATTTGTGTTTCCTTAGTCGCCTCTTACGACACCCACGGAAAGAGATGGTCTGGTGTTATTCTCAACCGATCACCACACAGCAGGATTCTGTAATGAAAATCATTTCGCTTCTTTTACCTAATCTTACTTTTGGATTTCTCATGGCTTCACTTCAGAGTAGTTGTTTCTCTAAATAAAATACTTACAAGTCAATTCCTCTTTTGCCCTCTCTCTCTCTCTATCCATCCGACTACTCCTCTCGCTTTAGTACGGTCTAACATGTTTTTTAAACCAACTACATTTGAAGTTAATTGTTATTCGCGCTGATTAAAGACGAATGTGAACCATTCTCTAACATAATCAATGGGCTGTATGACTTTTTTTTATTTTTTTTTATTGATGCTTATTTAGGTACCTTATAAATAGCCTAGGTGTAAATTGTTTTTCAATATCTTAAAAAATAAGAAAGATATGAACGTTTAAATCTCTTAACCCTTTTAGCGTTAACATCAAAAATCTCTTAACATCAAAAAATAAAAAATAATAAAAAAATAATGTAGCGTATGGCGAACGCTTGGTGAACGATATTAAAGTTTTAAAAAAATTGTTTTTGTCTGATATATCAGACTTTGGCGGCGAGGTCACGAAACTTAAACGTCTGATATATCAGACTTTGGCGGTGAAAAAGTTAATTAGACAGTGAGGGAAATACTAAACGATGACATCACAGTGGAGTCCCGCCATTTAAATTCAATACAAAATTTCGTTTTGTAAGAAAGAGATAGACAAAAATGTTTGATAGGTTAATTTTCTACAATTTTCGAAAACGTTTTCGAATTCATTGGCTAAATCACGATTGTGGACTTCATTTTTAACTTTCTCCGTAGGGCGTAGCACACTCGATAAGGCATTCAGTTTGGAAGTACCTATTAGACTACTATCCCTGGCACGCTACTAGACACGAGATCAGAGTCATACAGAAGAAAAGGACAGAAGAATACTTCTCTATGAAACTGCAATGGCGCTCTATGACGGAGGGGCAAGAATCCAGGTAAGTCAAAACGAGGCAATACCTTATAACAGGGGTTCCCAAAGTAGGTGCCGCGGCACCGTGGGGTGCCGCGAGCGTACGCCAGGGGTGCCGCCAGAGTCTGCCGGCGGTGCCAATACACTCCTTCATTTTCACAAAAAAATGAGTAGTAGAATTTCATTTCATAATATGGCAACACCATTATTAGGTCACAGTAGTAGAATTTCATTTCATAATATGGCAACACCATTATTATGACCTGTCAGCTGACTATTCGTCGACCTACTCGTCGGCCATTTTGTAGTTATAGTGCGTCTTTTGTTGCAAATAGCTCCAGGTAATTAACACTGCGAAAAAGATTCAAGTGGATTTTACGGTGAGTTTCAATTATTTTCTTATTCTTTATGAAAAACTATTTATAATATTAGTGACGTCAATAACATGTAATCATTCAACATTAATGAAGGTTAGCTGTTAACCTAATAATAACCTATCAACCTTTTTAACCTCAAAATATTATATTTTTTAAATAAATTTCAGCTAAGTAACTAGCTGATATTGCTTGCGTGCCTAATTATGTCTTTTTTTATGTCTGATTGAGCAATTATGAACGATTTCTTTGCAGAATAATGGACGCTTGGCTCAAAACTGGGTCTTTGAAAAGAAAAGGTGGTTAACTTATGGAAGCTTCTGAAACGTCTGAATCAAAGAAAACCGGCATCAATGAATGTGACGAAATCTGCCAGCAGCCTTCTAGCAGCCTACTCGTAAGCCCAGATTGTTCTGCTTCAGTTCGAGAAAAGGCAACTCATGCTCCAAAGGAGATTCGAGGAAAAGTAAGAAAATATGACCCTAGCTACCTTACTCTGTTTGGCTTTATTCCGGTTGGAAACGAACAGGCGCCCGAAGGGCAATGCGTTAACTGTCATAAAATTGTTTCTAATGGCTGCTTAGTACCATCCAAATTAAAAAGACATCTGGAATGCTATCATTCTGATTTAATGCATAAAGGTGAGGAAATCTTTAAGCGTCGCGCTTCATCTCTTCAGGCGGGGTCATCTATGATGGAGAGAATTTCTAAAAATGAAAATGAAAACGCAACTGAGGCTTCATTTAATCATTTATTGTCGGTTTACATATTGCAAGAACTGGAAAACCTCATACAATAGCCGAGACATTAATTAAACCTTGTCTGAAGGATGTTGTTAGTTGCATGTTAGGTCCCGATAATGCCAAAAAGATTGATGCTGTGCAGCTATCGAATAATACAATAAGCAAGCGAATTGGCTCAATTTCAGAGTATGTCGAGGACGAACTTTGGAGAAGATTAAAAACTTGTGATTTTTTTAGTTTACGACTTGATGAGAGTACAGATGTAGCGGGACTTGCAGTACTTCTTGTATTTGTGAGGTACCCATTCGCAATGCAAATAGAAGAGGAGCTTTTGATGTGTGAAATTCTTGAGACTTACACCACTGGCGACGAGATTTTCAAAGCTATCGATCAATCCGTACAGCAAAATTGTTTGGAATGGAGCAAGTGTGTGGATATTTGCACTGATGGAGCAGCCGCAATGGTTGGAAAAACGAAGGGAGCGGTTTCTAGGATGAAGCAAGTGGCAAAAAACGCCACCAGCAGCCACTGTGTCATCCATCGGCATTCTCTGGTGACAAGAAAGATGCCACATGATTTAAAAGTCGTACTGGATGATGCTGTGAAGATAATTAATCATGTTAAGAGCCGCCCACTTCAAGCACGCCTTTTAAAACTTACCGCCGAAGATATGGGTATGGATCACTTCCATTTCTTGCTGCACACAGAGGTGAGGTGGCTTTCAAGGGGAAAGGTTTTAGCCAGACTATTTGAACTAAAAGATGCACTGGTGGTCACATTTACAGAGCAGCCTTTTATTCAAAAATTAACTGACGTAGACTGGTTGCTTAAATTGGGATACCTTTCCGACATATTCTAAAAACTAAATGAAACCACCACATCTCTTCAAGGAAAAGGAGGAGCACAATTAGACAAAATAAAAGGATTGCGCAAAAAAAATATATTTTTTGAGACGTGTGCTAAGAATAGAGACATCTCCAACTTTCCGCGTTTGCAAGAGTTTGTCAAAACAAATGAGATCCAACTTCAGCCGAACTTCCTCGAAACTATTACTACTCACTTGGTAGGTTTGGAAAAAACTATTGTTGAATATTTTCCGGATATTGATTCTGAGGATGTCTACAGCTGGATGACAAATCCGTTTTCGTGCAACCCTAAATGTAAACCTACAGGGTTGACAAATGAAGCCTTTCAAAATCTGCTGGAAATCAGTGAAGACAGCACTTTGAAACGTAAATACCACGACGGAAGCCAAGAAGAGTTCTGGATGCAAGTGTATGCAGAAAACAATGCTGTTGGCAAGATTGCAATAAAGAGACTTGTGCGTTTTACTTCAACTTATCTATGTGAGTCTGCATTCTCAACGTATGCCTACATTAAAAACAGATACAGGAGCAAACTTTCAGCGTCAAGTGATTTAAGGGTAAAATTAACAAAACTTCTTATCAATTTGAAGGAAATAATGAAAAAATCATTAAAACAGTTTCATACTTCGCATTGCAGGTGAAATATGAGCATTACACTGCATTGTGTTTTCTTTTTTCCTAAGTTGTCAAACCACTTTAAGAGTAGGGGTGCCGCCAATTTTTTTTAGCGCAACAAGGGTGCCTCGTTTAAAATAGTTTGGGAACCCCTGCCTTATAATACCTTAAACCATATATATACGGACCGCTTTACTTATGGGCTTTTTGGGCTATAGCTCAGGGCCATGTGTAAATGTCACAGGAAAATTGTAAAAACCGCGATTTTTTTTTGTAAAATTGTAATATCGCGTATGTATGTAAAATTGTAATAACGAAGGGGATTTAGGCCATAGTCCACCACGCTGGCCCAATGCGGGTTGGTGGACCGCTCGTCTTTCGAAAATGATTTTTCTTAGACGGGCGGGTTTCATCACGATGTTTTCCTTCACTGAGCAAGAGATAATTAGAAATCCGTACATAAATCCGAAAAGATGAATTTAGTGGTACATAGGCCCGCATAAGGATTTGAACTCGCAACCTTCCCATTACAAGTCTGGCTCATTACCAACTGGGCTATCACTGCTTTTTACAATTTGCCTAGTAAAATTATAAATTTACGAAGTTTGGTTATGTTAGGTTAAGTTAGACTTTTAGGTTCGTTTAGGTTAGGTTCCATTCATATTATAAAAAATGGGCAGTTCACAAAGTAACGATAGTTTATATTATTACTAAGTCAAATTACAGTGTTACGGGTTTGACAATGTTACGGTAACATATATAACATTTAGACCATACACTCTATAGAGACGGAGTACTTATGACGTCACAGCACTTTTGAAAGAGATGCAAACATGTGAGTTCCTACAAGATAGGTTACTTTAACGCCATCTCTTTCTGCGTATTCCATTTTTTGATGTCACGATTTTCAATTCGTGACAAACAAAGCGTTTGATCTGCAGCTTCTGTCAGTCATTACGGATTTTAAGGTTTTGTGCATAAAGTTTATTCGTTTTTGTGGTGAATTTGTGAGAAAAGAGACTCCATTAGTTAAGTTGTTGTACAGCTTTTGTACAGTGAGGTATGGTTGGGTGCAGGGAAGGGGTAAACTATTTATATCTAAAAGGGGCGCGCACCTGGCTCCGTCTATAGAGTGTATGGTCTAAAATACAAAAGGCCCCCAGCTTCCATTGAAAGCAATAGACGATATTGAGAAGAAAAGAAAACTTAGAAATGTAGCAAAACCATTTTTATTTAATTCAATTTGCAAGACAATAAAATGGAAAACATAGATATTGAAAGTGTACGTATTAATGTTAGTAATTAAGTAGGCCCCTAATTCTTTTATCTTTTTCCAGATTTTCAGAATACAGAGACAGGAAGAGCTTAGTCGAAAAAGACGTGAATCGTACAGATCGAACCCATCCTTTCTTCGCCGGCGACAATAACCCGAACTTAGTGGTTTTACAAGATATACTAATGACATATGTCATGTATAACTTTGACCTAGGATATGTGCAAGGCATGAGTGATATATTAGCGCCTTTGTTGCTACTGTTGGGCAATGAAGTCGACGCTTTCTGGTGCTTCGTTGGATTTATGGATAAAATTGTGAGTAGTTTTTTACTTTTTTCTAAAAAAAAAATGTGTTTATAACAGATGTTTGTCCTCGGTATATTCGTGCGCGTATCTGTTTTTGTATAAGTTATTGTCGGTCTTTTAGTGTATTTTTAGTATTTCAGTAAACAAAGCGACCTGTCTGAGTTCTGCAAACTATGGGACTTTTAATTAATTTTTATTTTATATGAAAATGTCTTCTTAAACAGCCTTTATACACTTTTAGTTCCTTAGTTTGACTTCCTTTATTGATGCAGTTTCACCAGTCAATTTAATATAAATTTATTTTAAGACGATAAATCTGATAATTATTAGAAACAAAAATTCAAACGAAACAACGATTATAATACCTAACTCTGAATTTAAATTATAGCATTCTGCCGGGACTTTGTTTCCGTGGGAATTCGGGAAAATCATGTGGCTTATGTTACTGAGGGATAATGTAGTTTCTAATAATGAAAGAATTTTTCAAATCAGTTCCGGAGTTTCGGGGCCAATTCAATCGATTTATAATATTAGTGTACCTATAGTAGGCCTGTCATATTTAACACTAGAAATTTCTAAAATCACAAACTAATGGCTAGTTCTGATTTTTATATGTCGTTAGGACTACTACCAGTTTGCAGTTTTGAAACACTAGTACAGGTCTTTAGAAGCTGCAAACTTGGATATGCGATATTGGTAGTGGTCCTAACAACATACTCGTATAAAAAAACAGATCTAGCCGTTACTTTGTTATTTTAATGTTCGATATGACTGGCGTATTGATTTATTTGCGACTAGCTTTCCCATGGGAATTCGGGAAAATCATGTACCCTATGTCCATCATGGATATTGTAGGATTCTAATGGTGGAAATTTTTTCAAATTGGTCCAGTAGTTTCGGAGCCTATTCAATTCAAACAAACAAACAATCAAATCTGTCCTCTTTATAATCTACTACTAGCATTCCGCCCGGGACTTCGTTCCCGTGGGAATTCGAGAAAAAATATGTAGCCTATGTCCATCGGGGATGATATAGCTTTCAACGGTGAAAGAATTTTTCAAATCGGTCCAGTAGTTTCGGAGCCTATTCAATGCAAACAATCAATCAAATTTTTCCTCTTTATAATATTAGTAAAATACTAAGATAAGATATACTACGACGAAAGATTTGATTGTTTGTTTGCACTGAATAGGCTCCGAAACTACTGGACCGATTTGAAAAATGCTTTCACCATTAGATTCCTAAATTATCCGGGATGGACATACGGTACATGATTTTCCCGAATCCCCACGGGAACGAAGTCCCGGGCGGAAAGCTAAAATTAGATAAAAATAATCCTATTTTCTTCTTCCTATCTCTTTCAGTCTTCAAACTTCGACATGGACCAAGCGGGTATGAAGCAACAATTACTCCAGCTCCAAGCACTGCTCTCGCTGTGCAGCGCGCCGCTGGCGGCACACCTCGCGGAGAAAGACTCCGCTAACATGTACTTCTGCTTCCGCTGGCTTCTCGTCTGGTTCAAACGGGAGTTCTCGCACTCGGATATTATGAGGTCAGTCTTCTTATCGTGTAGGTATAGCCAAGTGTGTGGCGAACTTGGCTAACCCTGATGTCAGAGTTTTCGAACCGCAAGGAGGCCTCTGACTTGGTTTGAACGACTGTAGTCAATCGACAACAGCCGGGACCGACAGCTTAACGTGCCCTCCGAAGCACGGAAATTTTCGTGATAATTTGCCACTTTGGTCACCCATCAGGTTCCCTGCCTCTGTGTACGTTTACTTACACCCTCTGCCTCTGCTCGGGTTACTGAAATTCCATACCGTAGTGAAGTTTTTTTTCTTTTATTAAGAATGGAAACAATCTAGCTCAGGGCAAAGATGTGGTCGAGGATGTAGCGAGCTCACCCAGAAGAAGCCTATTCACTCGAACTTTAAAGATATTCGGGTTGTATGAGCTCGGAAATACAGACGCCGGCAGAGAATTCATTAGATTACTGAAGTTCCATTAGACCGATGAAGTTCCATTAGAACTCTAATGTCCATCTGATTACTCAAGTTCTACTTCCATTAGATTAAAGTTATATTAGATTACTGAAGTTCCATTAGATCGTTGACGTTCCAATAGAACTCTAATGTCCATTGGATTACTCAAGTTCCATTTGATCGCTAAAGTTCCATTAGATTTCTGAAGTTCCATTAGAACTCTAAATGTCCATTAGATTACTGAAGTTCCATTAGATTTCTGAAGTTTCATCACAAGAAAGGAAATAACTAATTCTGTGCCAACAGTACACTATAGCAATAGCAATAATTTTAGGTTATTACAAAACAAAGTGGAAAAAAAAACACTTCAAGTTGAAAGAGTTTTCACTATTTATATAATTGTGGAATTTTTAAATTAATGTGATTTTACCTTAAAATAATGTTTTATCTCTGTTTCAGACTGTGGGAGGTGCTTTGGACGGGGTTACCCTGTGCAAACTTCCACTTATTGATATGTGTTGCCATACTCGACGCGGAAAAAGACACCATTATAAACAAAGACTATGGATTTACAGAAATTTTGAAAGTAAGTTCATTATTTCTTGTTTAATTACTTTTGCTGTAGTGACTGAATGTTCCAATAGGCAAGAAATAGAGTTACAGATACCGTAATACACTGCCACTTTTGGAAGTTCATTATTTTTTTAAATTAATTGTTTTAAAAGAAATGTACAAACCTTAGATCTAATAGTAAAATGCTGCAGTGAGAAAAAAGGCTTAGGCTCAGCGATTTTTACCAGACTGACTTCTCCTTCCTATCGTGTAGATATAGTCAACAAGTGTGTGGCAAAATTGGCTAACCCTGGTGTCAGAGTTTTCAAACCGCACAATGGTTTCTGACTTGGTTTTAACGACTGTAGTCAATCGACAACAGCCGGGACCGAAAAGTTACCCAATATACGACATTTTTTATTTTGTTTTACTTTTTAACCCCCGACGCAAAAAGAGAGAGGGGTGTTATAAGTTAAACGTGTCTGGCTGTGTATCTGTCTATCTGTGTATCTGTCTGTGGTATCGTAGCTCCCAAACGGATGAACCGATTTTCGTTTAGTTTTATTTGTGTCATAGATAATTTTATCCCTAGTGTTCTTAGCCATGTTTCATGAAAATCTGTTCAGCCGTTTAAAAGTTATAAGCAATCGAATGTCAGGGGTGATTCAACATTTTTAATTTTAGTGTTATTGAGTTTATTTGCCATAAATGCTCAGTCTAAAATGTTGTTATTCTAATATATATATAATTAAATAGATTTTTCTTTAGCTTCAGTTGATTAAAATTTTATTTCCACAGCACGTAAACGACTTATCAATGTGCCTAGACGTGGACAAAATTTTGAGCACAGCGGAAGGCATATACCACCAAATCATATCGGCGCCACATCTGACGGACCCAATTCGTATAATCCTCGGCATTCCCACTGTTGGGCATGCACCAAACCATTCCGAATCAACCGACGAGACTGAACGGCCGACGTCATCCCTTGCTAATGGTAGGAGCAAAGAACAAAGTCCTGTTTTTGGAGGAGATATGGAAGAAGTTATGTATCAAATAGGCTTAGATATGAATTTCTAAACGCACGTTTTGAGTTCTTTTTGCGTTTTAGTGTTAGTGTGGCAGGGGCGGGGAACTTTTTTGGTATTTTTTTCGGTGGCAACACTTTTTTGTATCAGGTTCCGATGTACAAATTAAAACTTATTTATTTAAAGAGTAAGTTTCACAACTAACCACTTTTTGATACTATTTGACACATTTTTCGTGGGTATAACATCTTTTCGGGGTGGTAAAATTCTTAAAGTTAACGTAAAGGAAGGTAGCTCGGAAAAATCATGGTATCTTTTTATTTAAGGAATGTGCAAGCAGATAATAAATAAATACCACGAATGTATTGGCATTTTCTGGGTTAACTCGCTCCATCGTCGACCGCATCTATGACCTTGGTCAAGATTGGGGTCAAAAGTTAACCCATCTCATAATAAAAAATAATGTTTAAAAAAATAAAAAAATATTTCACAGGCATTTATATTTCTTGCATTTATTTAACAAAAATGTTCTCTACCCCTGACTTTAGTTTAGTATGAGAGTGAGACAGGAATGTGATAAGAAATGTGCTAATTTTCTATAGATATGCATATATATACATATACATAAAAAACACTTTAAATAGATTTATATTTCTACTTTGTAAACATAATTATCTGTAATAGTTAATTATGTTTTGCATTATACTTAAAGAACTTATACTTTATATTATAGACATAGACATACAATTTATATTATACCTACACATCCCACATATTTGATCGTGTTAAGAAGTAGCTTATGTCACTCTTCACTTCTCTCATTCACGCATTGCAGAAAACTCTGACGGTTTCTGCATATTTTTAAGATTATTTTGTTTATTTTTCGAGATCTCTCGGATCCGTACTGAGCGCTTCTCTTTATCTTTTTAACCCCCGACGCAAAAAGAGGGGTGTTATAAGTTTGACCGCTATGTGTGTGTGTCTGTGTGTCTGTGTGTCTGTCTGTGGCACCGTAGCTCTCAAACGGGTGAACCGATTTGGATGCGGTTTTTTTTATTTACAAGCAGGGTTTTTGGCGATGGTTCTTAGATACGTTTTATCAAAATCGGTTCAGCCGTTTCAAGGTCATCAGCTCTTTTGTTAGCTGCGGTAGGGTTCTTAGACTCTTAATGTGTATTTACTTTACTTTCAAACATACATGTGACCTAAAACTTGAAATACTCATGTATGCTTAATAACTATGCAGGGTTATGGAACTCTTGGTCTGATGCTGCAGCCAGGATATCCAGAACACTAGCACACTCTTAAAAAAATAATAGCAGATATGTCGTGTTTGGACTCGTTTTGTTCAGTATTTGATTCTGCATACAATGCAATGGTGGCAACACCGTGAGCTGATGCTGCGGCCAGGATATCCAGCACACTAGTACACTCTTAATTATTTTGAAAATAGGTTAAAAATTTTGAAATAAAAATTAAATTAAAAATTTAAAAAACCCCCCCCGCAAAAAAGTAAAGCAGACATTTAAAAAGTAAAAAATAATACCTTTCGTTGAGCCATCAAATTCATTTCAGAAATACCTATATATATATTTTAATTATCGAAATCGATGGATGGCACGATAGGGTTTGCTCATTAAAATGGCGCTATAATGTCGCGTCGGGGTACCGCTTTAGTGAATCAGTGAATAGTCAATCAAATGAAGGGTCTGATTCACTAAAGCGGTACCCCGACGCGACATTATAGCGCCATTTTAATGAGCAAACCCTATCGTGCCATCCATCGATTTCGATAATTAAAATATATATAGGTATTTCTGAAATGAATTTGATGGCTCAACGAAAGGTATTATTTTTTACTTTTTAAATGTCTGCTTTACTTTTTTGCGGGGGGGGTTTTTTAAATTTTTAATTTAATTTTTATATATTGCGCAACGCTAAGGAATGGAATATCTGCCTGCGTCTGTATTTCCTGGCTCATATAACCCGAGTCTCTTTAAAGTTCGAGTGAATAGGCATCTTCTGGGTGAGCTTGCTGCATCCTCGACCACATCTTTACCCCTAGGCTAGACTGTGGTCAAAAGCGAACCATTACCCATTAAAAATATATATTTCAAGTTTTATTTGGCTCCAATGTAAGATTTGCCTTTTGAGACACTTAAGACTATTGGGCATAATCTTTTAGTAAATTAATACCGAAAATAGGTTGTAATAATTCCTTTGTAACAATAGATTTATTTTTACGCAAAAATAATTAAATATCACCCAATAATACCTTCTTTGGATTCACACAAACACCCAAACTTACACTTTTTTATAATAGTGTGACAATAAATATATACCTTTTATAACTTTGATAACACATACTGTATTTGTACAGCCAAAAACATGTCAATCTTTACTTATTTGTACGCTTACAAAAGGCGCACAAACGAGGTAGCGCGGCGACGATGCGGCGGTCAAAGCATCGTAAAATGAATCTTAATAGCTTCGGAGTAAAGGTTTATTTTCCTCCGTCGCACCGTCTTCAGGCGACGGGTGGCTCTTCGTGCATCTATTTTCGACAAAAATCCTTTGCTCCGTAGTTATTAAGACTCATTTTATGTTAATTTGACCAAAGCGTTGCCGCGCCACCTCGTTTGTGTATAAACAGGGGGGCTACCACCTAAGCCCTGGGTTCCTAACCTGGGAGTAATTACCCCTGCGGAGTAATTCAGCTATTTTACGAGGGTAACGAAGAACCTAATAATAGTCGTAAAAAAATTATAATTGTGAACCATATTCATGGCAGTGCTACAAACTTGAGAATCTACAAAGTTCTATGCGATGAAGTTGGTGCAAAATTTAATTTTCTTTTGTACCACACAGAGGTACCAAGCAAGAAACACAAAAAGAAAAGAGTTTTTCTCAAAAATAAAAGATACAACATTGCTTATATTGATGATTGCTTGTTTGATTTGATGACATTTTAAAGGGGGGGTAAAATCAGTTTTCCTCATAGGTTACAGGGGTAACAATATTAAAAAGGTTAAGAACCACTGACCTAAGCGAAGCTGATGCTGATTGAACGATTGATAAACGAATGGAGTGAATTACATTGCTGTGTTTGGTTCATGTCGTTAATCAAGCTCTCCTTATGAAGGAGCAATCGACAACATTCCATTCGTTACCCAGCATCAGCTTCGCTTAGGTAGTAGCCCCCCAGCGCCTTAGAAAGATCGTACAATTCACTGCCAATACTTTAACAAAATACAAAGTTTTATCTGTAACAGACTGTATTTTGCAAAATGTAACTAACATCAATAGCATGTCAATTTAACTCTGTGATTTGCACATTAATTAACCATGCATAATATTTAGTTCTTATTGACACAAAGTTGATATTTGGATGGCTAGGTGATTTAGGAAGTCAATTTTAATATAGCAATAATTATTAGTGTTAGGTTGTTAGTTAGGTATTGATAATAATTCGAATAAGCGCCTTTTAGTGTCCCAAATATATACAGGGTTATTTGTAAAACACCAATAACCTCACAGGACTAGAATTTACATCATAAACAACAACTCTTGTTAAACGACTGTTATAATATAACTCAATACATTTACTGAAAATAATTTTTCAAGTTTTTCTATAGGTACTATCTAACACTTTTAATATCTGTGTTTTACGCAAGCTAGTAATTAGCGTCGGCAGTGCGCTGTTTAGCGGTAAATTCAAGTAATATTTTATTTAAGTGAAATCTAACAAATTATAAAAAGTCGTTGATCAAAAGTTGTCGTTTACGATGATAGTGATCTATTCCTGCGAGGTTAATAACGATTTACATATAACCCGTGAAGGTGGCGAATCTGAATGTAAAACTGAACAACTTTTCCCAAGCAACATTATGAGCAACTCTTAGACCATACACACTATAGCCGGAGCCAGGAGCGTGCCCCTTTTAGATAGCAATAGTTTACCCCTTCCCTGCACCCAACCATACCTCACTGTACAAAATCTGTACCACAACTTAATTAATGGAGTCTCTTTTCTCACAAATTCACCACAAAAACGAATAAACTTTATGCGCAAAACTTATAAAACCGTAATGACTGAATGTTGCTAGATTGTGGTCAAGAGCGAACCCATTTTTAATAATAATAAAAAAATGACTGACAGAAGCTGCAGATTTGAAAAGTGTGACATCAAAAAATGGGTTACACAGAAAGAGATGGCGTTAAAGTAACCTATCTCTTACTATCTTGTAGGAACTCACATATTTGCATCTCTTTCAAAAGTGCTGTGACGTCGTAAGTACTACATCTATAGTGTTTATGGTCTAAGGAGCAATTTCAAATATGCTACCGAGGTCTAAGAGTATAATTTATCATCATGCTAAACTGATCAAATTTTCTTAAGGAAAATTAAATATGATAGATCGAAAATATGAACCAAAAAATGACTTCTCTGAAAATTATATAATCAGCGAGATGAGGTTTTAAAAATGCTGGCTGGCTATACCTATCGTCGGCCATTTTGATTTTGTTTTTAATGGCGGGCTCCTATGAAATACTCACCGAGATGCAAAATTGATTCTCTGTAGATTGCTATAGTATGACAAATCAGTTTTTTTTCGTTTGGGTTTTTAGAAAGGTTGGTTCAGATTACGGGTATATGCTACCTTTAATGATAACAGTGTTTATACTGTCCCCACCAAGGGCCACGGGCGGCCCTTCGAAACAGTGAAGAGGTTTCTATGCGTATACTTAAGCTCCTAAGTTTTATCTAGTTACAATATAGACTTTATGCTGCTTTTTCTTAGGGATCAAATTAGAAAATCAACTTTCAAAACAAAATTTTGTTTTGAAATAGCAACTTTCAATTAGTTAGCGAAAATAAAAATATTTCCTCAAGGAATATAGGTAGAATATACCTATTCGCCTTTGTACGGAATAGTCGTAATTTTTGAAGTGAAAACTTCTTTATCGGCGTTGTGCACTTTTTGGATGGGTAAAAAATGTTAAACTCCGTCAGGGTCACGTAACCCTGATCGAAAATTCGTCAGGCGGAGGGTGAAGTGAAAACTTCTTAGACCGCAAGGAAATAATACATGTTCAAGTTTTCACTTCTGCCGGCACTCCCGGAGTGCAACCCGTTGTTTTTTTTTGTTACACCTTTCACCGTACATTCCTTTACATTGTTGGCTGATTCACATCCTTAATTTTCGCCAACAACAATTTTTTTTTTTAGTTTTTTTTTTAAGTTTTTTTAGTCTTATTTAAGTTCGCAATTGTTAAGGCAACTACAGCACCCGATAAAGGCAGCACACATAGGAATAGTGCCATCTCCGTCTCTCAACAGGCCTATTTTTGGTTTCTTGGAAAAAGTTGTTCAGTTTCATGGGGAGAATCACCCCCTAAAGTATCGCTAACCAATTAAAAGTCACCCCAAATAACCACGTCGGTTACTCCTTAACAAATAAGTACATATAAATAGAGTTATTCCCATTTGCTTAGTACATATATCATAAGATTCATAAGGCTATATTAAAATATATTTTTTTTATTTCAGGATACACTCGAATGTAATGGATTACGAATGACTATTGTTACAAAAACTGTTTGGGCTTTACTTTCATAGCCGAGTATCATGACTGTAAATGTAAATATACGCGTTCCGTTGATTCTTGTGAATAAAAGCTATATTACTATACATTTTAGACTGCATAATACCTATTATAAAAAGCCAGATTAGAGAAGTAAAAACTTACGGGATCATTTTACGGAAAAAATACGAAAGTTCCGGTTGCGCTTGCTGCATTCTTGACCAAATCTTTGCCCCTGAGCTAGATTTTAGTCAAGAACCAACCCATTATTTAAATAAAAAAGAAAGTTTGAAAAACTTTGAGTTACCACTTAAAAGCTGTAAAATAATCTGTTAGCGAGGATTTTATTTTTCTTATCTGGCTTTAAACATAAATTGAGACGTTAACATGAAAAATGTACCTTATTTCTTTTCGAATAAGAGCGATTCTTGTGACTAGGGTGCGTTTCTAAACGAGTAAAGTCTGCTTGAAGTAAACATAGAACAATAAAAATACTACACCAGCAGCCCAAGTATAATAAGACTTCCGAATATATTATAGTATAGACTTCCGAATTAATACAAGTAAAATGGACAGTTTCTATTTTGAGCATCGAACTAACAAGTACTACAACTGGAATGAGTAGGTACTGCAAAACATAAAGAGGCTGCAACCTAGTAAGCCTTTTTTTTATGTGTTCGCCATGTGTTCGCACTTGAAAGTGGTGATTTAAATTTGAAACAAACGAGTTTATTGTACAAAATGGTGAAAATATGCGTGGTAGAAGCATGTAAAAGTGAATATTATCCGGATTGTGGATTATCTTATCATTAATAAAAGCTTACTATTATAGTTTTATATTTGTAGAATATTCTAGAAGTTACGGTGTGAGAAAAGGACGCAATGTTCTATTTATTATTTCTCTTTCGGCTCGGTTTTACGGACGAGAGCTCATTCCAGTTGTACGGTAGTACTTATTAGTTCCATGATTTTGAGAAGTAAAATGGACCATTTCTATTTTCATTTCTCTTGCGTTTGGACATTCATCCCTTTAGCAATTCAAGTTCATTCGTCAACGTCAACTGAATGCAAAAGTGTTTCCCTTGGTATTCAACCTGCTGAACTAGCGTACCGAATGTGACTTCTCGTGAGAGAAGTCTCATTCCGTACGCCAGGGCAGCAGGTAATTCCCGTAGGCGGTGTGAAAGAGACGGAACATGTCACAACCTACTCAATAAATAGGACAACGGTATTATGAAATATGCCAGCGGTTACTTCGGAAGTAAACGATTAACGACCTTGTTTTGTTCTTGTGAAAATAAACAATTCTGTCTTTCAATGCCCAGCGGCTGCAGCATAAAAGTTTTAAAAAAAAAACCGGCCAAGTGCGAGTCGTGCTCGCGCACGAAGGGTTCCGTATCATTAAAAAACAAGTAAAATAAGTTTGTTGTATGGGAGCCACCTTATTTATTTTATTGTTTTTTAGTATTTGTTGTTATAGCGGCAACAGAAATACATTATCTGTGAAAATTTCAACTGTCTAACTATCACGGTTCTTAAAATACAACCTGGTTACAGACGGACAAACAGACAGACAGGAAGACGGACAGCGGATTCTTAGTAATTGAGTCCCTTTGGGTATGGAAACCTCAAAAAGCAGTCTTATCTGGCCGCCATATTTGCGCACAGAGTACGTAACCAGTAGAGGTGCATTCAACGGAAATTAGTTGGCAATAAACACTCACCAATACCTAAGATAAATGGGAGTCACGTGTCCTATCTTGCTTGCGAGAGAGAGAGATAGAACTAGTGGCTTGACCTAGGACTAAGTATCTATGGACAGAGCTTACTGCTGTTGCCATTCTTGCGTCTGTGTAAAACAATTCGTATCATGTGTCTTTTTCTATTAAATGCGACGCCCATATGCGTGCAAGAGAGAGCATTAGTCAGAACGGCAACGTTGCAATATACGTGTGAATCGTGTCACTCAGTGACTAGCTTGTAGGTCAAAAGTGAGGTTAGTTTGTGTGTTTATAAAGTGAAAAAACTTATCACTATTCAAATTGAGTTTGAAATCTACTATATAAAAACAAGTCTGGTTTTCCTTCCTGACGCTATAACTCCAGAACGCACGAACCGATTTCCACGGTTTTGCATTCGTTGGAAAGGTCTCGGGCTCCGTGAGGTTTATAGGATACTTTTTATTTAAATAAAAATTAGGACACGGGCGGAGCCGCGGGCGGAAAGCTAGTATTGAATAAAAATAGTGTTGATGGCGTGCTGCGTACCATTGTGTACTTGGTGAATGGCGTAAAAACCGCAGGAATATCATTTCATATTTCCTTACACACACACTAATACAATTTTTGACACTGCACACATTGATAAACGGCTACGCGTTGCGGGCGGATTGCTCCATCCATACGTCAGTATATACTTAGTCCTAGGGCGTGACTATACGCAGCCTTACTTTCTGAGCAAAATCACAAAGGTGTTGTAACAAACTGATCGCCTTTCTGGTTAACTTGATGGCCGCAGCTACGTCTAAACTTTGATAAAAAAAAATACAAAAAAATACAAGCATTTCTGGCTTCTTTTCGTAACACGAATGGAGAGAGACGTCTTGAATTCCACAACACAGTCTACTTTGGATAGATATTTACAATATGATGAACGCACCCTTGTTTTATATTATTGACCTTAGCTCAGTCTTGAACTTTATTACTTACACGCTAAAATTGAATTTCGCTCGCTTACTAGAATACAGTCATATGCGATTTATGATGTAAGAAGGAAAATTCAGCCTAATGGCTTAGTAATAAGAACGACCTTTTTCATGTCATCGTTTGTAGTGATATTTTATATTTTTATAAATAACACTTTCGTCGTTGTTTATTAAATTGGTCGAGTTAATAATTATAAGATGATCACATTCACCGATTTTTATTCTTTAGCTGTTGGAATCATTTAGAGACCATATTGCAACTTGAAAACTTGGATTTAACTTAGTTGGTGAATTGTTTGATGTTCCTCAATACGCAATTTGTATATTTATTTGTTACTATACTATATGGTCTTTATTACAAATAACACTACCTTGCATTGATGAGTGGATATCCCCACTAGTGAAATAAATGCCAATTTTTCTGTAATTTTTGTGACTAAATTAGCTAGCGAAAATTAAGGATCTGCATTAGCTCACTAAACCAAAAAAAATTCCCCAAGGAACAGGTCTATATTTAAAAAAACAATTTCGCCTCTCCAACTTGTGCGATCAGCTGATTTAGCTTTGTATGAATAGCCGAATTTTTTTTGAAAATTTTATATGTGTAGTTAAGTTGTTCAGTTTCATGGGTAGATCAACTCGTTTCGCTAACTAATTTAAAGTCATATAATACCTACTATGATGTGATAACAAAATTAAAACAAAAAATCCAGTCATTCAAAATTGTATATAAGTTTTCTTCTTGTATAGGTTAGTACTTTATGGTGGGCCTCCTAAGCTTACTACTAACATTCTTTTAAAATAATACTAAAACTACCTTTCTTAGGAGTATAGACCAGGGTCGGCAACCTTTTGAGACGAAAGAAAATAAGGTTTGCATGATTGAGTTAACCTTTTCACCGCCAAAGTCTGATATATAACTGATTTTAACCGTGTGGTGATCGGTTGAGAATAACACCACCCCATCTCTTTCCGTGGGTGTCGTAAGAGGCGACTTAGAAAACACAAATGAGACCTGCCTCCTAGTAATCCATCCCAGGCAACGACACTTCATTTTTTTCTGAAACTGAGGTGTCGTCCTATGGTCTCATGCGGTGTGGTAGGCTCTGTAAAGGGCCGTCTGGTTCGCGACCACCCTCCTACCGAAGTCCGGCGCCAAACAGCTTGCTGTGTTCCGTCGGTGCGTGGGAGTACCAGTGCCTTTATAGGCATTTTCTGGGTTAACTCGCTCCATCGTCGACCTCATCTTTGACCTTATGGTCAAGATTGAGGTCAAGAGTTAACCCATCTTATAATAAAAAAATATATATATATATATATCAGACAAATAAAATTACCAATTTAACTGTATTTTTTCTAATTATTAATATCGTGGCATGTGGTGAACGTTTTTGACGAAAACTTTTGGCGCTAAAAAGGTTAAAAAGAGCGCCCCTCGGAGTTTCTTGCCTAGTCTTCTCTGGGGAAGACTGCACCTTTGCGAATAGGCGCAAAGTTAAAAATGCCACGGAACACTATGAAAAATGCTTATGTAATTCACTACTTTGACTTATTTTAAGTAAAATTCTACTGTTTTAATTATTTAAAAAGCTATTTTAGAATTTGACAACAGACAAGTTCACCCAAGCAAAGCGCGAGCGTAGCGAGCGCGAAAATTGTTTCTGAACTTCATCATGATAATTATAATAATGGATGAAAATCCTTACTAATATTATAAACGCGAAAGTTTGTAAGTATGGATGTATGGATGTATAGATGTTTGTTACTCTTTCACACTCAAACGGCTGGACCAATTTTGATACAATTTGGTATGGAGGTAGCTGACACTCTGGATTAACACATAGGCTACATAATTTTCCCAAATTCCCACGGGAACGAAGTCCCGGGCAGAAAGCTAGTATTCTTATAATTATTGAAATGCAAGTAGGTATAGTTTCGAAGAGTAAACAATTTTTGTGTATGGACCTGGAGAACTGCAAACTTAATACCTACCGAAAGAGCCGCAGGTTATCGACCCCTGGTGTAGACTCTTTTATTATGGGTAAGTGTTATTTGAATATTCTTTAAAGAGGTTTCAGGACAAAATTGATGGCCATTACTAGGATGCTATTTTTTATTATTAGTTCTTATTTTAGTTTACCTAAAATTGTTTGTGACATTTGTTTCATGTTCATACTTTACCTACTACTACAATTAATGTGTATTTGCCAAGAAATCAGTTGAATTATAGTTTCTTCGTCTTTCTCAGTTTAATAAAGTTTTCGTACCTGAAAATGTTTGTTTTTTGTGTTGACAAGCTTCTGGGAAAGTAGTTGATGGCAATAAATTTTGAGAAATTATAGGCATAGTCTAACATTTTTTATTTTTATCTATTTATTTATTTTTTATTTCTATTGTGGTCCAGCTTTGCTGATGTACTCTCGCGGTACGATGATGATGATGATTCCAGGTAAGAAGATTTTACCAATCATTTTTACCCTTTTGTATTTTGTAAAAAAAAAAATGATGAAGTAAAAGCGGAATTTAATTTTCATACTTTTTACCAGATTTATTGTTTTGGACTTAAATTTACTTATAAATAAGACTATTATAATAATTTTACATAATTAAATTGTAAAAGTCCAATGAGATCAAATAGTTACTAGCTCTAATATAAAAAAAAAAAATTTAAATAATTTGAATTGCCATTCATGTGTCTGCATTATTTGAGTATTGAGTATATTTTACTCAAATAGTAAATATGCACAAATTATTTAATAATTGGTCAATGGACATGGACTATAGAAAGATAAATATGAGAAACTTGGACAAAAAGCAAAGTAACATTTTCATATACAGGGTGTAAAAGACAGCTTAGCAAAACTGAAACCCTGGACTCGAGACAATCATTCTGAATGGTTTTCTAGTGGAATTTTTCTCCGGAATATTTAATTTTTTTAAAAATGTTTCTTCACATTTTCTGCTTACATTTTTTATTATTTAATCGAATACACGGCATTACGCAATAAAAAACAATCATAACAACGTAAAACACGAAAATCAGCAATGTACATCGCACTTCGATAGGGGCGTGGTTTCACGATACGTTGCGTAGCGCCAAAGTAGGTAAATAATGAAAACTCCTTAACATGACGTTTCCGGGAAAAAGTAATTACTTATAGCTGATGATAGTTGAGTAGATTCTACCATCTAAGTATTTGCTAAGCTGTCCTTTACACCCTGTATTATTTAAATTAAGTCTAAAATTTATAATTCTGTATAACCCCAACATTCATTGCTTATAATTATAAACTATTTTTTAAAACCAATTTTGATAAAACAGGCCTAAGAACCACCCCTAGAAAACCTGCTGAAAACCTCCAAACTGGTTTACCCGTTTAAGAGCTAAGGTGCCACAAGGCACACATAGCCGGTTTGGTTGAGTGGTAGTGGCCCTGCCTCTTGATCGACGGGTCCTGGGTTCGAATCCCAGTCGGGGCAAATAATTGTGTAAAAAGCAGATGTTTGTTCTCGAGTCATGGGTGTTTGTATCTGTCTTTACGTGTGTTCCGAAGGACCCACGACACAAGGGAAAACCTAAATGTGGGCCTTGGAGTGTATGGCATATGGCGTTAATAGTGGTTAAACTTATAACATCCCTTTGCATCTGAAGTTAAAAAAACAAAACCAGCTCATTTTCTTTTAACTTGATACCATGTAAAATTCTCTTTCTGAGGAATCCCTTCATGGAGTCATGAAGTCTCGGCCAAGACCTATGTGATGTGATTTTAAATGAACATTTAACCCATACCTTGTCTGGTATGATTTGTCACAAAGATGACAATGGAAATTCTTGACCCCTGTATGGGTAAGCATATGCCTCTGTAACTCTGATTTTGAGAAAAACCTCTTTGAACAGTTCTCACAACCGTATTTCTTCTCTTTCAAATGATTTTTACGAATGTGAGTGCTACGAGCACTGGCTGAAATAAATGTAGCTCCACAAGCATCACATTTGTGATTTCTTGTTCTCTTGTGGTTCCAGAGTACATGAGAATTGAGTCCATTAGCAACTTTGAATTTCTTCGGACAGTATTTGCAGCTGTATTTCAACTCATCTCCATGAGTCATCATGTGTACTTTGATGTAACCAGGAGGGTATGATTTTCCACATTGATCACACTGTCTCATAAGTTTTTCGCTTCCTTTTTGTCGTCTACCTTGATGCGGCTGACAGGTATGAGTGTTGTATTCACTCTCTTCATAAAATCCATCCCAGCAAGTAAGACACAGATATGGTTTTAAGTGTAGCTTACTATGAATTACTAATTCCTTGAAATCTTCAAATTTCTCTTGACAATATTCACAATCTCTACCCGTTACAGACTTAACTGGATGGTTGTTAGTACAGTGTTCCATTAAAGCTGTTTTTGAACTGAAGTTTGCTTTACATTCTGCACAAAAAATTTGTCTTTCAGGGTTTTTTGATTTCCGTATAAGCATTTTGCGCACAGATCTTTTAACAGGCACAATTGGCTTGACTTTATAGCTTTTTGGTAAAGATTGTGGTTCATATGTTTCAATTGAAGATTCTATATCAGGTTTGTATTCTATTTCAGGTTTGTAGTCAGAATCTAAGTCACAATCATTATTTTCACTGTTGCTGTCATATGTAGGGGAATTTTCTGATAAAGTTTTGGCACTGGTGTCAATGAGGGTTTTGAAGGCATGAGTTAATGTCAATTGATGAACACAGTTAATGCAAATATTATTTGGGTAATCTTGATTGTCTGAAATCTGAAAAAAAAATTGTATAAGAATAAAATCCAATTGGGAGACAAATCTCACAGCAACATAACAAAGTTTACATAAATATTTCTTCACATAGTCATATCCAGTTTAAAAAAATAATTTATTCAATACATAATAATTATGTTTTCCTAAGAAAACATTACTGTTATTACTGTACTTATTTACCTGGTAATTGTAAAAATTTAACAAAATATCGGAGAGTCGAATTTCATCCCCAGATATCATGACCGATGTATTTATATTACGCATTTCACTCTCTTTTCGTAGGCAAGTGCGACAATGATCTTCATAATTCATGTTTGATACAAATAATCAAAGAAATTCAAAAAATAGAAGCTCTGATTCAGTACACAAAAGATCAACAAAAATTCACGATTGACATTTGAGTAGGCGAGGCGAAGGTGAGTGTTGCTATTAAAAAAAATGTATTTACAACCGAACCTTTACCCGACGGACCGACATGTTTGGTAGTGAACGTGAACGGTTTTATTTTTACACAAAGAACACTATAAAAACGAAATAAATTTATTACTTCCTGCTGTCCACACACTATTTTGTGCGATTTTAAGAGGGTTCATCTCTTTTTAATAAATCAATGAGTGCTAAAACTTTACGATTGTCAATGTCAAAATTGTCGATTGTCAATGTCAATTGTCATACTTCAATACAAATATTGGGCTGATACTATTTTCACTGACCTCCCACGATCCGCTTTTTTCACACGAAAAGCGTTCAGTCATTAAAAAAGAAAGAGGCCAAAGATAAGTCCATACAAAAAATGATTTTTTGTCTCACTCTATAGTTTAACATAGCGCCAAATAACAGTGTTGACAGATGTGTTTTTTCGGTTGCTATTAGTGACGAGTAAAACGAAACAAAAACTAATTAAATTACTATAACAGCGTCTCGGTCTTTGTCATGAATGATTGTAGAAATCTTTAAAATTGGCCGCAATCTTGTTTGTTTTGGCTATTTCTACTAATACCTACTGCTGGTTCTACTGATACCTACTGCTGATTAAGCGGGGCGGCAATTTGAAAAATATAGATATTCTTAGAGGACACATGAGGATACAACAATGAGTATTTTAAGATGTGGAAGCCAGCTGGATTCGACCCTTATCGTATTTTAGAGGTCAAATGACAACATCGATGATGTTTATTCCGTTCTAATGTCTTTTTAGGAATCCAATTGGGAGGTTGTAAGGAAGTGACATAAAAAACAAATCTACACATCATCTGCTCTCTAATGACACCCTAATGATCAAAATCGGTTCAGTAGTTTAGTCAAAAGTTTTTTTTTCCATTTTAGAGGTTGTCTAGCTAGATGACTAGGTACTGATTGCTGAAAGAAAATGAATTGGTTTGAGAACTAAAAGCATCGGAGAGTATCTTCTACCCTTCATACATACATACATAAGCTCACGCCTTTAATACCCATCGGGGTAAGCAGTGCATTAGGGGTCTTAGAACCACTTGATGCCATGTTTGACATACAATTTTGAGGGTTATTAGATGAACCAATAATGTATACAGGTGAGAGGTTTTCAGACTTTCGCCTATAAACCTATAATACAACAAAACCTTCGCGTCCTACTTACTGACTTTTGTAGTATGCCCGGGAAGAGTTGGCAGCTGGTACTTTTAAAGTTTTACTTGCACTCCCAGTTCAATGTGGAAGGCTATCTTCTATTTCACTCATTCTGTCGTAGACACGGCAGCACATCTGGCTATACATGTTGTCCTTGACGTCGCCCTTATCTCGGTCGTAATAGCGACGACATTCGTATTGAAAATGGGTAACCTGACGTACTGTTGTCTGTCATTAAAAGAACAAATTGTTCCAACACTGGTATTGATTCCGAGCTGATATCGCTGGAGCTTTTCAAAAGCTTAAACTATCTTCTTCTTCTTATCGTGTAGGTACCTATATTCAAGAATGAGACGAACTTGGCTAACCCTGGTGTCAGAGTTTTCAAACCGCACAATGGCCTCTGACTTGGTTTTAACGACTGTAGTCAATCGACAACAGCCAGGACCGACAGCTTAACGTGCCCTCCGAAGCACGGAAACGCTCGTGATAAATTGCCTCTTTTGGTCACCCATCAGGTTCCCTGCTTCTGTGTGCATCCCTTAACCTCACTGATCGGTTGAGATTAGCGAGAGCCGCTGGGTTACGAGCGCTTCAAGTTTAAACTATAAACTTCTAGAAAAGCTTTCTGGGTGTCGAAAGCAGTCTTCTTGCCCCTGCCATGCCGATACCGCGTCGTCGGCTAGACACAGTGTAGCATCCGTAAAAGGCATGGAAAATGGGCATATTCATGCATTGTGTTGGATTAGCTACCAGTTTAAGAATAGGTATGCCTATTCATAAAGTGCATTTTTATGAATAGAATAGAATGCCTGAAACTTTACCCAACACCAAAGCCAATCAATAATTCTTCGGGAGTATTTTGGTTGAAAAAATGCAAAGTTTTGTATGGGAGCCAGAGTCCGACTCGCATTTGGCTTTTTGTTGTTATAGCGATAACAGAAATATATCATTTGTGAAAATTTTAACTGTCTAGCTATATCAGTTCATAAGATATAGCCTGGTGAGTGGTGACAGACGAACGGACGAATTCACCCTTTATACACCCTTTGGATACGGAACCCTAACAAGTGGCTGTATAATTAATTACTCCTTTGCCAGTGTTAAATATAAAAAAAAGAGTGGCTGTACATTCATATAGTCCTTTGCCAATACTAAAATTAAAAAAAAAGGTCAGTAGAAATAGCCTCGTCGCAAATATTGTCAAAACATGACAAAAATATTTTTATAAAAAAATACTCGCATTTGCCATGTTTTTCCCGCCGTCTTTGCCACCTACCGACGAAGAAAAACCAGCTGTTCAAGGTACAAGTAAACCACACTGCAAATCTCGGAAAAAGAAGAAAAGGAAGGCGTCCATTGCTAAAAAGAAAAACAAGTTTGGTTGTACAATGTCTTCTTGGGCTGAGAACTTTACTTTTGCAGCTACCTGGCAATTAAAACATCAACTGGCCTTTTGGAAAGCAAGAGCTAAGTCTTTAGAATACGAAAATACTATATTACATGAGATAATTAGAAAGAATTGTCTTGACGCTCCAGTAACAAGTAGTAAACCGCGTGAGTTTGATCTGCAGAATTCATTGTCATCAAACCATGAATCAGAGTCTGACAAATCAGAAACAGACGAAGAGTCATGTCCTGAGGAAGCAAGCCTAGGAGACGAACTCGAAGTGAGTGAAGAGTTTATTCAGTTTTTGAAAGAAAATGCTAAGTATAAGGAAGATGCAAGACGAGAAAGAGAGAAATTAAAAGGTAAAATGGCAAAAGAAGATATTGTAGACCTGCTAGAAGCTGGTCCATCAAAGCCTCTAAAAAGTAACAGTGACCAGCTGAAGGAACTGTATGGTGCAAATTGGCAAAGGATAGCTGCTTTGGAAATGTCCGTTCAGTCTCAATTTATCTGTGAATGTGACAAGAAGAAACCAGTGTATTGGCCTAATATACCTTTCAATTTTAACAGCTAGTTGTAAATAAATAGTTATCAAGAGGAATGTGGTTTTGAGAAATTACTTATATCTTCAAGTTTGAAGTGTGTATCTGTGTGTCTGTGTATCTATCTGTAGCATCGTATCTCCTAAACAAATGGACCTATTTCAATGCATTTTTTTGTTTGAAAGCTGACATAATCAATATGGTTCTTTTATTATTTTTGATCGAAATTGGTTCAGCGATTAAAAGTTATAAGCTGACATTCGATTATGTGGGGGGTGATATAATTTATTTTATTTTAGAGTTATTCATATAATTTTGTAAAAGACTGCCCGGTTTTCAAACAAACTAATTGCGCGTATACCTGGGCCCTGTTTAATAAAACATACAACTGTAAACTACAATTACTATTCTTAAAATAAAAATACATTGCAAAGTTAGTATTCTAACAACTAGAACTAAGTTGTCTTTAATCTTTATTGTACTTACACAATAAAAAAAATATATTAAACTTATTTTCTACTTTTACTGTTTATTATTATTTCTGAACATACCTACTACATTTTGCTTTTTTTTTACAACTTTTTATGTGCTGGATTAAAATGAGTTTTACTGTGTTTATTTATTACAAGCCAAGTTAAATGGTTCACAGACAAAGGTAGTGGAAGACAATTTTCATTGATTCATTCAAAAAGGACTCTGGCTTCATTTTTATTTTCGCTGAATAGATCTCTTTTAATCTATTACTTCTAATACTTTGATGCCTACAGGGTAGGCAAAGCCGGTAAGAATAATATACTGTTATGTCATTGGTAAGCTTATTTTTTGTACTTATGTAAGTAAATAATTTAAAAAAAAAACTTTTCATTGGTACCTACTAACTCTTTTAATGTTTCATAATGATGATCCAGTGATCATCATGCCCATTTTTTCTACAGATTCCATCTCTAGTCTGCTCATATATGTATACTGCTAGTAGCAGGTTTCTTGTTAGGAGGTTAATAATAATAAATAACAAAGTTTTTTTACTTTTTGCATTCGGAATTTTTGAAAAAAGTCTAATTTCAAGGGGCATTCCCTACCATAAAAAAGCTTTACTTAATTCCTGTTTTAATCATTATTCACTGTTAGCTACCTACTAAATCAATCTCAAATTTTATATGAATAATGATTTTTCAAAAAATTTTTTGTTAAACATGTGTTTAAATCCCACAAAACATTGGTTAATTTTTCTAAGTACGACAAGCGGTCGAGAGATGGCGCTGCTACCCTCAACACTATCGGTATCCAAGTACAGGTACATAACCACAAACTATATAGAGATACTGTCGTTACATAACTAATCTAGCACTGCAAGACAACGCGTGCGCTTTTGTTACATTATGGGTCATATCAAAAAGTATAGGTACAGTTGTGCTTAATTTTTTTTTTTACACTTAATTTTGCATCCACAGACTTGATGTCCGTACAGTTGTGCTTGACGACGCCCCTGTTTCATTTAATTTTCTAGTAGCGAAGATTTTCGTAGCACAAATGTATAGTTACTTAATTTGGTGAGCTGGCACTGAATGAGCAGTAGCTGTAACTAATAATAAATCCGTTTATGTACACTATGGGGCTCCTAGGCTACTTTGTATGGATGGAATGGAAATGAAGCCGTACTACTTATTTTTTGATCGTGAATTCATTATATTGGGTGACTTCGATTATTTAGCGAAACATTAGGGGGTGATTCTCTCCATGAAGCTGAAACACCTTTCTCCAGGGAACTTATGTGAAATTCTTGACTTCCTATACAAAAGCAAATTACTGATCGCCGAAGTAGTTTGGATAGGCGAAATATTTTCGCTATCAATGTTTCTTGGGGAAAAATGTTAATGTTGGCAAACTGATTCATATCCTCAATTTAAAGTCACCTATTACACATTACTAGCATTCCGCCCGGAACTTCGTTCCCGTGGGAATTCGGGAAAATTATGTAGAATCAAATATGTCCTCTTTATAATATTAGTACTTACCTACTTATAGACTAGCTTACAGCCCGCGGCTCCGCCCGCGTGGACTACAGGTTATATCGTGCTCAGCTGTGGTATAAAATGTAGCCTATGTCCTTTTTCAAGCTCTAATCTATCTCTGTACCAAATTTCATCAAAATCGGTTCAGTAGTTTAGCCGTGAAAGCAGACAGAGTTACTTTCGCATTTATAATATTAGTAGGGAAGTAAGTAGGGATTGCTTCTCCACAAATTGAAGATTCACTGGGGAGTAGTAAGATGTAAGCAAAATTCAGTTTCCTCCCTAGCGCTTTAAAGATATTTGGGTTGTATGAACTCGGAAATACAGACGCCGGCAGGGAATTCCACTCCCTGGCAGTGCGCAATATAAAAGATGAAGAATAGCACTCAGTACGTATCCGAGGGATCTCGACAAGGTACCCCGCAGTGCGTCTGGACGTCCGATGGAAAAAAGGGGCAGGCGGAATGAGCTCATGTAGCCTCTGAGCACTCTCCGAAGTACATCCTATAAAAAACACATAGACAAGCTACTTTGCGTCTATGAGCTAGGCTAGGTTCTAACCTAACCCTAACAAACCTACTTGTCGCACAGTTCTAAGTGAGACATTCAACCAATCAGCGAACACCTCGAGTTTTCAACCAATCAGCATACACATCGCGTTCGTCGGATCATTTTACCGCGAGACGCCGTAAATTGATCAATTTACCGGAAATGTATTCGTTAAATAATACATTTCAACTGCCGTGTATGATTTTCTGATAGTTGATAAACTACCTCGAAAGTTGATCAACTTACGATTCTTATTATTTTCCGGTGACATATATATACCTACTAACATAGTTATACATCATGGTTTATCTAACATCCCTCAGAACTTATGTCAAATGTGGCATCACTGATGCTCTGCCTACCCTGACTAGGTTTATAGGCGTGAGCTTATATGTATGTATGTCTATGTATACCTAATAAAAATTTCAAACAATTTGAATCTTTAAAACGTTGTATGAGACTTTAGAATTCTCCTTTGTAACATGAAAACGTTTGAAAAAGCCTTGTACAGTTTGCAGTTGCATAGCCCGCGGCCGCTCTGATATAATTTACCCCTGGCAACCCAGGTAATAGGTAGTGCGCTCTCGTAATTTCCCGCTATAAATCGCAAAGTGTATTATCATTGGGGAGGTTGTGGATTGTGGACGCGTATTGTTTTAGGAAGTAAGTGATTTTAACTGTTTTCAGCTTCGTATATTTACAAGGCTGGGGCTTTTTCTTAAAAAAGTAAGTATATTTTCTATTAGGTATTATTCAGCACTATCACAATAAAATTAATCATTTTGTATAACCTCCGACATTTATTTCGTATAAATTTTGAACGGCTGAACCTATTTTGATCAAATAAAGTTTTTATTTTATTTTATTAATAAAGGGTTCGCTCTTGACCACAATAAGGGCAAAGATGCGGTCGAGGATGTAGCAAGCTTACCCAGAAGAAGCCTATTCACTCGAACTTTAAAGAGATTCGGGTTACATGAACTCGGAAATATAGACGCAGGCAGGGAATTCCATTCCCTAGCAGTGCGCAATATGAAAGATGATGAAAAGCGCTCAGTGCGAATCCGTGGGATATCAACAAGATAGGGATGGTACCCCGCGGAGCGTCTGGACGTCCGATAGAAGAATGGGGCAGGCGGAATGAGCTCATGCAGCTCCTGAGCACACTCCCCGATAAAAAAAAATATTAAAAAATAGATAGGCAAGCTATTTTGCGCCTATGAGCTAAGAACAATCTAGATCACGTCAGCTTTCAAACAAAAAAAACCGCATCGGTCAATTCGTTTTGGAGCTACTATGCCATAGACAGACAGATACACATTACACACGTCAAATTTATAACATCCCTCTTTTTTTGTCGGGGATTAAAAAGAGCAAAGAGCGTCGATGGGTCCATGGCAAGTGGGTCAGACTCGTAAGCGAGAGATACAGAAGTCGATCCCCAGTCCAGCCATTTACCAATTTTCTGAGCTAAGTTCTAGGTACATTAGTTGCACACTAACCGACGCTCTTACGGTGAAGGAAAACATAGTGAGGAAACCTGCACATTTAGGAGACTGAATGTATAAAACCATGATCTAATCCGGTTAGGTTCCCATGTTAACAGGGTCACGGAGGTCATATGGCAGTCGCTGCTCCACTGTAATGACCTGACCAGTCAAATCCTGGGTCATGGTCAAGCGTACCCCGAATGAGAAACGGGACTAAGCGCTAGGAAGAAGATTGTAATCAGAGTGAAGCTACTTCCACTTAACCGAGGATAAATAATAAATAAATAAAACTGTTTATTGGAAAACTAGAGTGGCAATTAATGAAACTTAAGACTAAACATATTAATAATAAGACAAATTAATAACTATGCCTGAACTAGGCTAAATGCCTGTATCTCAGGCGGTAGAGATCTAAATTTAGGAATAAATAACCCAAGCAAAAAAAAAGTAAAGGAGTACAGTCAAGAGCAGGTCACGCTTTACACTACTAGTTTAAGCTGAGCTCTGATTTATACTGCGCGCCGGTCCGTTCCAAAGTCCAAAGTGTCAAACTTGACGTGCTCTTGAGTGTACCTGCAGCTCTATTTTTGAATCACTCGCCTCGTTTCGATCGATATCTTTTGTTGATTTGCGTCGATGCCATCGATTTTTGATTTTTTTTAACTACTAAAATCCAAGGGTGCTTTCACCCTTACGCTGAAGTGTAGTGATGAAAAAGTTCGGAAATCAATAGAATCCGCGCAAATCAATAAAATACATCGTTCGATACGAAGAGAGTGATTCAAAAATATTGCCCCTGACCGTTTTGAAGATTATCAGCCGCTTTGCAGTTGACAAAGGGATCTCATCAACTTCCCCAGGTGTATGGGGTGACTTTATAAATTAGTTAGTGAAAGTTGATTCTCCCATTGAAACTGCACAACTTTTCCCTAAGAACCTAAGTACCTATATGAAATTTCCTAAGAACCTAAATGTAAACGTACGAAAAATCTACAAGTTGAATTCAAGGAACGCTCTGACTTTAACAATAAGCTCACATCTACCTTCACACATTGAGTTATTTAACTCTACAGTACTTTTTATTGCAGGTATAATAATACGTAGCCCTCTGGATCCCACTGCTGGCCAAAGGCTTGCTTTTTATCTTACACCCCTCGCAACTTTCACTTTACTCTATTGAGAAGGAGGCTAAATCGTCGCGCCATTTCTTTCGTTGAGCACCGCGTCTCCTTTTCAAAGAGGTGGTACCCAGAGCGTGGTTTTTCTTTGCCCACAGATGGTTTAGCATTCTGACCACATGTCCTTCCAAACTCCATTTCAACAATTGGTTGGACCAGAGTTTACTTCTCAAAAGTATTTCCCACACAGGTAGTTCTATTGGAGCTGTACCTATCCATAACGCTCCAACTAAGTCAAATAAAAAAAATCGTGATAGACGAATAATATGATTACTTTTTCTTTTGTGGCCTTTCACTATAACATCAACTGCAGTTGATAAGTAGAACTTTTGTATTCCTAGCGACCAATTAAGGATTAAGTTGGCGCTAGTACGATAAGCTCTCGCCTTTGTCCCATTGGAGTAGACAGAGACCATAAATTGCCACCTGCTACGATCCAAACAGACTTATTTTGCTTACTCTACATTCATAATTCGCTTAATACACTCTCGTCATATTCAGGTACTCGTAAGCGTAAGTAAAGTACTCATTAATTTTATAAATGAAAATCTGTACTAGGTTTTATAGGTAACATTTATAACTAAACTAACAACCAGTTAATGCCAGTATCCACTTGTTTAAACTGCTAATCCAATAGTTAACAGGAAACGCCGCAAAGCCCAGTTGCAACACGATCAGTTAATAAGATGTCATTCCTACGTTTCCGTATTACACTTGAACGCACTGTAAGCGTTACACTTAATTGAACTTATTTACATAATTTATGTATGTATTTAAAACACAAGTGTACTATTCCAGATAATTTTTGTATTTACTATTGTTTGTCAGGTACACTACACATGAAGTGAAGAAATGTACTTTGCCCCCTAGTTGTAGTGTACGTAGGTACTCGTATCACACCTTTTTGCATTTCAATAAAGAAACTGCTGAAAATTTTCCACCGGAAAATAAACCAGTGGAACCAAAACTGTTAAGATTTTCAAAAAACTAAGCTTATACTTATACCCCATTCTTTAGAATATAATAGAACATCTTTATCTTTTTCTAAATCAGCTCATATACAGAGCTTTAAGTAAATCACTTTCAACCTCTCGGGTGGTTAATTAGTCCATGAAACTGAACAACCTCCCCAAGGAATATACCTAAAGCCCTGTATAATATACTTTATTTATTTTTTTAATCAGCAGGGACATATACGTCCCCGCCGGCGCCGAGGGGCACGGGTACCCTTCGAAGCACAAAGGGGACTTAGGCCACAGTCCACCATGCTGACTCAGTGCAGGTTCGGTGGGCCACTTTCGAAAATTTTCTTAGACGTGCGGGTTTTATCACGATGTTTTCCTTCACTGTTGAGCAAGTGATAAAAAATCCATACATCATAAATCTGAAAAGACGAATTTAGTGGTAAAGGCCCACACCAGGATTTAAATCCGCAACCATCTGGCTCATTCCCAACTGGGCTATCACCGCTCATATTCCTTAATTGCTTAGTTCATTTTCGCTAACCAATATAATTAGTTAAACCGAACAACTTTTCCTAAGGAAAAGTGACTATGAAAAAGGAAAGGACAACTTTGGTGATAGTCGTTAAGGTTCAGCAGCTGCACGATAACGACAAACTCGCGCTTAGCTCACGCTGAAACTTCACTTTGATTGCGCGAGGGTCCCGCGCAAAGGCTTGCTCGTCCTATGGCGTTGTCAAGGTTGACATTTTGACATAGGACCGCGGTGTTGTCGCGGCGCCGTCACTATCGTACTCGGCCTGCAGAATTATTGTTATTAGCTTTATAAATAGCTCTTATTGGGCCTTATTATAATTCAAAAGGCATGGCATGTCAAAATTTGAATTACGATTGCCTCCTATATATTCCTAGCTTCTAGTGTCACTTGTACATAGGAGGCAAAGGTAATACAATAATTGTATTATTTTGCGGTGCCATTTTCGGATTATAAAAAGGCCCATTAACTACCTTGAAAGTTATAGATTCCCATTTCCACAGTCACATATGTTGACTGATCAGCTAATTGCCTTTTAGTATAAGAAATCGAATTAAAAAAAATCTTATGAGTTCCTTGGTGAAAGTTTTCGGCCAAAAATGTGGTCTACCACCCTAAAGTTTAAATTCATTTGCGTGACATAAAACAGTAAGGTTGTTCCCTTGCAATAATGAATTGACAGTTTCTGTCATCTCATTATAACTGCAGCATAATACGTGTGGTGATCGGTTGAGAATAACACCACCCCATCTCTTTCCGTGGGTGTCGTAAGAGGCGACTAAGGAAACACAAATGAGACCTGCCTCCTAGTAATCCATCCCAGGCAACGACACTTCATTTTTTTCTGGATCTGAGGTGTCGTCCTATGGTCTCATGCGGTGTGGTAGGCTCTGTAAAGGGCCGTCTGGTTCGCGACCACCCTCCTACCGAAGTCCGACGCCAAACAGCTTGCTGTGTTCCGTCGGTGCGTAGGAGTACCAGTGCCTTTATAGGCATTTTCTGGGTTGACTCGCTCCATCGTCGACCTCATCTTTGACCTTATGGTCAAGATTGAGGTCAAGAGTTAACCCATCTTATAATAAAAAAAAAGTCATCATTCTATATCTTTCTTTGTTAAATTATGAACCTTATCGATATTTTGGTTACACGGGAAGTTCAGTGAAAACTGATAGACCACTTTCTTGGCCGACCGTACATGGGGAGAACAATCTTCTCAAGTTACACTGACTCATTTAAGGTGACTACAGCACCTATATTACGATTTTATGATGCGTAGATAAGCATGACGCACTGCATTAAATAGCAGAAAAAAATACTACGGTAATATTCAGGACATAAACTAGATAAGTAGTTTGCTGAAAACATGATTCAGCACTTTTGGTTCGATAGAAAAAGCTCACAAAGTCACCTCTAAATACCCAATATTGTGTATCTTTTAAGCTGTAAAAACGATAGTAAAAGGCACACAGGAACTTGAATTTGCTATCAAAATGTTTGTGATTGAACACTCTCGATAAGTAGTTAACGCATTTTTCCATTTAAGCTGTTACCTTTCCATAAATCTCATTTTTCTAACTTTCGAACATGTTTTTACGCACGCACGCTTTCTTAGTCCGTAAACTTTGTGTATCGACACTGTTCGCACTGCCGGCCCAGGCCTGTTGAGAGACGGGGATGGCACTATTCCTATGTGTGCTGCCTTTATCAGGTGCTGTAGTCGCCTTAAAGTCACTCAGAAAATAATGATGTGTATCAGCCTACGAAACTAAACAACTTTCCCCATAGGTCGAAATATGAAAAAACAAATTCGCTTCTCCATACATGCCGTGTCATGATCGGTTAACATAACGGTACGGTTAACAGAATAACACCACCCCATTTCTTTCAGTCCCGTGGGTGTCGTAAGAGACGACTAAGGAAACACAAATGAGACCTGCCTCCTATTAATTCACCCCAGGCAACGACACCTCAATTTGTTCCGTATCTGAGGTGTCGTCCTATGGTATCATGCGGTGTGGTAGGCTCTGCGAAGGTCCGTCTGGTTCAAGACCACCCTCCTACCAAAGTCCGACGCCAAACAGCTTGCTGTGTTCCGTTGGTGCGCAGGAGTACCAGTGCCTTCATAGGCATTTTCTGGGTTAACTCGCTCCATCGTCGATCTATGACCTCGGTCCAGATTGAAGTCAAGAGTTAACCCATCTTATAAAAAATAAAAAATAAAACTTGTGCGATCTAATTTGATGATGTGTATGGGAAATTGTTTTTTTAAAGAATTTAATGTAGTCACCATGTAAATGTAAGTAGGCACATGTGCTGACCTCAGAATTTTCGAAATTATTTCTAAGAAAAGACATCAACGGCCCTTTGCTCTAATAAACTTATTTTTTTACGATTAAGTCTGTTAAAACTGTAACTTATGATAAAAAGGTAAGCTTATCATCACAATATTGTCGTATAAACATGCCACTGTTCAATGATAACACACATGAAATATAGGTAGATAGCAGATTTAGGGATTTTCCTTTTTCTTCTTCTTATCGTGTAGGGATAGTCAAGTATGTGGCGAATTTGACTAAACCTGGTGTCAGAGTTTTGAAATCGCCAAAATGGCCTCTAACTTGATTTTATCGACTGTAGTCAACAGCCGGGAGAACGTGATTTTCGTAATATGTATAACTCTGCACTTCTACCGCTCCACCTTCTGTATGGTTTCCTTCACACCCAGGTTACCTGGAAAAAAATGATCTATAGCAATAAGACCGCCACTTTGTACACTATAAGATAAACGTGTTTTTGTTTTATGATTATGGTTTTTGGTGGGCAATAAAGAGAATGGTATTGTATTTTCCGTGGATCTGTTCATTATGGTTCTTTAGTTAAAGAAAACAATCACAGTACCCTGATTCTAGTGCTAACTTAACAACAGGTGTGCTAGACTAGCATCTGTATTTAAGTTTACCAATTTAGGTAGATATGTCCTTGTCTTAAAAGACCTTGAGAACTGCTCGGACATATTTCAAGATAGACATATGGATGTCGTCTTATGTTGGAGATTAAGACCTACTTTAAATTGTTGTGCCAGCAAGAATAAATGAAATACTTATTTATTTACCATTTATATTAAAAAAACATCCCAAGAAACAGGTAAAAACATAGAAAAGATTTTTTATATGCAAGGAAGGACCTCCAACAGAGGTGTAATGAATTTACGTTAAATAGGTACAGGTCCAAGAGTCAAATGAAAAGCCAATACAATCAACAGCAAATTACGGTGGTACAATATCTACTTTTTTTTTGTTTAAACATCATTGTCGATGTCCATGGCAGCTGTAAATTTTCACTTAATTTGCTGTAAAATCACCGTAAGTTAACCAAATTAGTGGATACGTTTGAATTGTTGATATTTTTAGAGGAAAAAGTAAAGGCAGAAATTAAAATAAAACATTTTTTATACATTAGTTGCACTTAATTTGTTAAACACGTATAACTAACTTATTTTTGTTTATCTACGCGTGCAATAGTAACGTAATGTAAACAAACCTATTTCTTACCAGCCCATATACGTCCCCACCGAGGGGCACGGGCCTCCCTTCGAAACACGAAGGGGATTTGGGCCATAGTCCACCACGCTGGCCCAATGCAGGTTGGTGGACCCCTCCTCTTTCGAAAATGAATTTTCTTGGACGAGCAGGTTTCATCACGATGTTTTCCTTCACCGATGAGCAAATGATAATTAGAAATCCGTACATAAATCCGAAAAGATGACTTTAGTGGTACAGGCCCGCACCAGGATTTGAACTCGCGACAAGTCTGGCTCATTACCAACTGGGCTATCACCGCTCAAACCTATTTATGTTGTTTCAATTATGAATGTATAAGAACACTTCTTTGCATATAATCAGGAGTATAAAACAAAAGAGATGGAGATGCATACAAAGAAAACGCACACACAAACACAAACACACATATACATATATATACATACACTTCATTGCTCCCTCTCAAACTCATTGCTTATTTTTGTTTTTATTGCTCATATGAATGTTTTATTATAATATTGTTATCACAATACGTAACTTCTATCATTCTAGTTTACAAATTGTTACCATAAATTACCCTTAAAGTATGTTTGTTTATAACGTGATAATGTGTTGATGCACATGATCTGTTCTACCTCTTTTTTTATATAATTACCACGAGGATTACGTAGCTGGTTATACGATTACCAAACCCGTTGTTTCTATATAAGTTTAGTACATAAGCTTCATTGTATAACTGTTTGTAATCCCAAATAAAATAAAATAATAAAATAATAAAATAAAACTAAATGTACATACAAAGGCAAATGTACATACATGTACAAAGGCTGCTTATCTCTAGAGGGATTTCGTCCAGCTAACCCTTGAGAGAAACGAAAGGAGACTAATCGCAGGGTCAGGGCACTTGCGCAATAAGCAAATTTTAATCAATTATCTGCTTTTATTTAATCGTTAAGCTATAACTATTAATATATTTAATAATTAAAATGATAAGTTTTAAATATTAATAAAAATAATAGCGATAAATTAAAATAATATGTTTTGTATGAAAGTAAAATTTTACCACATAAGGAAATTTATGAATAAATAAATAAAATGTAGCATTTATTCTTTTAATTGAGTATAGTCTTGGTCGATTCAAAAAATGGCACAGTAGTGTTGTGTTAGACACCGAACACTACACTTTGGTGCGGTATTTAAACAAAATTTAAAATTTCGGTATTCTTGTTGTAAGCATTCCTGTCGCGAACTTGCCACAGTCGGTTGCATTGTAGAAATGAATGAATGACAAAAATGGCAATATGCGCTCGTTTTGACACGAGTCGAGCACTGTTATGATGCAGTTTTTATTAGTGGAATCGTTCTAATGGTCCCATAGACCGACATAGGTCTAAAATAACATTTTATTATTTTATTTTTTCTAAATGGCTACACTGTTGGCCGCTGATGGCCTTGACAGCTTCACCGAGCAAGTGGCGAGCGCAGATGGCTCTCAGCCCAAAAAATGTTAAGTATTTTTTTATTTTATTATTTTATTATAAGATGGGTTAACTCTTGACCTCAATCTTGACCAAGGTCATAGATGAGGTCGACGATGGAGCGAGTTAATCCAGAAAATGCCTATAAGGCACTGGTACTCCTACGCACCAACGGAACCCAGCAAGCTGTTTGGCGTCGGACTTCGGTAGGAAGATGGTCGCGAACCAGACGGCCCTTTACAGAGCCTACCACACCGCATGAGACCATAGGACGACACCTCAAATCCAGAAAAAAATGAGGTGTTGTTGCCTGAGATGGATTAATAGGAGGCAGGTCTCATTTGTGTTTCCTTAGTCGCCTCTTACGACACCCACGGAAAGAAATGGGGTGGTGTTATTCTAAATCGATCACCACACGGTGGAACAGGCCTAAGGGCGCCCCCTGTGGGGCTCGAACCTCGTTTTAGGTCGTTACTGGGAGAGGGGAGTCGGACATACGTTTGTGGAGAGAAGCTGCCGGGTACGTACTGGTACCGCAAATCGGGGCGGAGGTTATGGGGTATACGCGACAAAGGTCCTCGCCGGCGAGGACGGAATCTCGGTCTGTGATGTGGTAAGGCATTTTCTTTGTAGAGACGCTCATATGATACGTTAGCTTGGGCATCTATTCCTCTAGTCCAGGGGTGGCCAACTTGATTATACCCAAGATCTCCTGTTTACTAACGAAACCCTGTGCGATCTACCAATTACATACTTCTTTAAATCTTAAATGAAACAGCATAGTTCAGTACACAATCATGTAGTATTTTTTTATTATATTAAGAGAAAAAACTTAAATGTGAATGTTTTTTTTATTTTTTTGCCTTGCCACGATCGACCGGTCGATCGCGATCGACCGGTTGGTCACCCCTGCTCTAATCAATAACGTCTCAATCGCGGTTGAATGTCAATGGAGGCCATTTTATCTGTTCAGGTGGCGAAATGGAGAACTACTTACTCACTGACAGCCACCAAGACCAGCATGGGAACGAAGTCCCGAGCGGAATGCTAGTCATTAATAAATTAAAACACAAACCTTCTTCTTGAGTTACTCCATCCATTGGTGAAAACCGTATAAAAATCCGTTCGGTAGTTTTGTTTTTATCGCGTTCAGACAGACAGACAGGCGCGGCGAGGGGACTTTGTTTTTAATATACAGGGCTTTAGGTATCTCTCTTTTAACCTCTCGGGTGGTTAATCAGTCCATGAAGCTGAACAGCTTCCAATGAAGTTTGTATGGGAACTCAATTATTTTTTTTCATATTTTGACCTATGTTCCTTGGGGAAGTTGTTCAATTTCATGGCCTGATTAACCACCCGAGAGGTTGAAAGAGAGCTACCTAACGCCCTGTACAATAATAATTAAAAAAATACTGCAAACAAGAGGATCATCTAAATAAATGAGTGACATTTTCGCTTGTGGTTATCTGCTAATAAGCATTGCAGTCTGCAACAAATATTAGTTATCTACTTTGTGCGAACTGTTGTTGGGATTGAAGTCGGTGACTCATACGTTTTTAACGTGGAAAATTATTACACAAATATTTTATTTCCCCTGACTGGGAACCCAGGACTAAGCAAGACCCGTCGACCAAAAGTCAGCGCCACTACTATTCAACCAAACTGGCCGTCATTGAAGATGTTAGAAAAAATTAGGACGATTTTGTTTTTTGGAGTTTATGGCCTGGTTACAAAACCTTTGAGCCACGTCTTTATTTGGGAAATGCTCTCGTTCAAAGCCGCGGCGGGTTGCTAGTAATAGAATAAAAGGTGACAGAAAACGAAACAAAAAAAATAAGGCTATGATCCTTTTCAGACCTGTGTACTTTTCTAAATTCTAGTGTTTGTTTTTTGTCTCTTTTTTGGCAGTGTCTAGATTTTTTAAATTATTTTTATTATGAGATGGGTTAACTCTTGACCCCAATCTTGACCAAGGTCATAGATGAGGTCGACAATAGAGCGAGTTAACCCAAAAAATGCCTATTAAGGCACTGGTACTCCCACGCACCGGCGTAACACAGCAAGCTGTTTGGCGTCGGAGTTCGGTAGGAGGGTGGTCGCGAACCAGACGGCCCTTTACAGAACCTACCACAACGCATGAGACCATAAGATGCCAACTCAGATTGACAACAAGCTGAGGTGTCGTTGCCTAAGATGGATTACTAGGAAGCAGGTCTTATTTTTGTTTCATTAGTCGCCTCTTACGACACCCACGGAAAGAGATGGAGTGGTGTTATTCTCAACGGTCTGTGCGTGTATTATAATTTATACATAATTCACATTAACCGGCCTTATTCATTGTCCTTAGTTAATAATTAAAGTGAAACATACTATTTTTCAATACTCTACCAACGCATTCATAAAACATCTCTATAGGGTAAACCAACCTATAAGTTACCCGGTAGCTTAGAGCTGCGATAAACTCAAAAGAATTCCAAAACAACGTCCCATAGACCGACTCGAATAATATCGTATTATCTTTTATCACCTTATCCCGCGATCGCGTTGAGAGGCGAGAACGTGCTTGCTACATCCAGAGTAACAAAATTGGCGTTGGAGTGGTATGCGAGTATGCGGCACAACCTGTTTTGAGGGGAGAGGGGTATAGCCCCCCTGTAATCCCCCCTGTAGCCCCCCTAGCCGCGCACCCGCCGGCAGTGCCTCCGTAGTCTCGCGCGCTGTCCGCACGCATGCGCGCCTTATACTAACACTTCTTCGTTTTCCCCCAAAATTTCAGTGAAAATTTGTGTTTTTTGATTTCGGATTGCAGTGAAGTGATTCGTTTTCCAAATTCGATTTGAAAGTGATACTAAACAGTGGTGTTCGAAACTAAAATTGATTATGTTTGTGCGTGAAACTGTGTTGTGTTAGATTTTGAAGGTTGGTTTTTGGGTTTCTTACCCTATTTCACTTAGGCACACACTTACATACATTCTAGTCTAATCTTAGACCAAAACTTAGTTACCTAAAAGTATAAGTGTGAGCTTTAGAAGCTTAGCTTATCCGTCCATGCTTTAGATTTCACTTACAGCGTGTGTTAATAAGCTTCTACCAACGGTACATTTAGTACTCGTATAAATGTAAACCTGAATCTATGTGCAAGCGCATATAGAGATTAGTCGACGTAGAGTAGACTTTGTCTATTAAAGTGAGATAGAAATGGATCACGTGGTTTAGGTTAAAAATAACAAACTTTAAACTTATCCCGCATAAGACGATATGCGCCTTGAGGCGTCGGCAGAATCATTCATGCATCAAATATGGTCAAGTGTCATTCATAGCCATAACACAGTGATACCTTCCTCCAATCATACTACACACATCAACGCGGTCTAGGGATATTGCACGATTTTTCATACAAAAGAGGTCTATTTGAGAAGCTACAACAGCATACTCGAGAGACATGGAGGGCTATAATTTTCAGACGAGCAAGTGCTGAGCCTGAATTTTCAATTCTAGTCAACTAATGTTGTCTTACTTGAAATTTATGAAAACGTGACGAAACTGAAAAAATTTTTTGCTTAAATTCGACCATTTTCATACAAAAAGCAGGCAAAAAGTGCATTTTCGTTTTCGTTTCCATCACGTTTTGACAAATTTCAAGTAAACCAAAATTTATTGATTAGAATTTAAAATTGAGGCTTAGGACTTGCTCGTCTGAAAATTATAGCCCTCCATGTATATCGAGTATACTTTTATAGCTTCTCAAACAGACCTCTTTTGTATGACAAAATCGTATAATATCCCTAGACCGCGTTGATGTGTATATATTATACAACAAAGTCCCCCGCCGCTTGTGTATGTCTGTTTGAACACGATAAGCTCAAAAACTACTGAACGGATTTTCATATGGCTTTCACCAATCGACGGAGTAATACAAGAGGAAGGTTTATTTTTTCGTTCCCACAAGAACAAAGTCCTAAACGGAAAGCTAGAGGATATGATTCTTTCCATGCTTTATTTAAGCCATGCGCACCGGGGACATGCTTTCTTTCACACTTTTCATTCAAAACATAAGCAAAGGTAAGCAATCAAAACAATAATTGAAATATACTTTATTGTATACCTACATGACCAGAAATAAAAGTACGTCAAATGACTTATCCTTACTTATATTATAAAAGCGAAAGTTTGTATGTATGGATGGATGTTTGTTACTCTTTCACGCTAAACGGCTAAACCAATTTTGATAAATTTGATATGGAGGTAGCTGACACAAAGCAGTGATAGCCCAGTTGGTACTGAGCCAGACTTGTAATCCGAAGGTCGCGGGTTCAAATCCTGGCGCGGGCCTGTACAACTAAATTCGTCTTTTCGGATTTATGTACGGATTTCTAATTATCACTTGCTCAACGGTGAAGGAAAACATCGTGATGAAACCCGCCCGTCCAAGAAAATTCATTTTCGAAAGACGAGCGGTCCACCAACCCGCATTGGGCCAGCGTGGTGGACTATGGCCTAAACCCCCTTCGCGTTTCGAAGGGAGGCCTGTGCCGCTCGGTGGGGACGTATATGGGCTGGTAAGAAGCTGACACTCTGGATTAACACATAGGCTACATAATTTTCCCAAATTCCCACGGGAATGAAGTCCCGGGCAGAAAGCTACTTAATAACTAATAGTCAGTGTGATTGAGGTGGCGTTATGGCATTCAGTGATTAAAAATATTTTGTCAAAATCTTAAAAGCGCTATCATTCATCCTAATTTCATATATCATTATTACATTTTATAGAGCAAAGTCTCCTGGCGCGTTTGTCTGTCTGTCTGAACGCGAGAAACTCCAAAACTGCTGGACGAATTTTCATATAGTTTTCACCAATGAATGAAGTGATTCAAGAGGAAAAATAAAGTTAATCTTTCATTCCCGAAATTCTCATAAAGTTTCGGGCGGGAATCTAAAATATTAGTTAATAAAATTTAAGAAAGTCAAAATCCAACATTCAAATTTCGACTAATCTAAAAATATCAGATAAAATTTCATTATTAAGTTAAAAGCTTCACTTATGTTACCTTAAAGTTGCTGCGACTAAAAACTATTTGAATTTCAAAGTTCGATACCGGTTTACAAAATGAATTAAGCTTTTTCTTAGATAGCTTTCTCGGGAAACGAAAAAGTTATTTTCAAAGTTACTTTCGTACTTATTTGAAGCATGTTATCAAAGCAATAAATTACCTGGACCTAGGCTTTAGATTTGGTAAATGATATGAAATTTTATTATTATTATTTAACTCTTTATTTGCACACACATAAATGTAAACTGACAAAAACAAACAAAAACAAGAAAGTGTACAGAAGTTCGGCCTTATTGCTAAAAAGCAATCTCTTCCAGGCAATCTTGGGGTAGGAGAAATAATAAGAAGGTAAAACAGAAGTTTTATATTACCTATTACATTAAATCATTTATTTGAAAAACATGAGTGTTTAAAACATAATTTTTTTATATGGCCGACTCGCAAAACTTTTTTATGGGACTTAATAATCTCAAATAATTACTCTTATAACTAAAATAAATCTCTATTTAAAATTTGAAAAATATTTTTTTAATAAAACCTTATAAATTTTACTTTCGTAATTAATTTAAGATGGTAAAAGCTTAAATTTCTGACTAATCCAACAGTTTTTGTCGGAAACATAATGTCTTACATCAAAGTTCTACATTTATTTATTTTTAATCCTACAGTTTTATTCTAATTAAATTTATTACCTTTTAACCGTCTTTAAGCAATAAAAAAATTACTTAAGAGAGAATTGTAGAATATATTTTAAGATTAATATACATATATGGGTTGGTAGTAAGGACCAATAATCCAAAAATACATAATATTTGTTAACTCTAAATGCTCTGCCTACGTCCATAGGAAATATACATCAAGATGTATCTAGCAAGGTGTATCTAGTAACCAACGATAGATTGTAATGTTTACGCTTCAGACGCTTTTCTAATACAAAAGATTTCAACGCGCGCGTACGCAAGTAAATAATTGTAACTTATATATTTTTTACAAAATTTTTCAAAATAATAAGTACCATATAAAGTATTACATTATGTTTGACCCCACTTTTAGAGAAAGGCTTTCATTGGGTCGTTGTGAAATGTAACTAAAGCACATCCCATAATAAAATCGTTAAAAAGAGGGAAATAAACATATTTTCTATATATATATATATACATTATAGTTAAGAACGTCTTTTTGTGTAGCTTTTATTTATAAGATCTATATCAAACAAAAGCGCATCCCATAATAAAATCGTTAAAAAAAAGGGAAAAAATATATTTTCTATATATATATACGTTATAGTTAAAAACGTCTTTATGTGTAGCTTTTATTTATAAGATCTATATCAAACAAAATGTTCTAAATAAATATATTTTAAAATAATCAAGTTGTTATAATTTTTATTTAAATAATTTAAAAGCTGTGAAAATGTTAAGTTTTTTGTTTATTAATGTTAGAAAAAAGAGTAATACCTCAATCATATCATTCAATTATATACAAGAAAAGAAACAACTAGTTAAAAACTTAAAAGTGACTAGGCTTAATTTATAGCCGAAAAAATTTGCGGGCGATAGATAATTCTGAGCTATAAGTCAAAACTTAACGCTTTCTATACAAAACCTTTATTTATAACAGTTTGATATAAACACAGAATTACTTTTGAAGTATCCATGGCACGCTCGAACCCATAGGCCTATAGAACCCATGAACAAACAACAGTCATGGAGTTAGTGTTGATACATTCCGTTCGATAGCTATTGAATGGCGGTCTGAACTAATGCATACATTGTCCGCTTTTCAATGCATATAACGGGGCTTATTTCATGGATTTGTAGCTCATTTTATATATGCGGGTATAAATATCTTGTAACACAGCCTTAAGTAGAATACATTTTCTTTCCTTATTTTCTTCATGGCTTGAAATCATATAGCACTTTGGCTGAGCAACTCTTATGGCTTTTTAGTATGGACATATAGATCCGTGTTTTTGGTCGCTTAGAAACTAGGGTTAGTCAAGTTTTCCACATATTTGATTTTACCTACAACACGATAAATAAGGAATAACATGACTAACTGTTGATCTATAAAATAAAATATTTTTAACAAAAAATTGACCCGCCTTCAAAAAAAGTGAAATATTTTTTTAAAGCTATGTTCACGAGTAAGTAGTGGGTAAAACAGTAAATAGGTGAATTCATAGCGGAATATGGTAAATATAAAATAAAATTAAACTAAAAAAGCATTTATTTGATCATGCTACATTTTCGTCTTAATTACTATTATTATTATGAAAGCGATTATTTTGAGTTAATTTATTTACAACGAAAAAATTGACATTCTATGAATCCTGAACGATATTTGAAGCACAGAGCCAAAAGGTTGCGGATTCAAATCTCGATGTAGTCCTGTACTACAAAATTTGTCTTTTCGGACTTACGTATGGATTTTTCATGCTCAGCGGTGGTGAAAGAAAACATCGTGATGAAACCCAATTTATTTTCGAAGAGCGCTTGATCCACCAACCCGCATTGGGCCAGCGTAGGGACAGATATGAGCTAGTAAAAAAAAAATTGACTTGGATAATTCTAAACTTTGTTTAAAGCGCCCACATGGTCTTTTACACGTCTAACTTATTTTAAAATGTTTAGTCAACCATCATATCGATGATTTAACGGGTTTTCTACGATTACAACCTGTATTTCTTTATCTAAAACAGTCACACGAGAAAAAGCCGGGTTTTCAGCGAATTAGCGTCAAGTATTTCGCGCATTCGCTTTCGGGACGAGATCAAAAATTCCAAATTTCGTCCGTCAACGGCGACGAGCCCGCGCGAATGAGTTATAGTGAGTCCGCGCGCATTCCAAATTTAAATTATGCTCACTTTTTTTCACAAACGGCATCTGGATTTTATTTTGTTTTTAAGTTGCCAGTTCTAGTGTGGCGAAGGTTTGATTTTTCGAAGAAATAGTAAAAGTTTTCGAAGTATGTGGTGCATTGGATTCGATCTATTTCTTGAAATTTCTTTTGTTTTATTATTACCCAACTGATTTTCTAATTTGCGAATTATAAAGCTCATAAATGAACACCCAACGACATAAATTATAGCATACACACATTTTAGTATATGAAAGTACGTAGGTAAATGCCAAAATAATAAACTGTGTTTAAATTGTATTAAATGTTCACTAAATGGTTATCTGATAAATTAATATTATATATTATTAAATGATACGATTTCAAATAAATAATGTGAGATTGGTTTGTGCCTGTAGTTGAATGTATTAAGCGGTTAGAAAACAGCGAAAAAATTCTTAAAGATACTTAAAAAAAATATATATATGGGATTTTTTTGTCTACAAAGTATTGAAAAGTGCATGTTTATCCTCTCAAATAGGTGCACAAATCCGCAGTCAGAAAGATAGTATTAATAAAAGAACTAAAAAAAATAAAAAAATTCTTAAGCAACTGTAGAGACCGATCCTATAGCATCCCATTACGAAGATAAAAAAATAAAATGGCAATTAAGAGGCTGCATTGAAGGTAGGTAAGTTGATGCAAAATTCTCCGGCGGCTTGGCTAAGGCAAAAGAACGCGGCTCAATAGGATAGAGTTGCGGTTTGAGCGACTGGGTTCTGTAGGCATTATAAAGTATGTAACAAAAAGGCGCAATGCAAATTACAGAAGTAATTTTTACAGAATTAGAACAACTTTTATTATGGGATTAATAGGCGCTCGTTGATCTGAACCAATCAAAGAGGTTAAGCAATGTTCACCTAAAGTGTTTCCCTGCTTCGGAAGGCATGTTAAGCCATGGGTCTCTTCTGTTGTCGATTGACTACTATCATTAAAATATGTCAGATGCCATTTGGCGGTTTTAAAATTCTGACACCATGTTTAGTGTTTGCCACATACTTGATTATACCTATACGATATAGAAGGAAGGATAGGACTAATGCAATGAAAAAATCAGTTCCATTAAAATTTCAGAATGGATTTCGCTGCCTCTTGATCGGCGGGCCCTGGGTTCGATTCCCAGTCGGGGCAAATATTTGTGTAAAAAGCAAATGTTTGTTCTCGGGTCATGGGTGTTTGTGTCTGTCTTTGTGTGTTCCAAGGGACCCATGACACAAGGGAAAACCTTAATGTGGGCCTTTGAGTGTGAAGCGTTTATTATTATTATATTTATTATTATCTCTTGGCAATTTTTTTATGTTGATGGCTACCATCATTCCTTCAAGTTCCGCTGTCTTTTTTTTTAGAACCCCGGTATATTTTTAATTGTACATTTAAGTTAAGGGCACCTTAATGAAACTTACATTAGGCCTATTATACTATTTTACAGTCCCTATTTTTATAAAAAATGACTAAGTTTAAATAATCAGAAAAATATTGATGCTTTATTAGGGCAAAAATAATTTTAGTGCATATTTTATCTGGTTTAATTCCTCGATGTCTCTAGTTGATGTCTAAGTATCTAAAGTATGTGATACCATCTTATGTCAAAAGTCAAAAGTGCTAATATAATTCACTATATTGACGTGTTCAAGCAACATTTTATATGTTCAATGAAAGAAACATGGGTTTGATTTATGTAAGTAGTGCAAAGTGAAAACTAACATCGTTTCAAAATAAGAAAAAAAATTAAAGAAAAATAAAATACATGTTTTTTTTCAAAACTAATACTATATAGAAGTTTAGTAAAGAAAAATTATATACCTATTGAGCTCAAATTAGATGGATATATGTACTTGTTCACCATGTAGATATAATTTTATCATTTTCATACGAAATTACTTCATGACAATTCTTATAAATGTGTCGAACACAATGCAAAAATTATCGAAAAAAACTTTATTCAACAAAATAAAAACCATTATGCCCAAAGATCTCTAATCCCGATCCTGCGAGTAGCTTTCTTGAAATAACATCTTTTACTATAATTAGTGCGTTTAAGGGCACTGCAGTTCCATTAACCGACCATTGCTGTATTCCAATAAAATACACATTTTATTACCTCAACATATGTAGCGATGTATATCGAATTTATATGAAAGTTCTTATGGAAGGGAACTCCTTTTGGAACTAAGGTTATTGTAAGTTGGTATTACAATGTTGTTGGTATAGTGTATACAATATTGTACATAAATATACTCGAATATGGTTATTTTATATGGTTGCGTTTACAAAACTGAGCGAATGTGGCACGATACAGTGTTTGTGGAAAAATCAAAAATCATTCTTAAATCCATTTTCTTGGTTGCCGAATTGTAATGTTTTATAAATAAATAAATAGTAATAACTAATTTACGACGACTCACGCCACACTATATTACAATTGCCTAGTAAAATTATAAATTTACAAAAATTTAAGGGCCTGCATGTGATTAGGATAAGTTAGGTTATTTCAAGATTTTTTAGGCTGTTCACAAAGTACCGAGAGTTCGAGAGTTTATAATCTTGATAAGTCAGATTACAATATTACGGGTTTGATAATATTACAGTGACATATAAAGGGTGATAAAAAACCTCCTAGCTATATTCAAAATCCTGGACCAGTATCACTCAAAGAACACATTTATGAAAAAAAAAATAAAAAAAAAAATTCAATGGAAATAGTTCATTTTTTGCCTAAACGTAGACATTACTCCTCGGGGGGAGCACGTGAGTGGTGTCTACGTTTTAAAAAAAAAATCCTACCGAAAAAAATAAAAACAAAAGTGTTCTTTGAGTGATACTGGTTCAGGATTTTGAATATAGCTAGGAGGTTTTTTATCACCCTGCATAGGTACTGTAGCAAGATCGTATACTTCGCGCGTTATCTGTCTACTTGAAAAGCCTTTTGATAGATATTTTGTAATTAAAACAAATTGGCTTCCTTTTTATGGTCTATGCTGATATTTTGACACAGTCTTCTCGTAGCTTCAATTCAGAATAGTGCTTTCATATAAATAAACAATTTAAAAGTCATTTAAACTCTTGGCCCTCATTTGATCTTCCCGGCTACCCCTCTCGCTATAGTACACTAGACACGATCAAAGTGACCATAACAAAAATTGCACATCTATACAATAAAACTTCAAAACTAAAATTCCACTATTCTTCATCCCATTGTAAACACCTTCCCAGCCTAAATGTAATCTTTATTATGCTATCCCGTTTTTTCCCGTGGTATTATTATTACATCCATTCTCTTTCTACCTGCCATGCCGTAGTCAGGGTTCTTTGTGATGAAAGAGCCGATTCTTCTAAAAATGTTTGCACTGCCACCCCCCTGGAGGATGTCGTGTTTTTTTGTTTTTATAAGAAAACTAGCAATCTGGCCTCTACTTTGCATGGGTATTTTTCTTCACCTTCCAAATGCACATGAAATATGAATTATTAAATTTATTCTCTAGAATAATTTGAATTCAAAACGAAGTACTTAATTGTTGTTTTAGTTTTAGTTTTCATATCTATTACTTGTTAGATTTCTATTACTCTGACACTAGGGTTAGCCAAGTTCACCACACACTTGACTTAATCTACACTATAAGAAGAAGTTTAGATTTATTTTTTACAACCATTTAAATTTAGACACTTTGTAAATGGAAATGTTTTGCCGTGTGGTGATCGGTTGAGAATAACACCACCCCATCAATTTCTGTGAGTGTCGTAAGAGGCGACTAAGGAAACACAAATGAGACCTGCCTCCTAGTTATCCATCCCAGGCAACGACACTTCATTTTTTTCTGAATCTGAGGTGTCGTCGTATGGTCTCATGCGGTGTGGTAGGCTCTGTAAAGGGCCGTCTGGTTCGCGACCACCCTATTACCGAAGTCCGACGCCAAACAGCTTGCTGTGTTCTGTCGGTGCGTGGGAGTACCACTGCCTTAATAGGCATTTTCTGGGTTAACTCGCTCCATCGTCGACCTCATCTTTGGGTTAACCCATCTTATAATAATAAAAAAACACAAAGTTTGTTGAGAGACAATGTGAGCACAAATAATCGAGTGATCAACGCAATGCTCTTGGTGTCGAGTTTTTAAACGGAAAAAAAATCATTTGAAAAATTTATATCTGAGTAGATAATAATAAATTAAATGGCATTGATTTCTAAAGTTACATTTAAATGTGACTTGGTTTAACAATTGGCCGGGACTTGGGCGGCCAATTTGGTTGTGAATTCTTTCGAAACCCATTGGTCATTAGATTATAATTAGTATTGAATGGGCCTTTTTATAATTCGAAAACTGCACGGCAAAATTGTATTACCTTGCCTCCTATTTAGTAGTAATATTAGGTGGCAATGGTAATTCAAATTTCGAAGTGCTTTGCCGTGCCGTTCGAATTATAAAAAGGCCCAATAACTTTTAAGATTTATCTACCTACTAGCATTCCGCTCGGGACTTCGTTCCCGTGGGAATTCGGGAAAATTATGTAGCCTATGTCCATCGCGGATAATGTAGCTTCTAATGGTGAAAAAATTGTTTAAATCGGTCCAGTAGTTGCGGAGCCTATTCAATGCAAACAAACAAACAATCAAATCTTTCCTCTTTATAATATGTATAGATGAATAATGACATCAAAAAACATTTTTTGTTTCTTTCTTTCTTTCCATTTGTCAACTTTGGTGAATTTGTGTCTTTTTTCCCATATTGAAGTCGCTACGGGCCTGCTGTAACCTTCATTTCCTTACATTTTAAATCCATTAACTTTCTCACTTACAAACTACTTATATACCTCAGAGTGTTAATTGCTTCTCAATCAATGTTTCTGTAATTATTTATTAGACACATAGCAAGTTACATAAGAAACTACAGTAGTTTATAATAAGACATAACAGCTAAAGGTTGAATAAAAGTACGACATACCACACGTTTCATATTGCATCTAATTTAATACAGCATAAGAGCTATTTTATTACATTAGATTAGGCTGTAGACTGTATGTGCCGGTTTTAAGATAAAATCAAAAGCAATTAAGTAACGTTTAAGATAGTATCTAATAGTGAAAGTATTCATTTTAAAAGTAGGCAGGTTTTGGACAATCGCTAGAATATATTTTGTAATTATTACAAAAGAAGCTAATGCAAAAGTTATCATTTTGTCTGTTGCTTTAATAACTTTCAGAATACGAAACAAATCGTGTTTATAACTTTTTTATTTTAACTTGTGATTGTGTTAATATAAGTTACCTTACACAGAGGTAGGGAACCTGATGGGTGACCAAAAGTGGTAATTGATTACGAGCGTTTCCGTGCTTCGGAGGGCACGTTAAGCTGTCGGTCGTTAAAACCAAGTCAGAGGCCATTGTGCTGTTTGAAAATTCTGACACCAGGGTTAGCCAAGTTCGCCACACTCTTGACTATACCTACACGATAAGAAGAAGTTACCTATGATTTTTAACCCCCGACGCAAAAAGAGGGGTGTTATAAGTTTGACCGCTATGTGTGTGTGTCTGTGTGTCTGTGTGTCTGTCTGTGGCACCGTAGCTCTCAAACGGGTGAACCGATTTGGATGCGGTTTTTTTTATTTACAAGCAGGTTTTTTGGCGATGGTTCTTAGATACGTTTTATCAAAATCGGTTCAGCCGTTTCAAGGTCATCAGCTCTTTTGTTAGCTGCGGTAGGGTTCTTAGACTCTTAATGTGTATTTACTTTACTTTCAAACATACATGTGACCTAAAACTTGAAACACTCATGTATGCTTAATAACTATGCAGGATTATGGAACTCTTGGTCTGATGCTGCAGCCAGGATATCCAGAACACTAGCACACTCTTAAGAAAATAATAGCAGATATGTCGTGTTTGGACTCGTTTTGTTCAGTATTTGATTCTGCATACAATGCAATGGTGGCAACACGGTGAGCTGATGCTGCGGCCAGGATATCCAGAACACTAGCACATCCTTGAAATAAGTTAAAAATTTTGAAATAAAAATTAAATTAAAAATTTAAAAAACCCCCCCCGCAAAAAAGTAAAGCGGACATTTAAAAAGTAAAAAATAATACCTTTCGTTAAGCCATCAAATTCATTTCAGAAATACCTATATATATTTTAATTATCGAAATCGATGGATGGCACGATAGGGTTTGCTCATTAAAATGGCGCTATAATGTCGCGTCGGGGTACCGCTTTAGTGAATCAGACCCAATCAAATGAAGGGTCAATCAAATGAAGGGTCTGATTCACTAAAGCGGTACCCCGACGCGACATTATAGCGCCATTTTAATGAGCAAACCCTATCGTGCCATCCATCGATTTCGATAATTAAAATATATATAGGTATTTCTGAAATGAATTTGATGGTTTAACGAAAGGTATTATTTTTTACTTTTTAAATGTCCGCTTTTCTTTTTTGCGGGGGGGGGCGGTTTTTAAATTTTTAATTTAATTTTTTAAAATAGTAAGCTGAACATTAGGCGTCATTCTCCCAATTAAACTGAACAACTTTCTTTAAGGAACTAATGGCAATCGGATGATCAATTTGTATGGAGAGAATTTTTTTTTATGTCCGCCTGTGTTTGTAGGGAAAGTTGTTTAGTTTAGTGGGCTGTACATCCTTAATTTTGAAGTAATAAAAAATATGAAAGTAATCAAATCTTAAGAAATTATATACAACTCAAAATCGACACTTCATTTTTTTCTGAATCTGAGGTGTCGTCCTATGGTCTCATGCGCTGTGGTAGGGTCTGTAAAGGGCCGTCTGGTTCGCGACCACCCTCCTACCGAAGTCCGACGCCAAACAGCTTGCTGTGTTCCGTCGGTGCGTGGGAGTACCAGTGCCTTTATAGGCATTTTCTGGGTTAACTCGCTCCATCGTCGACCTCATCTTTGACCTTATGGTCAAGATTGAGGTCAAGAGTTAACCATCTTATAATAAAAAATATAAAAAAAATCTCACCGCTATTTGTATGAGACTACAAGTACTCACACTTATCTATATAACTCTTGAAGTATATTGTTAATCACTTGATGCTCTGCCTTCCCTCAAAGAACCAACAAACTTCAGTAAATTTAAGTTGTTGTATATATATATATATATATATATATATATATATATATATGAATTTATTCTTTATTGTACAATGATAATACAGAGGATAACAAGTTTACAGTAATAGGAAACTTACAAAGGCGGACTTATCCCACGAGGGGTTTCCTTCCAGTCAACCTATGATGATACAAATATGTTGTTGTTATGATGATACAGAAACAACGTTGCAAACTTTCACACCAACGAAATCAGTAGGATAATATGAGAAGCTTATTAAAATACAGATAAAATATGTATAGCCAAAAAAATAGGTCTGTCATGATGTCCGCAAAGCATCGATTCAACCGGTTTTTTGTAGATTAGCTTCTTATTCTTAAATGTAACGGTATAAGAGATAAGCCAGAGCTAATTTGCGCTTTATGTTGTATAAAACTGTCTTATACCGCTTATACTATCAAATTTTATAGGTATTTGGCCTGTTCGAACTTTGCAGACGTTATTAAGATAAAGAATTGAGGGAAAATTTAATTTTTACTTATTTTGATAGAACTGCAGACAAAAAGAGATTAATCAGAATTAATATCTAAGTCGGAAAGCAAAATCTTACAACGACATTTTTTATTAATTAATTTTAAATGTTGTGCATTAGTAATTATTCTCTCTCTTCAATTAATGTTTTTTTTATTATTATTATAAGATGGGTTAACTCTTGACCTCAATCTTGACCATAAAGGTCAAAGATGAGGTCGACGGTAGAGCGAGTTAACCAAGACAATGCCAATAAAGGCACTGGTACTCCCACGCACCGAAGGAACACAGAAAGCTGTTTGGCGTCGGACTTCGGTAGGAGGGTGGTCGCGAACCAAACGACCCTTTACAGAGCCTACCACACCGCATGAGACCATAGGACGACACTTCAGATTCAGAAAACAATGAAGTGTCGTTGCCTGGGATGGATTACTAGGAGGCAGGTCTCATTTGTTTCCTTAGTCGCCTCTTACGACACCCACGGAAAGAGATGGGGTGGTGGTATTCTCAACCGATCACCACACGGTTTGAATGTATAAGTATACATGTATAAAAAGATTAGATAAAATATTAAAAATTACAACCAAAGTTGTCACCTTCCCCTTTGGTTCAAAATTCACGAAAAAATATAAATATACACTGCTAGCTCATATTTCACCATCTGTAGATTAATGTGGGCCTTTGAGTGTGAAGCGTTTAAAAAAAATAAAAAAAAATAAAATGATAATTAAAATGAAAATAATTAAAAAATAATTGTAAATTATTTTTCCGTCATTTTGTTGCTTAGTTAACAATTTCGTGTTAAAACTGTGGTCGTTAAACACTTCTTACCTGTTAGTAGCTCGGAAAACTAATAATTGTGTTTTATCTGTCATTTTGCAACAATCTTTTAATTTCTAAGCAATTACTGAGGTACTGTTAGCCTTTTACGAAGATTTTTAATGAAACTAGTAGCTTTTACTTACATCATTAAATATCTACGAGGATACACCATAACTTCCCATATTTGAGCAGTAAACTACCATATTATATGTTTAAGAATCTTGTTTATTATATCCATCAAGATATTATTTCAACTTAATATTTTATTATTATTAGGGAATAGTAAAAAATAAATTAAAGTAACAGAAATCAATTTTTTTTAAAAATTTTCCTCAAGAAAATTCTACTGGAAAATCATTCAAAGTGATGGTCTAAGTTAAGGGTTTAAATTTTTGCTAATCTGCCCCTTACGCACTGTTTTGCTGTATTATGGGCGAAAGGCTGACAGCCTCTTACTATTGTACATCATGTTTCATCTAATAACCCTCAGAATTTATGTCAAATGTATAATTTGGTTGATTTACACAAATTCTTAGACAGCTTGAAAAGGCTTGAAATCAAGAAATGGTTAAGAAAGAAAGGATGGCTGTTGTTCATATATTTTGATTTATTTTGAAATTTACGATCGGAAATCGAACCCAGGACCTGTCGATCAAGAGGCAGCCGTCAGTTCCTTGTTGATTTGTGCCAAGTATAACACAAAACAGAAATTTTGAGAAGGTTAGAATCTCTGGATATCTGATTCTAATATGAACATATAATGCCACAAAAGAAAAACACATTTTTATTTAATATACACGTGACAGCACATTATACTTTACAAAATATATTGACTTTAACCTCGCCCTTTAGAGTAATTTTAATATTGTGCGGATTTCATCACGTACGCGGGATTGCCCCGCATGCGTATTATCCACAGGAGTCTTTTTTCATACAAATATCTATTGTAATGCGTGGAATACGCACGCGGGACGCGATATTAAAAACAGCCTCCTAGTAAAGTAATCTATCTTAGGCAACGACACCTCAATTAGTTTTGAATCTGACGTGGCGTCCTCTGGTCTCATGCGGTGTGGTAGGCTCTGTAAAGGGCCGTCTGGTTCACGACCACCCTTCTACCGAAGTCCGACGCCAAACAGCTTGCTGTTCCATCGGTGCGTAGGAGTACCAGTACCTTAAGTGGCATTTTCTGGATTAACTCGCCGCATCACCGACCTCATCTATGACCTTGGTCAAGACTGGGGTCAAGAGTTAACCCATCTCATAATAATATTAATTAAAAAAAAAGCCTTATCTGTTAGTACGGCTTTCGTATCAAAATTATATAGCTTGACAATATTAGATATATGCTATCACTGACAACTACCCTGGGACCTGTTTAAGCAAAAACTTTATAGATGGTCCATTAATATTGCAAAAGATCAATTTATACTTTTGCTAGGGTTAATTAGCTACTTATAAAGTTTGCTGCAAATACTTATGTTAAGTTATATGCGTGTTCACATGATAAATGTATGTCTGTATCCTTATACGACTAGCTTTTTTCCCGTGACTTCCCCTGTTGTGACGCTTAGTAGTTCCTAGATATTATACCTAGGGATTGTGGTGTGGCATTTTTAATACCTAATCACAATGTTTATATGAAAGTTTGTTTGTTTCTTTGCTCTACATTGCGATATACATATTATTGATATACTTTTAAGAGCAATTATATAAGTTTTTAATAAGTTTTTATCGAAAGATACTATTCTTGATAAAAAAAAAATCTGCACAACAAATAAATAATGCATACATTGCTCCTTGAAATTAAAAACGTGAATTTATAATAGAGCAGTGTAACAAGATGAACATGGTAGAGTGATAACAAAATAGGGGATAAAGTTTAGCTGTAAAACTAAACTGTATCCCCTGATTTTGTAATCACCAGAATTTTTAATTGCGTCCATGATAGCCAACTTCCTCAATAGGCACGGCACGTCTTTACTTTTTCACGTCAAAAACGCTCAATGCGAGGTGATTAAGTTTTCATGATAAATTATTCAAATAAAAAAAATATAAAAATCTTATCAACTTATTCAAATCTAAGTATTATTTTTAACGTGTATGTATAACAAATGAAGTTTCTGTTTTTATTAACGGCAATTCATCTTGGCTAAACAGCAGCTCACAGGATTGTCGTTATGTCTGCTTACCCCTCTTCCGGATGAAAGCGTGAGGTTATGTCCAGTGTACTGTGGCGTAGCTCTGAGGGAGCTGGTGACCGGGTCGACAAACAAGAAATACAATTATATGGTTGACTTCATTTATTAGAAGGAAAACCTGACCTTCACGGCCAAAGCCGCGGAAGGGACTACGTCAGTTATTTATAAAAGGCGCGAAATGACCCCAATCATTTAAAGTAGGAACCATCGGCTAAAGGCCTTACAAGGAGATGGTAAACGTAGAGGTAATAGAACCTCTACATCCCCCCCGGTGAGGATAAATTTTGTCGCAGGCGAGAAAATTTCAATATCCTTCCGTTGCTCTGGCCTCCTAGCCTACCTGTGGCGGACGACAGACAATCTGAGGAACCGAGCAGGTCATTACTAAGAACTAGCTAGAAGGAAACATCATCTAAATCCCGAAAAGAAAGGACATATTCCTTCTAACTTCCGCATACAAAAACCGCAACAAAAAACTATGCGACAGCTCGCCTAAACTTTAACCAAGAAGCACATTTATATAAAATTTTGAAAAAGCTTTGTAAATCTGGACCTATAACGGGTAAAGATATTTACGCGAAAGCTAATGAGTATGAGCGCGAACGGAAGTCCTCCTTCCTCGTCCTTTATGTCTTATGCAGACACCCCAAGGTCCTACGGACTTATATGAGTTTGCAGATCACGGATGGAACAATTCCATGTCGCGTTCACTCCCTACGCTAATTCACAATATTTTTATAATTCACGACACTTCAAAGTTCATATTTGTTTCATTATATCGACGTTATCTTCATTGTATACTTATTTTTAAAGTATTTTCTCACCAACGTACATGAAAATCATAAAAAAGTATTAGTTATTAAATAAACAATCATGTTTGTAAACATTGTAAGACAACAATGTCAACAAAAGTCATTGTGAAAACTTTAGCTTTTGGCAACTGTCATATTGAATTATAGAAAACATCAAATTCAAATTCAAAATAAAATTGTCATAGTAACCAAATAATAGAAAAAAATGAATTGAAAATTTATAAAAATTGAAAATGAATTTTCTGTTAATAACTGAAAAGAAAAACACAAATTAACACATCCTACCGCTAAAAAATAGTATGCTACTAGGTAATATCATAGAAACTTCCATAAAATAACCACATTCTTTCACCATTTATAACAATCAGTAAGGGGATAACTCAGATAATATCACTATTTGATCACTATTTACAGCACTATCTACAAAACACTATTACTGCACTAACTACAAGATAATCGTCTTTTATGAACTCTTATTTTCATCACACATATACTCTATTCTATTCTTCTCTTCCTCCTTGCTTCGTTCTTCTACAAACTCTTCATTAGAAAACAGGAATATATTTCCATCATTTTCTGAAGAAAAGTATCACTGTCACAACGGCGCATATTCATTATTCGCATTATTCACTCGAAATTATAATTATTTAAATCGATCACGTTAGTATTATTCCTCTTCAACGCATCCAATAACAAAATCTTCTTTATAAAATCGCTTCCTTCTCAGTTCGTCCTTCAAATTGCATCGAAATTGCATCGGTTTAGTATAAAATAATTCGGTCAGAGGCTGCAACTACACTGCAACACAAAAATGACCATTAATTTGTTCTTAAAACTCGCGACTCCACCATGTGGCGTAGCTCTGAGGGAGCTGGTGACCGGGTCGACAAACAAGAAATACAATTATATGGTTGACTTCATTTATTAGAAGGAAAACCTGACCTTCACGGCCAAAGCCGCGGAAGGGACTACGTCAGTTATTTATAAAAGGCGCGAAATGACCCCAATCATTTAAAGTAGGAACCATCGGCTAAAGGCCTTACAAGGAGATGGTAAACGTAGAGGTAATAGAACCTCTACAGTACACTTGAGAGCTCTTTGGACTTTCTATCGTCTTTATTCCAAAGGCATAAGAGAGAAAATCGTATTACAACCCGTTAGCATAACTTACTATTGTATGTACAATATAAAAAAAATGTTCACTAGACTTCTGTAGATATTATTATTCACTTATTGCGTTTCCTTTGTTTCAAACTAAAATGGCCGTAAAAGAGAGATAAGCAACAGTGATTATTGTTTCTTATTCTTTAACTTCTTTAGAAACTTTGTCTGTTACTTTGAAGATGTAAAATTTATTAAGCCATGAAGTAAATACCTTGATATGGCGAGGTTTCGTTAAGTGTGTTTTTACTTGGTATTGTTTCCATTTTGATTGTTTCCGCTGAATGATTAAGAGTCCAAAGTTAGTACAAACACATTTCACACGTACAAATACTTATTACTTCCCTACTAGCTATGCTAGCTTACATAATATATATGACATAATTTTGTCTTTGTATCTTGATCCGATCTCTCACTCTTTCGCATAGTGTCAGCACAGAACAGTATTAGAATAACCTCGAAATAACAAGATTACGAGTATGTAACACGTGTTTGCTATCTGTTACTAGTTTTCTAACATACAGATATAAACATTTTGCGATAGCTGATAGAGGTTGGTTCAGATACCTCCACTATTTTTCAAATAGTTCAAGTATGTCCGACCTCAGGTTATGCCCAAACAGCAGTTAGAAATTATAGCCATGGGAATATGTACAGGAGGGCTAATGGATGATGTTTTTGTTGCAGGTGTCAGTGACGATGTGTGAGCGGTGACCGTCGACCCGCGCGATGTTGCGCGTGATTCTGCTGTTGTGCGCGGCGTGCGTTGCGCGCGCAGCCGCCGAGCACGTGCGCGAGTTCACCGTGCGCGAGAACGCGCGCGCAGCCACCCTCGTCGGCCATCTCGGCGACGAGCTACCTGACGCCGCTCCCCCTTACACCATCGTCCCCGTACCCGGCAGCGCGGTCAACGAAGACCTCAAAATAGACCCCCATACAGGCGAAATCAGAACCAAAGTACCTCTCGACAGAGAAAACAGAGACCATTACGCCTTAGTTGCTATTCCTGCCTCAGGTGATAACATTAGAGTAGTTGTCAGAGTCTCCGATGAGAATGACAACGCTCCTACGTTTCCAACTCCTGTTATGAATGTTGAGTTTTCTGAGAATACTCCTAGAGATGTAAAAAGAAAGCTAAACCCAGCTAAAGATCAGGATTTAGGAGTGTTCAATACGCAAAGGTACAACATTGTATCAGGAAATACAGACAACGCATTCAGATTATCTTCGCATAGAGAAAGAGATGGGGTTCTGTATTTGGATCTTCAAATTAATGGTTTCCTTGACAGAGAGACCACAGATCATTACGAGTTGGTTATAGAGGCTTTAGATGGCGGTACTCCGCCTTTGAGAGGGACGATGACTGTAAATATAACTATTCTAGATGTTAACGACAACCCACCAGTTTTTATAGAAAGTGTTTATTCCGCAACAGTACCAGAGAATGCAACAGTCTTAACTCCTGTTCTGAAAGTTTCTGCAACAGATTTAGATTCTGCAGAAAATGGACAGATCGAATACTCAATAAATAGAAGACAAAGTGATAAAGAAAACATGTTTAAAATAGACTCTGAAACTGGAGAGATAACTGTGAATAAAGCTTTAGATTTTGAGACAAAAGAGCTACATGAACTGGTTGTTGTGGCTAGGGATAAGGGAGCTCAGCCTTTAGAAACTACAGCGTTTGTTTCCATTCGCGTAACTGATGTCAATGACAACCAACCGACGATAGACGTTATATTCCTAAGTGACGATGCTACTCCTAAGATATCTGAGTCAGCTCAACTAGACGAATTTGTAGCGCGAATATCAGTTCACGATCCTGATTCTAAAACCGAATATTCAAACGTCAATGTAACTCTGAGTGGTGGAGACGGACACTTCGATTTGCGTACTCATGACAACATAATTTATTTAGTTGTAGTAGCTTTGCCTTTGGACCGGGAATCGCAATCTAGTTATACATTGAACGTTGTAGCTACTGATAAAGGATCGCCACCGTTACATGCAAGTAGGATTATCAGTCTAAGAGTGACAGATGTAAATGATAATGCGCCGGCTTTTGTTGAGTCTGAGTATAAAGTAAGCGTGCCAGAAGCCGCTTCTCCAGGAACGCCTGTAGTTCAAGTGTCAGCAACGGATGCTGATGAGGGTGACAACGCTGAGATTAGGTACTCTTTGCTTCCGACTCCTCAGTCGGATTGGTTTGCGATAGATGAAAGATCAGGGTTGGTGACGACGCGCGCGCGGGTAGATTGTGAGACGAATCCGATGCCTCGTTTAACTGTTATTGCCCGGGACCGCGGTAACCCGCCGCTATCGTCGACGGTCAACCTGCTTGTCACTGTATTGGATGTGAACGACAACGAGCCCATCTTCGACCAGTCCTTCTACAACGTCACAGTTCCTGAGAACGAGGCTGTTGGCAGCTGTATTTTAAAGGTGAGTCTTTTTACTCAACATTTCAGTAACATAATTTTTAATAACTTTTGTAGTAGCCGCTAGTTTTAAACGATAATCTTTAAGTTTAGGTCTAGTTATTAAGGCCATGTCTGTCTGTCTATCTGTCTGAATACGATAAACTGAAAAACTCAATGTATTTTCACACGGTTTTCACCAATGGATGGTACGATGCAAGACAAAGGTTTATGTGTATAATTCATTCCCAAAATTCCCACGGGAACGAAGTCCCGGGCGGGAGCCCTTTGTAGATATTAACACAACACTTCACAAAATACACTCAAAGGCCCACATTAAGGTTTTCCCTTGTGTCGTGGGTCCCTCGGAACACACATAAAGACAGACATGAACACCCATGACCCGAGAACAAACATCTGCTTTTTACACAAATATTTGCCCCGACTGGGATTCGAACCCAGGACCCGTCGATCGAGAGGCAGGGCCACTACCACTCGACCAAACCGGCCGTTAAATAATTATTATCTTTTAGATTACCGTTGCGCTGGGTACAGATGATTCCCTCAATTAGTTTTCCCTCAATTGGTATCCACCTAAGTTTCTTCTGCTTTGGTAATCAGGCTAAGGTTAAAAACTTGCACACCAATCTACGAAACCGATTGCACCCTTAGATTGGCTAGATGAGTTAGTCAAATCAAAATATAATTTCTATGAATTTCATCGAAAATTAATTTCTTGCTGCTTAAATCGATTACTCAAAAAATTGGTGAAAAGGCGGTCAAATACGAGTATCTTACTTTAATTTATCTGAGTATCTTCTAGCAAACGCAATATAAATCACTTAAAGATTTATTTTTAAGTCGATTCAGTTGCGTGACTGGAAGTAATATTCGTCAGTTGAAAATTTTTGGTCGAATTAAGTGACCTACTAGAAAGTGACTTCCAATATAAATCATCACAAGAGAGACAAAAGAAAATATATTTAAATATAATCTTGCACGTTTCGATGGATTTTGTATAGTACTTCTATTTCCTTAATGACTTTCGGCCTTCATCGCGTTTCCGAATAAGTAAGAATATTTTCAAAAGACGAGAAAGAGACACTGTTTTCCGAGACATTAATAAAATAGAAGCCCTGTATCCTAATAGGTACTATTCTCTCCTTTATAATGAAATGCTGAACAAAACCAAACGAAACAAAATTACAAACTTCACCCTGTCAAAGCCAATATAAACTCTTAACTACCCAAGTGTCCTAAGTGTAAACACCTGTTGTTTATATCTACAATTTATCATCTCCATGAGAAGTTTCATGAGAAAACGGTTCAATATTGCAAGTAAAACAAGCTCATGAACCGCGTAAGATCAATTAGTCATCCAAGACAGATCAATTTTGCTTATCTCCCCACCGAACGAATTTGTTAAAAAAGACCCAATTTCATTAACTCTTATCTCGCGGAGTCCATAAGTTAGTTGAGTTAATTTCTTTTAATATATTCCTACATAGTCTGAGGGTATAAATCTATCTGTTCTTGTGATGCGAGTTTGGGCGTGTGGCGCGCGCATCGGAAATTGCGATCTAAATTGAAAATTAAACAGTCGCTTGCGTCCGCGCCGATGTGCCTGAGGCGCGCGGACCAATAAGCTTTTGGCGGCAATAAACCACTGGGTATAACGTGTTCCTATTTCGAAATGAGGCGCTATTTTGAATTGTGTTGCGAATGTGAACATGCGTGAACAATTGTTGTATACGCCAAGTTGGCGCAAGTTTCCCAGCTTTCGTGATCTATGCGTGATAGAAATTTTGATTACACTGTTGTGTAATTTGGAAATTCTGATTTCACTGCACGTACGTTCTGTCATATTTTTGCTTCTTACTGATGTATCATGTTCATGTTTTAGATTAATTTAAAGTGACTTTTTAGGATCACTGGAGGTCAGTGACAATATCGCTCTACTTAAATTACCTTATTCTTTTTAAGGCCCGTATTATAGAACGCGACTCAGACTCTGATCTATAATTGAGTAGCAGTCGTCTTTGTCGTTTTAATAGTGAGAGAAAGAGACAATCATTCTTAAGTATACATCAAGATTTGAGTCTCCGTCTGTAATACGGGTCTACATCATGGTCAAGCGCATCCAGATTTGTGAAACGGGCCAAGTAAGGGTACCTAATATAAAAAAATATATATATATATAAAAAAATATCTTACCTAATATAGTATATTTTAAAATGTTTTTCCATCAAATAATGTATGTACAGTCTGGCAAAAAAGAGTAGAAATTAAAAAGTGGCAACACTGTAGCGTCGTCCCATTCAAATCAATCTAAGAAAAACGGGACGACACTACAGTGTTGCCACTTTTTAATTTCTACTCTTTTTTACCAGACTGTATAGACATTATATTAAGTATTAGTTTCATATTAGATGCCTCTGCAATCTACGCGTATAGAAGTTGTGAAACAATAGTTCGGTTCATCATATGTCACGAATCCACGACTTTGCCATTGTCTATAATAAGCTGTAATTTCACATAATGGTTTGCTTACTTACTGATATTCTGTTTAAATGGTAAACAATACATAAGGTATAGTAGCAAAGGAACTACTCATAAATATGGAGTGAAATTCAATTTTAAGCAAAACTTTAAATCGGTATAATACATCTGTTAAAAAAAGTATTAATATACCCGTAACTCAATAAATAAGTGGGTGTATGTACTTTGTATGTTACTTCTAATTTAGACCTTTCACAATAGGTTTTACTGGAATTTCTCTCTTTAAAAATTATAAACTAAAAAAAAAGAAAACTTTTTTGAAAACATTTTAAGTTACAATCGCCTGCAGCTCTAGCATGATAACGACAAACTCGCGCTCGGCTCACGCTGAAACTTCAATTTGATTGCGCGAAGGTCCAGCGCAAAGGCTTGCTCGCCCTATGGCGTTGTCAATCTTGACATTTTAACATAGGACCGCGGTGTTGTCGCGGCGCTGTCACTATCGTACTCGGCCTGCTGGTCCATTGCTGGTCACACTTCTTTCCTAGATGAAGAACTACAACCTGTCTAAAATTGATACTTTTACTACTGACAAAAACCAAATTGCATTTTTAATACCGACTTTAAACTTTCATATCTTGATTGGGCGTTCAATCTCACAGATTATACACAATTGCTCAATTTAAAATTAAAAGTATCCATTTCTCATTCTAATAACTGTAATATGTAGCACTCTCAATTTCATGCATATTGTTATAGTTTTTAGTAGGACGCTTACTAATGGTAGAGAGAGTTAAGAGAGGTCGGCGTGAGAGTTAGTTGATCTAGATTATTAGATATTTTTCGTTGGTAAATATGATTATAACTTTTTAGTGGAGCCTCTCCGGTTACAAGATAGATAGATAGATAGAAATTCTTTATTGCACACTGTCACAAAAAAAAGTTTCACATACTTAATTTAACAAAAGTGCGCAAAAGCAGCCTTATCGCTAAGAGCAATCTCTTCCAGGCAACCCTTGTTTTAGGGACAACTTTACGAAGTCGAGAGTAGTGCAGAGTAATACTTATAGAAAATAATAGACTAATGGAATAGAATAATTATGTATATAGGTTATAATATATAAATATACAATGTGTACATAAATAAATAAATAACTACATATACCACATTATATATACATATATGACTACATATATAAATATATATACTTATATATATATTATATCTACAAGCACAGCGAATAAAGGGAGAACTTAAACAAACACTAATGGCAGTTTTCAAGGCAGTGTTTATAAAGTTTTGACTTAAATGTGGAAATAGATTTAGAGTGGCGAATATCATACAAGAACCATTGTCCAAATGTAATTATTAAATTGAAGAACAAAACTTAGAATTTATCATTTGAAGACGTTAAAATAGTGTTTGTTAATTTGATAGAACGGCAATTAATGGCTTAAATAAATTTTACGTACTTCATAAAATTACTTACCGCACATGTTTTATGGGCTTCATAAAAGTTGAGTTCACGGCCATATTATGGTGTTATTTTAAGTACTGAATTGTAATTTTAAAAGGTCTATCTATACATACTCTTAAGTAATTCTCAAGCAGGTCGAAAAGCTGCTTGATAGTTAATGACATGTGAAAATTTCTGGGTTGCTCATGAAAAAAGATACATAAAATACACTTTCGCATTACTATCGGGCTATTAGTTAGTATTCCTTATCACGTGTTGAAAGTTACATGTGTAATTGAAAATCAATAAAAACCGCAATTAATAATAGTCATCTGCTTAAACTCGAGATAAATTACTAGTAAAGATTACTTCTCAAGATAAAACGCATTACACAAAAAGAAGAAACTTCATAAGATTCCATTCTTTGCAAATGATTTCAACGACACAAAAAAGCCGTTTTCTGACCAATACAGAAAAGAATTTACGAAGAAATATCTGACATTCTTCGCATGGAGAACTCAGGATCCTGTCATAATATTTATGTCCTTGTTTTAATTATAAACTTTAATACGTAAGCGCAGATATAGCTACGAAAATACTCGCATATTTTATACTAGTTTATTTACAGTAAAAAAGTGATTCTGAATACTTAAACATACATAAGGTTCATCTGATGGCTTTGATTGGATTTTAATATTACAACAAGTTACTTGTTGTTGAAGCTCAGCGTACCTATTTAAAAGAGAAATAATACCAGTTCGCTAAGAATTTTATGACAAAAAAACACAAGATTTCCTTCGTTTTAAGCTATTTCTTTAAAATGAATTCGTTCTTGATTTAATTTATAATAGGGTATATGAAGAGCTAGTTCACTCACCATCAGCCCATATACGTCCCCACTGCTGGGGCACGGGCCTTCCTCAATAACATGAGGGGTAAATGCCATACTCACCACGCTTGGCAGACGGGTTGGCGAGGGCTTTGATAAAATTGCAGAGTTTTCCTTCTCTGTGTGCAGATGAACTTCCTTGCATATTTACTTTAGTCACCTTGTACGACACCTCGGTAAGAAAGAGGGAGGTCCTATTCTACTCTGCCGGGGAGTCACACGGCCTCACACTCGGAAGAAGCCATTCCTTTGAATGTCAGTACATTTTATGTAAAAGTAAAAAGTAAAGCATTTTTAAATGTTAGCAGTTGATTTTCTTTGAAAGAGCGTTCTAGTCCAGAGGCATTCGCTGTACTGAATCGATCAGCTAGGTTACGCAACGTACACAGAGTCTGGAAACCTGATCGATTATCATAGTAGTATTTTATCACGAGCTTTTCTGAGAAGCGTTTCTGTGATATGAAGAAGATTTCTTTTTAATTAACCTTGTAATTATAGCGTGTTAAGTCTGTGGATAGATTTGACCGTGTGGTGATCGGTTGAGAATTACACCACCCCATCTCTTTCCGTGAGTGTCGTAAGAGGCGACTAAGGAAACACAAATAAGACCTGCCTCCTAGTAATCCATCCCAGGCAACGACACTTCATTTTTTTCTGAATCTGAAGTGTCGTCTTATGGTCTCATGCGGTGTGGTCGGCTCTGTAAGCACACCATTTACATAATGGTACTGAATGGCAGCGGGTGGACGGGCTTTCAGCTCGTCGCGCTTAGCATCGAGGTCAGCCTTTAATTGGTGTAAATGGTGTGCTCACGTGCCCCTATTGCGCACGAGAGTTCACCCGGAAGATAGGCTACGTTAGCCATCTTCGAGCGCACCAGCGCCGTGCCGAATAGGAGTCGAAGTGGTCGCCATGGCCGAAATCGGTCGGATGGATCATCATCATCGGCTCTGTAAAGGGCCGTCTGGTTCGCGACCACCCTCCTACCGAAGTCAGACGCCAAACAGCTTGCTGTGTTCCGTCGGTGCGTGGGAGTACCAGTGCCTTTAAAGGTATTTTCTGGGTTAACTTGCTCTATCGTCGACCTCATCTTTGACCTTATGATCAAGATGGAGGTCAAGAGTTAACCCATCTTATAATAAAAAAAAACTTTATTCAAACAAATTCTTTCTAGAGCGATTTAAATAATTTTCAGATTAATTGCAGCATAACCATGTAAATGTAAGTTGAAGATATCTTAAGATTTATCTAACATGAATGCCCACTTTGAATCAAACATTTGGCAAATTAGAATAATTAAGGTCTTATCACAGGCATCCCGGGAAGAAACCTATCTTTGCTATTTGTATGCTTCTTAGTTATCTTTAAGCAGTGGTGGACTCAGTGCGAAGGGAGTCCACAACCTTACTTATTACTAGCTGATGCCCGCAACTTCGTTTGCGTGTTAATTTTTTTTGTACAGAGTACACAGATTGAAAACATCTATCTTACGTGATTTAGATTTTTACATACAAAAGTTTTTTCCCGCTAACTCCCGTTCCCGTGAGAATTTTGCAATATACTGTTGCAGCTAAGCTTTAAGTTTACTAAGGTACCTGCATGCCAAATTTCAAGCGTCTAACTTAAGCGGTTTAGATTTTTCATACAAAAGAATTTTCCCGCTAATTCCCGTTCCCGTGGGAAATTCGGGTATTCCTTTCTTAGTGCACCTCTACGGTACCTAAGCTACGTCCCTTCCAAATTTCAAGTGCCTACGTTTAGCCGTTTAGGCTGTGCGTTGATATGTCAGTCAGTCAGTCAGTCAGTCAGTTTCTCCTTTTATATATTTAGAAGATTTAAAAATGTAGGTACTGACTCACTCACTCATCAACGCCCAGCCCATTTATAGCTGAGGTTCCCATTAATGGTAAAGACAAGGAATAAGGAACGATTCTCTCTCTAGTTAAAAAAATAATACATTGGTCACAAAAGACAGTTGAAATGTCACGTGGATATCATGAGATAGAGTTGCGGTAATGTTTTTGGAAACAGCTCAAAAGATTTTGATAACATTCTTAGGTGGGAGTGTTGAGTCAAAAAGTACCAGTTTTAAACAATATTAATATTTTACTTATCAGAAATGAATATTTAGAATACGTTCCTGCTTCATTTATTTATGAAGTAAGTACTTAAGTAGATTTCTTATCTAAAATTGCATATAAAAGTTGTCATATCATTTTAACAATTTTAATATATTCAGCCTAAACCTTTGGACTTAGATAGCTGAAATTTGGCATAAAGGTTCTTTTTATGATGTAGGCAAAGAATTAGATAGGATTTTCAAAAATTCCTAAGACAACGAAATCACGGGAATCATCTAGTTACATAATAAGAACCGTCCACTCCTTCAATATAGTGGATTAGATTTCTATTTATTCAGTAACAATACACTAAATATACAAATGGAACTAATGTCTATGCCTTATACATATTTAGGAGTAATGCACCAAAAAGAGTGTCCAGCTCAGCGTAATGCAGATACGACTTAATAGTCGTCTCGGCGCTGATTTTCAGCTGGTCCCTGAACTAAAAACTTAAACTAAAGTTAAACTGAACTTAAACTAAACTTAAACTAAACTTAAACTAAACTTAAACTAAACTAAACTTAAACTAAACTTAAACTAAACTTAAACTAAACTAAACTTAAACTAAACTTAAACTAAACTTAAACTAAACTTAAACTAAACTCAAACTAAACTTATACTAAACTCAAAATAAACTCAAACTAAACGTAAGCTAAACTCAAACTAAACTTAAACTAAACTTAAACTTAAACTAAACTTAAACTAAACTTAAACTAAACTCAAAATAAACTCAAACTGAACTCAAACTGAACTTAACCTAAACTTAAATTCAACTTAATATGGTGGTGGTGAGCCTTCATCCGGCCCTGTCAACGATAGAGCCCAGCTTGCAGATTAAAATAATAGCTACTCTTGGACACTCCACCGCCTTCCGCCATTTTATTCTAGTGTGCGTGATTATGATTATGACGCGTTCTTATTACTGTGGTCACAGATTACACATGCTTTATTATTATAGTGGAGATAAATCTGTAGGTATGCTTATTTTAGGAACTCAGTAAATAGTGTCGTACAGACAGCAGCATGTCAGGTTACCCATTTGCACTACGAAAGCCAACGTCCAAATCAACAATAAGGGCAACGTCCAAATCAACATGTATAGCCTTACGTGCTGCCGTGTGTACCATATTTCCGTATCTTCTTCTTCTATCGTGTCGATTGCAAATCAAATTTTTTTGGCCCAAAACTTTGGCATTTTTACCGCATGTAAGTCTGTCAATGTTTGCATGAAATAGCAAAAGTTCACAAGGAAATTATATGAATGATGAAAATACTTGTATTTCCATCCTGAAACTATCAAATCTCCATTTAAAAGTCCTCCATGATTTAATAAGCTATTTTATTTGTCTAGTACGACCGGTGAAATATTATGCATTGTTATGTTACTTACTATACTTAACACTTTACTAATTTAATCTATTTGAATCATTTAGTATTTTTAAAACACTTACCCGTGAATGTTTTTTTTTTCCCTAGAAAATATTTGTTATTTACCCGTCGCGTGCTTGTTTACGCCGCGTGCGATACAAATCTCGTACACCATGTGTTCAAAAACCACGCGCAGGTTTAATAATACTTACAGTTTGCTTAGTATATGCTTATAACTACCAAAGACCTATGAAAAACGGTGTATGCGCTCGTTTTACGCAGTATATAATTTATAATTGGTAAAATCACTACGGTTTTAGTAATTATAATTTATACAATGCAAATAATAAGTGCACGCACACACTCTTTTTCATAGGTTTCTGGTCGTAACTTGTGCTACGCAATGTGTAAGTTTTAAGAGTAAAGTCGTTACAGTTTTGAAATGATCGATTTAACGCACTCGTATATCGAAACCTAGGGATAAAAACCACTACAATATACCTGACGTTCAAGTTGTTGCATTGCATTCAACATGGAATACTTTCAAATTAATAAATAGGTAAATAAACTTGTAGTAGTAGTTAGCTTCATAATAAACCTTTTACTTAAAGAAAAAGCATTGCCATCAAGTCATAATTAACATACTTACATCTGGATTAACACAACATTCCAAAAGGATTACATTATGTTAACATAGTTTCCTTATTGCTGTTTTACTATTAAATTCTAAACTTAAAGTGCTTAAAGCGGATGTCAGTTTTACTTAAGCCATAAACATATTACAAACTACGTGCTTAAAATAGTGTGTTTTACAACTTTTCAGTAGCAATACTTTCCAATGCCTAGCCGCCATTTTTTTATTCCGGTAACTGTGGTAACGGACACGTGTAGGCGCAAGGTAACATATTTTGAATTATTTTAATACCCTATTTAAGTAATTTACAAATAATTTTTAGGGAAAGAAAAATATTCGGCGCGAATAGGACTTGAACCCACGACCCCATAATCAGATCTCCTGGTGCTCAACCAACTGAGCTATCGTGCCTTCAATACTCATATTACTATATTAAGTAAATTATTTATTTACTTATTTTATAAAGGAAACCAGTGGTGGTTACAATACAGCATCCATACAAATAAAAATATACAAAGATAAGTCACAATTGCACCACCTTTAGGTGCCACAGCTAACACAGAAAAAGGTTAAATTATTTTACTTATTTAAATAATATGAGATGATAAAATTGCTTTCACCGTTATAAATACTAAGATATGATATTTACTTGTCTTTGCTGTAGTTTTTAAGATCGTTCCCTGTAGTTTAAGCATCTTTTTTAGAAGATAATTATTTATCTTAGGCCCGCACTAGACAGGATCGACCTAATTTATTTTTATTTTTTTCTATTTTTCAAATGGTATCTATAATTATTTTAAAATGGTTTTGCTGGGCGTCACCTTCGATACTATATAATCCAATCTTCGAACTGAAAATTTCGGTCCTAAAATAATGCAATGCGTCGTTGATTAGTCCCTCGCAGCTAACAAAGACGTGTCACATAATTTTGTCGTCTGAATCTTATTCCGTCCTATCTTTCTATTGCATAGCGTCAGTACGGAACAGACAGAACGACATCAACATGATAAAATTATTTCATGCGCTCATGTTAGCCCAGCTGGAAGACTTTCTAAAAGGAGTTCCTTAATTTGAGCAAAGTTTTTTCAAAATGGCGGAATAACGGTTTTTTTTGAGACAGTAGGTCTTATTGGTTTTATTTTATGCATGTCTGGCTAGTTGAAAGATAGCTAATGATTATGATGGTAACAAATGATAAAGTTAAATAATTATATTTTCATTTCTTCTATATTTAACTGACAAAACATGCAAGGTGTACTTATATACGGAACTTATGATTATGACAGACAACTCTTAAAACTCATATTCCTCTTGCCTAGTAATTTGCCAACTAATACTTTCAACGTCCATCTCAAGTTCAAGGTATCTATTACAGTTTAATAAATTGAACCAGGAAAAACCTAAACACTGGCTAAACACCTGAGGACAAGCCTGCTTATGGACTCTAGTCACGCGATCTCTAATGATGTAAGAATAAATTTATGAGGCTGAGCGAGCGAACCTATGTCTTCCACATTAATTTTTGAAAAAAATATTTTAATGGCTGTATGAGACTTGCTAAATTGTGTTTTTTTTTAACAATTTATTTTTAATCTATGGAGTCATAATAAGTATTTGGAGACTGTCCTTTGTTTTTAAAAGGAATTCTAAGTTTAAAATTAATTTCGCGCGTCTTTTGCTATTTGATAAGAATTTCCAATGTTGCCAATAGTTGGCATTCTTTATGTTTAAAAAAATTACGTAATAGGAGTATCCAAATCCGACGAGCGCGTATGAAGCGAATTATGAATGTTAGAGGTGTGTTTGGTTGGATCGTAGCAGGTTATGCAATCTGCGGTCCCTGCCTACCCCAATGGGACAAAGGCGTGAGCTTATATATATTTGTATGTATTTTAATGACTGTTTCCAATGCAGGGTAAAATTTTATCGTAACTTATGAAAAACCAGATCCTCTATACATACAATTAACTGCTGAATAAATGAAATGAGTTGATTACGTTTTAGATTACAAATAGTAAAAATGTTATGCATTTCGTGTTTCTATTTAAGATTTTTTCATTAGAACGCAGCTGTTTATCTCAAGATATCGCTCATAAAATGTGCTAATGTCATGTATGACATTACAGCTGCAACTTTCATCATAATTGACATTGACAGTGACAACCGTTGCGTAACGTTCCACAAATTCGATTTCATCGTTTTCTCTTTTTAAATCACACCGAGAAAATGCAGTGGAAAAAACGCACGCGAACGCGTAACGTTATGTAAACGATATTTACGTTAAATTATCGACTTTTCTTAGTAAAAAGATTGCAAAAAGTTAGTTTACACGCACGGCTACCGTTTTTTAGAAAAAGTCGATAGTTGGCGTACCTTTTCATATGCAAGTTACATACTATTATAAGTTACAACTAATACGGTGGAAAGTTTTACGTAAACTTGTACGTTAACGTAAGTATTTACGTAAAATAAACTTTTGTGGGTTTTTATAAGTGATAGGTAATATCCGGGTAAAGGAAATGATTTTTTCTCACTTCCTTTCGCTTAATATTTATGAATTGTAGTTGCAAGAGTTATGAAGTCAATTAGTAGATTCATTCAATGAAGATACCGTTAACTAAATACATACATGTTCATGTAACACTCACGCTTGTTGTATCTTTTTTGGCGTAGACAGAGCGTCATGCGTTGTCCTTCTTCTTATCGTGTAGGTATAGTCAAGTGTGTGGCAATGGCAAACTTGACTAACCCTTGTGTCAGAGTTTTCAAACCGCACAATGGCCTCTGACTTGGTTTTAACAACTGTAATCAATCGACAATAGCCGGGACCGACAGCTTAACGTACCCTCCGAAGCACGGAAACGCTCGTGATAAATTGTCACTTTGGTCACCCATCAGGTTCCCTGCCTCTGTCTACGTTGCTTAACCTCACTGATCGGTTGAAATCAGCGAGAGCCACTGGGCTACGAGCGCTTCATGCGTTACTAATTCATTTTTTTTTAAAGTGGTTTCGATCTTGACCATAATCTAGACCAGGGCAAAGATGCGGTCAATTATGTTTCCAGTTTTCGGGTAAAGTTGGGTGGTTTTAAATTAATTAAACGAAACTTTACGCGGCTGTTCTTCCCGTAGAACTTATCAACTTTCCCCAACTAACCTCTCTCTCTCTCTCTCTTATCAGCCTACGTCCCCACCGAGGGGCACGGGCCTCCCTTCGAAACACGAAGGGGATTCAGGCCATAGTCCACCACTCTGGCCCAATGCGGGTTGGTGGACCGCTCGTCTTTCGAAAATGAATTTTCTTGGACATGCGGGTTTTATCACGATGTTTTCCTTCACCGTTGATTAAGTGATAATTAACCAGCAATTAACCTACTTATATGAAATTCTCAAAAAATTACTCGATAAGTCAGATGATAGTAAAATTTGTATTATGGAGAGGCTAAATTTCTTTTTCATTTTTCGACTCATGTTTCTTGAGGAAAATTGTTCCCAGCCTACCTAACCCATTCAGCCATATATTAAAAGTACGTACTTTTACAAATCGTGACAAAAAAGTACATACATACGCTCGCGCCTATAATCCTTAACGAGGTAGGCAGAGCATCCGTGATTCTAGAACCACTTGATGGTACGTTTGACACAAATTCTGAGCAAGGTGTACAATGGTGAGAGGTGGTTTCGCCTATTATATTCGGGCTGAAAATCAGTGTTGCCAGCCTGATAATCAGTCTGGCATTAGTCGCTGAGCCCAGGCCTTTTTCCTCACTGCGGCAGACATATGCAAGCTTAAACTTGTATAATAGGATAAGAATATTTTGAACTTTTTTTTTAAATGTATGTGTGCGCTGTTCTGGAGAAATAAACATATTATTATTATTATTATTGTACAGCATCATTCTTACAGACTTTTACTGTATACCTTCTTTCACTCCCAGTCCATCATGGAAGAAGACAAAAAACGAAGTAAGTTAAACAGTGAAGTAATTCAAATAAAGCTAATAAACTTAACCCAAAGAGCAAAGTCTTGGTACCACAGGCAATTATATTTAAAACAACAAAGTACAAAAAGGGAACTAAAGGCAAAATTGTCGATTCATACAACATATGAGTTGTTCGCAGGTTGTGGGTACATTGTAATTACTTGTGACCTTCTCCCCAGGATATTGTTCCATTAAGGTTCAGGGCCGGTTTAGTGACATGAGGCCCATGTATTCTTTGTCTCGCATAAATAAAGTAAATATTCTTTATAACCACTGCGCCATCTAACCCCAAATTAATCAAACTTGTACCATGGGTCAGTGGCGTGCATAGACATTTTAGGCAGGGTAGGCAGTGAACTTGTCTAGTTTTAATTGACCGCTCAAACTCGTTTCTATGCGACTTTTGACAAACGAAAAAACTTTCAACGTACCTAGCTTTGAGATGTTTTTCAGAAAGCTCATGCTTTTTAATCGCTGTATTAAGGTTATTCAAATCAAAATAACCCTGCGCCGTTCCATACGTTTTTATAACAGTTTGAAAACAAAATGCACAGAAAACAAAATACTTAAGCGGTTAGTATGCACAAAACCCGTGAACCAATAATGAATATAGTATTTTAGTAATGTCTTACTGCGGTACCTTTTTTTGCGTCAAATCCACGTATCGGCCTTTTGCGATAAGTAATGTTTACTTTTTCTTGAAAAGGTAAACTTGAAAAATTACGCAGTTTAGGCAAACAAACATCATCACCACACTTTTCACAACTTATTGCACTCATTTTGTTCTAAACAAATATCTAACAATCACTATAAACTGATAAAACAATAATTTGCAAAAGTTTTCGTACCTACGTAGTTGCAAAACAAAAACAAACCAATATGGCTGAATGCATCCAATAAGACAAAAAGGCCGCAAAATTAAAAATCTATAACAGCCATTTCAAACTTACCGAATATTGACACTTCTCAATTTGGTAGAATCGCTTTATAGGCAGAGCTTTTTTCTCCATACAATCAGTTTGTTAATATTTGGCGGGGGAGGCGAAACAGCCAATCAGAAGCCCCCATTTCAACACAAAACCTCAACAAAAAAGGCATTTCAAACGAGTGCTTTTAACGAATAATTAGAAAGGCAAATCCGCGCTCCTACGAGGGCTCTTACTAGTTCAGTATTAGAAGTTTAGATGGCGCTGTTTTGAAAAGTTAAAGGTTAGAGAAATGAAGATAGCGTCATTTCGGAAAACGTTTATTCGTTTCACAAAGATCTGTGATCGTTGGTGTACATTATAATATTTAATTTTTGTATTTTTTTTGCCATGAAAAGCCTAGGGTAGGCACTGCTTTTCTGCCTGTATGGAATGCACGCCACTGCCATGGGTGCTAGATTTTAACCGTGTGGTGATCAATTGAGATAAACACCACCCCATCTCTTTCCGTGGGTGTCGTAAGAGGCGACTAAGGAAACACAAATGAGACCTGCCTCCTAGTAATCCATCCCAGGCAACGACACTTCATTTATTTCTGAATCTGAGGTGTCGTCCTATGGTCTCATGCGGTGTGGTAGGCTCTGTAAAGGGCCAATTTTGATCAAATAAAGCTAAGAACCATCTTGGTTATGTCAGCTTTCAAACAAAAAAAACCGCATCAAAATCAGTCCATTTTTTAGTAGCTACGATGCCACAGACAGATACAATACTCGTAGATACAAGGACATACAGATACTATGATATACACGTCAAACTTATGACACCCATCTTTTTTGTAGTAGATTAGTCTCGGAAATCCCACAGACGAATCCTCACGCATTTCTTCGCTCATCTCTTACACCAACCAGCCTTAACTTTACAACCTTCGCGCAGACACAAGATGTAATTAAAAACAACATTCGCTATGAATATTCGCATTACCTTACGCATTACTTAGCGTTTATTAAGTCCCTTAATCCTTTTATTACGACGCTTTTTCAAGCTCTTTTACTAGGGAGCATGAATCATCGACTTTTTTAGGGTTCCGTTGTATAACAAAATTATAAAAAAATTATAAAATTATAAATTTTGCAAAATTATAAAATTGGTGATACTTCTTGGTGAAATTGTTAGTGACTGTAATCCCTTCAATTCATTTCTTTGACAAATGGCGATCTCAATCGTGTTTTTGCCAATGTCTGAGTATTTTAATCAAAATTAAAATATGGAATGGCGAAGTCGCCAAAATCAAGTAAAGTACTTCAAAGCCTCATCCGTTGAGCAGCAGGGTGCACCGCTACAGTCCTCTCAACTTAAGCTGAGAATTGCATTTGTGTGAGTGAAGTATGTGAGCGGCAGGGAAGCGGCTCAGGCCGCTTGCTATAAACTAGTGCGCGTTACGAGCCGCGCCTCAAGCCGATTGCCATTCTACACTATCGGTGTGCACTCACACAAATGCAATTCTCAGCTTAAGTTGAGAGGACTGTAGCAGGTAAGGATGATGATTTTTTAGCACTAAGATGTTATGACTCCACAAGCCTCTTTTTGTTTTTCATTCCATTACGTCGTAATGGGACCACGGATCGTGGTTGTTTGATCACAGGAATAGTTCAAAGACGTTGGCTATTTTTCCATGTAAACTAAGTTGCCGGTGGAAAGCTAGTCAATAAATAAATGCTATAAGGGACATTAGCACATATTAATCAAAAGGGATAAGAGGTCTCGCGATTTATATCCTTGTAAATTTCGGCAAATTAATTGATTAGATATTGTTTGTGTTATGTTATGTATCATTATGTCTATACTTTCCTAATTATCGAAATTCTCACGACTTCTTGGTTACATTATTTGAAATTCACGGCTATCAACAATGACTATTAATTCATATAAAAGTTGTCATTTTTCTCGGATGATACCAATGATTTAGAATTGACTAAAATAAACGCTGGACCAGTTTTTTCTAAATCGCCCGGAGACTTGTAATATTTATAGATTATTATATTAAGTTAATAGCGCCAAGAATATTTTACCCCAAAGTTTACAAATTTAGCAGAGTTGCGAAAATAATAAAAAGAGTGCAGAACCCTTGTTTCTCAGAAACGTTTTCACACTTGTCCGGCCCTTTGAGTTATGATAAGGCAGTAAAACTGTATTTTATGAATTTATTGCGTATAAGCTATCTGTTAAGTAGGCTCTATAGGATAAAAGCTTGATTTAATTAACTTTTTTTTGTTATTCTGCTTTTCTATAAAGCTATAGGAAGGAATTTATGAGAAGATTTTGATTATCGTGGATGCTTTTTGATTATAAACAGGTTTTATACAGCATGTATTTTTTTTAAATGTTCATTTAAAACCACACTTTAATAAACTAATAAATGGAAACACCTGTTCAAAAAGAACCACATAATGTAATTTCTTAAAAAAATAAGAAAACTAAAATATTTTTTTTAATAATAAATATTTCGCCTGTTGAAATCAAAGCGTAACTCCAATATTAATAAATATAATACCTAGTCGTATTTACTCTGAGAAACACATGTTGATACTTTCTTTTAATAAAACGATATCCTGATTTAACTAAAAAAACTCTGAAGATAAAAAGCCTTGAACAGACAAAAGAGTTTTAAATGTATTTACATTCGGAAATAATAAACACAAGCAATAAACGTATACAAGTTTTTTTTTGCAATAAATGACAGATATGGCAACACACGATGACAACGCCAGAGCAATGTCACATTCTAGATGCATGCCTTTAAAAAATGAAGTCCGAAATTTGAAATTCAAATCTGCGGCAGCGTTGCATCGAGTGGAAAAGGAATTACTTTAAACTTGTAATTTTTAAATGCACAGCACCGTACATTGCTTTTTTGGCTAAAAAATAGGATACAAGTAATGTAAAGTAAGTAATGTATGATAAATTCCTTTACAAGTTGAGTGTATTACAGAATGAGCCGTGTACTTCTCGTAGGTTATTTCTGCAGTCCGCTAGTCATTGCAGTGGCTAATATCCAGCAAAAAGATTGCATTACTAGACGCATTCCCACGTCGGATGCGTTCGTTTTTGCCGTGCGCCAGCGCAGGGTTGTGCTATTGGTGTTAATGGCTGTTTTTTGTCTGTTGTAATTAGCCTGGTTCATTGAGGTAACTAACGGCGAGTTTTAAATGAGTTATTTGGTTAAATTACTCTATATTATTAACGTCTAGTCTTTACGCGTGGTATTTGCTTTACATTTTATGAAGAAAGGCTCGCGTTAAGTGTTTTTTATGGAGTTTGTTGAAAAAAATATAGGCCTACACTTAGGTTCTTTATTGTATCGTGGGTCCCTGGAAACATACACGAAGACAGACACGACCACCCATGACTCGAGAATAAACATCAGCTTTATACACAAATAGCATCCCGCTCGGGACTTCGTTCCCGTGAGAATTCTGAAAAATTATGTAGCCTATGTTACTTAGGGATAATGTAGCATCCTAATGGTGAAAGAATTTTTTAAATCGGCCCAGTACTTTTTGAGCCTATTCATTACAAACATACAAAATAGGTACATCGGGGCAAATATCTACACTAATATTATAAAGAGGAAATATAATATTAGTGTAGATATTTGCCCCGATAGGAAATCAAACCCATGACCCTTCCATCAAGAGACAGCGTCACTACTACTAGGCCAAAACCGTCAAAAAAATAAACTACATATATCTTTCTTTGTGGAATAATTGAGCGTCGCGATTTGCGGTTAATTAACTGTATAACTGTATACATTCAAGACTATTGTAAAAAAATTTAGATTTTTTATTTTTCGAGATGTAAGTATGCGATCTTATTTTCTATTTAATTCGTAATTTAAAGAGCCGCGTCCTTGCATATCCCTTTGTCACCAATTTTTTTATTCATATCACACTATCAGTATTGTAAGCCGATCATTTTAAAAATAAAAAAATTCAAAACATTTATAGAACGTTTATTCACCTGCTCCTATTTACCACCCCTGAACCTATGTCAGGCTACATCATTACCCCGCTTCGCACGTGGCCAGCAATGGCGGGAAAGCAGCCATCTTGAAAAAAAAGTAGTCCTAGCCAAGGCACGAAGTCTATGCAGCCTCGTTTAGTGCGGTTGAAATTTTTAATTTTTAATTGACTTCTATATTTGGTCTCTTAGATTCCTGAGTTAGTTGGAAATCGAGTAAGTGATGTAATTTTAATAGTTTTTAATTGACTTGAGTGGTATATTAATTATTTAATCCTCTTCGGCTCTTGGTCAGTCTTGTATAATTAATGTTTAATTGTTAAAAACTTTTTCTCTATAGTGCAATTAAGTTTATTTACGAAAATATGGGGTGCCTTTAAATAAGTAAGCAAAACTTGAGGGAGGTGATTTTTCCCATGAAACTGAACAACTTTCCGCAAGTAACCTATATGAATTTCTCAAAACAACGTCGATTTCTCATACAAAGGTAAAATAACAAGTTGTATGCAGAGGGCTGATTCATATACTTAATTATCCCTCGTTTTAAACATATTATTATGGGTTCTTACAACGATTTTAAAACTAGTGAAAATAATACAATACTCTTTATTGTACAATCCGGCGGCCTTAGTGCTATAGAGCAATTTCTTCCAGGCAACCGGGGGGTGAAGGAACCGATACAGAAGGTGAAGCGGTAGACGTGCAAAGAGTAATATACCTTTTACCTTAAATAACCGTGAGAATTTTAAGCATTATATCCTTACTTTTCGCTAACTAATTTAAAATTATCCAATATTATACAAAAAAGTACTTCGACACTAATATATAAAGAGGAAAGATTTGTATTTTTGTATGTAACGAAGAAACTTAAAAATTACTGGACCGATTTCAAAAATTCTTTCACCATTAGGATGCTACATTATCCTTGAGTAACATAGGCTACATAATTTTCCCGAATTCCCACTGGAACAAAGTCCCGAGCAGAATGTTAGTGTTCTGTAAAAGTCTACTTGCCAATGCTGTCACTTATAAGACAGTTATTCCTATGTGTTATCAAAAAATAGTGTTTAAAAAGAAAACAAATAGAAAAATCAAGAAATGGGCGAGTACCTCTAAAGGCCGTTTCTCAAAAGACTCCACAAATTAAAGGAATAACCTCATGAATTAGTCTTCTGTCATCAACTTTAGCATATATGAGGTATGGTTGAAAAATGTTGGAGGCGAAACTGCGGGGCGCCACATTACTCGGGCACCTACAGCTTTGGGGCAAAATCGGGTTGGGATCCTGTCATGAGAGAAGCGGGTTTGAAATAGCGATTTTTGATACTCCAAATTTCATAGAAAAACTAAATATGGTCAAAAAGTACTTATTCATAGTTTTTTTAATAATTAAAACTCATTTATGATTTGATGGTTTTTTCTTGTCGTATTTTAGTTAGTTTCTTTTTTTCTGTGCAAGATTTTCGATGTAAGACAAATTTTTATATTTAAAAGTTAATCTAATGAAATATAACTGTCTTTAAATAACGTGAATACGAATTTATTTGCATGTAAAAACGAAATATCCGGAATTTGAAACTTAATCTCAAAGAGCTTTTACCTCCCAGATTGGTCAGCAAAAAGCCAATAAAATGTCATTTTTATTCAGTTTAAAGAACCATTAACCTGATAATTATCACTTAAACTTGCATTGATAATATCGGAAAGCACAAAGTATCAAGAAGTATTTGCTCTACTAAATCCGCAGTCGAAATTCAAAATACATGTAAATGCCTCAAGAAACATTATTTCGAATATTTAAATCGATTTTTTATCCGATAACGGTTTTGGCGGGTAAGTGAGCGGCCATCTTCGACCGCAATTTTTGAGCGGTAAAATTGTAATGGATTTGTTACGATATGTGCTGATTTTATGTATTGCTGATGAATTTTATGAGAGCAAATGGATTTGAGTAATAAAAATAGTTGCTCGCACTTCTGTCTTTGGGTAAACAATTGTGAAATAAACTTTTATCTTTGGGTCTATCTTTTTTAAGTAAAAAATAGAGTAAACAATGTACTCAAAAAAAAAAACTTACGTAATTATTTGTATGTATTTATGTAAGTAGTATATCAGTTATCTAGAAGCAATAGTACAAGCCTTGCTTATCAAATCAAATCAAAATATCTTTATTTCATAAAACATTCAGGATGTTACATAAAATAAGTCAAAATTACATTAAATACACAAAAACATACATTAAAGGATTTAAATACGTATGTATGTATATACGTGTATGTATGTATGTGTTGTAGTTGTCGTTGATGTAGCGGCTGGACGATGGTAGGGTCGAGCAGGGGTGTAGTGAAACGCCGAGTGCCGTTGGATGAATGAATGTTCATTTCATACGCCGGCCGTATTTATAGTTTGGCCGTGGCGATTTGTAATGTAGCTACCCTACATATGTATGTACGTGTGTATATATATTTGTTCTTTTGACCCTACTGTATCTACGCCTATTCGCAAAGGTGGTCTTCCCCAGAGAAGAACAGGCAAGAAACTCTTGAGGTTGCTCTTTTTAATCGCATTACAAATTTTCTTATGTACTAATTTTAACTAACTATGAAATAACTCTAGAGCTGAGCAGTTTATTCCCATGGCTTAGTTTGGGATTAGATGGTGCTGTTTGAGTTTTTCCCAATATTTACTTATTTAGTATTCTTGTAGCATTGTCAGCTTTAAATCTAGAAAGATATTTACGTTATTAATTTCTATTTTTAACCGACTTCAAAAAAGGAGGAGGTTTCTTAATTCGACCGTATATATTTTTTTATGTATGTCCGCGGATAACTTCGTCGTTTATGAACCGATTTTGATTATTCTTTTTTTGTTGGAAAGAGAGTATCCCAAGGGTGGTCCCATGGTAAGGAAACCAGGGTCTGATGGTGGAATCCTGAATAAATTGAGGGAAACTCTCGAAAAAAATGTCTTTTTGGGATTGAAGTCGGTGACTCTTGCGTTTTTGACGTGGAATTATTTATAAAAATAAAATAAAACGTAAGCGGTGAAATAAAGGTACTTGTATATCGATATCATTTTAATCCATTTCAGTTGTAAAGTAGGCGATTACGTTATTACTAGTGGGTGTGATCGTATTATGGGTGCAATTCGTTCGGTCGATAATTGAAGGATATTTTAAATCGATACTGGATAAAAAGCATATTGATGATAGATTTAGTTCATATTATGATAGGTACAGTAGTGATAGTAGGTGGACGGTTAAATACATTTTAATAAATATAATGACGTCAATGAATAATTTTTCTTAGTGTCCCCTTTGAAAATTTACAGAGCGGACTATTGGGAAGATACGTGACAAGCAAAGATGTTTTTTTTTATAAGATAGGTTAACTTTTGACCTCAATCTTGACCAAGGTCATAGATGAGGTCGACAATGGAGCGAATTAACCCAGAAAATGCCTATTAAACGGAACACAACAAGCTGTTTTGCGTCGGACTTCAGTAGGAGGGTGGTCGTGAACCAGACGGCCCTTCGCAGAGCCTACCACACCGCATGAGACCATAGGATGACACCTCAGATTCAGAGCTAATTGAGGTGTCGTTGCCTGGGGGGATTAATAGGAGGCAGGTCTCATTTGTGTTTCCTTAGTCGCCTCTTACGACACCCACGGAAAGAAATGGAGTGGTGTTATTCTTAACCGATCACCACACGGCACAGGGGTATTATAAGTTTATAGTATATCTGTGTGTCTGTGTTTCTGTATGTGTGTGTATCTGAGTACGATGCCACAGGCAACGTCGCTTCTAGACGAATGGACCGATTTCGATGCCTTTTTTGTTTGAAACTCACGTAATCAAGATATTTGATAAAATTTGGTTCAGCTGTTTAAAAGTTATAAGACTTATAATTAATAAGCAATCGAACGTTTGCTTACCACCCATTGGGCCAGTATGGTTGACTATGGCCTAAATCCCCTTCGTGTTTCGAAGGAAGGCCCGTGCCCCTCGGTGGGGACGTATATGGGCTGGTAAAAAAAAAAGTTTTGGGGTAATTCAAAAATTTCTTTTTAAAGTTATCTTTACTCAGATTTTTTTAAATTTTTACTCTACACTTTGTTTAATTTAGTTTGTACGCAGTGTAAGAGTTTTCTTACTATTTTATAGTATACTGTGCAGGTATTCATCGTAGATGCGCAAATGCATTATCATCTTGCTCACTTTGGAATTTTTCGTTCACATTAAGATATTAAAATGGAGATCCTTCATAATTAACTATAAGTATATTCCCTTATTTAATTGTCATTATCACCAGTAGGAATTTTAAATAGCCTGAGTCAATAGTTTTCACTGTGAATATTGTACACTAAGAAAAAAAAAGGAAAGACTACTAAAAAGTTTTGTTATTACCTACTCCTCATCACAGAAATTGTTGCCAAACCATAATTTTTTTAGCACTTACTAAAATTCTATTAATGGCTACGAACAAATAGTTAACGTTACTAAAAATAATGTAACTACTACAATTGCAATACAATACAATAATTTTATCTAGCTGTCCCATATAGCGCAGGATTTTTTATTGCTTTTACAAATTATTTTTCTCCGAATAGGAAATCTTCTTCTTATCGTGTAGGTGTAGTCAAGTGTGTGGCGAACTTGGGTAACCCTGGTGTCACAGTTTTCAAACCGCACAATGGCCTCTGATTTGGTTTTAACGTCTGTAGGCAATCAACAACAGCCGGGACAGCTTAACGTGCCTTTCGAAGCACGGAAACGCTCGTGATAAATTGCGACTGAAATTGTAAGAAATGAAATATTTTCATACGGTGTAGCTAGCAGTAAAATTAACGTCCATTTATAAATAACGCCTAGACCGATTTGGAAAAGTCTTTCATAGATACATTATCCATGAGTAACATAGGCTACATAACGTTTCCGAATGCTTGTACTCCATAGATTTGTTGTTAAATGTTTGGACCTACACATCCCTATTCCCTACTAATATATAATATAATATATATAATATGTATAATCCCTACTATCCCTACTTTAATAGTCCAATGCAAAAATAACTCTGTCTGTCTGATATTAAAATGGAGATCCTTCATAATTAACTATAAGTATATTCCCTTATTTAATTGTCATTATCACCAGTAGGAATTTTAAATAGCCTGAGTCAATAGTTTTCACTGTGAATATTGTACACTAAGAAAAAAAAAGGAAAGACTACTAAAAAGTTTTGTTATTACCTACTCCTCATCACAGAAATTGTTGCCAAACCATAATTTTTTTAGCACTTACTAAAATTCTATTAATGGCTACGAACAAATAGTTAACGTTACTAAAAATAATGTAACTACTACAATTGCAATACAATACAATAATTTTATCTAGCTGTCCCATATAGCGCAGGATTTTTTATTGCTTTTACAAATTATTTTTCTCCGAATAGGAAATCTTCTTCTTATCGTGTAGGTGTAGTCAAGTGTGTGGCGAACTTGGGTAACCCTGGTGTCACAGTTTTCAAACCGCACAATGGCCTCTGATTTGGTTTTAACGTCTGTAGGCAATCAACAACAGCCGGGACAGCTTAACGTGCCTTTCGAAGCACGGAAACGCTCGTGATAAATTGCGACTGAAATTGTAAGAAATGAAATATTTTCATACGGTGTAGCTAGCAGTAAAATTAACGTCCATTTATAAATAACGCCTAGACCGATTTGGAAAAGTCTTTCATAGATACATTATCCATGAGTAACATAGGCTACATAACGTTTCCGAATGCTTGTACTCCATAGATTTGTTGTTAAATGTTTGGACCTACACATCCCTATTCCCTACTAATATATAATATAATATATATAATATGTATAATCCCTACTATCCCTACTTTAATAGTCCAATGCAAAAATAACTCTGTCTGTCTGTCTGTCACGCTTTCACGGCTAAACTACTGAACCGATTAAGACGAAATTTGGTACAGACATAGATTAGACCTTGAGAAAGGACATAGGCTACGTTTTATCCCACAGTTGGGCACGATATAACCTGAAGTCCACGCGGGCGGAAAGCTAGCTAGTTTAGAATAAATTGTAAAGGTTTTAAAATGTTAAAGTAACATCAAACTTCAAGTTAATGAGAAAACTTCCCTCGCAGCACTAAAGTGTGAAATGAACATTGATTACGACTACAATTCTCGATTGTATTAAATCGATTTTGTATCGATTCACCATCGATCCATTTACTTCGATGTTTTATAGGTGTTAAAATTTAATTAGCTTTTGCAAAAACTCCATTAGAGTTGCGGGTTTTAACCTGGTGTAAAGTTTAGTATTCATTTTGTGCTTTGTAATTAGTAGAATGAAGTTATTGCCGAATTAAAAACAACTTTTAGTACCACCCCTTCTTTTCTAAGGATGTCTCAAATGTCTATCAAGGTATTTTTAAGCTTCGACAAAAAAGGGGTGTTTTAAGTTTAACGTGTGTATCCACTGTCTGTGGCATAGTAGCTCCTAAAAGAATGGACCGTTTTCGATGCAGTTTGTTTAAAAGCTGACATAATCGAGATGGTTCTTAGCTATATTTGATCGAAATTGGTTCAGTCGTTTAAAAGTTATAAGGAATCAAATTTTTATGTTTTAATATATTATGTTTAACAAGGATAGTAAAAAAAGGCATTATACTTCTCTTAATAACTAATTACTATATATGTATGTATGTATTTATTCTTTATTGTACAATGATAATACAGAGGATAACAAGTTTACAGTAATAGGAAGTTTACAAAGGCGAACTTATCCCACGAGGGGATTTCTTCCAGTCAACCAAGTTACTGTTCTCCCAAAAAAACCCACGTTTACATAAAAGTGTTTCTACGAGTTTAACCAAGTTAAAAAAGCTTTAGCATTAAAAATATTCTTTACAACCGAACACAATAAACCAAACCAACATATTATTTAAAAAAAACCCGACTCCAAGCAAACTTAATGGAAAATTTAAAATTAAAAAGTAGTGGCAGGCGCAGGGCTGCCAACATTTCTCATTAAAGCTGCGCTTGCGATCCCTCATTACGGTTACCGACAACCCTGTAATTTCCCCTCCCCTCCTACCCTTGCCTTCCCCTCAATCCTCCTCATAAACGCTGGCTTTATTAAAAGAAGACGTCGAGAAGAAATGAGTTTAGTCCGTTCTGTTTTATTTGTGTTAACACTGCTTTAATCTTTGTCTATTTTTGGGGTTGCAGTCTGTTGTTTGAGACTCAAGATGACTTTATATTCGGAATACACACATCAACACTGTCTAGGGATATTGTACGATTTTTCATACCAGCAGGCCGAGTACGATATTGACAGCGCCGCGACAACACCGCGGTCCTAGGTCAAAATATCAACATTGACAACGCCACAGGGCGAGCAAGCCTTTGGCTTGTTCTAGCTTGGTTATTAGTTTGGTTGTTACTAGCTCTACCCGCGAAGCGAATAGATCACACAATTATTTCAACATAAAGCCATTTTAATAGGAATGCTTCATACGTTTAATTCCTAGTTTTTTCAATTTCAAAATATTTAAGTACTAGCTTTCCGCCCACGGCTTTGCCTGCGTGGAACACAGGTTATATCGTGCCCAACTGTGGAATAAAATATAGCCTGTCCTTTCCCAGGCTCTAATCTATCTCTGTACCAAATTTAATCAAAATCGGTTCAGTAGTTTAGGCGTGAAAGACGAACAGACAGACAGACAGAGTTACTTTCCCTTTTTTAATAATAGGTCTTTACCTATTTTTTTCTCAAGCTTTATTTTATTCATAATTTATTTTATTGAACAGTTATTACTCAAATAGTTTTTTATTTAAGACCTTGGCCATATAACGAAGATATTGAGTCAAATTAATACATATTTATTTTAGATTTATTTGCTGAAAAAGAAGCTCAAATATAGCTCGTTTTATCCGTTGGTCGTTTCATTGCTTATTTTTGCTGTACCGTTGTTGCAGTTACAACTTTCAGTAAAGTAAGTATGATGAAATTAACTTAATGTTGTCCAAACCTTCCCACAAAATTTTGCTAAATTTGGATTTCGCATTCCCGAGAAAAATCCCAAAAACGTTAGTATGTAAAATTCAGTTTTCCAAAAATATTGTATGAAAAACGACAATTTCATAGGTAAAGACCTATTATTAGTAAGGAAGTAAGGATATATAAATGTACTTATTATAGTAATAAGTATTTATTAAGGCGACTATAGCACCCGATAAAGGCAGCACACATAGGAATAGTGCCATCTCCGTCTCTCAACAGGCCTGGGCCGGCGGCAGTGCGAACAGTGTCGATACACGAAGTTTACGGACTATGAAAGCGTGCGTGCGTAAAAACATGTTCGAAAGTTAGAAAAATGAGATTTATGGAAAGGTAACAGCCTAAATCGAAAAATGCGTTAACTACTTATCGAGAGTGTTCAATCACGAACATTTTGATAGCAAATTCAAGTTCCTGTGTACATTTTACTATCGTTTTTACAGCTTAAAAGATACACAATATTGGTATTTAGAGGTGACTTTGTGAGCTTTTTCTGTCGAACCAAAAGACAGTGCTGAATCATGTTTTCAGCAAACTACTTATCTAGTTTATGTCCTGAATATTACCGTAGTATTTTTGTTCTTCGATTTAATGCAGTGCGTCATGCTTATCTTCGCATCATAAAATCGTAATTTAGGTGCTGTGGTTGCCTTAAGAGTATATTAGTTGAGTTTATTAAGAGTAGGTACTTGAACTTGAAAGATCAACAACTGTGGTTCAAAATTCCAATATGGCGCCGATTATAATTTGTTCACCAGAGCTCACTGACACTGCCGCGTGTGATTGCAGTGTGATTGAGGTGTTAAAGGGTGTAATTTGGGTGTAATCAACTCACTCACTCCTCGGAAGGTAATGTAATTGATTTTTGACGAAACACATTTCGTAAATTAGTACAGTCATCTTCAGCTTCTTGATAAAAAGTAAAGAGGCATCCACAAGAATAGAAAGAACCAGCTGATGCCCGCAACTTCGTTTGCGTGTTATTTTTTTTTGTACAGAGCAACTCTAAGCTTTAAGTTTACTAAGGTACCTGCATGCCAAATTTCAAGCGTCTAACTTAAGTGGCTTAGTTTTTTCATACAAAAGGATTTTTCCGCTAATTCCCGTTCCCGTTGGAATTTCTGGAATTCCTTTCTTAATGCACCTCTACGGTACCTAAGCTACGTCCCTTCCAAATTTCAAGTGCCTACGTTTAGCCGTTTAGGCTGTGCGTTGATATGTCAGTCAGTCAGTCAGTTTCTCCTTTTTTATATTTAGAAGATAATAAACTTGAAGTAAGTCTCCATAAACCGTCACACCTTATTCCCTGTCAGAGTAGGCAGCGCATCACATGGTTTTAGAACCAGGTTATTAGATGGAACAAGAAAATAGTGGTGATAAATTGTCAGGCTTTTGCCCACTATAGGTATACAATACAGCGAATCCCTCGCTTTCCGCTTTACTGTCTTCAATACAATACAATACAATACAATACTCTTTATTGCACACAAAAAAAAACATAAAACATAACATTAAACAAAAAAAAAACAAATGTTCATGATGTAGTGTGCAATATATAAATATTGTTCATTATATAAATATTTATTTTAATTTTTATATCGATTTTGACGTGTCTAATTACATTTATGACAGCCTTATAGAAGCCGCAAAAATAAAAAAGTACTGAAAATCAAGGAGCATTCCTCATTTCCAAGACTTTTCTATACAAGGTGTTTCAAAAAACCCAAAAAAAAGAAATTCCAAAATTTTATTTTAAAAGTGAAATAGTCGCAACTCTAGTAATCAGTTGCACGGTTTGACATTTACAAAATGAAAGTTTCATATAATTAATATGACATACTTGTCAATTTGTAATAAAGCTGTGCAATAAGCTTAATTTTAATTAATTTTGAATTATTATTATTTTTTGGTTTTTTTGTTTGTTTTTGTGTCATATATGGAAAAATATTTTGTTATTTCTGAAAGAGGTTGGTTCAGACATACTATTTAAAGGATTGATTATAGAAACTGGGAACATAGAAGGCAATGGTAATACAAAGCTGTACCGTTCGAATGATAAAAAAGCCCAAACAAACATGAAGACTACTAAACAAACATGGTTATTTTAATAAAAAATGATATTACCATTAAATTACATCAGATAGCTCTAGAAGGGTAGGCAGTGTTTCGCAAAAGGTCACTGTTGAATAAATTACTATTCGTATTGATAAAAACTATTGATTATTAATATACCAGCTACTGAACTTTACTCACATACATATCAGTAGCATTTAGTCCTTTAAAGACCAAGTCTGATGATGATGATGAAATCCGGTTATCATCCATATACAAAGTAGCTATAGAGCTGTAGTGCTATGGTAAGTCCATACTAATATTGTTAATCCATAAGATGTAAGTATATAAAATAAATTAGGTTTGCGAATAAAATGAATTATACAAGGTATTTCAAAAAAAACAAAAAAAAAAGAATTTCCAAAATTTAATTTTAAAAGTGAAATAGTCGCAACTCTAGTAATCAGTTGCACGGTTTGACATCTTTCAAAATGAAAGTTTCATATAATTAACATGACATACTTGCCATATTTGTAATAGAGCTGCGCAATGAGCTTAATTTTAATTAATTTTGAATCATCTTTTTTTTGGGTTTTTTTGATGTTCCAATGATAATGAAGAGAAAACCGTAATATAACGTGTTGTTTGATACTTTGTATGAAAATTTGAATTCCTAGTCGACTACCATTAAAACCATCTACCTACTGCCTATCTCTATCTATACATATTCGGTCGCGATAATTTAAGGCCGAGATCCGCGTAGGGCAAAGCCCGAAGCGTCACCAAGCGTCTTACCCGCCGACCGCCATCCGAAAATTTCATATCCGCCATCTTGGATTTTAGTTGGGGGGAATCGTGACGCGCAGTATTTTCTAACACGTATTCAGAAACAAACATGAATGTTACGGTGGCTTGCAAATTTGCAAAGAATGAGTGAAAGAAGATTGACGAAAAAAATATACAGTGCGAATGTATGTAGTTGAAAGGGTCGGAAAAAGGCGCCCTAGGCGAAAGTGCTTCGACCAAATTGGTGACGTACTTAGAAAAGGTTGTGTTAGGAGTACCCGAATCCCACGAGCGTGTATGAAGCGAATTATAAAATGTAGAGGAAGCGAAAGACGTGTATCTGAATCGTACGTCTGGATACCCCAATGTGACAAAGGCGTGAGTTTATCTATGTAAATAAACATAAGTAAGTATACACGACAGCTCAACTTACACTGGCTATAATCAAAGTTTAGTGAATTCTCAAAACATATTTCCAGTGCTCTGATATTATCTGGCCTTCTAGTATTGCGTAGGTTCAGGATTTAGACGGTTGATATTTCCATTTGAATACCACTGGCATTAATTTAAGAACCCCACTTTACTTACATAGTATTTCTTACGTAAATATGTGCTAAAACGTAAATAATTCATTCAAACTTCAACCTTATCACCAGTTATTAAGAAGCTTGGGCGGATAATTGGAAAAAAAATCATTTTTCGACCATGTTCTTAAAGGGAAAGTTATTCAGTTTACTGGGGATTTACGTCCTTTTTGACTGACCAATTAAAAGTTACCAAACTCATCTACATAGTTTTTCATCTACTTATGGTGAATTGAAATTAGTTAGAGAAACTTTATTTTCCCCGAGAAACTGAACAACTTTCCCCGAGGAACCTATATGAAATTCTTCAACTAAGACAATTAGCTAATCGCACAAGTTGTATGGAGAAGCGGAAATTTTTTTTTGCTATTTCAACCAATGTTGTTAGAGGAAAGTTGTTCAGTTTAGTCTACGAGCACTCAACCCTATACAGAGACGTAATACATGCGAATTTCAAAGAAAACGATTTTGTCAACATTTTGTCAACTAGGTGCGAAGTAATCCGAAGAGATTCCGAACACGATCGCTAGGGCGTGCGTTGTACAAGGTGTAAGGGAACCGCTTCCGAATACTGAAAGTACATGCTCAGTCAATGGTTTTGAGTAACTTTTTCAAAGAAACTTTTCTAGGAAATGAAAAGTCACCCATTATTTGCGTGTCAAAAGTCGCTTTAGAATAAATCTTTATCACTAAATGTCAAAGTCCGCACTCATCTTGTGTCTGTCGGCTTGTCCACTAACTTTTTTAACCGACTTCAAAAAAGGAGGAGGTTCTATATTCGACCGTATGAGTCCGATTTCACCGCCATTTTGTGGAGCATTTTTTATTTAAATTATACAGTCTAATATGTCAAAAATAATTCTGCTCCATCGTAAAGGAAGAACAAATAAACAAACACACACACTTTAACATTTATAATATCTAAGGATATAACAAAGAAAGTTGCGATTTTAATATCTTACTCGCCTCCTAGACTGACTGAGTGTGGAAAAAAAATTGCTAACACCATTACTTATTTTTAAAACAACCTTTTTATTGTTTCAGGTATGTACGTGGTACGAGAAAACCATCTCAGAAAAATAGTCAAGTAAAGGTATTAGATAAAGATAGCTAGATAAATACTTTATTGCATTCTTAAAAGAAAAAAAACAATATAATTTTTTTAAAAGAAATGTCAATTTTACTTAATCTATGTAACGCGTGAGATATAAAAGCTCTGTTTTATTTATGAGTACTTACCTAACTTATGTTAGTGACCCTGCTTTTGAAATAATTTTCATTTATAGCTTATCTTAAATAAAGACTAATGCCTCGACTAAATTATAGAGTATTTTCTGCACATTCTCTATTTTTTAAAATCTGTTTTTCATACAAAATGTTTGCATCAACTGAGAACCGAATCCAGAACTATAGGATTAACAGTGCCAATCAATGCCACTGAATAGATAAAATCACGAGATATCTAAACAATCACACGTAATAAATAAAAAATTCTAATAAAAAAAAATAAGTTAGATATGCTACAAAAAATAATAATGCCATAACAGAAGACCTTTTTGTATCCAATCAATTATTACCAAAATAAGTTTAATTTGTGAAAAAAAATAACATCAGCTATTACTTAAAATGATTTGATTGGATTTTCATGTTTTACATTTTGTTTTTTGTTTTTGAAGCTGCTTGTATTGTGCCCTTGGTCTGACTTTTAAGAAAAAAAAACAATGTTTGTTTAGGTAACTTACAATGTCGCGTTTGAGCTTAATTTAAACGTTTTTGGTCCTCAAAATGTGTCAAGGATGTTTACGGCTGTGGTAGGTGTGAAACTGTTTTTTTTAATCATTCAATAAATTATATATTAGAGTGTAAGGACCAGCTTAGCAAAAACTGAAACTCTACCAACCCTATTCTATTCAGACCAAAAAAACCAGCAGTGTACCAACCTTCATTGCATTCTCATAGAGGCGCGGTGCGGGGGTCCTGCGCGCGGGGCTATGTTTCGTGGTATATTGCGTAGCGTAGGTAAATAACGCAGAAAAATCTTATTTGTACCTAGTCGATCACTAGTTCTGGGTAGATTTCACAATTTAAACTGCCCCTTACTCTCGGTCTATGCATGGAGTATTGATTTATCAAAATACACTGTAATCCCATTATTCATTAGTAACTTGTTACTTGTCTTGATTTACAAAAAAAATATTAAAAAATTTTGAAGCTCTCTCAAGAATTTTAAGACATCAAAGCTAATATTCTGCATTTATTGTACAGTTTATCATAGTAAGATATGGTATCGTAGGACTAGTGCCTTAGGTTTTATCAGCAGGAGTCGAACCTAGGTCTCTTAGTTATGCACTAGGCATATCTTTTGTCGATAATGTCCGGTGCACGACGTAGGAAAGTAATGATAGTATTTACTTAGATTTTCTGTTTGTTTATTAGTAGTTTTCTTCTGTATTTTAGGACTAGTTTGAGAAACTGTCAATGATGATGAATTGTTGATGATGATGAGTCAACATGACTATGTTTGTCACCTAGTGTTAAAGTTTTCAAATAGCACAATGGAATGAAATTTTACATGCGTTCCTTGTTATTACTTTTCTGATTATGTATCAGACAGGCAGCCATGGAAATGAACTATTCAGCTCTAGAGTTATTTCAGATTTAGTTAAAATTAGTAAATAAGATTTGTAATGCGATTTAAAAGAGCAACCTCAGAGTTTCTTGCCTGTTCTTCTCTGAGGAAGACTGCACCTTTGCGAATAGGCGTAGAGTCAGTAGGGTCAAAAGAACGAATGCGTATATATATATTTAAATCGTTTAATGTATGTTTGTATGTATTTCATTGTAATCTTGACTTGTTTTAAGTGGCATCCTGAATGTCCTATAAAATAAAGATTTTTTCTATTCTATTCTATATTATTCTATTCTAAAAGCTAGTTTTTAGCCCAAAACGCAAAAAAGAGGTGTTATAAGTTTGACGTGTGTAGCTGTGTGTCTGTGACATCGTAGTTCCTAAACAGATAGACCGATTTCTATTTAAAAGCTGACGTGATCGAGATGATGTTTAGCTATTTTCAACCGACTTCAAAAAAGGAGGAGGTTCTCAATTTTTTTTTTTTTGTATATTTGTTACGCGATTACTCCGGCAACTGTTGTCCGATTTTCAAAATTCTTTATTTGTTCGAAAGAGTATACTCCTGAAGAGGTCCCATATAAATTTTATCGAAAATGATTCAGCGCTTTTAAAAAAAATCAACAAAAACAAAATATACTACATACTAGAACATCATCTAAATAAATGAATGACATTTCTGTTTGTAGTTATTTGCTAATAGGCATTGTAGTCCGCAAAAAACTAGATATCTACTTTGTGCGAACTGTTGTTGGGATTGAAGTCGGTGACTCATACGTTTTTAACGTGGAAAATTATTTATCTTTGGGTCAGCCGTTTAAAAGTTATAAGTTATTAACATCGAGGTATTACAATTTTTTACTTATTTAATGGCGCTAAAGTTTTGTAAATTAATTGACTATTACCCCATTAAGCTTCAAAGCCAGTCAGATTTTATTTATTTATTATAAGATGGGTTAACTCTTGACCTCAATCTTGACCATAAGGTCAAAGATGAGGTCGACGATGCAGCGAGTTAACCCAGAAAATGCCTATAAAGGCACTGGTACCCCTACGCACCGACGGAACACAGCAAGCTGTTTGGCGTCGGACTTCGGTAGGAGGGTGTTCGCATGAGACCATAGGACGACACCTCAGATTCAGAAAAAAATGAAGTGTCGTTGCCTGGGATGGTTTACTAGGAGGCAGGTCTCATTTGTGTTTCCTTAGTCGCCTCTTACGATACCCACGGAAAGAAATGGGGTGGATTTATTCTCAACCGATCACCACACGGTTAAAATAGAATTCCGAGTTCGTTAGTGTGTAAGTATCAGTAATTAAAATTAAATCAAAGACAATTAAGTATCAACACGACACGTCGACAAAATTAGTCTAAACGCACTGTAACTGTGGTTAGTCTAACTGAGCTTCGACACCGCAGCTTAGTCAAGCGTATAGTTAAACAGCAGATCAAATTATCCACAGTCATTTTGTAATGAACAACTGTTAGAAAAACAAAAAAAATCATGGGAACTGTCGGTAGGAAGCATTGTCGCACCTAACCTGACTAATTCATAGAGATATAGGGTTACATTAATTTTTAACTAGTTTTTTGTACGTGGGTTCGTTTCCTAGAAAAAAGAAACCTACTTTTTGGCTTTTCATAATATCTCCGGACTTTTTTTTTAACCCGTGACAAAAAGAGAGGGGTGTTACAAGTTTGACGAGTGTATCTGTATGCTTGTGTATCTGTGTGTCTGTCTGTGGCATCGTAGCTCCTAAACGAGTAGACTGATTTTAATGCGGTTTTTTTGTTTAAAAGCTGACGTAATCGGGATGGTTTTTAACCGACTTCAAAAAAGGAGGAGGTTCACAATTCGACTGTATTTTTTTTTGTATATTTGTTACGCGATTACTCCGGCAATTATAAACCGATTTGAATAATTCTTTTTTTATTTGGTAGGTCATACGTCAGAGTTGGTCCCAGTGTCACCAGGTCAGGATCTGATGATGGGATCCTGGGGAAATCGAGGGAAACCCTCAAATTTTGCAGGCATATACACTGTTTATCAGAAATTATCTTAATCTATGTAGAATTTTGCATCTAATGGTCACCATCTGATGTTGCTGAGCTGATGATGAAGCTGATGATGAATGGTTTAGGAGTATGGGATCTCTGTAACAAAATTATTTGGGATTGAAGTCGGTGACTCTTACGTTTTTGACGTGGAAAATTATTAACTATATTTCATCAAAACTGGTCTACCCGTTTATAAGTTATTAGTTATTGAATGTCGGGGGTTAATTTTTTTTTTACTTTTATAGCTTTTATATACAGATTCATATAGAAATTATGTAGAAATGACGTTTTGGTTTGTGGTTCTCTTCTGCAGGTGTGGTTCTTTTGATCCGTGTGGTGATCGGTTGAGAATAACACCACCCCATCTCTTTCCGTGGGTGCCGTAAGAGGCGACTAAGGAAACACAAATGAGACCTGCCTCCTAGTAATCCATCCCAGGCAACGACACTTCATTTTTTACTGAATCTGAGGTGTCGTCCTATGGTCTCATGCGGTGTGGTAGGCTCTGTAAAGGGCCGTCTGGTTCGCGACCACCCTCCTACCGAAGTCCGACGCCAAACAGCTTGCTGTGTTCCGTCGGTGCGTGGGAGTACCAGTGCCTTTATAGGCATTTTCTGGGTTAACTCGCTCCATCGTCGACCTCATCTTTGACCTTATGGTCAAGATTGAGGTCAAGAGTTAACCCATCTTATAATAAAAAAAAAGATAGACATTGTTGGTATTGAAGTCGGTTAATTCTTACGTTTTCAACGTGGATAATTATGTAATAAGTATTAGCCGTACCTCAAAAAAAATCGAAGTATCAAAAATACAGTCATATAATTTTTTTAAACACAACTGCAGTGTCTATCTACCCACAATATCTTTAAAAGAGTTCATTGACCCCGCCAAACAGCAGAACCTCCAATTAAATCATAAATTCCGAATCGATTCGACGCAACCAACAATCACACAACAGATAATGAAACAAAACGAATCGGGAAAAGTCAAAATGAGAAAATAATAATTGCGTCGATATTCGATCGATTGCTGCCCTCGGATCGATTTGTAGGGTAAGGAGACTATGCCAATACCTGCAATGGTATGACAAGTTGGTGAAACAGTTATACTTCTAACAATGATTCAATTCTAACAAATTAATTAATTTTGGTCAAATTCTATCGAAATAAAACTGTTTACTTAGATAACATAATGTATAGTAGAAGAGCGGGGCTTCTAACACAAGTGAAATTTTTACTTAAAAGAAGCCTCAACACTGTTTTTTGTAAAATTGCTCTTTAGGAAATAAACAAATTTTATTTTTATTTATTTATTAATTAATGATCTATTTTGCAATAATTTGATAAGAAATTTCCCTTCCGGCCGCATTGGTAATTGGCTTTTGTAACTAGTTGCCAAAAAGGAAAAAATAATCTTGCTACTCGACCATCAGTTGCTAGAGACTAGACTATTCTATTTTTGATCAGCAGGGATGCACCGCTAGTAGATGACGATGACGATTTTAAAGCACTGCAATGTTATGACCACACACACCCTTAAAACTTCGAAAGAAGGACAGTGCACAGTAAATAACTCATAATAACAACATGTTGTGTAAATCCTCAAAAACCGCACATGTTGTTTATCTAAAATATTTATTTCATACTATATCGTCTGTGTACTTGATAAAGTACTTCTTTTTAAACTCAAGTAAGTCAAAGTAGCAACGCCGATGGCGATAGCGCCTCTTCAAAATGACTTTAAAACCTCGTCTCGTATAAAGTCAGCAATCATATCGAAATTAGCGGGATCTCTTCCTTTTTCAATCGATTATGCCGAACGATTCAAGCCAGTAACGGAGGCAAAGAATTAATGCACAAAAATAAGATTTATTTCAACTTATATTTCGAATTTCGAAACATCCGTGATAAACTGATAAACCGTTAATTGATTCCGTTTGAATATTCATAATTTGAACTTGTGTTCTAGAACACTTATAAATTAATAAAGATAAATTAAGAAACAAAACACAAACCTAAACGATTTTCCAACGACTAGGATTCAATTGTCATAATCTCGTTTTTTATAAAGTAACATATGCTAATATTGTGATTTGGTTTTTATAGTACACAAAACACACAATAGTCACATTTTAGAGATCTCAATCTTGGGTCGATATCCTTTAACATTTCATCGGCAAATATTTCACTAAATTGTTACCTTACCTCCTTAGATCGTATCCTTGATAAAATGCAAATAAGTGAGTCGACGATTTAAAAAATAAAAGTAAAGAAATAAAAAAGGATTAGTCAGGATCATTGCCCTCTTAAATGACCCAAATAAGATAATTCTAAGCGACACTTCGGATTTCTGAGCTGTCAATAAGAATTAGGGATAATGTTGCTAGCTTTAGGTTGATTTTTTGGCGAAACAAAATTTACCTGGGGGATTACTTTATGCGTTTAGTTTCGGTGGATTAAAAACCCATGTCCTTCCTACATTTGACTTTAAATACTCCATTTGTTACATTGTTCATATACCTACTTATAATAAAAACCCTTGGCTGGTTGGCTTGTATACCTCCGTGTCGTATAGGCATAATCAAACATGAGTTTTCAAACCGTCAAATAGCCCCTGACTTGTTTTAACGACTGCTTAACGTGCCCTCTGATACACGGAAACTCTTGTGATAATTGCCACTTTGGTCGTATACATCCTGGAGGTGGCAAAGTATGTTTGCCGAAACCTAAGCAAGTTTCCCACTCCTCCCAATTTCTCTGCCAGAAGAAGGCACCAACTCGCATCGACTGTGCATAGGCTACAAAAGTTAGCAAATTCTTTAAGTGTCATGGGACCCAAAATTTACAACAAATAAGTGACGATATTAAGGACTCCCCGTCTGAAGCTAGCTTTATAAGCAAACTCGACGGAAAATTCTGACCACACCCCTCATACATCATTTTCACCTCCCGACCCTCCTTCTGGGAGAACAATTATGTCAATCACCCAGTCAGTGAGTCAGTGGTAATGTAGCTTTATATAGTATAATTAAAGAAACATTTTGTAGAAAGGTCGTATTATTCTGTGAGGGAATTCATTGATGAATGAATGTTACCCCTAAATGCTGTTATGATTTATAATTTATAATTTTATTTTCGGACTATACTGGTCACGAATAAGTGAATCTGAATATTTTTTTATATAATTGAATATATCTGAATTATTTAATATTTACGACTCCTGAAAATGTATGATTAATACAAATAAATGAATATGAATACCCATCAAGGTTCCTTGCCTCGTGTATGTTTTTTAATTAACCTCACTGATCGGTTTAGAATAGCCAGTGCCACTGCACTACGTGTGATTGTATATTTACCTAAAACCAGATAGATAGAGAACACCTACAAATATTTTGTAAGTAATAATAGTTTACATTATTTAGTTTCCACAACTGTGCAGTTATTTAATGTTTTGCATTCTTGCAAGGTTTACTTAACTTATAGTTTAGCTTATGACAGGTCTATGACAGATTTAAAAATGTCAACTTATTGACATTGCTCTGCCTACCACGACAGGGACTACAGGTGTGAATGTATGGATCTGTGGATGGTCATAATACAATGTATTAAAAACATTGAATTATCAAAAATCGTTTTGGTCAATTGAAGTAGAGATAACTATTATCTTAACATTAAAAATTTTAAGTCTTGACTCACTGACTCGTCAACGCCCAGCCCACAGCTTTGGACCTAATAAGCTGAAATTTGGTCTAAAGGTTCCTTTAATAACGTAGGCAATAATTTTCCACGTTATAAAAACGTATGAGTCACCGACTTCAATCCCAACAACATTTCGCTAATGTCACTCATTTATTTAGATGATGTTCTGGTTTGTAGTATTTTTTTGTTTTTGTTGATTTTTTTAAAAACGCTGAATCATTTTCGATAAAATTTATATGGGACCACCTCTAAGGTATACTCTTTAGAACAAAAAAAATTTGAAAATCGGTCCATAATTGGCGGAGAAATCGGTGAACATACATTAAAAAAAAAATACATTCAGTCGAACATAGTACCTCATCCTTTTTTGAAGTCGGTAAAAAGGAAGGATTTTACGAAATCACCTCGGGAACGAAGTGCCGTGTATCTTCTAGTTGAAGCTTTTCTCCCTTTCATTTTATGTCTTTCGTTATAGATTTCAATCGACCGTGTTACTTGCTTTAATTTCGTTTTTGATGTCTAATTTATACTGATACCATTTGGCCACCCACAACGTATAAACCCGAACTCGATTCAAGCACAATTATTACTTTATTTACATAATTTATACAATACAGTACACTTTATGAGAAATAAAACTATTTACATGTTATGCAATATCGTTTTGGAGCATTCAAATTATATTTTATCAATAATTTGAGGTTGTTTTTCCGCAAATTTTGTCAGGCTTTCTGTTAACTGGATAATATTTTAAATAGCATTTAAAAGTATTTATGACAATTATGATATATAACTCAAAAAATCGTAAAAAACAGGGTCTTAAAAATAATGAATCAACTTGATTTTTTGTTTATATGTAGACTAATTTAATATTATTTACCCTATTTTGAAATAAAGAAGACGACTCATAATGTATACTATTACATGCAAATCATAATGTAGCATTACTTTAAAAAACGCCGGCGCATGCCTTGCCTCAGCCCCTGACGAAGGTCCTTGTATAGAATCAAAACTGTCGGCTGAATGCCGATTTTAAGTAACATATAAGTAAAAACGTTTAAAATTAAAAACACTCTGTGTTATATTCGTCTTAGTTCGTCGAATTCTCGTTATGGGTATACCTATAAATAGCTTTGCGGTATAAAAAAATAGGTTCGATGACAATAGAAGCATTCATAGCAAGGTGTGGATGAATTATGTGCTTATGAAAAGTCAATCAATTATGTTCTTAACGGTCTAAACAATAAAGAATATAATTCGTCAACAGTTTTCATGATTGTATTGTATAAGTTTTTAAGCTCAAATTGTAGCTGACTAAATTATTCAGAGGAGGTTTTCTCAAATTTTTGATATCATTCTTCGTTTCCAAAATATCGAGCGCTAAAATCAAAAATTCGGAAAAAGTATTTTTTTTTCAGTTGTCCGGCCATAACTTTTTTCGTTTTTGAATTTCTCGAATAATTATTTTTGCATCTTACAGCTCTCGTCTTTTGAGCTGAGATATAAGGGGATCGCACTTTTTCATGAAATCGGAGCATGTACTCTGGAGCGAACGAAAAGACCAATGTCAAAACTTCATCATGTAGCTTTGTTTGGTAGGTTTATGTGGCAGATACTTTTATAAGCAAACGATGTAGAGATATTATAACGTGAGGTATATTTAAGATAACATTGGGCCTTTTTATAATTCTAAAACAGCACGGCAAAATTGTATTACCATTGCCTCCTTTGCAATAATAATACTAGAAGCTGAGAACAAAGGGGGCAATGGTAATTCAAATTTTGAAATGCCGTGCCGTGCCGTTCGAATTATAAAAAGGCCCATTTACTTTAAGCTTTAAAGTACTGCAGCTCAATCACGACGTGAAAAAAACGCAGTCATAAGTCAAAAAAGTGTTAATATGACAACCAAAAAGGGCGGGCAAGCCATTGCGCGGGGGCCCTCGCACAATCAAAGTGAAATTTTACCGTCATCGCATCGGAGTTGCGTGATGCGCGAGTTAGTCGCGGGCTATGCTAGCTATGCTTTACAGGCAAATAGATAAAGCAATTAAATTGTGATTTTTTCTTGCATTCTCCTATAACGAATGACTACACAAATTCAATTTAACTCTTATAACTGAAAATCTGTGTTTGACCGCACTGAGTTATAACCTTTTGACTCACTGCGGCATACACATAGTGATCCGCAACCTAGATTAAGGCACATTTTGTTAAATATTAGTACCTTTTGATTTTGTTGTTTTTTCTTTTGCTTGCAAGTTATTTTATTTTACTTGTAACTATCTGTATGGTGTGGAATCAATAAAATTATTATATTCTTTTCTATTCTCATAGTATTCATGCAACTATGTAGCGACAAAAACTCAAAAAAACATCAACTACAATATAATTTATCTTGAATAAAAATTGGCATAAAGCTAATTTAAATTCATACATCTGTATAATTCTTAAAGCCTTTACCTTACAAGCTGCAAGTACAGTCAGGGTAAAAACTAGTTTGTCATCCCTTAGGCCCCTGTAGTGACTGCTCCTCAAACAGTTTTTATCATTAAGAAGGACTTGAGATGTGACAAGGCGCAAAAAATACTAGTTACGTCTCCTACTGTAACTGTTACAAGTAATAAGTTGACTGTTATTATTGTCTGTTATTTGTAAACTTCCATTTTTGAACAGAAAAAGATACTGGAAGTTGTTAAATTCATCTATATATATATTTTTATAAAATCAGTTCATGAAGCACTGAATATTGTAGAAAAATGAGGTTTTTTGATGATACATGCCTTTGCCCCGCTTAAAAATTAAAAACAAAACAATCTTTTACCTTATTAGAGATCTATACCCAACTGGCCAGCTTAGCTAAAATAGATGCATGACATAATTTTGTCACATGTATTTAGTTCAAGTTTCAACTTATTTAAATAATTTAAAAATTAATTTCGATTATATTTATATATGAACACCTCAGTGCGTGTACTGTTAAGAACAAAACAGGTGACAATTGGTGGAGTTATTGCGTAACAAATATACAAAAAACATGCAGTCGAATTCAGAACCTCTTCTTTTATTTGAAGTCGGTTAGTAAAATAACTGAAAGACTTAGGTACTCGTAAAAGTACATGGTACAATAAAAGTACATGGTCCAGTGAAGTTCCATTAACAGTTACTTATTATCTGGTACTTTCCCATCCCTACTTGCTCATCCATTTCCAGAGTCAATGTATATTTATCAGAGGCAGCCTTATGTCTATTAACGATAAATGTACTGGACCGATATTGATGGGATTTACACAAAAAACCTCATGTCCACTAGAAAATATTTAGCTCCTCTTGTTTGACATAATGCCGACTTTTATTTTCTTGTGCAAATATAATTTTATGCTGCGAAATTGAAGACTGAGATGGAATTCAGATGTAATTGATTTTTTACCGACTTCAAAAAAGGAGGAGGTTCTATGTTCGACAGCATGTATTTTTTTTATGTATGTTCACTGATTTCACCGCCAATTATGGACCGATTTTCAAAATTCTTTTTTTGTTCGAAAAAGTATACTCCAGAGGTGGTCCCATATAAATTTTATTGGAAATGATTCAGCGCTTTTAAAAAATCAACAAAAACAAATAAATATCACAAACCAGAACATCATCTAAATAAATGAGTCAAATTTTCGTTTGTGGTTATCTGCTAATAAGCATTGTAGTCTGCAAAAAATACAAGTTATCTACTTTGTGCAAACTGTTGTTGGGATTGAAGTCGGTGACTCATACGTCTTTAACGTGGAAAATTATTGATAGATCTATCTAATTTAATTTAAAATAGTTAGTGAAAGTTAAGGGGGTGATTTACTTCATTAAACTGAACAACTTTCCAATTGGGTTTTTTGACACTTTGTTTTCAACTTGTGCGATCAGCGGATTGTCTTAATCCCTACTTAATATTATAAATGCGGAAGTAGCTCTATCTGTCTATCTATTACGCTTTCACGCCTAAACTACTGAACAGGTTTTGATGAAATTTAGCACAGAGATAGATTAGACCTTGGGACAAGACATAGGCTACATTTTATCCCATAGCTGGGCACGATACAACCTGTAGTCCACGCGGGCGGAGCTGCAGGCGGAAAGCTAGTATATCATAAGTTAGGAGTGGTTATTTCTATCAAAAACATGTTATATAACTGTGTATTTTATGGTTAATTAATCAAGTAAACCCAGAGGCTCTGCAAATATTTACCTTTAAGATAAGATAAGATAAAGATAACACAATTTGTACAACAAGTCCCCTACTTTTACTACTTCCCATGGTTTAATGGTGGTTATTACATTTGGACTATTAATTCTAAACTCCACATTATCAAGTTTTTGGTAGCATCAGTTTTATGATACAACGGGACTTTCATTCTGGTTTTTTAGGGTTCCTTATGTAATAAATCTAATATTCTCAATTTAAGTTTATAGGTTAAGTGACACTGAAGACTTGAAGTGACTAAAAAATTCATTTTCTGGGTTAACTCGCTCCATCGTCGACCTCATCTTTGACCTTTATGGTCAAGATTGAGGTCAAGAGTTAACCCATCTTATAATATAATAATAATTAAGTATTTATTAAATTCTTTCTGAAAATAATCTAAAGCACATTTTCATTTTTATGTTTTTGTATTTATTATACAAGTTGTGAGTGTTAAACAAAATTATTTGAAACGGTTTTACTCACATTGCTTACGGTGAACGTAGTGGTCGGGCCGACCACGATCCTATACGAAAGATAATTAAGGTTAAATAAAAGTTAAAAATCTGTATCAAACTAAACAAAACCACGAAGACATTCAACATTTTTTGAAAATAGACAGAACCCTAAATGATATAGCTCGTCTCGTTCTTGCCAAGTTTTTGATAAACACCGACAGATTGAAGAAAAAACATGAATATGCAAAATAACTTTAAACAAACTTATCTTGCCATAAACTTAATGACCCAACACTTTTATTGCTTTTAAAATAAAACACATTTTAGAATGCATTTATGTTTCTTAAGTGAATATTATAGTCGGTTTTATGTGAAACTTTAGATACTTTCGCTATAAACTAGAATTTTGTATTAGAATCGGGTATATATTTTTTTATTTTTGTAGCGAATCGATTTGATTAATGTTAGGAGTTGATAGTTTAATGTTTTTGCGTTTTGTTCCGATCACTATAATTTGTACCACCCCTATGCTTTGGGCTTGTGTCGTTAAGTCATGGCTGTTGTCCAGCAAACGTTATCTTTACCATAATGCAGTCGCCAATTACTTACCCTTTTTTAGCTTAATAAATAATGGAGTCCCCGTGTGAGTCCCCGGCAGAGTAGAATAAGACCTCCCTCTTTCTTACCGAGGTGTCGTACAAGGCGACTAAGGTAAACATACAAGCCGTTCATCTGCACACAGAGAAGGAAAACTCTGCAATTATATCAAAACCCTCGCCAACCCGTCTGCCAAGCGTGGTGAGGATGGCATTTACCCCTCATGTTATTGAGGGAGGCCCGTGCCCCAGCAGTGGGGACGTATATGGGCTGATGAAGAAACAATGGAGTATACTTTATTACATATTTGTGTGACGTATATTCTGGGTACAGTTGGATGCATAAAAATAAGTGTAACGAACGAAATACACAATTACACATGTTTATTTTAAACAGAACAGTGCCGTGGTAGTTCCTTGAGTAGCTTCGATATGTATAATGAGTAGTACAAAGTACAACACAGAGAGATTAGCAAAAAGTATAATAAATACATAAACAATCGTACATCTAGATTTTTTATATAAAAGTTAACCAGGAGATCATAATTGACCGTACCTACATGATTAATTTACTCTTCAGAAAAAGTAGCACTAATTTTAAATTTTATTCGGTATACTTCTTTTTTAAATTTGATTATAAAAGATGTTAGATCATTATAATATTATTAGCTACTTGAATTTTTTTTATCATTATTTAAGAGATAAGATCGAATGAGTGTAAGCTTGTACATTCAGTGAAAGAGTGATGGAAACGAATTGGCACGGTATATGGGTCGTTGGCCTAGTTAGCACCTCATTCCTAAGCAGCACCTGTGTAGTTGCGCCTGCGACTGTACTTTGTTTAGCTACATTATAATAATGCCACAAAATTCACACTTAGGCTTACACTAGACTCCCTTATTTCGTGGGTCCCTTAGGATACCTAAAACACAGACTAATCCCGGAACAAAAATCCTTCTTTAAAACATTATGTTTATTATGTTTGAATCAAACAGCGTCTTGATTTCCCAAATCAAAAAAAACAAAAACTTTTACTAACTCAAATCCATACTTCCATACTAATATTATAAAAGCGAAAGTAACTCTGTCTGTCTGTCTGTCTGTCTGTCTGTCCGTCTGTCTGTCCGTCTTTCACGCCTAAACTACTGAAACGATCTTGATGAAATTTGGTACAAAGCTAGATTAGAGCCTGGGAAAGGACATAGGCTAAGTCCACGCGGGCGGAGCCGCGGGCGGAAAGCTAGTACATAATAAAAGTAATTTAATGTAAATGTGATTTAATGTGATGTGGATCGAAACTGTGCGCCAGTATCGATTTTCATTAATGTGAGTTAAAACATTTAAATTATAAATTAGATGTTTCTACAAATAATTACTTTAGGAAACATTTGACATTTTGTTAGATAAAAAAGTAATTTCACAGTTTGTGTTAACATTTCCCGTGTAAGTACATAAGAAAGTGGAAAAAATATTGCAGCGAGCATAAGATTTAGATATATCTCTCTTCACTTAGATTTCTTTTGGGAAAGTAATATATTTTTAATAGTTACGTAGCTACATACATAAAGTTTTCTATTTTACCTAAAAAAAAACTTTCAAATCAATTTTGAATACTATTTTTTTAAATATGTAGGCATTAAAAAATTCCCTTTGAAAAAAAAACAACTTAGCTCTAAATTAAGTTACAAAGAAAAAAAAGAAAATCAAGATTGTGATATTTGAAATAGTAATTTTGGTTTGATTTAATTCATTTTCAATCAAACCAAGCTTTCTTTTCCCATTGAAATATTCACAGGAAACTATTTTGATTAAGGTATCCAACCATTTTCGTATAAGTTTTTGAATACATCCTCATAATAGCTTAATTTTGCAAATTTAATTTTAAATTTACAATCAACCGTAAAAATCTTAGTTTTAGGATATTCCTGTTTATTAATTTTTAATTCACAGTTATGCTAGCGCAAAATATTAAATTTTTAATTCGCCATTAGTTTTCATTAAGATGTAAAAGTACGCTTTGATTATAAATCTTTTTGCTAATGAATTGCTTCCGTTCTAAACTAATTAGACTGTTGGAGTTGTATTAAAATATATACGGCAAAAAGCACTGCAAATGTTGTTTCTGAACAATGTACACATGGCAGCACATTAGGCTATACACGTTGACCTAGACCATAAAAAATGTTTGTTCACCCCAGATAATCATCGCTTATAACTCTTAAACAGCTGTACCAATTTTGATTAACCATTTCGATCACGTCAGATTCCAAACAAAAATAGAAAATTCAGCAGACATACACGTCAAACTTATAATACCCCTCTTTTTATCGGGGGTTAAAAATGACATTAAAATAAGCTATCGATTGCTTCCTCAAGTAATTTATTATTTGTAGTAGTAACATCTACATTAAATCGCTGTTTATTGTATTTCAGTTAGAAAAATTACAGGGCTTTAGGTCACTTTCAACTTTCAACCTCCCGGGTAGTAAATCAGTCCATGAAACTGAACATCTTTCCCAAGGAACAAAGACCGCAATACGAAATTTTTTTTTAGTTCCCATACAAACTGCGTCAGCTGATAGCGCATTTTGGATGGGAAGTCTTTTTTTTTCATACTTTGACCTTTGTTCCTTGGGAAAATTGTTCAGTTTCATGGACTGATTTACCACCCGAGAGGTTGAAAGTGATTTACCTAAAGCCCTGTATATACATTTGTATAAAAAACATTTGACACAAAGCTCATTTCTTTATAAAATAAAAAAGTTACACAAATTACAAAAAACAAGTTGTTATCTACCTTAGAATCTTACTTTTCTAATTAAAGCAAAAAATTAATTTCGAATATAAATCTAAAAGCTACTCCATTTGCGCTTTCGTTTTACAGTAATTAATTAGTGTAATTGTATGCATTAAATCTGTAATTAGTATACATTTTCGGTTCTTCTTACTGGGTCAGTTTACAGACTTGAAATGTAGACTGAATAATTATGTTGATTACCTACTTGAAACAACCAAAAATTTTGCGATGGTGACATTTAATATCGCCCATAAAGAAAACATTCAGAAAAAAAAAAAACAAAATAGAACGTTCCTTTTAGACCATAAATTTTTCCGAACTAAAGCATTGTTTGTACATATATCACCGGAAAATTGTTAAAACCGTAATATTACATTTTCACTAGTGAAATTATAATGTCCCGCAATGTCACAACTTGCCTAGAAAAATTATAAAGGACATCATTCACGGCCCATACAAAATATACCAAAATTTTTAAAGTGGCGGCCAAAAAAGGTAAAGTTATTATTTTGAAAGAAAATATTATTCTAAAATTTTTTTTGCATTATAACTAAGCTGTACGACCATTACTAGATTTGTTATTGACATTTATGAATCTGGATTTTAAATGTTCCGGCCATAGAAAATAGTGTTTCAATAGATTGTGATACAAAACATTTTTCGTATTAGGTTAAAGGTTTAAATTCTAGATTTAAAAATGCATTTAAGCTTGGAAATCTAGATTTTTAAGCTTAAAAAAGGAAAATTCGTAAAGGGCGTACAGCTTAGCTGTCATAATAAAAAATGTTAAGAAGAATGTGTCCTTTTGAAATAATAACTTTACTTTTTTGGCCGCCACTTTAAAATTTTGGTGCGTTTTGAATGATGTCCTTTACGAATCTTCAAGGGCCGTCCGTATGCATGAAATTACGATAAGTTTGGTTACGCGACGTTACGTCAGGTTAGGCTTTTTTAGGTTCGGTTTGGTTAGGTCAAGTTATATAGAAGTCCGTAAATTTAAAAAGAAATGGGGTGGTTCACAAAGTAACAAGAGTTTATAATCTTACTTAGACAAATTACAATATTTCGGGACTGACAATTTTACGGTGATCAACATAAATAGGTATGAAGTGATTTGCGAAAAATAACAATGCGTATATGTATACACGGTGATAAAAAACCTCCTAGCTATATTTGAAATCCTGAACCAGTATCACTCAAAGAACACATTTATGAAAAAAAATAGGTAAAAAAACTTTTTAAGTTAAACGGTTTTATGTTAAACATACATTGCAATGTTTAAGATAAATGTACTAAAAACCAAAAAATAATAAAATAGATACAGTCGTGGGAATTATAAACATATGCATAGACTAGACTAAAATAAAACCGTGGGGCACATCAATTGTCTACAAATTATCGACTTAATGTGCCCAACGGTTTTATTTTAGTCTAGTCTATGCATATGTTTATAATTCCCACGACTGTATCTATTTTATTTTTTTTGGTTTTTAGTACATTTATCTTAAACATTGCAATGTATGTTTAACATAAAACCGTTTAACTTAAAAAGTTTTTTTACCTATTTTTATTTTCTAGTTTTTAGTTTTTATTAAAAACATACATTTGGTAGCGGCGGCCATCTTGTATTTCAATTTTTTATAGTATATTGTATTCTGCTTGTTGAGCCCTTTCATTTGATACCCATATTTATGGGATTGATAAAACCTACGTTATCCGCCATTTTGTAGCGGCCGCCATCTTGGATTTCAATTTTTTATAGTATATTATATTTTGCTTGTTGAGCCCTTTCATTTGATACCCATATTGATGGGATTAATAAAACATAAATTATCCGCCATTTTGTAGCGGCGGCCATCTTGAATTTATAATGATAATGAATAAACATAATTGTATTGTCACCAAAATCCAAAGTGTATACAAAATTTCAGATTAATCGGTTGACAGGAAGAGGGTGAAATTTGAATTACTAAATTTGACCCAAGAATAATAAATAAAACAAACGGGGTGAGCTAAATAAAACCGTTTAAAAAACTTAAATATTTTTTCAATTGGAATAGTTCATTTTTTGCCTAACCGTAGACATTACTCCTACACCAGGCACGCGAGGGGTGTGGGTATCGCTCGAAGGGTCACCCGAGTGGTGTCTAGGTTTAGGAAAAAAAAATTCCCACCGAACAATAAAATAAAAAAAAAACAAAAAAAGTGTTCTGTAAGTGATACTGGTTCCGGATTTTGAATATAGCTAGGAGGTTTTTTACCCTGTATAGGTCCAAAATTGACCAATTTACTGACGAGTAAAATATTTTAAATTCAAAATAATCTTCTTAATTTCATTAAGCTTGTAAAATATTATGTTACTCTTGCTAATTCATTTGAAAATGTGAAATTTCACTAAGTTAGAGAGAGTACAAAGTAGGTGATAACATTGCAAAACGGATATTTGCCATTCAATCAATTTAGCACGTATTCGCGAGAGAAAATTCATTATTTTAATCTTGTGCTAAAAGCCGACTTTTTGAAGATACAATTAAGATAAAGCTGATATAAATATTTTGAAACTAACTGGATTTGGTCTGTCTATATCTTGATTCTTGTTAGGGTCTTGATCAAATGTATGCTATGTGAAAGAATTAGGATGAAGCTACTTTAGTCAAATATTATGTCCGTCTGTCCCCGGATTTTCTAAGACAGGTCTTAATTTTTTTTTAGAATTATAAGATGGGTTAACTCTTGACCTCAATCTTGACCATAAAGGTAAAAGATGAGGTCGACGATGGAGCGAGTTAACCCAGAAAATTCCTTTAAAGGCACTGGTACTCCCACGCACCGAAGGAACACAGGAAGCGTCGGACTTCGGTATTACGGTTTACCTCAATGGAAAATAATTGATTTCGAGTAAATCGCGTTTAAAGTTTCGAGTCGATATGAGTTATGCCTCGAGCGTGCTCACTAAAAAATCCACAAAAAAAACTATGGCACTTAAAAATATTCTGATTAGACCAAAACAACGCTGAAATACCACAGAAATAAAATTAATGAAAAACAAAAAACCCTTTCCAATCCCTTCATGTTAACCACTCACATACTTAAAACTTTTGATTAAATCGATGCCTCGAAAATGCCCCTCACTCAGTTGCTGAAATGTTCTATAGTGTTAAAGCTTCTTTAAATGTAGTGCCGTCCTTGTTTACGTCAACAAGACGGAGAGTGACAGTATGATATTTAAAGTAGCATTAACTCTAATGGACTTCTGCAACTGAATATTTTTGACATTAGTCGCCTAAATCATCAAATAACCCAAATAAATTGAAATTAGGGTAGGCGAAATTTATTCCATACTTTGTCGAGTATATGTTACCTAAATAATTTTCCAAGTTAAAAACATACGAGTCACCGATTTCGATCCCAACAACAGTTCGCAAAAAACGGAAAACTAGTATTTTTTGCAGACTACAGTGCCTATTAGCAGATAACCACAAACGAAAATGTCACTTATTTATTTAGATGATGTTCTGGTTTGTAGTACTTTTTGTATTTGTTGAATTTTTTAAAAGCGCTGTATCAATTTTGATAAAATTTATATGGAACCACCTCTGGAGTATACTCTTTCGAACAAAAAAATAATTTTAAAAATCGGTCCATAATTGGTGGAGAAATCGGTGAACATAAATTTAAAAAAAAACACATACAGTCGAACATAGAACCTCCTCCTATTTTGAAGTCGGTTAAAAACTACATTAATATCTTATCTATCACATTAATTATCCAATGAGAGCATTAACACTCAATTAATAAAAGTTTCACAAGCATTGGCGTATGCATATGGATCACTGAATCCATTTGTTAACTACAGTCTTATTTAGACACAAGGCCATTCGTAATAGCAAACGTGATCTATATTTGAAATCATTTAATAGTAATAATAGTAGTTTCAATGCTGTTGTGTAGTAGTCTAAATTATATGAGAAAACTAAATGGGTAGCCTGGGCCCCGATTCTGTAACTTCAGTTGTGTCGATGGAATGGAGGCCATTTTATCTGTTCAGGTGGCGAAGTTGAGAACTATTTAATGTTCATATACTTGCTGACAACCACCCCGACCAGCAGCACCACCGCCAACCGAACGTAAAGTTGCAAACTACCTGCAACTGAACATTCAATTGGCGGTGGCGCCTACAGTCAAAGCAGCCGTCATTAGTTGTATGAAATTTGGTTAGTTCTCAATCTTGCCATCTGAACGAATAAAATGGCGACCATTCCATCAACACTCAACTGAAGTTACAGCATCGGGGCTCAGCAGCTCTAGCACGATAACGACAAACTCGCGCTCGGCTCACGCTGAAACTTCACTTTGATTGCGCGAGGGTCCCGCGCAAGGGCTTGCTCGCCCTATGGCGTTGTCAATGTTGACATTTTGACATAGGAACGCGGTGTTGTTACGGCGCTGTCACTATCGTACTCGGCCTTCAGGTGGCGAAATTGAGAACTATTTAATTTTCATATACTTGCTGACAACCACCCCGACCAGCAGCGCCACCGCACCGCCAACCGAACGTAAAGTTGCTAAAATTGCGGTTTTTTTTTTCATTTTCGTCTCGTTTCCACAAATTTCAAGTAAAACAAAATTTATTGACTCGAATTGAAAATTCAAGTTAAGCACTTGTCTGAAAATTATAGCCCCCATGTACCTCGAGTATGCTTTTATAGCTTCTCAAACAGGCCTCTTTTGTAAGAAAAATCGTGCAATATCCCTAGACCGTGTTGATGTGTATACATTCGTTCTTATGGCTTTACGCCTATTCGCAAAAATGCAGTCTTCTCCCATGATGACCCTTTGTCCGTTCTCTTCGTATATCAGATTTTTAACAGGGTCAAACAAAAGTAATAGTATTTTTTAAATATTAGATTTCTGTAGTTCAACATTTTAGCAATCAAATGAAAGTACCAAATGAATACTTCCATGCTAGACTGGGAGTGCTAAAAAAAAGCTTTAAATGTGCCAGCTGCCAACTCTTTTCAGGCATACTATAGAAGCCAGTAAGTGGGATGTGAGGGATTTGTTTGCATCGTGGGTGAAAGGCTGACAATAACCCTCAGAATGTCAAATGTGGTGTCAGTGTGGTCGATGATCTCAAACTACATGAAGTTCAGTCTACCCCGATAGGGATTATACCTAGGCGTGAGTGAGTGTATAAAAATGAAAGTTGTTCAGCGCGACAGGAGAAGAAAAAATACCAACTGGTTTTAGAAAACCAACCTAACTACTTAAAGCATTCCTAAAACTCGCACTAATTATAAAATTACTTGTTTATTTAATAAAGTGTAAAGTAATAAATAAAACCACACAAATTGCTATCTTCTTTGTCAACAAATAAATTAACAATTTCCTGGTCTAAGCGAAAGTGTACAATTTCATTAAAAACGGAAGCTACATAAATCAAATTAGATTTATTTGTATGTCTATCTGTCTAGTCAATGTTTTCGGTTGTAAATCTCTGCTTGGACTGATTTAGGGTAAACGAATCATACCTTATCGTTTAATTTACGTTAATTAAAGTTTATTTTAACCGCGTCGATCGTAAATAATCTTTATGCTTAGATAGAAAGCACTGCTTCTCAGGTAAAAAAATCGCTGAGGTATGTCTATTTCAACTGATTTCCAGTTCAACGTTTATTTGTACAGTCAACAGCACATCAGGTTACCACACACTTTCAAATTTCCCCAGTGGATAGTAAACTCTAATAATTGGAGATAAAATTGAAAATCGGTTGAAGAAATTTGACAGTTTTGGATAGCATAGCACATCATGCTATCCAAAATTGACAAATTTCTATTATTGTCAAATTAGGGTCAAAGGTTGACCCAGTACCTATACAACTTTTGTACTATTAACGGAGAAAAATGCATACGACGCTACTGGTTACTATGGGTTAAGTAGGTTTTAAACAAATAAAATTAATCTATGTACCACAGTCTAACTGATATTGACAAAAATAGAAACGAAAACAAACACAAGAATTTAGAATAGTACATAGGTCCGAAAAGGTCCATAACACATCGACTTCCTTTACTTAATTTGTTGGATTTATGTAAAAAATTGTGATTATTTTGTCACTTTGTGTAAATTTTGTGAATATGTTTGAACGTTTACAACTCAAATAAAGCTTAGACTTCTATATGAATGGAAAATTGTCACAGAAAATAAATTCTATATAGGAAAAGCTTTATATAGGAATAAAGCTTTTCCTATAAATAAAGCTTATATATATAGGAAAAGCTGACAAATACTGATATTTCTGTCCAGTAACCTATAAAGGTATTATATATGTACATGTTTAATTTACTATATTATTTGTATATTAATATATTATATTGTACTATTTTTGTACATTTAATGCTACCTGCCGACTACTCCTTCCTCTCAAACACTCAATGGGTTGACTGGAAGAAATCCCCTTGTGGGATAAGTCCGCCTTTGTACTGTTTTTTTTTTCTCTTATAATGTGTTTTGTGTAACTTATGCTCATGTACAATAAAGAATAAATACATACATACATACATACATACATACAAAGGTTGTTTAACTATTTTGTTTGTTTTCTTTATTGTTTATATCATTTATATGATCTAAAAAGTATGCTGAGAATTATATCTGCTCTAAAATCTTTTAAGAGATATCTACTAAACAAACTCGCGAGCGTAAAGCTAGTTTATAATACAACCTGTGATTTTAATAAGCAATAATTTTAATTTGACAATTAAATATAATTGTCCGCAATAACCAGTCCAATGTTCAGATTTAATGAAGATGTTGAACACGTGCCCCGTGGCCATCATGAACCTAGTTGTACCACTTGTAAACACTCGTACAGACAAGAGTATATCAAGCTTGACACTTTGGAATTTTGTGCTATTCTTATTCCGTACGCTTAAGGGAAAAAATCGCGCTTCAACTGTGTAGCGTGAGGTGCTTTGTTGTAACACCTTCCGATTAATGTCTAGGCATCTGTAAATTGGTTAAATATTGTAAATGCAAATCTGAGTAAATAACTAACTCTATATACACTCAAGTGTTTATGCAAAGGCTGGCGTATCGTTGGTCCATGAGGACACACACAAGTAGAGATATGTACACATAGTGGGATCTTCTATTTATTACCTGTAATAGTTGATGTTTGCACTAAATTCATCGTTTTTTTTGTTTTGTTCTGGATCTAAAGCTTACATACAACATAAGCTTTAGATTCAGAACAATAAAATACGGTATATACAAAAAATATCATTCCAATGTTGCACCGATAGTCACAAGCATTTTTTTATAACGACTGGGGTCCCTCTTGACCACAATCTAGCTCAAGGGCGAAGATGTGGTCGAAAATGTAGCAAGCTTACCCAGAAGAAGCCTGTTCACTCGAACTTTAAAGAAATTCGGCAGAGAATAATTACATGTAGCTGTCGGTCCCGGCTGTTGTCGATTGACTACAGTCGATAAAACCAAGTCAGAGGCCATTGTGCGGTTTGAAAACTCTGACACCAGGGTTAGCCAAGTTCGCCACACACTTGACCATACCTACACGATAAGATTTTTTATTTTTTTTATTATAAGATGGGTTAACTCTTGATCTCAATCTTGACCATAAGGTCAAAGATGAGGTCGACGATGGAGCGAGTTAAACCAGAAAATGCATATAAAGGCACTGGTACTCCCACGCACCGACGGAACATAGCAAGCTGTTTGGCGTCGGACTTCGGTAGGAGGGTGGTGGCGAACCAGACAGCCCTTTACAGAGCCTACCACACCGCATGAGACCATAGGATGACACTTCAGATTCAGAAAAAAAATGAAGTGTCGTTGCCTGTGATGGATTACTAGGAGGCAGGTCTCATTTGTGTTTCCTTAGTCGCCTCTTACGACACCCACGGAAAGAGATGGGGTGGTGTTATTCTCAACCGATCACCACACGGAAGAAAGAAGACTTGTAGCTAGCTGATCATAGTTATGCGTAGAATACACCATTTAAGTTGTACAATTGAGTTTATGGATGGATAGACAAATTCTACAAAACATATTCGTATCTTGCATGTTGAAATAAAAAGTTGCACTAACGGATCAAATAGTTCAATCTCGAAACCCACCGTTGAACCATAAAAAAACAATCCCGCGTTGAAACTAACTTGACCCTTAATTACATTCAAACTGTATGAGGTAAGCTAAATTGTACTCTAAATCTATGTTAATATAGCTCAAGTTTGGTAATAGCGTAGCGTGGTTATAAGCTTTCTAAATAAATCCGGCTAAGGTTTGATTTGGATTTTGACGCATTGTGGGTTCCGTAGATGAAATATTCTGTTCATAATTGTGAGCGGTCTTTTTGACAAGCTATTTAAAATACTGCAATTTTAATTACTACTTGTTCGTTAACAAATAAACTAATTCCTTTTAATTTTAAACTGAAATTGAGGTGATAATAATTAAAATCGTTATAAAGTAAACCTTCTTTTACACACGAAATTAAATAACGCATTTAGTGTAGATTTTCGTCCCATTTAATTTTCACAAATATTTCGTTAAAATTAATAAAAATTCAAAATTCAAGATTCTAATTAAAATTATTTGGAAATAAGTATAATACATTTTGAACATCTACCAATAATTTTCTTCATTTTCATCAAATTTAACAACGTGAAGAAAAAACCAACCATATCAAAACATGCTACTGTTGAGCTGTAAGTCTCCTGTTTGATTTTGTTTATTTTCTGTTTCAATTTAATAAAAGCGTTTCTATCTATCTATTCAGATGGAGGATCCCTAAAAATGACTTGGTGTTAGAAAGAATGTGGCTCATGCGTGAGACAGTACTAAAAATGAAAGGTAGCTGCAGAGCTGGTTATAGTGTTAATTTTTGGTTAATATAGTAGGATGGGAACAGATTTGCCAACATTTAGATTATGACACGGTGAAAGGTTGCGGATTTAGTCATTATGGTGGTCTATTTTAAATCATGTTTGTGGTAAGAAGATTAAACTGTTATGGACTTAATAAATACCCTTAATATATACTTATTAATAGGTCAATCAGTAATCATTATTGTATACCGATTTTCGGTGGAGCTTTCAAAACCCGCTTCCTACACATAGAAAAAGCACAAAGAGCTCTATGTATTTCAAAAAACGACAGTACCTGACTGATGCACTATACAGAATCTGCAATTCCCCGTCTGTTATAAAACTATATATTTCTAGCTTTCCGCCCGGGACTTCGTTCCCGTGGCACTTTTTTAGTTTTTTCTTTCATAAGAACCTTCTCCTGACAATAAGGAACACAACAAAAAAAGAATCATCCAAATCGGTCCAGCCGTTCTCGAGTTTTGCGCTTACCAACAGATTTAGTGATTCATCCCTACTTAATATTATAAATGCGAAAGTAACTCTGTCTGTCTGTCTGTCTGTCTGTTACCTTTTCACGCCTAAACCGCTGAACCGATTTTGATGAATTTTGGTACAGAGATAGATTAGAGCCTGGGAAAGGACATAGGCTACATTTTATCCCACAGTTGGGCACGATATAACCTGTAGTCCACGCGGGCGGAGCCGCGGGCGGAAAGCTAGTTTTTATATATAAGATTTAACACATCATCTCAAAAACACATAAAACAGTTACATATATGACATAAGTATAAAAGATAAAAGAAGAAAAGATGTAATAGCAGTATAAAATACAAACACTACATTTGCTACTATACAATATAAAAAACGAGCTAGTTACCTATACAACAAAATTAATAAAGACCTAAAAATGTACGATAAAAATTACATTGAATGTAAATCAATTTTCCCCATTATATTTTCCCCAACTGGGAATTGAGCCCAGGACCCGTCGATCTGGCAGCGCAGTGCCACTACCACTCGACCAAATAGGTTGTCAAATTTTTCAAATTTTGCTACTTGCTTATTTCCTCGACCTAAGCCGTTACTGTCAAGATATTTGTAAAATTAATGTCTTGAACTCTATTTTAACACCAATAGTTTCTCAGACAATTAAATCAAATTCGTGAGTTCGAGCCAATAATTATTTATTTTATAGCTTATTCAGCCAAAGGTTGGTAATTGTGGTTATAAGTTAGAGCGGCCAATAATCTAAATAATTCAGAGATCAGATATACAAGGACATTTGGAAACGATTGTAAGGATTTGTTTAATGATCTTAATCGAATTATATCCTATTGATTTGCGTATTAGTATTCAGTAGTTAGAATTACTCAAATATTATGTAATAGGCAGTGATAGCCCAGTTGGTAATGAGCCAGACTTGTGATCGGAAGGTCGCGAGTTCAAATCCTGGTGCGGGCCTGTACCACTAAATTCGTCTTTTCGGATTTATGTACGGATTTCTAATTATCACTTGCTTAACGGTGAAGGAAAACATCGTGATGAAACCCGCCTGTCCAAGAAAATTCATTTTCGAAAGACGAGCGGTCCACCAACCCGCATTGGGCCAGCGTGGTGGACTATAGCCTAAAAACCCCTTCGTGTTTCGAAGGGAGGCCCGTGCCCCTTGGTGGGGACGTATATGGGCTGATTATTATGCAAGATCCAAGTTCTCTTGAAATTTATATTTTTAACGTGTACTTATACGTCTTTAAATTTGTTTCCATTGAGGGACGCAATTCAAAAAACTGATGATAATCAAATCTGGGGATATAATTAGGGTTCCGTAGTAATCTACGAACCCTTATAGTTTCGCCATGTCCGTCTGTCCGTCTGTCCGTCTGTCCGTCTGTCCGCGGGTTTCCTAAGAAACCCTTGGAACTACAGAGCTGAAATTTGGCATGGTCATAAATATTAACTACGCCGTCAGAACTGTAGAGTGAAATCTTAGAAAAAAAAATTTTTTCGGGTGTCTCCCATAGACGTGAAAGGGCGATGAATTTTTTTTTTCTTGCCAATATGATTAAATGGGGCGTCATAGGACAGCTTTTTAAAAGACAAAAGGGGTATACTAAGAACGTTTTTCGATTCAGCACTTTGTTTGCCTAATATAAATTTTCAAAATGAAAATTTTTGTCAAACACAAGTGTCCCCCCCCTCTACCAGCTAAACGGTTAATTCTAAAAATGTGAAAAAATTCATGGTGGTAGTGTATACAATGAAATTATAAGGAAAACTATCACACATAAGATGGCTCTTCATGTTTGCGAGTAATAGTCGACCAAGTGCCAAACTTAGTTGGGATTAATAAGAATATATTTACTAATATTAGATCCTTGGTATTACAGAGCTGAAATTTGGCATAGTCATACATATTGATTGCGCCAACAGATTGAAAAAATAAAATTTTGGAAAAAAACATTTTTCGGATGTTTCCCATACACGTGAAAGGGCAATGGTTTTTTTTTTCTCGCTGATATCATCGAATGATATATCATAGGATAGCTTTTTAAAAGATAGAAGGGGTTTACTAAGAACGTTTTTCGATTCGGCATTCCCTTTGCGAAAAATTAATTTTTAAAGTGAAATTTTTTATTAAAAACAAGTGTCCCCCACTACAAGCAAAACGATTGTTTTTAAAATGTGGAAAAATTCACGGTGATAGAATATACAACAAAATTAAAAGGAAAACTATCACACATAAGTTGGCCCTTCAAGCTTGTGAGTAATAGTCGACCAAGTGCCAAACGTTGTTGGGATTAATAAGAATATATTTACTAATATTAGATCCTTGGTACTACAGAGCTAAAATTTGGCATAGTCATACATATTGATTGCCCTGACAGATCTACAAAATAAAATAGTGGAAAAAAAAATGTTTTTCGAGTGTTTCCCATACACGTGAAAGGGCGATGGATTTTTTTTTCTCGCCGATATCATCGAGTAGGTTATCATAGGATAGCTTTTTAAAAGATAGAAGGGGTTTACTATGAAGGTTTTTCGATTCAGCAATCCGTTTGAGAAACATTAATTTTTATAATGAAAAAAATGTGGAATAATACACGAGGGTAGCATTTACGACGAAGTGTACCCGAATCCAAAATGGCTGCCATACAAGGTTCCACGCTAAAAGTGAGGCGAGCCGAAAGCCAAGCTGTAAGATATTGACATTTCAGGTGTCGTTTAATAGGTTTTTGGGGGCGCTAATTACGAAAACGACATCAAAATTATACACGATCACCACGCGACCTGCTTTAGCAGCAGCTCGATATTATTATATTATGCCTAACAATAATATTATCGCAAAAAAAAAAAAAATTCGCGCTCGCTTTGCTCGCGCATTAAATACTTCCATTTCATTATTTTTATTTCTTTTTTTTTTCTCGCCGATATCATCGAATGAGATGTCATAGGATAGCTTTTTAAAAGATAGAAGAGGTTTACTAAGAACGTCTTTCGATTAAGCAGTCCCTTTGCGAAAAATTAATTTCTAAAGTGAAAATTTTTATTAAAAACAAGTGTCCCCCGCTACAAGCAAAACGATTGTTTCTAAAAATGTGGAAAAATTCACGGTGATAGAATATACAACAAAATTAAAAGGAAAACTATCACACATAAGTTGGCCCTTCAAGCTTGTGAGTAATAGTCGACAAAGTGCCAAACGTTGTTGGGATACTAATATTAGATCCTTGGTACTACAGAGCTAAAATTTGGCATGGTCGTAATATTGATTGCGCCGACAGATCTAAAAAATAAAATGGTGGAAAAAAATTGTTTTTCGAGTGTTTTCCATACACGTGAAAGCGCGAGGGATTTTTTTTTCTCGCCGATATCATTGAGTGGGTTATCATAGGATAGCTTTTCTCAAGATAGATGGGGTTTACTACGAACGTTTTTCGATTCAGCAATCCGTTTGGGAAACATTAATTTTTATAAAAATAAAATGTGGAATAATTCACGAGAGTAGCATTCACGACGAAGTTTACACTAATCCAAAATGGCCGCCATAAAAGGTTCCACGCTTAAAGTGAGGCAAGCCGAAAGCCAAGCTGTAACATATTGACATTTCAGGTGTCGTTTAATAGGTTTTTAGGGGTGCTAAGTACGAAAATGATATCAAATTCATACAAGATCACCACGCGACCTGCTTTAGCAGCAGCTCGATATTATTATATTATCTCTAACAATAATATTATCCCAAAAAAAAAACTATTAAGAAAAACAAAAAAAAATTCGCGCTCGCTTCGCTCGCGCATTAAATACTTCCATTGTGTTATATTTAGCCCAAAACTACAATTATTTCTGAAACTACAAACTTTTTAATACATTTCTGTTTGATACTATAGTATTTGGGGATTTTAACATCGACTATGCCAATATGCTCGTAGAAACCAGCTGCATATTTGAACCATGCTGCTACGGAACCCTACAATGCGCGTGGCCCGACACGCTCTTGGCCGGTTTTTTTTGTGTTGCAGCTACATTATATTTCATCTACATCCAAAATTGGTTCTCAAATTCGACTGTTTTTTTGTATTTTTTGTATGTTTGTTACGCGATAATTGACTAATGAAAATAATAATTATGTAGCTAAGTTTTAATGCTAATTTAAATAAATGAATGTTAAATTATTTTTAAAAATTCAAAGACAAATGTAATTTTGTTACAGAATAAATAACTGAACTGAACTGAGCTCCATTTTGTTTAAAAGAGTAGGTACACTCCTGAAACAGTCCCATATAAAATTTATTAAAAATATATAGTGCTTTAAAAACCCAACAAAAACAAAAATACATTCAAATTAGGTAATTTTTTGGATATAAGTTGATTCTTACGTTTTTGACGTGGATAATTATTCTAAATATCCGTTAGAAACAAATACATATATGAATTTATAGGTCTTCATTACATTTCGGTCTACAGGGCTTTAGGTATCTCTCTTTCAACTTCTCGGGTGGTTAATCAGTCCATGAAACTGAACAACTTCCCCAAGGAACATAGGTCAAAATACAAAAAAAAATTTGAATTCCCATACAAACTTCATCAGCATATAGCAGTCCAGTTTCATGGACTGATTATTCACCCGATAGGTTGAAAGAGAGATACCTAAGGCCCTGTATATATCTATACACTCACGCCTACGATCGCTTTGATGGAAGACAGAACTTCCACTCATGTTTGAATTTAGACATCCCAAGCACCTGATTACTGTTACTCAAAACCTCAAAAGCCACAAAGGATCAGCAGCTCGTAACAATGCAATGCATAAGTAATTACGTCAATAATTCAGGATTGGCCAATGACTATAAATCTAATTTGTCAATAGTGGTGTGGGCAGCGCATAATGCGAAGGTTTTGGCGCGATAATTGTTTGATTGAAGGATATTGTTCTTTGAGAAGCGATGGGAAGCAAATCCAAGCAAAGACTTAGCTATGTATGTATGTAAATCCTTTATTGTACAACAAAATTACAAAGCATACACATATTAAAAAACATAAAGCGACATTTGGTGCAAAGGCGGACTTATCCCGCAAGGGGATCTCTTCCAGTCAACCTACTAATTTTTAGTCTTCTGTACTCATTTTTTACTCGTGATGTCGTTTCCGTGGAAATTTTGATACTTTCAAGGCTACATAAAATGTAACAGACTAGCATTCCACCTTAAACTTCGTTCCCGTAGGAATTCGGGAAAATTGTGTAACCTATGTTACTCAGGGATAATGTAGCATCCTAACGGTGAAAGAATTTTTAAATCGGTCCAGTAGTTTCGTAGCCTATTCAATGCAAACTAAACTAACAATCAAATCTTTCCTCTTTATAATATTATTATAGAAGTTTAGATAAAATCAAGTGGGACCAATTTTACTCGTACTTACCTTGGTTTCAGAATCTTCAAGCTACCAAATGGTCTCATACTTGGTTTAACTACTGTAGTCAATTGCACGGAAAAGCGCGTGGCAAACTACAACTTTGATCACCTATCAAGTTTCCCGCCACTGCGTACGTTGCTTAACCCCACTGATCAGTCCAAATCAGCGACTAAAAGCTAAAATATACAAGTTGCTAAAACAATTACCAAGGAAAGGCAACCGTCGAAAGCGAGAGCGCAAATCTCAGAAACAATCTCAATTTTAAACAAAACAATTGAAAACGCACACAAAACAATCGCAAATATTAACTAGACCATTTGCACGGCGACGAACGGCTTAACACTTTTGCTTTTGTATTTGTAAGTATAGAATAGTACAGCCCAGAGCGTATCAAGCTTTGCAGTTTTTTCTTTATTTTATTTTTTCGCAGATTTTCACCAAACAACCTGACAAAATGTACAGAGGCCAGTGCGTCAGGTTTCTCAATTTTCGTTGCAAATCCGTCCTTATTTATAAAAGCACAGAGTGCACGTATGTGTTAACTTAATGGGCGGCCTTCTGTACAAAAATAAATCTATAAAATTGACAATTACTTGGTTCAAATACTGGCTTAAAAAAAAGTCATATGGCGATTGAGACAAAAAATGTTTTTGTCGAAGCTCAAAAGTTATTGCTATTTATTGCTATTCTTAGTGAAAAATCCTGTCACCATCACATAGGTACTACGTTCTTGCTTGAATTTGGTTTTCATTCTTGCACTGACTAAAATCCTACCACAATTTCTCATCCGCATCTCGCCCCCTTCATACTCTAGAACATCTGCGGCTACAAAACGAAGACAAAGCGGTAGACGCGAGCTGTATTTATGATTTCACGCTATCGGAGCCGTCATCGCGTTGTTGCGCCCGCGCATAGCCTCGCGCGCTCGAAGGATGCGACACATTTACTTAGAGAAATTGATACAGTTATTTTTTCTAAAACTAGCTCATCGTCTGTGAAACAGTAGCCTATGTCACTCTTTGAGCTCCCAACTATAAATGTACAAAAAATCTCGTTGATATGTTGCTAAGTTCGCCGTGGAGAAAGAACAAACCAACACACTTTATAATTGAATAATAATTGAAAACAACAAAGAATTTAAAACTAGATTAAAATTAATGGTAATATACATTATAACGTATAAAGAAAAATACATATTCAATGCATGATCATGAGTAAATAAGAGAGTGAGAAAGTACTAGGAAGAATTTGGTTAAGCTGATGTTAGGGTTACAATTTTCTAAAATATAAGATCCACCAACCCGCACTAGTCCAGCGTGGTGGACAATGGCCTAAATCCCCTTCGTGTTTCAAAGGGAGGCTCGTGCTCCCCGGTGGGGACGTATATGGGCTGCTAATTTTTTAAACCGCCTATCCAATTGTGTCTTAACGAATCATTGCTTACCAATCTCCCTAATCCCACAAAGAGATTTCTCCCTATCACACAATCTCTGTTCTCTCCAACAATCACAATGCCTCATCCATTTCCCATTCGTATTTCGCAACCAGAATTAGCATACAGTCGGTTCTGAGCATAACTCGGCATAAATTTTTGTCTGTCTGCTCGCTAGCCCTTTTACTCTCGAGCCTAATGCACAAAGTCTGATGGCATTAGCTGTTTTGTTGGTTTGCGAATAGGGAATATAAAGTGGAAGTGATGGGTTGAAGCTGGGTGAGTATTGCTGATCTGTTGTTTATTTGCTATGTTATTGTTAATATCTGCTTTCATATGTTCTTCTGAGAGTCGTAAAAGATGATCAAGAAACTCTAGGTGTGGTGGCTGGTCCGAGAAAATGCCAATGTAGGCTGATTTTGCATTCGTGTTAATGAGAGAAACCTTTATACGGGTAATAATAACAAGAGAAAAGGTAATACGGATAGAAGTTTAATAGTTCAATCATTTGATGGAAATTGAACATGATTAACATGAATGAAGTACGAAGTTTGAAAGATATTTTGAAATACTGACAAATGAAGTGTTCATAATAATGTTAAAGTTAAACAATGGATGTATAAAATACTACTGAGTGATTTGTTTCTTATCAAACTTGTTAAAACCCTGACTACCTTGATGTAACAGAAAACGCATATGTCACTTGAACATAAACCAATTAACCAGATAAGAAAACACAGAATTAATCTCCACAGGGCACGATTTATTTCTATGGCTTAAGCCGGAAAGGGCTGTCAATAACCAAAACATATTCAAATGACTGTCCTATCTGATTTACAAGACGTAGAATAAAATCATTAGAGTTGGTTGCAGGTTAGACACCCAAAATCAAATTGCAGATTCAATTTGATAGCTAGATAGCTAGCTAGAAAATCTACCTAATTCTGGGTTACGATTAAGGGTACTCTGAATTTGAAATACGAGACAAAGCGCCTGGAAGAAAATAAAAAAAACTTGACAATGTTATCTGTTATATGTGCCCAAAAGTAGCTGTAAACTCGACAAATAAACAAATAAAATGTTGTAGCTCAGCATTTTGCTGAGCAGATTGATACTGAGCTAAGGTGATTAAAATATTCATCATGTTCTGATCTTGCACGTCCATAAAAAAATGTCACTAGCCAAGTTTCACGCAGTAGAAAAAATATGTAATTTTTAGCAGCGCTCACGTTTTGGAACACTCATACAATATTTACAATAAATAAACAAAGTTTCTGTGTAAGGTATTTTTATTTATTTATTATGAGATGGGTTAACTCTTGACTTCAATCTTGACCAGGGTAGTTCTATCTTAAACATTCTAAGACAAATCCTATTGCGTTTGATTCAACTCGCGCATGCGCCGTACAGTCTAGTACTGGAGGTCATAATGATTAATAAAATTTACTGTCCTGTATATATTTGCATTGAAATTCCATGTCAATCCGAACTATTGCATTTGATTTTGATCGTAACGTGTTTACTTAAGAGAAATTAAGTGTAGTCCTTTTATGTACCACATTTAAATCCTCTTGCCTTCTAATTCTCAAATACTTGTTCGAAAGTAGTTGTCTTTGAAGTCTTGTAGTATCAAGAAATTAGATCGAGGGAAAATTTAAAGGTGGTCCCTCAAGGTACAACACCTGGACCTTCTTTCGTCCTTGTTGATGTTTATGACCTTTTAAGTGAAATGTTATCTATATCTTTGTGGTCATATGGTTGGTATTTGCGGAGAATATTGGCATTACACGTCTTTCTAAGAATACCAAAAAATATTTAGAGATGGCCTTATTACGTTTGTCAATTTACATTTTCGATTACTTTGCTTCGATGACCTAAATAATCTTTTAGTAAAATCAGTGTTAATTTCCAGTTTTGCATTAACTACACGTGCTTATACTTATATGCTTACATGTGCGTGTAAATTATTTATTATGTTCATTGTGTAAAGTCATACTTGCTTTGATTTGCCTATAGATATATCTTTGTTTGAAATATTTACGATTCCAATGCTAACTAGTTCTAGTACACCATGCAAATTACCAAGAACTGACAGAAATCAACTCAATAACTTAACGTCATCTATAGCTAGGGAGTGGGCTGACAGCACAAGGCCTTTGCACAGGATTCGAACCCGCGACCGCTTGTCAGAAACATGTCTTAAAGTAACGCGTTCGGCATGGTTAAACAAATGGAGTTGATAGATTTAGAGCACTGTCGGCTTTTGTTAACTAGGTTTAATATGCAAGTTAATGTAGAGAACAAATTGTTGAACAAATAAGTAACCATTTAGCTGTAATTTAGCAGACATTAACTGTTGGGCACTTGGGATAAAATTCTTTGAGTACAGTTTGCATATCAAATGCTAACTGGAATACACATACTTAGACATTCACGTCTATGTTGAGTAAAATTAAGGATATGAAAAGCCCACTAAACAGAACAACGTTCCCAAATGAAAGCGATGGTACGAGAAGTCAAAGTTTGTTTGCAAATTTGATATAGTTGGTCAATTTCGTCGAATGAATCACTCCTAAACTAAATTAAGGTGGGGTATTCCAAATTTATGCAGACATTTATGCAGGAAGAGCCATGATTCTCATGTACATTATAGGATATTACCCAACAAAATCATACTGTTTTACATTACTTTAGTTTTAAATTCTGAGTTTAGTGTTACCGATTTCACGAGAGAGTAAATCCTTCAGATCAATACATTCAAGGCAGTCTTTCCTTCATACAAAAATAAAAGAAAGTAGCTGACCAATCTGCAGGCTAGATTAGAAAACTCACTGACTACGCCAACGGCTGTACTGGTGCAACTTTTTGCCTGGTCTCCACCATTCAATCACGGGCGCCCACAGACTCGCTGCCTGCTTGTTAATTAAAATAAATTATTCCGAATACTAGTGCTGAAACTATCGACAAAGTTTCGTTCGCACTTACGCTCCGCCTTAATTAAGTACTTGACTCATTCCATGCAATAGTTCTTTGCACAACAGGTGCTTGAGGCTAATTTCGCCACTTGACTTGAAGGCACGATAGCTCAGTTGGTAAGAACACCAGAAGATCTAATCCTGGGGTCGTGGTTTCAAGTTCCATTTGCGCTTTTTCTTTTACTTTTTTCTTTTTCGGGTGTTTGAAGTGTGTATCTGTGTCTCTGTCTGTGGAATCGTAGCTCCTAAACGAAGGACCAATTACAATGCGAATTATTTATATTGTTTTTTTATTATAACATGGGTTAACTCTTGACCTCAATCTTGACCATAAAGGTCAAAGATGAGGTCGACGATGGCGAGTTAACCCAGAAAATGCTTATAAAGGCACTGGTACTCCCACGCACCGACGGAACACAGCAAGTGTTTGGCGTCGGACTTCGATAGGAGGGTGGTCGCGAACCAGATGACCCTTTACAGAGCCTACCACACCGCATGAGACCATAGGACGACACCTCAGATTCAGAAAAAAATGAAGTTGTTGCCTGGGATGGATTACTAGGAGGCAGGTCTCATTTGTGTTTCCTTAGTCGCCTCTTACGACACCCACGGAAATTTCTTATTTTCAGTGTGGTCTTATGGTGGCCTTATTTTCAACCGATCATCACGGCAAAAAATTTTTGTTTCAAAGCTGACGTAATCGTGATGGTTTTTAGCTATACTTGTTCAAAAGTGGTTCAGCCGTTTAAGAGTTACAAATGATGGAATGTTCGGTTTATACAAAACTTGAAATTTTAGAGTTATTGTCTAGCAGTGGTAAATTTATCGATACCGTCGATGTTTCATCGATTCGCAGCCCTATATCCCAGCGATCGATGACGTCCAGTCTGCAGTCGCAGATGCATTGATTAGAATGGTTTAAATGCAACGTCAGTTTCGTCAGGATTGTATCAATTACTTGAATCGTAATTTAATTTGTGTTTACTTCTATTTTTAATCCCCTACAAAAAACAGGGGTGTTATAAGTCTGACTCGTTTATCTGTGTGTCTGTCTGTGGCATCGTAGCTCCTAAACGAATGGACCGATTGTTTTGTTTATAAGACCAAAAAATATATTTTGTACTAGCTTTCCGCCCGGGACTTCGTTCCCGTGGCACTTTTTTAGTTTTTTCTTTCATAAAAACCTTCTCCTGACAATAAGGAACACAACAAAAAAAGAATCATCCAAATCGGTCCAGCCGTTCAGGCGTGATGCCGTGACAACGAAAATCGGGTTCCATTTATATATATATATAAGGTCCTAATTTATTAGTCACTTACCTTCTAAGGCGTTATTGTATAGGTTGATAGTATTCCAAAAAACAACATAAAAATTAATTATCTGAAAATTAAATTTTGTAAAAAAAAAAAAAAAACAATTTAGAGATAAAGGAATTTTTCTCTTTCGATTATAGCCGTCCACTCCCCGCTCGCCCGCTCTATTACTGCCATTATTATTTACTTTTGAATGGATGGGTTTATTCAACATAGTAATGAAAAAATATCATAACAAAATTTTTCAAGACCTTTTAAATTTAATATTATGCTTTTGTTTTTTGACTCAAATGATATATTTTGACCTACACAATAACGTGTTAAAAGGAAAGTGACTAATAAATTAGGACCTTATATAGATGACAACGCTTGATGGTTAATGTAATCCTATTCCGTAAAGTATATCGACCCCTTACCTTTACCTTACTTACACTCATGCCTACGATCCGCAGGGTTAGGCAGAGCATTGTACGTTTCTAGAACCACTTGATGCCGAATTTGTCATAAATTCTGAGGGTAATTAGATGATATATCATGTATAGTGATAAAAGGTTGTTAGCCTTTCAACAATGAAATACAACAAAACTCTCGAGCCTCACTTATTAACTTCAACAGCATGCATAGTAAGAGTTGGCATTCCTAGTTGACGGCCGGTTTGGTCGAGTGGTAGTGACGCTGCCTCTTGATCGGCGGGTCCTGGGTTCGATCCCCAGTCGGGGCAAACATTTGTGTGAAAAGCAGATGTTCGTTCTCGGGTCATGGGTGTTTGTGTTTGTCTTTATGTGTGTTCCGAGGGACCCACGACACAAGGGAAAACCTTAGTGTGGGCCTTTGAGTGTGTAGCGTTTACTTTACTTTACTTTAGTTTTTCTTTTACTCCAAGTCCAGCGTGTTTCCAAGAGTACTGAGTTAATTTCTAGAGCTGGAGTCGTCATCAGCCCATATACGTCCCCACCGAGGGGCACGGGCCTCCCTTCGAAACACGAAGGGGTTTCAGGCCATAATCCACCACGCTGGCCCAATGCGGGTTGGTGGATCGCTCGTCTTTCGAAAATGAATTTTCTTGGACAGGCGGGTTTCATCACGATGTTTTCCTTCACCGTTAAGCAAGTGATAATTAGAAATCCGTACATAAATACGAAAAGACGAATTTAGTGGTACAGGCCTGCTTCCTTCCGATCACAAATCTGGCTCATTACCAACCTGGCTATCACTGCTGGAGTAACATAAGCTAATTTTATAACACTGACAAACTTACAGGTAGTACGCAATATACTTAAATCCTTTAAGCCTTTAAGTACAAATCTAGTGATCGGTTGTTCGGCTGTTATCTCAATTGGCGTGCTAAGGACCCACCCACTGCCACTGTCGGTCTAAGTAACCACGTTTCGTGGGATATCTAATACAGTATCGTTATTGTTAGACTTGCCTCTCTGTCACCTCTGTAACTGTAAGGGATTGGTATTTGATATTGGACGCTAAAAAAATATTTTTTGGTTGAAAGAAATTCAAGTTCTGTCTTTATTCTTTTTCTGACGGCTGGTTTGGTTGAGTGGAAGTGACCCTGGTTCTTGATCGACGGGTTCTAGGTTCGATTCGCAGTCGTGGCAAATATTTGTGTACAAGCAGTTGTTGGTTGTCGGGTCATGGGTGTTCATGTCTGTCTTTGTGTATGTTCCAAGGGAATTTGAGTGTGTAGTATCAAGTTTTTTTCATCGTTTGAGGCATTCAAGTAAGTTGCTAACTTGACTTATCCGGGTGTGAGAGTTTTTAAGCCGCCAAAAGGTTTAACGTCTGTAGTCAATCGACAAAGGGCGGGAGCGACCACTCACTGCGACCGCTTAACGTGCCCTCCAGAGTAGGGAAAAGACCGAACTCTCCTCGATCCGTGTCTGTTGCTTTACTTCAGCGATCGATTCTAAACAGTGAGTCCTCATAGGTTACAAGCGCTTTATGAGATGTAAGTAAGCTATTTTGATAAACCTCTATTCAATCCTTCCACGCTGGACTGGGAGTGAAATAAAAACTTAGAATATGCCAGCTGCCTACTCTTCCCAGGCATACTGTAAAAGTCTGTAAGTGGGACGTGAGGGTCTTGCTGTATCATGGGCAAAAGGCTGACCACCTCTCACCATTACACAACATGTTCCATCTAATAACCATCACCATTTGTGTCAAACGTGGCACTAAGTGGTTTTCTAGAACCACTGATGCTCTGCCTACCCTGTTAGGGGTGACAGGTGTGAGCGTATGTATGTATATATGCAAACTGTACAAAAATTACTCTGCTGACGGAGAATTGTAAAGCCTATGCTATTAAACTATGCAGCTGTGTTTTAAACACAATACTTGCAACCAAGAGAGATGTTAAATATAGAACTAAAAGCCCTTTAATTTCGAAATAACCTGCTCCATCAACCTTCACAAGTTAGCACACTTTAATTCAAATCCCTGTCACTCTCAAATAATAATACAAGAAGTCAAACCCTCAGCGATTTCCACTTCGTTAGAAAACGCCCGAGGCCTGATAAATTCCTGCTGCTAATCAGATCATGGTTACCTGACTTAACCTGTATAATTCTCTGGGATTATTAATAAACAATGAAAAGGAACTTTTGATACTCTAGGTGGAATGTTGTCTCTGTATTTCCGAGTTTACATAACCCGAATTTGTTTAAAGTTCAAGTGAATAGGCTTCTTTTGGGTGGTTGGTTTACAGAAATCGTCCTCATCTGTCATTTATGTCTCACTAAGGGGCACCGGTCTCCTTTCAAAGCAATTAATGGGTTTTGGGCAAAGTGTTTATGGAAAACTTAGGATAAGATAAAAAACAGCATACAGTGTGGTGGCCGGAGTGCTAAATAAGAAATCTTTCAAACAATTAAATAAACAATCAGTCATGAAAAAGACTTAAAGTGACTTTAAAGTCGATGCCTGAGAAGCTTAGTCTGTTTGATAATGAGAAACCTATTAAAATCAAGAAGGCGTCCATGTATAAATCCTCTCTGAAAAATAGTGAAGTTTAAAAATATTTACATTAACTTTATATAAACTGACCTTTTGGTCTAGTAACGCTTTTCTCTGATACATTTCCGGAGTTCGACTTCCAGTTGGGGCGAATATTTGTGTAAAAGCAGATGCTTGTTCTTAGATCTGTGTAATTCCAGAGAAAACCTTAGCAATTGTACAGTCAACGGCACATCAGGTTGCCGTTGACTGTACAATTGCTAATCAAATTTCCCCAATAACTCTAATGTTTGGAGATAAAATTGAAAATTGATTGAAAAAATTTGATAGTTTTGGATAGCGTGATGTGCTGTTGACCCTGTACCTTCCTGAGCAGCCATAGATTTGATAAAAAAATAAATAAATGATAAAATGATTTATTAAACTGTCCAAATAATACAACATATTTTTACTGAGACAACCACACTAGGCTAGGCCTGTGTCGTGATTATCTTTACATAATGATTAAACAGGAATATTCCTTATAGATTTTCTATTTGAGCAAAAAAGTATTTGTCTGTGTATGTGTGTGTGTGGTGTGTGTATGTGTGTGCATAATTGTTAAAAAATCTAATGTTATCGTCGTATTTCAAGAATCATACTTGTATATTATTCACATATTCACTGAAATAAAGTTAATTTTGAGTTGATTTGAAGTGTAGACCTTTGAGTATGTGGTAACATATCCTTTCCTTATATAGTGTGGTAAACAACACTCGTATTAAGGCCAGAATTACAAATGTTAGTGTTCAGATACATATCGATATCAAGATTTCGTGATTAAATTACGCGACTGTCATATCAGCCAACTGGTTTTACATAGGCACAAACGGACATCAGTTTTGAAATATTGTGATACGATCTTGCTTGTAAACTGATTGACTGATAGACCAATTAAAGGTTTAATGATTAATAGACTATGTTAATAAATAGGGTGACCGTAAATGAGTCTAAAGCCCGCCTATTAAATAAACCTATCACGTTATCACTTATCGTATAATTTTCTTCGGTATATAAATTTTTATTTATCGTTTCCGCCTGCTTTGTAGTTCTTGTGAAGGGGTAGTCTATGTCTTTTACTACGTCCTCTAATTAGGTATCCGTGCAAAAAGTTCATACAAGTCTTACCCTTTACGATGTGTAGGAAGGACAAACAAACAAACACACACTCTTACACGTTCACTGTCCATATACAAAATGATCTGACTTTGTCATACATCCAAGTGACATTCAGACCCGTATTACAGAAGTAGACTCAAGTCTTGATATATACTTAAGTATTGATTGTCTCTTTCTCTCACTATCAAAATGAAAAAGACGACTGCTACTTAGTTGCTCAAAGTCTGAGTCGCGTATTGTAATAAAGAGCTCAGTATCCACAGGTCATTAGAAGTCGTGAAACCATTATGGAACCACGGACTCCTGGCAAATAGGTGCGTGACCCATCATTTGGAGTACTTAAACACGTGTTAATTAGGCTAGGATTACCGTAAAACATTATGCTAACTAACAAAAACTTGTCTATCGCAGAAAAAAATGGCAAGAAAACTTTCAAACTTTTACAAAACAAGATTTTTCAAATAGATTTGTAAACTATAATGTCTTGCGTACAACAGCACTTCAGCTCAAAATAAGGTTAAAGCTCTTATAGAGCTGGTTAGCTGTATAAAGGCTACATAAGATTGACAGACAATTGAGATCTTGTAATAATAGGGAATAGAATTCCTCGGCTTTGTACAATGCAAGGAGGTTCTGACGGCACTATTAGATAATGTATTCGATTTGTTGCTTGTTATTGTAAGCTCTTAGAAATGCTTATATTGCACTTGTAGCGATAGTAGTGCTTTCAAGTTGTATGGAAGTTTAGAGGGCCTATACAGTTAAGAGATTTGAAATGTAAGATTTTCACATTCGGTCACAAGAGAGGATAATTTGATTCCTTATATGACTAAAAAATAAGTATATTCATCGAAATTTAAATTTAAGCGAGTGTACATATATTTAAATGCAAATAATTTCAATCAGAAAATCCAATTGTAAAGCAATCAGGTTTATTAATGTATTTTTGTCTCTTTCAGGTATGTTCGCGGTTTTATATATCTTCTAACGGAGCAGTATCTGAGTAAACGTTATGTACAAGTACATTGTTGTAAGTATGATTATTTTATTTTTAAATTAAATAATTATTCACATCAAAAACGTAAGAGTCAATCGACAATCCCAACAATGCCTACCTTCTGAAAGGGGACCATAAATAAAAAAAGTCATCTGTATTAAATGTGTACATGCTTTTGTTTTTGTTGATTTTTTTCAAAAAGCACTACCTATATTAATTTTGATAAATTATGTATGCGACCACCTTTGAAGCATTTTCAAAATCAATTCATAATTGATGGAGTAATCGCTTAGCAAACATTCAATAAAAAACAACAAACAGTCGAATTGAGCAAAATACAGTTATTTTTAACCGACTCTTAAAAAGAAAGAAGGTGCTCAATTCGACTGTTTGTTGTTTTTTATTGACTGTTGGCTACTTTTGTATTGAATTTTAGTACTGCCATTTCTTTGTAATCGCAATAGTTACATCTTTTCTCCACATTTATACAATTCATCCCTAATCTAATTAATACAAAAGTGAACTTTACGTCCATTTTTTGGTACAATCATCTCATAAAAGACACCGCGTGAAGAAATATTACATCAGAAATGACATGACATGAATTATACCTATAAATAGAGATTACACCCGAAACCCAAAGTATCTATTACAGATATTACGACTGTAATCCCGAGCCGAAATTCTCAAGATCTGACCAATTATATTCGGACAAAGGAATTGTCAAATAATGGGGGGGTGCAGGGAAAAAACTGTGACTGGCGCCAGAGTCTCCGTAGTACCTGCTTTAGAGGCATTGGTGCCCAAACTTGTAGGTCCGTTTACAGAAGGTAATAATAATAATATGTTCAATGATTCCAAGGTCTTTGAACATGACATCTCTCTATATAGTTAACTAGCATTCCGCTCGGGACTTCGTTCCCGTGTTAATTCGGGAAAATCATGTACCCTATGTCCAATCCGGATAATGAAGGATTCTAATGGTGAAAGAATTTTTCAAATCGGCCAGTAGTTTCAAAGCCTATTCAATACAAACAAACATGCAAATGTTTCATCTTTACAATATGTATAGAAGATAGATACTTCTTACTTCATCAGCCCATATACGTCCCCACTGCTGGGGCACGGGCCTCCCTCAATAACATGAGGGGTAAATGCCATACTCACCACGCTTGGCAGACGGGTTGGCGAGGGTTTTGATATAAATGCAGAGTTTTCCTTCTCTGTGTGCAGATGAACTTGCTTGCATGTTTACCTTAGTCGCCTTGTACGACACCTCGTTAAGAAAGAGGGAGGTCCTATTCTACTCTGCCGGGGACTCACACGGTTTCTTCTTCTTCTTCTTTTTCTTCTTCTTCTTCTTCTGTCAGAAGATAGATAGTGAGGCTTTTTCTGGATGAGTTTGTTACGTCCTCAACCGAATCTTTGCCTTTGTGCTGGATGCGGTCAAGAGCAAACCCATTATAAAAAAAAAAATTACATAGCTCGGCCACCCGAAGTGGATCTTTGACTCCGACGTTAAAGTTAGACTTTTTTTTGGCTTTTATGGTCAAGATTGAGGTCAAGAGTTAACCCATCTTATAATAATAAAAAAAAGAAGAAGCTCACACACTCAAAAGGTTTTCTCTTGTGTCTTGGGTCCCTTGGAACATAGACAAAGATACACACCAATGACCAGAGAAAAAACATTTGCTTATTACACTAATATTATCTAACCCCGACTGGGAATCGAATCCAGGAACAGTCGATCAAGAGACAGCGTCACGACCACTTGACCAAACCAGCCATCTAATAACACCCTCAGTTTTGTAAAATTATTGCACAAAAATACCAATCTATCGCACAGTTATCAGCTTCTTTAATTATTTTTGATTTCAAATGAAAAAATGAATAGAAGTTTGAGCACAGCACATCCATTACGATTGCCCTACCTGCGCAGGCCGTACCCAAAATAATTGCTACTATTACGGGCCCAGGTAACTACTTAAAACCTCCCGTACATTGACAATACACGGGAAAATCTACCTTATTTACTTTGCCATAAGACGAGGTTTTTTCTAAATGTATTCGTGAGATGTTATGTGCGACCCTTGGACTCACAACTGTGACGAACTTGGACATTTGCCTGTCAAATTTTGTATGATTTATAGAAATTTAATGGCAAGACAAGACTCAAGACGGGAAATTGTGAAGTTTTTTTGAGCATTTTGAATTGTTCAAAACGTAAAAAGTGCCTTTACAGCTGGTCCAAATTAAATAACATATCCCCCTTCTTATCGAGTAGGTATAATCATGTATGTAGTGAACTTGATTAACCTCGGTGTCAGAGTTTTCAAACCGCCAAATGGCCACTGACTTGATTTAACGACGACTTAACGTGCCCTCCAAAGCAGGAAATCTCTCGTGATAAATAAAAGACATATAAAGCTGATATACTCAGTAAGTTAATTTTTTTGTAAACTATATTATTTTTTTAAAACTCGGCGTGGTTTAAAAAATTAATGTTTTTCCTAACCTATCTCTGAAAATATCATCTCTATGGAGGGGCTTTAAATTAGTTTGCGAATCAATTCCGCCGATGAAACTTAACAATTTTTTCAAAGGAGTCCATTATGTAACAAACTGCTAAAGTTCTCAAGAACATAAAATCCAGAAATATCTAACCTAACCTAACCTAACCTAACCATAAAACTCACGCTGCAATGAATGTAATAAACCCTACATTGCTAATAATGAACTATCACATGCAAAAAAGCTTAGCAATGTAAACAAACTTTAAAAAAAATTAATCGGCTAGGGTCTAGAGGGCTCACATCTTAAGGGTTTTGTACAGAACCAATATCAAAAAGCCCAAACCTAGTAAGGTTAGTAGATTTTTCAATTCAATGAAAGACTGGAGCCCCAAAATCAAGCCTTGCTGTATTGGGTTTATTGTAAATAAATATCTCGAAATGTTAAGAAATTTCATTCACATCTTTTAGATGCTGTTCGCCTGGCATAGGCTGGCGTCTACGAAGAAGCAAATATCTAAAAACTGTTAGTAAAAATACTTAGAATTTTATACTAACGATTTAAAGTTTGTATCAAGTAAATTTAAAAAAGCTTTTGATATCAAAGGTCGCATTTTTCTTTAGAAACATGATAATATAGTTAGAATTAATGAAAAGAAAAAGTAAGTTATGAGTTGAAAACTTAAAAAAAGGACAAACTCACTCAGGACTCAGAATAGTGCTGCTACGTTTTTGCTACTTTGGCAGGGAACTCTAAAATTCATGATAGCAGTTGCATTAACTTTGTAAGAGGAGCAGTTTTTATTAGTACAAATGACCGTCTTACAAAGATACCGCGCATTTAGTATTGTAAAGATATAAAACTACAATTTCTGCTGTGATTGCACGTGTATATTATAGGTCTGGTAAATATTTGCTGTTTTCTCATCGTTTTATTGGAGAAATCGTTTTATTGAAAGGGTTTAGCGGACGTCGGGCCTATAACCTTAATACTACAAATAAAAAGATGGCATCTAGCATATTGTGTAGAAAGAACTCAGTTTATACTAGAGGCTAATTATAAGGTAATTACCTTGAATCCTATTATATTGAATCGTGTGAGTCCCCGGCAGAGTAGAATAGGACCACCCTCTTTCTTACCGAGGTGTCGTACAAGGCGATTAAGGTAAATATGCAAGCAAGTTCATCTGCACACAGAGAAGAAAAATTCTGCATTATATCAAAACCCTCGCCAACCCGTCTGCCAAGCGTGGTGAGTATGGCATTTACTCCTCAAGTTATTGAGGGAGGCCCGTGCCCCAGCAGTGGGGACGTATATAGGCTAACGATGAATATTATATTATGTCATACATACATACGCTGACGCCTATAATCCCTATCAGGTTAGGTAGAGCATCGGTGGTTTTAAAACCATCTAGAAGCCACGTTTGACATAAATTTGGAAGGTTAAAGGATGAAATATGATGTAAGTGGTGAGAGGTTGTCAGCTTTTCGCCCACAATACAGCAAAACCCTCGCGTCCCACTTACTGAGATTTACAGTATACCTGGAAAGAGTAGGTAGCTGGCATATTCTATGTTTTTCTTTTACTCTCAGTCCGATATGGAAGTTATGACAAATAAAGCAATACTAGGCAGCATTGATTTGACAAAATCACTTCGTCAGATCTTCTGATGATAACAAAATTTGTCAAGAAATATCTCAAGAAAGGTCAAAGTCATAAAATACTAATTCGACTCAAAAATATATTTCGTAAAGAATTTCCGTGAAACAATCAGACAGTGCAAGCGCGTCTGGGTCCTACTTTGCTATTAAAAAATAGCTGCCTGCTCTATAAAAGTAATTAACTTCGGCCCAAGATAATTGATGAAGCTCAAAGATTACTACCTTCGAATACAACCTACTTTTACACTCAATAATCGACCTTATTCCTTCAGTTTAAGACTTAAACTTCAATGGCATTAGCGTAAGCCATAATAAAAGTATGACGATGGGCGTAGGGCAGACCAATAGTGAAATAAACTTTTTTTATTTGAGTAGAGGGAAATACGTTTACAGGAGTGCGTTCAGTTTGTGGTTGGGTGTATTTTTTATCCTTTCTTATTTTTTTTCATGGTGGTTACAATATTTTTACATTTGAAAAATACGCTATACTTAAATGGACTACTTAATAGGTTATAGAACAGGCTTTTATCGTGCAATTAATCAAGTAAGTGATCAACTTGGGTATGATTAATTCTAGTAATTCCAAGATTAATCAATAAAATTATAAACAGCAAAAATGTAATAAGTTGATCTTAGCCCTCTGGAGTTTGGCCAGTTTGAATACGAATTCTAAACGTGTGCTGCAAAACATTTTTTGTCTATTTTATTTTGAAGTTTCGTAGAGTATTCCTTGAGCAAAGTCTTATTTTTCGGTGAATTCTGTTTCCCATCAATAAAGTGCGCTAATTTCTTCCTTTTTTGTGCCGAATTTGGCCAATCGTATACTATTAAGAGGATGAGCTCATTTTTAACTTCATTCCTTAAGGCTTCATTCCTTAAGGATTCTTTAGCTATTTAATTATATACATACAATGCATACATAAACTCATGCCTTTGCCCCATTGGGGTAGGCAGAGACCACAGGTTGCCACTTGTTACGATCTAAACACACCTTCAATACGAAAGACTGAGTTTTCCGTCACTAGGTATTTAATTTTCTAACGAAAAAAATCAGATCAAAAGTTGACTCCTCGCGTCCAATAAGCTCTCCTACCTCTATATCACGGGCGTGTAGCTGGCCTCTCGGTATTATTATAAAATCGTCAAGTCTCTACATTTTTGTTTCGGCTAGACAAATGTATTTTGACTTTGTATGTGTGACTTGTATGGGATTTGAACGCCCGAGGGGGGAGCTGATCTGTTTTTAAGTTTGTATGGTCCTCAATTTTTCTTCTACCTACTTAATTACGCAGATCTGTCATCATTACTTTGGGCAGGAGGAATTTGGATCAAATAGATTTGATTTTTGTTGAGTTTAGTGTTTTATGTTGAAAGTAAAGGTTATTTGTCATTTTTTACAAGACTTCGTTCCCGTGGGAATGTCGGGAATGAGTTATACACATAAACCATGATTTTATCCATTCATTGGTGAAAATCGTATGAAAATCCGTTCAGTAGTTTTTGAGTTTATCGCGTTCTGACAGAAAGAGGCGGCGATGGACTTTGTTTTATGATCTTTCTAAATATATTAAAGGAGAAACTGACTGACTGACTAACTGACTGACATATCAACGCACAGCCTAAACGGCTAAACGTAGGCACTTGAAATTTGGAAGGGACGTAGCTTAGGTACCGTAGAGGTGCACTAAGAAAGGAATTCCCGAAATTCCCACGGGAACGGGAATTAGCGGGAAAATCCTTTTGTATGAAAAATCTAAACCGCTTAAGTTAGACGCTTGAAATTTGGCATGCAGGTACCTTAGTAAACTTAAAGCTTAGTTGCAACAGGATATTGCAAAATTCCCACGAAAACGGGAGTTAGCGGGAAAAAACTTTTGTATGTAAAAATCTAAATCTTAAACTAAATCAATATTTAATAAACTAAATGAAGGTCCATTAATGGACCGTCAATAAAGTGTACTCTGTTCAAAAGAAAAAATTAACACGCAAACGAAGTTGCGGGCATCAGCTAGTATAGTATAATATGATATGATGAATGAGAATCTATGTTAGAGTCTGGCCATCGAAAGCTGTCCACGAGAAACGGCGGTAGATTTAAAAAATCGTCCTCTGAAAAGAGGATTTGGGTTTGGGAGCTACGATACCACAGACAGATACACAGACAGATACGTTAAACTTATAACACCCTTCTCTTTTTGCGTCGGGGGTAAAAAAAGAGCCAAGTCTAGATCAAGTGTGACGCTACATGTGTGGTGGAGTGTATTCTATTTGTATAATTTATTGGAAATAGCGTTCCAAAGAAGGCAATGCAAGAATCACGAAGAAAATGTGAAAGAAAAAGCGGGTGAATAGAGATTACTTAATGACGAAAGGTTGTTACAGGGTGAGCAGGGGACATATAGAGTTGATTGGTTAATGCATTTAATGAAATAAGAAATTCGCCTAGGAAATATGCATTGTATTGTTTGCTAGAAGTCTGAGGTTAATTTTTGTCAGATTTTTTTAACCGCCGACAAAAAAAGAGGTGTTAAGAGTTTGACGTGTGTATCTGTGTATCTGTATGTCTGTGTATTTGTGTCTGTGTCTTTGGCTCAGTCGCTCCCAAACGAATGGACCGATTTCTTTCCCGTTTTTTTTTGTTTGAAAGTTGACGTAATCTAGCTGACTCTTAGTTACATTTGATCAAAATTGGTGCAGCCGGTTATAAGTTATAAGCAATCGAATGTCGGGGGATAAAAAAAAAATTGAGTTACTAATTACTTGAGACTTTGACTAGCACTATAAGGATTATGCTTTTATAGAATGTGTTTAAAAGTTAATATTATATGTTTACGCGACATTACGTTACGACCCATATAATAATAATAATAATAATTTAATAATAATAATTTATTTCCTTAACTTAGCATTACATTATTATATTATATGTTACAAGAGCACTCCCTTTAATTAATGTTAAATACTTGTGTTGGGAGGCTCTGCTCTGCTCTGCTGCTTTATGTGTCTTAAAATTACATAAACAAAAGTTAAATTTGCAACATCGTCGTTATCAGCCCATATACGTCCCCACCGAGGGGCACGAGCCTCCCTTCGAAACACGAAGGGGTTTTAGGCCATAGTCCACCACGCTGGCCCAATGCGGGTTGGTGGACCGCTCGTCCTTCGAAAATGAATTTTCTTGGACGGGCGGGTTTCATCACGATGTTTTCCTTCACCGTTAAGCAAGTGATAATGGGAAATCCGTACATAAATCCGAAAAGACGAATTTAGTGGTACAGGCCCGCACCAGGATTTGAACCTGCGACCTTCGGATTACAAGTCTGGCTCATTATCAACGGGGCTATCACTGCCTCAGGCAGACCCAAGTTTCATTGAACATGAACATTTTCAACATGAAGGCTCAAAATTAAGTCCAGTAGCTTTTGCGGAGTTCGAAAAAAAACTCACAAACAGACAAAAGTTCTGAAAACTTTTGAAATTATATTCTGTCATCGTTTTTAATAAATCCCAGCGAGTATATGTCTCATATTTTTAACCGACTTCAAAAAAGGAGGTGGTTTCTCAATTCGACCGTATATTTTTTTTAATGTATGTCCGCGGATAACTTCGTCGTTTATGAACCGATTTTGATTATTCTTTTTTTGTTGGAAAGGGAGTATCCCAAGGGTAGTCTTACGGTAAGGAAACCAGGATCTGATGATGGAATCCTGAAGAAATTGAGGGAAACTCTTGAAAAATTTGTCTTTTTGGGATTGAAGTCGGTGACTTTTGCGTTTTTGACGTGGAAAATTATAATGTAGAGATTTTGTCGCTTAGAAAGTCGAAACTGAATTCACCGTTACTACATAAAATGCTCCAAGTTTTTTTTCTAACAAATTTGTCAACCAAAACGTCAATACACTTGAAGCTCTACCTATACCCCTATTAGTACCTATTAAGGCAATTTTTATTTACAATACAGTTGTAATCTTGAGCTTATTTCGTCTGAAAAAAGCACAACGTTTTTAAAAGAGTATTAAAAGTGTTTTAAAAACAAAAAATGGTAGGAAAAAACCTAGAATAAAAAGATATAGCAACATAACTGTCACAAAAAAGCAATTCACAAAACTACAACATCATTGAATCACAATTTTGCGGTACGAAAGTGATTATAAAAAGTTTTTTGTCAGTTTTTCATACATATCGGTCACGGGGTATCCGAAAGCTTTGTACCTGCGCGGGAGTGTTTTTTTTTTCAATCGTTTCCAATGAAACTTGGGTCTGCCCGAGGCTTACGCCTAGGAATGTATAGTGAAATTAAAAAGTGGTTTGTTGGATTGAAATTCACTTGCTCGGTTTGAAATTCTAAAATCTATAAATCTCTTATATGTGCAAGTATACTTTTAAAATCTGAGAATAGCTTAATACCTACTTTTTTTCCAAACATAATTTTTATTAAATTTAAAATATACTTAAATGATTACTGATTAATTTTTATAATTTAAATTCAATATGCAAAATATTTCAAGTATTTATAAATATATAATTATTTATTATAAATAAATAGTAATAATGTTGGGACGCAGCTCCGCCCGCGTGGATTACAGGTTATATCGTTCCCAGCTGTGGAATCAAATGTAGCCTATATCCTTACCCAAAGACTAATTTATCTCTGTACCAAATTTGGTCAAAATCGGTTCAGTAGTTTAGGCGAGAAAGCGTAACAGATAAACGGACTTTCGCATTTATAGTACAGTAGGGATTAAAAAAAATCCTACATTAAAATATATCGAAAAATTGTTGCATTGAAACAAATTTCAACTTCTTTGAGTAAGTTTCTAAAAATAAACTTAACTCCGTAACTGTACCCACGTATACGCAACGTACGTGTTAATGCCGTACCCTTAGGACAAAGGGGTATTTTTTACCACGGAGGGTTGTTTTTTTATTTTATTTTCACGTTAGATGTAACGCATCCTTTATTCTTTTATGATGTCCGGTTATAAAAATAACTGAGACCATTATCGGGTGTTTTTAGAAAAGTTTATTTTTATGCGTAATTGTGGTAGCTTGAGAAATCGTTTTGTCGTATTTTTGAGGTTAATTATTTTCCTATTGTGATTCGGAAAATTTCATATTTTGAATAAGTATAAGTTGATTTTAACCCCCCACAAAAAGAGGGGTATTATAATTTTGACGTGTGTGTCTGTTTATCTGTCTCAGGCATCGTAGCTCCTAAACGAATGCACAAGTTTCGATGCGGTTTTTCCGTTTGAAGCTGACGTAATCGAGATGGTCCTTAGCTATATTTGATTAAAATTGGTTCAGCCGTTTAATAGTTATAAGCAATCGAATGTCGAGGGAGATAATTTTTTAAAATTTTAGAGTTATCTAAATATATAAAAGGAGAAACTGACTAACTGACTGACATATCAACGCACAGCCTAAACGGCTAAACGTAGGCACTTGAAATTTGAAAGGGACGTAGCTTAGGTACCGTAGAGGTGCACTAAGAAAGGAATTCCCGAAATTCTCACGGGAACGGGAATTAGCGGGAAAATCCTTTTGTATGAAAAATCTAAACCGCTTAAGTTAGACGCTTGAAATTTGGCATGCAGGTACCTTAGTAAACCTAAAGCTTAGTTGCAACAGTATATTGCAAAATTCCCAGGGGAACGGGAGTTAAAAATCTAAATTAACACGCAAACGAAGTTGCGGCCATCAGCTTGTTTTGTATACATTTTGTTTAAGAGCTATGATGCCATACAGATACACGCGTTAAACTTATAACTCCTCTCTTCGCTGACGGGGGTTAACACAGACCTATATCGAGAAGGTCCGTTGGGGTTGAATAGCAGTATTTATAACTAAATCTTGACTACGATCAATTCCGTTAGCGGCATTCGAGACGTATTAAGAAAATAAGGAAAGCGTCATAGCAAGCGTACAGAGCAAGCCTAGTATGATTGTGGAGAAACGTAGTTAGAAATGCGTCTACACTGTGTCGGCACTTAAAACGGTGGTTAATAGGCCTTGGATGTACGAAAGTCTAGATGCGGCAAATACAATCCTACTTACTATTATTATAAATGGGAATGTTTGTGAGGATGTATGGGTGTTTGTTAACCGACTTCAAAAAAGGAGGAGGTTTCTCAATTCGACCATATATATAAGATGGATTTTGTTTAGAATAAAACTTATTTGTTGCTCTGAAAATAAGAGAATTTTATTTTTAAGGGTTTTTTACAAATAAGTTTACAAACATAACTTAACAAATAACTTCATATAACTAAAATATTACCTGAAAATAAGAGAAACGATAATTTAAGCTTATTCTTAAACACTTTCTGTATTTCTTCTAATTTATTAATATTCTTAACACATTATCATTTTCCATGTTCAGTTTTATTTCTCCTTTAAATTACGACAGACTAAAGAGAGTACGTTTCTATACAGCCAACTAGTAATCTCTTTATATATATATATATTTTTTAATGTATGTCCGCGGATAACTTCGTCGTTTATGAACCGATTTTGATAATTCTTTTTTTGTTGGAAAGGGAGTATCCCAAGGGTTGTCCCATAGTAAGGAAACCAGGATCTGATGGTGGAATCCTGAAGAAATTGAGGGAAACTCTCGAAAAAATTGTCTTTTTGGGATTGAAGTCGGTGACTCTTACGTTTTTGACGTGGAATTATTACCTTTCACGCTCAAAAGGCTAAACCAATTTGGATAACATTTGGTATGGAGGTAGCTGACACCCTGGATTAATATATTAACACATGGTCACATAATTTTTCCAAATATTCTCATGGTATTATTTAAATAACGACATGACAGGTTTTTTAACAGACTTCAAAAAATGAGGAGGTTCTGTGTTCGTCTGTATGAATATTTTTCTTTACGTATGTTCACCGATTTCTCTTCCATTTGTGGACCGATTCTTAAAATTATTTTTTTATACGAAAGAGGATACTTCTGAAGTTGTCCTATTGCCGCAAAATCTAGATCTGATGACGGAATCCCAGGGAAATTAAAGGCAACCCTTAATAGGTACTTACAATATTTACTTTCTATTATATGCACTAAAATTTTTTTTAAAAAGTTTTCTTTCTCTACTGTATAATATAAGCTACCTGACAATTAAAACGTTGACCGCAGCCTCTCTTAAAGTAAAAACAAAATGGTTACTACAACATTGGTTTTATAGTACTGCAGCTCTAGCACGATAACGACAAACTCGCGCTCGGCTCACGCTGAAACCTCTCATTGATTGCGCGAGGGTCCCGCGCAAAGGCTTGCTCGCCCTATGGTGTTGTCAATGTTGACATTTTGACATAGGATCGCGGTGTTGACGCGGTGCTGTCACTATTGTACTCGGCCTGCTGAAGGAATACCATGACATTAAATACGTGTTATTAAATCCTAGTTTTTTCGAACTTGAAACCTTCAGATCTGTTGGCAAAGTCAACATACATACATTAGCTCACGATTTTGCCACATTGGGGTAGGCAGAGACGACAGATTGCCATTTGCTACCATCCAAACACACATCTTTCGCTTCCTCTGCATACATAGTTCGCTTCATACATGCTCTTAGGATTCGGGTACTCCTCACACTAGTTTGTTGCACCTGCCCAGAAAACACCTAAGAAGAGTGGTAGGAATAATGACAGGCCACTGTCTGCTAAACAGGCACATGTTTAACATGGGCATCACAGACAGTCCCCTATGCCGCGGCTGCATGGAGACAGAAGAGACTCCAGCGCATGTTGTGATGGAATGCCACAGCGTGGAGGCACAACGGGCACAGATCCTGCATAACCCGGGATCCCTATCAGAGGCATGCAGGAACGTGAGAAGTCTTGCGTGCTTCTGGGAGGACATTGGCTGGCTGGAATAGCTAGTCCAAACAATATCACGCACAATGGCCCAATTGAGAGGCTAAGTGCGGAAAACGCCCGACAAACATAACTCCTCACACGGATTTTCTTAGTACATCACCATCACCGGCAAAGTCAAGATTCTTATCATATCTGTCAAAATAAATGAAACCTTTATAGAAATCATGAACTGCCACATCCACGTTTCAACTAACATGCGCAAGCGACGCATACCTCCCCGCACTTAATAGTAGAAACTAAACCACGAAGCGTTTGTCTGTTTGTTTGTAAAAAAGCTAGTATCTGCCTCGCTGACACACTTGCCTATGTGGTCTGAGGAAGATGGAAAGTTAAACAAAATTGCTGTGGTAATTATGTAGGTTTATGGAAATCTAAGGCCTGTATTATAGAAGTAGACTCAATCAAGTCTTGATCTATACTTAAGTATTGATTTTATCTTTTTCTCACTATCAAAATGACAAAGACGACTGCTACTCAAGTATAGATTAGCAGGCCGAGAAGCTAGTAAATTATAAAAGAAATCAAAAAACAAGTGCTAAACCTGAATTTTAATTTCTAATCAATACATTTTGTTTTTACTTGAAATTTGTGAAAACGTGACGGAAACGAAAACGAAAATGCACTTTTTGCCTCCTTTTTGTACGAAAATGATCGAATTTACGCAAAAAAAAATTCTGTTTCGTCAGGTTTTCACAAATTTCAAGTAAAGTGATAGCGCCGCGACAACACCGCGGTCCTATGTCAAAATGTCAACACTGACAACGCCATAGGGAGAGCAAGCCTTTGCGCGGGACCCTCGTGCAATCAAAGTGAAGTTTCAGCGTAAGCCGAAAGCGAGTTTGTCACGGATCTTAGAAACTTTGCTGAAACATCATTGACCTCAAAAGATTTTTAGTGAGATATAACACATCAACATGGTATTGCACGATTTTTCATACAAAAGAGGTCTGTTTGAGAAGCTATAAAAGTATACTTGAGATACATGGAGATCTATAATTTTCAAGTGCTAAATCAGAATTTTCAAATCTAGTCAATAAATTTGGTTTTACTTGCAATTTGTGAAAACGTGACGAAACGGAAATTTTTTTTGCGTAAATTCGATCATTTTCGTACAAAAAGGAGGCAAAAAGTGCATTTTCGTTTTCGTTTCCGTCACGTTTTCACAAATTTCAAGTAAAAACAAAATGTATTGATTAGAAATTAAAATTCAGGTTTAGCACTTGTTTTTTGATTTCTTTTATAATTTACTAGCTTCTCGCGCGGGACTTCGTTCCCGTGGGAATTCTCGAAAATCATGTACCCTTTGTTCAACCCGGATAATGTAGGATTTTAATGGTGTAAGAATTTTTCAAATCGGTCCAGTAGTTTCGGAGCCTATTCGATGCAAACAAACAATCAAATCTTTCCTCTTTATAATATTAGTATAGACGTACATCCACACCACACACACACATACACACACACACTAATCCAAGAAATTACATTTTGCAAAGCAATAATTTCTGAACAAACCTCAAAACAAAATTTTAAAAATCGAACACACGAATGGCAAATGTTTTCATTACAGCCAGCACACAATGGTCGGTAAACTTTTTAGACGACATGTTTGATTTTCGAATGACTCTTTTTTTTAATGAAAAGACTAATGTTTTTTGGTGGCGGAACCACAGAATTTTAATATTTTTTCGCTAAGCAGAAGCAAGCCAATATTAAATTTTAATAAACAAAATTCTTATTATAAAATTCAGTTATACATGTAATAAACAAGCTTTCCACCCAGGACTTTGTTACCGTAGGAATTTGTGAAAATTATGTATTAGTCCAGGGTGTCAGCTACCTCCATACCAAATTTTATCAAAATCGGTTCAGCCGTTTTAGCGCAAAAGAGGTACAAACATCCATACACGAGATTCTGTTAAAATGAAAATCAGTAGAAATGAGAATCTGTAGACATGGGCTTGAATCATCCATTCTTAAAAACTTTCGCGTGTATAATATTAGTAAGAGAGTAAGGACTAGCTTACACATGCAACATAAACCTTCCTCTTGAATCGCTTAATCTATTGGTGAAAACCGTGTAAAAATCTGTTGAGTCGTTTTCCAGTTTGTCGCATTTAGACAGACGCGACGGCGGTATAATAGATAATTACATTGAAGCGCACGTTTGAGCCGTTGAGCACGTTGAGTTGTTTGAGCCAGCCCAGTGACTGTGGCGCTCGCAGATCTCAACCGATCAATGAGGTTAAGCAACATACACAGAGGCAGGGAACCTGATGGGTGACCAAAGTGGCAATTTATCACAAGCTTTTCCGTGCTTCGAAGGGCACATTAAGCTGTCGGATGTTGTCAATTGACTACAGTCGTTAAAACCACAAGTCAGAGGCCATTGTGCGGTTTGAAAAACTGACACCACGTTTAGTCAAGTGCGCCACACACTTGTATACCTACACGATAAGAAGAAGATAACAGATAAAGCGGTGATAGCCCAGTTGGTAATGAGCCAGACTTGTAATCCGAAGGTCGCGGGTTCAAATCCTAGTGCGGGCTTGTACCACTAAATTCGTCTTTTCGGATTTATGTACGGATTCCTAATTATCACTTGCTCAACGGTGAAGGAAAACATCGTGATGAAACCCGCCCGTCCAAGAAAATTCAAAAGACAAGCAGTCCACCAGCCCGCATTGGGCCAGCGTGGTGGACCATTGGTGGACTATGGCCTAAATCCCCTTCGTATTTCGAAGTAGCTGGTAAGAGTGGATAAAAAAGTTATTCCACATTAAGAGAAATAATAGACACAAGGCAGGCATGTGTAGGAAAAAGGCAAACCCTAGTTTTCCCTTTTCCTACACATCCATTTATCACTTCAATTACAAGACACATTAAACCTACTTCAAGGTAGAAACTTCTGTGTTTAAGTATTTCTATGGCTCACATTATGGTTTAAGAATTTACTTGCGCAGACATTTTCTAACACGTTTCGACTTATAAGGTTTAGAAGTAAGATATTGAGAAAATAAAATCCTTAGCACGTTTTTATAAGTAACTATTTATGTTTGTGACTTATGTGAAATGTAATTATTTATGTTAGTAACATAAGTAAATTAAATGTCAATATCATTCAGAATTATTCTTAACTAGCTTTTCACCCGGAACTTCGTTCCCTTGGAAATTTGGGAAAATTATGTAGCCTATAGTAACGAACATACATACATCCTCACAAACTTTCGCATTTAGGTGTTAGTAAGATGTAATTTAATTTTATGACACTTACGATGTTAAAATTATGTCTGTTTTATAATTTTTGTGGGACTCTCTGCCTGAAATACTTGAAGACAATTGATTCATTGAACGTCGTCGAAGGCTACGAAGACTTACTTTTAAACTAGTTTAATATATATATTAAATCTGATTAGCTATCTTAACCATAACAGTTCAATATTTCTGAAATTCTTACACTTACGGTAACTATTCATAGATTCATGAGTTATGATAGCAGCTTTCTACTAGTCCAGAAAATAGTACAAAGTTAGAAGAAACACCTATTTTCACTGGACCATTAACCTAGGCTCATCTTATCACAGTATAATAAAATTGTCGGCAGTAGTGAGACTTTCTGTAATGATGTTTTTCTTCGCTGGCTCGACCATGTAGAGAGGGTGGGAGTGGATTGCGAGCGCCGCCCGGTAGAAAAAGATGAATGAAATGGCGCACTTTTATGTCAGAGGGTAACCATCTACTTCAGTTTAGGTACTGAATACTAGGCAACTAAAACTATGGCTGTCGATCGAATCAGACGAAGGGTCCTGCTGTGTATACGGGCATGTGTTTGAGCCAGCGAAGTTGTTGTGAAAACTGAAACTCAAAATATCTTTATTTTATAGAACATTCAGGTTGTTTCTCAAAATTACATTAATAAATTTTATTTTATTTATTTGGCTGACCAACAGCAAGTTCACTGATACAGATATTACTTAAGCTAACTTAATTTAGAACTAAATGCATTACCACTTACAGGACAGCACCACATGCACAGTTTTGTATATTAAGCGACTTAAACAAACATGAATACATAAAATCTAAAAACAATGAAATACAGTTTTACTAAAGTTATACATAGCGACAGCATACAAACATACAATAAAGGATTTAAATACATACAATACACAAACGTTCTTTTTGACCCTACTAACTCTACGCCTATTCGCAAACGTGCAGTCTAAGAGAACGTCAAAGAAGAACGGCTTGTATAGCTTGCTTAATCTATCAGCTGTACCTAAACGAACCCTGTGGGCTAGAAAGCCCTGCTTTCACCACCGTCTTTATGGTTTTACTATTTCATAGCCCGACACGGGAAATTAATTATGAATCTTTAAGCTCGTGTTTTACTTTATGGCCTTGTTTTTGCTAATTTGGTTATAGTTTAATGATGTACTGCATCTTTATTGATCGTTAAAACTAAGTTCTTGCCGCTTGAATACATTGTCACTGTATGCAAGCAGGCAGATATATTTTTCTGAGGATATATGCTGTACAAAGTTATTATAAATGGGGTCATTCACCCAGACTTGTTTCCAAGACTAGGAATAAAATAAAAACTTGAAAAGTGCCAGTTTTTAGCTTTTGCCAGGCATACTTTGGAAATCAGTAACTGGGACGCAAGGTATAATATGTACATGTACATGTGTTTAGGATTGTATACTGTGACTGAAACTATAAACTGATGAGATGCGAAGACTGTCCACATACTCCGACTGACTAATTCGGTAGTGACAAATTAGCGATTTTAAGGAAATTGACGAGTTTCAAAGTGACCAGTTGACGAAGTGACAAATAATGGAAACTGTCGAGTAGTGATCTAACTCTTTTTTTGTATTATGAGCGAAAGACTGACAACCTATATTCTCCAAGCATTGCATTGCTTATTTGGGTGGCCACAAGCGAAACTAAGTTGAGTTCTATTCTAGAAATACAGATTTAACTATGCATTATCATCATTAGATCAATACATACTGCGTTTTTTTTTAAAAAAAAAAGAAGTTTTCATGAAATTTTCCTGTGTTTCAAGAAAATGTTAATGATTAAAAGCTTCTATACTCCGATAAATCTTTTCCAAAAAACCTTAAAAAAGGAAACGGAAGCTAAAATGTGTTTGTCTCCACCATAAGAGTCATTGCGAGCATGTATTCATAAACAAACTGTAAATCTCATGCAAACTAGAATTACAAAATAAGATAACAATTAGGAAGCCTCTGCCAGTCTGCTCAGTAAGACAAACATTTTGTGTAACTCTTCGACCTAGGAATTGCCCCTTTGGCGATAAATCTAAAGTTCTAGACTACAAACACAGTATACAGACAGTACGGTCCGTATTACAGAACGCGACTCAGACCTGATCTATACTTAAGTCGTTTTTATCATTTTGATAATGAGAAATCTTTCTTAATCAATACTTAAGTATAGATCAAGATTTGAGTTTCCTTCTGTTATACGGGCCTACGAGTACAGTACCCATCGATAAATATCGCACTTCGACCTTAGGAAAGAGATAAATAATCAGCTAATTTTCGCCTTGTAGAGCGTTATCTCTGTCGCACTTGTACAATGACTGACAAACATCACTCACATAGGTAATTTGTGTCAGAAATAATGCTGTACGAAGCCAAAATTAACTGCAGTCTCTTTCTAAAAGCCTATGTGCATTTGTGCATTTTTTTTACTGGGTACTTTAAAAAGAACTTAAAACAATTTCATGAATTCAGCAGACAGCAACCCTCGAGTCACGTGACTTAGCCGCCCAAATATCACAGAAACATCCATTAAAATTAATGCTGCTTTAAATATCATACTGTCACTTATGTACACAAGGATGTAAACAAAGATGGCACTATATTTTAAAGAAACTTTAACATTAATTACTATTTCTGCAACTAAGGTCTTGACAGCTATTTACGTTTGACCGCGAAATTACCGCTACTTTCGCCACTCTCTGGCGTTGTCGCTTTGGCGTTTGACCGCGACCCTTGTCAAGTCGCACAGTTGTGCTTTTAGTTCAGAAACTTATTAATTGTAACTACAACTAATACTGAGCGCCATTGAAGAGATAACACGACGAAGAAGAAAACCTGGTGTCGTCCTATGGTCTCATGCGGTGTGGTAGGCTCTGTAAAGGGCCGTCTGGTTCGCGACCACCCTCCTACCGAAGTCCGATGCCAAACAGCTTGCTGTATTCCGTCAGTGCGTGGGAGTACCAGTGCCTTTATAGGCATTTTCTGGGTTAACTCGCTCCATCATCGACCTCATCTTTGACCTTTATGGTCAAGACTGAGGTCAAGAGTTAACCCATCTTATAATAAAAAAAAACCTCATCTTGTAAGAATCCAGACTTATCCTTCTTATCTTAGTGATAGTAAAAGTTTTTATGTAAAATTATAGCTGAATTGAAGTTACATAAAGGCTTTAGGTTGGGTGTTGAAGAGCCTGTAAATTTGTGAGTTTTTTATTTTTATTTCGAGGAGTATTCATCTTTTTTTATTATTATAAGATGGGTTAACTCTTGACCTCAATCTTGACCATAAAGGTCAAAGATGAGGTCGACGATGGAGCGAGTTAACCCAGAAAATGCCTATAAAGGCATTGGTACTCCGACGCACCGACGTAACACAGTAAGCTGTTTGGCGTCGGACTTCGGTAGGTGGGTGTTCGCGAACCAGACGGCCCTTTACAGAGCCTACCACACCGCATGAGACCATAGGACGACACCTCAGATTCAGAAAAAAAAGAAGTGTCGTTGCCTGAGATTGATTACTAGGAGGCAGGTCTCATTTGTGTTTCCTTAGTCGCCTCCTACGACACCCACGGAAAGAGATGGGGTGGTGTTATTCTCAACCGATCACCACACGGCACAACTTAACAATAGATATATGCTTACAGTCTCGTTCCGCGCTTGTTTCAGCGCGAGCGATACAAATCTTGAACATCGTGTGTGCAAAAAGTGGCTTAACATTGTTACATCAATTACTACTTTCTAACTTATGTGTACTGCGCGAAGAGCCCTCGGAAGCAAAGACACCACGTCGCACTTATTTACTGCGCACACGCACAATGAGCCACTATTTAGTGCTCCATTCAGGACCGTTTTTAATTATTTCCCCCTCTTTCTAGTTTATAGCGTCTGATAAATTGCCAAGATAGCGCATGAGAGGTTATTAATGAAGATATAGATGTAGGAGATTATGTAGTTTATGATAATCTGTTGTACCTAATTGTGATTGTGGGGCTTAGAGGTTGGTTCTGCCTACCCGGGAAGTTACTTGAATCGTGATTGTTTTAGATGCTTCTTATTTATTTATTTAACAGTTTATTGTACACAAATATTACAGACAAATAGAAAAACGAACACAAAAGGCACAGCTTATTTCTTTAAGAAATTTCTTCCAGCAGACCTGGGACAGTGAGAGGCGTAAAATAAATAAAGACAGACGTGCACAATTAACCACTGAAATCTAAATCTAAAATAAACTACGTAAAAATACAACTACACATACATATAATATATAAATAATTTATATAAATACACAAACATATATTTTATACATACATAAACAATACATATAATATTATGTTCATTATACTGAAGGGAAAGCAACAGATACATAATGTTCCTTTAATTTCTTTCTAAATATCGGAAGTGTCTGTGTCTTCTTTTTCCTAGAGCCCCGTCATAATATTAACAATCTATGAATGTTTTTTTTCTATGGAACCATGATCCAGGACTGTCAGTTTCGTAACTTTTTTAAATTAGAACATTGTATAATGTTATCTACCTATCATTTGACATCCATGACCCTGATAGTATGAGAACCTGGCTGGTTAGAGCGTGGTCCTGGTTATTATTATGTCAAATTTTTGAAAAAATCTAATTTTTTTATTTAAACATTTTACTTTTAAGATTCAAGTTTGTCTTTTGTAAATAGAATAAGCAAACAAATTATCAAGCAGATAAGCCATTTACATTACATACCTTTTGTACCTACTCGTCATCAATTTCTACTAAACGGTAACCCATCTATGCTCGACCAGACCGGATGCTACTTATACTTAGTTATAAACTCCGATCAGTGGGCGCAATTAACTCATAAGCGCTTTCTTAACAAATCACGCAAAATACATAGATTTCCAATCAAAGCCGACTGAACCTGCGAAGGTTTTAGCCTAAATAATTTATAACTTATTACAAGCAGTAAAGACCCAAGTGTCGGTTGATTGAAAAACTAGTCCCATATAAACTAATAGCAGAAAATAAGGTGTCATAGCTATACGACAAGACCACATGGGATGTTTGACCTAGTAACCACTATACTGTAAGGCAGTGCTTTCTCACTTAGACTTTAAAGGTTGGAGTAGCTAAGAGATTTTAAACTACAAATCGATGCACGAGATGAAGTGGCATATACATAGCTATGATTACAATATGCCTGTGAATTTTATATAATTTTTTACACTTAACAGCAGATTAAGCTATGCATGTTAAATTTACTTATCCTAAAAATTATGTCTCTTTATTTTATACTAGCATTCGCTCGGGACTTCGTTTCCGTGGGAATTCGGGAAAATTATGTAGCTTATATTACTCAGGGATAATGTAGCATCCTAATGGTGACAGAATTTTTGAAATTGGTCCAGTAGTTTTTAATTTTTATTTATTTATTATAAGATGGGTTAACTCTTGACCTCAATCTTGACCATAAGGTCAAAGATGAGGTCGACGATGGAGCGAGTTAACCCAGAAAATGCCTATAAAGGCACTGGTTCTCCCACGCACCGACGGAACACAGTAAGCTGTTTGGCGTCGGACTTCGGTAGGAGGGTGGTCTTGAACCAGACGGCCCTTTACAGAGCCTACCACACCGCATGAGACCATAGGACGACACCTCAGATTCAGAAAAAAATGAAGTGTCGTTGCCTGGGATAGATTACTAGGAGGCAGGTCCCATTTGTGCTTCCTTAGTCGCCTCTTACGACACCCACGGAAAGAGATGGGGAAGTGTTATTCTCAACCGATCACCACACAGTTTTTGAGTTTATTCGTTACAAACATATAAAAATACAAATCTTTCCTCTTTATAATATTAGTGTAGATGTAGATGTAGATTACGGTATTCACTTAAATCTTGGTATGAATCAACGGATATTTAATTTGCTGTTTAAAGAGTCTGTTGTTATCTATGGGATAGAAGATTATTAATATAAAACATAATATTGCAAATGATTATAAGTATGTTAACTTTCTAGCACTTCCTACCTTAAAAGTCTATGCTTCTTGATAATAACTAGGCGTTAGTAAAACAGTTAGTGTTTAGCGTTGACAGTCGCAAGATATGATAACGAGGATGTGGTTCAATCAATTGGTTTAGCTAATGTCTGTGATAGGAAGCTATCTTGCTAACGATATGTGTTTACTTAGAGAAATGTATTCATTATTCGATACTTGACATACTTGTAGATTTATGTGTACTGTGCAATTATCATCTTATTTTCGTGTCAAATGTTAAAGAGTTAGGCACGCAGTTTTCTCATTATCCTTTTCAATCTAACCCTGTAAGATCCAACCATACATTTATTACAATACGTGAGTACGTTTCACGTATAATCATTGTGTATTTTAATACAATTTCTTTTACTTAGCCGTGGGTTCACACCACACCCACGTGAAGAAAAATGATGAAATAACTTTACGGCAGAACAATTTTATATGTGAAGAAAAATGAACATTTGCTTAAGAAAAATAGCGATAGGCACAATATAAATACTAGGACCAAGCATAAACTGGATGTACTAGACAGCCGTCACGAACTCTTTTATGGATCAATGTATACGTTTCTATAATAAGATTCCCATGTGTATTCAAAATTTACCTTTGGATAAATTTAAGACAGTAATTAAACAAAAACTTTGCAAAAAGGGCTATTACAAAATTTGTGATTACCTAACTGACAAGCAGCCATGGGAATGAACTGCTCAGCTCTAGAGTTATTTCAGAATTAGTTAAAATTAGAAAATAAGAAAATTTATAATGCGATTAAAAAGAGCACCCTCAGAGTTTCTTGCCTGTTCTTCTCTGGGGAAGACTGCACCTTTGCGAATAGGCGTAGAGTCAATCAATAGAACGAATACGTATGTATGTATTTAAATCCTTTAATGTTTGTTTGTATGTATTTCTTGTAATCTTGACTTGTTTTAAGTGGCATCCTGAATGTCCTATAAAACAAATATTTTTTCTATTCTAATCTATTATATTCTATTCCATTCCACAGCTAAGTAGTGAAAATATGAAAGTTTGAGAATGAAAATCTCAAATTGTGGCTCTAGTTTTTGAAGGATGATGTATCCTTGGGAATAGCAGAGAATAATAAAATGAGATATAAACTCTCTAAATCTCCAGCTGTACAGTAAAATATAATATACTTTATTTTCACACAAGGAAATACAGCACAATAAACAGAACATAAAACATAGTGTAAAACAAGACGGCTTTATTGCTTATTGCTTGATTTGTATCTCAATGTCTCTAAAATTAATAATTTTGTATTACCCCCAACATTCGATTGCTTATATGCAATGTATGCACAGGTTCCATTGTAACACTGTTCCTACACTATCAAAGACCAAAAAAAGGGTTGACAGTGTTCCTAAGCCTTTTTGTAAAAGTGAATTTGCAAAAAGACACTATAACTACAATGCACCTAATCTATACAATAAAATCAACAAAGAGCTAGTGATAAGATATAGTAATAGAATTGAATTTAAGAAGAAGGTGAAAGATTGGTTGGATAAAAAAGACTATGACACTATAGAAAAGCTTTTTGACACAATTATTTAAAACACATGTGACAAAAATTCACGCACACACACATAAGCGCACACACACACACACACGCATGCACACACACACAAACACACACACACATGCTGTTAAGTATGTAGTTTTGATTTTGTTCAGGGGTAGAAGACAAGAGACGTGTTACAATATTCGTATCTGTCTACTACGGTTTCAGTCTTCTTACCTTAACTTTGTTTGTAATTAGTTTTTATTGTTTGCAATTGTTTTTCACTGAGGAAGTTACTGCAGTCTGTAACACAGCTTTACTCAAGGCTAGCACAGGCTGCAGGGCTTCTTGTCTCCTTATTAATGTTTTAAGCTACAATAAAGATTTATTATTATTATTATTATTATTATAACTTTAAAACGGCAGAACCAATTTTGATCAAATTTAGCTAAGAATCATCTCGATTCAAACGAAAACCCCCATCAAAATAGGTCCATTCGTTTAGGAGCTACGATGTCACAGACAGACAGATACATTGACATACAGATTCAAACGTCAATCAGTTAAGCAACAATTTCGTGACAATTTCGCATTTTTCTCAAAACCATTTTAACCAGCTTTTCTACGTGATAATTAAACCATTAGTCAGCAAGATATTCCCAAGCTGACAACATCAATGGGAAGTAAATAATCACCTATTGATATGAAAATTGTTTCCATGGTATACACCGTGGGAAAATAAGCCATAAAAAGACGTGCAAAAAGTGTGTAGAAAATTTTGCCTCAGGCTGTGTTACTGTGTGTCACCCATTGCTTTAACTATCTATAGGAACTACTTACTAGCACTATAATACCTAAGTCGGATGTCCCAGGATTTATTCCGTTGAAAAAATTGGTGTAGAAGTTTTTGACTACGATATGTTCCACTCACGTTTGTGTACAATGTGTAATTTATGGTTCTAGCTTTCTACCTGGGACCAACTATTGTATATTCTGTGCTGGGACTTCGTTTTCGTAGAAATTAAGAAGAAAAATTGTAATCTATATGTTTTTTTGATGTTTAAACTTTGACTGGAAAGTTTCATCAAAATCCGTCCTGTAGTAACAGACATCCATTCATCCATCCTCACTAACTTTCGCATTTATAATATTAGTACTTTTTTTGCACTAAAAAATTTATGAATAAACAGAATTGAAATAGAAAACAAAAACAAAACCCTGATTAAAATTTTTTGTTTGTTGTGTATTACAATAACATTTTGGAAATATCTCTTTGACTTTACTACAAATATTGTCACATTTATGGCACAAAACAACAGTTCAAAAATCCTCCACAACTGTGTTTCGCGCAGCCTTGCCTGGGGAGTACCGTAACACATAGTTAGAATTGGGCAGAGGCCAGATCCTTATCAGGAACGCGGGGTTAAACCCGCTATGTGTGGGGTTACCTAGTGTGTAACATGCTTTGTATCTCACGAAGAGTTGAGAGCAAGTGAGAAAATATAGCCTTTGTATAAATATCACTTAGTCTGTGGTCTCTGTCTATCCAGTTGGGACAAAGGCGAGAGCTTATGCATTTATTTGTGTTAGGTATATTGTATGTGTGTATTGTAGTTTATGTAAGTATGTTTATGTATGTATTTTTGCACCCACACTTATATGGTGTAATTTCATCTTCTCCATACCCAAAGGTTGCCGATAAGATATTGCTTCTTAGCAATGGGGCCGCCTTATGTACCCTAACTTTATTACTGTTCATAATGTAACTTTTACTCTGTCTCATATTCTGTAATTTTGGTGTGCAATAAAGTATATTTGTATTGTATTGTATTGTATATATCTAGTTTCCTCGCTGAGGTGGGATTAAAAAAAATACAGAGTTTTTCAACTGCCAACTTTTCTAAAGCATGCTATAGAAAGCGAGGATTTTGCTTTTTAATTTATTTTTTGGCAACATGGTGTCCACGATCATAAATTTTGCAAATGTCAGAAATAAATAGAGAATAGAAAAATCACCGTATCAAGCAAAGAAATATTTTAAGAAGGTTGTAAAACGTAATTTATTTATTTATTTATTTTATTCACAATTCTTAACAATAAACATATTGTGTTGAATATATGTGCTTAAAACTACATTAATTAAAAAAGAAAGAATACAATGTCAAATTGATAAATCTAAAAAATGTTAAAATAAAAAAATAATTGAAAGGTACCTAGATAAGTCAATAATATACAGTCAACATGTCATACAAATTCACTATCGTTAATAAACTCATCAATACTATAATAACATTTACTTATTAGAAGGGCCCTCAACTTACTTTTAAATGTAACATTACTAGTCAACTGCTTTAGATATTTTAGCAGTTTATTAAATAATCTAGTTTCTTGAAATGCAACACTATGTTTCACAATATTTAAGCGGGGGATCAGGTTATATCTCACATCCTTTCTCCGAGTACTTAAACGCACCTTAATAGGTGAAGATGACGAAGAATTTTGCTTTACTGAGGCGAAAGACTAAAGCCCGTTTTACAGAGGGAGACCCATGTCTTGATCTATACTTAAGTATTGATTGTCTCTTTCTCTCACTATCACAACTATCTGCATGTTACACAAATATTTGCCCCGACTGGGAATATAACCCTGGTCCCGTCGATCAACGGTAAGGAGGAGGGGATAACATATGGAAAGCTTTGCTAGAACTATAGACACTAATTGCCTAGTAATAAGGGCTACTTTCCCATGCCACAGTATGCAACAGACGATAGGATAGTACAAAGTTAGAAGGCTCTATTTCAGAAGCCGTTATCTCCTTACATCAAATCTCCTTTATGAGATCTAGATACAAGTTAGCAACGATGTATCCTTCATTACAGTCCTGATCTAAATAAAAACCTGCGCCTGCGTATTACATAACCGGTTTTGTACAGTTTTTGCTTCCTAGGTATCTCTTCTAAGACTTTTATTCTTATTACTAGTTCATGGGACTTTTAAGTTATTCTAAGCTCACTGATGTTACAAGTTTTTAACTGACTTCAGGAAAAAATGATGTTTCTTACAGGTTCCCTTAAAAATGCTTTAATTTTCAAGATTTTTAAATTTTTTCTATTTTAAATGTCATTGAAGTCGCCTATAACATAATATACAGTGTGATCTCGCATCTTTTATGTGTTGTGATGTCCGAAATAATAAATTTGTCTTTCTTTCTTTTCTTTCTGTCAATATGTTCTCCACGCCATGTCCGGCTATGGCGACTCCGGTATGTTCAGTTCGGGTTGATGTTGTCGCGATGGTTCGCTTAAGTTTGGCTTGCAAATCCAAATGTTGGCTTAAAAGTCCATTTATTTTATTTTATTTTTATATGTGTACGTGTAACTTACTTAGGGCAAGTTTTTCTTGCTGCGCGTCTAGCGTCAATATCTTCGAGACGCTTTGATTCGAAGTTTGTGATACTACGACTTTCCGTGGAGCGCCATTCGGGCTGAGACGCGCATAAAGCACATAAGGCACATAAAGCACCTAAGACACATGTACTGTAATGACTTTTTCCGAGACCAATGCTCATAAATATCTAACACACGGTTATTGTTAAGACATGGGTTTATATTTACTTACGTTATTCCTAACAGCTAAAATCAGCAGAGATGTAATATCACGCTTTTTTGGGCCTTTTTATAATTCGAACGGCCCAGCACGGCAAAAAGGAGGCAATAGTAAAATTTTGCCCAAAAGGCCCTTGTCTGATAAGCTACCGATATGTAAGCTACCGATATGATTGTTGTAGTTTGAATGTTTGGTAACTGACCTTATCGTGTAAGTATAATCAAGTATGAGGCGAAGTTATATAATCCTGTTGTTAGAGTTTACAAACCATTGGTGAAAATCTAACTGCTAAAATCTTTGTTTCATCACATCGCCTTTCGTAATAGGCTCTCTGCTATAGCATTATCATATCAATAAGGAAAATCCATAATTCCCATAGAAAAGCACCTAATTTCGAATTCGCGGTAACCCAGGAAGAGCATGGCTTGCCGGGGTAACTGTAAACGAACACTATCTGCGGATCGCCGGGACAATGGGGCGAGTATGTTACATACTTCTGCCCGGTGTTGCCAGGGTAAAAGGATTTGCATTAATTGGGAATTTTATAAAAACAATGCAACTTTTTTCAATTATTTAATCTGAATGCATATTTTGTCCACCATACCATACAGTTGCATTGTTTCTGAACCACTCGACGTCACATTTGGCATAGATTTAGATTTTACTGTATTGTGGTGATAGGTTTCAACTATTTGGCCTATCTACCAACGAGCTACGATAAAATATTTATTTCATAAAAACTTAAGCCTAAATACAAACATGTATAACAATCAAATTTTTAATTAAATTATCTACATAATTAAGTACCTTAATTTGGCAACCTTATCCAGAGTTTTAAGAATTGGGATTCGTTATAATAACTAATAATTCCTGCCTACGTATTCCAACAGCCTTTGTTACTAATTACGTTTTTTTGCCTAATGTTTACTTTACCATCTTTTCAGTTTTTAATTAAGAGATTTTTATTTTAACTTCATTTATTTTTTAATTTTATTGATGAATCATATATCTCTTTTTTACCAATCCCCACCGAGGGGCACGCGCAAGATAATTAAATCAACTCATTTTCGGGGAAACTGGAAGGCTTAGGTGTATAGTACATACCTTTTAAAAAATAACGTTTCCTTAGATTAGATATAGATTAGATATATTTATTTCATAACAAAGCATACAATGTCAAATTAAATTAATTAGTCACTTCAGCTTAAGTTATGATCGTCACAAAAAAACAATTATAATAATAAAACGTAATTAAAATAAAATAAATTAAATTAAATGTCAACAGTAAATAAGAAAGCAATGTCAAAATTTATAGCGATCTTATTTTCAGGGTTTCCATTCCACTATTTCTTTTTGTTTAAATAAATTAATAAAACATATAAATTGTATACATAAGTACACTACCTCAATTTCTCATTATCATCATATCAGCCTATTGCAGTCCACTGCTGAACATAGGCCTCCCCTATGGTGCGTCACTTTGCACGATCCTCCGCTTTTTGCATCCAGCCACTACCCGCTGTCTTATTTAGGTCATCTAACTATCTGGCTGGAGGGCGTCCTACACTACGTTTGTCAAGACGTGGTCTCCATTCGAGAATCTGTCTACTCATCGGTTCTACGACAGACATGGCCAGCCTCAATTTCTAATTTAAATTAAACAATTTTATAAGCAATATAAACATGCATTTTGAGATATTTCAAAAATTATCAATGTCAAAATTTAATGTCCATTATATTCCTTTAATGTATAAAATTCATTTTCCAATAAAAGTTTTTTACTCTAAAGTGTAAACTAGTGGACATGTGTATTCGTGGCATCTTCACGTACTGTGATCATCAAATTTCGTTTTTGACAAAATTGGTGGAAATTAGCGCAATTTCCCTCGTCTTACTCTAGCAACACCGAACATAGTTGCAGTTGCGTGCGTATGAGCACCACCGCCCGTAGCTATCTAACTGTGCCTTTTTGACGTTGCCTCCAATTATTTAAACCTCCAACGGGTTCCAGATAGGCAGAGATGCCGGTTCATTAATACCAGATACTGGTGTACGTTACAGAGTTTATAACTACATTGCCAGCTTACAAAATACATTGATAATAGGGACTTGAAGTGATTTGTTGCCATAGCTCACATATTTATTGAATTATGAAATATCAAGTGATGTTTTTAGTGCGTTAGTAAAGTTTTTTTTGTCGATAAATTAAGGAATAAAAAGAAGTTAATAAGTCTCGCACATGTTTAGTGAAAAAGAACCGGGGCCGTGGGGTCCTGGGGTCGTGGGTTTAAGTCCCATTCGCACCGAATATTTTTCTTTCCCTAAAATTATTTAAGAAACATATTACATGCAAAAAAACAACTAAAATCGAATTTGACTTAGATCTACGTATATAAGGGTTATGTATGCATTAACACAGAACAGCGGTTAACATATGGGGTGATTTTTTTCTTTATGAAATTATACAATCTTTCCCAAGGTAAAGTTACTAAAGGTTTTAAAAATACTTTTATGACACTAGTAACTATAAGTAATGTTTAAAAAAAATTTTCTCTAATTCAAAAAATCTAAATTATTAACAAAACCTAAAACTGCGTCTTTCACCCTAATCCTTAACGAAACCCAATCGCTTTAGGGTAATCGACCCAATTCAGGTGGGGGATACAATTTGGACGCGTTGTCTCGAGAATTTACACTTGGCCGATTTCGGACAGTAAGGTTTCGGTGATCAGGCTTTTAGGGATTTTTGGCCGACATTTTTTGGGTGACCATTTGATGCTTTCTTTTTTATGGTGGACCCCCAACTGCTTTTAAAAGTTTATACTGATATTTAAGCGTGAACTTGTCGACGTCTTATATACAGTGTATGTTGGTTTAATGTATTAATTTATTTGCTTTCATATTGCTAAGGTACAGTAGTTAAATTTGTTTTAATGTTGAATGAATGCGATTCATTGTTTGTTGGTTGTACAGTTGTCGGCTATTACAACGTGTTCCTGTTAAGTGTATCGCGAGCAGTGTTGTCACATGAAGTAGACGTGAAATCTGTATTTTCATTTAAAAAATCCGTATAAAATCCGTATTTCTATTTTTATTAAAATTCCGTATAAATATCCCGTATTTTGATTGAAATTCCGAATGAATTCCGTATAAAAATTAAACGTAACATTTTTGAGTCAAGATTTAAATCAAAGATTTCCCTAAAAGTTGTTTAGTAGCAGCGGGTCCGTTAAGTACCTTATTTATTGGTTTCGTCTTCATTGAAGAAATTTTACTGTACTGCCGCACTACAGTGAAGCAAACTCGCCAGCGTTTTGACGAAATTGGTCAAAATTAGGTAAAGAAGGCTCGAAAGTGGGGTCCTTTTGAAGCTAATTCTGTGTTTAGACTAAATCCGTATAAAAATCCGTAATCTTGATTTATCCGTATTGAACTCGCAAAATCCGTACAAATACGGACAAATCCGTATGTATGGCAACACTGATCGCGAGGATATTTAACGGGGTAGAGTGTGGTGAGGTACTGTAAGGTTGTAATAACTGCCAACTGCACACAACAAAACGTTAAGTAGAGAGAGCTACTCTGATCCCTAGGACCCTAACACCTAACTCCCTAACGGTGTGGGTGCAATCCTAAGACCTCAGGGGTCCCTAATCCCTACCTAACGCTGTATGTGAATGTAGTGAGTAGAACGGGATGTCTGTTACCGGAGACCTAATGTAACAGGCGGAAGGGGGGAAGGAAAGGGGGTGCGCACGTCGTGCAATGTGCGCAGGGAATGGTTTTCTCACTGCCGGTCAAGCAGGCTCACAAGACCGATCTACTGACGGTTAAGGGTGTCTTGGCCACAGTGAGAGGATGCTGGAAGCATCAAGGAACTACGGCTCATCCACTGGTAGTGGTAGTTTCCTCATATTGTAAACGGTCCCTAAACGGATTCACGTGCTTTCTTATCTTAAATCAAAGTCACAGTGAAAACTTGTATGTGCATTACGTACCTAAGTATGTATTCACTTTTGTACACACGGCAGCACATCAGGCTACATATGTGTAAAGTTTCATTAGAATACGTCTTCTAGTTTTATCGCGAAAGAGTAACAAGTATCTGTCAATCTTCGCAAGCTTTCCGCCCGGGACTTCGTTCTCATGGAAATTTGGGAAAATTATGTAGCCTAAAGCTACTTCCATACCAAATTTTATCAAATTCAAATTCAAATTCAAATATATTTATTGCAATGTTACAGGTAAAGAAATAACATAAGATGGTAATATACAATATAACGTGCGCTGTAACATACCATTATGGCATGCAATATTAATGGGTACATTTTTCCATATTTAATATGTTTGTTAAATTATTCTAACTTTTACATATATAATTAACTTATTCTATACATATATTGCACTTTATTCTATATATTGCACTTTAAGATATCAAAATTGGTCTAGCTGTTTGAGCGTAAAAGAGTAACAAACATCCGTACAAATATACACATCGACACGGTCTAGAGATATTGCACGATTTTTAATACAAAAGAGGTCTGTTTGTGAAGCTATAAAAGCATACTCGAGATACATGGAGGGCTATAATTTTCAGACGAGCAAGTGTTAAACCTTAATTTTAAATTCTAGTCCATAAATTTTGTTTTACTTAAAATTTGTGAAAACGTGACGAAAATGGAAAAAAAAGCTTACAATCGACCATTTTCATACAAAAAGCAGGCAAAAAGTGCAGTTTCGTTTTCGTATCCGTCATGTTTTCACAAATTTCAAGTAAAACAAAATTTATTGACTAGAATTTAAAATTCAGGTTTAGCACTTGCTCGTCTGAAAATTTTATCCCTCCATGTATCTCGAGTATGCTATTATAGCTTCTCAAACAGACCTCTTTTGTATGAAAAATCGTGCAATATAGGGACCGTGTTGATGTGTGTATTAGTAAGGATATAAAGTGCTCATTATTCGATCTAATAACCCTCAGAATGAATGTTTTGCAAGACTAGTTTAGCAAACTACTTAAAACAACATCTTGTTTGAGTGATGGCTCGATTCTCACCTTTTTACTTAGTTATTAATCTGAATTTTAAATATTTTAATTGTTTTTAAGTTACGGTGCGAACAAAATAAATTGTTTTTTATAAGTTTTTTGTCTCATGTCAGTGACAATTTTTTGTCTTTATGAGAATAAATAATCTATATACCTGAATGTCAAATGTGGCGTCAAGTGATTCCAGAACCACATGACGTTCTGCCTACCCCGAAAGGGATTATCTGCGTGACTGTATACATAGAAAGATATAAAGAAGGATATCCTAGACTTCCTAGATTGTGCCTGCAACCAAAACGCAGGCGAAGCCTCAGGCGGTCGGCTGTTAAATTATTCGTTATTTTATTCTCGCCCACATGCGTTTTCTAGGCTAACTTAGATCTAACTTACTTGGAAGCAGTGTTGCCATCTCTATCTTGATAATAACTACCACATGCTGTCTTAAAAGGGGATCTAAACGTACATTCATTTTCCTCAATCATCCTACTAATATTATAAATGCGAAAAGTTTGTGAGGATGTATGTATGTCTGAATGTTTGTTACTCTTTCACGCGCAAACGGCTGGACTAATTTTGATAAAATTTGGTATGGAGGTAGCTGACATCCTGGATTAACACATAAATTACATAATTTTCCCAAATTCCCACGGGAACGACGCCCCGGGCGGAAAGTTAGTTTAGGACAAGCTTACAAAAATTTTAATTAGTGACAAATTCGCTGAGCTTCATTGTAGGTAACTGTGGCGAAAGAGTTTTGATCCATTGAACAAAATATGACGTGTGCATAAAGTACACACGTGTCTTTTAAATGAAACTTCTTCGTGATGCTTATATGCGGTGATAGCTCAGTTGGTAATGAGCCAGACGTGTAATTCGAAGGACGCGGGTTCAAATCCTAAATTCGTCTTTTCGGATTTATGTACGTATTTCTAAATATCACTTGCTCAACGGTGAAGGAAAACAAAGAAAATTCATTTTCAAAAGACGAGCGGTCCACCAACCCGCATTGGGCCAGCGTGGTGGACTTTGGCCTAAATCCCCTTCGTATGTTTCGAAGGGAGGCCCGTGCCCCTCGGTGGGGACGTATATGGGCTGGTAAGAGTACACAAAGAAGTTTTACTTCAAAAATATAAGCCTTACTAGATTTTTTACTTAAATTATCGTAGATTATTACCATACTATTGATTTTGAAACCTATTGTTTTTGTAAACATTTACCCAGCACTTTGACACTTATCAACTCAACATCATGTATATCAAAAAACCTACGAAAATTCTTTGCACAGAAAAGTAAAAATTAATAGACACTTAGGCCTGTATTACAGAAGGAGTCTCAAGTCTTGATTTATTCTTAAGTGTTGATTGACTCTCTCTATCACTTCTTCTTACCAGCCCATATACGTCCCCACCAAGGGGCACGGGCCTCCCTTCGAAACGAAGGTCCACCACGCTGGCCCAATGCGGGTGTTACGTTTATTATAAATCAAAGATGTAATTAAAGTTCAACATTTTATTAGTGCTCTAGTAGCCATTATAATCAGAGTCTCTCAGTCAAAGTTCACAGGTGTTCGGATACAAGCTATGTCAATCAAACTTAATTGTTTGGATACACATACAACATCTCCCTCTTTTAAAGTAATAATAATTAATGAAATAAAATTTTCTTTTCATATTAAACTAAATCAATAGTAATAACAAACCAAACAAGAGATTCTTCTCATTATTAAATAAACCAAACAAAAGATTATTTTCTTCTTAAACTAAATCAATGAGTAATTAATAGTAAACTAGAGATCCTTCTCATTTCAGTGAAAAATTAAACCTTACTTATTCTAAAACTGTTCATAACAAACATATAAAATAAACATATCACATAATAAAATCTTTGTAGTAACTTGGTTTTTTAATAACTCTACCCCTTCTAGTAGTATAATCACTGTCAGTCAAATCCTGTATAAACTCATGTTTTTCAGTTTCGTTATTCTCCTCATTCATGTTTCTTGTCATCTCTTCTATCCCATCATTATGTCCTTCTTTTCCTGAATTTGCCCTCTCATACCTGTCTGGTCTCAAGTCTGGTTCTATATTGTCATATTCATTTTTTTTTTTGTATGTACCTCCTTTAATAAGCATTCTTCTGTTCCTTTTGATAATGTCTCCACTTTCATTCTTTATTTTATAAGATCTAGGCCCTTCACTCATTCCAATCACTATTCCACTTCCATGAGGTTTCTGATTATTTTCATTCTGAATTTTCACTACTTCTCCTTTCTGTAAATCCGGTAATACTTTAGATCCCTTGTCATAATATTCCTTCTGTTTTATTTGTCTCTCTTTCAGTTCCCTTTCATACTCTGCATTTTTCAATCCCATACTAATATTAGGTAAATTATTTTTTACAGGTCTGTTAAATAATAGTTCTGCAGGAGATTTACCATTGTCTGATATTGGTGTGGTTCTATACATTAAGAGTCCCAAATATATATCTTTTTTGTCATAAATCAATTTTTTCAAAGTTCTTTTAACTGTTTGAATGTACCTTTCAGCTAACCCATTGCCTTGGTGATGTTTTGGACTTATCATTTTATGTTCAAAATTCCATACCTTTGCAAAATCTTTGAAGTCCTGACTACTGAACTGTGTCCCTGCATCAGAGTATACTATATCTGGAGAACCATGCCTAGCAAAAATTTGCTTTAAACTTTCTATAGTGTTTTGGGCTGACAAATTATTCAATTTTTGAATTTCGACATATTTACTGTATGCATCTACTACCAACAAGTGTGGTTCTCGGTACAGAAAAAAAATATCCGTAGCCACTATTTGCCAAACTCTATCTGGAATTTCTTTCTCTATTAATGGTTCTTTTTTATTATTATTTTGAAAATTCTTGCATGTATTACAGTTTTGAATTAAATCTTCAATTTCCTTACTCATATTGGGCCAAAATAATGTCCTTCTTGCTAATCTTTTACATTTCTCAATTCCTAAGTGAGCATAATGAATTTTTTGTAACACTTCTTTCCTTTTACTCTGTGGTATCACAATCTGACTGCCTTTCATAAGTAAACCCTCACACTCTCCTAATTCATCCCTGTAGCTGTAATAAATCTTAGCTTCACTATCAACTTGATTTCTTTCAGATGGCCATCCTTGTCTGACATACTTCAAAACTTTTATCAAAATTTTGTCTTTGGCAGTTTCCTCTACAAGCTCTTTTAATTTCTGATCTGTGATATTATAACTGCTAACTACACAGGCAACATGTGCATCGATTTCAATATCATAAGATTTGGAAGTATCATTTATATAAGATCTACTTAAGTGATCTGCTACCAATAAGTCTTTACCTGGTTTATAAACTAATTCAAACTGATAAGGTTGTAAAGCTAATCTCAGTCTTTGTAACCGTGCCGGGCATTTGTTTAATGATTTAGCAAATATTGAGACTAAGGGTTTGTGATCCGTCTCTATCACAATGTTTTGTCCATACAAGTATTGATGGAATTTGGTACAGCCATATAATATTGCTAAACTTTCCTTTTCTATCTGACTGTACAGTTTTTCTGTGTTGGTCATGGCCCTTGATCCGTATGCTATTGGTTGACCTTCCTGCATTAAAACCGCACCTAACCCATCCTTTGATGCATCTACACTAAGTGTAATTTTTTTATTTATGTGAAAATATGCCAGTACTGGGGGTTCACTGATAAGCTTTTTTAATAAATTGAATGATTCTTGTTGTCTGCTAGCCCAAACAAATGGCACCTGTTTCTTAATTAATTCTCGTAGTGGGGCTGTAACTTCTGACACATTTGGTATGAATCTAGAGATATAGTTTATCATGCCTAAAAATCTAAGTAACTCTTTATGATCACTCGGCTCTTTCATTTCCACTATGGCTCTCACTCTCTCTTTATCAACTTTCACGCCTTCTGTACTCAATACATGTCCCAAATACTTCACCTCTGTCTGTCTGAATTTACATTTATCTATATTAAATTTGACACCATTTTCAGTCGCTCTTTGTAAAACTTTTAGTAATATCTCGTCATGTTCTTTCCTACTTTTTGCATGTATCAATATATCGTCAATATAGATCTCTACTCCTGGAATATCTTTGAATATATTTGAATATACTCTATGAAATACCTCCGGACTTGATGACAATCCAAAGGGCAGTCTGTTATAACAGTACCTACCATATGGCGTATTAAACGTGGTGTACTCCTTACAGTCATCTGACAGCCTCAGCATAAAAAAGGCTCTACTAGCATCCAATGTACTGAAAATCTCACTACCATTTAATTTAGAGGTTATTTCATCAAGACTGGGAATCATTATTTGTTCTCTTTTAATTTGTGAATTTAAATATTGCGGGTCAAGGCAAACTCTCATAGATCCGTCTGGTTTTGATACTATTACCAAAGAGCTCACAAAGTCAGTTGGTTTCTCTATCTTGGATATCACACCTACCTTCTCTAAGTCATCTAGTTCAGTTTTCAATTTTGTCAGTAATTTAAAAGGCACATGTCTACACGGTTCAACCCTACCTTTCCAGTCCTCTTTTAATGTTATTTTGTATTCATAACCCTTGATTTCACCTAATCCTTCAAAAACATTCTTATATTTAACAATCATTTCTTCAGGTTTCTCATTTATGACGTTAACTCTTTTTATCAAATCAAAATTTTCCAATGTATCTAGTCCTAAAATAGGAGCAAAATTCCCCTCAGTTATTTGGAAATTAACAAAACCTGTCCTTCTTCCTATTTTACATTTGCATGTAATCTGTCCTACAGTAATAATGTTATTTCCATCATAGTTTCGAAGCTGCAATTTTGATTTTTGACATTTGTTTATACCTAGCAACAAACATTGATCTTTAGATATAACATTACATTGAGCCCCTGTATCCATTTTAAACTGAATTACCTTATTTGTGTCTATAAATGTTACCTCTTGATTCCAACTGGACTCACCACTTGTATTGACTTTATTCAGAGAAACAATATTCAGGTATACGTCCTCTTCCTGGTCTATAGCTTCTACTCGTCTCCGCCTGCACATCTTGATAAAATGTCCGATCTTTTTGCAACCTACACACGTTTTCCCGTACGCTGGACATCTAGTTCGCACATGCTGATATCCACACCTGGTGCAATCTATTTTGTCATTCCTGTAATCTCCTTGATCTTGTTTTATACCTTTATTGTCACTTCTATCATTTCTGTAGCTTTCTTGTTTCTGTTGTCTTGTTATCTTATCAATGTTCTTTTCTTCCTTTTCTTCTTCTAATTCCTTTAATCTCTCTGTAGCCAACTCCGCAGCCTTGCAAATTTTTATTGTTTTAGCTAATGTAAGGTCACTCTCTCGTAAAAGTCTGTCTTTCAGTTTGGCATCCCTTATACCCGCTACAATTCTATCCCTTATTAGTCTTTCTGTTAAGGAGCCAAAGTCACATTCCTTGGATAATTTTCTTAACTCTGTTAGATATGCATCAAATCCTTCTCCCATTTTCTGGTCTCTTGTAAAAAATATATGGGAGGCCACGCTTTCATTTTTTAATGGTATAAAATACGAGTCGAATTTACGTATTACTATATCATACTTGTAATCAGCATCCGCAACATCAAATGTTTGAAATATTTCCATTGCTTGCTCCCCCATACAATGTAACAACAATGAAACCTGGATTTTTTCGGATTTGTCATCGGCACCTGAAGCCGTTCTATATATTTCAAAACGCTGTTTAAACTTCTTATATTCTTCTGCTGTCATGTTAATCATTGGGGCTGGGGTTTTTAAGCCCGAAATGCCCTTCTCGCCTGGTTTTTCGGCCATTTTTGCCAAAAACGACGCGTCGATGAATTCTTTTCACAGACAATTTTACCTGGGTTTGCAGCCTTCTTTCTTTCTTTGTTTCTCGTTTCACATTAATTTATCCTGTACTTCAGCGCCATGTTACGTTTATTATAAATCAAAGATGTAATTAAAGTTCAACATTTTATTAGTGCTCTAGTAGCCATTATAATCAGAGTCTCTCAGTCAAAGTTCACAGGTGTTCGGATACAAGCTATGTCAATCAAACTTAATTGTTTGGATACACATACAACAGCGGGTTGGTGGACCGCTCGTCTTTCGAAAATCAATTTTCTTGGACGGGCGGGTTTCATCACGATGTTTTCCTTCACCGTTGAGCGAGTGATAATTAGAAATTCGTACATAAATCCGGAAAGACGAATTTAGTGGTACAGGCCCGCGCCAGGATTTGAACCCGCGACCTTCGGATTACAAGTCTGGCTCATTACCAACTGGGCTATCACTGCTCTCTATCACTATCAAAATTAAATTATATATAATATATGAGTATATAAGTATGGTAAGTAAGATATTTATTTAATTAATTAGCTTATGTTATTTGACTATGTATTCCAATAAGGTATCATATTATCGTGTCACTATTATTGTTCCCCGTGTTGTACACTTTTGCCCGCTCCAATACTATTTCTCTCTCATTTAAGAGGTTAGCTGGAAGAGAACTCACTTTGAATTAAGCTCGCCATTGTGTATCCTGTTCTCTGTAAAAAAAATTGTAAAATGTTTGTGTACAATAAAGTATAAATAAATAAATCAATCAAAATTACAAAAACGACTGCTACTTAAGTATAGATCAGAGTCTTAGTCGCATTCTGTAATACGGATCTTAAACAATCGAAAATCAACCATCGCCTTTGGCTTTAAGTTGGCAACACTGGTTATGCTTAGTAGTAAGTAACTCGCTTGACAATTGTATTGAGGAATTTGTAAGTGAGCCGGGTACAGAGAGTACAGTTACAAAGATTTATTCAACTCTAAGGAGACTTGTTTTTGCCACCCAGTTTACTATGTTTTGTATTTGTGCTTCTTTTCGCTTAGTTATTCTGTAGTTTCGCCACGTCTCATTTTCATTTTTTAACTGACTTTAAAAAAGGAGGAGGTTCCATGTTCGCTGTATGTATGTATGTATTTTTATATGTGTGTTCACCGATTTCTCAGCCAATTATGGACCAATTTTCAAAAATTGTTCGAAAAAGTATACTCCAGAGGTGATCCCATATAAATTTTATCGAAAATGACACGGCGCTTCAAAAAAAATCAACATAAACAAAAAATACTACAACCCAGATTATCATCTAAATAAATGAGTGACATTTTCGTTTGTGGTTATCTGCTAATAGGCATTATAGTCTGCAAAAAATACAAGTTATCTACTTTGTGCAAACTGTTTTTGGGATTTAGGTCGGTGACTCGTACGTTTTTTTAAGGTGGAAAATTATTATAGTATTTAGAGTTCAGTTATAGTATGTAGTGTTATAACAAAAAAGGAAAATAACGGAAGCTATTATGTGAGGATGTAAATCAGCATATTAAACTGAATAACTTATCCCAAGGAAGTCAGAAACATAAAAGTAACATAGCCTCTACATAAAAGTTATGCGATCTGCTGACTGCCTAAGTGTGGAAAGTGGAAAACCCATATAGAAAATTTTTTAAGCATCTTATCTACCTGTTAAACATATTGTGAATTGAAGCTCTATGGCCAGTTGCTCTAATTAATTGAAATCTATTAGTAAGGTTAAGTACAAGAGGCAAGAAACCTAGATGAGTTGACAATAGATGAGTTTAAAAAAGATTTAAAAAAGCATCTCACTCTCTTCACTTGAAACTCGACTCTATTCACTTGAAACTGAATAGATTTTCAACACTTTTTAAATTTAGTTAATATCTACTCACTATGTAATTAGAGACTCTTGCCCTCGCAGACAAACTGCTTATTTTGTGGGGCTTTATTTTTAAGAAGCAGTGTAATTTTTATGTCTAATAATTTAAATAAATAAAATAAATAATAGTGACATTATATCAAGAGTGTTTCCGTAGTTGGAAGAACATCAGCTTTTAAACCAAAAAAACACATCAAAATCGATTTATTCGTTTAGGAGCTACGATGCGACAGACATACTTATAAAAGCGTTCTTGTTATGTCAGGGGTTTATTTAACCAAGTTAGAAGCTGACGGTCAGTCAAGTTTGTCGAATATTTGACAATACCTAAATGATAAGGAAACAAATGACAGCTAGGCTTGGGCTAGTCTTTGATGGCCCAATACCTCAATAGTTGCCGTCAAGAATGGGTATGAGGAACGACGAAGACATCCTCATAGAAGCGGATATTTTGCATCGATAAATTGAAGGAGCTACTAACGGATACTTGAGTAATGTTGACTGTGACAGTTAACTCACTTAGGGCTGGGCTAGAGATGTCAACAACGGATATTATAGCTTGATATTGAGATCTTGATGATGGATCTTAGGCAATCAGTTGTAATTGATAAGTGATAGGGTTTCCGCATGCATTGTAGTTTGCGGTGAACAAAGATTGTTGTCACATTTGAAAAGTCGTATTTATTTGACATGAAAACGACAAAACTGAATGTAACAAGTGGTAAGTATGTTTATGAAAAACTAAACTTAATTAAATACAGATGGCGTAGTTGCCAGATAGACTGAAGTTGAAAAATAGAACATTGTAATATGATTTTTCATTTTCAAATGATTGGGCATAGAATGTTGGTACCTATGTATTTTTATCATGAGTTAGCCACAGACATCATTGTGTTAATATTTAACTATAAGTCTACAATTTTAAAGATGTCAAGACAAAATTTCGAATCTTTTTTATTAAAATGTGAAAATTTGATATTTTATAACACAGTAGAAAGAAAAAATAAATTTACAAAAATATTGGTTTTGGTCATTAAAGGTACTGCTTTTCGAATGATATCCCATTAGCTCAACTCTAGTGGGCTAAATGCGTCAGGAGTGGAAGTTGCAATTGATGATGCTTTCTAAACGCTTTAGATACGGCTTAAACCATTTTTTATGTGACGGTTAGACGTGAATTATACTACTAATATACTTTACTATTCTATACATTAACTTTATTAGGGATTCTGTACTTTTTGCATCATAGTGTTACTATGAAAATAATCACAAATTTAAATAGTTTTGAAAGACAAATCTTGAAACCCACGACCCCAGGATTAGACCACTCGACCAAACCGGCCCCAGGATTGTCGGCGGGTTTGGTCGAGTGGTAGTGACGCTGCTTCTTGATCGGCGGGTCCTGGGTTCGATCCCCAGTCGGGGTAAACATTTGTGTAAAAAGCAGATGTTTGTTCTCGGGTCATGGGTGTTTGTGTTTGTCTTTATGTGTGTTCCAAGGGACCCACGACACAAGGGGAACCCTTAGTGTGGGCCTTTGAGTGTGTAGCGTTTATTAAAAAAAAAAAAAAAGAAAGATCTCCTGGTGTTCCAACCAACTGAGCTATCGTGACTTCAAGTCAAGCGGCGAAATTTCTCATTCCCTTACTAAGCACCTACGTTTCTTTCCCTAACATTATTTGAGAATATACCTCAGTACTCAGTATCAGAATATAAAATATGAAGTAAATCCTTTATTGCACATAGTTCTACGGCTTTGTCAAAGACTTTGATTACTTAATTATTTTCTTTGTAGCTATAAGTTGTAACATTTGTTTGTACTATAATATCTAACTCTTGAGAAACACTTGAGTTCCCTTTAAAATCGTCATTTGCCTGACTTGTTCCTATTTTATTCGGGTGGACGCAAAATGATGCTTTCCTTGAGTTCTTATTTGCCACTATGGAAGACAGTCATAGAAAGTCAAGTGAGACTTGAAAGATATCAAGTTTTATAAGTTTGTTAAATTAGAGAATAGGTTAGCACAGGGGCGAAGATGTGGGCACAGATGTAGCAAGCTCACCTAGAAGATGCCTATTCAGTCGAACTTAAAAGTGATTCGGGTTATATAAATAAATAAATAAACGCTACCCACTCAAAGGCCCACACTAAGGTTTTCCCTTGTGACGTGGGTCCCTTGGAACACACATAAAGACAAACACAAACACCCATGACCCGAGAACAAACATCTGCTTTTTACACAAATGTTTGCCCTGACTGGGGATCGAACCCAGGACCCGCCGATCAAGAGGCAGCGTCACTACCACTTGACCAAACCGGCCGTCATGTAGGGCTCTTGCTTCCTTTTACCTTCTTCAACAAACGGTCCTCCATTTCTCAAAATGAGCTTTCAGAAAGGGATTCTATCTATTTATCTATGGAGGGGACGCCCGCCATTTCACAAAATTCCCCATAATAGAGCATAAGTTTTACCTCTGCACTGACAGTTCTACTTCTTTAAACCTCCCAGAAGCTTTAGCGATGTCCTTTCTATTTAGCTTTAGGAGTTACTTGTGATGTTCTACAAGGTTCTACTAAAGGATATTGTGTAAAGACATTTTTTTCTCAAAGCGTCTAAAACTGTGTTCCGTCGGCTGGGGTGTGAGTTACTTTGTAACCTGACGCTGCGGTCGTTGTGTAAACGACTCAGCGCCTCCGAGGTAACTAAAGCCGTGTCAGTAGGTTACCGATTCAACACCAGAGGGTATTTGTTGGACACTGAATATCTTGCTTCATCAGTATCCTGTGAAAAACCAAAACTGTGTAAGAATTTTGGAAAATTATGTAGCTCATGTATTACTCTGATGTCTAAGCCGTATTACCTACGCAAAGTTTCACTTAATTCATTTTTCACGTGGCATTTAGTGGTTTCAGAACAACTAATGCTCTGCCTACCAAGTAACGGATTATAGGCGTAAGGATATGTGTGCGTGTGTTTACTAAAATCCGTCGTGTAGTTTTTGCGTAAAGGAGTAACAAACATCATTCTATGCATCCATGTTACAAACTTTGGATTAAAAAAAAAAATTCAAGTATCATTCACACATAGTAACATTTAAAAATAAGGATGTTGACAATGTTTAATTTTATGAATTATTGTATGTGAAACAAAAAAAAATGCTAGAAATATATTAGCATCCGAAAACAGCATTAAAATTGGTTTATAAATAAACAAGTTATTAGCATTTATATTAACGTAAGGACTAGCTATCTCGTTTTGTGGGAAGAGCTAGCTACCTACCTCTTTTTTACCTACGCAACAAATGGCGGTGACGTCACGTGCCAGTAAGTGCATCTCTTTTCTGTTGTTTGACAGTTTCCCCCTCTATTGAAATTTAATAGCTTGTAACTTATTATTTCTCAATAGTTTTCAAAAATTATTTCGGTTTTGGGTTTTGGGTTTTGGATTCAGTTTCTTCTTAAGATAAACAATAAAAAAAAAAGTCAACATCCCTATTTTATAAAATATGTACATTAAAAATACTCTTGGCTGTAGAGACTCTTAACTACGTTAAGGCAACCTCGACAGCATTTAAAAACTTCAATAATTCAAATACTATGCCTGAGTACCTACTCAAAATGAGACCTAGGTTCCACGTTAGGTGAGCTGCCTTGAAGGATGGCTGTAATTTGTCCATGTCCCAAAGAGGATGGGCAGACATATCGTCAGTCATTACTCTTTAGCTACTGCGGCTTTCTGTTCTCTGTTGAGTTATTATCCTCTATTAGATTTATTTTATCTAATAAAAAACTAATACCGCACATTCTAAGGCCTAAATTAAGTACTTATTCCGTATTTTTGGTCCTTTAGAAATCATACTAAACAGATATAATAGCACAAGCACGCGAACATATAAAAAAAAAAAATTAAGTTGTGTGCTTTTGACCACTAGTGCTTCACCAAAGTTAGGTTCGAAAATTTAGCAAGCTTGTGAGCTTTAATAAGAAGAAGGCTATAATGTTTACCTCAATATTAAACGAAGATTTGCTGCTTTTAAAATTCCAAAGGCATGAAACAGAATAGAAAAGTTGTTTTGCCACTTTTCTCAATATTCCTGACTTATACAGCATCACTAGGAAAATAAGGGACAATGGTAATACAACTTCTATGCCTTTGGAATGATAAAAGTAGCCATCAACATTGCTAAAGTAAACATTTCAAAAATGAAGCCCGCAACACAATGGAAGCCAAACAACAAATTCTTGCAAAAGAACCAAACACTAACAGAATTGAAAACTAACATTAATCAACAGCTAATCTGCCATATTTCCCAAAATAAACACTTCATACTTAACCGTAACCCTTATTCAGTCGATGTCAAGGCCACTTTATTCAAAAACCCATCAAAAAGAACCCATGTTTCCGGCGAGGCTAAATCTTAACCCAACTTACTCCTTAAGGGCTACAGGATAACCTGCTACAACCTTTTTACTTTTTTCTCTACACATTTCACTCTAAAACCACCCTTAAAACAATAACACAAAGTATAGAATTCAATAAAAAGTTCTACCCGTGCCATCAAGCGAGCTCACACTTATTTAAATAAGGTAGTCGATGTGTGAAAGAGAAAGGAGATTAGAGTTGGGAGTAAAAAAGGGATGGATGATGATGATGTTGCCGCGCTTTTTTGTAGGGCTGGGAACAGGTTGTCGATTGTTTCGTTAACAGGTTGCAATATTTTACAAACATTATTTTAAGATTTATACTTCCGATTGCCACTTGGTGAAAAACTATCTTCATCATTGAGATGAACACTTGTACTCTTTCTACATACATTAATTTACTTTCCGGCCAGTTGAATTACACTCAGAGATATGATAATTTCAAAATGAGTACTTATTTATGATACGGAACTTTTTATCAGATGCTTAGAATCTGTTGAAAAAACACTTTTTGTTTGTAACTTCTCTTTTGGTTTAAATCATGTACGAACTTTATATGTTTTCTTAGTGGTTGATTGAAATCAAAAGAAAATAGGGAAATGAAAAAGTCGATAGATGACCAATAATTGATAAAGGTTTAACTAAATAAAATAGTTGATTAGTCTTGTATTAATCATATTCAGCCATTTTTTTTGTGTATGACTTCCACCCTATGTTATGATGAGCGATTACATGTAATACAACAAAATTTGTTCAAAATTCGTTCAATAGTTATTGCTTAAAATATAGACGAACATTCATCAAACCACTTCACAAACTTTCACCTTTACAATGTCTAAAGCTATTTCCTCTTTTTGTTAAGTACATTTATCGATAAAAAAGTTGACGTTCCTTTCTACCCCCATCCCTACGAAAGCAGATGGCGATGGCGTCGACAGCGTGCGCGGACGCAGCGAATTCGGCGGCATTCCTCGCGACCCTCGCGTCGCCTCCGCTCCACGTGACGCACTGTTAATGTAACTATGTGGCCGGCAAACTGTGTAATTCGCCAGTTTACAAACCGAGAAGTTATTTAAAAAATTATTTCGAAAATAAGCTGCAGCAGAAAAATGCATTAATGTCGTATCACTGCGCCGTTTAGAAACTACGCCGGCAACTTTTTAATTTTTCGGAATAAACCGTGGTCTGAAATTCTGCAGTCACTATTCCAAAAGATAAAAAAGAGTTTCATAAACACGTTAAAAACACCAAATTAAGACAAAACTCTTATTAATTGTCCAAATTGTAGAATTTTTAGGATGCTTCCTAAACTGAACAGTTTCCTCCAAGGAACAAAGATGGAAATATTAAAAAAAAACTGTACGCTTTTTGAGCACATTTGTCATATTACGAAAAGTCAACAATTGTTTGTAAAACTAAAATTATTGTGGAAACCTTGGAAAAAGCTGTTCAATTTCGTAAGGATAGATAGACAGATAGATAAAATGTTTATTTGTATACACTCATATTATTTACAAAATCAATACATGCAAGAAAAAGGAAGCATAACATTAAAAATATATATATAATCAGAAAATATTGTGAATGCGTGTGCCATTACAAGTTTCATTAGTTTGAGGGGTAAATTAGAGAACAAATCTAGTGATCTTGTATTTCTTTGTGTTAGTTTCCATTTTAATTATTACCAAACCATTTCAAAACATTTCTCCAGTCTCTAATAAAACCAATTTCTATTACAAATACCGACCTAAGACATTCTTTCTATATTAGATTGAAGCAGTCACTGCATAGTGCTAATTGTCTGTGCGTCTGTCTGTTTGTCTGTCCCATTCACACATTTAGGCCAGAGATAATAGGCCGGCTTAGATTTAAATGGGACTTTACTATTTATCCCTTTGTTACTGTGCTATTTGTTTACCTTAGTTTGTATGTAGAAAGTTGGAGTTAGTATAAATTAGATAAATTATTAAACACTGCGCTCAAGCCATCAACTTATCTATGTGAGTACCTGTCACTTTCCAGCTGTGGGTAACACTATTACAAAAATTCGGGCAAAACGTTCCGTTTAAGGATATTATGTACTTGTGTTTGAGTTAATGTGACGTAAACACGTATGTGTGTGTGTTTCCGATAAATGAATATCATCTATGGTAAAAAAAGTAGGAACACCAATCTCTGTAAATTTTTTGCTGTAATTTCTTCGTGCAAATTAGCCTCTTCATAACTCTTCATTTTACTTTCTTGCATATTTACAACAAACACGAAAAGTATACATTTATACTGAACAGTCGGTGCTTCCCTCAAAAATCTTTTCCCAAGCTCAGGAATTGAAAAAAAAACGTGGCAGTCACACATACCCGGTAAAGGCACAGTAGCGCTCAAAGTTTGCCCACCCATTAACACCAAAGGCTCTAAACGGGAGTGAAGGGGGACTTTAATAAAAACTGTTTTAAAGCCAACCTCTGTTGAAGCTTTTGTCTTGGATTTTTGAGTTTTTTTCGTGAAGTTACAATTAGGATAAATCGTAACATAGTATAAAATTTTGATAGTTCTCTCAAGTAGTAGTACTGTGTCTATAATAAGTATCTAAAGCAATATTAACTTTTTGTTATTTTCATCGAAAAAAAAGTTGACGTTACTTTTTACCCCATCCCTATGAATGCTTTCCATTATATTTGATTTGAGAAATATGAGATGATTGTTCAGTTTCATGGCTTTATATATCTGTTACGCATTAAAGTTTTGCAAATAAATTTTATTGAAGTCATCCATACTGCTATTCTGATACATATTATGAATATCTGTTACCTTTTCACGCCTAAACTAACAAACCAATATTTAATCCTATTTATAAGAGTTCCTTTTGGAGCTTTATATAACCCTATTCCACATAGACAATGTCGCAGGTAAAAAGATAGTACTAATAGTACAGATGGTAGTACAGATTTAAAGAATCATTTGTAGTGATCATGTAGATATAAACAGATTCATAATTTAAACATATTAGTAATAAAACAAAAAAGAAGGATAACCTTTGCTTTGTCTTCACTATGGCGTTTGGAAAAAATAAATCTATTACTTACCTGTAAAAAACTTTTTCTAGAATCAAAAACTCATCCCACGTAAAGCGGTAAACATGTAAACACGTAGCGTAGAATTACGACGGTTTTACGTTGTGTTTCGTGGCTGAGAAACACACTTTTTATTATTAAAACAATACTTTATTTGTGGGATAAGGTATGGGGTAACACCGTACAAAATTAAAAGAAAAAGTGAGTTAATCAGTTTTAGTATTCAGAAAAATTTGAACACACATTAGTAATTTTAATTTGACAAAATTGTTAGCAATGGAAAAATATGGAAAAAATTAATTCATAATATTCTTAGATTCTACGCCACCTGGAAATGAATTTTAACAAAAGTTATTTAACTCTTTACATTTTTCCCTCAAGAAAATTTATGAAATTCTTTAATAAAAGCATCGCATAAGTCGTATGAAAAAGCGAACATTTTTTTTCCTATTTCAACCTATTTTTCTCGGGGAAAGTTGTTCAGTTTCGTAGATTCACATCCTTGATTTTTGCTAGCTAATTTAAAGTTTGGCTCGTAGGTCGGTGTTTCTGAAAAAAAAACACCGACCTACGAGCCAAACTTTAAATTTTTCGCAATAACGGACGTAGGAGACAAATCATCTAGATTAAAGTGGGGCTGGGCTGGGCACGTGAGTCGCATGCACGAGGAGCGGTGGGCACGGATCGTTACACACTGGGTGCCACAGGATGGCCATAGACGCCGGGGCAGACCCAAAAAGAGATGGCGTGACGATTTGGATGCATACTATTCCAGATGGCCGGAACTTGCACAAGATCGCAAGAAATGGAAGGATGCGGGGGAGGCCTTTGCCCAGCAGTGGGATCTTGATGGCTAGATAAAAAAAAAAAAAAAAAAAAAAAATTTAAAGTTACCCAATAGATCATTCTATTATTTTCAATGAAAGAAATAAGGCCGCCTATTGTACATTTTCCCGTTTTTTTATGTTTCTGTGATGTCCTGTTTTTTTGTGCAATAAAGTATAAATATATAATAATAATGATTTTTTTTACACTAGTTCCACTTGTTTATTTTATATTTTATGCGACCAGTTTCGATTTCACCATCTTAGTGTAAAGCATATCTAAGTGTAAACACAATCTAGGTTATGCTCTGAACAATAATAGCAGACTAATAAATGCGTTAGTCGCTAATCTCTTACAACTTAAATCTGAAGATGCGCTGGTTCCCAGTAAGGCTCTATCAGCGTTTTATCACACACGTCCATCTGCGCGTGAGTCGTTCCCGTTTGTCCATCTGCGGCAGGCTATGAGAATTTGGAGGTTTGAGCTCAAGATGACAAGTTGCGACGTTTTCTTTGTTTTCTTTGACCTAAATTAAAACTTACAGAATCTTTGACAATTATATTAGAAGAAGCACTGTGGTTACTTCTATAAATTACGTCATCTGCTTGATTTTTGATTTATTCTAATAACTTAAGCCCGGGACGTTGTTTCTGTGGGATTTTCGTTAAATCCTTTCTTTATCTTTGCCTACGTTATAAAAGGAACCTTTGTCCCAAATTTCAACTTTCTAAGTCTAAGGTTTCGAGCTAGGTGTTGTTGAGAGCAACCAAATGTCGGGGGTAATACACTTTTTTTATTATAGAACAGTGGTTATTTTACAATATTTCTGTTTTACCATTGACCACCAACTGTTAGGAGGTAAAAATAATTAATGGTACACCTACACCTAGGCGGTGATAGCCCAGTTGGTAATGAGCCAGACTTGTAATCCGAAGGTCGCGGGTTCAAATCTGGGTGCGGGCCGGTACCACTAAATTCGTCTTTTCGGATTTATGTACGGATTTCTAATTATAACTTGCTCAACGGTGAAGGAAAACATCGTGATGAAACCCGCTCGTCCAAGAAAATTGATTTTCGAAAGACGAGCGGTCCACCAACCCGCATTGGGCCAGCGTGGTGGACTATGGCCTAAATCCCCTTCGTGTTTCGAAGGGAGGTCCGTGCCCCTCAGTGGGGACGTATATGGGCTGGTAAAACACCTACACCTACATGCCCTGTTGTTCATATTCAACAGTGTTTTAATTTTTTAACGAAAATTGTATTTATCTTGACGTACTAACTTTTGAATTCTTGGTTCAGTGCTAGCCAAAGCCAAACAATTTAAAGCTCTGGCATCTAGTTTTCAGTGATTGTGTCGACTCGTCACATTTCATACAATATTTTTAGGATGGTTTCGCGGACTACTTCAGGTACTTCCAGGGACCACCGGTTAAAAACCACTGGTTTAGAGTCATTGCTCTCAATTATCTCTGTATAAAATATAACGAGCTCGTAGAAAGAACATTGTACTAGTTTTCTCAGAAAAAACCTTAAAATATACCAGTCGTTTTAATAAAACTATATTTTATTTCTTGATCATTAAATGAACCATAAAAAGAGAGATATTATGATCAATATCTGTTATCGACCCCTATATCTTTACAACTATGAATTAACAAAATCTTTTTATTATTTGCAGGTAAGGCAAAGATATCATCTTATGGAGGCTGTATTTACGACTTTTACTAGGTAACTAAAAATGTGGTTATGACAGTATACATTTTTTTTAATTTTGATAATATCTAGGCATAATTTTGTTTCAAATAAACGGTTACAATGAATGAACTTCTATTCTATGTATTTCATAGATAGTGGTGAACTGTGGTGTAATTAAGGCTTAAGGCGACTACAGCACCCGATAAAGGCAGCACACATAGGAATAGTGCCATCTCCGTCTCTCAACAGGCCTGGGCCGGCATCGGCAGTGCGAACAGTGTCGATACACGAAGTTTACGGACTATGAAAGCGTGCCTGCGTAAAAACATGTTCGAAAGTTAGAAAAATGAGATTTTTAAATCGAAAAATGCGTTAACTACTTATCGAGTGTTCAACCACGAACATTTTGATAGCAAATTCAAGTTCCTGTGTGCATTTTACTATCGTTTTTACAGCTTAAAAGATACACAATATTGGTATTTAGAGGTGACTTTGTGAGCTTTTTCTATCGAACCAAAAGTGCTGAATCATGTTTTCAGCAAACTACTTATCTAGTTTATGTCCTGAATATTACCGTAGCATTTTTTTTCTTCGATTTAATGCAGTGCGTCATGCTTATCTACGCATCATAAAATCGTAATTTAGGTGCTGTAGTCGCCTTAATCCCTTAAATATTGAGTGATTTTATATTATGTACAGTCAACGGCACATCAGGTTATCACAAACTGTCAAATTTCTCTACTGGATAGTAAACTCTAATGCTTGGAGATAAAATTGAAAATCGGTTGAAGAAATTTAACAGTTTTGGATAGCGTGATGTGCTGTTGTCTCTGTACTATGCGACAATGTTAAATAACTTTCATCAAGATCTTCAGTCGAAATTGAAAAAAAAAACGCAATTTTATTGGAATTTCCACCTCTGCTTTACCTAAGAATGAGCGTGATACACATTTTATCACTGTATATGACTGTTGTCATTTCCTTTATCACCCTTTGCCAAAACGTTGAATACAAATTGTACTAATTTTCCATTAAAATGTGAGCTTCGACAATTTTCAAGTAATTTGCATAAAATAATCATTAAACTCACAATCGATGACCATAAGCACTTGAATTACTCTTAATTTGATCTTAAATATGCCTACTTGTGATTTTGTTTTAGAATAAAAAAGTAATTTTGTCTTTTATAAAGTAATTTTGCCTTGTCTTTTATAAGCCATTCGCCTTAAGCCATTTGTCTTTTGCCATTTTAAAAAATTGGCTTCCTACCGGTCAAGCAACAAATGTCAAACTAATATCGAAGCTTTTAATGAAAATTTTTAGCAAATTCAGCTTATAATGCATCTTAAATAAAACCCAATTGAGTATTTAAGCTGTATAACAAGCCGAACAATAATATTCCATCGATAATCGTGACAGCGTGGCGATATGTTCGATAGCGCAGCCCGCGGCGCCCGCTACTGCGCATGCGTCAACTGAACATTGAGAGCTCTTTACAGGCAGTAGCTGTATAAGCGTTTGAGAAGATACTTTTAGTTATAAAAGAGTTAATCTTAATTTTCAGTACAACCAAAAGTAGAGTATTAGCGTATTTATTTTTCGAATAAAGTAAACACTTTACCTTTATGAATCTTTGACTAGACTGGAAGAAAAATGAAACATAGAATGTGCCAGCTGCGAATTGTTCTCAGATATACTGTAAGGGGAGGATTTTTCGTACTGCAGGCGAATGGCTGATCAATCCGTCACCACGCCTTTAGTTGAAATAACTATCAAAACCATATTTGTGTAAATCGTGGCATAAAGTAATTTTATTGCCAAAAGACGGTCTGCCTACTCCGTTAGGGATTACAGATGAAAGAATATTTAATATTAGGAGTTTTAAAATGAAACAAAGTCTAATGAATAATCCATTCTACATCATCTTTACGCTCCAAAACATTTATTAGTTGACACATTTCGACACGACATCCTATGGGATATTTGTTGAAAAAAAAAAGCTTTTGTTATACCTTCCCATACAAAAAGTTACACTTGTGTCAACAGTAATTTTTATTAGCCATTCCTTTCAAACATTCTGTGTTTGGAATACTACCAGGACCCCGATTCTGTAACTTCAGTTGTGTTACAGAATTCTGTAAGTTCAGTTTGGTAGAGCTCTTTCTTCTAGGGCAGGTGGTGTAGTCGATACTTTAGTTTATTTTGTAAGTTTGAGTCTAGGTCTAAAAATATATACCTAGAAGAAATGTGTGACACTCTGACTATTACTATTATCGCTGTATCGTTTCTTAGGTCCAAATTACAGGACGCGATTCAGACGCGATTCGCGATCTTTACTGGAATAGCAGTGGTTTTTGTCATTTTGATAGTGAGAGAAAAAGAGAATCAATACTTAAGTATGGATCAAGACTTGAGTACCCTTCTGTAATAGGGCCTTAGGTATACGAGGCGAAGCGGGGGAAGAGCAGGCCGCTCTCGCTTCCGTATGTTAGCGATGACGTCGAACCCGCTGCGCTGCTCCCCGCTTCACCTCACATACCTAAGACGCGGTACAGCGGTAATGGTCACATTATACTCTAACTTTAGTATTGGTCTAATTTGTCAGATAATAAAGGAACTTAGTGCAAAGATTAATCGAAAGACCTCAGAATTTTATCGTAATGTAAACTCGGAGTATTAAAGTCAAAGATATAGTTATGGTATAGTAATAAAATGGTATTTATTTGTAAAAGGCATTAGCTTTTACTGTATGGCCTGGCCAATGCTGCATCAAATGGTTTAGTCTGAGTTCAGGACATGTATTATTACCTACTTTACATGATTTAGAGCTTAAGTATGTGTTTTTGGTTTCCTTGACTTTTGTACCATCTACGTTTCCTTTATAATACATTATCAGGAATCTAAGCTCTCTGGCCATTTTAAAACATAAATAGTCGTTTTAATCAACCAAAACAAGGAAATAAAAGTTCCCTCTCAAGGCATACGTATCAAGAATGATAATAGTTAGTCTGTTTGTCAAGTTCCAAGTGTTAATGTCGATTCTTAGCACGTAATAAGTAACATGAATTATTGAATAGTCGGCGAGTGTGCTATGACAGTACATGACAAATGTGTTATCACGGTTGCTCTATGACAGTATTGTGTCTTTTGACATGGATTTTAGCCCTCTTTAAGAAATGTTTGATTTGGAAATGACGTTTTGAATATAAGACTTGCTCGAAGGTTGTGAGATATTTCAAGAATTTAACGCTGTTTTCGAAATGACTCATCCATTTCAAGATTATTGTTTATATGCATTAGCTTGTAAACGTTCACAACTGGATAAAGAGTTCTAGGTAACAACGATTGGTCTAATATGGTTGCTACATGAGACCTACCAGGATAACTTCAAGTACTGGGTTATTAAATTGCCTTAATTTTGAGGAGGAATAGGTAACATCACAAAAAAACGATAGCCTCCTAAGATTATAAGTATTAGTTTTTCTTAACTTTAAACTTACTTTATTAACTTCTTAATTAGCGCATTAATTTCTTTCTCACAATTTGTTCATTAATACACTTACACCTGAAATACCCAATGGGTTAGGCAGACCATCATGAGGAAAGACAATTGTCTCTTTCAATTATAGAACACTAGCTTTCCGCCCGCGGCTCCGCCCGCATCCTAATTTTTTTTTAATAAAAAGTATCCTATAAACTTCACGGAGCTCGAGACCTTTCCAACGAATGCAAAACCGTGGAAATCGGTTCGTGCGTTCTGGAGTTATAGCGTCAGGAAGGAAAACCCGACTTATTTTTATATAGTAGAAGATAAACGGTAACCCGTCTCTTTCTAGCCTATACATGTTCTTAGGTCCATTTCGAAAACGCTATACGTAACGGTTTTACATCTCTAAAAGATCGTAGTGTCAATATCAATTGCCTACGTAGGTGTCCGACAATTACCTTATCTCCAAATCTAGATCTATCGATCATATCTGTCTTTGTATATATCGTATTTCACAAATGGCCCATGAATATCTAATAACTATGCATCATAATCGTTTTAGTAGAGACACGTTTTGTTATGTGTAATTTGATACCTGACACTTTTACTTTAGCTTAGAGTTTGGGCATAGGTGTGACTTGAAATAGTGCTAAATTTAGCATTATGTAGAAGTGTTCAAGTTTGTTTGACCTTGACTTTTTAGTGGTGTAAATTTTAAAGACCTTCTGATTATCTGGATATTTGGGTCCGTCTTGGTATGTATCCCAAGAGACCCACAATAAAGGGGAAAAACTTTGTGTTGTCTTGTAAGTGTCTGGCTTATGTTTTATAATTTTTTTTACAAAGCCAACAAACATTTATTACCAGCCCTTAGACGTCCCCACCGAGGAGCACGGGCCTCCTTTCGAAACAAGAAGGGGATTTAGGCCATAGTCAACCACGCTGGCCCAATGCGGGTTGGTGGACCGCTCGTCTTTCGAAAATGAATTTTCTCGGACGGGTGGGTATTATTACGATGTTTTCCTTTACCGTTGAGCAAGTGATAATTAGAAATCCGTACATAAATCCGAAAAGACGAATTTAGTGGTACCGGCCCGCACCAGGATTTGAAACCACGACCTTCGGATTACAAGTCTGGCTCATTACCAACTGGGCTATCACCGCTAACACTAAATGGTTTATATATCGACACATTTTTTATGAGCTTTGTCATTCCACACTCTTTCTCTATCAATCTAGAAGTTAAATCCTTACTAACATTATAAACGCGAAAGTTTGTATGTATGTTTGTTACTCTTTCACACACAAACGGTTGAACTAATTTTGATAATATTTGGTATGGAGGTAGCTGACACCCTAGATTAACGTATAAGCTACATATTTTTTCCAAATTCCCATGGCAACGAAGTCCCGGGTGGAAAACTGGAAAGCTCGTCTTTAGTGGAAAGCGGAAAGCTTTAATAATTGCAGCAAGTATTTTTGTAATTGTCTTGAATTCCTCGTTCAATGGTTACACTGTTCAAATTAGAACGGAATTGTACTATTAATTTGAGACACTGGCAGTGCTATAACTACGTTGCAACATTATGCAACCAATAGCAATTGAAAAGGCGTCGAATCTGTCACAATCTGAGACGACAAATTGTATGACGAGTACGAACAAACCTAATGTCAGCTTACCAACAGTGGGGGCGGTATATTTTGAGGTCTGACCTCGATTTGTACAGTAAAGAAGGCAGGTTTTGCTGCTCTGATTAGATTTTAATCTGATCTGCATAACAATATATATTTAGATAAATAAACAAAAACAAAAAGCAGCGCAGGGTGAGCAAGTCTGAGGAAGAATAAAATTGAATTTCATATTTCAAATATTTTATAAAAAGTACGTTTATTTTTACAGGAACACTTGTTCTAAGTCAATAAATACACTTGTCAGTAACAAAATTCATACAAAGAAAGGATTACTTAGACATAATTAAATACAGTGTCCACAATATAATACTTAAAATTGAATTTGAATATAAAATTACTTTATAAATGTCAGACTGAATTTTTCGATGGCGTTTGTCCTTGTTGTACTATCTAAAAACCGGCCAAGTGCGAGTCGGACTCGCGCACGAAGGGTTCCATACCATTACCTATAAAAACGCCAAAAAAATCACGTTTGTTGTATGGGAGCCCTCTTTAGTATTTATTTTATTATAGTTTTTAGTATTTGTTGTCATAGCGGCAATAAAAATACATAATCTGTGAAAATTGCAACTGTGTAACTATCACAGTTCATGAAATACAGCCTAGGACAGACCTATCTATAAAAACGGCAAAAAAAACGACGGACGGACGGACAGCGGAGCCTTAGTAATAGGGTCGTGTTTTTTTACCCTTGGGTACGGAACCCTAAAAATAGCCAAATGTACGAAACAGGGTAAATGTTCGACTGACAATTCGGAACATCGGATGTCAGATAAGTATATTTCACTTCTGTGCCAGCTGACAGTGACAGGTACAGCTGACAGTGGTGACTAAGTATCGGTCGTAAACCTACGGAATAAATGCCTTGTACAATACCTTTTCCATTTAGTCACTGTCTTTACTTAAGTATAGATCGTTTTCTGCCACTCACTGTGTTGCAAACCGTACGTTAGTGTAACTAGATCACGATCACAATTGGTTACGCAAACCATTTATTTTTGCATGTCAAGTTCATATTGTAATGCTATGAAGATAATTTTGTCGGTCGTTTCACACGTGTAAATGACTGTTTCGTGTAAATTGACAATTGAAAATGGACACGACACAACAGTAAACCTATTCTAGTATTTTTTTAAGCTTTAAAATTACATTTGGTGACTTCAAATCACTTAGACTTTAAACTTTTGCAAAAAAAATTCCCGATTACCATAAGTCGATCCGCCGTGTGGTGATCGGTTAAAATAACACCACCCCATTTCTTTCCTTGGGTGTCGTAAGAGGCGACTAAGGAAACACAAATGAGACCTGCCTCCTATTAATCCACCCCAGGTAACGACATCTCAATTTGTTCTGAATCTGAGGTGTCATCCTATGGTCTCATGCGGTATGGTAGACTCTGTAAAGGGCCGTCTGGTTTGCGGCCACCCTCCTCCTACAGAAGTCCGACGCCAAACAGCTTGCTGTGTTCCATCGGTGCGTAGGAGTACCAGTGCCTAATAGGCATTTTCTGGGTTAACTCGCTCTATAGTCAAGATTGAGGTCAAGAGTTAACCCATCTTATAATAAAAAAATAAATAAAAAAAAGTCGAAATAGAAAGAAAATAAATTATCTTCATTACTACATTATAGAAAGATATAGAAAGTTGTATTTTTATTAAATTTATATAAGTTCCTTGGAGAAAGTGGTTCAGCAAAGTCAGTCAGTCATGATTAAGTATATCAGTAAAATTAAATAAAGAAAATTAAGACAACTGCCTGATAGACTTTTCATTAGAAAACTAAGTGACTGCTGACTAATAGATAAATGCTATTATATAGTGTAGGAGAATTTCTTAATGATAAATATACTTAAATAATGACAATGATACCTATTATTCTGGACATTAACTAATTAATTGTTTATTTGTATATTCTCCATTTAGATAGTTAATTTCATTTGTATTTTACGCTTTGATGACAAAAATTTTGCATGAAGTAATAGGTTAAACATGTGATATATTTATTCTTAACACATTACGACCATGTTGAAAGCAAATAAATTATTTCATTTCTTTTTATTTCAGCAATATCAAACATTTTGGTCTAAGAATTTACTTCAAAGAGTATAACGAGCGTCGTTCCTTTTTCTCATACAGCTTTGTCTCAATTTTCCCTATAGTAAGCTTACCTTAATAGTGTTTTAAGACATGGTCGTAACTGAACCTAAACATTCAATAAATATTTCTAAAATCATCCTTTAAAGAAAAACATCAGAAACTATTTTAAAAATGAATTAAATAAATAAATAAATAAACGCTACACACTCAAAGGCCCACAGTAAGGTTTTCCCTTGTGTCGTGGGTCCCCTGGAAAACACACAAAGACAAACACAAACACCCATGACCCGAGAACAAACATCTGCTCTTAGTCATTATGACTGTTAAATAATTACCAAAACTAAATTCACATTTTCATCACCATGTACTTTAGAAGTATTGAAAATATATCTAATGAGATTCAGCAATAAAAGAAAGAGGTACAGAATACGATAAATGTTGAGTATTAAACAGATAAAATATGTTTATAAGGTACCGGTTCATACGGCATTTAAAGAACTATATAGTCTTAAAATAGGATAAAATTCATAATTGTTCGGAAACATGGAATTATAGTCATTTATCTATAAGTAATTACCTACTTGGACATTAAAAATGAAATCGCCATTTTATTTTGAACGGTTTCGGCTTTACAAAGGGTGTTGTAAATTAAGCTGCTATTTTATTAAGTTACTGTCTTGTCTAAATTGTGGACGAAAGACTGACATTATAAATCATAAAGAAATAAAAAAAATAAGCGCTTCATTCTGAAATGCTAAGGTTTTCCCTTGTATCGGAGTCCCTTGAAACATACACAAAGACACACAAACACCCATAACCCGAGAACAAACAAAATTTAATCATGTTTTATCTGATGTGTAAGAAGTGGATTTTTTTTTGACTCTTTACAACCCCTTTAGTAAATATTTTTTGTATTTACTTTCTTAATTTGCGGAATCCTACAGGATAATAATTTTAATGTAAAATTATGTAGTAGTAATTTATAAGAGAACTTCTAATATAAGATTTGTAAGTAGACTTCTCTAAGCACCCTATAAGATATAATTGCTAATCCTTTTTTTTTCTCCTTGTAAGGGCCAGTAACTCGACACTGGCGTCCGCTTAAAAGGCAAACGAAGTCGCGCGTTCACGCTAGTCACATCGTATTTATGTCAATGTTTGAAACAACGGTGGGGATCGTAGTGAGTCACTATGTTTTTATCGAGTTGGAGTTCTTTGTGAAGTTGGTTTTGTTTCCAACGTATTAAATCAAGACCGTTTTAATGGTTTATTTCATTGTATCTCGTCTCTGCTTACCCCAATGGGACATAGGTATGAGCTTTATACAGTGAAAAAAGTTGTTTTTAACCCCCGATAAAGGAGAGGGGTGTTAAAAGTTTGTCGTATATGTGTTAAAAGTTTGGCGTATCATAGCTTCTATATGAATGGATCGTTTTTAATCGACTTCAAAAAAAGGAGGTAGATGCTTCCGAACTAAAAAAAAAATTTGAAATCGGTTTACAAATGACGGAGTTTTGAGGTAACAAACATAAAAAAAAACACCCGAATTGATAACCTCCTCCTTTTTTTGAAGTCGGTTAAAAACGATCCATTCATATAGAAGCTATGATACGCCAAACTTTTAACACATATACGTCAAAAAAAATTCCTCTCTACTTACCATATTTCGCTATGAATTCACCTATTTGCTGTTTTACCCGTAACCACTACTTACTCGTGAACACAGCTTTAAAAAAATATTTTTTTTTGTTAAAAATGTTTTATTATGCGGTTTTTTTGTTTAAAAGCTGACGTAATTGAGATGGATATTAGCTTATCTATATAAATAAAAATGAATTGTTGTTCGTTAGTCTGATTAAAACTCGAGAACGGCTGGGCCGATTTGGCTAATTTTAGTCTTGAAATATTCGTGGAAGTCCAGGGAAGGTTTAAAAGGTGAGAAAATATGGAAAAAGGGCGTAACGAAGTTGGCCGGGACAGCTAGTGTTTGATAAAAATGAATACAGCCGTTTAAGAGTTATAAGAAATAAATGTCGGGGGTTAAACCACATTTTTAATTTAAGAGTTATCCTGTGCGAGTTTCAGTTTTCCTAAACCACACACTCTCTTCACAAACACTTTCTTCCTGGACACTAAAATGGCAGTTTCATAGCCATTCGTGCAAATGAACGCTACAAAGTGTGGAGAAATAATTTCGGGATATATTCTGTGGTGTCGGCAATTGTACTGATATTATAACGAATGATGCTGCGGTGGATCGACCGTCTCAGCTTGTGGTTACGGGTTTGGAGTCTTAGGATGAGCTGAGGCGGAAACAAACCCTGTAAAAACCATTCTGTTTATTTTATTTTATAGAAAGTCGGTCCGCTCCTGACCAAAATCTAGTTAAGAGGCAAGATGTGGTCGATAATGTAGCAAGCTTGCCCAGAAGATGCCTATTCACTTGAACTTTAAAGAGATTCGGGTTATACGAGCCCAGAAATACAGACGCAGGCAGAGAATTCCATTTTTTAGCGATACGCAATATTAAAGATGAAGAGAAGCGCTCAGTACTGATCCTAGTAACCCAGACAAGGGAAAGGTGGTACCCAGCGGGGCATCTGGACGTCCGGAGGAAGAAAGGAGCAGGTGCAATGAGCTCATGCAGATCATGAACCCCGAAAACACTTGAAAAAAACACATAGGCAGGCTACTTTGCGTATTCGATTTGCGTAATAAGATGATAGTAATAGGTATGGTCTTCGCTTTTGCAATTGATTAAAAGCTATTCAAATAATCCACAGTACGGCATCAGAAGGGTAGGAAGAGCTAAAAGGGTCAGAAGGGACGTCTTAAGCTTATTGGCGACGTGCTAAAGAAAGATCGAGTTAAGAGTGCTTGAAAGCCAACAAGCATACTATGACATGAATTTTATGATTGTGAAAAATACAAAAATTTTGTTAGGAACTTTCAAAGTAGCTCTTTTTGGTCTCTTTATAAGACAGGTTCAAGATTTAGAAGTTAAGTAGAGATCAATTTAGATTGTTTGCTTAGTTTTTGGTTATGCATAGGTATGTATTGACCGGCTGATATTAGCTAGGGCATAATTTTTTTAAAATATGATTTTTAAATGAGATGAAAATAAAAATAATAGTATTGTACAAGTTGGAATACATTCTCTTATGACTTGAACCACATCGAGATGCATGAAAGCAATGAGTATTAATTTTTAAAGAATGCCTCGACGTGGAATTGTGATCGTGGTTTGATGTTCATGTGCTATGAAATATAAGTAAAAGTGTAGCAAGAAAATCTATTCTGTAGAAATAAGTAAAGTCTTGTCACTATAACATAATTTCCGATTATATATTAGACAAGCAACTATGGGAATAAACTGTTCAGCTCCAGAGTTATTCAGATATTCTTCTTACTTCTTACCAGCCCATATACGTCCCAACTGAAGGGCATGGGCCTCCCTTCGAAACACGAAGGGTATTTAGGCCATAGTCACGCTGGCCCAATGCAGGTTGGTGGACCGCTCGTCTTTCGAAAATGAATTCGAAAGACGAGCTTTCGAAAATGGACGGGCGGGTCATCACGATGTTTTCCTTCACCGTTGAGCAAGTGATAATTAGAAATCCGTACATAAATCCGAAAAGACGAATTTAGTGGTACAGGCCCGCACCAGGTTTTGAAAACGCGACCTTCGGATTACAAGTCTGGCTCTTTACCAACTGGGCTATCACCACTGTAACAGTCAATATATGTTTTGCCATTTCTGAGATTCAAATTAAGTTAATTTATGATAATAACGGCCGGTTTGGTCGAGTGGTAGTGACGCTGCCTCTTGATCGGCGGGTCCTGGGTTCGATCCCCAGTCGGGGCAAACATTTGTGTAAAAAGCAGATGTTTGTTCTCGGGTCATGGGTGTTTGTGTTTGTCTTTGTGTGTTCCAAGGGACCCACGACACAAGGGAAAATCTTAGTGTGGGCCTTTGAGTGTATAGCGTTTTATAATAATAACAAATCGTTTATTTCGGGCGGCGCCCGTAAGAGTGTTAGTATATAACTAAATATGTAGTTTTTCTGACAAAACTAATGTCATGTTTAAATTTTATAAAAGTATTTATAACCGTGTGGACATCCATCCAATTTAAATCTTCCAAAGAAAAATTAAATAAATACAATTTCTAACCCCGAAATAAAAAAGAGCGGTGTTATACGTTTGAAGTGTGTTTCTGTGTGTTTGTGCTGTCTGTCTGTGGCATCGCAGCTCGTAAACGAACGGACCGATTTCGAAAGCTGACCTTATCGAAATGGTTCTCAGCTATATTCGATAAAAATTTGTTAAGTAAAATCAATCAAATATCGGGGATGATAAAAAAATCGATTTTAGAGTTAAACCAACAGGGTCAAGCTGAAAACCAGCGCTGTACAATTTTTTGTACAGTACAATGCTGAGCTTGGCTCCTTTTGCTTAGGTTAATCTAGTTCTTACTTTTTACTATTAATTTAGTGATTGTATCGTTGATTTAACTTTAGCAATAAACATGATTTCATTTCATTTATTGAAGTGAAAACTTCTTTAGCGGCGTTGAGCACTTTTAGTATGGGGAAAAAATATTAAACTCGCGATGAACTCGCGTCAGATCGTCAGATGTCACGTGACCGTGATCGAAAATGCGTAGGATAGGATTGCCACCTGTTTTGAAGTGAAAACTTCTTTAGCAGCATTGTGTACTTTGAAGTATGGGTGGAAACCCGGATGGATGGCAGCCCTATGGTAAAATTATTTGTGTGACAGATGTCAACGATGTCAACGATTATTCGCACATAGTGCGCAAATACCAAAAGACTATTTTACTGAATAGAAAGTAGACAGTTTGGTCGAGTGGAAAAGTTGCCAGATTGTAAGCAATAGGTCGAGGGTTCGAATTCTGAGAGAATAACGGACTCTTTTTGTGTATTTTGTTTTATTTCCATATTAATGCACAACGTTAATGTTCAAGTTTTCAATTCTGCCGGCACTCCCGGAGTGCAACCCGTTGTTTTTTTAAATGTTTACGACATATGCATGCAGTGGTTTAAACAATGCAAAGGTTAAACCTCCGAACTCCTTAACCCTAAAACAGAAAGAAATGCCGAAAATTGCAGCCAGTTAACTTCAAAGCAACAAGCCGACTGACAACTAAATACTACCTGCATCTCGCAACTTTACCGTGTAATTAGCTCTGACAACTTTAGTTAACCATAAATTAGTTTAGTTAACTATAAATTAGGTTTCTTAAGTTTAAATCTAACTGCCCTTTGTTTAAAACTGTAAAACTTCCAAGAATTAAGTGAAAGGAGGTTCTTGAAACAGTGTAAATCATACCAGCGGAATATTTATACTAATGTTGTAACGATTATGCGTGAGAATTTTGGTCTCAAAAATAAGAACTTAAGTCTCAGCCTAGTGCCAGGGCAAACATTTTTTTAATTATGTTTTATTTAGTAAGCAAGTTGTAAGACACGAATAAAATACATTTAAATGCTATGAATTCTTCACATTGATGGGTCCTGCGCCACCCGGATCCAGCGGCTTCCCGCAATCTTAACCAGATTGTGGGTCCATCTTGTGGGAAGGCCAGTGTCTAGCAAAGATTTTATCAATTTCAAATGTTTATTAGAGAACAATGTTCATTTAGCAGTGAATTTTAGTGAATTAATTTTTATTTTCGCTAGCTGTATAGCAGTTTTCCTATAATGCAACAGTTGATTTATTAGTTTATATTGATGTGGTGCCTTTTATTTAGCGAAAATTTATGGGAGAGTAAATAATTTCTTACCGTGAAACTGAACAATGTTCCCCAAGGAAGCCACATAAAATTCTATGAAAATTGTCTAGTTTGTTTGCCTTCCTTCCACGTGTTAAAGACAAATTTCTTAGTAAACAATTTTTGTTGCTATAAGATACTTGGAAAAATAAAGATTGGGTGATATAGGTTACATTTTCGAACAAGTAAAGTTCCACGTGAAAAGCTAGTTTCAGCTAATTAACTTCTCAATGAATTTACGTGATTGTATGGTCTCCTACGGTCTTAAATGAATCCAAGTAAACCCACAAGCGTAAAGTAGAACAATTATAAATCTGTTAACAGAACAACTCTCGCAAATCTATTTGTCTCGCTTGCACTTGTACTCGCTAACGAAGGTATAAAATTTGAATAGATTAGGATAGTTGCACACTAGTTTGACATTATTATCGAATGAAAAACGTATAAAAATTTATCTATAATTTTAATTCCTGGATCATGGTCAAACTTACTCTGATTATTTGCTACAAATTCCAGATACAAAATTCTGCATTTGTTGTTTTCGATTTTCTGAATTGGCAACTTTTTATCTTAATTCACAATTGTCTTCCAATGAGGCTGAAATAGACACTTAAAGTGATCTGAAAACCTCAACCAAATTTTAAATAAAAAATTTATAGCGACGTGATTAGGAGAAGAGACGATCATCAAGTCTAGAAGAGATGGAGTACAATTAGGAAAGTGGTGGGTGGCATTTGTTGGAAGAATTTGAAGGTTACTGGAACTAACTAAGGATTTCAAGGTAAGAGACCGGGAATCATTCTTAAGGAGGCAGGTGTTGAAGTCACCCATTATAATTGTATGTTGGTATGATGGGACGAAGTCTTCAAGGAGTTTTTCAAACGAGGAAAAAAAGTTGACCTTCATTGAAGGACTATAGAAAACTCCTAGAAGGACTTTCGTGTGGGAAATGGTGACTTCGAGGAGTAGGTGTTCGGCAGTATTTTCAGGAGGTGGTTGAGGAGATCGACTAAGAATGGAAAAGGGGATGTTACTACGGAGATAGATAGCCACACCACCATGTGAGGAGCTCGTTCTGTCGTTCCGAATAAGTTGGAAGCCCGGTAAGGAATAAGACGTGGAAGGTAGACTAGGATGTAGCCAGGACTCTGAAATAAAAATAGCATGGATGTGCTGAAAATCAAAAGTGCCCAATAAGTCAGCGTAGTGTGCATGGATACTTTGAGCGTTGATATGCACTATATTAAAGTTTTTCTTGACATTAAGAAATTCAGCCTCCAGCTCATCTCTCAAAGAAGGTACGGCACTATGAAAACTGTCGTCACTTGAAGAAGAGGAACAAGATAGAAAATCAAAGTTATTATTGCTGTCGTCATTGCTACTCATGATATAATAAAATAACTAAATAAATAAGTATGTATATAATATGAATAAATAATTATAATCAAAAACTAAAAATCTCGATTCATACATTCTACCCGCTAGCAACCCTGCTAAGAAATTGCGTGAAACGAAACGTAACAAATGATAAAAATAATAGAAACACACTAAAACACAAGAGGGAAAAAGTTGAAAGAGAACAAAAGGCAAGTTACGAACAAAAAAAATAAAAAAAAACATATTACCATTTCTTCTACCCGAATAACTGTAACATTTATATTAAAAATAAAACGGACTGTCGACTGAAAGCTGTCAAAATTGACAGCAGTACATAACCTATTACATTACATTTTAAAAAGTGAAATAAAATTGAATTGAATTTAACATTTTAATCACAAAATATAATAAGTGGGTAAAAAAAAAAAAACAACAACAACTTAAAAAGAGTTAAGAGGGTAAAATTACGAATTGGGCTGGGATATAGTGTAATAGTGCCCGCAAACTAATTGTAAAACGCAAGGAAGCGAAAAACATTGAATGCTAACTGAGTTATTTTCGCACGGCCGCCGCTCTTAAATTCCTTGTCGGTTTTGCAGTAGGATTGGCTTTACGCTCACCAGCGTCGGGCTTACTTGCCAAGGGCGTTGCTACAGCCGGCCGTGGAATATCATCTAGCTCTGCGAAGGATACTACCTTGTGTCGAGTTCCGTTCGGCTCGGCTATAACGATAGTCCCGTCTCTGGTCCAGCAGTTAGTAATACCAAATCTTTCACGAGCTGCTTTAAATACGGAATGCCTTTTCTTAGTCAAGAATTCTGAAATAGTAATGCCGCTGCCTTTTAAACTCGACTTGTCAAACCACACTCTGTCCCTTGTGTCGACATTCTGGAATTTGACCACAACTGGGCGAGGCTTATCACCAGCTTTGGGGCGCCCCAGGCGATGCGCCCGCCGAAGGTCTTCAACAGTAAGCGGCATTGCAGTGTGGGTATCAACGCACCTTATAATGGCTGCCGCAACATCTTCATTCTTTGACTCTGGCACGTTGTGGAAGAGGAGAATTTTACGCCTGCTGCGCATCTCTTGACGGTCACACTCACGTGCTACTAGGTCCACCTGCTGCTGCAGTGTCTTCAGGGCAACTATGACAAAGGTCTTGAAGGTGGCAAAGTCGGCTGCTAGCGACGAGAGAGTTGGCGAAGATGCTGGCACTGAAGCCCTGCTAAGCTGATCTTGAAAGCTCGCCATCTGAGAGTGCATGGTAGCAGCCAGTTTCTCAATAGTTTGCTTGACATCTTCCATTTTAAGTGAATATGTGATGTGAGATAGTGCTGAGTTGATGAATCAGGAAATCAGTGGCAGTATTGCAAGGATTTCACTAGCAGGTAGAATTAGTAACTAATACATTAATAAACAGTACTTTTTGACCATAATATATACGTAAATTTTTAATAAATTCAAAAAAAATTACTCAGCTAAAACAATTTTGTGTTTACACACCAACTACCCACGAAGAAAAAAAAAAAAAAAAAAAAAAAAAAAAAAAAAAAAAAAAAATCTTAAATAGCTTTGTGTCATAGATAGATGACGATTTTTATATCAGTAAGATTAAGCACTATTTTCTAAAGATGGTATAAAAGATTCCATACGCGCAAGTAGATAAAAATTATTTGATCTGTAGAACTTCTGTGGGAAAAAATTAAGAGGTGCTAATCGTGGGCTTGAGATGCGATATTTGTTTTCTTGCTCTGAACGTTTGTTTACTTTCACAAGCTCACATTATTTCTAAATTGACATCAAAACACTCCTATTCAAGCATTTGGAATGAATATGTGAATCGCACGAATTGTAAAGCCCTTTCTACACGTCCATATTTCGCGCATGCCCTGTGCCGGCCAGCGCAGACCAATTAGCGGAGTCACTGGATAGTAATGTCGTAAATCCAGGACCGTTAGAAGCGCGGCAAATTTAAATAAGGAATTCCAATTTTTATACGGAATTACCGCATAAATAACATGGGTTTTAGTTAAATGTTGAGATAGGGACGAATGATTAGAAACTGTATTCTCAGAAATCAATTGTAAGATATTATTAAAAAGCTAGTATACCTAGCATGCCTAATAAATACATATTTTATGTTTTATAATAAAGAAACAGGGAGATTAAAGGAAAAATAAGCGAATAAGAAAAATAAATATTTTTATTTTTCGTATTCGCTTTTTCTCAGTTTGTTTGAAATCTGAGGTGTCGTCCTATGGTCTCATGCGGTGTGGTAGGCTCTGTAGAGGGCCGTCTGGTGCGCGACCACCCTCCCCTACCGAAGTCCGAAGCCAAACAGCTTGCTGTGTTCCGTCGGTGCGTGGGAGTACCAGTGCCTTATAGGCATTTTCTAGGTTAACTTGCTCCATCGTCAACCTCATCTATGACCTTTATGGTCAGATTGAGGTCAAGAGTTGACTCATCTCATAATGAAAAATAATAATAATTAAGGTTAGTATACTTAGGTACTTTATAACTTGCCACTGTAGCACTTGCCCCATTTGGTGGCTCTGCCAACCCTAAAAGGATGAAATAGAACTTAAATATATATATATTTTTTAAATGATGCAGGTCACATACAAAAAAATTACAAGCTGTTTTAGTTGAAGAAATTAAGTTGAAGTGCGAAAAATACTTCAGATTCTCAAAAGCTTAAAATCATCTCTGCCTTCCCTGTAAATGAACAAAGTGCGAGTATACATTGTACAATAAAGTAAAAATTCCAAGTCTCCATTAAAAGAAAAATACAATCGTAAATCAGTGGGAGTTATTAAACATTGTCGTTAAAAATTCGAGTGGTTTCAGAATAACAATACAGTGCATATTTCGGAACCGCACGATAAAGCGGTGCGTTCATCGATTACAAGTTGCACTTATACGGTACTTTATTGCACCAAGCAAATAACAAAAAATGTAAGACATGTAAACTTGACTATTAATATCATTCTGATATAGTTGGTTATCTTATTTAATTAACTAATTTGACTGCACTAATTTTTAACATAGGTTTTAACATTTTTTGACCTTTCTAAAGAGCACATTTAGAGTTTACGAACGAGATTAGGGTACGGTGTCGTTGACATCAAAAGTGCAATCTAATATAATTCCACTTTGTGGCAGGATTGCTTCAGGATTGTAAATATCAAATTACACGAATTTACTCCTTTGAAACCAAATCGTGCATTAAAAAAAATAACACACGGTAATTCTAAACATGAATCAAATGGAAGATCTTACCGACTTATAATTAATTTAACAAAACCAATTTCACCAAAAACATCATAATTCAAATGGTCTTACAGTCAGAACTTCCTCGTCCTTTCAAATGCAATCCACAAATTCATTTGCAAATTCAATACTTGCTTGATGCAATTCCCACCCGTATGTTTCCATAATATAAAGGACCTCCCGTAATGGGTTTGATTTTATGATCACTCTAATTGGCGACACAACATACTGCAAATATGGTCGCATAAAACCGCATGCGAAATGCATTCGAGCACCCCTTTCAAATATTTTACAGTTATGCAGCTGATTATGTTCCTGGGTGGATAAGGATTTTATTATCTTAGGAAATTACTTGTAAATGCTATTAGAAGTATATGTAGAGGTAAAACAACGTACACGGGAGAAGAAAACCTGATGGGGTGTTCATAAAGGCAATTTATCATGAGTATTTCCGCATATTAATGTAGAGGAAATAAATTAACAAAAATGCCGGTCTGCCTGCTGTTCCATTTTTGCAATGCAATGCTCGACAGGGTTCATATGTAAAGAAGCTTAATTTTAGACTAAAACCTTTTTATATACTCTGACATATGAATAGCAATTAATGATGAAATTAAGGAAGCGAAAGAGATATATTTGGATCATAGCAAGTGGCAATCCGTGGTCTCTGTCTACCCCAACGAGAAAAAGGCGTGAGCTTATGTATGTATATGTATGTACTTCCGTGTTTTTCGGATAAAATGAGTGAAAATTTATTTAAAAAATATACTTGGATCGATCAATAGAGCCAATTGGATAAATATTCATAATTAAAGCAGCTCAAGATATTCTAAATACGACATTTTTTCAATAGGTTCCTTTTTAACCGACTTCAAAAAAAGAGGAGGTTGACGACCTTATTTGAGTTTCAAAATCAAAATCAACTTCACAGAAAAAGCTCGTCAATTAAAAATTTAATTTCGTTTATTGAGAGGAAATTTTTGGATATGCAAAAATTTTAAGCCTCTGAGAGGCCTCCAGTTTTAATTGTTTTAAAGATAAAACAGAAAACCTAAGGCACCGTTTAAAAACAATGTCCTCTTTTTTTTATTTTAATTTTTTTTTAAACGAACCATACTAATGTTCTGAATGCCAAAATAACTTTGTCTGACTGTTACATTTTCATTGATTTTGATGAAAGTATGGATATAGTTTAAGGTACAAAAATGAACCTAGACTAAATTGTATCCCGAAATTTTGAAGAGTTCCTTCGGGAGCGTGATATTACCGAATTCTACACGGATGGAGTCACGGGCGGAAACCTAGTTTAAATTAAAACAATTGAAATTCAGAAAATTAGGCAGCGGCTTTCCGATGTCGTCGACGGCGGTTTTTTAACTATAGTAGATTGTTCACCGAGGGTGGAAAGAATCAATTCCCGTGGTATTTAGACTAGTCCGAGTAGGAATTGATTCTTTTACCCGTGTTTAAACACTCTACTTTTCATTTCGAATATGAGGAAAGCAAAACTAGTTGTTTATCTAATCTAAACTATTTATTGATAATATATAATAATATTAGTAGTACTTATTTAAAATTTATTGTCAAATTAGGACAATTCGTGAAATCAAAAGTTACATTTTAAATATGGAACTCACCGCGTAATTGTTGCGGCTTATTCTGCTCAAAGAAGTTTGCGCTAAGTTCACACTGGCTGTTTAGAAACTCGCATGGCCGCAGCATTTTTTTTAATTAGTTTTTTTTTTTTTTTTTAATTAGTAACCAAATTGGTTACGTACTCAGAAAAGGCTATGTTAGGAGTATCCAAATCCGATGAAGCCAACATGAATGTAGAAGAAGCGAAAGAGGTGTGTTTGGATCGTACCAGGTGGTAATCTGTGGTCTCTGCCTACACCAACAAGACGTGAGATTATTTACGAATGTGTAAAAGATTTCTGCCTAAAATATTGTGGTGTCCCCCTTAGGGCACATTACTGCATATTAAAGTATTACGAAATGCCAACCGTTATGCGTAGGAGTTGATAGTAGACGTATAAAACGTTCCCGAATATTTATAGACCAATACCGGTCCACAAAAGATTAATAATTAAAAATTCTTTCGATTGTGAATCGATGTACTGTATTTTTTGTCAAGGAATATGAAAAAGAATAGAACAGAATAAAATACTTCTTTACTTGCATAATTTGTTTTTGTCAAGTTGGGTCTTGAGCATGCAAGTTAGGTTTAGAAACATTTCAAAGCTTATACCTGTAAGAAGGAACATAACTCTACAATTGGGAATATTGTATCATCCCCAATATTCATCGCTTATAACTCGGAAACGGCTTAACCAATTTCAAATATATTTAAGAACTATCTCGATTACGTCAGCTTTCAAACAAAAAAAACCGCAATGAAATCGTTTTATTCTTTTGGGAGCTACGATGCGACAGACAGACACATAGATACATAGCCACACAAAGTTATGTGACCCCTTTTTTTGTCGGGGTGAAAAATATAGATTCGGCTATTCCACTTACAGCAGGGTTTCCCAACCAGTGAGGCGCGCCCCCCTTGGGGGGCGTCGAGCGGTTCCAAGGGGGGCGCAGAGGTCCCTTATTTCTGCCTATTAAAAAAAATACTAAACTCAATTGGTTACTTTTTGTTGTATCCGTTCTCCACGCGACGAGTCATAAAATAATAGAGAAGAAACGGTTCAGGTTAACTGCATATACTCGTAAAAACAAAAGGTACATTTATTAAAATTATATTGTCATATGAATAAAAATAAACACCCTCATTTTTATCACTTTATCATTGTTTGTTTAATTTTCTTATATAAACTCCCAATTTCAGCCCCTAGAGGGGGGCGTAGAATTTTAGCTCAGCGTTAGGTGAGGCGCATAGGTTAAAACGTTGGGAACCCCTGACTTACAGACAAACAGATTCATAAATACAGAGATACACACGTCAAACTTATAAAACCGTCACTGGTTTAGATATATACATATAAAAAAAAATAACTAACTAAGTATATTATTATAGTTAAAAAAGCAAGTATTAACAAGATAACTTAATCTCGTACACCATGTGTTCAAAAAGCACGCAAAGGTTTAATCTAGAAATAAAATCTGTGGATACTAAAAATAACAATAAAAACCCTCTTTTTGTGAGGGGTTAAAAACAATCTTGGTAGGAACCTATAGCTTCCAAACCAGACATATATGTAAAAGGTCCTTAACAGCGTAAACCCAGAACCGAAAGCTCAAACCTCGCCACACCTCGTTACTCCTCCTCAGGCGAGTATAACTCAAAATTTCTAGTTACTGGCGACAGATTTACTTGAGACCTGCGCAGACGCATGCGTAATGTGCGTGGTTTTGTGTGTTGGTGGTGGTATTTTGAAGTGTTCTAAGTGAAAATGAAGTGGGAAATAATAACACTCGTATGAAAAATCCCAACTTGGTTCTAAAAGTACTAGATTTGTGTTTGTATGTAACGAATAAACTTAAAAAGTACTGGACCGATTTTAAAAATTCTTTCACCATTAGGATGCTACATTATTCTTGAGTAACATAGGCTACATAATTTTCCCGAATTTCTACGGGAACGAAGTCCCGAGCGGGATGCTGATACTCAATAAATATGGTTGGTTTAGTATCATGAATGTAACTGAAAACTTTTTCATTTTCCATTGCTCTTTGTAACTAACGAAAGTACTAAAACCTTAATCTTAATGTGCTCTTGTATTTTTGTATAAATTAAAAATTCCTTAATTGCGGACTGAGGGCATTACGAATATCATATGGACGAAAGGATTTGGTGCTGATGATTTCATTTCTCATCATCAAAGTAATGACATCAGTGACTGTAATAAAGTCGTCCACATACGAGGTATTTATTAATGAAAAAGGAAACTTACTACACGAATTACGCAACTTTTCGAATAAACTACCTAGCTTTACACACTTTTACCACTAAAAGTTGTAGTATTTTCATTGTACAGGGTGAACAACACATCATGCTATACAAAACTGTCAAATTTCTTCAATCGATTTTCAATTTAATCTCCAAGTATTAGAGTTTACTATCCATTGGGGAAATTTGACAGTTTATGGTAACCTGATGTGCTGTTGACTGTACAAGTATTTTACGGGAAAAGCAGATAAGCGAGGAAACTATGATTTTCTCCTGGGTTCGATTCCTAGTCGGGGCAAATATTTGTGTAAAAAGCAGATGTCTGTTCTCGGGTCATGGGTGTTTGTGTCTGTCTTTATGTGTGTTCCAAAGGACCCACGACACAAGGGAAAACCTTAGTGTGGGCCTTTGAGTGTATAGCGTTTTTTTTTTTTTTTTTTTTTTATACCTTCAATAATGACACTAAAAAGTTTCCAAAGCATTTTTTTGAGGTTTATAGCCTGGTTTGTTTTTATTGTAGACTAGAGTAGAGATGTAGCAACATACTCGTAGATCGCATCGACTGCGATATAGTAACGACATTGTCGTTTAGACGACAAAACCTTGTTATTTGGACGCCTACTCTCACATTTTACATTACTCTGGGATTCGCAGGATTGTTTCTCATAGACTTTAGACACTTTAGACATGGTATTGACAAAAAATATAATTTAATTCTTTAACGTATGCTAGTTTATTTATTAAACACTTAGGGGAAATTAATCATACTTGTATATTGTTCAAAAATTGTACTGAAGCTTTCGAAGCTTGTATTTTTATTCAATACTAGCTGTCCCGGCCAACTTCGTTACGCCTTTTATCCATATTTTCTCACCTCTTAAACCTTCCCTGGACTTCCACGAATATTTTAAGACTAAAATTAGCCGAATCGGCCCAGCCGTTCTCGAGTTTTAATCAGACTAACGAACAACAATTCATTTTTATTTATTCAATACTAGCTGTCCCGGCCAACTTCGTTACGCCTTTTTTCCATATTTTCTCACCTTTTAAACCTTCCCTGGACTTCCACGAATATTTCAAGACTAAAATTAGCCAAATCGGCCCAGCCGTTCTCGAGTTTTAATCAGACTAACGAACAACAATTCATTTTTATTTATATAGATTATTTTCTGCCAATTTATTGTTTAAGACTCTTGCTGTTTTTTTTTATATTATTATTATTAGATAGGTCAACTCTTGACCTCAATCTTGAACATCAAAGTCAATGATGGAGCGAGTTAACCCAGAAAATGCCTATAAAGGCTCCCACGCACTGTTGGAACGATATCCTAAAGGGTTCTTACTTCTATTTTAATTGGGGTGGGTGGGGTCAAAATATCTAAGTGCTTCAAAGCCGCCATCCTCACCTGTCTAGCGGTGCACCCTTCTGATCAACTAATGAGACTTTGTCGTATTACAACTCTACAAGGGTTTCATTACTTGATATCAAATTATAAACTTCGCCAATATCTGTTTTAATCCTTACTAATATTGTAAATGCGAAAGTAACTCTGTCTGTCGGTCTGTCTGTCCGTCTTTCACGCCTAAACTACTGAACCTATTTTGATGAAATTTGGTACGGAATTATTGGAGCGGGAAAGGACATAGGCTTCATTTTATCCCACAGTTGGGCACGATATAACCTGTAGTCCATGCGGGCGGAGCGGCGGGCGGAAAGCTAGTACTCATTATAATACTCTGACATTGGCAAAATCACGAAAGTCGTGGACATTCTATCAAGAATTGATTACTGTTTTATGTAATTTCAAATGAAGAGGTATTCGATATTTCGGTGTTGTTGCAAGCACTATGGTCACAGATGTTCAAGGTTATCTGTGACTGCTGAAAGAGGAATCTAGCTAAATTGATTGGAAATAAAATGTTTAATGGCGCTATTAGTTTCTTATCACAAAAATAAATCATATGTTAGTTCGGTTTGCCTTAAATTAAATTCAACAAGGTCACATATAATCTGTATATTACGAAAGATAGACACGCTGGAATTTAGTATTTTCCACATCTGGTATCGAATTAAATGAATAAACAAAGTCAGTTCTATCCCTTCCTAACCCGATTCGTAGTCTCTCTGGCGCACTATTTCCCTGCTATCTGGCACTTGTTAGTGCATGCGTGTAACTCACACAGCCGGTCGGCGTCCGCGCCAATAATATTGTAGCATCGGGAATAAAAGGAATTCTAAGTAGACTGGGAATCGGTGAAATTGAAAATACTTTTCTGTTCATTACGTTCTATATTATTTTTTCCACGTACAAAATATTCCATAACATACTATATAACTCTAAAATTTAAAAAATTGTATTAGTCCTGACATTCGATTGTTATAAATCTGTATGTCTGTCAGTGGCTTTATAACTTCTAAACGAAGGAACCGACTTCGATGTATTTTTTTTGTTTTAAAGCTGACGCAATCGGGATGGTTCTTAGCTAAATTTGATTAAAATTCGTTCAGCCGTTTAAGGTTGATGAAGGTCGGGGTTATACATTTTTACGCACTTTGCTAATATTTTATCTGTCACCCTCGACCTTTTTATAATTCGAAAACAGTATGGCAACATTTTATTAACATTGCCTCCTATGTAGTAGTGGTACTAGAAGCTGGGAACATAGGTGGCAAAGGTGATACAAATTTTGCCATGCTGTTTTCGAATTATAAAAAGGCCTTAGGGTGACAAATAAAATGTTAGTAAAGACGTTTGAATTATAACAAGTGCGAGTCGGACTCGTGCACGAAGGGTTCCATACCATTATCTATAAAAACGAGCAAATAATCACGTTTGTTGTATGGGAGCCCCCTAAAATATTTATTTTATTCTGTTTTTTAGTATTTGTTGTTATAGCGGCAACATAAATACATCTGTGAAAATTTCAACCGTCTAACTATCACGGTTTATGAGATACAGCCTGGTGAGAGATAGACAGACGGATGGACCGACAGCGGAGTCTTAGTAATAGGGTTCCGTTTTTATCCTTTGGGTACGGAACCCTAAAAAAGCCCTTAGGAGCAAGAAAGTAGTTCATCTCAACCCAAGACTCCTAAGCCTCATCTTTACAGCTGAAGGTCCGTCGACAAACATCTATCAATGTCTAATTGCACCTCTTCAGATGATTTGTTCCATCTACAGTTACTTGCTTTAAAATAACTCTTCCAATACTGCAGGGAACTCCACGTGCTAACTTCAGCATCCATTTTAACTTGAACCCTGATCATTGCAGCTACATTCAATTCTGAAAGTTATTGTGTTAGAAATAGAGCGGTAATGATTTGTGGGATGGATCTATGTATGTTGGTTTAGCCTCAAGGAATGGCATTTTGTATCGCTTCCCTAGAAATAGCGCTCAATTTTAGCGATGCTGCGTTTTATATTGCCTTTGACTGAAAAATGGGTTTATTTGGAATGTTTCACCTTTTTACCGCGATAAGGTTTTAACTGAGCCCGTATTTGATGCAGTTCTGACGGATTTCGAACCGACTTCAAAAAAGGAGGAGGTTCTATTTTCGACTGTATGTATTTATGACTGGGAGAAAAAGAAAACTGTAAACATCAGTAAGTGGGACGTGAGGGTCTTGCTGTATCATGGGCAAAAGGCTGACCACCTCTCACCATTACACAACATGTTCTATCTAATAACCCTGACCATTTGTGTCAAACGTGGTATTTGGTGGTTTTCTAGAACCACTGATGCTCTGCCTACCCCGTTAGGGATTACAAGCGTGAGTGTGTTCATTTCACCGATTTTTCCGCCATATGCGGACCGATTTTCAAATTTCTTTTTTTATATCGTGACGTTTCCTCGTTTTATATTGTTGTGGTATATACACAAACCGTGTCACGCCATAAAAAAAGTATAACTACGTAGTAAGGGTGAGGTCACAAAAGTCACGAGGTCAAGTTAGACTGACAGTTACCATGGCTGTTGTTGTTCGTCGGCTTTTGTCTCGCCCGGAGAGGTCAGGTTCTGAATTTGAATACGTCTGGGTGCCTATTGAAATCTGTTTTTTTTAATGGTTAAGGAAGGGGTTAAGGTGTTAGGAGTAACTACACAATGTAATGTATTTTTATTTTTAGGACTTGGGAAAAACATGACAAAACAAGTGTTTTTTAAGATCTTTTTTTAAGATCTTTTTACATCATTCTATCTTGGAAGTTAAATTAGTAAACGAAAATTTAGGACCTGTTTCAGTCCATGAAATTGAACAAACCCAAGGAACTAATGTCGAAATACGAAAATGAAAACTTCGCCTCTTTAACCAACTTGAGCGATCAACTGAATTAGGTGTGAGAAGTAAAAATTTTTTTTCGATAATTTTATACTTAGGAAAAATTATACACTTCCATTAGCATTAGTTGCATTAGTTGAGCGATCAATTGATTAGGAGGTGTGAGAAGTAAAAATTTTTTTCGAGAATTTCATACTTACGAAAAGTTATACAGTGCCATTAGCATTAGTTGCATTAGTTGAGCGACCAATTGATTAGTAGGTGTCAATATTTTAGAAGTCAAAATTTTTTCGAGAATTTCATACTTAGGAAATGTAAAATTGTAGTTCCATTAGCAAAAATAGAAACGAGAATACGGTCAGCTGATTTGCCTTTGGGAAGTTGGCTTTTTTTTTACGAATTTCCCATGGGAAAGTTGTTCAGTTTCACGGAGAGGATCACACCATAAGGTTACGCTCGCTATTTTAAGGTCACCCTACACAGGGTGACTTCTTAATCAGTACGCAAATTTTTCTTACAGTGTCAGTAACGTTGATAAAACGTAATTAAGGAGGAAAAAATTTTTATTTTTCCAAAATTATCAGATTTTGATACCCCTTTTTAACATCTTAGAGGATGAATTTTGTAAAACGCAGAAACACGGGTGTCACAAATTGTTTTGAAGAGTACTATTACCAAGTTTCAAGTCAATTGGACGATGTTTTTTTTTCCATACAAATATTTTGATTTATTTTCATGCTTCAAACGACATTTTTATATGAAACGATATTTTAAATTTTCATACAGTTTACGTACAAATTGCGTACTGATTAAAAAATAACGTGGTATACCCGTACCCGTATACCCGTGGTATCAGATTACCGCTTTGTTACTGCTGAATCGTTCTTACATTTTATCAGCAAGCATAAATGGTGGTATCTGTTCTATCTATGCTACCTTTTTACTCGCTTCTCTCATGAATACCTTATACCTTTTCTCTACTACCATATGCTAATAAGTAACGGCTTAAAATTTAAACATTGTCGACTTGTAACGACTTTTTTAACGAGAAATCCTTATTCTGTGAGTTTTGTACAAAACAACGGAATTCCAAATTCGATTTGGTATCCACTGATATCTTTTTTTTTTTTTTCATTTTTAAAATGTTCTAGATGTTTTTGATTGTTGTGATATCTAAAAATAATAATATTTATAGGTATGTTACCAGTGATAACCCTTGTGAAACGTGAATAAGTGGACACAGATTTCAAAATCAGTACCAGTGGATCACGCGGAATGTGCATACAGCGTTTTCGTGGGACCACCGATGGTTCGTTGACGCTCGATCGCCGAGACGCAAGGACACTTTAGTTAATAAGAAAATTTCTAGTTTTCATTAATTAAATCTTTAATTAAAATAGTTTGTTTGGAAAACTCCTCTCCTTCCTAATTCTGGTACCTAAGAAGGTAATATCGCGTCTCATATAAGGTTCTCATTTTTTCTTTTGAGTGTTGAGTGAGTGTTTGTATTTTTTTTACCAGCCTATATACGTCCCTACCGAGGGGCACGGGCCTCCCTTCGAAACACGAAGGGGATTTAGGCCATAGTCCACCAAGCTGCGGGTTGGTGGACCGCTCGTCTTTCGAAAATGATTTTTTCTTGGACGGGCGGGTTTCATCACGATGTTTTCCATCACCGTTGAGCAAGTGATAATTAGAAATCCAAAAAGACGAATTTAGTGATACAGACCCGCACTAGGATTTGAACCCGCGACTTTCGGATTACGAGTCTGGCTCATTATCAACTGGGCTATCACCGTTTTGTATTATAATCACAGTTTTTTCCAAGCTATTCAAAACATTTTTTTCCATCTAATAACCCCCACCATTTGTGTCCAGCGTGGTAGTTGGTGGTTTTCTAGAACCACTGAGGCTCTGCCTACCCCGTTAGGGATTACATGCGTGAGCGTATGTATGTATGTATTGAAAACATGATATTAGTTTTATTTTGGTATAATTGTAGATTTTCGTGCTTTAATAATTATAAATGATAAACTAGTCTAAACGCTTTGTAAAACGCGCATTAGGATGTCCGATTCCACGTACTATTCGAAATCGTTAGCATAAATTATTGCTCATTAAAACTAAAATATTTATCGAAAAAAGGTCACTGAACTGCTTCTGATTGAGAAATTTAAATAATTGTAATATAATATAATCTTTTCGGATATTCATCGCCTTACCCCAGAACCCAGTTTGTCGATGGAATGGTCGCTATTTTATCCGTTCAGTTGGCGAAATTGAGAACTATCCAAATTTCATACATCTAATGACGTCTGCTTTGATTGGTGGCGCCACCGCCAACTGAATTTTCAGTTGCAGGTAGTTCGCAACTTTACGTTCGGTTGGCGGTGACGTTGCTGGTCGGGGTGGTTGTCAGCAAGTATAGGAAAATTAAATAGTTCTTGATTTCGACACCTAAATGAGAAAATGGCGACCATTCCACTGACACACAACTTAAGTTACAGAATCGGGGCCCTGGGCTAGCTATCATCGCTTTTCGATCAACAAAATTAAATATTGACAACTCTCGCACCGCCATCTAACTCCAAAACAAAGCAAGCCTTTTACTATGGGTGCTAATTACAAATATACTAGGGACCATCCATAAATTATGTCACACGTGTGACAAGGGGGTGGGAGGGGTCATAAGTTTCGTGACGTCACATTTCAAAATGTGTTATGAGTATCAAAACGTGTAAACTATTAACGAAAAACTTAATCTCCTCAGTCTCAAGCACTCTTTTTACGTTTTTACTTTGGTTGAGACAATGAGTTTTGTTTGAGTTCCCAAAAAAATAACAACTCTATTAAGTACTGCTTTTATTAGAAAATTAAAAAAAAATGGAAATTATGCAAAATATGTTACGTCACGATAGGGAGGGGTGAGTCTTACAAATGTGACCAGCTGTAACAAGGAGGAGGAGGGGGTCAAAAAATCATGAAATTCATGTGACGTAATTGTGATGGCCCCAATCTACTTTTTTGAATAAACATACAAATATATATACACTAACAGGTAGGTTTAGTCCTTAACGTTAGTTTTTTTTTCTGTGCCCATAATCTACTACACGGATATGCATTGAAATTTAAAAAAACACAGATATCCAAACTCGAAAATAAGCAAGAAACCTAATATTCAATAAAAATAAATATTAAAATTGTCAATACTAGCATTATCTTCATCTAGAATTTGTTTGTGTTATAATTAATTCAAATTAAAACAAAATCTGTGGCTGGCAACATTCCGATCTTTATTTTCTGGAACTATTAAAATTATTTGGCCAAAACAAAACAATATTGGTTGTAAATGTAAATAAAACTATTTTTGCGAAAATTAGGAAGCTGATGCCTACTAAACTGAACAGCTTTTTCCAAAGAACATAAGTCGAAAAATAAATTAAAAAATCATCTCTACGTAAATTGCGCGATTGCCTACAAGTCGAAAGCTTTTTTTCAAGAATTTCCTATGTGTTTCTTGGAAAATGTTCCTCTTTCATGGTGAAAATCACCTTTTTTTTATTATTAGATGGGTTAACTCTTGACCTCAATCTTGACCATAAGGTCAAAGATGAGGTCGACGATGGAGCAAGTTAACCCAGAAAACGCCTATAAAGGCACTGGCACTCCCACGCACCGACGGAACACAGCAAGCTCTTTGGCGTCGGACTTCGGTAGGAGGGTGGTCGCGAACTAGACGGCCCTTTACAGAGCCTACCTCACCGCATGAGACCATAGGACGACACCTCAGATTCAGAAAAAAATGAAGTGTCGTTGCCTGGGATGGATAACTAGGAGGCAGGTCTCATTTGTGTTTCCTTAGTCGCCTCTTACGACACCCACGGAAAGAGATGGGGTGGTGTTATTCTTAACCGATCACTACACGGTTAAAACCTTCTTATTTGTCGTTAACTAACTTAAAGTTTCCAGAAACAGAAATGATCACAACTAAGTCGCTTAGAAGATGTTAGGGAATCTTAGGACTAAGTAAAAGGTTCACCAGTCTCCCACAAAATTTTGTCAACTAAAGTGCATTTTTATGTATTTAAGATAACTTTACCATATAGGCAAATTTTGTGGCAGAAAATAAATTACTTATTATTATTATTAATCCTACTAATATTATAAATGTTTGTGAGGAGTTCATGCTGAAACTGCTTAAACAATTTCGATAAAATTTGGTATGGAGGTAGTTGATACCTTGGATTAACATCTTGGCTACAATATTTTCCCGAATTCCCACGGGAACGAAGCCCCGGGAGGAAAGCTAGTTTTAAATATGTTTTCATTACTCATACTCTGAAAGTAGGTCTGAAGTTGCCTAAGGAGGGGCTTGAATGTAATACTTTTCAGGCTTAGGCAGAATCGCTTTCAACTGACAGCTTTCAAATTAAGTATTAAAAAAACATGTTCCGACATCCTATACTCTAATACAGCGCGATGTAAAATTGAAATAACAAAAGTGGAGTATTCATTAAAGAATATATATTTTAATGATATTTCTTTAAAATAAAATAAATTTTGGCAAAATATTTAATATTTTTTTTAAATGATGAAAATGAAAAATAATGGCTGAATAGCTGGCCAGCCACAGCAAAAAAACATATTAGGCGGGAAAGTGGCATTCCGATCTTCATTTGTTTTTTCGAGTTGGAGTTGTCGAGTTGCAATCCAAAGTCATACTTTTGGATTGCAGAGATTTGTATGAATGCAATGAGTTCAGCTTATTGATGTTGTTATTTCCTTCGTATTCGTAATGAAAAGCACAGTGTTCACCTCGGGTGAAAGACTTATTTAATAGTTCGAGGGACTAAATAAGTTATTTTTAACCCTTAAGTAACAATGTACTATTTTGAAGTGCACTATTTTAAAAAGTACTCAATGTTGTATGTTTGTACGTATTTTTTATGTTTGTGTGTTTGTTGTGTATGGCTGTATGTATTCAATAATAAATAAGTAATGTATCGGGTCCATCTAGGTCAATGATTCAAATACTTTAAAGACTCATAAAATTGATTGACACACTCAAAGCGGTGACCATAATAAAATGTTCATTTTGGACTTGTAATTTAGTAGCGGTTTTAAAGATTGAGCGATATCTTTTACGATTTTACTGAGAATTGATTTAATTTTTATTCAATATAGTGGGCATGACATCATAATACTATACCTACAGTCTTCTAAATAAGTCTTCTTTGTTCTCATATAATATTTCTTTACTGTTATAATATTAATAAGTTGTTAATTTGTTTCAGGTAATTAACTGAAACCAGAATTTTATAGCGGTTTGTGAGGGGTAAAGTACTTTTTTATAACTTTAAAAAAAACTTTTTTACAGAAATATATAGGAAAAGTATTTAAAAAATTATTTAGTTAATTGAAAATAGACTTTTGTTGTCAGTTGTTAGATAAAAAACATCACAACCATGTGATCTAGAGTATCTAGAGTACTTTTACTTCAGAAAAAATATGAGTAAAACTTAAAAATATTGAACTAGCATAATTTGGCAGTGTCACTTTTCTATTTTTCAAGTTTTAATAGTAATATTTCTAACATTAAACATTTTGTATAACCCTTGATATTCATACCTTATTCCTCTTAAATGGCTGAACAAATTTTGATCAAATATAGCTAAAAAACATCTCAATTATGTCAGCTTTCAAACAAAAAAAACGCATACACACAGACATACAGATACTCACACACACGTCAAACTTATAACACTCCTTTTTTTGTCGGTGGTTAAAAATATCGATCTACTCTGAAAATCATACTTTTTTATTTTATGAGTTTTACAATAAGGTTTCTAAAAGTACAAAATTTGACGGCCGGTTTGGTCGAGTGGTAGTGACGCTGCCTCTTGATCGGCGGGTCCTGGGTTCGATCCCCAGTCGGGGCAAACATTTGTGTAAAAAGCAGATGTTTGTTCTCGGGTCATGGATGTTTGTGTTTGTCTTTATGTGTGTTCCGAGGGACCCACGATACAAGGGAAAACCTTAGTGTGGGCCTTTGAGTGTGTAGCGTTTATTATTTATTATTATTTTATTATTACGTTCAATTAAATCCATACTATCCATACTTCCATACTAATATTATAAATGCGAAAGTTCTAAACTACAGAACCGATTTTGATGAAATTTGGTACAGAGATAGATTAGAGCCTAGAAAAGGACATAGGCTACATTTTATCCCACAGTTGGGCACTATACAACCTGTAGTCTACGCGGGCGGAGCCGCGGGCGGAAAGCTAGTATCTTATAAAAGTAAAGACACAAAATGAGATCAGTCGTCCCTAATGCAATCTAGTTTTTGGGAGTAGGTAGGTACATTATAAGAAAGCGAAGTTCCCACTCTATAAAGAATGCACGGGTTAGAAAGGGACACATATATCGAAAAACCAGTTTAGGAAGTGGAAAAAATAGACGTGTTGAAATACTTACATGGGACGCGGATTAAACTTGAATTCATGTACGGATAGCAGAGAAAGTTCAAATGTATTAGTGTTAATTAAAACAGAGAAGAAGATAAAACTTGTTTGTTATTAAAATAGAAGCTTTTTTACCTTATAAATATCCTGCAGTAAATAGTTTTTTAATATTTTTAAAAATAAGAAAGATATGAACGCTTATGACACTCATTGAATCAAAACGATAACTTCACAGTTTTAAGCTTTATTTTTCTTGCAATATTTTATTATTTCGAAGCATAGAACAACAAATTAAGCTCGTTGAAAGATAAAGTATACATTTAAAAATGTACTAAATTTAATGGGATTTGTTGCAATAAAAATGCACCCTGACAAACATATGTAAATACCAAAAGACTTTTTTGATATTTCAATAAAATGGTGACGGATGCATTAGGCATCGTTAACTTTGATTAATTATTGGCGCTTTGCATTAACATGGTAACAAAAGCAATCCAATTGGCAAATAAGGAATATCAAGCACCGCACATAAAAAATCTTCCAGTAGCAATAGAAGTAAAATTATTAAGAAAAAAGGAAGAATTTTACTTAATTTTACCACTCTCTGTGATGTGATTAGTTAGAATTATTTTATACTACAGGATACCTAGGACTTTGTTACCCTAAAATCCTTCTTTGTTCCTTTTCAACGTCATATTAAAAATTTAAAAATTGTGTCACTATTCGAAATTCGATTGCGTGTTTCAACGGCTGAACCGATTTTGATCAAATATAGCTACAAACCATCTTGATTATACGTCAGCTTTCAAACAAAAACTGCATCGAAATCGGTCCATTTCTTTAGGAGCTACGAAGCCACTGACAGAAACATGGATACACGCGTCTTCTTTTTTTTCGGGGGTTAAAAATAAACCCTTGTGTCAAATTTCAGTTTACAACATCCAAGAGTTTTCAGCTTTCTGTGGTTTGCATTTTTATTTACATAATATTAAGAAATAGTCATTTAAATGAGATTTGTTATTATTACGTTTTCTTGCTAACCCTACAAATGAGGCCTTAGGTTAAACTGTCACAGTGGGTTGTATTTAACACCGAACTATCACCCAGATCAGATAACATTATAGCTGATAAGTGATGATCGATGGATAACAAGTAATAACATAAATAAGTGTTGACAAATAACTATACTATGGTCTTTGTTGTAAAGGTGAGTGTGCTATGTAGAGGTTAATGTGTTAAGCCAGAGAACACACATGTATTCATACACACACCACACACACATACACACCGTTTTGCAATAAACACTTAAAGAATTAAAATCCTCCATTATGATATTTTAGTTTTAAGTCAGTGACTTTAAATAAGTTAGTGGAATTTCAAGGGGTGCTTTTTCTCATGAAGCTGAACAAGTTTCCCCAAAGACTCCGTATGAAATTTTGATTTTTTTTCACATTTTAACCTATATTCCTTGGGGCGAGTTATTCAGTTTGTGGGCTGATTCTCATCCATAACTTTCGCTAAAAAAGATTAAATTCAGTCTGTACTCTCGAGTCAGATCCTATCTAGTCCTGCGAGGTTATTGGTGGTTTAGAAATAACCGTGTATATATATATATATATATATATATATATATTATATATGTACAACAGATACACGTCAAATTTATAACACCCCTCTTTCTTTGTATGTGTTGTAGGGAAACCTATCATGTAACTACATATTAAAATTATGTAACATACTCGTATATCTGCATTACTGTTGGTTTTCTCAATAAAAAAGTAAGCGTTGATCGACCAGTTAGCTTTTGATACAACACCTAATTAAGGTCACGGAAACCAGAAAAACAATCTCTACACTTGTGTTGATAAATCATAAAAAACATTATTCAAAATCATTTGACATTCGTATTCACACTTTCTCGTATCTCGTTACGCAAAAGGTCAAAATAAAAGTCAAAAAACCTCCCCAAACAGCATTAAAAGGGTTTAATACAAGCGGGGGCCATTTCCTTCTGCATTCACACCTTTAGAACAAAAACTACCGGCGTCAGGACACCTGCATTACAGACATTTGATCCCTGCTATAGTATAGATAGAGACATATATTATGTACTAGCTGTCCGTCTGCGACTTCGTTCCTAGGGAATTTTTCTGGTAGATTTTCATTTTTTTAAATATAAACCTGGTTGCGACAATAAGGAACACAGCAAAAAAAAATCAGCCAAATCGGTCAAGCCGTTCTTAAATTATAGCGTGACCAGAAGAAATAGGAGTTCATTTTTATATATTATTATTATTATATTTTTTTAACTCTTTATTTGCACACACATAAATATAAACTGACAAAAACAAACAAAAACAAGAAAGTGTACAGAAGGGCAGCCTTATTGCTAAAAGCAATCTTTTCCAGGCAACCTTGGGGTAGAGGAGAAATAATAAGAAGGTAAAACAGAAGCGGGTGGTGCAAATATTAATGATTAAAAAAATTAAAAAATAAATAAAAATAAAAACTTAGTACTTAACTATTTAAAATACGTAGAAATAGAAATCAAATATAAGTATATAAAAGTATATAAGTATATATACATTGTCAAACACGTTATATTGTAATTTTACTTAGTAAGATTATAATCTCGCGTTACTTTGTGAACCGCCTCAATTGTTTTTTCATTTTTATTTGTTTGTAATGAATAAGCTCAAAAACTACTAGACCGATTTCAAAAATTGTTTCACCAATAGAAAGCTCTCTTATCAGTGGATGATATAGGCTACAAAATTTTCTCGAATTTCTATGGGAACGAGGCGTTTTTTTGCCTTACTGTGAAAGGCAATTCTGAGGTCAAATGGCTTTAAAAGTCCTTGTATCTAATTTTTTCTTAAAAAACACAAACGCAACAGAACAAGATACTTTGCATCCAAACTCGACTGTTCAGTTTGTATGCAAATAACGTTAAAACGGGACGCAATTAGAATTTTTTAAAACACTTATCGGTTACTGACAGGAATTTATCGGACCGTCATAATACCGGGTGTTTTTGAAGTGGAAATTGCGGGTTCCGTAGGTATTTTGTTTAAAAATTTTGGACTATTTTTGCTGGCGCTTCAAAAATCCTTTCAAATTATACCTCTAGCTATGTCGATATTTTAAAATAGGTATGTCCGCCATCTTGATTTTAATTTACATTAAACAACTTTTTGTGCTTGTGGAGAAAGAAGAGAAATTTCTTTGCCTAGCTATGGGATACTGGCAACGTGATATGTAATAATTGGCTTTTTTTCGTGACTTTGTTCTCAAAAAAAAAATAGAGCCACTCTCGGGTCTCCGAGCTATCTCTGCGCAATCAGGACGACTCGTTGCTTCGTTCCGACGTGAAGGATGGACAAACAAACAAACAATTTTTTTTTCTTTGTCAGCCCATACACGTCCCCACTGGAGGGACATAGGCCTTCCTTCTTAACACGAAGGAGATTTAGATCATAGTCCACCACGCTGGCCGAATGCGGTTTGGTGGACAATTGAACTTTTAAAAGTTTTAATAAAGATAATTATGACCATTAACTATGCCTACACGATAAAAATAAGAAGAGATGACCATTAATCTGCGGATCTCTAAACCCGCACACACAGTGGCGTTGACCCGGCTAGGCATCATAAAGATTGCCTCGCTTGGACTTAATTACTATTTTTGATGAGCACTAAACAGATTTGCCGGATACTTCTCTGATGACGACGAGAATTCACTCTGGAGAGGTGTCTTTTTTTATTTCAAGATTGAACATTAAAAATAATTATTTGACATAAAAAATTAACACTATAACACAACAAAAAAAAAGAAAAGAGCAAGAACACAACCAGAAAACGACAACACAACGTAATATGACAACAGAACTTAATATAACATTACACGACGTATTATAAAAAATAGACAACACGAATAATGTAAATATTATTTCTGCTGTAGTGCGATTTTAAATGGGACACAGCTCAGCATGGTTGAAGCCGACGCCTCAACGCTGGTAGTCAACGTTGAGGCCTATTCACATAAACTTCACGGTTAAGGCGACTTCAGCACCCGATAAAGGCAGCACACATAGGAATAGTGCCATCTCCGTCTCTCAACAGGCCTGGGCCGGCAGTGCGAACAGTGTCGATACACGAAGTTTACAGACTATGAAAGCGTGCGTGCGTAAAAACATGTTCGAAAGTTAGAAAATGAGATTTATGGAAAGGTAACAGCTTAAATCGAAAAATGCGTTAAATACTTATCGAGTGTGTTCAATCACGAACATTTTGATAGCAAGTTCAAGTTCCTGTGTGCATTTTACTATCGTTTTTACAGCTTAAAAGATACACAATATTGGGTATTTAGAGGTGACTTTGTAAGCTTTCTTATCGAACCAAAAGTGCTGAATCATGTTTTCAGCAAACTACTTATCTAGTTTATGTCCTGAATATTACCGTAGTATTTTTTTTCTTAGATTTAATGCAGTGCGTCATGCTTATCTACGCATCATAAATTCGTAATTTAGGTGCTGTAGTCGCCTTAACTCTTTAGGATTAGACAGAGAAAACAAGCACTTACTGAATGACTTATAGATATAATTTTACTCCCAGAAGTTACGATGAAAATCATTGAAAAATGTCTCACGATATCAAAGATTAAATTTGGGTAACTTAATTGTTTATCATCAGCACTTAATACGACCCCACAAAGGGGCATTTTTTTTAGGAATTTCATGTAGGTTCCTTGGGGAAGTTGTTTAGTTTTATGGGTGGAATCAACACCCCTTACCTTAAAGTTTTTTTTTTGCCGTGTGGTGATCGGTTGAGAATAACACCACCCCATCTTTTTCCATGGGTGTCGTAAGAGGCGACTAAGGAAACACAAATGAGACCTGCCTCCTAGTAATCCATCCCAGGCAACGACACTGAATTTTTTTCTGAATCTGAGGTGTCGTCCTATGGTCTCATGCGGTGTGGTAGACTCTGTAAAGGGCCGTCTGGTTCCCGACCCCTACCGACGGTTCCCTACCGAAATCCGACGCCAAACAGCTTGCTGTGTTCCGTTGGTGCGTGGGAGTACCAGTGGCATTTTCTGGGTTAACTCGCTCCATCGTCGACCTCATCTTTGACCTTTACGGTCAAGATTGAGGTCAAGAGTTAACCCATCTTATAATAAAAAAAAAGTTTCTCTAATTTAAAGTTATATTTTTCTGTATTTACTATTTTCCTATGAAAACATTTAATATACATTTTTTTCTTTCACTGTACATTGACCTTTGCCATAAATTACGATTCCTCTTCTTCTTCAACAGTTAAGTACATAAAATTATAATTTATTAACAAAAACATATAACTTGCAAAATACACAAACCTTCCCGATTGGCTATCGAACGGTTTCCCGATAAATCATGAGCAACGGTAGCATGAGCCGAGAGTCGAACCTGCGACCGATAGCCCGGGGTCAACGATACCATCGGACATTCGCCTGTTAATTGTTAGCCTTAATTGATGTACTTGCTTCTGTGCTGTGTTGGAGGTAGATTGAGAAATACTAGCTTGTATAGGATATTTCGGGTAAAATACCAGAGCTTTTTAACCCCCGGAAAAAAAGTGATATTATAAGTTTGACTTTGTGGCTGCTAAAGGAATGGACCAATTTCGATGCGGTTTTTTTGTTTAAAAGGTGACGTAATCGAAATTGTTTTTAGCAATATTTGATCAATATTGGCTTAGCCATTTAAAAGTTATAGAGAAAGAATGTCGTGGATGGTAAATTTGTTTTTAATTTTTAGAGTTAATGATATTCTTTACCTTAGTTCTTTAAAATGCTTTGAATTTCTTGTTGTGATTCGGAAATCATCGATTTTCCGAATGCACTCGGAATGTCCATGAATTTATTAGATTTATTATCTTCAATTGACTTTTTATACTAAGGCAATCAGCTGCAGCTCGAGTACGATAGCGACAAACTCGCGCGGCATGCCACGCTGAAACTTCACTTTGATTGCGCGAAAGCCCCGCGCAAAGGTTTGCTCGCCCTCTGGCGTTGTCAATTGACATTTTGACACGGGACCGCGGCGCAATACGTGAGCTATCACCATCGCGTCACGGTAATGTTACCGTGATCGCGTCGTACTCAATGCTGCTGATCGCAAATCCTCATAACTTGTTGGAGAGGCAATTTTTTTAATGTTTCGCCCTGTGGATTTATTATATTCCTCTAGAAAAGGTCAGTTTATTACAACGATTAACATTTTAATTTTCGGCGTAATTTAAAGTCACTAAGTATAAAGGCAATTTTTTTTTTCGAACAAAGACAAGCGAAGATTATAAAAATATCAACCAAATTCCAAGTGACTGCTGGATTAGTTGAGAATGATAACATTCATGCATTCAAATTTGATCCCTATTTTAAAGCACATAAGATGAATAATTAAATGAAAGGGACTCACGAGATTCGGTTTCTTTTGCTCGTGGGCGGCAGATGAATGACCTTTGTTTTTTCCGAAATCGAAAATTAAATCGTAATAATATATCGATTTTTTGGGCATCAGCCATAAAAAATACCGGAAAATTCATTTGGGATTTTAGAACTTTTTTTTATATATTTTTTTTTATAGCTTTTGATTTCAATCTAGCTCAGAGGCAAAGATGTGGACGAGGATGTAGCAACTGCAACCTTACTCAGAAAAATAATGTCTATTCACTCGAACTTTAAAGAGATATTAATTGTAAGAAATAGTGAAAAATAATTTTATATACTTGAAAAAGAAAGTTGGGTCCTAAATATATTGCTATAAGCTATAAAATCTTACAAAAACACGAAGGTCCTTACTTTGAAACTATAACCAGTTTTTGCAAAACTCTTTCTTCCTATCGACCTTACTAAACTTTAAATTATTAATTTATTCCGACGGATACTTTTTGAAAAAGCAGCAATAAATAGGCCTGAGACAGACGAAAGCTGCATAAGGGTATAAATACTGGTCAAAAAACATTTCTAAACGGCGTAAAAACCATTTCAATGCAAAGCAAAGTCAACTCTATGTCTTAGATTGTAGGGTGGATTTTCCCGTGTGCGTCTTCAAGAGATGTGGTCTTAGTGTTGCCAACTTAAGACGTAAGACAATGCTATATCGTTTTGGGAGACAAGGGCAGGCGACATAAGGATTCGGGTTTAATTTGCAGAAGTAAAGGTAGAGTTTCGACACCACAATGGCCGTTGTGACACTGATTGATTTTCCAAAAGGCTGTATTTTGGCGGTTCTTTTGCCTGCATGTTTAGACTTTAGGCTGTTATTTTGGAAAAGTAGTCTACTTTTTTTGGGAGAATATTTAGGCTGGATGGGTGAGTTGGAAAAAAATATTACGTATGAAGTAAAATGTATGTATACTTAGAGGATAACTTGTTACCTATTGCTTACCATGTTATGTAAAGGTATCACGCATTAGACAAACTAAACGGCCCGCAAGTTCGAAAAAATAAAGGAGGTGGTTCTCAATTCGACCGTGTTTTTATAAATATATTTTTTGTGTGTTACTCTGATATGTCGGCTGATTTTCAAAATTCTTAATTTGTTCGAAAGAATATACTCCTGGAGTGGTCTCATATAAATGAAATCGAATTTTGTGCTTTAAAAAAAACAAGTCGTTTTGCTTTATGGTGATCTGCTGAAATGCAGTGTTGGAACTGAAGTCGGTTGTCTCTATAATCTTATTGTAGGTATCTCGGAAAACTTTGTGTTTTCAAAATGATAGTATATTATGACAGTGGCGCTTGCTGATCTGGAACCTGATGGGTGACCATTTATAATTAATTACGAGCGTCTCGCTTCGAAGGGCCGGTGGCAGGCATTGTCGATCAACAACAGTCGTTAAAACCAAGACAGAGGCCATTTGGCGATTCCAAAACTCCACCAGGGTTATTAACCACCAGGGTTATTTATGTTCTCCTCACATTTGAGTATACCTACACGATCAGAAAAAATCCATTTGGAATGCTTGTAGCCCAGTCAGGCTCGCTGATCTCACCCCAGCAGTGAGGTTAAGCAACGCACACAGAGGCAGGGAACCTGATCGGTGACCAAAGTGGCAATTTATTACGAGCGTTTCCATGCTTCAGATGGTTAGCATACCCTCCGAAGCACGGAAACTGTCGGTCTCAGCTGTTATCTATTGACTACAGTCGTTAAAACCAAGCCGGAGGTCATTTGGTGGTTTGAAAACTCTGACATCAGGTTGATGACCGGTTTGGTCGAGTGCTAGTGACGCTGCCTCTTTATCAGCGAGTCCTGGGTTCGATCCAAGATGTTTGTTCTCGGGTCATGGGTGTTTGTGTTTGTCTTTATGTGTGTTCCAAGGGACCCACGACACAAGGGAAAACCTTAGTGTGGGCCTTTGAGTGTGTAGCGTTTATTAATTAATTATTTATTTAGTCAAGTTCTCCTTATACTTGAGTATACCTACATGATAAGTAGGGCCGCAAGCTATTACAAAAATCAAGGGGTACGTAATAATGAAGTCTCAATTCGTTAGTGTTTAAATAAGGCAGTATATCTCTACAGAACGAGGCCGAGCCTCTTACTGGGAACTGTTGGTTGGTTAAAAAGTACTGGCTAGTTCACAAGTGCTTCAGATAATTTTGTTTCCAAGAGTCCTGGAAGCAGATTTGTTTCGTCAGCATTTTATTTTGTTTTTATGATTTATTTGATAGTTAAAATAAGCTCTGAAAATATTGTAAGAAGATAATTGCACTGCTGGTTTACATTTTTTTTTTTATAGAAATCGGCGACACCTACTTTTTTTAACGTCTTATGGTACTACTTACATATATTCACTCAAACCGTTCGCCACATTTTCACATTACTACATAGATATTACACAAAAAAGTCCCCGCAACGTCTTTGTGTCTATCTGAAAGCGTTAGACTCAAAACCAACTGAATGATATTCATGCAGTTTTCACCAGCGTATGGAATATGGAGTGACTCAAAAGAAAGGTTTTTGTGTAAAATTTCTTACTTATTTATTTATATTGGTTTAAATTTTTTTAAATCGGTCAAGTAGTTTCGAAGCCTATTTAATGCAGACAAACAAATAAACAAACAATCACATCTTTCCTCTTTATAATATAAGTGTAGATGTCGGTAAAAATAAAGCCGACATTTTGAGCTTTCATCAAAAAAGCTGCCTAATACTACCCTTACGAAGCCAGAATTGAGAAAACATGTAAGAAAGAAAGGAATATGAAAGTAAGCGACTTTTCTTGACAATAGTCCGTAAGATAGCCAGAGCCGGCAACGGGCGGGCTATCAGATGGCGGCGCGGGCGCTGCATTCGGCTGTGTGTATTCTGAATTATGTTATTGACTGACTTCGCTGGAAATACTTTTTGACTACCTGTAGTCATTCTGCTACAGGTTAAATGTTCGATCCCAGCGTAAAAACAGCTTCTGCGTATATAATATGTAACAGGCAATGTCGCCTTTTATGTTACTTAAAAACTATGGCATGGTCGATGGCACATAGAACTATTCAAATTCAGGATTCTTCTTCTCATCTTCAGGATAATAAACTAGAAAACAATATGAATAACAAGAAAAGCTGTATGAAAAAAAAATTGAGTTTTTTAAGTAATTTTAATTTTCCCCTTTTTTTATAATGTAAAACAAAGTTCCCCGTTGCGTCTGTCTATCTGTCTAAACGCGAAAAACTCAAAAAATAGTACACGGATTTTGATACAGCTTTTGTTTATGTATATAATTGATCCGAAATTTTTTGACTTTACTAAAATTAATAACAAAATTAAAATTCCAAAAATCAAAATTAAACAATTGGCACCATACCGTTTAATCTGTCCTTTTACAAATGACGTGGACATTTTACAAAATCTTTCCGATTTATACAAGTAAATGCTTCCGCAAATTATAAGTACAGAGGGTCGCACATAAAGTTACCCATGCGTGCACTCTGTGATGTTGCAATAAGATCGGGTTTTCAATGAATTCAGGTAGACTGATGCACCTGCCTCTATACTATATGCCATGTCAGTTACAAATAGATAAGTACTCTATTATTAAAAGTTCATCGTGACTTCAAATGAAGCAACAAATCACGGTGCTAGGCCATCAGATATGGTCACCAACCTTTCCAAATAACATTAACACTCGAACATGGCATTAAAGAAGGCAGTATTTGGCCCAATTAGTAAGTAAATCACAACAAATTCATCAGTTGCTCCCGTTGACATTTTGCGGCAATCGGGCTAGCCAATCAGAATACATTAGAGTTAATAAACGAACAAGGTGCTTTTCATTAGTGAGCTCAGATCTTGATATGCAAGGGGACCCCTGTAGGGATTGCCGGAAAGTTCGACTTCGATTCGTGTAATTCCGGAATCGAGTTCGGTCTCCCAAAATCGGATCGAGGATGAATAGTTTTCATTTCCCTTGTGTTTGAATTTGGACATGCGTCCATTGAGCACTCCAAGATAATTTTTTAAACTCAATCGACTGCAAAATAAATTTAAACTTCTGCAGTTTCATTTAGGGTAATGTTTTAATTGACAATAAACTCTCATGGAAGTGATTTTGGTTTGCTAGGGCAGTCGATGAGCATTTTGGAATCAGAATGAGGATAAACTTGAATTTAGTATGTTTAGGTGTGAGTTTTTGAAAGGAAAAACATTTTTCTATGTAGATTTCAAACGACATATCTGCAAAACTTTACTTACAATGGAATTCAGCTGCCTCAATACGCAGGTTTCTTTATAACTATTACCGCTGTTTGACACAATTTTGTTTTAGAGCGTACGAAAAGGATATGATTTTTGCGAAAATATTTAGTATCAAACGATCTTAAGGCCTCGTTTCGAACACAGAATTCGGCCATTGGTTCCAAAAGTGTTCCCATCCCTAGTGATCGCTCGCTGGGTACAGAAGCTGATCGACGTTTTTGCTTTAGATTTTTTCTCGTTAATTAGTTTAATGAGGTGTTCTGCTTCCTGGAGGGACGAGGCTTATTCACGACTTTACTCACTTTCTCCTGCTTTTTACCCGACTGCGGCGAGAAGAAGGAGGGTTACTCGTTCTTTGATGATTTTGTAGAGGCAAATTGGCTGTTTTACTCATTTGTTGCTTAATTTGTAGTCTTTTTTGATTTTATAGATCTGAAAAAGATGAAAAAAACGTGATGATTTTAACACAGAGATTTTTGGAGATCTGCGGGAATGGAAGAGACTACTGTTGCAAAGTTGCGGTCTTCTTCTTCTTATCGTGTAGGTATAGTCATGTATGTGGCGAACTTGGCTAACCCTGGTGTCAGAGTTTTCAAACCGCACAATGGCCTCTGACTTGGTTTCAACGACTGCAGTCAATCGACAACAGCTGGGACCGACAGCTTAACGTGCCCTCCGAAGCACAGAAACGCTCGTGATAAATGCCACTTTGGTCACCCATCAGGTTCCCTGACTCTATGTACGTTGCTTAACCTCATTGATCGGTTGAGATCAACGAGAGCCATTGGGCTACGAGCAGTCATAAACTAATAATGAAATGAAATAAATAAATGTATTTCACTAATTTGACTTACCCATTGTAAGTATCCATTTATTCCAGCAAATAAAACCCATTTAACTGTAATTTGGTTTTCATTAAATTTGTTAAAGGTGACGAATTTGCTTTGATTCTTGAACTAAAATTAAGAAAAATCCGTACTAATGTTATAAATGCGAAAGTAACTTTGTCTGTCTGTCCGTCCGTCTTTCACGCCTTAACTACTGAACCGATTTTGATAAAATTTGGTACAAAGATATATTAGAGCCTAGGAAAGGACATAGACTACATTTTATTCAACAGTTGGGGACGATATAACCTGTACTCCACGCGGGCGGAATGCTATCGCAAATTAAGTTTATTCTATACACAAACGCATACAAGTATCACAAAAACGATAGGTTTAGAGCTAACTTCAATAAATATCGACTTTTATGTCAAAAGCTTCTTGATTCTATCGTTTATGACGTATATTTATCTCTGGAATCCGTATAAACACGGAAATGCACAGGAGTGCAGTGTAAACCGATTTAAACCAATACAAACCGGATTTATTACCGCATGTGATGGTTTGAGTTTATTTTATTTTTATTATAACTTTCGTGATATAAGTGAGAACTTGGTAAAAAGTATACTGGATTTTATACAACATCTTAAACTTAATTTATCCAATAAAGTTTAATTTTGAGAAATTTTTAAAGGTAGGGGCTAAAATTGAGCCTTTTTTTAAGCAAATTTAAGTTATAGCAATAAAACGTATAACTTAAAAAAATAAAATAAAAAAAAAACTTTTAGCAGTTCGAATTAGTTGTTTATTTCATTTGTACGAAAAACAGCGTCATTCCTTTTTTGTGTGCTGTTTTGAAAAAATAAACGTATAAAAATAATAATATAATAAACTATTGAGCGGCGCCACCGCCAGTCAAGACAGCCGTCCTAAAATATAAAAGATTTGGATAGTTCTCAATTTTGACACCTTAACGGACCGGTCACCACTGTCATTCCACGGATTAAAACGCCATTGATAAGTGGAACAGCCATCTTTGAGTTTGCATTCGTAGAATTGGCCTTTTACTAGAACCAAAGCCAGAGAAAAAATATTATCAAAACGGCAGGCAATCACAGTCAGTGAGGTTGTTACCTAATAGCTAGAAACCTGAAACAAAAACAAAAATCACTGCATAATCATTTATACCGCAAACGCAGCCAATTTCCTTTCCAGAAAAACGGAATCAGACATTCATCTGTCTATGGCAATAACTGTTTACTTTTTCCACCAACCACATTGACAAATTATTACGATTCGCCGCGTGAATGCCGGCCTCTGATTGGCTGAAAAAACGCGCGAAGTAGCAAGGAAATGACGCTATTAGACGGAACTTTATAACCTCTGGTTACTAGTGTTGTGTCAAATCTGAATAATTTATCGATAATTCGTGATTCGTGTCCTACCCAGCCAGAGAGTTGTAAGTCGATATTTTAAAACATGGATACTGATGAATATGATCATTTTCGTAAGCTTATGCTTTTAATCTTTTCATTGGGGTAGGCAGAGCATTTTGAGGTTGAGGTAGCTTAACGCCATTTATGTCAAACTAGCTTTCCGCCCGGGACTTCGTTCCCGTGGCACTTTTTTAGTTTTTTCTTTCTTAAGAACCTTCTCCTGACAATAAGGAACACAACAAAAAAAGAATCATCCAAATCGGTCCAGCCGTTCACGCGTGATGCCGTGACAACGAAAATCGGGTTCCATTTTTATATATATATATATATAGATATATATAGATATAGATAGATAGATATGTTTTGAGGGCTTTTTAAATCAAGTATATTATTGTAGTGCTTGATGATTTTACGATAAACAAATAAAATGAAGCAACAAATACACTGACTGTTGTAAATAGGTTTGGTTCTCAAATTGCAAAAAAATCTTTGCAAAATAAATTACAAATAGGAGAAAAATGTGAAGATCGTTTAAGATTTTTACTTTATCGATATTTCCAAATCACGCCACTTACTCGGACTGTAAGACTGTATATTATAATCCCTATTTATAAGCCAGGGTCATTCGAGTTAGAATTATTTAGATGTTGAATAATTGTACAGAACCCCGTGGTATTTCACAAAGCCTTAGGTGGTTTATGTTATTACGTACTTACAGGTTTGTGACGGCTAGATACGATCAACTTCTTTTTAATTTAATGACATTAAATTAAAAATTTACCCCCGAAAAAAAAAGTTAGTGCTACAAGTTTGATGAGTATATGTGTATCTATGTATATCGGTGTACCTGTGTATCTTTCTGTGGCATCGTATTTCCTAAATAGAATACAAAATAAAACATATTCACATTATTAATGAATAGAAATGATTATGGGTACCCTAGATCTATCAGGCTTCATATTATAAAAGGAAATACCCGTTTTCCATTGAGATTTATTCAGATTATCGGCTTCATCATTCCCGTACCGTTTGTAACTAAACGAGCAGAGGACTTGTCACATTATCATGGATAGGGATGCCAGCGTTAAGAATCAACTTGTTTTTTTATTTTTTTTATTAAGAATGGTTTACAATCTAGTTCAGGGCAAAGATGCGGTCGAAGTTATAGCGAGCTCACCCAAAAAGCCTATTCACTCGTACTTTAAAGATCATCATCATCAGTCCACCTCGATCGGGCCGAGCGGACTTTGAATATATTTGGGTATTTTTGCACAGTAATGAGATAAGCCGTGTGAATCCCCGGCAGAGTAGAATAGGACCACTCTCTTTCTTAAAGAGTTGTCGTACAAGGCGACTAAGGTAAATATGCAAGCAAGTTCATCTGCACACAGAGAAGGAAAACTCTGCAATTGTATTAAAACCCTCGCCAACCCGTCTGCCAAGCGTGGTGAGTATGGCATTTAACCCTATGTTACTGAGGGAGGCCCGTGCCCCAGCAGTGGGGACGTATATGGGCTGGTGAAGAGATAAAACACAACACCAGATAGAATTTAAACCAAGCTCACGCTTTCCTTTTTGGGTAGGCAGAAACCATAGATTGCGACCTGGTACGGTCAAATAACTCTAAAATTAAAAATGTTGTATATCTTATAACTTTTAAATTTCTAACTAAAAAAGATGCAGCGTAATTGGTTCATTCGTTTAGGAGCTATGATACCAACACAGACATACACAGACATACAGATAAACACGTCAAACTTATAACACCCCTCGTTTTGGTCGGGGGTTAAAAAGTCTTACATATTAATAGGCATTTGTTAGTATTTCCAATGACTTTTCTAACGCTTAGCTTACTCGGCAAGCTCCTAAATAATGTGTGAGTGTATGTTTGTCTGTGTTGCCAGTAATAGCGTGCATTCCCCGGAAATTCCAATTAGGTCCTTTTAGGGCCTCGACCATTGTAGGGACATACGGTTAGTTAGACGCAGGGCGCTCACACAGACCGTTTTGCTACTGGTTTATGGGGTGACTTTAAATTAGTTAGAACTAGCTATCCCCGTGGGACTTCGGGAAAATTACGAATTTTATATTACTTGGGAATAATTTAGCATTCTAATGGTGAAAAAATTTTTGAAATCGGTTCCGTAGTTTTTGAGTTCATTCGTTACAAACATACATGAAAAAATACATATATTTCCTCTTTATAATGTTACTAGCATTCCGCCAGGGACTTCGTTCCCGTGGGAATTCGGGAAATTTATGTAGCCTATGTCCATCAGGGATAATGTAACTTTCTAATGGTGAAAGAATTTTTTAAATCGGTCAAGTAGTTTCGGAGCCTATTGAATGCAAACAATCAAATCTTTCCTATTTTAAATAGTAGAGACAAACATACATAAATAAATACAAATCTTTCCTCTTTATAATGTTTGTATAGATAAATTAAAGGTGTGATTTTTACAGTGAAACTAGACAATTCTTAAGAAATAAAAAACTTTAAGAAATAAAAAAAACCAACGTCTTATACTATAATATTTGTTTCGTATTCCTTTGGGAAAGTTGTTCCATTTAGTGGGTTGATTTTGGGTAACACATTATACCATATTCTATTCTATTAACCTATAATACATCCCCACCGAGGGGCCTACTTTAGTTTATTTTTAGGGATTTTAGGGATCTTGGGGTTGTGTGTTCAAGACCCACTCGTGCCGAACATTTTTCTTTCCATCGAGGTAATATTACCTCAAAGTTTTCCTTCCCTAAAATTATTTGACAGTATATTTTTACATAAATGGGACAAAGGCGTGATTTTATGTATGTGAGTATGCTATATATCCTTTTTAATCGTAGTATCGCAATGCGATCAGGCCAACCGGGCCATAGAACATCTGAGTTTTTTGACTGTTCTTCTCTGAAAAGACTGCACCTTTGCGAATAGGCATAGAGTCAGTAGGGTCAAAAAAACGAATACGTATGTATGTAATTAAATCGTTTAATGTATGTTTGTATGTATTTCATTGTAATCTTGACTTGTTTTAAGTGGCATCCTGAATGTCCTATAACATGTATTTTTTCTATTCTATTCTATAGTAACTATAGACATTTCTGGTGATATAGCGTTTAAACTTATATATTTAGATATGGAAAACGATGCTGGCTGTACTATTAATCAAAGTTTTTTTGTTATATAGATAAGTAAGTATTACATATACCATATATTGCTGTTTGTTCTCCTGAATAAAATCAAATACCTAATTCAACAATTTCACACTCAGCAAATATATACCCCAGATACGAGAATATCCCACATTAGTATACCCCATTATCCCATGCGGTACCTTTCGCCGTGACTCCCACCAGCACCGTATTAGGCTCGCAGCCGGTGCCAACGGGCCCCAGTCGGTGCCAAAATGGTACTTAGTGACAATTAAACCACTATACTAGTCACGGTTTGTTTGTGTTTAATGTATTAGTTTATAATTTTATATGATAATGTTGGTTGGAAGTGTTTATATTAGTTTATGGGAGGTGTTTGCGCACCGTTTGTTTATTTTATTTTTAAACTGTAAAACCGATTTTTTAACAGCAATAAAATCATGCTATCTTGTCTGTTTGTGCCATCGTAGGTCGTAAACAAATGGATCAATTAAAGCTGACATACTTACCTCTAATGATTGAAATTGGTACAGCCGCCGTGTGAAAGTTGCAAGCAATCGAATGTCGTGTGTGTTAATTTTTTTAAATTTTAGAGTTATATTTTTCTATTTGAATTCATATGACAAATGAGAAAAAATTAACTAAAAAATGTAACAGTCGGAAAAGTTACATTTGGAATACAGCAGAACATCAAATGCCGATTCCATCCACAATTATTCCAAAAAATCGTATTTTTTATTTTCATTTTCTGTTTTAAAATTAGAATTGCATCCGAGATACCGACAATGACACAGGCCGACCTATAATTATGCCCCCCCCCCCCCTCCGCGGTCCAAAATTACCAACCCACCATTAACCACTATCCCAAGCTTATAAAAACGACGCAACTTGAAAAAAGTCGTATCTACATCCCAAGCCAATCAAAAGGTTGCTTCTTTGACAAAGAAAATTAAATCTTATTGCTATTGTTATAAGGAACAAACTTGTACGTCAACAAGTATCATTTGAAACAAAAACGCATCATCATGGAGTGACGCAATCTTTTTGGAACAAAGTACCTATTTGAGTCTAGATTTTAATGTATGTTTAATACATGAAATTAGCAGTCCTTGTGGGTTGATGTAAAAAATGAAACATCTGTGTTTTGTTTTTGTGTAATTTGAAATATGAGAAAATTAATTTGTTTTTTAATATTCCCTCTGAACTTTAAAATAACTTGGTAATGACGGTCTTCTTCTAAAGAAGTCGTGTGACATTTTTAGTCCAACCATTTTTTGTTTCATGCCAAGAAAAGTCATACTATAATCTCAAAAGTTTGTGAGCATAATTAGAGGTTTGTAACGTAAGAATTAATTAAATACTGTTTCAAGAAATGGAAGATACCATCTTAAGGCTCAAAACTGCTATTTTTACACGAAATAAGTCTTCACACTCAATTTAATGTACCTCGAGACTACTCAATTTTATTGTAAGCGATCTAAATTTGAGTTATATGTCCTTCCATACTGGACTGTCAGTGAAAGAAAAACTTAGAATGTGCCAGCTGCCAACTCTTTCCAGGCGAGTGAGTGGGACACAAGGGTTTCGGAGTGCCGTAGGTGAAATGCTAACAACCTACAAATAAAAATAAATAACGCTACACACTCTAATGCCCACACTTTCAAATGTAGAGTCAAAAAGTTCAAGAACCACACAATACCTTCCAATCCCCGACAGGGATTATAATACCAAAAAGTGTATGTAACACCTAAAATATTGCAAATGTTGTAAGCATTTCCAAGACTCTACCCATTATTTCCCTTTTTTTTACCAGCCCATAATAGTACCCACTGAGGGGCACGGACCTCCCTTCGAAACACGAAGGGGATTCAGGCCATAGTCCACCACGCTGGCCCAATGCGGGTTGGTGGACCGCTCGTCTTTCGAAAATGAATTTTCTTGGACGGGCGGGTTTCACCACGATGTTTTCCTTCACCGTTAAGCAAGTGATAATTAGAAATCCGTACATAAATCCGAAAAGACGAATTTAGTGGTACAGGCCCGCACCAGGATTTGAACCCGCGACCTTCGGATTACAAGTCTAGCTCAGTACCAACTGGGCTATCACCGCTATTATTTCCCTTAATTTATTAATTTTCTTGAACAACTAGTAACAATTGATGTCTTCTAGGTCAATTAGAGATCCTAAACCAAAATGACATTCTTAAATGAGTCAACAAACATGGTTCCCCGAACAATAGCGTCAAAAATCAAAACCTACAAATTATTTCCAAAAACCGAAATGATACTGGCACACGAAACTCAGATAGGTATGTTAATAGGCCGATGGAACCTGAGGCCTTATAATTTAGCCTCGTGTTATTACCGGCCTAACTCGAAGGATGGTAATGACTCGGAAAAAAAACTCGGTAATGACGGAGAAAAAAAACAGCGTCCATTTTTGTCTAGCCGTTGTTTTGGGTTTGTGGCCGGTTTTTTGGGAGGCTACTGTTTTTTTTAGCCTAAAGCTAGGGTTAAAAACTTTACGGATTCTTTGAAATTTTGTTGAGGTAACTTTAATAAGAAACAACAATATTTAAAAATTTTACGAACTGTGGTCTTAAAAAATACATTTGCAGTACAGGTACCTACCATAATCAATGTTTAAAATATAATATTTTGCAATATTCTTTTACACAACAATAAATAACGTACGAAGTCTAATATTTCTTCCAAAACCTAAATGACGAGCTTACGAATTTTTTTTTCCAAAAATAACATACCTAATACATATAATATAAGTAATTTTTCGTTCTTTACTTCAAGACAATGCTGCACGCACATACTAGAAATATTTCGCAATATATACTTTTTTTTCAATCCTGACCTTCCCCAAAAGGTACGATATTTCTTTATTTTTTTTAAAACTCAGTCCAAAACAAAATGACGAGCGATAAGCAATCTCTCACACATCTCATCATCGACCCACACCCACGACTCTATCGGGTTTGGGTCGACTTAAAAAAAAACAGGGCAAGTATAAAATACGTTTTGTGTTTAAGGTTCTGTATGGGAAAAAGTGTATTTAAAAAGACAGTATTAATGACAGCTTAGTTGAATAATTGACAGTTGAATAATTCTCGTAGAAAAGTGAAGTTTATTTAACAAAAAACATTATTTCATAAAACAATCCGCTCAAATGTTTATTTACAAACTTTTTAGATATATATTTTTTTGAGTAGATATGACATTTTAGGGCTAGCGCTGAAGTTGTGTCCGTGACTGTTTTGTTACTCTTTACAAGTCTATGGATTTTACCCATTTATCATGTGGTAACATGCATGCATCTCGATTCATATCCACGGACTTGTTAAGAGTGATAAAACAGTCACAGATACAAAAGTAGCCCGTGCGCGCTAAGCCCTTATTCCATTTTATTTTAACTATTAGCAAAAACATTGTTTAAAAAAACAAAATATAAGTTCTTTTAATTGCAACCAAATATGTATATTTATTTATGTGTATAATATGACATATAATTATATTATTGTTTGTATATTGTAGGAATAGGTTCATATGTTAATTTCTTATTTTTTATTAATTAATTAATTGGTAGTAATGCAAACATTATTGCGTTGTAACCCGCACCACATATGTTTCTCTCTTGCCATCTCTAAGGTAGACTGGAAGAGATCCCTGCAGGGATAAGTCCGCCTTTGGACATCTATGTATCTTTTGTATTAGTCTTTAAGAGTTTACAATAAAGAGTTTACATATATACATACATACTCGCCTTATTTTATAAGATAGATAATGAAACAACACCAAGTTTGTTTTGTTTTGGTGGAACTATGTTTTCCATTTAACTTCTCGCTCAATTTTTTTCTCAAACATTTTGAAACTATTTGCTTGAGGAACCCAAAAAATAAAAGAAAAAAGGCATCTCCATCGTTACGTGAAAACATAATGCCGGAATAATAATCTACTAATTTCTATCTAATGACACGACGCGGATGATTTTTGTTCGAAGGCAATGATTTAGTTTCTACACGCTTTGTTTCATGAAGGTTTATTTTGTGTGAAAATGTTATATGTTGAAAAGATTAGGTATAGTTTTACTATAAAATGTTCATCATCATCATCAGCCTGTATCAGTCCACTGCTGGACATAGGCCTCTCCTATGGCACGCCACTGAGCTCGGTCTTCAGCTCTCCTTCTCCAATCACTGCCCGCTACTTTACGAATATCGTCACCCCACCTAGTAACAGGGCGCCCTACGCTACGTTTGCCGATTCGTGGTCTCCATTCTAGAACTTTTCTGCCCCAACGGCCATCGGTTCTACGACAGATATGACCAGCCCACTGCCACTTAAGCTTGCTAATTCGCCGGGCTATGTCGGTAACTTTAGTTTTCTGACGGATTATTTCGTTTCGAATCCGATCCCTCAAAGAAATACCGAGCATAGCCCTTTCCATAGCTCGCTGAGCGACCTTAAATTGGTGGACTAGTCTCACTGTGAGTGGCCACGTCTCGGCTCCGTATGTCATCACGGGTAGGACGCACTGATTGAAAACTTTCGTTTTCAGGCTTTGAGGTATGGGTGACGTGAAGACTCGGCGGAGTTTCCCAAACGCTGCCCAGCCCAGCTGTATCCGTCTCTTAGCTTCCCCATCGAAGTTGTTTTTACCTACTCGGAGCATCTGTCCCAGGTACACATATTCAGAAACAACCTCGAGGGGGACTCCGTTTACCGCGACCGGCCCCGGGTCAACATGTTCGTTGAACATGACTTTGGTTTTATCCAAGTTCATCCGGAGCCCTATACGCTGAGACGCATTAGCTAGACTGTCCAGCATCCGTTGAAGATCCTGCAGCGTTTCAGCCATAATGACGATGTCGTCTGCAAATCGTAGGTGCGAGATGTGTTCACCGTTTATATTGATGCCGTACTCTTTCCAGTCCAGCATCTTGAACATATCCTCCAGAGCGTTAGTGAACAGTTTCGGTGATATGACATCACCCTGTCGCACTCCTCGACGCAGGTGGATATGTTCGGTCTGCTGATTCTGTATTTGGACGGTCATCGTTGCGGCTTCATAAAGACATCTCAGCACCTCGATGTATCGCCAGTCTACTTGGCATCGCTGCAGGGATTCCAGAACAGACCAGGTTTCGATTGTGTCAAAAGCCTTCTCATAGTCCACAAAAGCTAGACACAGGGGCCGATTGTACTCTTCAGTTTTCTGTACAACCTGGCGCACTGTGTGGATGTGGTCTATGGTTCCGTATCCACTACGAAATCCGGCCTGTTCGGGAGGTTGATACTCGTCGAGTCTTCTCGCAAGACGATTCGTGATGACCCTTGAAAACAGCTTATATACGTGGCTCAAGAGCGATATCGGCCTGTAGTTTTTCAATAAGGTTTTGTCACCTTTCTTGAAAAACAAGATGACTACGCTCTTGTTCCACGCACGCGGAGTTCTCCCGGTAAAGAGAACGGTGTTAAATAGCTCCTGGAGCTCCCTCAGTACGGGAATTCCCCCTGCCTTAAGAAGCTCAGTTGTTATACCGTCCTCACCTGGGGCTTTTCCATTTTTAAGCTGTTTAAGGGCCAGCTCGATCTCGTTCAGGCTGATTTCGGGCAGGTCTTCTGTGAAGTGGCGTGTGAGGGTAGCTCGATGGTCGCTATTTCGAGATTCAGGTCGAGGTGCGTAGGAGGCGTAGAGCTGGCTGTAGAAGTTTTTAACTTCCGAGAGGATCTCCGGCTTTGAGGTGACCTTCATCCCCGTGGCTGTGGTCAACTTCGTCAGGTGGCTTCTCCCGAGTGACTGGACGAACACTTTCGACCCCCGGTTTTGCTCAATTGCTTTTTCAACCAAGAGCGTATTGAAAGCTCGGAGGTCACGTCGTACCAGTTTCGTGATTTGTTTGTTGAGCGCCCGGTGTTCTGACAAAGTTGACGGGGGATTTTCTCGTCTTTTACTCATTAGCTCTAAAGTCCCTCCCGAAAGTTTTGACTTCTTGCCTGTACGCCTCGTTTGGCAGAGCTTTGTGCCTTCCTCTCGAAGAGTGCTCAGTACTTGATCGAGCTTCTGGTCAACATCACCTGTAGTTTCAAAGGCAGCGAATCGGTTTTCCAGTTTTATCCGGAACAGTTCGGAGCCCATCACGGTTTGGAGCGTATTTGGTCGGAGCCTAGACTTCATCAAGCGGGTTCTTTCGCGTTTGAAATCGATATTCAGAGTGCCCCGGACAAGTCGGTGATCGCTTCCGGTTTCAAACCTAGCAATCACTGAGACATCTCTGAATATGCGCCTTTTATCCGTCATGATGAAGTCAATCTCATTTTTAGTTTGACCATCGGGGCTCTGCCACGTCCACTTCCTTTGGGGCTGTTTCTTGAAGAACGAGTTCATCATAAAGAGCCCCTCTTTTTCGAGGAAGTTAACAAGCATTTGCCCCCGGTCATTTCTGCTCCCATAACCATGCGGTCCAACTGAGCGTTCGCTGCCGGACTTTGTTCCCACTTTGGCGTTAAAATCTCCCATGACAACGTTGTAGTGGGCCCTGGAGGTGTTATGCAGGGCCTTTGATATGTCTTCGTAGAGAATCTCCACATCCTCATCCGAGTATGTCGAAGTCGGTGCGTAGGCCTGCACGACTTTGAGGGTGTACCTTTCGGTCAGCTTAATAATTATGTACGCAACCCTTGTCGACACACTGGATACTTCGACAACGTTGTCAACGAGAGTTCTATGGACCAGAAACCCGACCCCGCCCTGGGAAAGTTGATCCCCTTCTCTGAAATACATAAGATGGCCCGATTCTAAGGTTACGGTGTCCTCTCCCTCTCTTCGGACTTCACTTAGTCCCAGAACGCCCCATCTTATGCATTTCAGTTCCTCTTCCAACTGTAGAAGGTGCTCGTCGAGTCGCAGCGTGCGTCCGTTGTACGTAGCCAGGGTCAATTGTTCGTGGAGGTGGCGGCCTACCGTAACCCGGGGATTCTTAGCACCCCCTACCCCGCCGTAACCATGACCGCCGCCTTGGTCAGGAATAGCGGGGCGGCCGGGAACTGGGGGCCTTGGTAAATGTGTGCTTGCCATAAGAGGTTTATGCCCATAATCGCCACGCTGGGCAATGCGGGTTGGCGATCGCAGAGCGTAGCTTCTCGCACCAGTGATACTGCTGCCCATCACTGGTCTGTTGCATTTAGCCACGCTATTTGAATGGATATACCGCCATTGTTTCGGTCGTCAGAGCCTCGTTCGTTGATCAGCAGGATGCACCACGAGCAGGAGAGGTTGACTTGGGGCACTGAGATGGTGAGCGTACCCCCTTACATAAAATGTTACAGTTTATTTTTATTTTCAAAAATAATTTTCTCCGTGTGGTGATCGGTTGAGAATAACATCACCCCATCTCTTTTCGTGGGTGTCGTAAGAGGTGAAACACAAATGAGACCTGCCTCCTAGTAATCCATCCCAGGCAACGACATTTCATTTTTTTCTGAAACTGAGGTGTCGTCCTATGGTTTCATGCGGTGTGGTAGGCTCTGTAAAGGGCCGTCTGGTTCGCGACCACCCTCCTACCGAAGTCCGACGCCAAACAGCTTGCTGTGTTCCGTCGGTGCGTGGGAGTACCAGTGCCTTTATAGGCATTTTCTGGGTTAACTCGCTCCATCGTCGACTTCATCTTTGACCTTATGGTCAAAATTGAGGTCAAGAGTTAACCCATCTTATAATAAAAAAATAAAAAATAAAATTTCTCTTATTTCACTTTAAAACTGAAGGTTGCGGGTTTGATTCAAATCAAGTCAATACAGCTTTATTTCATAGATTTTTTTTTAAGATGTTCTTTAAAATAAATCAAAGTATTGCATAATATTAGTTATTTTAACTCTACACCCATTTGCAAAGGTACAGTCTTCCCCAGAGATAACTCTAAAATGAAAATAATTGTATCACCCCGAAATTCGATTGCTTATAACTTGTTAAACGGCTGAACCAATTTTGGTCAAATGTAGCTAAGAATCATCTTGATTACGTAAGCTTTTAAAGAAAAAAGCTGCATCGCAATCGGCAATTCGCTAAGGAGCTATGATACCACAGACAGAAACACAGATACACGTGTCAAACTTACAATAGCCCTCTGTTTTGTTAGGGGTTAAAAAATCGGAAGGTTTTGGGTTCAATTTTAGTCAAGACAGCTTTATTTCATAGAACATTTAAGTCCGTATTACAGAATGCGACTCAGACTCTGATCTATACTTAAGTAGCAGTCGTCTTTGTTATTTTGATAGTGAGAGAAATAGACAATACTAGCTGATATACTTCGTTTGCGTGTTTTTTTTTTTTTAGTACAGAGTATACATACAAAAGTTTTTTCCTGCTAACTCCCGTTTCCGTGAGAATTTTGCAATATCCTTTTGCAACTAAGCTTTAAATTTACTAAGGTACCTGCATGCCAAATTTCAAGCGTCTAACTTAAGCGGTTTAGATTTTTCATACAATAGGATTTTCCCGCTAATTCCCGTTCCCGTAGGAATTTCGGGAATTTATTTCTTAGTGCACCTCTACGGTACCTAAGCTACGTCCCTTCCAAATTTCAAGTGCCTACGTTTAGCCGTTTAGGCTGTGCGTTGATATGTCAGTCAGTCAATCAGTTTCTCCTTTTATATATTTAGATAATTGTTTTGTCGAAAGGCAAAACATATACTGAGCTACGACCTTTTTATAACAATGTGGCACACATATTCACAATTGAGTAATTTTTTTTGTTTTGCTTCTCTTTTATTTTTATTTTTTTTAAATAATGTGTTCATCATGAGTCCAAATCAAGTGTCTACAAATAAATGTTTTGTCTATCTGCAATCAATACTTAAATAAAGATCAAGACTTGAGTCTCCTTATTTAATACGGGCCTTAGGATGTAGTTATTCCTTGTTTAAGTGAGTCCACTAAGCTACGAGGCATATGTTGACGTGAAATAGAACTGTAGTATACGTTGATGTCTTTTGTATGAAAAAACCGAATATTGTAAGAGTATTTATGTTTAATAATTTAATTTCTGCTTTCTCCAATGGTTTTTATATGTTTATGTTTATTTTATTTTAGAGTTATATGTTTAGCTCAATATTAAATGTTTACTTTCTTTTGTTTCAGGTTGGTATTACTTGTGCAACTGATTGTTTCCTTGTAAGTCGACATCAGTTTTTATTTAGAAAGGGTTTGCTTTTGACCACAATAGGTCAAATATACTTATTTTTTATATTTATTTGCTGATATTATGTCCTTTCTGACACCTAGAATAATTTAGATATTGCTGTTAAAGGCTTTAATTTTAATCTGACGGCATTTAGCAAAATTTCCCTATTTCTCTAAATGTAACAATATAAATTCTTTTACTTAGGTAAGTTTTTGAGGGTGGATGGATGTTACTTACTCATTCACGTAAAAATTGCTGGACAGATTTTGATGCAACTTTGCAGAGATATAGGTAAGACATCAGAATAAAAGAAAGGCTGTATATTTAACCCCGGGTGGTTAGCTAGAGTTAAATATTACGATGTTTTTTTTTATATAGTATAATACAAGACAGTATTTTTTCAATAAATTTTTTTATGCATCCATAATTTAAACGTGTAAATATTCCGTAAAAACAAACGTTTTGATTCATTTGATGACCAAACTAATTCGTTAGAAAAACAGCCATACAGCTAGCAAAAAAATGTAATTAAAGTAGTTTTAAAAACTTGTTTCGTTATTGCCATTCTGAATAAGTATTTTACATTTAGTAACAGAGACGTCCATTAAAGTTAATGCTACTTTAAATATCACACTGTCACTTTCTGTCTTGTTGACGTAAACAAGGACGGCATTATATTTAAGGAAGCTTTATTCTTAGCTTATTTTCAATAAAAACTTCATCTTTCTTCTTTTCCAAACTTCATAATATACTCTTTATCGGGATTTACAGAGATAGTAAGTTTCTTGATCAAAATCTTAATTTTTTCTAAATCTACACAAGTAACACCTTTTCAACGCAAAACTTTTTATCAGAAATCTAACAAAGAAGTAGCAAACTAACGAAAAACAGGCTTTATCACAAATAAAAAGAAATAAAAAGCAATTAACAACACGCCTCTTCAAAATTAACCTAACCTACCACCAAACCCTAGTCAGAAATACTCCCCCCAGGTACCCCCTCTTAATATGCCTAAGATACTAGTCACATTGCTACACTGTATGGCCAGCGAAATCCTCTCAGAGCAAGAGTCACCAGTTTTTCGGCGCTGACGTCTGCCGGTCTCAGCGACAAAACGAATTACCTCAGTACCCCAAGTACGGACGGTCTCGACTGCCAGTGGCACAAAAGAAGACAAAATCTTTACAAAGAAGTTATACTCTTAACAAAATACACAATCATACCCATATTAGTACAAAAGACAAACAGAATATTAGCGTTTTCGTTCCGGTATTTAAAAGTAAATATTTTGAATATGATTTCAGTGTTCATGGGAACAGAACATTTCCAAATTGCCAGCAATTCCACCTGTAACGGTCTAGCCGATTGATTTCTTTACAACGAAACTGTTTACGTCATTTTTTATCAAAGTACTCATGGTTGTTAAGGAGAAGAATAGTTTTTGGTATGGAAAATATATAATTGGCGTTATATTTTTGAGTGCAATCGATATTTATAATTATTTAGTCAATTGTACTTTAAGTGTTACAATTCACGAGAGTTAATTTAATTTTGTTAAAAAGTAAAAAAAAATGGTTTATTAGTTTTCTCTAGGTAAATGATTAAGCTAAATAATTAGTATGTCCAAATGCTTAATAATAATGTGAAATTTTTGAAGCTTAAACAAAAGCTTAAAAAAAAATTCCCAGTTAACTATTTTAAATTAAAATGATTTCGTTTTTGACCACTAAAATTGGCAATATTTAATTTAGCTTTATTCCTAGTTGTTCTTTCCCATTTGTTACTTAGTTCAGGGTACAGCTGAGATTTTTTGCCAGTTTTTACCGGGGTAAGAGAAGAATCTTTTTTTAATCAACCCATATGCCCACCGAGGGGCACGGGCACTCGAAGGGGATTTTATTTAAGTCATAACTTTCTGTATTTTTCTCATGCAATGATATTGTAAGGTTCTATACCTTAAAAACACATACCGTGTAAAACCACTACAGGATGGTTCGCCTTAACTCAGCGGTGAGTTCAAATACCCTCTACAACTATTAGCAATTCGTTATCCCAATATATTCCTAGATTTTTTTGTATCATTCACCGAGGCCATACATTTTACTATTATTTAATTGCCCCAAATTGCCTCGAGACGGCTTTATACCCTCAAGCTATGTTGTTGACCCTAAACCAGGAAATTGACGAAAATTTGTTTTATGCTTATTTTATTATTAATTTTTTTTGACATTTTGTTTGATTTTCGTGTTGTTTTGTCGAGACTAATTTGTTGTGGTTTTTAAGCGAAAATTGGTGGTGAACCAATTATCTTATTTTAGTACCTTAAAATACATGCTGACTACACTGGACAGCAAAAATAACGGGTCATTTAGAAAAACCGCGACATCTCCCAAAGTTATTTACATAGATCCCTCGTATAAATAATATGTTATAGGCAGATTTGTGACGCTTATTATATTTATCAAAAAAGGTTGCATTCGAACAAGTTACAGCTTCAAAAAAAGAAATTCCGATTTTAGAAAAATATCAAATTCAAATTTTTGGAATAGAAAATTTTCTAGCTTTTGTTTCTATCACACTTTTTATAAGCGACCCGGAATTTTTGCGGCCCAGTGTATATTGGATTCATTTCGAGATGAAATTTAGATACAAATTTTATATTATCTTTATTTTTAGCTTTTTATTACTAATACTGTTTTATTTTTGAGATTGATACGGGTTTGAACACGATAATTTCCTTTACCGCTAAGCAAGTGATAATAAATTATAAATCCGTACATAAATCCTAAAAGACGAATTTAGTGGTACAAACCCGCACCAGGATTTGAAACCGCAAACTTCCGGTTACAACTCTGACTCATTACCAACTGGGCTATCACGTCAGCCAAGTTTTCTTACTCTACTCCTATTATACTGCCTCCAATAACGGTAAGGTATTTTCTCAATTAATCTTACCACAATCGAGCACTTAGCTTTAGTTAACAGGAACTTTAACTTACCCGTCCGTCCGTCAGTCACTCAATTCAATACCGACACGTCACTCCTGTAAATTAATGAATTAGATGGTCACCTTTAGCATCACTTTCTGTTTAGTCGGTCCTAAGTTTACGACCGGTTTGAGTGATAATGATAACTATAAACACGCTTCTCCTTGATTTATGCTCTCGATTAAAGAAAATTTTTTTTGTTTAAAACAAATATTTTTTTCGCTAAAGCATACTTCTGAAGTGGTTCTATACACATTTTATAGAAATTGCAGTACTAAATTGCTTCTAAAAAAATTAAAAAAAAAACAAAAACACATTTTTAGATAACGTTTTGGTTTTTGGTTTTCTGCTGATAGGCATTCTTGGGGTTGTAGTCAATTGATTCTCACGTTTTACATAATCAACGGTGCACACTCAAAGGCCCACACAAAGGTTTTCCCTCGTCTCTTGGGTCCCTTGTAACATAACAAAGACAGACACAAACATCCATAACCCGAGAAAAAACATTAGCTTTTTACACAAATATTTGCCCCGATTGGAAATCAAACCCATGATCCGTCGATCAAGAGGTAGCGGAACTACCACTCTACCAAACCAGCCTTCAAAATACGGAAAATTATTGTGTTGTGTTTTCCAAAACAATACATATTCTGATTTATCGATAGTAAATTACAAGCAAAGATGAACCCCTCCCTATACTTGAAAAAATACTTTTAACCAAAACTTTTCACTTTACAACAAACTCAAACCGACCTTACCATAATCATTTAGAAGCAGTAAAAGCGGGAAATACTCCTGCGCATTGTTTCGACGCGTGATTTGTAAAGCCGAAGATGTTCTGGTAGTTGCTTTTTATCGCCAACTGTAACGTCAAGTAACGTGCTCATTCATAATGGAAGAGACAAGTTTAAGTGTCAGTTGGTTTGTTAAGGTGTAGATACTCGTATGTGGTGGCTTTAAATTAGTTAGCTACACTTTAGGTGATGATTCTCTACATCAACTACACAGCCTAATAGACGCCTAATGCAAGGTGAACACTTTCTGGCAACACGTTAGACTTATACGTCTTACTTAAGACACCGATCGCGAAATCTGCTTTAGTATCGACCACATCCGTAACCCGTGTACGTCTCATGTGTTTATTACAAAATAAAATACGAAAGAGGAGAAACATGGCTCCCTGTACAATAAGATGGTGTGGAAAATGTAGCCAATCATCTAATTTCAAAAAAGACGGCATAACTTTTCATGGGTAAGCCAATTTCAAGACTCTTATTGTCAAGAATCAATTTATTCAGAGCTCAAATTACGCTGGTTCGAATCCGTAACGAAAGCATTTCTTTATCAGTACATCCCTTTCTTTCAAATACAAGTAGTACTGCTTATACTTTCTTGGATTATTGTGACCTTGAATCGGCCAATCAGCATGCATTTCTTCCTTCTCCCCTCGCCCCCCGCTTACCTCAGCAGATTGACACAGTTATTTGTTTCGAGAAATTAAAACATTAGGCGTCTATTAGGCTGTGTGGTCGATGATTCTTTACTTGAAACAGTAGCTCAAACACGATGTGCTCGCGCGTGGAATGCCCCGCGGTCCTAAGTCAAAATATCAACGTTGACAACGCCAGAGGGCGAGCAAGCCTTTGCGCGGGGCCCTCACATAATCAAAGTGAAGTTTGTGGCGCGCAACTTTGTCGCGCATCATGCTCGAGCTGCTGACCAAACTTCCCCACGAACCTGTATAAGACGCTGCGCTGTTATACATAAGAGACGTGGCGTAGCGACAAAGCAACGAAAATGAACCTTAAAAGCTACAGAGCAAAGGTTTTTTTCGTCCGTCGCTCCGTTTTAAGGCGACTGATGTTTCTTCGTACTTCTATTTTCGGCAAAAAAAGCAATTAAGATTTATTATACGTTGTTTTAAGAATCATCTCAATCACGTCAGCTTTCAAACAAACAAAACCGTATCTGTCAATCTGTCCATTCGTTTAGGAGCTACGATGCCATAGACAGACACACGTATACACAGACATACAGATTCATAGACAAACAGATACACGCGTCAAACTTATAAGACCCCTTTTTGTAGGGGGTTAAAAAGTATCACCGTCAGGACGTGGAATTACTTAATAAATCTTTATCGCTACTGCAATCCGAGAGCCAAAATCACTTTTTTCATAAATTCCTTTTGTAACAAAGCTGTGGTACTTAACTTTTACACCCATGTTATTTCCTTCTCTCATCGTTTAGCCAACCTACTCTCAACACTTTTAAAAAGTGGTAATTTTCTATTGTTCCCGTTGCACCTACTTTGGGCTTCGAAGAATATTTCATTTGCATTTTGAATATGTTTTGAACCCCCTACAAAAAAAGTGTTATAATTTTGATGTGTCTACCTATATCTGTGTATCTGTGGGTATGTATGTGGCATCGCAGTATTTAAACAAATAGACCGATTTCCATAGGGTTTTTTTGTTTGAAAGCTGACGTAATCCAGATGGTTTTTTAACTTAATTTAATTGTAATTAGTTGGAAAATTGGTCACCAAAGATCGGCTGAGAATCCTTAGATCCATAAATTCTATGTAATGCACTCAAAGACTTAAGCGGTTCAATAAAACTTTAATATAACTCTATAATTCAACCGTTGAATAAAGAAATTCAATAGCAGTTCGACCCCGTCCAGCATTCCTCAAAAACCGAATCTGAAACTTAATATGAATCATTACGGCAAAAGGCATACTTTACAATCGACCAAGCAAAAGGCATATAGAGAAAAATTACAGAATATCATGAACAATATCCACGGCAATACATTACGAATGGCAAATCACAAATCCGTGAAATATTCCTTTCTACAGTTCACAGCAAGGTGTTACCACGTTTTTGTTCCAAAATCGATCTTATTACAACCACATAGAGGTGGTAATTTGAGAGGCTTTGCACCGTACTCTGTTCGCCACCATTTGTCATGACCCTGAATAATCGTTGGGGCTCCTTCTGATAAATTATTTTTGGCAGCAAGCTTAATTTGTACTCTTTTAGGGCATTGCTACATGTGTTGAGAAATGAGAGCGCGGAAATTTAGTGTGGTCCCGAAAGTGCCATTCTTTGCATTTATACACATTCATCAGTGTAAAATTGCTTTTTTGTCACCAACATAAGAAAAACCATATTTTCCTTGGAGTATATCCGATTCTTGATATTAAGTTTGTTGCTGACCTCTGCAAATATGAAGAACCAATTTCGAATTTTTGGGAAACCTCTAAGAAAAAATAAAATCTATTGATGTTTTCTTGCATTTTTCAATGATGGGTAAACATGACCAAGAGGGAGAATTGAGATTTTTTTGTTAATTATAGGTACAGTACAGTCGCTAAGCCACCCTAAAGAGTTAAACTTAGAAAATTAGGAAATTTGTAATGAGATTTTTTATTTTTTGTAAAAAGCACCCCTCGGAGTTTCTTACCTATTCCTCTCTGGGGAAGACTGCATCTTTGCGAATAGGTGTAGTGTCAGTAGAGTCAAAAGAACGAAAATGTATGCATGTACGTATTTAAATTCTTTAATGTAACATTCTGAATGTTTTGCGAAATGAAGCTATCATATTTTTACATTTACTTAGAGGTTTGCCAATAAGTCTAGCGCCTACGTACTCGGCCACACGTGGGCTATGAAAAATAGTAAATAAATTAGCCCAGAAGGTTTCTATAAGGGTCTCGCTAAACTCTCGCAAACATATTGTACCCTCGCCTTAACATCCCGATTATAAAATAACCGACCTCTGAGCCACCCAAAGAGTTGACGTGTTTGTGACTCTAATACTTTTCGCGGGACAAATTTTTGTCTGACAGCATACGTTTATATGTAATGTAAAGCTTATTCTGTTATTAATTGTTGCATTTTTGGAACCTTCCAAGCTGGACTGGGTGTAAAAGAAAAACTTAGAATATCTTAGTTGCCTACTCTTCCCAGGTATACAGTAAAAGTCTGTTAGAGGGATGCGAGGGTTTTGATGTATAATGAGCGAAAGGCTGACCACCTCACACCATTAGGCAATTTATTCCATATGATAACCCTCACAAAATGAGTCAAACGTGGTATCTAGTGGTTCTAGAAACACTGATGTTTTGCCTACCCTGTTAGGGATAATATGTGTGAACGTATGCATGTATGTATTTTTTGGTTCGATTGATTTTGTTAACGGTGTTTGTAAGTAATTAAATCAGCTTTGCGCACGTGTACGAAGTTTAGGGTACAGCTAGTTTTGTTATAATTTTCCATTAAAGGGATCAATGAAAGAACACTTTCCTTCGATGCAGCCTTTTTATCTGTACGCAAATCTTTCTACTCCTTGTAGTTAAAGATATATTAATTCTTACTAGTTAGGTGGCTGAAATAGATCTCTTTTAGAGACGAGCTCGCCATTGTAGAGGTACACTCCTTGTATAATTGTATGTAATAACATTGTGTCATAAACAATGTATAAAGAAAAAAACATAGAATATGCCAACTATCAATTCTTTCCAGGGATGCTATAGGAGGTAGTAAACAGGACGCTAAGGTTTTGCTGAAATGTGGATCACTAGCTGATAGTCTATATAATATGTTGCATGCAATAAAGTATTTATCTATCTATCTATCTATCTATCATGTACACACGACAACATATCAGGCTACACAACTATATTGACCTTGAGACGTCACCCTTATCTCAAACGTAATAGCGCCCACTTACGTAGTGCAAATGGATCCTAAACCTGCTGTCGTACAGTCAAGAGCACGTCACGGTTGACACTACCAGTTTAAGCTGAGTTCTTATTTATACTGCGCGCCATACAATGCGGGGTCGGTCCAAAGTCCAAATTGTCAAGCTTGAAGTGCTCTTGACTGTACTCCTCAGAGTTTATTTAAAAATAAAGAGTCAAGAGGTTTTAAAATTTAAAATGCTCTATCTACTCTGACAGAGACTCTGTGATAGTATGTGATAGGTTTAATACAATACAATATTCTTTATTGCACACATAGGATTACAGAATATGTTTATACAGCGAATTTGAAATAATGTATACAAATAGGCGGCCTTATTGCTTAACAGCAATTTCTTCCAGGCAACCTTATGGTATAGGAGTTTTAGATTGAAATGCGGGAAAGGCGCAAATATTAATTAAATAATAATTATAAATAAGTTGACTATTTATGCACTAAAAATATATGTATCACAAATATATATTTATTAATATATAAAATATATATATATATATATATATATATATATAAACTAAAACATATGCCATGTGTAGTTAGATACACACTTAGTTAGTTAACGACTAAAAACTCAAAAATAACTATAAAATTCGATGAAACAAATATTTGAACCCATTAATAACTGGGTACAAGCTAAATGTGTGCCAATTAAACTTATCTCTTTATCTTTTAAATCTAAAAAGCGATGGATTAACACCTTTACTACTACACACCCAAAATATTATTCTTTCATATTTAAGGCGACGCAAGGGCAACGCTCTTGAATTAGAATAAAAAGACTTAGAAAATGTTAAGATTTAAAAAAAAAGTTACAGACTTCTTCTCTGAGTAAGCTTGCTTTACATCCATCCATATCTATGATTTTTTCTCTCGTCCCCAATTCAGAGCAGCAGCTCGAGTATAACGGTGATAGTGCGCGTAATGCGCCGCGGTCCTATGTCAAAATGTCAACATTGACAACGCCAGAGGGCGAGCAAGCCTTTGCGCGGGGCTCTCGCGCAATCAAAGTGTAGTTTCAGCGTCTGCCGAGTGGCGTGCGCGCGAGTTTGTCGCCAACATGCTCGAGCTGCAAAAATTCGGCAAATGCCATTTCTGTTTGCTACTACAAAGTATCTTCATCGCCTTAAGAATTAATTAAAACTTGTTGTCACTGTCTTAAAAAGATCTGCTAATGATCTGTGGCCTCAATTCTTTACCTCTCACATACAAACTCCGCAAAACTCTACAACCGTAAACCGTTGTTCAAACGACTATGATCTAACATATGCTACTCAACCAGCAATGTATACGCAACTACTCGATAGTGTTACATTGTAGCCGGGATGAGAACACTAATTATGTTCTATAGTAAGCGAGGTATAACATTCCTTCGGTTCATTGAACTTTGGGCATAGAATATTGAAGAGTCAGAGATGACAATTTTAATTATATTTGGAAATGTATGCTATTTTATTTTAATTAACAACAGATGTTTAACGAAAGTTATTTCTAGTACAATTTGTCAGCGATGAATGATTATACCTGAGGTTTAAATACGTTACGTACTGAATAGGTAATTACAACTTTGTTAGGTTTGATGATAATAACTCAAAAATTAAAAAAAAAATGCATGTTGAGGATATGCGATTGCTTATAACTATTAAACGGCTGAACAAATTTTGATCAAATACAGCTTAGAAGCACACTGTGATTACGTTAGCTTTTGGTCCATTCGTTTATTAGGTACGATGCCACAGACAGAGACAGATACACACGTCATATTTACAACACCCCTCTTTTTTGTCGGAGGTTAAAAATTGAGATATACGCCACTATTCTCAAGCGTTTTTTTTTGTATTTAAAATACGCATAGCAGTCAATCCACAAAGCAATTTTTCGATAAAACAAAATAAAAACCCAAAGTATCCGTTTGCAAGTAAAAACCTTATAAAAGCAGTACTTCCTCGTATTAGGTTAAAACATGTAAAAAGTTCTTGTATTCTCTGTTACACAAATGATCTATGACCGTCCTAGATGATGTACGGTATCACAGCGCTCGGTGCGAATGTGTTATCTCTTTCTTTCTTTTTTTTATTTCCTTCACGCAGCCGACGTTTTTATTGTTTTTTTTTTGTTTAATATTAATTTTATTCTGTTCTTTACTGTCAGGATTGAAGCCTGTCTATCAATTCAGTGATCTATGATTGGAGATATATTGGAATAGGTAGAAAGTCTTTAGTGTGTGTATCACGTTGATATTCTTAGAGGGTTAGTAGAGCCTTACGAAATCATGGTTTGTTTACATTTTTCCGACTAGCCTTCCACCCGGGACTTCATTTCCGTGGGAGTTCGGCAAAGTTATGTAGCTTATATGTTTATCCAGGGTGTCAGCTACTTTCATACGAAATTTTATCAAAAGTGGTCCAGCCGTTTGAGCGTGAAGAAGTAACAATCATATAAATACACACTCACAAACTTTCGCCTTTATAACATTATTATATTGTGATGTGAGATGTGATATGCATTACCAAAATAGTATTTTACCTTTTATATTTTGTTATCTGTTTATAGCACTTCAACGTTGTAATACCTGCAAATTCTAGTTTTTGCTAGACTCATAAAAAAGCCGTACGTGTGGGTGGAGATTAAAATACAATATTTAAGTTTGATTTTATATGGATAAGAATTTGTGAATGAATAGTTTTATTTCACATTAGGTCATACAACGTGTTTCATAAATACCCAATAAAAAGAATATCTAAAATTTAACTCTAACCTGAAATAGGGTTTCATTTGAGAGTTGGGATAACTCTGCAGGCCGCGTACGATAGTGACAGCGCCGTGACAACACCGCGGTCCTATGTCAAAATGTCAACATTGACAACGCCATAGGGAGAGCAAGCCTTTGCGCGGGACCCTCGCGCAATCAAAGTGATGTTTCAGCGTGAGCCGAGCGCGAGTTTGTCATTATCCTGCTAGAGCTGCTGGTAATAAGTGAACATGGTTTGGCATCTATCAAAATGAAAGTTTTGTAAATTATAGTGCTTGCTTGACATAATAATAATATATTAATAAAACGCCTTACACTCAAAGGCACACACTAAGGTTTTTCCTTGTGTCGTGGGTCCCTCGGAACACACATAAAGACAAACACAAACACCCATGACCCGAGAACAAACATCTGCTTTTTACACAAATATTTGCCCCGACTGGGATTCGAACCCAGGACCCGTCGATCAAGAGGCAGCGCTAATACCACTCGACCAAACCGGCCGTTAAAATTTGAATACTATAATTTGAAATACAACTTTAGCTATTTTATTATTATTTTATTTTTATTTTTTAATTGTTTATTAAGTATTTATGAAACATGTTGTATATGCTCAAGCTTCTCATCCGATGGTATCAGGTTCGTACCCCAACTGGAGTAAACTCTAGTGTAAAGAAACTCTGATTATTATTTTCGAATCTTGGATTTGTGTCTCTGTTAACTAAAATGTATGAAATCTAGAAATTGTATACAATTACTAGGAAATATATACATTTCCAAAGCTATCTTGAAAATGTATAAAACATTATTTTAAAGATTTTTTAATACACATATATATGAATTGTATAAAAATCCGATAGGGGGCGTCCATTAATTACGTGAGGCGTTTTGGGGGGGGAGGGGGTCAGGCCGGATCTCACTCAATCTCACGTGGGGGAGAGGGGGGGGTCTCTACAAATATCACGTAATATTTTCCCTCAAAAGAAATAGTGTTAAATTGTGGGAAAGCTAAGTTAAACCAACTAAACCATGTTCTTCCAGTAGCCACTCTGAGTTCCCGTGGACTGAATTAGAACAATCTTTTTTTTTCAAATTTAAATTTACCAATTATTTACCATGATTTACCAATCATAGCTGTTTTTTATTGTTAGATTATTAAAAGTTAAAAAATAATTAGGCAAAATAAGTAAGTTTTCTAAATAAATTACAAATAAACGTATTTCCAATAAAACTAAGCATTTTCATAAAACTCACGTGAGATAAAAGGGGGAGGGGGGGTGTCGAGCCAAATCTCACGCATCTCACCAGAGGAGGTGGGGGGTCGAAAAACCGTCAAAAACACCTCACGTAATTAATGGACGCCCCAAAATTGCTCTAGGAAATGTATAAGATGAATGCTTTCTGCGAATGAAATGAATAAAACAACCTAACCTAACCTAAATAAGCGACTTTTATACAATGACGGATTACATACATTTCCGTTAACATCTCTATTACAAATATAAAATGCTATAATTGCCTTACAAATTTTTTTTTTAACTAAGTGTTGGAGTCTCCTAGTAGACAAAGTCGCCCGTGTCAGGAGGCTGTTGACAAGATAATGTAAAGCCTTGAATATATTCGGCTATCTAAATGCTTCCTGTATTTTTAGAGTAAACGTTTTTTAATAAAGAAGATTAATTTATGATTACAAATTTCTGTATTCGAGTTGTAACTATTTACATCTAACAAAATCTAACATACTATGAATGGCTTTATGATTAAAATAAACTTTTTTTGGGATTACTTCACGCATTACGTGTGGACAGACAGACAATCGTGCTAATCTGTATATGTATACCTAGCTGTCATCGCTATCATAAATCAACAACTTGTAGTCCTTATAATTTTATTGACATTTAGATTATTATATAAGTTGTTGCTGTTTCACGAAAAGTTTTTTTTTGAAGTATGTGTCCACAGTTGGTCAAAGACCTTTTTAATGGTCAAGGGAAAGGGATAGTCTTATTTTCTTTATGGAAATAGGGTGAATAAGCCAGTCATATTTAACACAAGTCATTTTTAACCGTGTGGTGATCGGTTGAGAATAACACCACCCCATCTCTTTCCGTGGGTGTCGTAAGAGGTGACTAAGGAAACATAAATGAGACCTGCCTCATAGTAATCCATCCCAGGCAACGACACGTCATTTTTTTCTGAATCTGAGGTGTCGTCCTATAGTCTCATGCGGTGTAGTAGGCTCTGTAAAGGGCTGTCTGGTTCGTGACCACCCTCTTACCGAAGTCCGACGCCAAACAGCTTGCTGTGTTCCGTCGGTGCGTGGGAGTACCAGTGCCTTTATAGGCATTTTCTGGGTTAACTCGCTCCATCGTCGACCTCATCTTTGACCTTTACGGTCAAGAGTTAACCCATATAATAATAAAAAAAAAAACAAGAAATATCTAAAACAACAAACTAACGGCTAATTCTAATTTTAATACATTTTGTTAGGACCACTACCAGTATCGTATATCCAAGTCTGCAGCTTCGAAAAACCTGTGCTAACCTTGCAGCACTCGAAAAACCGCGAAATTTTCTGACTGTTTTAGTATTCTCAATATAAATCCTAAAAATGCGTTTAAAATTAAAATGTATAAGTTTTTAAAGTAGAACAATATTGCGAGAACCAGTTTTGTACTAAGGGAGAAATTTAAAAAAAAAAATTTGAAATTAAAGTGAAGTGAAATTTGTTAAAGTGAAATTAAAAAAAAATGATAAGACCAGGTGGCTGCTAAACCTCAAACGAACAATATGTTTCGTTTCACGCAATGTTTTTAACCAAAAAAAGCGCAAAAATTTCGCGATTTCCCTAGTAATTTACCTGAAATCTCAGGAAATTAGCACAGGTCTTTCAAAGCTACAGAATTGGATATATGATACGGTAGTAGTGGTCCTAACAACGTATATTAAAAAATCAGAACTAGCCATTTGTTTGTCAGTTTAATATTCGATACGACTGGCGTAGAAGGTTCGTTTGAAAATGTCACAGTTAAAACCCATTTTTCGTTAGAACTCGTTTTCCCTAGTTAAAATTAGTTATTACTTATTGCCTTTGTTGAAACTAGAAATAATCAGTTAAAACTAGAATTTACCACTGACATATTTGATTTTCAGATAAAACTAGTTGTCACATCGAGCTATAGTTAAAACTAGCACTCCCCCCCCACGGAGATTATATCGGGGCAGAAACTGTAAGTTAGGTTAGGTTAGAACTGCGACCCTTAATGCACGAGCCGAGCGAGCGAAGCGAGCGTGCCGCGGCAGCGGCCGGCGAAGTGCCAGAAAAGACTTTGGTTGCGTTGAACGGTAAGCACAACAACAACATAACCCACAACATAACCTCAAGCCAATCAGAATAAGGTATGATGAACTCTAACCTCGGTCGGAACAGTTTTAACTGACTCGCTTCGGGAAAACGCGTTTTGTCTTGCAGAAACTAGTTTTAACTGATATTTGATTCAGACATTAGTCAATTCTAGTATTAACAAAGGCATTAAGTAAAAACTAGTTCTAACTAGGAAAAACGCGTTCTATCTACTAACCAGTTTTAACTGTAACAAAAATATATCACAGACACTGAGTCAGATGTTCTTTTGATCGACTTATTTGATAACGATGACTATTTTTCCTAATATTTACAGACATAAACATACATACGCTCACGTCTATAAGCTCTATTGGGTAGGCAGAGCATCAGTGGTTTTAAAACCACTTGATGCCACGTTTGATATAAATTCAGAGGGTTATTAGATGCAATATGATGTCAGAGGTGAGAGGTTCAAAGCCTTTCGCCCACAATACTTTTACAGTATGCCTGGGAAGAGTAGGTAGCTGGCATATTCAAAGTTTTTCTTTCACTCCCAGTCCAGCGTGGAAGTAAGTAATATTCTTTTGAATTTTCTGCCGTGTGGTGATCGATTGAGAATAACACCCCATCTCTTTCCGTGGGTGTCGTAAGAGGCGACTAAGGAAACACAAATGAGACCTGCCTCATAGTAATCCGACTTAGGCAACGATACTTCATTTTTTTCTGAAGCTGAGGTATTCAGTATTCAGTATTCAGTATTTATTCAATTAATATTTACAAAACATCGCCATTACAGGTAAGCCCAATTCGACAATGTCATAGTTACTAACAATTATCAATATCAACATTAAAATAAAAATAATGTTTGTATACAATTAAAAATCTTAGTTATTAGAACTTTGAAAATTTAAATTTAAATTTGAACAATATAAAACAATAAACAAACAATAATCAATATAAAACAATGTCAACAATTTAAAAACTCACTACCTTGTCAAATAATTCAGCGTGGTTCGTGTGAACTCCGTCATCGTGCAATGGTATAAATCTAGTCCATTTTTATTCAAATCATTAAGCAGTCCAATTGCTACGGATAATGGTGCATATTTTTTAATGTTGGTCCTGCAGTTAGGTAATGCCAATATGTTTTGCCGCGGTCCCCGTCTAAGCCAAGTAATAGGTACGGATATTTTTATTTCTGATAGTATCAACGGGTTATCTAACTGCCCTCGAAGAATCTTATAGACATATGAAGCCAAAGCTAGCTTCCTCCTTACTTCTAATTTATAATATCCTATCATTCCCAACAATAAATGAGTCGGATATATGATTGGGTATGCTGGATACACGCCAAACTGCTTCTTGTACATGACTCTCAAGAATTTGTTTTGAATTCTTTCCATCATCACCACATATTTTGTCTCGTGAGGGATCCATACAATTGAGCAGCTTTCCAGTTGACTTGGTCTCAAACGTGTTGTCCTATGGTCTCAAACGGTGTGGTAGGCTCTGTAAAGAGCCGTCTGGTTCGCGACCACCCTCCTACCGAAGTCCGACGCCAAACAGCTTGCTGTGTTCCGTCGGTGCGTGGGAGTACCAGTGCCTTTATAGGCATCTTCTAGGTTAACTCGCTCCATCGTCGACTTCATCTTTGACCTTTATGGTCAAGATTGAGGTCAAGAGTTAACCCATCTCATTATATAAAAAAATAAAAAAATAAATAAATACAAAAACACAAATCAAAGGCACTGTCTTTTCGTATAACTCTGGTAATAAGTTAGTTTTATCTGTAAAGGGATGCGATGACTAATTTATATCTCTGTTGGACCTGTTGTTTGAAGGATACCGTATGAACCCTGCTATCGGTCAACTTGCGGTCAACCGGAGGAAGGGATTGATAAGGGCTTTAAGGGATTTGCCTTTAAGGGCCATTTTGGGTTTCTTTGAATTGCTTGGCAAACATCAAGGATCAGAATTAGCTCTCTTAACTGAACAGCTTTTCCCGGAAATATAGGTCGAAATATATAATAAAAACTTATAAAAAAATAGAATCAACTTCAAAGAACCGAAAATTAAATACAATATTATTTGATGTGCTAGGTAGTACCTACCTACTGAGCTGTTTGAAGTCGGTGCCAAGAAAATTAAGTTTGATAGGCCACCTTCGCACCGACTTCAAACAGATCAGTAGATAGGTACTACATAGCACATCAAATGATGAATTTAGATTTATAAAACGTTTACCCAGGGGAGGGATATTCACAAATGAGAAATTTCGCCGTTTGACTTGAAAGCACGATAGCTCAGATAATTAGAGTACCAGGAGATCTTATCCTGGGGTCGTAGGTTTAAGTCTCTTTCGCACCAAACATTTTTATTTCTCTAAATTTTTTGTTAAACGACCCTCCATATAATTGTGCGGTCAACTAATTAAGTAGGTATAAATATCGAAATTTTTGGTTTTAGGTCTATGAATTGAAGTTACAATAATTTACGCTTTTTGCAACAAAGAAAGGATTGACCTGACAATTTATTGGATTTTTTTAAAATTCATAAATAGGTTTTCTCTTGGCGATAATCTATCTCAGGCGCAGATGTGGTGAAGATGTAATGAGCTCGCCTAGAAGGAACATAATCACGCAAATTTTAAAGCGATCCAGGTTACATGAGCTTGGAAACGCAGACATTGCTTATCTTCACTGATTAAGCTATGCATTACCTATAAATACTTCATAAAACAAATCAAAAACACGTCCTAACCTCAAACCATTCAAGATATTACCAATTTCTCGATGGTAATTCGCATATTATACCAAAAACAATCAGAGAATACATCATCAATAGTGCATTGCACCCTCTTTACATACAATTACGTTATTCCAAGGGACCGTAGGATGATAATTTGTATGCGAAGCCACACATAGTAAGTCTACTTTGCATTTTACCAATTCGCATAGTAAAGTTTTGCTTTGGTCATTGTTCTAACGAGGTATACATATTTGGCAAATATTTAGTGGTTTTTAACTCTCGACAACAAAAGAGTGTTAGGTTAGGTTGGTTAGGTTGACGAGATGTGTGACTTGTGGTATTATAGCTCCTTAAGGGATGGATCGATATTACAGCGGTTTTTTTCTTTTTAAACTGATATTATTATTGATTTAATTGATTCAGCCGTTCCAAAGTTATAAGCGATGCATATCGGGGGTGATAGAAATTTTTAGTTTTTAGAGTTATTGTGAAAATAAAAGTGGTTAGTACATACACACGATGCCTTTTTGACTTATTTAATAAACATTTATAAATAAACTTCTTAGACAATTTGTACTGTCTAATCATACTAGCGACCCGCACCGGTTTCGTACGATTAAAAGGATGTATTTACTATAGGTATATATAAGAATAAGAATAACTGTATTTTTCTGTACCCGTGGTAGTTTTTAAACTGTGTTACAGGATACAATGTCTTCCCATACAGTCGTACATACATGTTAAGAGTGCTTAGTAGTATTTTAACACCTAAGTAATAATATTAAGTATTAAAATTTAAATACAGTGGTTATCTTGTGTGTGTGTGTGTGTGTATGTGTGTGTGTGTATTTATTATTTTTTATAAATAAATCTTTAAAAAAAATATTAAATACATTGTAGTGAAAACTGTCCAAATCGGAGTTGGTGGTTAAACTGAGACACAGACGAGAATATTTCTTTTAAACTCTGTTAAGATAAAGAAAAAGATTAAAAAACTCGCTCTTTTTCCCTTTTCTTACCAGCCCATATACGTCCTCACCGAGGCGAGGGGCATGGGCCTACATTCGAAACACGGACAGAAGATTTAGGCCATAGTCCACCTCGCTGGCCCGATGTGGGTTGGTAGATTATAAACCTAAATAATTTAAAAAAAATACTCAAGAAAAGTGACGGTCGAGGACCTAGTCTATTATTTTAGCGGAACCAACTTAATCAAGTTATCCTTTAAGTATGATCCGGCTAGGCATAATGTAATGAAGACGGCCATGTTGTTTTTTGTATTTTTATTTTATTTTCCTCTGCGCCTCGGTGTAATTTTCTTAATTCATATAATCATGGACCTTGGCTTCTAACACAGAATCTGTAAGTAAAAACACCGCTGCGCCAGTGTAGAGGGTGCCATAATTTTTATGAAGATGTTATTCTAGAAATGCTTTCACGTTTTACTTCAAAATGAATTTTTACTAAAATTAATGTTACATAAATAAATGTATGTTACTTCAAGTCAAAAAGCAAGAAGCTGATAACTAAAAAACGGAGTACCCTAGTATGAGTAGCAGTGCGGAATGTAAACTTTGTAAAATACCTTATGTTTACAGTTTTTTTTTAAATAGGAGAATTCCTAAAACGTCAAATGATTGTAGTTGATCTTATTTATATAAATTTAGTAAGTAATACATCGACATTTCGTTTATGGGAATTCAATATGATTTTTAAATTAAATTAACCGCTACAACGTCAATGACAAAAAATGCGTAGTAAGACGCACTGAACACAATGTTAAAATCTTCGATCATTATGAACATATGTATATAAATGTGTTTCAATAGTTTTATTTTTCTCTGAAATATAAAGTTACTGAATTAGTTACACATCCGACAATTGCTTACTTACCGCACTTGTACCGTAACACACTAATAATTTAACTAAAATGAATTTAAACACCCTCTATACAAAACTGTACTCAACTGTACGCGATAGCGGGTTTAAATTGTAACTAGGTATTATAGAATTATGTTTTCTTTTCCATCGACAAGTTGACATGCACAGGATTATTTTTTCTTAGGTATACGTTATGCGGCAATCTATTGACTTTTACGTTGTTTCTCACAATTACGTGAATCTTGATGAACAATTTACTTTATCTACTTTTGTCACAAGCTTTTATTCAATTATTTCGTTTGTTTACAAATAGCGTACTTTTTAAAATTCAATTTTAATTTATAGGAATGGTCACAAAAAATTTAACATTTATATTTATAATTGTGATAATTAGAGTAAATACCCAATTTTGCTGCTTATTCCTCAACTACATTCTTGTGTAGCGAAGTTGACTAACCTTTGCTGCTGCAACTTGTAAATGGCGTCACTGAAGCATTTAGTCGATTTTCATTTTACCAATAATTTTCAACATTTTGTAAAATGCCGACGTCACATCTTTCAGAAATGATCTAACTTGTCTGCCACACTTACTATTCGAATCTTAAAAATCCATATCGGCTTATTGCTTAATTCTTTTAAGGAAAAAAAACAGCTCCTACTTATAAGCTTTCATAAGGTTTATGATTTTTACTGTTTTATCAGCCCATATACGTCCTCACCGAGGGGCACGGGTCTCCTTACGAAACACGAAATGGATTTAGGCCATAGTCTACCACGCTGGCCCAATGTGGGTTGGTGGACAATGGTTACTCTTAATTAACCCTTTGTGTATTTTTCATCCAACTTTCCGCTACAGATTTTGTTACCGTGGGAATTCAGGAAAATTGCGTATGCCACCTATGTGTCATTCTGATGTTCTACATAACAAACATCCCACCATCCAGTCTCACAAACTTTCGCAATTTAAAACATTAGCAGGATAGGAATTTTACTCTTAACGTACAGACGAGTAGTAAAGTGACTGTCAATTTCACTACTACAATTTTTACAAATAAAATTACAAGTGTTAGAAGACACGGTTATCAAGCACCACATTCTCGTATAATGGCAGACACCGTCGGACGTTGTAGCTTTAGAAATTAATTAGATATGCCCTGCGTGCTTGAACCATGGTACAATAACATCCAAAAGTGTTGCGTTTTTGATAGTTATATGGCTGAAAAATTACAATAAAAAATACATAACACGGAAAAAAATAATTTTAAATGTCTGATCTTTGCCCGGATATGCACATAAGAACAAATTTTGCTAAAAATATTACATTTCTTTTTCATTTTTATACTTTGTATTTCGCTGTGATTGGAACTGTGTTTTAAACGAGTAATTTTTTGTTTTGGATACGTCGAATTTTTGACTTTTTTTTAAAAATAGGCTCGGTTCATATTACAAAAGGAGATTTAAGTCTTGATATATACTTAGTTGATCTATACATACATTTTCTCACTATCAAAATGACAAAGACAATTGCTACTCAAGTATTTATCAGAGTCTGCGTCGTGTTTTGTAAAACGGTGTAGTATTTTCTACTCAACTGTACGGTACAGGGTGAGCGGAAGAGGAAAGTGCAGAGTTTATTATTAACAGCATACTGTATGAAGATAATCTGCAACTACATTTAACTTGTAACCTGCGACTTGACAAGCGTGTGGCTTTTGAATGACGATGGTGTTCCGTAGGTAAATGATAAGATAGCTAGGTCTGTTGAAATTCTTGTTGCGTTTTGTTACAACTGAAGTATTTGAATTCGACGAATAAAACTTTTAGATTGAAAATTTTACAAAGAAATTGACAAATAATTGATTCATATAGATATTTTTGAAGGTAGAGTGAAATCACCGTTTTTTTTCGTTATAAGAACCCGTTAATTATCTTTTAAAAATGGCAAAGTATCTTCAACATACCAATTTGCAGGTTGAAAATTGCAAAATTCGTTAATTAGTTAGCGAGTCAGGACTCACTGACTTATCAACGCCTAGCCCAAACCCTTGGACCTAGAAAGTTGCAATTTGGCCTAAAGCTTAAACTAAAGACTTAGTCAAGGAATAAGGAAAAATTTTACGTAATTCTCAAGAGAAGGAAGTCCCGTGCATCTTCTTGCTTTTAAATAAATTTTTATTAAAAATACATTTGATTTTTATTGATTTTTCAATAGAATATTGTTGAGGAACCCTAAAAACCTGTAAGTTACAGGAACCACGTATAGACCAGTTAATTGCAGAAGTAATGAGATCAGCTGATACAATCTTACAATTAATACTAATTGTGAGATGAAAACTAGCTTTTCTTGTAGTAGCTGACAAGCTTTTTATTTGACGAGCTTATATAAAGTTTTCTGTTTGATTAATATTGTAAAGCTTATGTTAAGATAGGATCTTCCGGTGGCTGACAAAATTTTTTCTACTGGTCTCATTTTTTTAAATAAAAAATGCATCTGGGGAAACACCTTAGGGAATTACCACATTTATCGCTTTTAACTCTAAAACGGCTGAACCAATCGTTAAAATTAGTGAGCTATGATGCCCACTGATTTGAATGATTTTTCTAGAATAGCATTGGCAAATATAAAAAAATATAAAAAGTAAAAGAAAAACCCATTCTGTAGTAGGGAAATATTCTATCAATACCGTAGATTCACGTTGCTTTTTGCTCTCTCACTTGACATCGGCCATATAGGTACTAGACCGATCAATGGGGCGTATGGGACCCGAAGTCTCCTTACAACAATATCCTCATTGACTGGTGTATACATAGGGCTTCACATCAAGTTAACCATGCATGCATTCTGTGTATTATGATAAGAACGGCTTTCAAAGTATTGGGGTAACCTGATATGCTGGGCTCTGTACATGGATCTAATATTATTATTCTTGTGTAGATATAATCAAGTATGTGGCAGGCAAAATTGACAGATCGAGATGTCATAGCTCTATCTAACGAATTAATTCAAAATTATTTAAGTGGCCTATAAACGACGGTTTGGTCGAGTGGTAGTAGCGCTGCCTCTCGATCGACGGGTCTTGGGTTCGATCCCCAGTCAGGTAAACATATGTCTAAATAAAAAGCAGATTGTTCTCGGATAATGGGTATTTGTGTCTGTTTTTATGTATGTTTCAAGGGACCCCGGCATAAGGGAAAACCTTAATGTTGGCCTTTGAGTGTGTAGCGTTTATTTATTATTTATTTAAAGAGGTAGATAGGGATTTAGATATTGGCTGGAACTAATTTATCAAAGGAACAAAGTCGCATATAGAAACATAGTGACGTTTATAAGGAGCTGAAATTCCAACATGATCCTTCGTTTAAGAAAATTGCGAGCGCAACACGAAATCCTCATCAAGCTATGCGCGACGTTAAAGTTGTACAGATCCTAGCAGATCAGGTTTACCCACTTTCATTGCAAAACCTTTCTTATCATAACAGCAGAGAGTGCACGCGTGTGTTAAGCTGATGTGTGAGCCTCTGTACAATCTTCTTCTTCTTATCGTGTAGGTATAGTCAAGTATGTGGCGAACTTGGCTAACCCTGATGTCAGAGTTTTCAAACCGCACAAAGGCCTCTGACTTGGTTTTAACGACTGTAGTCAATCGACAACAGCCGGGACCGACAGCTTAACGTGCCCTCCGAAGCACGGAAACGCTCGTGATAAATTGCCACTTTGGTCACCCATCAGGTTCCCTGCCTCTGTGTACGTTGCTTAGCCTCACTGATCGGTTGAGATCAGCGAGAGCCACTGGGCTAAAAAACAATGTAGTTGTCATACTCAAATTTAATTATCTACCCTAATTGCTTATGATAAGGTTATAATTCGAAAAGTTTGTTATTTGAAGTTGGGACACTGGTCTGGTTCTTAAAATTAAGTTTTTTTTTAATTAAATCTACTATATAAAAATAAATCGGGTTTTCCTTCCTGACGCTATAACTCCAGAACGCACGAAACGATTTCCACGGTTTTGCATTCGTTGGAAAGGTCTCGGGCTCCGTGAGGTTTATAGGATACTTTTAATTTAAAAAAAAAATTAGCACGCGGGCGGAGCCGCGGCCGGAAAGCTAGTATATACATATACTAGCTTTCCGGCCTAGCTTTTTTATATACATATATTACATATATTTGTATTAAGTATATATATTTATGCACCACCTACTACTTCTTATCTTACTTCTGTCCTACCCTAAGGTTGCCTGGAAAAAATTGCTACCTAGCAATAAGGCCGCCTTGTTGTACACTATGTTTTATGTTCTGTGGATTGTGCTGTATACCCTTGTGTGCAAATAAAGTATATTGTATTGTATTGTATTGTATTGTAATTATTATTATAAGATGGGTTAACTCTTGACCTCAATCTTGACCATAAAGGTCAAAGATGAGGTTGACGATGGAGCGAGTTAACCCAGAAAATGTCTATAAAGGCACTGGTACTCCCACGCACTGACGGAACACAGCAAGCTGTTTGGCATCGGACTTCGGTAGGAGGGTGGTCGCGAAACAGACGGCCCTTTACAGAGCCTACCAAACCGCATGAGACCATAAAACGACACCTCAAATTAAAATGAAGTGTCGTTGCCTGGGATGGATTACTAGGAGGCAGGTCTCATTTGTGTTTCCTTAGTCGCCTCTTACGACACCCACGGAAAGAGATGGGGTGGTGTTATTCTCAACCGATCACCAGACGGTGGAAACCTTTCACCAAGCTAGTTCTCAATAAAGGTGACCTCATTTAAGGATATTAATGAAGCATTTACTGATTTTGGAGTGTAGTAATCAGCGTTTTCCAGGTAAATTTTAGTATCAACGCACAGTTTGTCCCATTAGCAGCCATAAGCTGAACAGGCGAGGAAAGGAGGCTAAGCGGAGTCTCCAACATTATTTCACAAAGCTTAAAATGTATAGAAGGTTCATGCATCAAAAATATATGAAATTCTAAAGTAATTATTTAAAAAAAAATTAAAGCTTGACGAAAAATTAAGTCAGGTATCATAAGTCAAACTTATGATATCTGACGTGGTATCATAAGTTTGACACGTATATTTGCGTGCTTCCGCATCTGTCTGTGGCAACATAGCTCCTAAACAAACAGACTGATTTTGATGCGTTTCTTTTGTTCAAGATGGTTCTTTGTTATATTTCATTAAAATTTATTTAGATATTAAAGAGTTATAAACAATAACTGCAATAACCCTTCGAAAAAAGGCAAAGGAATCTATGTCCATACAGGCATTTTTAAACATTGTCTAAGTTTTAGTTTTATTTTTTGTGGTGATCTTCTTCTTATCGTGTAGGCATAGTCAAGTGTGTGGCAAGCTTGACTAACCCTGGTGTCAGAGCCTTCAAACCGCACCATGTCCTCTGACTTGGTTTTAACGACTGTAGTCAATCGACAACAGCCGGGACCGACAGCTTAACGTGCCCTCCGAAGCACGGAAACGCTCGTGATAAATTGCCACTTTAGTCGCCTATCAGGTGGTAATTAAGGCCATTAATGTCGGGAGTTATAAATTGTTTTATTTTTAAAGTTTTGCTTTATCTACATGACGTGAGAAGGCCTTCTTAAACAGTTAATTTTGTGGTGTTAGATAATAAATACACATAATCACACTTGGGAGGTAATCTTGGCTGTAAGGCCGTGCGAACCGGGTCCTATTAACTGTCGACTACGAGTTTGATAAAGGCATTATAATATATATAATATTTTATACTATCAAAATATTTGGTGAAATATTTTCAATATTTTCGTGTATGATCCTCCTAAAATAAAAATAAAAATATAGGACTTCCAACATTTATCGCTTATAACTCTTAAACGCCTCAACCAATTGTAATTAAATATAGCTAAAAATCCTCTCGATAACATCAGCTTTCAAACAACAAAAAACTATTAAAATCGGTCCATCTTTTTAGGATCTACGATGCGACAGACAGATGCACAGATACACACGTAAAACTGAAAAAAAACGTCTTTTTTTGGGTAAACGGTCACCTCTAGTCTATATTTACAGAGTTATTGGTAATACATCAAGTTCCCTTAACTGGGGTAAAAGTAAAGATCATTAGCTATCAAGTCACCCTCGGGTGGATGGCGAAAAAAGTACCAATTTCTAAAAAAAAGTTCCTCTGGTTTTTAAAGAAAATTGGGTTTTCACATTGTTTTAGTTAAATAACAACGGAAGAAAATTTACTGGCTTAGATAAAAATAACAATTAAATACGGAGTTTCTTTTAATATACAATTTGAAGGAGTATAATCTACTTTTCTTTAAAAAAGCAGAGGGTTTTTTTTTCGAAATCGGTATATTTTCACCATCTACCCGAGGGTGATTTGATATCTTCTATTACCCCTTAAACAGATCAAGCCGTATAACCAATAACCCTGTATAAAATTTTAGGGTCCTGACTCACTGATTCATCAACTTCCAGCCCCAAACCCTTGGAAAAAGGTTCCTTTTGAAGACAAGGAATATGGAAGGATTTTACGAAATGTCCCGGGCATCCCCTAGTAAATAAATAAAGTCAATACAAGTTCTCTTTACTCCATACGCTCAATAAATACAATTTATAGTCGATGAAAGCTCCCATACTTTACCGTAGATTAGCATTAGAACGATCTATGGGCACTCCTGACTACTGACTACCCACATTCTTGTAAATAATGTGAATAATACTCCTATGGGATTATCTGAAGAACGTATAATGCTTCCTGGAATAGAAAGCTGTATGCTTAGTCAATGTAGATATCTATGCGATGCACTAGATTATTTTTTACTTGTTTGTAAGACCTGCCTCCTAGTAATCCATCCCAGGCAACGACACTTATTTTTTTTCTGAATCTGAGGTGTCGTCCTATGGTCTCATGCGGTGTGGTAGGCTCTGTAAAGGGCCGTCTGGTTCGCGACCATCCTCCTACCGAAGTCCGACGCCAAACAGCTTGCTGTGTTCCGTCGGTGCGTGGGAGTACCAGTGCCTGTATAGGCATTTTGTGGGTTAACTCACTCCATCATCGACCTCATCTTTGACTTTATGGTCAAGATTGAGGTCAAGAATTAACCCATCTCATAATAAAAAAATTAAAAAAAAGATTTATTTATGACTATGAAATCCAGGTACCACATGCTCTGTCATGTGATAGTTGACAGTTCTTAAAGTCTTCTATCAACAGTTGAGGACATATCCTTTGCCCACAGCATATCTCACAAGCAGTGGTACCACGAACTGTAAGCTATTACATATACCATCTGTAGTATGTGCCTTAGAATTGTGAAGTTAGAGTAGAAATGGTCTGTAGACATTGAAAGAGTGACTCTTGTTCTTACCTGCGTATGGGGTGACTTTCAATAAATTAGAGAAAATAAACGATGTGAGTCAGCCCACTATACTGAATGACTTTTCCCAATGAACATTTGTGGGTTGAGCTATGAAAAAAAAATTTCCTTTATTTAATGCCTTAAGGGATTGGATTGCCTAAGCGTTAGTATGAGTAGTCGATTTTTTTTTTGTAATTTAAATTTTAGTAGCGTATTTTTTTTAATTTCCTTAATTAAATCTTTGCATCTTCCTTTCTCCAAGCATAGTTTTTCATATGAGGTACGCTCAAGCGTATGGCCGCATCCCAAGAATTTGACAGACCAGATAATTTTGGATAAAAAAAATCATGGACTTTGAAAAAATAAATGTTTTCATTGCCGTCATCATCAGCCCACAAAAAAAACCAAGGTCGTCAAAATTAATAATTGTGATACAATTTATGCCTACTTTTTTCATTAAGTACCTAGTGTTTGTATTAAGAAACACCTCGCAATGTCACCTCCCGCATTCAACTTTGAGCTAGGTACATATGCAAATATGTGCTTATCATTGCCCCCCGCCACGCTCGGTTTATGACGAACAGACGGACAGCTGTAGTGATTCATCTGCTTTGTTTATTATAGTGTAGGCTGTGGACATAGCCAGATCTGACTATAAGTGTTGTACAATTTGTATGTCGGTGCATATGTTTCGTTTGTTCTTGTAATAAAGCTTTAAGAGATATAGGACATGGGTACCAGTTAAAAATAAATATAATAATATTTTGTCACTGTCACAGCCAGTTTGGCCCAGTGGTAGTGTTGCTGCCTCTTAGTCGACGGGTGCTAGGTTCATTGAACAACAAAGTTCATTACATTAATATGTATATGTATTTATCAAATTTTTGTTAACATATCGCAAAATTATTTCATAATTTTTTATATGTAACCCTCTGCTTTCTGATCATGTGGTGATCGGTTGAGAATAACACCACCCCATCTCTTTCTGTGGGTGTCGTAAGAGGCGACTACGGAAACACAAATGAGACCTGCCTCCTAGTAATCCATCCCAGGCAACGACATTTCATTTTTTTCTGAATCTGAGGTGTCGTCCTATGGTCTCATGCGGTGTGGTAGGCTCTGTAAAGGGCCGTCTGATTCGCGACCACCGAAGTCCGACGCCAAACAGCTTTCTGTGTTCCGTCGGTGCGTGGGAGTACCAGTGCCTTTATAGGCATTTTCTGGGTTAACTCGCTCCATCGTCGACCTCATCTTTGACCTTATGGTCAAGATTGAGGTCAAGAGTTAACCCATCTTATAATAAAAAATAATAAAAAATGTCGAACGTGGTATCAAGGGGTTTTAAAGCTACTGATGCCCTGCTTACCCCGAGATGGGATCATAGGCACGAACATATGTATGTGCGTATGAACGTGTCATAATGAGCTTTTTTAAAATTAAACATACTTACATAAAATTCAGGGGTCATTCTTTGTACTAAAAATCCTTACTCATATTATAAATGCGAAAGTAACTCTGTCTGTCTGTCTGCCCGACTTTCACGCCTAAACTACTGAACCGATTTTGATGAAATTTGGTACAGAGATAGATTAGAGCCTGGTAAAGAACATAGGCTACATTTTATCCCACAGTTGGGCACGATATAACCTGTAGCTAGTATATAGAATAAATGTATCTGACCGCACTTCCTAGTTCAACTTAAATCTACTTTAAAGCAAATGAGGTTAAATCCATGAAAAATAGCCTGTACCATCCGGGAGCGCGCATATTATTGACTGTCATTTGTCTTGCGCAGGAGTCGTGACGCCGCGCATGCGTGGTAACAGCCTCGCTTTACACTAGATTACTATTTGCATGTGTTATCGGGTTTAGAGTATATCGCGAGGTTTGCTTTATTTGCGAATGTTTTTCTTTTAGGTGAAGATTGCAGTAAATAATTGTACTGACCTCTTCATTTTATTTCATTATGAGGTATCTGGCCTTCAGATGTTTTACCATGAAACCAGAATTGTGAAAAATCATTCCATTAAGGTTCTGTGGGTAAAAACTAATTTTTATTTAATTTTTTTATTATAAAGATGGGTTAACTCTTGACCTCAATCTTGACCATAAAGGTCAAAGATGAGGTCGACGATGAAGCGAGTTAACCCAGAAAATGCCTATAAAGACACTAGTACTCCTACGCACCGACGGAACACAGCAAGCTGTTTGGCGTCGGACTTCGGTAGGAGGGTGGTCGCGAACCAGATGGCCCTTTACAGAGCCTACCACACCGCATGAGACCATAGGACAACACCTCAGATTCAGAAAAAAATGAAGTGTCGTTGCCTGGAATGGATTACTAGGAGGCAGGTCTGATTTGTGTATCCTTAGTCGCTTCTTAGGACACCCACGGAAAGAGATGGGGTGGTGTTATTCTCGACCGATCACAACACGAGAGAAACTAATTCTTAAGAAACTCCGGCGTAAAACAAAAGTAAAAAGTAAAAAAAATTATATCACCCCCGATACTCGATTGCTTATAAATTTCAAACGGCTGAACCAATTTTGATCAGATATAGCTAAGAACCATCTCGATTACGTCAGCTTTCTTACAAACAAAACAGGTTACCTACCAAGATCGTTTAAAAGCATTTCTGTTTAGGATCCAACTTTGAACTGCTTCGCAATTGGAATGTTTTTTAAAATGGTACCATGATGGCGCTGCTTTTGTACTGCTGGGTTGTCTATGGTCCATTTTAAATGTCTACATAAATTGTCGCTGGTCTGCCTTTGACTCGCAACAGCGCCAAAATTGAATCGCTTATAAGCCATCATGGTACGAATAAGCGTTGCAGACTTGTTTAGATCCTAAATTGGATCGCGCTAAGCGATCATGGTAAACCTCCTGCATCAAATTCAGTATTTTTTTGTCGGGGGTTATAAACACTAGAGTTTTTGAGGAACACATTTTCCTTTACTCAATCGACTATCGAACCATAACAGCTTCTTGTGTATGATAAAAGCCAAGACACTTAAATATACCTTACCGTTAGACATTTCCAAGCCCTAAAATTGACAAAAGAAGTTAAATTTATGTTTATTTTATGAGACAGTTGGCCTCCTTTCAACAAACAACTAGTATTGTTTATATTATAGACAACAACAATAAAATTTACGACAAAAGTAGGTGTTCATAAATAACTACGTACGGAGTTATCGAGTCGAAAAGTAGGCAGCGTAGCTACTTACTTGGGCCCTTATAGAAGGAGACTCAAGTTTTAATCTATAATTAAGTATTGATTGCATCTTTCTTTCACTATCAAAATGACAAAGACGTCTGCTGTTTTAGTATGGATCAGAGTCTGAGTCGCGGACCTAAGTGGTCTGCCTCCGAGATATTTTTCTGATTTTGTCAAAAAATCTAAATCAAAATTAAATTAAATAAAAAATATTGTACCTACCCCAAAACTAATTGCTCAAGAACCAATTTTTATTAAAGCTCAGAACCATCTGCATTACGTCAGCTTTCAAACAAAAAAAACCGTATCGAAACCGGTTTTTTTTGTTTAGCCTACAATGTCAGATTTTTTTTCGGGGGTTAAATAGCTTTATTTCATTGAAGTTTCAGAATGTAATTTGAAACGAGTCAAAGTAGTGAATTAAATCAGTTCTTTTAACTCTACGTCTATTCGCAAAGGTGCATACATACAAAAAAACAGAAAGTCACTGTAAAAATGTTTTATTAGGGATCGAACTCGGTACCTCTCTATTACGAACTCGAACCATGGAGAAAATTAAAAATGTGAATCAGCCTACGAAACTGAACAACTTTCTTCAAGGAACATAAGTCGAGATGTGAAAAATGTGTTCGACTCTCTTTACAACTTATTTATTTATTTATTTTTTTAATTAGAAGAACACAAACAGTATTAGACAAGACAAATCACAGATTTTTTGATAACATCAATAAGTTAAGTGTGTTACGTGTATACAACATGTTCCACAACAATTTAACAAGATTTAACTTACATATGGGATCCTTGAAAAAAGTGGTCCAGTTTCATGGGAAGAATCACCTCGTCAGTTTTTCTGGCTATTTTAAAGTCACCCCGTATGTACAGAGGCTAGCGCATCAGGTTACTCCATTTTCATTGTAAAACCGTTTTTATCGTAACAGCACAGAGTGCACGGGTGTAGTAACCTGATGTGCCGCCCTCTGTACTTCTCGTCTATGTACACTCGGCATCAGGCTATACATGTTAACTTGGACGTCGCGCGTCGCCCTTATTTCGCTCGTAATAGAGCTGGCTGTCGTAGTGCAGATGGGTAACCTGCCGTGCTGCTGCGTATACTTAATTGTACTTCTCATCTATCCGCTAGGTATAAAAGACACCTAAGCAAACAGGTTAAGAACTTAGCTCCTACTCACAACACGGATGATTAAGATGTGCTCATTATTGCTGTAAATTCGTGCCATAGTTTTTATTTTTTATTTTAATGGCGATACAAAAACGCACGACTAACTCCACCGACTGCATACGATATCAGGTTAACAAGTTAATTGCTGCTAACCTGTGGTTGTACACACAGGTAGATAGATTGACAAACTTTTTAACTTGATTAATTATAAATGAATTAGCTTTCTGACCGAGACTTCGGTCCCGCGAGAATTGGTGAAAATTATGTAGCTTATGTTACTGGATAAAATAGCAATCTAATGTTAAATACAATTTTTGAACTCGGTCCAATAGTTTTTGAGTATATTTTTTACAAACTACATACAAAAATAAAAGTCTAATATTAATATTAGTGTAGATTGAAAAAAAAAACGAATCGCTGAACAAAGATTTCTACACAAGCATTCTCGAAGGATATCTACATATACAATGGAATTTCAATTTCAAAAACCAAATCTCATTATCAAAACAAAAGTCCTGAACAGCAAGAAGGTCCTGTCTTATCAACATTGGGACTTTGATCTGGACCTATAATCTGAATTTATTTAAAGGTTCCCTTTAAAATTTAAGTAAAAATAAGTCTAGGATCCGAAATTCACAAGACAACAAAACTTTGAGCATACTCCGCTTCTACTTAATAAGATAACTTAATATATTTCCATGTATCTTTCAAAAGCACACGAAATTTTGGCTGGGAATACCTTACTAATTTATTATTACTGATACAATGCGATGACGCGATGTTTTTTTAAAAAATCCTGTAAAGAAATTAATTTATCAATTTTTTAATAGCCGTAAGTTAACATAGAGCACCTGTAAGAGCAGAATTTATTTGCAAAAAAGCTCGCCATCGCAGAAGCTCGTGTGTCCCAACTTATCTAAGCGTTAGTAGCAGTTACTTAAGGTGTGACAGGGACATATACGAGTATTTATAGTTCCAACCGATATCATGGCTTGCAACAGCCATACATCACTTTCATTCAACCAGTATTTATCGGTTAATATTGCGATTTTTTTATAAAACAGCGTTTACCACACTTTATAAGGCTTCAGGACATGTTGAGCTAATTGACAGGGAGTTGAAGTGTATTTGGGTTAGTAATGATGGATTGGTCTTTGCTGATGTAATAAGTAACAAGTGGTGATAGCGTGATAATGAGCCAGACCTGTGACCGAAAGGTTGCTGGTTCAAATCCTGATGCGGGTCTGTATCACTAAATTCGTCTTTTCGGTTTAATATTGCATAACCTATATTGCAGTAACCTTTATTGCAGTAACCTATTCTCATGCTAATAAAATGGTATTGAAGTTGTTTTCAAAGATTGTATTAGCGTTTTTATTTTCGTATTTTCGTACAGAGGTCCACACATCAGGTTACCACCCACGCACTTTGTGCTGTTACGTTATTTTGTGTAAAATAAAATAAAAAATAAGAGAAAAAAATACAGTGCTCTATCAACGACAGTCGACGTTATGTAATGTTTTTATTAATTAAAAAATGAGACATTTTTCTGATTCCAAACATGCGATTGACAGCACTTGGCACTTAAAATTCAAAATCACCAAGAAAAATAACACTATTATTATTGTAAAAAATCCTTGCCACTTTTTTTGTATTTCTAAATAAAAACTCTACATCATAACTAGTTCTGTAATCGATGCGTTGATTACATTTATCGATTAAACATGGGACATCTCTAAACCAGTCTCGAGTTGAAAGGTGCCGCCTAGGTTTCCTGCACTTAATTCCTAGGTGACTAGAGTTTTTATATCAACTTAATTAGTTAGACGTAGATAAAGTTCTAATAAGTATTGCAAGAGTGATTTCAACACACGAGGTGCCAATATTCTATGTTCTAATTGAGATAAGTAAGGATTTTTTATACAAATTTTTTATACTAAATATTTTTTGAATGGAGTGCTAGCTTTCCGCCCGCGGCTCCGTCCCCATGGACTAAAGGTTAAATCGTGCCCGGCAGTGAGATAAAATGTAGCATATGTACTTTCCCAAGGTCTCATCTATCTCAGTACCAAAATCGGTTCAGTAGTTTAGGAGTGAAAGCGTTATAGACAGACAGACAGATAGAAATAAAGAGTTACTTTCACATTATAAAATTAGTGAATTTAGGATGTGACTTAAAATAAATCAACGTAGAAAATTATATTAAGATTTTAACTCTATGCCTATTCGTTTTAGTCTTCCCTCGAGAAACTCCGAGGGGTGTTCTTTTTAAAAATATCATACAAATTTTCTTAAAAAATCTGAAACAACTCTAGAGCTCTGCAGTCGAAATTCGATATTACTTGAAAGTATGTGACATAGGCTACTTTTCCATCCAATCGAAGTTTCAAACGCAAAACTTAGCTCTAACATTAACGATAAAGCAATAAAGAAATCAGAGAAGCGGATCAAAATTCCTCGTTCCTAGTATACGACACAATCTTCCCTTTCCCGGCTATCATAGGTAGATGGAACGGGTTTGATACTAGCAAGTACTAGTAAGTGTTAGTTGTTGCCCCTGGCGCCGCTCGGCTGAAGAACGCGTTCCCGGTAGTAATGACGGGAAAATGAAAGAGATTTATTACCTTGGGAACGCAATGTGATCTAAATATTGTGTGTAGCATACAGATTATCTCATTTTAATAAGTATGAGGAGTAATTTTTTTAAGTTGAGTCACTTTAAAAAAAAAATCAGAAAATAACCAACTAAACTGAAAACCTTTCTTCAAGGAAGAAAGAGCCCATGTGATCGGTTGAGAATAAAACCACCCCATTTCCTTCCGTGGGTATCGTAAGAGGCGACTAAGGAAACACAAATGAGACTGCCTCCTATTAATCCACCCCAGGCAACGACACCTCAATTTGTTCTGAATCTGAGGTATCGTCCTATGGTCTCATGCGGTGTGGTAGGCTTTGTGAAGGACCGTCTGGTTCGCGACCACCCTCCTACCGAAGTTCGACGCCAAACTGCTTGCTGTGTTTCGTCCGTGCGTAGAAGTACCAGTGCCTTATAGGCATTTTCTGGGTTAACTCGCTCCATAGTCGACCTCATCTATGACCTTGGCCAAGATTGAGCTCAAGAGTTAACCCATCTTACTATGAAAAAAGCCTCTATACTCTAAACTTTAGAGTCTAAAGGTTCCGTGAAAAAAGTTATTCAGTATAAAATTTCCTATTTTATTGTAATGCGATTCACGTCCTGAAGGTTTGCTTCCTAACTTGATGTCTCCCTTGTGTACTAATGAAGGAAAAAAGAAGTCACAGGCAAATTGTTATAGGCAAAGAATAAAAACTGAAACAGTCAAACACGACCACACAATTTACAGTTTTTTTTGAATTTTTCTTTCCTAAAAGTAGTAACTCCTTTTAATTATACAAAGCAGTCCGAATAGCTTCAGTAACAATTTTATATAAAACTAGCTTTCCGCCCGCGGTTCCGCCCCCGTGGCCTTCAGGTTGTCTCGTGCCCAACTGTGGGACAAAACGTAGCCTATGTCCTTTCCCAGGCTCTAATCTATCTCTGTACCAAATTTCATCAAATCGGTTCAGTAGTTTAGGCGTGAAAGACGGACAGATAGACAGACAGAGTTACTTTCGCATTTATAATATTAAGTATGGATTTTGTGTGGGAGGTCCCACGATTTTATTCAGAAAATCATTGACTTTAAAAATATTGTTTTTTTTTAATCGACGCAGGCGTTGATGTGACGTGAACATGACACTAATTAAGATCAAAACTTTTTTATTCCATCGCATTCGATTATCTGCTTTTTATCCTTGCACAAAAAGCTCAAATTCGGTTGTCATTGACGTCTTTGTATTTTGTTTTACAAATAGGGAGCTTATACAGTGATAATAAGGTCGAAAATGCAATGTAGAGTTGAAAGATCGTTCTGAATTGTAATCGATAAAGTTTGTCGCTCGATGGTTGACAATAAGCATCGATTGAGCGATGTGATCGTCGATTCGATCGATTGAATCTGTTTGTCTCGTTATTTCAGACGTTGATTGTGATTATTTTAGGTACAGACAGCAGCACGTCAGGTTACCCATTTGTATTATTAAAGCCAGCGCTATTACGAGCGTGATAAGGGTGATGTCAAGGTCAATATGTATAGTCTGATATGCTGCTGTGTCTATTAAGCCAAATTTTACAAATTATTCAACCAACGATTAGCAACTAACCAGAGATTAAACAAAGTCATTTTCATATACACACATCAACGCGGTCTACGACGGAAATGTCTACGTCTACGACGGAAACGAAAACGAAAATGCACTTTTTGCCTGCTTTTTGTTTGAAAATAGTCGAAATTACGCAATTTTTTTTTCATTTTCGTCACGTTTTCACAAATTTAAAGTAAAACAAAATTTGTTGATTAGAATTGAAAATTCAAGTTTAGCACATGCTCGTCTGAAAATTATAGCCCTCCATGTATCTCGAGTATGCTTTTGTAGCTTCTCAAACAAACCTCTTTTGTATGAAAAATCATGCAATATCCCTAGACCGCGTTGATGTGTATATTTAAAAAAATGTTTTATATTTTTATGGGGTAGGCAGAGCATCAGTGGTTCTAGAATCAGTATATGCCACGTTTGACACAAATTGTTAGGGTTATCAGATGGAACAAGTTGTATAATGGTGAGAAGTGGTCAGCCTATCGCTCATTATACAACAAAACCCTTGTATCGCACTTACAAACTTTTACTGTATACCTGGGAAGATTTGATAGCTGGCATATTCAAATTTTTTCCCTCACTCTCAGTTTACCGAGCGAAGGTTGCATTTTTTTGGTGAAAATGGCCTTTAATTTAACATATCTTTGACTCTACATTAATAAAATCATCAAAGTTAATTCAATTTAATTACAATCTAGTTTGTGTCAGCCATTATGTTAGTATCATATCAGCCTATTGCAGTCCACTGCTGAACATAGGCCTCCCCCAAGGTGCGCCACTTTGCACGATCCTCCGCTGTTTTCATCCAGCCACTACCCGCTATCTTCTTTAGGTCATCTGACCATCTGGCTGGGGGTGTCCTACACTACGTTTGCCAAGACGTGGTCTCCATTCGAGAACCTATCTACTCCAACGCTCGTCGGTTCTGCGACAGACATGGCCAGCCCACTGCCACTTCAGTTATGTTAGTAACATCTCTAAAATAGAACATTATGGCAGAATAAAGGGTAGACCTTTGCCCATGCAGCAGTAACACACGTGGACTTCATAAAAAAATAAACATTTCACCCCGATGCAAAGATTAATTGCATTTATAACCTTGACTCAGCTTATTTTAAAATAAAAGGATTTATAATGCCCTTTACTTGTAGATATTGTTCCTCTGCTTTGGTGATCTCAATCATGATCACCACAAAGCCACAGTATCGTTGAAAAGTCTGCGGCAAATAAAAAAAATCCATTAAATATTTAACTCAACGACAATTTCACAACATTTCTCAAGGCTTCACTCCACAGAAGTAAATAGAAAAAAGGAATAGAAGTAGTTTTAACTTTACTTTCTGGAATTCGAGTTCGTCGAAATTTCAGAATAGAATAGAATAGAAATAATGTATTGCTTCCACGTCATACATTCTTAAAATTAGTTAGTTAAACTTTACGAGGTAAATCATCCCATGAAACTTAAAAATTTTGTCCAAGGAACATGAGATTTAGAAAAAATCGTTAACAACAGAAGTTATGGCATCATTTTTTTGCGAGCACTCCTGCGCTGTGCTAGTAAAAGGGCTATCATTTTATAGTGATGTGATATTAGGTAGTCAAATTAGGTATCCAAGTATCACCATGGCCGAAATCGATCGGACCTCATCATTATCGTAAGGTAAACAACATTGACTTAGAGGAATGGCACTTCTTACCTAGTTAACACTTTTATTCTATGCCAATGTATTGTCCTTTTCCTCTCTTAGCTGCACCAGTGTCAGTCACTGTGAGATAAAGTTCATACTTCTTGACTTTCATTGCTTCGTATCATAGATCAGGTTTCAGTGGTTTGTGGTGGACTAATTTACCTTCAACTTTTGCTAAACTCTTCACTATCCCTTATATGAAGGGCTTAGGGTAGATAATAGGATGTCTTAAAAGTAAACAGAGGTAAACAAAGTTGGTAATCAAGTGTTGAAGCGAAAACTGTCTTTTTTGAAGCGAATATGTAATGACAGAATGAACTTCAATAACGTTGTTGTGTATGTCTATAATTATCGTTTTGATATTAATTCATTTTATGAGTAAAGTGTCAAATTGTGTAATTAACCAATTTTTAAATAGGTTGACTTGTAATATTTATTTTAAACTAACATTCGGGTCGGGACTTTGTTCCTGTGGGAATTCGGGAAAATTATGTAGCCGGTCCAGTAGTTTCGGAGCCTATTCAATGCAAACAAACAATCAAATCTTTCCTCTTTATAATATTAGTATAGATAAATACTGAAGTTTTATTTTACGGATGCGTCCTTCAAAATGTCATGAGCCCATAAACTTCGCCAGGTGCGTAAGGGAAGCTATTTAGTGAAGGGGGTTTTTAAGGCCATTGCTTCAATACGGGGACTGTGTGCCTTTCCAAAACGAAACTATTACTAATCTATTATTTTTCAGGAAAGAATGTGCGATCGAATTATATTTTCAACTTCACTCTTTTGATTATCAAATTTGAAATGAGTTCTTTTTTTTCTGTTGGAATCCATGTTCTAACGTTTTAAAAGAATTTTTTCTGGATCAAATATTTAATAATAGAATTCATAAATACGTCATTTTCTATATTGCGACATATTAAAATGATGCTCACAAAATGCTTGGGCAATTCGGGAATAATTTCTTTTTGTATAAAACTGATTTACTTACTGAGATATCAAGTAAAACACAGAAACTGGAGTTTTAGATGATTTGTCATCAATCCAATAAAAATATAACTCACAGGTAGTACTTACTTACATTACAGGCCGTCAGACCATTTCCCCGAAAACAACTCTTCATTTTTAACAAATTTTCGCGATAGGCCGCCATGATGTGCGCGCAAAAAGCGTGTCTCGCGCATGCGCCGGGTTTGTCTCGTCGCTAATTGGGCCCTGCGCGCGTCCCGCCGTCTCATTGGCTGGAGGGCGGTGCGTAATTATTTAATAACCCCACCCCTTCTTTAATTAAAGAACTTGCACATGAATTTTCGAATATTATAGTTTTTAAATTTCAAGTTTGGAGTGACGGATTGGTAGCAGTTTTTCACCTCTTTCGTATTCGGCTGTGGACACATGAGTGACTTCCATTCTCATAATGTTTTATGTCCTCCCCAATACGATTCTTGATGATGATGGTTTAAATAATCCTGTTATCCGTCATCAGGGATAATCATCAAGGACATAGGGCTCGCAGAAAGGATTTCCAATCTCGTCGGTTACCACACTTCAGCTTCGATAAATTCTTAATTAAGAAAAAAACATTCGTCTTGAATCGTCTAGTTAGCAGGTCAGCAAATGATGCAGCATTCACATCAGTTGAGGAACAGCAGGTTTGGTATTTCAAATTTCTGAGACTTGGCTAGGCCAGCGATGTGGCTGGAGGGCGGTGCGTAATTATTTAATAACCCCACCCCTTCTTTAATTAAAGAACTTGCACATGAATTTTCGAATATTATAGTTTTTAAATTTCAAGTTTGGAGTGACGGATTGGTAGCAGTTTTTCACCTCTTTCGTATTCGGCTGTGGACACATGAGTGACTTCCATTCTCATAATGTTTTATGTCCTCCCCAATACGATTCTTGATGATGATGGTTTAAATAATCCTGTTATCCGTCATCAGGGATAATCATCAAGGACATAGGGCTCGCAGAAAGGATTTCCAATCTCGTCGGTTACCACACTTCAGCTTCGATAAATTCTTAATTAAGAAAAAAACATTCGTCTTGAATCGTCTAGTTAGCAGGTCAGCAAATGATGCAGCATTCACATCAGTTGAGGAACAGCAGGTTTGGTATTTCAAATTTCTGAGACTTGGCTAGGCCAGCGATGTGGTCTGAATCTGGAACAAATAACAAAATATGATCTCACAGTAAATAAATTAGAATAATCGTGGCCAGTTTGATAGACTATGGTTTAAAGTCCTTCACTCGCCCTTCAGTGGGAATAACGTGTATGGGTCTGATGACATTGTTTTAATAAAATCACTTAAAAAGAAGTGACATGATGAGGGCTGGTAGAGAAAATGACAGATTAATTAATAATAAGACAGAACCATGAGAGATAGTGAAAGATTTAGAGTCGAAAAAGGAGAGAGAGAAAAAATAGAGATGAAAACATTACAAATGGAACTGCCTCGTACAAGAGACAAGATAACTATCACATAATGTAACCAGAAATACTTGAACAAAGAATTTTTAACACAGAAACAATAAAATTAACAGCTTATAAATTACAAAGTCACAAGGGAGATAATACAAGAAGTCTATAAACGAGTTATAAAACATATTAACGACCGTGTGTTCTCAGCCTAAGCTGCGCGCACGCATGCTTATGATATGGGAGTTGTTTCATTACACGCTCGTACTACATCTGAGGAGTACTGGTTCGATTACCGTGATGACAACTCGCTTTTTTTAACTTGAATATATGCAGTTAATCGTATTGTGGTTACGAATTATACCACTGCGTATGTTTTAGTGGATGTCAGGAAAGGGTTTATTGGACGATAATGGTAACTATATATATGTTAAGTGTGTTGTTTGTCTTTCTTACGCGTCTAAACGGAGCCCTAAACAATTTCTAATTTTTAACCCCCGACAATAAAAATAGGGTGTTATAAGTTTGTCATGTATATCTGTGTGTCTTTCTGTGGACCTTATATTATTCAAATACATTATTCATTATTAATCATATTATTCAAATACATTATTTCGATAAATTAATAAATTTTGCAAATAAGTTAACAAAAATGCCAGTCTGCCTGCCGTTCCACTTTTGCAATGCCCGACAGGGTTCATATGTATATAGAAGAACATATATATTGTATATAAAGACCTTTTATACTCTGTACATATGAATAGCAATAAATGATTGAATTGAATTGTAGCTCCTAAACAAATGGACCGATTTCAATGCGTTTTTAGCTGTTTTAGCTGCAATGCGTTTTAGCTGCTGTTTGTTTAGTTTAGCCGTTCAAAAGTTACAAGCAATCGACTGTAGGGGGAGATACAAAAATGTAATGATTGGTGTTATTATTACTAATGCCGTGTATTTATTTACATGCGAAAAATAGAAGTATAATTTATTATTAAAAGTCAACTTACACTTAAAACTTAACAAAATTAGATTAAATCTAATAGTCAAATAGTCTGCCTCTAATTGTTCCTGGTGCAAAGGTGCCCATTAGGGCTGCCGCGTTTCCGCGCTGTATGGCTATAGACAGCCTCTGCCAAAAACGATCCAGCGCGGGGGTCTTCTCCCATTTCCCTAAAACGACGCCCAGTTTCTCAAACGAATTGCTTCGCATCGTTGCCGTGTTGTTTTTAAATTCATGCCCAAACTCAAATGACACACGATTCATAAGATATTCTGCAAACGTTTTCTAAAAGAATTCGTTGAACATTTACCGAATTTTAATTTGTCTTAAAAACAAGGTTTTCCCAAACTACGACTATTTTGTCGGTAGTTAATGCAAAGCTGTTAAGATTTAAAAAAACGCTTCACACTCAAAGGCCCACATTAAGGTTTTCCCTTGTGTCGTGGGTCCCTTGGAACACACAAAGACAGACACAAACACCCATGACCCGAGAACAAACATCTGCTTTTTACACAAATATTTGCCCCGACTGGGAATCGAACCCAGGACCCGCCGATCGAGAGGCAGCGTCACTACCACTCGACCAAACCGGCCGTCAAAAAGATTTATTTATTTACTTTATTGCAAACTTCACAGCTTATACATGTTACATTACATAGCCCTTATATTAAAAATGTATACAGCCAATTAGAAGTTAAACATATTATAAACTGTAGATTTAGATTAACGGGTAGCATAGATATATGATTAACAAAACAAAATAGATTGGATGAGTAATGTAAAAGTAAGGACAGTGTGTGTGTGTGTGTGTTATGTGTATGTGAGTGTGTGTGTGTCTGTGTATGTATGTGTATGTAAGGTATTCAGTTACTCACACCTTATGAAAATAAAATAAAAATATTGATCTTCTTCTTATCGTGTAGGTATAGTCAAGTGTGTGGCGAACTTGGCTAACCCTGGTGTCAGAGTTTTCAAACCGCACAAACGCCTCTAGCTTGGTTTTAACGACTGTAGTAAATCGACGATAGCCGCGACCGACAGCTTAACATGCCCTCCGAAACGCTTGTGATAAATTTCCACTTTGGTCACTTATTAGGTTCCCTGCCTCTGTGTACATTGCTTAACCTCACTGATTGGTTGATATCAGCGAGTGCCACTGGGCTACGAGAGCGCTACTGGGTTCAAAAAGATGATGAAAATAGAAAGAATATCAACATAAAAAAACGGGTTGCACTCCGGGAGTGCCGGTAGAAGTGAAAACTTGAACATATATTACTTCCTTGCGGTCTAAGAAGTTTTCACTTCACCCTCCGTCTTATCTGTCGTACACCGAACAAGCGGAATTTTCGACGCGTCCAAAAAGTGCACAACGCCGCTAAAGAAGTTTTCACTTCAAATAATATAGTGTCTTGGATATTTTCTTTCAGCGCAATCTAACCCTATTCTAAGCAAGGCTGCACTATTTATGCTAGACTATACTTAGTATATGCTTTTTTTATAAATACATACATAATACATAAACACGAAATACTATTTTTGTAAATACTATTTTTTTACGGGTCAAGAATCGTACCCTTGATCAGAAGACAAGATCTTTACCAACCGAGCTATAAGGCCAGTTGCTCACAATATTTATACGAAGAAATATAATAATCATAAAAAGATAAGGCAAACGCTACAATGCGGTGTTTCAAGACCTTACAGAGACCCGCAATCCCATTCCAACTCCAGAATTACGAGTAACCGCGTATAACTAATCCAAAACAAAAACGAATCGACAAAAGAATCCGAAACGTAATGGAGATCACGTACCGTCCGATACGAGATTATACATCTCGCTTTAATTTACGAACCGACGCCCAAGAGCGAGGGAGATGGAATTAATAATACTCCAACCGCAAGGTGGGGTATCATTAGTTGGTGTTCCAACTGCAGAAAACGCGCCTCTGTGTTCGAAATTCAAAAAGGCTTTAGAGATATAAATGATGGAAGTCAAACACAGTTTTTCTTGAAAAATAAGTCATAATAACAAAGACATAAAGTGACATTTTGCTGGATAAGATAAGACCCAATTTTCTTTATAAAGAACACGGTGTCTTAGTGACGCCGACACCAAAAAGGTTTAGTAGCGGAAACCAAGACTCCGCAGTAATCACTTCGACCAACAATCGTAAGAAATAAATGAATTTCCCGCCCTTTTTTTTCTGGTTGGGAACTCAAATTGGTTTTTATATGTTTTGAGGAAGGACCAGAAATTGCCGTTGCGTGGTTATTACAGATAATTTCAGCGGTTGTCGATATGATAACCGTGATGGTGTCCTATTAATGGTTTTGTATCGGTTATATGGTTAAAGCCTACATTACTGGTCTGGCCTTGTAATAAGAAAGTTGAGGTTCAAATCCTGGTATTGACTTTAAAATAATTAAGTTCCGTATTGATATATTTATGGTTATAATTAATGAGTTACCTACTTTTTACAGCTGAGTAATTGTTATTGTTCTTGATCATAATTGGATAGTTATTTGCTTGAATTTGTCATACATGTTCATATTGTATGAAACACAGATGTGGTGAATTTGAGTGATAGGGTGAGAAATAGCGAGATTTGAGAGCGATGTGGTATGAAATGATTTAATATAGTGAAGAGGATAGAGGAAGGAATGTTGTGGTGGTTTGGACATGTAGAAATAATTAGTGAAAGAAGATTGAAGAAAGAAATATACATTGCGAATGTAGTTGGAAGGGATGCAAGAGGGTGCCCCAGGCAGACATATTTTGACCAAACTGTTGAACTAGTGAGTAAAAGGCTGTGTATCTGTGTGTCTGTCTGTGGCATCGTAGGATGTACCAAGTTCAAAGAGTTTTTTTTGGTTTGAAAGCCATCTAAATGGTTTTTAGCTTTATTCGATCTAAATTGGTTCAGCTGTTTAAGAGTTATAAATTATAAATGTTGTGGGTTATGCAACATGTTTAATTTTGGAGTTATTCGAATGTAAAGTACTTTATTGAGTTAATCACAAAAATCAATCCACATTATTAAGTCATCAAATACTTTCTGTCAAACCCTTTGCAATCAGTAGCACAATGCTTTTACTTAAGCTGTCATTTGGAGAACTAAAACTTATTGACTACATCACTCATTTAGTTCAACGAATATACCACCTTACTTAGCAAAGTTATCTTCTGCAATCGCTTTTGCTTCGTCAAATTCATTTTCAACTTTATTAATAAAGGAATTAGAGTCGAGTAGAGATTCAGTACAGGTAAATGTGGAGTTGGCATGCAGTATTTTACGTTTATAGTAAGCTGTCATAATAATCTTCTCTGAGCTGTGTATTGCAAACTTAGGTAATGTGTGGTCTAAATATGCAGAGGTTTAGTCACTATGGTGTTTATTTTAGGAGTAAATTTACTCTGGAAAATCAAATCAATGCATCTTACGCTTCTATGCGGGACTGGGAGGGAATGTGATTAAAAAGAGCACCCTCGGTGTTTCTTGCCTGTTCTTCTCTAGGGAAGACTGCACCTTTGCGAATAGGCGTAGAGTCAGTAGGGTCAAAAGAACGAATGCGTATGTATATATTTAAATCTTTTAATGTATTTTTGTATGTATTAATTATAATTTTGACTTATTTTAAGTAACATCCTGAATTTTCTATGAAATAAATATATTTTGAATTTGAAAGAAAAATTTAGAATTTGCTAGCTGCCAACTCTTCCCAGGCATACTGTAAAAGCCAGTAAATGGGATGCGAGGGTTTTGCTGGATCGTGAGCGAAAAGCTGACAACCTCTCACCACTAATAATAATAATAAATAATAAACGCTACACACTCAAAGGCCCACACTAAGGTTTTCCCTTGTGTCGTGGGTCCCTTGGAACACACATAAAGACCCATGACCCGAGAACAAACATCTGCTTTTTACACAAATGTTTGCCCCGACTGGGGATCGAACCCAGGACCCGCCGATCAAGAGGCAGCTTCACTATCACTCGACCAAACCGGCCGTCACTATACTCATGTTTCATCTAATAGCCCCTAGAATGATTGTCAAATGTGGCGTCATGTGGTTTTCGAACTACATATCATTCTGCCTACCCTGAAAGGGATTATAGGCGAGAATATATGGATGGCAGATATCTTATGTTTGTCTCTTAACTTTTGCTTTCGCAAATTTACAAATTTTCACAATCCGACGTCAAATTCTAACATACCAAAAGACTAAACTAAACAATTTTGAAACTAAATTAATTTATATCAAAATTTTAACGAATATTTAGGTTAAGCAACGTACACAGAGGGTCCCGTGCTTCGGAGGGCACGTATGACTTACCGGTCCTGGCTGTTGTCGATTGACTACAGTTTTTAAAACCAAGTCAGATGCTATTTTGGCGGTTCGAAAACTCTTACACCAGGCTTAGTCAAATTTGCCACACACTCTACACGATAAGATGAAGAAGCAAAAAAAAACACTAAATTACCTCCTTTTTCCAACTTGCACCGGCTTTTTCAAATTCAATTCACGTCTCCTCGTGATGAGAATTCATTTTCAACCTAGCGTGTGGCCCGAGCACTTCACAGCATCTAGATCTTAGGTATCAGCATGATTTATCAATTAACCTAAAACGCCCGTGTCTCACAATTTATTACCGTCGAGACAAGTAGTAATTATCTCTTCCCTGGCTTTCATCGTATTTATAATCCATCATCTTTTAGATCGTGCTAGCTGTTCCCTTCTTTCACTGTCTGCCTTGTAAGTTATAAGCTGTATTACATCTACGACTAAGTCATTAGTTAGTTTTATTATTATCTTGTTTTCAATAGTTTTATTGCATTCTTCTGAATTTGTTTTAGTCAAAGATGCGTTACAAAAGTTTCACTGAGGCGTTTTGACCTATCTTTACTGTTCTACTGTCAGTTTCGTTTATTTTTTATAACTCTTTCTCTCCTAGAATCGCTTTTAATTTACAATGAATGAAAATTAAGGATTTATTTGTATATTAATCCAGTAAATCACAATTTCTCCCGATGAAAGTAATATGTATATCTACTCTAAAATGAAAAAAAATAAATAAAAGTAAACTAACTTATTCAACAATAGAATTTACTTGAGATTTCTTTAACATACCATGCTCGAATACTACCACGAAAACTCAATTAAAAACATCAAATATAAAGTACCATAAAATATAACGAGTAGGCTTATTCTGCATGAACTAAGTTATTTTGAAACTTAATCAGTTGAGCAACACAAAGTAATCTCGAAATATTAAAGCATAGTAACCTCAGATATTCGAAGCTACAACAAACGCACAGTCAAGTTACCACGAATTTATAACAAAAATACATAAACAATTCGTGATTTCAAACCGTGAGATTCTGTATACAAGCGTATAATATCCCACGACCAAAATGTACAAAACATCCCAGTACATTGTCTTACGAAGGTTTACCTTTAGAATATATTACGCCATGCTACGTTTACCGTAAATATATCCGTAATAGTAATAATACGAAACGGTTATGATGTTCGCATTTGAGATATTGAAGTCGGCGGACGGTTTGCCTTAAAGTTATTGAGTTTTCGGTGGTTTTATACGAAATGATTTTACCATTATTTTTAGATATATTGTAACGGGTTCATTACGAAATCATTTGGGGTCAGGTAAGGAAATGATTTTATGGTTGGAATATGTTGTTTGGATCTGTGAGTTCTGTTTTGACCATCTTATAATAAGGTGTAGAACTTTTTAAACGCCTACCCGAGTGAAACATATTCAAAAATATTTTTGCATACATACATACGCTCACGTCTATAATCCCTATTGAGATAAACGGTGATGTAACTTCATAAAAAAAAAAAAAAAAAAAAAAACTATTTGTTCCCACTTCTTCTATTAGTTTTTTTTTTATTATAAGATGGGTTAACTCTTGACCTCAATCTTGACCATAAAGGTCAAAGATGAGGTCGACGATAGAGCGAGTTAACCCAGAAAATGCCTATAAAGGCACTGGTACTCCCACGCACCGACGGAACACAGCAAGCTGTTTGACGTCGGACTTCGGTAGGAGGGTAGTCGCGAACCAGAAGGCCCTTTACAGAGCCTACCACACCGCATGAGACCATAGGACGACACCTCAGATTCAGAAAAAAATGAAGTGTCGTTGCCTGGGATGGATTACTAGGAGGCAGGTCTCATTTGTGTTTCCTTAGTCGCCTCCTACGACACCCACGGAAAGAGATGGGGTGGTGTTATTCTCAACCGATCACCACACGGCTTATTAGTTAACTAATGGTATTTGATTCCAATCGAAATTTTAAAACTGAAGTCTTCTATTAAAATAAATTAATCTTTGGCCCTCAAAAAACATTAAAATAAGACTAAATTTTGTTTATGCCTTTAGCAAATCTACTAGGCAATAATAAATAAGTAAGTAGTAATATAAATCTGATACCACGGCAATACATCTGTTTACAAAAGGTCAAACAAGTACAGAGGGTGTGAAAACGTAGCCAACTTTTGTTATCGCGTATGATTTATTTCTGAAACGTGTGTACTTATTGGTATTAGGTAACTGCGAATTCTATAAGTAGAGGTACAATCAAGCACATATTAAGCTTAATGGTTTAGTTTTATAATAAACAGACAAGGAGCAATGGATTTTCTGCGCTGTGGGCCAAAATGCTTTCTGATCAGACATTTTAAGTAGCAAAACATCCAACACCGCGAAACGTCTAATGCGTTGTATGCTTAATTAGCGAATTGACCATGTAGCAAAACGTCTAACTATCTAGAGGTCTATATAACAGAACGTCTTTTTAGTAAACCGTCAACTTTCAATTTACCACCGGGTGTTGAGCCAAAAAAATGGCACCGCGGCGCAAACCAAGATGAAGATGGTGCGATAAAATTTGATGTTTTTGATCTGTAATAAAGGGAAAGAGCTCATGATAGGGAGTTGTAGAGAAAAGGGAGACCTTGGTCCAGCAGTGGAACATATCGGACTAGATGTGACAAAAATGATTTCAAGTGATTCTCATCATTTTGCCCACTGAAATTCTCTGCCTACCTTGACAAAAAATAACAAACGTGATAGTCTATGTATGCAGAATCTAAATTCAAAGTCAAGAATGATATATTAATCCCAAAGTAAGTTAAACAAATCCAGCAGGGTCTTAAACAAATCTTCGCGTGACGTCATTTACATGGGATATAAAATACATCTTCCATGGGAAAACCATGTTTGAATCGTGACCCATACGTGAACTATGCAACTATATTTATAGATAGATTTAGTATGTTTATACGTTCGGATATTTTGAATCTTAACTTTCTCATAGTGCGTTGTTTGTGCATCCAGTAAGTACATCCAAGGTTTGGCAGACCAGCAGATTAAATTAAAAGTGTTACCAATTTTACCCTTTACACTTTATTGGATCATAGATTAAAAAGTAGTCACCACATGCTATTGCCAATCCACGTTCATAGGTATACACATCAGGTATACCTATTGATCTTGACGTCGCCCATATCTCGTTCGCAATAGCGCCAGCTTTCGTAGAGAAAATGTGGAGCCTGACGTGGCTGCTGTCTGTACAAGGGAATTTAGATTTGTAAGTCTATGACTGATATTTTGAAGCGTCGGATGTCAGTACATTTTTCTCTTGCGCTGTACAAATGACAGGGACAGGTAGTGAAAACTCTGTCATATGTCGGCCACACAATTTTAATCATAGTTTTCGTTTTTTGTATGTGTTCTGTCCTATATTTTATTTTTTATTGTGTTATAGTGTGAATTTTTTGTGTCAAATACTTGTTTTATATCTTGAATTTTAAATTTGAAGGCACCCCTTAGGTATGCCAAGTTTTGTGGCTATGTTTCTTTCGAAGTTAGAGGGATCCCTTAGGTATTATATAATAATGGAATCTACTGTTACTTCAACGTCATTAGTATAATACTTAATACCGTTTAAACCACAATCCCAGAATTATTTTCAATCTCTCAGTTTTTTGGAAAATTGTCGACCGCATACAAAAACATGGTTCAGTTTTACCACAGAAATTACACCGAATCTGTTAAAAAAAAGTTAAAGTGGAGATTTTTGTACGTTTTTAGAAGGGTTCAGTAGTTAAAAAAAATCTTACCAAGTTTTACGCAATATGTTAAGTTTTGAACTAGTGCAGGTAGAGGTTGTTAATACTTCGCGTACATATAAAATATTTATTTAAAAAATTTGATTTTTGATATGTTTTTTTTAAGTTTTATGCTCTGACAAACAAAGCCGTTTTTGTTGGATTAGATAGTTTATTGCTTAAAAATAATTTATAAGTTTATTTCTTTGTCCTGTACAGATAGAAAACAAAGATGAAAAATGAACTTTATTATGTTCCTAAAGCAATTCATACACATACAATACGCATGGGTGAAATAAGCAATAAATTGAGAACTAACTTTGGTCTCTAAAAATCCTAAAAGGAATCAAGCGTAATCTATAACAATGCTAAATAAGTAATAACAATATTAAATGTAATAAGACAAGGCCACGGACATCAACTCTGTGGATGCACAATCAACAAAGCGTAAGCTAAGTGATGTGTACCTAAGTGTAATAATTACTTACTTCGCTGGCTCAACGACCCAAAGTGGATCTTGGCCTCCGACATCAAAGCGCGCCATTCCACTCTATCTTGTGCCAATATTAACTTCAGTTCTTTCAGTTCTTTTAGAACTGAAGGAGGAAAATAGGCTCTTAGTCGCAGAAAGGAAAATCCTCCGAAAGATTCTGGGACCCACAAGAGGAGACGAGGGAGAGTGGAGGCGAAGATACAACAGAGAAATAGAAGAGCTAGTGTCCGAGCCAAATATTATCGGAGAAATAAAAGCCGCCCGACTTCGCTGGCTCGGCCACGTAGAGAGGATGGGGGAGGATCGCGCTGCCAAAAGAGCATATCCTGGACAACCTTCCGGGCGCCGCCCGGTGGGTCGTCCAAGATATCGCTGGAAAGATGAAGTCACCAAAGACCTAAGTCTTATGCCAGCTCTATTTTTTACACACCACCAATAGTTTATTCAAATTAAAGGTAAACATACGGAACCCTAAAGCCATAATTTTCTGAATCATCGAAACTGAGATTCGGTTCGATTATCACAGAGGCGGCCATTATTCTTCACTTATAAGATCGTTATAAGACAATGCCTGCCTCAAAAGTTTGGGAAGCTATTGTAGTTCTATTATTATTATGAAACGTATTTCTGTGGTTTTATTTAAAGGAAATCGGAAATCGTGAGGTTTGGTCCTGGTTTTAGAAAAGGCTTAAGTATTTTTTTTTTAAATCTTAATTTTGTCGATTTTTGAGGCGTTTACTCAATACCTCTGTTAACTTTTAACACCGATTTATAAAAATTGGGTCAATTTTTTTTTCATGAAAAGGTAAGAATAAATAAAAGCTACACCACACTCAAAGGCCTAGACCAAGGGTTTCCCTTGTGTCGTAGGTCTCTTGGATTATATACAAAGACGGACAAAACACCCGAGAACTAACATCTGCTTTTTACTTAATAATTTTCCCCGACTGGAAATCGAACTCACTCAACCAAACTTGCGGTCCAAATTAATGAACGTATTATGTTCTTTCTTTAAAATCCTGTTAAGTTAGGATCGTAGTATATTTTTTTTTTCACACTCAAAGGCCCACATTAAGGTTTTCCCTTGTGTCGTGGGTCCCTTGGAACACACAAAGACAGACACACACACCCATGACCCGAGAACAAACATATGCTTTTTACACAAATGTTTGCCCCCACTGGGAATCGAACCCAGGACCTGCCGATCAAGAAGCAGCGTCACTACCACTCGACCAAACCGGCCGTCTATCACTCGTTAAGTAACAAAAAACTTTTTACGTGCCATAAAAAACCATGAACATTAGTAGCAGTACGTCACTTTTCCCCCTCCTCTCAGTAAAAACAGATCTAGTTTTCCCAGCTACATTAGACATAGATATGATAGTGTGGTATAACTAGCATAAGTTCATCAGTATCGATCATCCTGTCAGCCTGATATTGCCACGTTAACGCATATTGCTGATGGAAAGTGCTGTTAGAGAGGCTTATTTGAATATTTTTTTTTACTTTCACGCGGAGTGAAAGAAACCTTTTAATGTACCAGCTGCCAACTCTTCCCAAGCATATTGTAAAAGTCATTAATAGGGACGCGAGGGTTTTGCTGTATTGTGGTGAAAGGCATAAAACCTCTCACCACTTACATCACATTTCATCTTATAACCTTCTGAATTTATGTCAATCGTGGCATCAAGTGGGTTTGAACCACAAATGTATACCCCGTATGGGATTACAGGCGTGTTTTTAATAGCTTCAGATTCAGATTCATTCATTGCACAAAATATGGTGGAAAATAGATGGTAATCAAATATATCAGAACATTCATACTTTACCTAATCTAGGCATGCAATTAACATAGTAAATAGTAAAGAATGTCAAATTTAACTTAAGTATTGTACAATCAAATTAATTGTTGTTAGCCGCAAACAAATGATTGACGGAATAAAAGTTCTTTTCCTTAAGCCACAAAATTAATCTATTTTTAAATAACATTTTTATGTCAGTGGGGATGGCATTATACATTTTTACACACATAGCATTACATTGTCTTTGATAGTAAGTCAGCCTTGGTATACTAATGATATACTAATCTATTCATATCCCTTAGGGTTCTCTGTATTACATTGTGTTTTTTTATGAACATGTCAAAGTTATTTTTCACAAAACTAGCAACTTCCATTATGCACAAACAAGGGAGAGGCAGGATCTACGGGATCTTCCCACCTGGACCTTAGTTGCCGTGGCAATTTCGGGAATAAATTATACACAAAAGTCTTTCTCGGCCCACCGTATAAAAATTTGTTCAATAGTTTATGAGTTTATCGAGCTCAGACAGACAGACAAATGCTTAAAAACTATTGATTGGGCCTTTTTATAATTCGAACGGCATTGGCAAGGCACGGCAATCCAAAATTTGAATTACCATTGCCTCCAATGTTCTCAGCTTCAAGTATTACTATTACATAGGGGGTAATGGTAATACAATTTCGCCGTGCCGTTTTCGAATTACAAAAAGGCCCAATGGATTTTCATACGGTTTTCACCTATGGACTGAGTGATTCAAAAGGAAAGTATATGTGGATAATTCATTCCCGTAATTCCCATGGGAACGAAGTCTCGGGCGAGAAGCTTATAAATAGTATAGTACGGAAAGTATATGCAAAAATCACAATCATTATTTCTATAGTAAGTTGGAACCACTAAGATCTTTTCAAACTGTCATTCATTCCAACTTCCCGCATTTATCTCGTGACTTCTCACCCGGCAAATCACCTTACATTTATGCTTGTTATGTCAATAATAAGCCAGGGCCGGAATCGAACCTGCACCTCGTTACAAACTATGCAGTAATCATGGCGTCACGAACCACTCTAATAACAATAATATCCATATTTCGTATCGAATAAGGGAATAATGCGAAGCGAGACCGGAATTAGGAAAGGGCCATGAAGTTTGGTGTTAGCGGATTTATTTGTAACTTGTTATTGCCGCTCTAATGAGAGATTACAATCTAGTGAAGATTAGTCCAAGAGCAAGCTATAATTACATAGTTTAAGTAAGTAATTAAAGAGGTAGACCATAAATATTTGGTTTTTAGATAAGCAGTAATAGCCCAGTTGGTAATGAGCCAGACTTGTAATCGGAAGGTCGCGGGTTCAAATCCTGGTGCGGGCTTATACCACTAAATTCGTCTTTTCGGATTTATGTACGGATTTCTAATTATCACTTGCTTAACGGTGAAAGAAAACATCGTGATGAAACCTGCTTGTCCGAGAAAATTCATTTTCAAAAGACGAGCGGTCTACCAACCTGCATTGGGCTAGCGTGGTGGACTATGGCCTAAATCCCCTTCGCGTTTCGAAGGGAGGCCCGTGCCCCTCGGTGGGGATGTATATGGGCTGGTAAAAAAAAGCCTTAATTACATAGTTTAAATAAGTAATAGAAGAGGTAGTTCATAAATATTTAGTTTTTAGATTCTTTCTACACCAATCATGACATAATTGGATTTTGATTGTACAGTTCCATTGAATTTCTTTTACTGCGGCGGTCCTTTGTAGTTTTCGCCAATTAATACCAGTGTTGATTTTGATAGTAATGACTAAACTTCCTTAAAATGAGCGCTATCATCTCGTAAGTCAAAACTTTTGAATTATCTTAGTTTTTTACGTACTGACAGCAGCACGTCAGGTTACCCATTTGCACTACGAAATCAGGCGCTATTACTAGCGAGATAAGGGCGATGTCACGATACCTTTAAGTGTTCAAATCAAATCAAATCAAATATCTTTATTCGCTGAAATTTGGTAAATACAGTTGTCTTTAGGTACATTATTTTGTTTCTATATGTATACAAAAAAATCAATCAGACACGATAGTTTTGAACATTGAACTGGGTTTCTTAATAAATTCATACATCTACATAGGTACATTATGTGCCAACATATTCTTTTCTATTGGAGTAGACTAGCATAAAATACTTATAGAGTCAATTACTGTTCGCTATTAACTATTTACAAGCACTTGAGCATTTGATCTAAATTATAAGATTACATATGATAATAATCTTTATAGTTTTATCTTTATCTATATTAATTTATCTTTATTAACATCTCCTGACGTAGGTACAGAAAAGAAAAATATCAGATTGAAGCTATCGTCCTAAGGAAAACTTTGCTGCAGGAATTTGTAAAAGCCGATTTAGGGGCCACAGCTTGAAACTTTGTCGGTGCTTGCGATTATCATACAATAGCCACTTGCGATGCGGCAGCGTTGACAGATACTCGTTTCCCGCCCGAATTGGTTAGCCGCCATCTTGTGTCGCGTCTCGACAAAATGGCCGCTGCAGTCGTTGAGAAACAAGTAACGGTATTTCATTGAATGGGCGTTATTGGGAATTGGTATTGAAAATATTTGGTTTTTAGCAACATTAGTTTGAAATAACTTTGCATGGTAAGTGAATTCTTTAGTTCTAATTATGTTGAGACATATTTCCTTTAGTACTTTAGTTCATATTAATCTATAGATTTTCCCCATAAAACTAAACAACTTTCCCCAAGGAAAAAAAGTTGTCAAGGATATAAAATTCTCAATAAAAAAAATTCGACGCAAAAAAGGTCAAATCAGCTGATATTTGGAGACGAACATTTGTTTTTACTATTCGACCGATGTTTCAGTTTCGTGTGCTGATCACATGAATTCATAAAAGTCACCTATAAATTAGTAATATATTCAGATTTATGTGACATAACGTGAAATTTCAAAAATATAATATATATATATATATATATATATATATTTCTTGTACTTTTTAAAACAATATGGAGTTTTTACTTATACATATATCAATTTCTACGGACAACAGTACACATATAGAAACTAATACATATAAAACAGGTGTATTGCACTTACGCTTAAATAGTAGCTTCTATAATAACATAGGAACATACGTAACAACATATCTTGGTAGATATAATGAGGCATGGCGAATTGCCGTGTACATGCGCGAGCGCAGCGGTCACGGCTCTCATCGCAGCAAGTGTTTCATAACTTGACGTGCCGACTGATCTGACGTGATAGGTGCAACTCCATCTAGGCATATATAGGATTAGGTTATGCAGAACAGTTGAAATAGTGGCAGCGAAAGTTACGAATACCTAATATTAGCACATAAAGAACACCTCCCCGTACCGATTTCACTTTATCTCACTTCCTCCCCTCGATTCTCTTAAGTCAAAAGAGAAGCGGGGAGCTCCACATAAACTAGATTTCATCGGACAATATTTTTTTCTAAAAAACCACACTAAAATTATTCTAAAAGGGAATTACTGGTTAGTTATTTTGTGATGGAATTTACGATTTTAGGTATGTTACAAACACACAAATCAGAAAATTTGAAAGAAAATATTTCATCGTATATCTCAAGTAAATATCTCTCCAATTATTTTTTATCCATATTTTTTAAATATTTCAAGAAACTGAACAACTTTTCCAAGGAAACATTAAATTCTCAAAAAAATAAAACTTTTTATATTTAGACCAAAAGTTTTAAGGAATTTGTTTTCTCATAATATTTCTCATAAAAAAAAAGTTTTGTAGTATGGTTTAATTTTTTTAAGTATCGCTAAGTAATTTAATAAAATCACCCAAATTTAACGTATGTATATGCCCTTTAAAAACTAAACTTCCGCAAACAAATCAACAAAAACCTTTCTACCGGCAGCTTGTAAAATAATGTCGCAAATAGCACTAAATAGTGCTCTAAGTGTCACATAAAGCTGATATTTATGTGGGTGTGGGTATATAAAAGTACATAAAACGTAAAATAAAAGCACTAATGTTGACATCCGGCGAGCTTTGCCATAACGCCGCGCATGCGTGGTACGCTATTTGATTTGCAGATGAGCTTGTGTCTATAGCTTTGTGGTGTAAGTGACGAGCGTTGGGCTTTAACAATTTGTCTTGTGATTGAAGCAATTACAAACGTTAATATTGACTGTACATTTATTTACTCAATACTTTAAAAAAACGACTGAGGGCGGTCTGGACAGGGGCGGCATGGAATGATACATAAACTATGGAATGATACATATACATAAACTGACAATGCGAGAGTAGCTTCCTCGTCCCCCGCCTCGTCCTGCGTATATCTGCTTTTTATTTTACAAAAATCATCATCTTGATCCGTCGATCAAGACCTCTACCACTCGACCAAATTGTCCGTCAAACTTAACATTAACACGTCTTAACAATCCTTATAACACGTTAATGCATCTTAACTAATCGATAAATTTAACCACCTGCTTATATTTTGAACCATACCGTTAATCCTAAGTTGCCGTCGTGAAACAAAGAGTTATATTTCGCTGCTACGCCCCCTTATGATTAATTAGTTGTAATCTGAATTGTAGATACAGACAGACATGTTGTTGCCACATTGTATCCTGTAACTTTTCACACAATTGTCTTTTACGTCCTTCTACGTCACACATTCAAAGGCTCATAAAGAGGTTTTCCCTTTTGTTGTGGGTCCTTTGTGATACATATAAACACAAATTATATCTTTTTTTACAAAAATGCTTGTCCTGACCGGGAATCGAACACAAGAACTGTCGATTGAGCGGTACTGGATCAAGCCTGTTATCAAATACGAACATTAAAAAATTTTGATCAAAAATTATTTAAAAAATGCGTCTCCCCTACAGTTTCTAAGCCGATTCTTGTGAATTTTTGTCGGCAGGTTCGATTGTTATATTTAATTTATTGATCTATAAGTTTTTAGAAATTTTTCACTATATTCCCTATATTCCCCCACTTTGACCACCTCAATTAAATGCATCGAAGGCAACTCGTTTTTGATCCCTGCGATACAAGCTTGACTTAGTGCAGGGGTCACAAGAATAGCAATTGTATACTTTTTACCTTATTTTCGTCTTTTGTAAATATGTTTTGTAAACTTCATTTTTAGTAATAAATACTTACTATTTTATTTTTCATTATTTATTATTTATTCAAAATGGCGGAACTATGAGGGTAAAATTAGTAAAATAAATAAAATTTCAGATAAGTATTTCGAAAAATGTTAACTCGTGAGGTCTACAGCTGACAGCAACTAGTTAAAAATTTTTTAAAGCAACCCTAATTAGATAGATAGATAGATAAAAACTTTATTCACTGCTATTACAATAATTTTCAATAGTAATTTAATTTAATAATTTTTAATAATTTCAATATTATTCCTACTTCCATACTAATATCCCGTCTATCCCTACTTATCTTCCCTACTAATATTACAAATATGAAAGTACCTCTATCTGTTACGCTTTCACGCCTAAACTACGGAACCGATTTTGATGAAATTTGGTACAGAAATAGATAAGACAGATAAGAGAAATAAATAGGCTACATTATATCCTACAACTGGACACATAACCTGTAGTTATATCGTTAAACAAAACATTTAAAGCTAGTTAAACATAAGTGAAGTTATCGGTAATTTAGGAAATAATAAATTATCCATGACAGATTTTACGATGCTGATGCGAATAGAACTTTATTTACTTATTTATTTAACAGTTTCAACGGTATCCAGTAGAGTGTTAATTTTTATGTGCACTTAACTGTACTTAATGATAAAACGATTACAGGGTTCATAAGTCTATGGTAGATTACTACCAGGAGCGGTGAGAAACTACCTCCTTTTTTTTAATTATAAGATAGGTTAACTCTTGACCTTAATCTTGATCATAAAGGACAAAGATGAGGTCGACGATGGAGCGAGTTAACCCAGAAAATGCCTATAAAGGCACTGGTACTCCCACGCACCGACGGAACACAGCAGGCTGTTTGGCGTCGGACTTCGGTAGGAGGGTGGTCGCGAACCAGACGGCCCTTTACAGAGCCTACCACACCGCATGAGACCATAGGACGACACCTCAGATTCATAAAAAAATGAAGTGTCGTTGCCTGAGATAGATTACTAGGAGGCAGGTCTCATTTGCGTTTCCTTAGTCGCCTCTTACGACACCCACGGAAAGATATGGGGTGGTGTTATTCTCAACCGATCACCACATGGCCTCTAATTTAAATTATCTTTATTTTATAGAACTTTCAGGATTTTACTTAGAATAAGTCAAAATAACATTAATTACATACAAACATACATAAGGATTTAAATACATACATAAACATTAGTTTTTTTGACTCTACTAACTCTACGCCTATTCGCAATAATATGTATTATGCGGTTGGTAATGAACCGGAAGGTTGTGGGTTCAAATCCTGGTGCGGGCCTGTACCACTAAATTCGTCTTTTCGGATTTATGTATGGACTAGCTGATGCCCGCAACTTCGTTTGCGTGTTAATTTAGATTTTTACATACAAAAGTTTTTTCCCGCTAACTCCCGTTCCCGTGGGAATTTTGCAATATCCTGTTGCAACTAAGCTTTAAGTATACTAAGGTACCTGCATGCCAAATTTCAAGCGTCTAACTTAAGCGGTTTAGATTTTTCATACAAAAGGATTTTCCCGCTAATTCCCGTTCCCGTAAGAATTTCGTTAAATCCTTTCTTAGTGCACCTCTACGGTACCTAAGCTACGTCCCTTCCAAATTTCAAGTGCCTACGTTTAGCCGTTTAGGCTGTGCGTTGATATGTCAGTCAGTCAGTCAGTCAGTTTCTCCTTTTATATATTTAGATTTTTCATTAATTATCACTTGCTCAGCGATGAAGAAAAACATCGTGATGAAACCCGTATATCTAAGAAAATTTATTTTCGGAAGACGCAATGTCCACCAACCCGCATCGGGCTAGAGTGGTGGACTATGGCTAGGATTGCCATCCGTACTCTAAAATAGGGTATTATCCTCTTTGTCATGTAGGTGTACTTTATAATCTACCACACCAATAAAGTACGCTAAAATACTCTATTTACGTTAAACTGATTGTTACTGGCTCATAAGCCGGTTATTGATCGTTTCTGAACTTGAATATATACGTTTTTAAAAACAAATAATGAAAAAAAAAACTATTTTTTTATGCTTTGTACTACCGAAATGAAAAAATACTTTATTAGCCCTAAAAAAAGGTGGCAACCCTAGCTATGGCCTAAATCCCCGTTGTGCTTCGAAGGCAGGCCCTTGTCCCTTAGTGAGGATGTAGGTATATGTATATACATATATATTTGTGCTGATTAAAAAATAATCATTATACTTACACATAATTTGACAAAATAAATATAAAACTTTTTTCTGTTGCAGGTAAAAATTATTCATCTTAGCGTCTAAGGCCTAAGGTATACGTTAGACGCTATCTAGTCATCGAACTCAATAAAGTAAGTGACAAACTAAACTAGACTAAGTCTATTATGACAAACTTCACTAACTTCTTTTAACCTATTTTGATTTGATTGTTTGTTTGCTTGCGTTGAATAGGCTTCGAAACTACTGGACCGATTTGAAAATTCTTTCACCGTTAGTTAATTATGTAGCTTAGGGATCATTCAACAATTACGTGATCACCGGAAGGGGGGGGGGGGTCGGGTGCTTGTATATACATCTGGATTAATCGGGGGGGAGAATCCATGATTACGTCATCAGTTTATAACTTGTTAGCTAAAGAAATTTTCTAAAAAATGAAAAAGGTGTTGTGGAAGCTAGAAATACTTTTAATTAGAAAAGTAATAAAATTACTTTTAGTCATCCACCTGAGAACATTATTGTAAAGCCAATTTAAACAAGCAGGCGCCGCTACTGATGAGCGTGGAGTACCGAATACAGCTTCCCACCACGACTGGGTTGTGTCTCGCCACAAGCTTATTCCTAGGTCATTTATTAGTAAGACCCATAGAAACATGACATATGTGTCATTGCTAATAAACAGTAAACATTTTAAGCACGAACGAAGATTACGTAATCAAGGCGAGGGGGGGGGGTTAAAAACAAAAGATTACGCTGTGATCACATGGGGGGGGGGTTTAAAAAAAGTGATCACGTAATTGTTCTTCTTCTTCTTATCGTGTAGGTATAGTCAAGTTTGTGGCGAACTTGGCTAACCCTAATTGTTGAACGATCCCTATGTCCATAGGGGATGATGTGGCTTTCTAATGGTGAAAGAATTTTTCAAATCGGTCCAGTAGTTTTGGAGCCTGTTCAATGCAAACAAACAAACAATCAAATCTTTCCTCTTTATAATATGTATAGATTCCCCAAGTTCATTTCATGGTTTTTTTTTTGGGAGCCCTCTCAGCCTAAAATTTTTTTTTTCGACTTTTCACACTAAAGACAAGCTATCTCGTAATTTTCGTCCGTGCTTAAAATGTTTACTGTTTATTAGCACTGACACATATGTCATGTTTCTATGGGTCTTACTAATTACTTTTCTAATTAAAAGTATTTCTAGCTTCCACAACACCTTTTTAATTTTTTAGAAAATTTCTTAGTAGTATGAAGAGGAGAATTTTTTTTCCGTACTTCGGCTTATGTTCCTTGGTGAAAGTTGTTCATTTTCATGGATTGATTCACATCCTTAATTTTCGCTACCTAGTTAAAAGTCACCCGACTTATAAAATAGATATTTGTAAACAGAAGGACTTGGCAAACTTAGCACATAAATCGTCTTCTATCTACGACTATCTGACCTCTAAATCCTCGCATTCCATGGAGTACATTACCGTTTTTACATAAGCTGTCCAACAAATCACCAATAAGAGACCAGCATTGCATACAAATCTGAAATCTTATTGTTTTGTTGAAATTATTCTACATTATTATGTTAAAAGGATGTGGCCAATGGATTATGATAATTGATTAGTACTTTATGCAGTTATGACTTGTTTGTTGATTGCATTATATAGTTGTTATTGTTGTCCATAAAAATAAGAATCATTTATCCAGATAGTTATGATCGATATACATATGTCTCTTATTCGGGAAGAATATCGTTCTCGAATCCCGGGTATTATTTGAAGGTATATGTATTTGGTATTTGAAGGTTCTTAGGGACCCATTACACAAGGAAAACCTTAATGTATCCTTTACCTTAATAATAAACACATTATTACCCCATTATATTTTTTTCTGGCATGTTAAAAAGATTTATGCTTGGAATGTTAGGATAATAATTATTCTTAGTTCTAGAAGTTAAAGTTATAGGTAAGCCAATATCGCCACTCCATATGAGATTCCAAATTCAAATGAGACTCAGACAGAAGCATAAAGGGATATTCTTTTGAGTTTTCTTTTTTCAAAAAATAAATTTTCATCTGAAACCGAGAATTCCATTTTCAAACAAGTTAAACGCGCTTTTAAGCTTATAGTAGAAGAATAAAATAAATAATTTGAAAAAGGAATGATGGCATGTTGAGAAAATCAAAGGTTTTAATGAGTTATCTAAAACGTTCAGGGCACAAATAATAGTAATTTCTACGACAGTTCAGAGATTCTCAATATATTTTTTTTAAAGTTAAGCAAATAAGCAAACATATAATTTGTCATTGGCCAAATCCAATAAAAAAATCTGTGTATGTTTTTGACTTACAACAAGCGGGGAGAGAGGGTGAGGTAAAATGGAATCGGTGCGGGGAGGGGAGTGTCTTTGCTTTACGCAGTAAAATATGAAATATTTGTCGATATTGGCATGCGCAGTCGCATTCAGATTCCTAGTCAATGATATTTATTCGTAGGGGTGAAAATAAATTTAATATTCGATGCATTTATGCAAGAGCCGTGGAGTTGCATAATCTGCTGTTGGTGCAACAATAGTGCAAGAGATGAGTGCTGTTCTGTGCGAGCTGTTAGGGTTGGTAACCTATCTTTTTTTTAATAAGTAAATGAAAATAAAAAAAATGCGGCCAAGTGCGAGTAGGACTCGCGCACGAAGGGTTCCGTACCATAATCTAAAAAAACGGCAAAAAAAAACACGTTTGTTGTATGGGAGCTCCCTTAAATATTTATTTTATTCTGTTTTTTAGTATTTGTGGTTAAAGCGGCAACAGAAATACATCATCTGTGAAAATTTCAACTGTCCAACTATCACGGTTCATGAGATACAGCCTGGTGACAGACGGACGGACAGCGGAGTGTTAGTAATAGGGTCCCGTTTTTAACCTTTGGGTACGGAACCCTAAAACATATATGTTATCTTTTTACCAAAATTCTGACGATGATCAGTCTTTATAATATTATCCTGGTCCCTAAACTAGCCAAGCCTGTATGGTGGGGTTGGTGGGGTCCCGTACAAAGCATTACATAAAATATATTTTTTATAGTCTACACTACATCGTAAAACATTTTTTCTAAATTCCTACGGGAACGAAGTCCCGTGCGGAAAGCTAGTAGTTTTATAAAGTTAATATTAATATTTCCATACCAACCCGCATTGGGCCAGCGTGGTGGACTATGGCCTAAATCCCCTTCGTGTTTCGAAGGGAGGCCTGTGCCCCTCGGTGGGGACGTATAATGGGCTGGTTAAAAAAATCCATCAAAATCAATGTGTAACTTGTTTGGTAACTGATAACCCTATATTCTGCAGTTTCTTTTCTGTTATCGAATCCTCGTCTTAAATCTGTTATTGTAGTCAATATTAACGGTGTTTAACTCCCGACAAAAAAGATGGGTGTTATAAGTTTCACGTGTGTATCTGTATGTCTGTGTATCTGTCTGTGGCATCGATTTCGATGCGGTTTTTTGTGTTTGAAAGCTGACGTAATCGAGATGGGCCGTCTGGTTTGCGACCACCCTCCCACCGAAGTCCGACGCCAAACAGCTTGCTGTGTTCCGTCGGTGCGTGGGAGTACCAGTACCTTTATAGGCATTTTCTGGGTTAACTCGCTACATTGTCGACCTCATCTTTGACCAAGATTGAGGTCAAGAGTTAACCCATCTTATAATAAAATAAAATAAAATAATCATGCCAAGTTGCAGCTCTGTAGTACCAAGGGTTTCTTAGGAAACCCGCGGACAGATGGACAGACGGACAGACGGACAGACGGACATGGCGAAACTATAAGGGTTCGTAGATTACTACGGAACCCTAAAAAGATGGTTCTTAGTTATATTTGATTAAAATTTGTTTAACCATTTAAGAGTTTTATGTAATAACTGATTTATCACAACACTCTTATGTAAATAAATACACAAACGTCTATCAGTCTTTTACAATTTTCTTCTTCTTATCGTGTAGGTATAGTCAAGTGTGAGGCGAACTTGGCTAACCCTGGTGTCAGAGTTTTCAAACCGCACAATGGCCTCTGACTTGGTTTTGACGACTGCAGTCAATCGACAACAGCCGGGACCGACAGCTTAACGTGCCCTCCGAAGCACGTAAACGCTCGTGATAAATTGCCACTTTGGTCACTCATCAGGTTCCCTGCCTCTGTGTGATCTTTTTTTATTTTTTTTATTATAAGATGGGTTAACTCTTGACCTCAATCTTGACCATAAGGTCAAAGATGAGGTCGACGATGGAGCGAGTTAACCTAGAAAATGCCTATAAAGGCACTGGTACTCCCACGCACCGATGGAACACAGCAAGCTGTTTGGCGTCGGACTTCGGTAGGAGGGTGGTCGCGAACCAGACGGCCCTTTACAGAGCCCACCACACCGCATGAGACCACAGGACGATACCTCAGATTCAGAAAAAAAATGAAGTGTCGTTGCCTGGGATGGATTACTAGGAGGCAGGTCTCATTTGTGTTTCCTTGGTCGCCTCTTACGACACCCATGGAAAGAGATGGGGTGGTGTTATTCTCAACCAATCACCACACGGTGAACGCTTCAAACAATTTTAATACAAAAGTATTTACCACATGCTACTAATAAAACCACAGGAACAATATATTTAAAATCCTTTCTGCTATCTGAATCCATCTTTCCATTTAGATGTAACCTTTCCAAAGGGATCCAGACAGTCGGTGGTTTGATAAAACAATATCTTGTAAAAGTAATTGTTTATAAAATCACGACTTTTTCAATAAACACCGTAAGCTCACCTGCTGCTCAAACGGGACAGGTGCGGTATTTTTGAATTGGTGAAAGTTATGTCGAGAAAAATTCTAGAAAAAAGTTTTCTTTGGGTTTTTCTTCTTCTTCGCGTTTCTTTCCCTACAAGAGGATGGCCGTCAGCTCTGCAAATGTATTGCCTTTTTTCGCCAAATTGAGTAATTCTTCAACCTCTTTCCTTCGACTTTCTTTGGCTTTAGACCTTTGCCCCCTTTACTTTTTTTGGCTGTAGACCTTTTTTCCCTCGATTTTTTTTTGGCTATAGATATTTTTTTGGATATAATTAACACTATCACATGTTAAAGAGTACAAGTTAGTGGTGTATGTGTTTTTTTAATTTAATCCCTCAAATCAAATCAAATCAAATCATTTATTCATAATTATTGTTTACAAATAAAACTTAAGGCTAAGCATTATTAATTTAGAACGAAAATAACATATGTAGGTGCCTGAACTAGGTTAACTTAATACCTGTATCTCAGGCAAAAAGGGATCTTATTTTTTTTTATATAAACAAACACAAATAATTAAATACCTTAATGTTAAATAAATTCCTTACACCGTAATATGAACTTACTAAGAAAAAACACATTACCCCTCATTTGCGTCGCGCAGTCGGGTAAAAATTTGCTCCACTAACCTGTACTTTAAAATACCTTATTAATGTAAAATAACTCGACTGTATGTTTCTAAAATACTTAATTGCAAAATTAATCTAGAAGGTGATTTTCGCATCATTGACCCAGTTTGCTATTCTGATGACTGGCATGTCTCAGGCGTTATTGAGCAACACAAAACACAAAGTTAAAAAAATAAAATAAAGAGACTTACATCTAAATTTGAATAGAATTATTAAAAAATACTTTATAAAACTTATGGACCTCTAATGAAATTGTAAAACTGTAGATTGTAAAATAAAACTGTCTAATCACTTGAAACTTTATGCACTTTCATAGTCAATAGAGTTTATGTGCCATTTTTCCGCGATTTTTCTCGCCGGGCAGTCCTTATCACCGGTCGCATGATTACTCGGCTTCTTGTAATGCAAGCAGGTGGCGCACTTTGCTGGTTGGGCTTTATTAGGACACTCTTTCATTGCGTGGCCTAAGTCACCGCAATGTCCGCAGGTTTTAGCCTCCTGCCGACACGTCTTCGCCGCATGTCCATACTGCTGACCATTGTAACATCGAGTTACTAATGTGAAATCTCTCACAGGACACGATGACCAGTTAATGAAAACTCTATCGCTCGTTATTAGGTGTTTACGTATATATCCAGGCACTTCTATTATATAATTACACGTTTGTGCGTCTTTCCTTCCTGGCTTATGACTGAGCTTAATTGAGGTCAAAAACTTCTCGAGTGTAACGCCTTGCAGCTTGTCAGCTAGATTTTGGTTGTACAGGCAATCAAATACGTCAGTTTCTTTCATAGACGCAGGCACTCCAATCACTAAAATCCTGGGCTTAAGCTTTTGGGGCTCGTCTACAGTAAAACCAGATGTAGACAGTTGCACAGACTTCTTGAGCTTCTCGATGTCGTCCTTGGAGTCAGTGCTGATGATGACACCGCCGTTGATAGTCTTACGTAAACCTCTCACATGCAGTTTCATCTGATCAGGACGGATGATCTTTTGTACCAAGGACCTTGTTTCTTCGCTAGACTTCTTGTCCTTTGGGTAAATTGCAACAGAGTTTACTGTTTCGGTCTTGAGAAAATTATTACTATTTTTCTTAAGCATTTCGGCAAAGGAAACAGATCCTGCGACAGGTTTTGCAGACTCGTCAATACTTTTTTTAAGGTCCTGAATTTGCTGCGAGAGGTCTTGTTTATCTTTAAGGGCTTGGAGGGATATATGAGCTTGAATAGCTTTCCGTTTCAGTTGTTGGTACTCGACAGCCATTTGCGAAGTTCCATGACTCACTTTGCGGCACAAATTACTGATTTTGAGCTTCTGTTCGGAGTTTAATTTTCCTTCCATTGAAACGGCACATACCTCGTTCAATAACTGCTCGATGGTGGTCATCCAGTTCTGAATCTCAGGAGTGGATATCACTTCAGGAGGATCTTCATGTTGGCAGGGCGGAGACGAAGGCGGGGGCTTGGGTGCGCGAGGCTGAGGGGATGGCGGGGGCGGAGGGCTGCGGCGCGTTAATGCACTTCGGTTAAATGGAGATGCATCCATGTTTAATAATTAATAGTTAAATTCACTGTCTACCATAGTAATGAATTTACTTAACATAACTGAAAAATGACACAGATCCGGTCGTTTCCGCTTACTGTAGGACTAGGTCACCGTTTTTGCAAATGTTTAATAGATTATTTAAATAGTGGACACGTCCGATCGCATCGCTAGCGCAATATTAAGCTCAATATCCTATCAATCCACCATAGGACGACACTTCAGATTAAAAAAAAAATCCCTAGCTTGTATAAGTCAAGTATTTGCCTGCATAGAGAGAAACAAATTTCTACTTAAAATGTGTTGTTACCCTACGCGCTTTTGGTTCCATTAAGCTGACCCACAATGGGTCAACTCTTTTATTTTGTCCCACCAGTCATCCTTTGGTAAGTAAAAAAAATCTCATTAAGTGAGTAAGTAAGTACAAGTAAATACAGCTCGCCTTTTTACATTTAGTTTTATTTTTATCCATCTCTTTTGTTTTGTACTTCTGATTATGTGCAATAATGTGTTAACATACATACATATAAGTAAATACAAAGAAAATCAGTACTGAAACTACATATTTTATCTGATTGATCTCTAGCCCCATAAATTTAAGAAAAAACTGCAAAACCAAATAAAATAATTGCAGTTTTTTTTACAATTTTCAAAATGCATCCAATTCTTCATCTTCATCAGCCCATATACGTCCCCACTGCTGGGGCACGGGCCTCCCTCAATAACATGAGGGGTAAATGCCATACTCACCACGCTTGGCAGACGGGTTGGCGAGGGTTTTGATATAATTGCAGAGTTTTCCTTCTCTGTGTGCAGATGAACTTGCTTGCATATTTACCTTAGTCGCCTTGTACGACACCTCGGTAAGAAAGAGGGTGGTCCTATTCTACTCTGCCGGGGACTCACACTGCCAATGCATCCAATTATTTTCGATCAATTCAAGAATCCAGCCCAGCTTTCTTAACGATCGTACTGATTTAAGCGAATCACGCCTCAAACCGCTCTTGAGACGATAGTGTGAAATAGTGCACTCGGGTGCAAGGTGCTGATGATACTGTTTGTAGATCCCTATTGTTATTATAACTTAGTTTATGGTTTAACCCGGAAAGTTCGGCACTAATCGACGCGCTAACTCACTCACACCCGCCGCCCGTCGCGGCAAACGGCGCCATACTGACTTCTCTCAGAAAAAAAAATCCTGTGCCGTTGTTCGTTCACCAATTCTAATTCGGTTTTTTGTCTTAGAATCTGTAATCCTTGGCGCTTTAAAAAGAAACAAAAACTAACACTACACCACCACTTGTCATTATGAACAATCGCAGCAAACAGTTGGCGGCGGTGGCGGTGTAATAACTTCAATAATAATTTAAAAAAAAAAAAAAAACGTTCATAAAAACCGGATATTATGTTTGAGATTGTAAGATTAATGATTATGAAACAAACATACCGTCTTTCAGACATCGTTGCCATATAAAAAAATATTTATTCGAGTAAAGAAAATGTAGCTCAAGTACAATGTGAAAACAGCGCTATTCAAACAGCGAGTCAAAGCCCATTTCCTCAACTCCGTTTCCTCTACCCAATGGACCCTTTTTGTTATCATATGTTCCTTTCTTTCATAGTAATATTGTATTATATGTGTTAGTATATATATGTAATATTGTTATATTATGTACTTAAATATTAGAGCTGTAGTTTATGTAATGTATAAATATATTTTATTATTATTATTATTTCATTTTTTATTGTTAGCCACCACCCGCTCTGCTTCATATTTTTTTCATATTTTCCTACCCAAAGGTTGCCTGGAAGAGATTGCTACCTTAGCAATAAGGCCGCCTTTTTGTACATTTCTGTTTTCTGTCCTTGTTTGTTATTGTAATGTTTTTGTGTCACGGTGTGCAATAAAGTATATGTCTATGTCACGGTGTGTCTATCAAATGTCAAATAAGTGACGAACGACAAGGACAGAGTGCAGTAACTCTGACACCCGGGTTAGCCAAGTTTGCCACACACTTGACTATTCCTACACAATAAGAAGAAAAAGTAATTTATTTTTTCTATGTCTATGGCAGAAAGCCTTTCCGCGATGCCCTCGCTCAATCAAAGTGAAGTTTTACCGTCATCGGAGACGAGTGAAGCGGGAATTTGTCGCGGGCTGTGTTAACTACACTGGGCGTCAAAAATAAGTAGTACACTTTTCAAATTGCAATTACTCCTAAACTATAGTAGTTACACTTATGAAATAAAAAGCAGTTTATAGTAAACTTAACGAAGTTTATTAAAGTTATATTTTATTTGGCATGAATAAAGTTTCAAACTTAAAATTAAGATAAATACTAAAAAGTATCAATTTTTAACGATATGTCAACCACTTAATTTTCACGTTTTGGAACTTTTTCACAATTTAATAACTTGTGTTGCCGCCTCGGGCTCTAATTACAGCTTGGATCCGGTTTGGCATGCTGAACACTAAGTTTCGGAGGCGGTGTTGGGGAATATTTTCCCATTCTTCTATCAGCGCATGTTTTAGAGCCCTGAGTGTGGCAGGAGGTGGACTGCGCCTTCTGACTAGCCTCCCAAGCTCATCCCAGGCGTGTTCAATCGGGTTGAGATCTGGGCTTCTCGATGGCCAAGCCATCAAGTTGATGCCAACCTCCTGAATGTACTCTTGTACGTGGTGAGCAGTGTGTGGCCGGGCGTTATCATGCATTAGGATGGCTCCATCACCCATATTTATTAAATATGGCCCTGCATACTCGTTGAGGATCTCCGAGGCATATCTTTCACCAGTCAAAGTCCCATTTTCTATTACCACAAGCTCTGTGCGACTCTCTGAAGAGATACCAGCCCATACGTGTACAGAGCCCCCGCCATATTGGACTCTTTCCGAGATACAAGCTTGAATGTATCGCTCACCGGGTCGTCTGTAGACTCTCCGCCGTCCATCTGAAGTGTATAAAGAGAATCGAGACTCATCTGTGAATAAAACTCTAGCCCATTCTTCTTCGCCCCATTGTACGTGTTGACGGGCGTAGCGTAGTCTTGCTACGCGATGCTCTGTCTCAAGTTTGGGGCCATTTGCTGGTCTTAGAGGCTTCAGGTTAGCTTCAGCAAGTCTTCTTCTCACTGTACTCTCACTGATGTAGTCTGTTCGGGTCCGAAGAAGCTGTTGCTGAACCTCAACTGCATTAAGGTGTCGATTTCTTAACACAGTGGAAACAATAAAGCGATCTTCTCGGGTACTTGTGCACCTGGGTCTGCCATTACCTCGTCTCCTTAGATGGTTTCCAGTCTCTTCGTACCTTTGCTTTACTCGCTGAACCGTTCTTAAAGTTACACCCACCCTCCTTGCAGTACGACGCATACTGATGCCCACTTCGAGAAAAGCTAAGATTCTTGCACATTCTTCTGGTGAAAGAGGCATGATTAGTCAAATTTACTCTCTGAAGATACCTATGCTTTTCAATTACAATTGCTTTATCAGCAGCGAATGTGTCAAACACAAAAATCCTAAGTAAGACAACACCTTTCAACAGTTTAAAAAAAGTGTTTTTATTTATTCGTTTTTTTTAAAGTCAAGCATTATAAGTTCTTATAATGCATGAAGTTTTTATTGAATAAGATTAAATTTTCTTTTTAACCTTTTTTGTTTCAAAGGTCTAAGTTTTATAGTTTGGGAGAAATCGCAATTTTAAAACTGTACTACTTATTTTTGACGCCCAGTGTATGTTGGTTGGCTAATAAACAATACATTAAAGATTATTTAATGTTTAGACGGAATTAGATAGAGTGGTGATAGATTATCAGCTCTTCGCCCACAAAACAGCAAAGCCCTTAGGAGCCGGCACATTTTAAGTTTATTATTATTATTATATATACTTTATTGCACAAAAAAACAGAACATCACAGAAACATAAAAACACGGAAAAATTTACAATAGGCGGCCTTATTGCTAAACAGCAATTTTTTCAAGGCAACCGGAGAAGAGAAATCAAGAAGAGAAAGAAAGTAGCGGGTGCAGCAATATTAAATAAACTACATGACAATAAGTAAATACTTATACCTAAAATAAAATAAAATAACATTTAAATACAAATACAACACAAATATACAAAAAATAAAACAAACATACATACTATTATGGACAAAAATGGAAAACTATAACGAGATACCTAAATATATGGATAAGAAATTAATAAAATAGATACGTATTAATTTATAATTAATTAATAATTAATCGTTCTAATTAATTATTAAGGTAAGTTTTTCTATTACTTCCAGTCCAGAAGCGCTTGTAGTCCAGTGGCGCCTGCTGATCTCAACCGGTCAGTGAGGTTAAGCAAGTGGTAATTTATTACGAACGTTTCCGTGCTTCGGAGGGCACGTCAAACTGTCGGTCCCGGCTGTTGTCGATTGATTACAGTCGATAAAACGAAGTCAGAGGCCATTTCGCGGTTTGAAAACTCTGACATCAGGGTTAGCCAAGTGCACCACACGTTTGATTATACATACACGATAAGAAGAAGACTTCCAGTCCAACATGGAAGGACTATTTTTTGAATAAAAATTAAATGGGACCACCACCACCTTTCGAAGAAAAAACATTTAGAAATCGTTAAAAAAAAAATTGCCGAAATAATCGCGTAATAAAAAAAAATATAGACACAGTCGAATTGAGAACCTCCTTATTTTATAAAGTATGTTAAAAATTAAGTTTCGAACCAAAAAAGTAAGAATCTCCTTTAAGAATAGAATAGAATAGAATATTTATTAGTGTAATACAAACAAGTTATACATTTGCGGTTGTAGTTGCTTCTTAAAAGACACATTGAATGCTGCCTTTACAGGCGTGTACACTATTGGGCAATGTGACAAATTATACAGATTTTCTTATCATTAAATGACACATAAATTAAATAATTATAACAATGTTAACAAATGAAATCAGTCAAAATCAATGATAATTAAGTAACACTATAAATAACATGATTGTCATCTAGTTTGCTATATTATATAATCATATTTATTTATTATTATAACCTAACCTACTTAAAGCACTAAATAACCCAGAGCAATATTCAAGTCGGTTAAAATCGATCATGATGCAGAAGGGTAGAAACAAGACACATGCAGCCTTGTTACAACCATCGTAATTAACTAAATTATCAATATCCCTAGACACATTAAATCCGCTGGTCTATTAATCAAGGGGCTACTCCTTTCATCTAGTCATTTCAATTAAAATCTAGTCTTCAAGGAAACCTATACTAGAAAGTCGCAGGTCTTGTTGTGCGACTTGATTTTCTTGATTTTTGTTAGTAATTTGCTTCTGTAATTAAATGTCGTACACTAAAGTACCCATATTAATAATGTTTGCGTGTTTCGTGTCTCTCATGGGACACAAACAAGACTATTTTTAACCCGCGACAAAAAGAGGGATATGATAAGTTTGACGTGTGTGTCAATGTATCTGTATGTCTGTGTATCTGTGAATCTGTCTGTGGACCGATTTCAATGCGGTTTTAAGCTTAGCGGATGATATTTTTTTAAAGCAATTTCCTCCAATTTAACTTGAAGAAAATGCAAAATAATTCCAAAAAAATATCCTGTTTAGTTTTTCTTCTCTCATTGACACCTCAATAACCGTCAAATGACAATTTAAACTTAAATTTCGAACATCTTGTTCAAGCTCTATGATTGGTCGAGAGACTGTAAAATTTTGAATGTGCTATTTTATTAATTTTATGACAACTATCATTGGAATAAACCTGAGTATTGAATTTAAGTGGACAACTTATCATAATATGATGAGTGTTAAAACTTTTTAAATTTATTTTTTATGTCTATTAACGTACATAAACTTAGATTTTCATTATAGATTTCGTCCGTGATGATTCATTTTTATAGGAGAACCTCGTAGTCATAAAATTTATGGTGAAATAATTGTTTTTAAGATATTAGATGATATCATATCGCAGAATATCTAAAAAGTCTTAGGAAAAAAATACTAGATGTATAATAGTGTACCGTTTTCATGCGATTGTCAGGAAATCTTGAGGAGTTGTTTTACTTACTTGTTATAAAATAACTAGCTGATGCCCGCAACTTCGTTTGCGTCTTAATTTTTTCTTTTGAACAGATTACAAAAGTTGTTTCCCGCTAACTCCCGTTCCCGTGGGAATTTTGCAATATCCTGTTGCTACTAAGCTTTAAGTTTACTAAGGTACCTGCATGCCAAATTTCAAGCGTCTAACTTAAGCGGTTTAGATTTTTCATACGAAAGGATTTTCCCGCTAATTCCCGTTCCCGTGAGAATTTCGGGAATTCCTTTCTTAGTGCACCTCTACGGTACCTAAGCTACGTCCCTTCCAAATTTCAAGTGCCTACGTTTAGCCGTTTAGGCTGTGCGTTGATATGTCAGTCAGTCAGTAAGTCAGTCAGTTTCTCCTGTTATATATTTAGATATGGTAATAATATACATCTATCCATCTATAGAAAAGACGTCCTTCAGGCACAGGCAGGTGATCAGACTTCATATTTCACCTAGTTCCCCATAACAGCGCATGCGTTTACAGTGTAAAGAACATACACGTAAAATACATGTAAAGTCTTCTTCTTTGTAGCGTAAGTCAGGGTACGCTTGACCATAACACAGGATTTGGCAGGTCAAGTCATTACAGTGTAGTGGAGCGAATGCCATCCGACCTCAATGACCCTATTAACAAGAGAACCTTACCGGACTGGATCATGCTTACACGTTCAGTATTCAGTATCCTAAATGCGCAGATTTTGCGCAGGTATTCAGTAATGAGCATCGGTTAGTGTGCAACTAATGTACATAACTCAGAAAATGAGTTATTGGTACATGGCGGTACTGAGGTTTGTACTCGGTACCTCTCGTTTACGAGTCCAACCCACTAGCCATTGCACCACCGGCACCGATATTAAATACATGTAAAGAAAAATAATAAAATGCAAATGTTTTTTTTTGCAATAAAGTATATATAATGTTTTTTTCAGCAATAAAGTATATAAAAAAAAAACAAAACAAAACAAACGCTTCACACTCAAAGGCCCACATTAAAGGTTTTCCCTTGTGTCGTGGGTCCCTTGGAACACACAAAGACAGACACAAACACCCATGACCCGGGAACAAACATCTGCTTTTTACACAAATATTTGCCGCGACTGGGAATCGAACCCAGGACCCGCCGATCGAGAGGTAGCGGCACTACCACTTGACCAAACCGGCCGTCAAATAATAATAATGTCCAAAATCACGCGAGAAACTTTGGCACAAAATGTATCTATCACATGTCACTAGAGCTGGCTCACACGACGTGGTTACTAGTGCTGCACCATCTGCTTTTATGTGTCTTAAGAAGCTAGGTGTATTCATGTCAAAATGGTACCTAGGTCAAGAAATGGACTCACAAACCTTGCAGTTAATTTAACCAAGTCTTAAACTAATAAGGGTAACCTGTTGACAAGATCTTATCTAGAACAAATACCCAGCATTAATAAACTTGTCGAACACCTAAGTCTAGACTTCTGTTCTGATTAGTCGCGGCCCCTTTTCGTAGAATACCTAGATGGAAATCTAAATTACCTAGGTATTTGTGAATAGATCCCACACCAGTACTTAGTATTAAAGTGGATGTGGGAAAGAGTAGTGGAGTCCGCATAGATACGGCTTTTTTTTTTAAGTGGGTGGAATATATTTTGACTCCATTGTTGTATTGTTGCTCCATTGACTTTTGTCAAGAAATTGTTAACAGTAAGTATTATTTTTAATAGTTTTTTAATATTATTAATGCAAACGTTTGTAGGAATGGATGTTTTTTACTCTTTCACGGAAAAAGTACTGTACGGTTTTTGATGAAACTTTGCAGTAACATTTATGAGACATCAGAATAATATATGGGTTATTTAATTATCCAAAATTCTCACGGGAATAAAACTCCCGGGTGAAAATCTTGTATGTCATACTACTGTGCATACTACTTTGATGTAGTCTTCATTTTCTTATAAGAAAAAGAAAAATAATAAAAACATTATTAAAACCTTACGTTTTTCTAAATACTTTACCAAGTGTAATGCCACTTTCTGTGGTATATAGGCATCAGCCTAACCTAAATTAACATATATATTGGACGGCCGGTTTGGTCGAGTGGTAGTGACGCTGCCTCTTGATCGGCGGGTCCTGGGTTCGATCCCCAGTCGGGGCAAACATTTGTGTAAAATGCAGATGTTTGTTCTCGGGTCATGGGTGTTTGTGTTTGTCTTTATATGTGTTCCAAGGGACCCACGACACAAGGGAAAACCTTAGTGTGGGCCTTTCAGTGTGTTGCGTTTATTTTAGCATTAGGAACAATAATATAAGAAGTCATGGTATTATATTTCTCAGAAGAATTCTTAGAAAAGACGTAAAGTTATTTCTTCCTCCATCTTACACTCAAACACACACATTTTTGTATTCACACTTCAAAATAGTTTTATTTCATAGAAAATTTCTTACATAAAAAAAGTCAAAGTTACATTAATACATACAAACACATTCGTTCATTCAGGATGTTACATTAAAGAAATTAAATAAATACATACGAATTCTTTCTTTTGACTCTACTGACTCCACGCAAAGAACTGCAAAAGAACCGATTATTTCTTATAATTATTAATTAACGCTAAAATACTGCCTAAGGGAGTGTTTAGATGGCGATTTTTTCGCAATTTACCTTATCTATGTCTCCCATCGTGTGAATGTGTTGCGTGCAAAAGAAAATGTTTTATTAAAAGTATTTTTTCAATGAAATTGAATTGTAGCATGTTTTTATGTCGTGTAATGACTCTTGACTTGATTTCTGCAGAAGATTGAAGTAAAACAAACGCAGTTCAGTTTTAAATTATTTTCGATGCAGTTTTCCGTGTCTGTATACAGGGACTAGCTTAATTTCCGCCCGCGGCTCCGCCCGCGTGGACTACAGGCTATGTCGTACCCAGTTGTAGCCTATGTCCTTTCCCATTTCATTAAAATCGGTTTTAATCTATCTCTGAGCACAATTTCATTAAAATCGGTTCAGTAGTTTAGGCGTGAAAGTGTAACAAACAGATAGACAGAGTTACATTCGCATTTATTATATATATATATATACAGGGCTTTAGGTATCTCTCTTTCAACCTCTTGGGTAGTTAATCAGTCCATAAAACTGAACAACTTTCCCAAGGAACATAGGTCAAAATACGAATTCTGACCTATGTTTCTCGGGGAAGTTGTTTAGTTTCGTGGACTGATTAACCACCCGAGAGGTTGAAAGAGAGATACCTAAAGCCCTGTAAGTAGGGATAAAATCAATAATGAAAGGCTTTGTATCGCACTAGAGTTTAGGTTCTGCACACCCAGATGCAACAAGGTAGTGCAGTGAGAAAGTGAATAGGTACGTATAAGTATGAATTGTATCATGATTCCCACACGCCGGTGAAAGCTGGGGTCATGTAGGAAGTGCGTTGTAGCAGCCCTGTGCTAACTGGATGTAACCGGATTAAGAATGGCTGAGTTTAATTTTGAATTATAATCTCGCTTTAATAGTTATGTAAGAAATGTGAAAATTTTAGGTTATATAGGAAACAGTAAATCTGTTCTAAATAAATACGAGTTATAGGCAATCTCGTGATGCACTTATATGGATATAATTGTACGCGGTAGTTACTTCAGAATTAATTGGCTGTCCAGATATTCACATCTTAACTTTATGTTCGACTTTATTGGTAATCTCTAGTTAAATCCAAATTAGAATCACGTTTACATTAATTGCTATTATATTTAATCGATTCGATTAGTGTTACAATCTTCGCCAATTTGTAATGATATTTATTATTATTAATAACTAGTAATAAGTTGTAATAATAGTAACCACGCAACGCAATGCTCTTATGACATAAAGATTATGAAGAAATACTTTAAGGCAACTACAGCACCTAAATTACGATTTTATGATGCGTAGATAAGCATGACGCACTCCATTAAATCGAAGAAAAAAATACTACGGTAATATTCAGGACATAAACTGGATAAGTAGTTTCCTGAAAACATGATTCAGCACTTTTGGTTCGATAAAAAAGCTCACAAAGTCACCTCTAAATACCAATGTTGTGTATCTTTTAAGCTGTAAAAACGATAGTAAAATGCACACAGGAACTTGAATTTGCTATTTAAATGTTCATGATTGAACACTCTCGATAAGTAGTTAACGCATTTTTCGATTTAAGCTGTTACCTTTCCATAAATCTCATTTTTCTAATTTTCGAACATGTTTTTACGCGCGCACGCTTTCATGGTCCGTAAACTTCGTGTATCGACACTGTTTGCACTGCCGGCCCAGGCCTGTTGAGAGACGGAGATGGCACTATTCTTATGTGTGCTGCCTTTATCGGATGCTGTAGTCGCCTTAACACAAAAACTATTAAAAGAGTCTTCGATCCGAACAATGCTTATCAGCAGATAACTACGAACTAAACGTCATCTAACCTATGAGAAGCTAGTCTACACTAATATTATAAAGAGGAAAGATTTGTATTTTTGTATGTAATTAATAAACTGGAAAACTACTTGACGACTAAGGAAACACAAATGAGACCTGCCTCCTAGTAATCCATCCCAGGCAACGACACTTCATTTTTTTCTGAATCTGAGGTGTCGTCCTATGGTCTCATGCGGTGTGGTAGGCTCTGTAAAGGGCCGTCTGGTTCGCGACCACCCTCCTAGTCCACCCTCCTAGGACCGAAGTCCGACGCCAAACAGCTTGCTTTGTTCCGTCGGTGCGTGGGAGTACCAGTGCCTTTATAGGCATTTTCTGGGTTAACTCGCTCCATCGTCGACCTCATCTTTGACCTTATGGTCAAGATTGAGGTCAAGAGTTAACCCATCTTATAATAAAATAAAATAAAAGACCGATTTCAAAAATTCTTTCACCATTAGGATAGGATCGGTGATAGCCCAGTTGGTAATGAGCCAGACTTGTAATCAGAAGGTCGCGGGTTCAAATCCTGGTGTGGGCCTGTATCATTAAATTCGTCTTTTCGGATTTATGGACGGATTTCTAATTATCACTTGCTCAACGGTGAAGGAAAATACCGTGATAAAACCCGCCCGTCTAAGAAAATTTATTTTCGAAAGACGAGTTGTCCACCCACCCGCATTGGGCCAGCACGGTGGACTATGGCCTAAATCCTCTTCGTGTTTCAAAGGGAGGCCCGTGCCCCTTGGTGGGGACGTATATGGGCTGGTAAGAAGAATTATCCCTGATAAGCATAGGCTACATAATATTCCCGAATTCCCACGGGAACGAAGTCCCGAGCAGAATGCTAGTCTTTTATCATTTAAACTTTCTTACTAATATTATTAACGCAAAAGTTTGTCACACTCAAAAGGCTAGACCAATTTGGATAAAATTTGGTATGGAGGTAGCTGACACCGTAGATTAACACATAGGCTACATAATTTTCCCAAATTCCCACGGCAACGACGTCCCGGGCGGAAAAGCTAGTCTTTTTAATTTTGTATCTTTTTAGGATTTCATCGGGACTGACGAAGCATGTTGCTGATTACTTTTGTCTTAAGTTTTTAGTTATTATGACGAAGCCTGTTGCTGATACGTTTTTTTGCATTTTCATTTTCAAAACTGCAATAAATTCCTCGGGGTTTGGTAAAAAAAAATCTTAACAACATTTATTCAAGTACAGATAAGTTCTGAGACATAATTACTCTAACAAATTAATACAGAACTGCCTTCCTTAGCCGGTGGACTTTACCTTACAAGTTGAATGTTAATTTTCTATTTGTATCGATCAGCCCCAATACAGCAGGTCTTTAGACTTAATTCTAGGCTTACTAGGTCTTGACTAGGTGATAAACTTAGACCTAATTGTTATTGCTGGGTAGGTTAGAAAGTAGGGTGAGATAAACATGAATATATATAATAAGTCATTGTATCTGTAGTTATATTAATTTCTGTCAGTTTTACTCTCTGATTTTTGATACCTAACAAAATTTCTAAGTTAAAAAACTAAATCACGTCAACAATGTTCACTGCATAACAACAATATAATTTTTTAATTCTCGAATAAAAAGAGGGGTGTTGTATAAGTTTGACGTGTATATCTGTGTGTCTAACTGTGGCATAGCAACTCATAAAAGAATGGTCTTCTTACGATGCGGTTTTTTTGTTTAAAAGCTGACGTAATCGAGTTGTTTCGTGCTAAATTTAATCAAAATTGGTTCAGCCGTTTAAAAATTATACGCAGTCGAATGTCTGGGATGATACAATTTTATTTTAGAGTTTGTTATTATTATTCTGACCAAATTTTATAGTTCACCTAATTAGATGTAGCAAACTGTTCGCGAAATGTTTAGATGTGTCTTAGAGATGGCGAACAAATTTCCAAATGTCACTTGTAGGTACTAGTTACGATACTAGGTTACGTAAGTACAGGTTGGTATCGCTAAATTGGATACATTCTTCCTGCGAGCAGTGCTTAAAGATATTTATTTCATGTTGTGCCATTTTGCAATAGATGTGAGCAAAGGCACATTTTTGTGCGTACATAAAATGTTATATTGGTCTGACAATTTTAATTAGCTGTCGTTTAGTTTCGAAACTAATTAAGCTAGACAGGTATCCACATCTTACGTGTGAACTGTTTAAAAGAGTAAGTCTACAAGTGAAGAAATAAAATGTAAATTTTAAGGGTTATAAAATGGCAACACTCAAAACTTTTTGGCTGGAATCGGAGCGAAAGAAAAACGTAGAATCTGCCAACTGACAACTTTTCAAGGCGTACCATACAAGCCAGTAAATGTGATGTGAGGGTTTTGCTGTAGCGTGGTCGAAATGCTGATAACCAACCTATTTATTATTATTATTATTGACCATCTTGACATTTGATAGTTTTATTTTGTTATATTCTATTTCTTTAATTTTGACATTTGATAGTTTCATTTTTTTATATTTTCTTCTTTTTTTTGACATTTTTGCATTAATTTGTGACATATTATTGACTGAAAACATCAAATTAATGTAGATGAATGTTATTATTATACTTATTATATAAATTATTGTATTGACATAATATTATTGTCAATACAATAATTAATATAACTCATTATCAAATCCAGTTACAATATTAATAGACATAATATTGTAACTGGAATTGATAATGTAAAATAAATGAATCTAATCTAATCTAATCTATCATAACAACACAACACAATATACTTTATTTGCACACAAGGATACACAATACAAAACATAGTGTAAAGGCGACTTTACCACTGTATTCTTGTTTGATCTAATAACCCTTAGAATGCATTTCAAACGCTCTGCCGACGATTTTATAAAAAAAAAATTAAAATCCCTAGGGGTACACAAGTCTTCCATAAACTTTGGTCTATGTTTTTTTTTTATAAATGAACGAATTTTCTTATCTACATCAGTGAAAAGCTTTAGTAAGAAGAAAGCAATAAATCAGCAGAGAAAGTTCAAAACACAGCACTGCACCCAAGTAAACCCAATCAGCACTATTAAGCTACAATCTAATCAATGTTTTTGTCACTGTCAACCTAATTAAATGTAGCAGCTACTGCTACCTGTTATCAGGCAACTTCCTTCCCTTTAGATACTCTACTTTTTAACACTATTCGATAACAGCTCTAACGATTTAAAGTATTCCTATCTTTACGTAGATTTATTTGCGCTTGATAACGTCAAGACTTTGATTATACGTTTTATGATCATTGATGTAGTAGTGAAAGTTCTATCAAGTTCTTATCGATATAGTGCAGTAATGTATTGTGAATTAGGTTACTGTGTCGCAACATTAGAATTAACTGCGTAGTTAAATAGACAAATTGCTTTGTGTTTCCACTGCGTGCGTATTTGTGTACTTAATAGATATGGAAGGGTTTGGATTGAACTTTCTTGTTACTGTCATTAATCTTTGCAAAGTGAAACTGAGAGTTCAAGCTTATTTATTTACTGTTTATTGTACACAATATTTATTTATTTATTTATTTATTTAACAGTTTATTGTACACAGGAAAAATCACAAATATTACAGACAAATAGAAAAACGAACTCAAAAGGCACAGCTTATTTCTTTAAGAAATTTCTTCCAGCAGACCTGGGACAGTGAGAGGCGTAAAATAAATAAAGACAGACGTGCACAATTAACCACTGAAATCTAAATACTAATATAAACTACATAAAAATACAACTACACATACATATAATATATAAATAATGTATATAAATATACAGACATATATTTTATACATACATAAATAATACATATAATATTATGTTCATTATAATGAAGGGAAAGCAACAGATACATAATGTTCCTTTAATATAGACATATAAAAGAAACATACAAAGTGAGAGACGACACAACAGGCACTGCTTATTTCTAGTAAGTTTCTTACAGCAGACCTAACAAGGGAGATTGGACGAAGTGAGGCGAGTTATGTTCCCTATAAGAGTAGGCAGTGCGTTTATAAAATTGATTGTTTTTATTTGATTTCATTTACCTTTAGCCTTTTGGTCGAATTTCCCAACGGATGAAAGGAGTAAAACTCTTTTTTTTTCTATAGCCTCTGCCATTAATAGCTAAACAAATTTTGATCAAAAATAGCTGAGAACTATTTCGACCACGTCAACTTTCTAGCAAAAAAACCTTTTCATAATTGATTCATTCGTAAGGGCCTCTATCTATCTATGGAGGGGACGCCCGTCAGGCACAGGCTGGTGATCAGTCCACTTATTTGGGACCATTTCACCCAATTCCCCACAACAGCGCATGAGTTTTACCTCTGCACTGACAGTTCCACCTCTTTGAACCTCCCAGAAGCTTTAGCAAACCCAATTATATTCTTTATGCTAAACTATTGTATATGTTCTTCTTTTACCTCATCCATGCCTATTGTCTCCCATCTTACCAGCGCGTATATTGGACACTCAGTCAGGAAGTGTAGACTTGTTTCCTCCTTGTCGCATTCTGGGCAGTTGGGATCATACAGATACAGAAACACTTGTCAAGCTTACAACACCCGCTTTTTTGTCGGGGGTTATAAAATAACTTTGAATGTAAAATGAATACTTGAACATAACGTGGGCTCAACTCCATACAAATATTGAATACGGTAATTATCTAGAAAGTGAAAACAATTGACAGTCTTGATCAATAAATAACGCAATCTTAATGGTTGATATTAATCTCTGTACGACTTGCATAGTACAGTGGCTTCTAAAGAATGCATTTATCTAAATGTGAACCGTAAACTAAACAACAATTTTTGAGTGCCTGATCCAAATTGTAGAATATTTTAGTGAACATTTTCTGAAAACTTTAATTGAAGGAAATTCTGAAAGATCAAAAGAATACGCAAAATAGTAAACGTTACCTGCAAGAAACATTGACATAATGGTAAGAAACCATAAATATAGATTGAGAAAAAATACTATCTACAATTGTGGTTTCTTAAAGTGTGTACAGAACCCCACGTAGTTGACGGTGAAGGCTGGTACACAAATTAGTTGATAATTTGTTTGATTAGTTCCAAGTTAAAGATTCACCCACAGTTAAACAGTTTATTAAAAGTTCCACAAAGGTCACACACACAAGTTAAGCTAATATAAGTTGGTTTTGAGCCTTTTCGCGTGACGCCTATGTGACTCGGTCGTTACGTCAAGACTGACCTAATTAGGTCAAAATGTAAATGTGTAAAATAAATTGAATCATCAAATAAATGCAAGTGCGCGAGTTATATGATTAAAATGTACGGTTCCGTACAAGGTGTTTTTTAAATTTATGATTAAAAACTTGTACAATTTACTTTCAGTGATAATGATAAGTATATTTTCTTAAGTTCCCTCTCACTCCTCCGACAGTACTAAATAACCAATACAACCAATATTGCTCAAACCAGATTTCCAGCAGTTGCCTCCTTATAATTACGAGTGCAATTAATTCAATGTGCAAACACCGGCTGTGAATAATGGCAACACTTTCTAAACCCACTTGACAAGTTTACACAGACCCTTGAGTTGTTGATTTGTGCGGACATTTGTTTTATTGGTGTCTTTATCTGTTTATTGGTTTGTTTATTGTTATCGGGAACTAAACAAGTTTTCTTGCTTGCTTGTTATCTTAACGGTATCTACTTTGCGGGGTAGCCAAACTTAGAATCTGTGAATATAAAATAAACGCTACACACTCAAAGGCTCACATTAAGGTTTGCCTTGTGTCATTCGTTAGTCCCTAGGAACATACGAAACCCATGACCTGAGAACAAATATCTGCTTTTTACACAAATATTTGCCCCGACCGGGAATCCAAACCTGGACCCTAATGCTAGAATTTTAATACCGCTAAATGGTTTGTGAGTCAACTAATATAGTAACTTCTATGGACTCTAGCTAGCAATTTTTTTTTCTATCAGCCCATAGACCCATCGAGGGGCAAATCCCCTTCGTGTTTCGAAGGGAGTTATTGAATGCCCGGTGAGAATTTCCCTGTTCGAGCGGTGATGAGTCCGTGATAGTCTGAAAGAACTTTCCTTTTTCAACCTTCGGGTTTAAAGATCACAGAATATCGCTTTGATATCCTTGGAGAATCTAATAGCTCAAGCTAAACTAGCCGACCAAACACCAAAGCAGTTATTAAGTGCTATCAATATGGCAGCAGCTTATTTGCATGGGTGACGTCTGTAGTCGCACTAAGATAGGAAATATGAGGAGAAAATTATACGGTTTTACTTGCGATTTTACTACTCAATAGTATTGCGTAACATTTTATCGATTTCTCGTGGTAACTGGAAGGTACAAACAACAAGTGGGCCTTTTCATAATTGGAAAACGGTACGGAAAAATTGTATTACCATTGCTTTCTTAGTATTAGTGAAACTAGAAGCTGGGAGTATAGGGGGCAATGGTAATACAAATTTTGCCGTGCCGTGCCGTTCGAATTATTAGTCAACGTTTTTCGAAATGGTTGAAATATGAATTTTTTTTACGTTTTCAACCTCTATGGCTCCGGGGTCTTTGGCGGGAGCGGTTGCTTTGTCAATTGAATCTTCGTTTTCGGCGTGAAAAAGTTGTTTAATGTGTAATAGTGATAGTGTATTATGCAGTAAATTGACTAAAATTCATGTAGTGATTAAAAATTCAAGTGATAACAGTGTTTCTGCTCCGTTTGGTACCGACAAAGATCCTCGCGGTTGTGCTTCTCGCCGCCAGTTTTCGTAAAACAGACGCTATCCGGTTTTACGCAGAACATGAGGAGCTTAGGGCTTAGGTTAAGTTGAAGAAAGAAGATTTTTCACTGAAGACATGACTGTATGGACATGCCTTTCCCGAAAGGGATAAATTTAACAACAAAAACAAACACTCTATGGCTCCGCAATTTTGTAAATGCCTAAAAACTGAAACGACAAAAAAACAAAAAAATATCGAACTAAAAAAACATGAGCAAAAAATATATGATGATCGCAACGACATATTATCTCACGCGTTATCTCATGGTCACGTGACTATTTCGACCAATGAGATTACAAGAAAGCGTCACGTGACCACGAGATAACGCGTGAGATAATATGTCGTTACGATCACCATAGCCCGGCTGTTCATAAAACTTCATGAGAATCGGTTGAGAAAAGGAAAACAGCCGAACATTCGCCTGACAGATCTAAGAAAGAATTTTTTCCCAAGCTAAAATGTAGACGCTTCGCGCTTGCTTGGTCAAAAAAGTCAGTATATATGTGTGTCTGTCTGTGGCATCGTAGCTCCTAAACGGATAAACCGATTTTAATGAGGTTTTTGTGTTTAAAAGCTGACGTAATCTAGATGGTTCTTAGTTTATATTTTATAAAATTTGTTCAGTCGTTTAAAACTTATATGCTATGAATATTGGGGGTGATAAATTATTTTAAATTTTAGATTTAAGTATAGTGTGAAGTGTCGGGGCCTTTGTAAAAATAATAAAAGTATTAACTTAATTTACTATAACGGTTAGAAGCATTGGTGGCGTCATAGATAGTTATATCTTAAATTGGTACTTACTTGACCTTTTATTTTCCCAATCTAAGCTTCAAATAACACTAAATTGAAACTTGATAGTATTAACTAAGCTCCTATCACAAAGTAGCAATCTCTTAAGTGATAATAATCTTACAATAAAGTAACTTTTACTAACATCTGACTTTTAGGTGCTAAAACCTAACTTAGTCATAAAGTTAAGCTCATGTTTTGTACGCGGAAACATCCCGCTCCAAAGGAAAGTGTGAAATAGGTACTCTAAGCTATTTATCTGGCTTGCTATAGCTTGCAATGGCTATTACGCAAGCTATGGCTCAGCAGAAGTCTTAACATAAATCTTGAGCTGGTATAACAGATCAATATGCGTTAGAAATGTATGGTTTGACGAAAAAACTAATCGTATTGGTTTTTCTAGTATAAAACAATCATTGTGATACAATAACAAAGGTTGACATAAATTCTTAAGATAAAATCTAAATGAATTCATTTCTAGAAAAAAAAATTTGCCAAAGTCGAATAAATATTTATTAAAATAAGTACTTAGACGACTTTGTACAGAATATCAGTGTTTTGTCGAAAGGCAAAACAAATGCTGAGCTACGACCATTTTGTGGCACTGTGGCACACATATAGAATAGAATAAGTAATTATTATTATTAATCTTTTTTTTATCTTTATTGTTTTGCTTCTTTTTTATTCTAGTATGTGTTTTGATTTTGTAAATAATGTGTGTGTTTAAGTGTTACAAATAAATATTTTATCTATCTATAAAAAATGTTACACCTATTTTTAACTGATTTCAAAAAATAGAAGAAGTTCTTAATTCGACTACATTTTTTTAATACGTTTGTTACGCGAAAACTACATCAATTTTCGGCTGATTTACAAAATTATTTTTTGTTTGCAAGAGTTTTCTCCTGAGAAGTGGTCCCATATAAATTTTACCCAAATTAATTCAAAAACAAACATCATATATCTAGATGACGTTTTGTTTGTAGTTATCTGCTGAAAAGCATCGTCGTGGTTGTAGTTTCTTACGTTTTTAATGTGGACAATTATCTAGAAACCGATTCCTTGACCAGTTATTTCGTTGCTGTCCGTACAGAAAGTGCATGTTGTCGATGACGTAAGTAAATCTGGGAAGCCATCAATAAAAGCAGTTATTATAAAGTAGATTTAAATACGCCGGTATTATTTCATAACTCTAATCTTCTATAGTCTGTTACATAGAAATAATAAATTGTTGCTTGTGTCCTGTGTTTTTACTTGATTTAGAAAGTTTGGTTGGAGTTGGTCCAAGGCTTTGTAGAGCGTAAGAAATGCATAGGATAATATTTTTTCCAAAATCGTGATATAATTTGTATTAAGTATTCTTAACTTAGGAAGAGTTTATGAAAATTCAGGAAGAGAATCAGCCCATTAAACTGAACAATTTTCTCTGAGGAACATAGGTCGAGTGATGAAAAAAATTTTTGCCTCACTATAAGTAAAATTTGAACGCTCTGCCTTAGTATGAGGAACCGTATTTTTTTGTTTTATATGTCGACCTACATTACTTGGGGAAAGTTAGAATCACTACTTTAAGTTTCATTTAAGTTTCGCTTATTCAAATATATTTTAACTTTACGTACAAAATGGAGTACAAGCACTGCCGAAATATTATTATCAGTTTTTCCAAAATTTGTTTTTTTAGTTTCTAACAATTTAATCCCGAAATTGTTGAGAACAAAATTCAGAATTTATGGATTAAATTCTCAAGTTTGAGGGATATAATGAACAGGCTCAATAATAAAGGTGGATGTTATGTATAAAATGTACTTTTACAAAAAAATAAGGTTCGCTTCACCTATAGCCGATTCATAAAAAAATAAAAGTGTGCCGAGTCAGGAATGTGGCGAGTCATGAATAAGCCCCCTTATCCTCCAGACCTATAAATATAGTTCACTTAAGTCACCTTAAAAACTCAATTGCACTCTAAAAGTAATAATCGTTCGCCAATTTGTAAATAAAAGCCGTCCTTATTTGTAGACATTAAAAGAAGAAAATAGTTAAAGAAAATAAAGTAGCAAGGTCATAAATCTCACGCATCTTGAGCACTTCACATGTCGCACAGATATAGGTAATGTTGACACCAAGTCTAGGATCTCCTATTTATTTATACAATGTTTAATTTTTAATGTTTTATATTATTGTTGCTTAGGATCTGTAATATGGTAGCTTTTACTAGACACAATCATAAATAGTAGAGTAATGGTAGATTGTCAGCTCTTTCCTTCTCTCGTTTCACATGCTTCCATACTTGTCTTCTTAATAAAATACTTTCAGATAACAGGATTCACTTGTGTTAGTGCAATACCTATTATAAGTACTTGAATTCTAATAGGGATTTAGTAATTTTAACTAGATGATCGATTAGTACTCTTGGCGATCTCCTTTTTTTTTATTATAAGATGGGTTAACTCTTGACCTCAATCTTGACGATAAGGTCAAAGATGAGGTCGACGATGGAGCGAGTTAACCCAGAAAATGCCTATAAAGGCACTGGTACTCCCACGCACCGACGGAACACAGCAAGCTGTTTGGCGTCGGACTTCGGTAGGAGGGTGGTCGCGAACCAGACGGCCCTTTACAGAGCCTACCACACCGCATGAGACCATAGGACGACACCTCAAATTCAGAAAAAAATGAAGTGTCGTTGCCTGGGATGGATTACTAGGAGGCAGGTCTCATTTGTGTTTCCTTAGTCGCCTCTTACGACACCCACGGAAAGAGATGGGGTGGTGTTATTCTCAACCGATCACCTCACGGTAAAAACAGACAGAGTCCTTCAGGACTCTGTCGCTGCTCCCGCGCACTCTTACATGCCTTAGAATATTTTTTGATTTTCTTTTACTCCTAATTTAATTACCAATGGAAAACATGTTTTTTTAACTAGCTCATAGTGATTTTTATACCGGTTTTCTATAAATAATATATTTTTGCTATTTTTGCAATAAATAGTGCCATAGCTTCAAGCTAAGTGATCTGTGCACTCTAGCTCAGTGAGTTAGTGCGTGTATCGTCGCAAGAGCAGATATAAATCTGTCAGCTATGTGGGTCAGCTGTCAGTCAGCCTGGCTGGTCGCCTGGTCGGAGTGGTCAGTCAGGTGAATACCTAACTAATTGCTGTGACAATGTTTTTGTTTGCTCTAGTTATGGTCTGGCTAAGGGAATACAACTATAATGCAAGGACGGACGCTGTCTTAAGTATTTCGAAAGTCTTTAGGCACTTTTTTACCTGACTGTACATAAGGAGAGTTTGTGTTTTCGGTTGTCTGTACGTGAGTAGGTATGTTTATTTTTATTAAATTGGGCTAGATTGTCGTTAAGATGGAACCCATTATCCATAAAAACAAATTATATTGTTGCAATAGGTATTTAAACATCTTAAAAAGTTGTCTGTGTTTATCTCTGTATTCCAATAAAAGGAGTATTTATTTTATTTTAATTTTAATAAAATAAATCCTTATAAATCCTGATTTTAATAGGTAGATACCATTTCTATAACCTACTACATAAAAACGTGTTCGTAGCCGACACTCACTGATATGAACTGATCAGTGAGGTTAATCAATGTACACAGGGGCAGAGAACCTGATGGGTGATCGAAGTGGCAATTTATAAGAAGAAAGCACTTAAAGCCTTCGGTCCTGGCTAATGTCGAATGACTAGAGTCGTTAAAACCAAGGCAGAGGCAATTTTGGCAGTTTTTTTTATTTATTATAAATGGGTTAACTCTTGACCACAATCTTGACCATAAGGTCAAAGATGAGGTCGACGATGGAGCGAGTTAACCCAGAAAATGCCTATAAAGGCACTGGTACTCCCACGCACCGACGGAACACAGCAAGCTGTTTGGCGTCGGACTTCGGTAGGAGGGTGGTCGCGAACCAGACGGCCCTTTACAGAGCCTACCACACCGCATGAGACCATAGTACGACACCTCAGATTTAGAAAAAAATGAAGTGTCGTTGCCTGGGATGGATTACTAGGAGGCAGGTCTCATTAGTGTTTCCTTAGTCGCCTCTTACGACACCCACGGAAAGAGATGGGGTGGTGTTATTCTCAACCGATCACCACACGGCAGTTTGAAAACTCTGATACCAGGGAATAGTCAAGTAAGTTGTCATATACTTACTTATATATACAACCTATATGGTAATTATATAACTATATGATAAGGAAGGGTAGGATTATATAAAGAAATTTATGCCATAATAACAAATATTACAACATATTTGAGTTTACTGCAAAACTAGAGCATATTACATATAAAAAAAACATATTTTATAACCTAACTTCCTACCATTTTATGTTCGAAAGTCTATACAAGCACTCATCATTACAAACCACTTTTACTCTCCCGTCTCTTTCTATCGTACCTGTGACTGTATCTTCCATTTCGCTGAGGTTGTAAAAACTGAAATTGTAGTGAGTGGAGAAAACCTTTGAGTACTAAATCATAGTACCTTGATATCAATCACATTAGAAACCTAGGATACCTAAAATAGGCATCGTAATGTGGGTACTTAGACATTTATGTTTTACTTGTGTAGGAAATGGAATGTTGAGATTGCGTTGTTCAGGTTTATGAGATTTGATTAGATAACTTGTAAAAATAAATTCTGAGAGTGTCGGAGACAAAAAAAAGTTAGGTAGTTAAAGTGTTGACTATAATATTTAATTATTACCTATATCTTGTAATTATCGGTAAATTAATAATTTAAAACAGCTTTGTTGATGCAACTCAAAGACTGCCAACAGTTTTGATACGAAGATTTTCATCAGAAAGTGAGGCAAGTTTTGCGCCGGAGATTGCGGTCTACCTGCTTGTTTCTAAACTTGAAAAGATTTCCAGTCTAAAGTTTTGTTTATAATTTGGTAGATGAAATGTTTTTTCTTCTTTAATAGTTTAAAATAAAAATATCATGCATACTAGACGTTACAAAAATAACAACTTTTTACTAAGAAATGTTTAACCTAGCGAAAGTAAAATCTGGTTTGGATAGTAGCGAAAATCGTATTTTATTTTACGTAACTTTAATATAGTTATAAATTGTATGATTATTAGAGCTAGTTTATTTACCTTTTATTTCAAGTTCAAAGTTGAAGTAACAATGTAGCAAGGGAAAAGCTAGCTTAAATAATAATCTTAACAATATTATAAAAACGAAAGTCTGTGATTGCGGATGGATAAATGAATGTTGGTTTCTCTGATTAAATGTTCTTTATATTTGATCGAAGGATTAAATTGAAACTTTGCAACAATATTGCTTAAATGAGCAACACAATTTTTAGGGTTCCGTAGTAATCTACGAACCCTTATAGTTTCGCCATGTCCGTCTGTCCGTCTGTCCGTCTGTCCGTCTGTCCGTCTGTCCGTCTATCCGTCTGTCCGCAGGTTTCCTAAGAAACCCTTGGTACTACAGAGCTGAAACTAAGCATGATTATACATATGAATCACGCCGACAGAACTGTAGAGTAAAATCTTGGAAAAAAAAAATTTTTTCGGGTGTCTCCCATAGACGTGAAAGGGCGATGAATTTTTTTTTTCTCGCCAATGTCATTGAATGGGATGTCATAGGATAGAATTTTAAAAGATAGAAGGGGTTTACTAAGAACGTTTTTCGATTCAGCACTCCGTTTGCGAAATATAAATTTTTAAAGTGAAAATTTTTGTCAAACACAAGTGTCCCCCCCCCTATACCTGCTAAACGGTTGTTTCTAAAAATGTGAAAAAATTCACGTTGGTAGAATATACAACGAAATTTTATAGGAAAACTATCACACATAACTTGGTCCTTCAAGTTTGCAAGTAATAGTCGACCAAGTGCCAAACACTGTTGGGATTAATAAGAATATATTTGAACCATGCTGCTACGGAACCCTACAATGCGCGTAGCTCGACACGCTCTTGGCCGGTTTTCTAAATTCCCTCAGGAACAAAGTTCCAGGCGCCAAGCAAGAAATGCGAACATTTGGTAATGATGGATGTACGGTTTGTTACTCATTAAACCGAAAAATGTTAGACGGATTTTAATGAGATTTCGCAGTAGTGTAGCTAAAATGTCAGAAAAATAAATAAGTTACATAATTTTCCCAACTTCTTACATGAACGAAGGCGGAAAGCTATTTGATAATAATTTACATTAACATCGATTTGCAGATTGAAAAGGCTAGTTTATCACAATTTTTCAATAAACGTCAAAACCACAGACCTATATCGAGATAGACGGTAAAAGTCTACCTACCTTGCGTGTAATAATTCCACGTCAAAAACGTAAGAGTCACCGACTTCAATCCCAAAAAGAAAATTTTTTCGAGAGTTTCCCTCAATTTCTTCAGGATTCCACCATCAGATCCTGGTTTCCTTACCATGGAACCACCCTTGGGATACTTCTTTTCCAACAAAAAAAGAATAATCAAAATCGGTTCGTAAACGACGAAGTTATCCGCGGACATACATAAAAAAAATATATACGGTCGAATTGAGAAACCTCCTCCTTTTTTGAAGTCGGTTAAAAAGTGTGAGGTTTTGTCACAGTTTTGTCCGACTTAAGTCAGTCCGCTTGAGACCTATTCCGTAAATGATAATCGATTTTAATCGGATTTACATTATTGTTTTACTTAATTAAACGCCTTTGAATCGTTTACGCGCGGTCTTGATTTCCCATCACTAAATCTCGCTCGTGACGTCATTTGAGGTACGAAAAATTCGACACGCTTGTTTCTCATACAGTTTAAAGCGCTCTTTTCGTCTATCTCGATATAGGTCTGTGGTCAAAACAAGTTAACAAAATACCTAACCCAATAAATCCTCCATCGACTAACACCAAACTGTAATTTAAATTTACTGCAAACATTAATCGGTGTACCGAGTTACCAAGTTATAAATTGAATTAACACTTATCTAACCATTTTAGTAGCAAAAGATTATTTTATTAGAGCTAAACTTTATAAGGAAATTCCTAAGCGGTTTCCAATAACGGTAATGGGACCAGTGAGTTGTTTTTTTAACTGTATTGCAATAGATTAGTCAACAGGATTTTCAAGATTTTAGCTTTGTTTCTAGTCAATATTTTAAATATAACCAAAACCTTTTAAAAAAATTGAGCCTAAGAATTCCTAGTCTTTAAGCCAGGCGTCGCTGATGTAATGAGTTAATGGGCTAGGATTTTTATTTCAAGGGAAAAGTAGTGAATTGAATTAGCATTTTTGACTTTCCGCCTTTTGTAAAGGTGCAGTCTTTCCTAGAGAAGAAGAGGCAAGAAATTTTGAGGGTAGTCCATTTTTAAAATTTTAATAATTATAGATACCTAAACTGAAACTAAAACCTAAATTATAGAAATAGTGGGCATACAACCACTTCCCAACACTTCTATTAAAGTTAAAGCGACTTCAATATCATCCTGTCACTTTTCATCTTGTTGACGTTTAATTTTAATAGTTGGTGTCAATGAAAAGACCCTAGTCTACCTATTGCAAAATTATTATGTAATTTTTTTTAAAGGAATGACGATTTCCATAAAACTAAGTCGTTTTTCAAGCTCAGTCTTCTCACAGCCTTCTTACATACAATGTTACCTTATAATCATTATTTTTAGCCCATAAAAGTATAATAAGCTAAATATCTAGTGCTTTCAACTTTCTGTATGTACTCGAAATAAACAAGGTGGCTATATTTCGCTAATTAAAGTCGTTTCAATGGCTATTTTGAGTGTATAGTGACTATTTTTAACCAACTTAAAAAAAGGAAGTTTCATGTTCGACTGTATTTTTTTTATGTATGTTCACTAATGTCTCCGCCATTTATGGAAAAAATCTATTTTTGTTCGAAAGAGGTATGTACTCAAGATAAACAAGGTGGCTATATTTCGCTAATTAAAGTCGTTTCAATGGCAATTTTGTGTGTATAGTGACTATTTTTAACCAACTTTAAAAAAAGGAGGTTTTATGTTCGACTGTATTTTTTTTACGTATGTTCACCGATGTCTCCGCCATTAATGGAAAAAATCTATTTTTGTTCGAAAGAGGTGGTCCCGTTGTCATCAAATCAGATTCTGATGATAGAATCCCAGGGATATCGATGGAACCCTAAAATGTAACGGCCAGTTAAATTGTTTCTCATGTATTTTCTGTTATTTACACTAAAAATAGTAATATAAAAAAACATAAAATTAAATACAAAATTATGTAATGTGCTGCGTAGTACTTACTGATCTGTTTGAAGTTTTTGCGAAGGCGGCTTATCAAACTTATTAGCTTGGGGGTTTAATATCCGTACAGGTGACGGAATTGAGGACTAAATAAATGTTTTTCTTTGCTAGAAGCGCCACTGCTGGCTAAGCTGTTTAGTAGTTTGGTCACCATAAACATTCCACAGCCACTGAATCGCCACTGATTAGCGGAATAGCCTTCCAGTATCGGTGCTTCCCGCTAATCTTAATAGGCCCTATTAATTCTTCAATACCTTCAATTATAGTTGAATCAATACTTTGATAGGGCTTCAGGGTTGGGCTCTAGTAATACTTTGGGATAAATTATTGGGATATCTATACATGAATGTTTCATATATTATAATCGTGTTGGTACTTAATCTTATTAGATTTATTAGTAGATACTTACCTAATTATAGCAATTGTTTTGACTCACTCTTTATTTTTTTCCGTGAGTGTTTATAAAAGTGTGTCGAGTGAGGAATATGAATAAATAATAATTTTGTAATTATGTGCCGAGACAGGAATATGACGAATGAGGAATATGCCGAGATTTAACAATTAGTCCCATAGATACAAATAGGCGTTTAAAAAAGTCAAGTAGGTACCTCTTATAAGTAAATACTTAAATTTACTTTTACCTAGTCATAAAACTACTAAAATGCCATGGTAAGCTATGGCCATAGCAATTAAATAAAAAAAAATGTGTTTTTATGAGTTTCCCATATATTTTTTTACGTAGGTAACCCTCAAACAGGTGTGCGGATGCGTTGATAGCAAACACAGTTGCCTCGTTATCTGGATAGATGGCGCCACTAGATTCCAACGATTAGTGCTGCGTGATTGGTTATGGAATGGATACTTCTACTTGAGTTGTAGTTGCACTATTTTCTCAAGCTATAACGGTATGGATGCTACTCAATTCACTGTCCAAGTGGGTATGTTCTGGGCTGCAATATAGTAATAATCACTACTTGCCATCTATTCGCTAATAAGAAGAAGAAGACGGTGTTACTTTTCATTCTGTCTTCTTCATCTTTTTCGCGAATTGTTTCTTTTCCAAGATAACAAAAAAGCCCCTGCTTTTTTTGGTTTTTTGTGTTAAAAAGCAGTAGGCCGAGTACGATAGTGACAGCGACGCGACAACACCGTGGTCCTATGTCAAAATGACAACATTGACAATGCCAAGCAAGCCTTTGCGCGGGACCCTCGCGCAATCAAAGTGAAGTTTCAGCGTGAGCCGAGCGCGAGTTTGTCGTTATCGTGCTAGAGCTGCTAATGTTTGTTCTCAGGTCGAGTGTTCGTGTCCGTCTTTAATATATGTTCCAAGGGACTCACGACACAAGGGAAAACCTTAGTGTGCACCTCTGAGTGTGTTACGTTAATAAAAAAAATATATATATCGTACGATGAATAAATCTATGTACAATAAATCTCTAAAAATCTATGTTATATATGTACATGTTTAATTTACTATATTATTTGTATATTAATATATTATATTATACTATTTTTGAACATTTAATGCTACCTGTCGACTACTCCTTCCTCTCAAACACTCAATGGGTTGACTGGAAGAAATCCCCTTGTGGGATAAGTCCGCCTGTGTACTATTTTTTTTTCTTATAATGTGTTTTGTGTAACTTATGCTCATGTACAATCAAGAATAAATACATACATACATACATACATACATACAAATCCTCACAAAAAGAAACTTTGTACCATAATTATACCATTAAACCACTTCCCTCATCTCCAAGTTGAGATATAAGTAAACCTCAACTTGCATCGAATTCCGTGTAAATTCCTCTACTAAAGTGGTAGCTATTTACTTATAATAGTCCAATATTTCACTCGCGTTAAGTGACAAGAAACAAACAGACATAAGTTCGTAATAAATCTCTTAGTAAAGCAATTAAGTGAAAGGGAGTAATTTATGCGAGGATATTAGGAGTTACAGGTTGCATTCGTAACCTTTCATTGAGATGTTCATTTTAGTATTTACTTTTACTAGATATAGAGACATCTTAAAACTTACAAATATTTCATATTTCAATCGATTTCATACAGATAAAATTGGTGTCCAAGTTGACTATTTTATAAAAGTCATGGTCGTCATCAGCGTCATCAGCGCATATACGTCCTCACCGAGGGGCACGGGCCTCCCTTCGAAACACGAAGGAGTTTTAGGCCATAGTCCACCACGCTGGCCCAATGCGGGTTGGTGGACCGCTCGTCTTTCGAAAATGAATTTTCTTGGACAGGCGGGTTTCATAACGATGTTTTCCTACACCGTTTAGAAATCCGTACATAAATCTGAAAAGACGAATTTAGTGGTGCAGGCCCGCACCAGGATTTGAACCCGCGACCTTCCTATCACTAGTCTGGCTCATTACCAACTGGGCTATCACTGCTTCAATGGGCCTTTTTATAATTCGAACGGCATGGCACGGCACTTCAAAATTTGAATTACCATTGCCCCCTATGTTCTCAGCTTCTAGTATTACTGTTACATAGGAGGCAATGGTAATACAATTTTGCCGTGCCGTTTTCGAATTATAAAAGGGCCCATTAGTGATTGTTTATATGGAATATGTATATTGTATATTCGTTATTGTATACATGCAGGTTGAGGTTAGAAAACGAACTTCTCATCAGTTTAAAATAAACAACCCAACCACCCCAAACCGCCATAAAATGAGAGATAATATTTCCCATCAAAGCTTGTACGAGATTAATCTAAGGCAGCACTTAAAAAGGTGTATTTTAGATTTCTGAGAAAGATCCCGACGGACGAGGAAGTAAGTACTTGCAATTTCCCCCGCCTCTAGAACTTAATACCTTCTGACGTGCGCCTGCGCACCCGACCCTGCGCGTTGCTTAATTAAAAACGGTATTCGAAATTCAAAAACGCATTTTGCGCGCCAGCTTTATTTACAAACGCTAATTTTGAAGAACGGTTCCCGAACGAATTAAAAACATAATTGCTTTTTTCTTTTTTTGTAATGCAATTAAAAATAATTGTTGGACGTGTCTAGAGTACTGATTGGTATTGCGATAAATTGGGACATATTTCTACAGGTATAAACATGTATAATTACCCTAAAATAATGTAAATATAATAATTAAGTTAACAAGTTGCCGTGTGGTGATAGGTTGAGAATAGCAACACCCCATCTCTATCTGTGGATGTCGTAAGAGGCGATTATCCAAACACAAATGTTAATGAGACCTGCCTCCTATCAATCCATCTTAGGCAACGACACCTCGATTTGTTCTCAATCTCTGGTGGCATCCTATGCTTTATGGTAGGCTTTATAAAGGGCCATCTGGTTTGCGACCCTCCTATCGAAGTCCGATGCCAAACAGCACTTTCTGGGTTAATATGCTCCGTCGTCAAATATGCGTAGAGTCAGTAGGGTCAAAGGAACGAATATGTATATATTCTTCTTCTTATCATGTAGGTAGGGGAGACCGGATTCAAAGTGCCGCGGGAAAGTTGTTCCGATGTAATTTAACAATGTACTGGACGTTGCTGACCAAACTAAGATGGCTGCCGTTGGTGTGCTGCAGCGTTCCGTTTTACGACGAACTTACTTGATATATTTATCTCTTTTTTTTATCAAGCCTTTTATAATCGGAACAAATTCCCCGCCGCACTTTGAACCCCGGTCTCCCTATAGTCAAGCATGTGGCGAACTTGGCTAACCCTGGTGTCAGAGTTTTTAAACCGCACAACGGCCTCTGACTTGGTTTTAACGACTGTGGTCAATCGACAACAGCCGGGACCGACAGCTTAACGTGCCCTCCGAAGCAAGGAAACGCTCTTGATAAATTGCCACTTTGGTCACCCATCAGGTTCCCTGCCTCTGTGTACGTTGCTTAACCTCACTGATCGGTTGAGATCAGCGAGAGCCACTGGGCTACGAGCGCTTATGTATGTATGTATTCAATAGATCCTGAATGTTCTATAAAATAAAGATATTTTGAGTTGAGTTTGAATTATGTCAAATCATAGTCATAAGTAGATTCCACAGTTTGCTAAGCTGTCCTTTACACAACGTATAATCAAGAAAACAAAAGGAAAAATCTACAATTTAGACTTTTACTTTGGTGTTCATAGATACTTTATCTTGCATACATTTTGCGCCAAACCTGAAATATCTAACTACCAAGACTTGCTATACGCCTTTTACTTCTTTTTTTTTTCAAAGACGTCCTTTTCGTCTTTTTACGTCACGACTTTAGACTTTGTATGCTAATACTAAGTCGGTATCGACAAACTATAGGTTTGGTTCGAAAGGACATTTTGTTGAGAATGAGAAATTTTTAAGATAAAAGTAACAAATGGTGACAATTGGTGTTGCTGATTAGGCGATTGTTGTATCAATTAGTTTTCTCTGCTAGCAAAGGCATACTATACAATTTTAGTGCTAGTTTAAGTTTTTTTTTTGTGTTTGTGTGAATTTTATATAATGTCCATCCATCCGTATACTCACGCCTAAAATTCCTTTCGGGGTAGGCAGAACGTCATGTGGTTTTTTTTTATTTTAATTTTTTATTATTATTATTATAAGATTGGTTAACTCTTGACCTCAATCTTGATCATAAAGGTCAAAGATGAGGTCGACGATGGAGCGAGTTAACCAAGAAAATGCCTGTAAAGGCACTGGTAGTCCCACGCACCGACGGAACACAGCAAGCTGTTTGGCGTCGGACTTCGGTAGGAGGGTGGTCGCGAACCAGACGGCCCTTTACAGAGGCTACCACACCGCATGAGACCATAGGACGACACCTCAGATTCTGAAAAAAATGAAGTGTCGTTGCCTGGGATGGATTACTAGGAGGCAGGTCTCATTTGTTTGAGAACCACTTGACGATATGACGATAATTCTGAAGGTTATCAGATGGAACATTAGTATAATGGTGACAGGTTGTCATCCTTTCTCCCACAATACAGCAAAACCCTAGCATCTTACTCATTGGCTCTTACAGTATGCCTGGGAAGAGTTGGCAGCTGGCACTAAGTTTTTCTTTCACTCCCAGTTCAACGTGGAAGTAATTTGGTAGGTCTACTGTAAGAAATTTCTTTATAGAAATAAGCAGTGCAGTGTTTATTTCTGTATGTATATTGTGTACAACAAACAGTACCTAAAAGTACCTAAATAAATAAATATACTTGTATTGTATATCTTACGTGAGATTTTTTAATTCTTTATTATTTTTAGCGAGTCGATCTACCATCGATCTACCAATTTTTATCGAAAAAAATCTAAAAAAACCTAACTGAACGAACTAAGAAGCAGTTTCTCCACAAAACTAGTGCGATATCATACTTGACAATACGATTTCCAAATACTTGCGTTAATCAGGAACCCACAACCTTTCGATTTCAAAGTACCGAAAAGGCTAAAGAGATTCTATTAAAAGTAAATGTTAATGGCTGCGTGTGATGAGCTAAACGGGTACCTCTGCCTCGACGTAAGGTATTAAAATGTAAAAGTGGCCGGACCTCTTGACATGCAATTTTCGGATGTCCATTTATCAAATTTAGCGGTAACAGGTTTTTGTGGGGTTATATCGATATCGGTAATTGTAAGACACGCTTTATTTGCAGTTTTTAGTGATGTAAATCTAAATATATTAAATTGGAGGACTTGGACTCACTGTCTTGTCAACGCCCAGCCCAAACTATTAGACTAAGAAAGTTGTAATATGGCAAAAAGGTTTCTTTTATGTCGTAGGCAAGCCCTAAGAAAGGATTATTTTTAAATCCCACGGGGACAAAGTCCTGGGTATCTTCTAGAGTAATAAAATGGGTACCTGTAGACCAGGGGTGGTCAACTTGATCTACCAATTACATACTTCTTAAAATCTTAAATGAAACAGCATAGTTCAGTACACAATCATGTAGTATTTTTTTATTATATTAAGAGAAAATACTTTTTTTTTGCCTTGCCACAATCGACTGGACTAACAGTCGCGATCGACCGGTTGGCCACCCCTGCTGTAGACAGTATTGCAAAAAATACTGTTTTTTTACAGCGTGTTTCGTAAATCCGTACTAATATTATAAGTGTGAATGTAGGTTTGTTTGTTACGCTTTCACGCCTAAACTACTAAACCGATTTTGATGAAATTTGGTACAGAGATAGATTAGACTTTAGGAAAGGACATGAGCTACATTTTATCCCACTGCTGGGCACGATAATGATGCCAAACCGTGCAACTGATTACTAGAGTTGGGACTATTTCACTTTTGAATTTAATTTGTTTTTATTTTTTATTTATTAATCACGTTGTATGCAGCCTGTATCCTGTCGCGCTAATCACTGCTTAACAAAAATGCTGCAATAAAAAAAAATTAATTAAATTAAAAAAATGTGAATTATTACTTTTTCACTATTAATTACTAAGTACTTATTAAACAACTTTTTTTTAAATAGCTCATGGCATAATAGTGTAGTAACTTAAAACTTCCTCAACCTATCGATAAGTATTATCGATAAAAGCCACGGCGCGCTGCGCGGGAGTGCACGTCAAAATGAGACCGCGTGGGATCAAAACAATTAATCTTCCACTTACCAGATTTTGAACTTAACCTTTATGTTGGTGTAAGTTAATCAATTTGCAAACGAATGCGCTACGTAAACAAAATTTTTCTAAATCACAATTGTTTGATTTAACATAGTGTAAAATACTTTTCATCCTCCATGCTCGGGAAAGACTTCTTACCTCCCCAAAAAAGTAGACTATAACACACCTATAAATCAAAACAGGGATGTAAGTAAATTTGAAATTGAAACAAGATCTGCCTATACAAATAGTTGGAAAAAAATCTTCATGCTGAATAATTACGATTTTAAATGTAACGTTCATGTTTCGATTTTAAAAATAGAAGGGCGGGTTTTGTCTAATTTGCAAAAATTAAAAAAATATATATAACGCGGGAAAATTCACTCTGAATTAAGTAAACAAATTAATAACTTATTTTTCCTTTACTTACAATTTATTTTATTTACCTCGCATGGAGGATGAAAAGCAGAGTGTTTACCTCGGGTGGAAGTATCAATAACACCTTACCACCCTTGTGTAACAATCTACTATTACAAAATCAGGCTATACAAAATAGTTTTTATAGGAATTGAATTGAAACCTACAACCCCAAGAATATACCTCCTGGTGATCTAGCCAACTGAGCTAAAGTGCCTTCAAGTCAAGTGGCAAAACGTATCATTCCCTGTTAAGACAAAAAGAGGGGGGTAACCCCCGACAAAAAGATGGGTGTAATAAGTTTTACGTGTTATGTAGCTCCTAAAATAATTTCGGGAATGACACAACATTTTTAATTTTAGAGTTATTTGCACGATTCGTCACCATGTTCTAGTATACAATTTATTTAATGAAGTTTACGAAAAGGGCGTTTTTTTTTCTTTTACTAATCCATGTCAGGAACATCGGTATGGTTAGATTTAACATTCAGTGGAAACAAATTATGACGCTCTTCTTCTAAAGCTTCAAAATTGTCATCATAAGATACATTTCAATGATGATTTACAAAAGTCAATGTCCTTTGAAATGTATCCAGCTAATGAAAGAAACTCAAAATACAATGTATTAATATTCCCGTCCCGCTTACACTTGCACCCGAATTCTGTTTCGCACCACTTTTTCTTCTCATCAACGTCTGCCCGTAATGCGAACCGCCATCAATTTTTTTCGCCATTGGCATCATTTTGAAAACAATTTTCTATCCCGTATGATTATGGGTCATTTCGGGTGCGCATAAAACTATTATTAATGTATTACAACGAATAACCTTGCCAGTCATTATTTTTAAGTTAAAATCGTTTCATTTTTTTAGTATCGTTTCATTTGAAAAACGTCTTTGTATTTGTGTGTAATTATTATGTCATTTCGTAAAGGAAATTCACAAATCTGCAATGACAATTGTTCTTCGAAACCATCATATAATTCGAAATCTCAGAAATTACAGATTCAGACAGCAATCTCACCTCGGTGGTATTTTTTGTTGAGATCTTACGTAAAATGGAGCGTGGTTATCAAATATCTCGCTTTTAGTTTGTACAATGGAATGGGAGATGATTGAAAAATTCTCGAGATGTTATTGCTGTCCTTATCTAACACGTGAGGCAACCTAATGTTACCGTTACTGCTTTCTCCGATGAAACACATGACATTATGTTCATCTTCGTCATGCTCATTCAGTTGGACATAACTGTAACTTAGTAGGGAGCTATAACATTTTACACATAATCGCCTTGAGGCTCGCAGAGTACCCATTAATTTTAGAGGCATTCCGTGAAGAGTTAGCTACCTTAATGAATGCACAATTTGAGCGGATGTGGCATTACATTTTTCCCTTACTAATATTTATTTACTTGTGTAGACGTGGATGATATTTTTACATATATAATTAAGTACACGCCTTTGTTCCATTGGAGAGACTACTGTTTCAAAAACACAGCACACAAAAACCAGAGATAAAAAACAACGTAAACTTATGGAAATAAAATTTATCAGAACAAGGAGAGTAAACAGAATAAATTCATTTATAATTTCCTCCTAAATTATCCAACAATTTAATCCACTATCAAACTCTATCACTGACTTAAAAAAAAACATAATTCATGATACTGACCAGTCCAGTAGTCGATAAAAATTAAAACCTCTATTATCTATGGAATTTGGAGCGTTCGAATGGAACTACCGATTATTCTAAATTCAAATCATTCAAATGCTTTTTATTTTTCGCTTTCACAACAGCTGTAAAGGTTACCAGATATGGATCGAGCGAAATGACGAGATGAACTAGTGTATTCAGGTCATTACCTATAAGTAGGGTGCCCATTGCTTCTTTTGGACTAGGACATTCATTTTGTTCTTTTGATCAAAAAGTCTTTTTAATGTAGTTGTTTATTATGATATTATATTTTGTGTTTTTTTATTTATTTTTTAAACTCCGATAAAAAAGCGGTTTTAAAGGTTGACGTGTGTATCTATGTGACATCAAAGCTTCTAAACTAAGATGAAGTTTTTATTATTTGAAAGCTGATAAAATCGAAATGGTTTTTAGCTACATTTTATCAAAATTAATTAAGCTGTTTAAGAGTTATAAGCGATAAAAATCGGAGATTAATTTTGATTTAGAGTTAGTTTGTCTCTCCATCATAAGCTTTTGTGGTTGCAATAAATGAAATATATGTTTTTTTAACAACATAAAAAGTAACTGCACCGGTTTTGTAATTTATTTTCTATATTAGCACAAGTTCAAATCCGTTGAAATTAACATCACTATCCCAAAAAGGTCAAAAGTACTGGTAAACCTAGTCTTCACAGTATTTTATCGAGTGCGGTCAGTGTCAGACACATGTAGTGATGTCTAGTGATGTTGTCACTTCAATATCGATAAAAAAATCATCCCGCAGGAATACCTTGTAGTTTAAATCTACAATCGATTAGTCCATTATTAGGAGGGTCGTAGGAGGTGAATTAAAATAGGGTTGTTACGGTCATGAGTGTATTGGCTTAAGTACACGTAAAAAGTGACAATTATAAGCTATATTTACTAAATGCTAACTCAAGCACTACGCTCCTAATACTCGTATGTTGCAGTCACTATTAAAATGCTGCCGTTAAAGTATTAACAATAACCATACTTCATTAGATTTATTTCACATTATTAATTCCAGTAACAATATTATGTCTAAATCAATGTCATAGTATAAAGTGGTCATCAAAATTCCAATCATTAATATAATATGTATAATAATAACATTCTTTCTACATTCATTCAATCATTCATTCATTCATTCAAAAGATGAACATAAATGAAACAAACTTAAGAGAACAAACTTCTTTAATATTATGAACTCACCAACTTTTATTTTTCTTAGTAGTATAATTTGCCGTTGAAAAAATGTCAAAAATTACGTTGTGATCATTAAATTAACATACATATAAATACCTAAACTTACGGAAGACGTTAATATAACAAAATCAAAATTAGATGAGAGTAGTCACACTCATTTATTGTAGTTTTTTGAATAATTGTCATGTCATTTTATAATTCACAAAAAAAAAATGTGGATGTGTGATAATAATTGTATACTTACACAGTGTTTCAAAAAAACCCAAAAAAAGACATTCCAAAATTTAATTTTAAAAGTGAAATAGCCGCGACTCTAGTAATCAGTTGCACGGTTTGACATCTACAAAATGAAAGTTTCATATAATTAATATGACATACTTGTCATATTTGTAATAGAGCTGTGCAATAAGCTAAATTTTAATTAATTTTGAATCATTATTTTTTTTGGGTTTTTTTGAAACACCTTGTATTAACCCACAATAAACAAACATCGATGTAGATAAAATGTATTTCAATAGACATCACTAGCCCGGCCACCCCGCCGTGTCAATATAGCGCAAGCAATTGTGTGTGAGTCGGCGATTCTCTCTATTCAGTAACACTGCTCCACCGCAGATTAGTATCGATACAGACAACCACACAACACTATTTATGGTACAGAACTGTATTTGATGTTTTCAAACTATTTCTGCGTAGCTCTAACATAGACGTGTGATATACATTATTGTCAGGTCGATGTCGTATTCTGACGCTTTGCGATAAAACGAGAGGGCAAAACGAGATAGCTACTTACAACAAGTTTATCTCACGCGTCTATGTCAGCTTTGCTGAGCTAAGTTCAATTTTCGCTTCGGGTTAAATATGTTTTTACTTTTTTAATTTGCATTATTCTAAATTAATTGTTTTCGTTACAGGTAAGATCAACTGTAGAATAAACTCGAAGATACGTACAATCGAAGATACGTTAAAGTAAGTGAATCATGTTTAAAGTAAGTACTTCCAGTCTTTCGGACTAACATGCTTTGTTAGTCCGAAAGACTGGAAGAAAGTTAATTCAGTTAATTTGGCTGATTCTATGAGAAAAGTGAAATCTTCGCAACTCAATGACTAAAAATACTACATACTCAAAGTCGCAACTTCATTATTCAGTTGCAAGGTTTGACATTTTTCAAAATAACCTTGGGTTAAATAATTGACATATTTGAAAATATATAATTTTATTAATTTTAGATTGTCCTGTGATTCTCCTTATTTTGGTTGATTTGAAAAACATTATACAGCATGATAACTTGTGAGTGAGACTGTATAGTAAGTGGAGGTTTGGAACCAATTCATTTCAATGGCGATACAAAACAATTAAGTGTGATGTAAAGTGAAGATACCGGTGTGCAGTGGTACCTATAAAAGGTCAAAGTTAATAAAACTGTTTTCACGAAGAAAGTGGGGCAATTCCGACAGGCGCAGCATCCAGAAAATATAATAATATGTTTATTTCTTAGATTATTTAAGTGAATATTGAGTGTCTTTAAAATAGTTAGCGATAATTAAGGCCTTGAATCAGCCCTAAACTGAATAAATTTTCTCAAGGAAGATAAAGTGAAATATTTATTTATTTATTTACTTTATTGCAAACTTCACAGCTTATACATGTTACATTACATAGCCCTTATTTTAAAAATGTATACAGCCAATTAAGAAGTCAAGATTACAAAATTGGCAAAATTGTTGAAATTTGAAATTTATGAATTTTTGTTAAGTTACAAAATTTCTCTCCATACAAATTGAGCGATATTAAAATTAGAGACTACATTACATCTAAAATAAAAAATAATAACACAAATGCCTGAACTAGTTATTCTGTACCTCAGGCAAAAGAAGACATAAGTAACTGTTCTGTAAAATAATTTACAAACGAAAAATTTTAAAAAATAAATGGAGTTTGGTTTTTTTAGCAGTGGGTTCTGACAGGCTAGAGAAAAAAATATTTTGTAAAGTTTCCTCCTTAGATTGTGTGTTTGATATCCACGTTAGTTGAAAAACTGCTGAATGAAAAGTGGCAACTAAAATAAAATAAGTCGCTCATTAGTCCCTTACTTTTGATGACCACTCTAAAATTTTCAAACCTGTACAATAAAGAAAAAAACACAAGGCATATTAAAAAAAACCCAGCAAATACAAATTGACACTTTATTTTTGCCGCACAAGATTAAACTGTATTCCGATTTATCATACCAGCTTGGACATGGTATAAAAAGTGTTTGCATGTAATCGGCTCAGTCAAGTGAAAATAAATTTGCAACGTATTAAAATCAATTTGATTGATATCTCATTCGCTATGTCGAATTTTAGAGCATTAAAACAACAGACTTACGTGTCTGAAAGAGATCGCTTAGTTACGTTAAGGTTGTCTTTTACTACGAACATGATAACCCTCGACAAAAAAGAGGGGTGTATTAAGTTTGACGTGTGTATCTGTGTGTCTATCTGTGGCATCGTAGCTCCTAAGCGAATAGACTGATTTTAATGCGTTTTTTTTTATTTGAAAGCTGACGTAATTGTTATGCTTTTTGACTATTTTGATTAATATTGGTTCGGCCATGATTAAATTGCTACTGTTTTATTAAATTGACTTTTTATGCATGTATTCGACACAAAGTATTTTGTTATGAATAAAGAACTTGAACTTGAACTTGAACTTGAACTTGGCCATTAAAAAGTTATAAGCAATCGATTTTTGGGGGTGATACAATTGTTTTAATTTATGAGTTACTAGCTTTCCGCCTGGGACTTCGTTCCCGTGAGAATTCTGGAAAATCATGTACCCTAGGTTCATCGCGAATAATGTAGAATTCTAATGGTGAAAGAATTTTTCAAATCGGTCCAGTAGTTTCGGAGCCTATTCAATTCAAACAAACAAACAATCTAATATTTCCTCTTTATAATATTAGTATAGATATTCCAATGAATTAGAATCTTGAAGTCGGTTAAAAATAGATAATTTCATAAAATAAAGCCGAACGCGCACTTGACTGCTTAGTTGCTTACGCCGACAAGGCCTTGTTCCGTGTGGGTTTAAGACCTGTACCGTTAGGGAGTCCTTCCTAATCTGCCATCGTACAACCTGAGACAATGCCTATGAATTATAACCGACGTTTTCCAATGTCGCCGCTGTTGTTATGACAGTCGCTTAGTCTGTGGGAAGACTAATTTTACTTGCCTTTTGTGGGCTGTGAGAAAGCAAATAGTACCTATTTGGTATTTCAGGATTTTCCTAGTTGCACTCTTTGCTAATTATTCGACTTACTGTTATACATCTGTATTTTTATTGATTTATTATAAGATGGGTTAACTCTTGACCTCAATTTTGACCAATGTTATAGATGAGGTCGACGATGGAGCGAGTTAACCCAGAAAATTCCATTATGGCAGTGGTACACCTACGCACCGACGGAACACAGCAAGCTGTTTGGCGTCGGACTTCGGTACGAGGGTGGTCGCGAACCAGATAGCCCTTCACAAAGCCTACCACACCGCATGAGACCATAGGACGCTACCTCAGTTTCAAAACAAACTGAGGTGTCGTTGCCTAAGATGGATTACTAGGAGGCAGATCTCATTTGTGTTTCCTTAGTTGCCTCTAACGACACCCACGGAAAGAAATGGGGTGGTGTTATTCTCAACCGATCACCACACGGCGGAATATTTGTTTTTTAATGCAGAATTTTATTGACTGTGTATATAACCATTGCTGTTAAAACAAATAAAATCATACTATACTCATACTATATTTTTAAACACAGTCCCACGCCGCGTCTGTCTATCTGTCTGTCTGAACCCGATAAGCTCGAAAACTACTGGACGGATTTTCAAAGGGTTTTCACCAAAATGGACAAATCAATACAAGATGAAGGTTTGCTTTTATTTTCATTCTAGAAATTCCCTCGTTTTAATCTCTCTGTAGATTGGCTCGTCTTTTAACGGCTTTATAAACATTTTTTAATAGATTCTTAAAGAGATAATGTTAATAAAATTATAATAATATACTAGATAACTAATTATTCATTAGTCCTCCTAAAAGATGCATTTCATTCCGTAAAACATAAGATGAAAATAAATAAAATAGGTAAAAAATAAATAAGTTAAAATATTAAAATAACAGTGCTCTCGTTGACCGTTAATGTCTTTTGTATGAAACATCTGTTAATGAAGTTTCGGTTTTAATTAGTTTTTAACTTCCAAGAAAAAGAGTCACAAGTTGGACGTGTGTATCTGTGGCACTGGTATCGTAGCTCCTAAACGAATAGACTGATTTCCATGCGGTTTTTTTGTTGACGTAATCGAGATGGTTCTTAGCTATAATGAATCTAAATTGCTTTAATCGATTAAGAGTTATAAGCGACGAATGTCAGGAGTAATACATATGTTAGAGTTATGTCATAACTAAATCAAACAGAGACTTTCTGTATACATATCACATACTCAGTGCTTGATAAAAATTAAATTAAAATTCACTAGCTTCCCGGACTTCGTTCATTGGTGAAACCCCTTCAGTTGTTTTTGAGCAGACAGAGAGTTTTGGCGGGGGACTATGTTTTATAATAAATTGTTAAAGGCATTATCTCAGTGATTTCCAGTTCTTGTTCTTAGTATCCGACAAATTGGAATAAAATTAACTATAAGTAAAAGTTGTGTCGATGGGATAGTCGCCATTATATCCATTCAGTTGGCGAAATTGAAAACTATCCAAATTTCATACTTCTAATGACGGCTGCTTTTTAGTGGTGGCGCAACCGCCCACTGAATTTTCAGTTGCTAGGTAGTTTGCAACTTTACATTAGGTTGGTGTTGGCACTGCTGATCGAGGTGGTTGTCAGCAAGTATATGAAAATCAAATAGTTCTCAATTTTGCCTCCTGAACAGATAAAATGGCCTTTATTCCATCGATGTACAACTTAAGTAACAGAATATCGGCCTAGAGAGTTTTCTAGTGCACAGTTAAGTTTTATGAGCTGTAAACTGAGAGTTAAGAATGTAATAGTGAAATGAACTAACGGGATAAATAGATAGGTACAGTTGTAATTCATCACCATTTGACACAATAATTATTATTTGTAAATGAAGTACTTACCTTCATATCATAAAGTTTAATTTGTCTATTTGCCTTTTTAAGTATGTAATAAAGTTCTTCCATCTGTATATCTTTATGTTAGAATAACGATTATAGCTGTTTGATTGACTGATATGTTTTATGATTATAAAATTTATATTTTGAGCTTAATTTATTTATTTTATATTTATTTATTTTATGTGTATGTTAGTCTTTAAGGTATTTATGTATGGGCCTTAGTTGCCTGAGAATAAATGATTTATTATTATTATTAATTTTCGTATTTGCTCTGTTTATGCAGATAGGTTACAACAATTCAAGTCATTCCGGAGTTACCTTAGTAATAATTAGCTTTCAATTATAATAATAAGTAGTTTATTTTCTGCCACAAAATTTGCCCATATAATAGTTACATTAAATACATAAATTTGTTCAGTACATCTATTTTTCTCCTATAGTACACGTCTGTCTTCCTTTTTTCTTGCTCTATCCTATCAACAGGTCTGCTGGTAGAAATTTCTTTTTAGAAATAAGCGGAACCTTTTTGTATGTACTGTCTTATGTCTGTAATTTATGTCCTGTGTGTACAATAAACATTATTATTATTATTATTAAAATATAAAACTAAAATATAGACAATCTTTCAAACCAGCTTATGTAATTTATTATATGGAAAAAATAACGTAAGTGAGTTTAAGATATTTTATAAGTGTTGTTCAAATGTTTTGTGGTAAAGCAGTCGTTGTTTTAAACTAAAATAAAACGGGCAAGTGGGAGTCAGACTCGCGCACGAAAGGTTCCGTTCCGAACCATTACCTATAAAACCGGCCAAGTGCGAGTCGGACTCTATAAAAACCATTAACTCTATAAAAGCGGCAAAAAATCATGTTTGTTGTATGGGAGCCCCCTTAAATAATTTATTTATTCTACTTTTTAGTATTTGTTGTTATAGCAGAAACCAAAATGCATCATCTGTGAAAATTTCAACTGTATAACTATCACGGTTCATAAGATACAGACTCAGATAGACTTTCTATAAAAACGAGCAAAAAATCACGTTTTTTGTATGGGAGCCCCCTTCAATATTTTTTTTATTCTGGTTTTTAGTATTTGTTGTTATAGGGCACAAAGAAATACCTCATCTGCGAAAATTTCAACTGTCTAACTATCACGGTTCATGAGATACAGCCTGGTGACAGACGGACGAACGGACGGACGGACGGACGGACAGCGGAGCCTTAGTAATAGGGTCCCGTTTTTTCCCTTTGGGAACGGAACCCTAAAAACAACCTCAACTATGCAATAAAGTATTTATCTATTTAAACAATGTCAGCAAAAGATCCTGACTCACTATTTATGTCACAGCTCAGCTGACTTTTGACACTGCTGGTTCTGGTTTCCTATCAGGAACTTAGATCATCAGTTTTATAATTTAGTTCACTAACTACTGTCTTACTGAAACATCATCGCACAGAAAAAACTGATGGAGCTAGAAGTTTGGAATGCATGAACTTCTGAACGTTCCTTAGATAACGTGAACATGGGTTTCCCGAAATTCCCATGGGAAACGAAGGAAACCGATGGAAGGAAATATACATCTAAAATGGGCTAGTTATTTTCAACCATCTATCAAAATCGATTGCCTCTAAATAATGAATGCAAGTGTTACGGAGGCAACACTTTTAATTTATTTTTTGAATTAAATAATATAAGAATATAAAAATATAATATAAAAATATAAAAGACTAGCATTCCGCCCGGGACTTCGTTTCCGTGGGAATCCGGGAAAATTATGTAGCCTATGTCCATCGGGGATAATGTAGCTTTCTAATGGTGAAAGAATTTTTCAAATTGGTCCAGTAGTTTCGGAGCCTATTCAATGCAAACAAACAAACAAACAATCAAATCTTTCCTCTTTATTATATGTATAGATTTAACTTGATTTTGAATATTTCTTAGTTAATTTTCTAAACAAGTCTTGTGCTCTACAAAAGCGCTATAACTCAACTTCAGCATCACCTTTCAATACTAACAAGTCATAAACCAGCAAAGTTTACTTGAACTTTAGATACTACAACAAATAAAGTGTCCTATGACAGACGGACAGAACATTTCAACAAAGCATTCCCGTGCTATGGGGTACATTGCTTGTGCTGTTACGAAAGTGTTTCGTTGTAAATAATATTAACACATCGCGATTGCCGGCCGTTGTTGGCACGAACCTGGTATTTCGAGGTAAAGGTGTGGTCAGAATAGCAGCAGGTTTCGTAAAACTCGCCACATAATAACTACACGATAAAAATAAAAAATAAATATATCACTCGCAAAATTTGATTGCTTGTAACTTTTAAACGGCTTAGCCAGCTTTCAACTCTTAAGCGGTGATAAGTAATGAGCTAGACTTATAATCGGAAGGTTGCGGGTTCAAATCCTGGTGCGGGCCTGTACCACTAAATTCGTCTTTTCGGATTTATGTACGGATTTCTAATTATCACTTTTTCAACAGTAAAGGAAAACATCGTGATGAAACCCGCCAGTCCAAGAAAATTCCTTTTCGAAATACGTAGCGGTCCACCAAGCCGCATTGGACCAGCGTGGTGGTTTATGGCATACAAATCCCCTACGTGTTTCGAAAGGAGGCCCGTGCCCCTCGCTGGGGACGTATATGGGCTGGTAAAAAAATCAGCTTTTAAAGCATAAAAACCGCATCGATATCAATCAATTCGTTTAGGAGTTACAATGCCGCAGACAGACACGAATGCACACGTCGAATTTATAACGCCTTTCTTTTTTGTCAGGGGTTTAAAATATAACCAATGATTAAAAAGTCACCCGGTATATTTCAAACTTGTCCAAAAATAAAAACAAAACTTTTCATGTTATTATTATTACGCACCTCTGCGAAAAACTGCATCTTTTCGAATAGGTGTAAAATTGTGAAAGAACTGAGTTACTATCAAATGGTCGCGAATGTATGTGGTCTATGTAGGAATTCGTCTAAAATGCGATTACGTCCTAAATATTCAATAAAATAAAGCTATTTTTAAATGACTTGACTTGAGGCGGAAAGCTCGCTCGCTTTTATAAAGCCGCTTATAAACGCACCACACGCATACTACAAAGTCGCTCTCCCTAACTCCAAATGAAAGGGCCTGCCATTTCCAATGTTGTACAAATGTAGGTAATACAAGCCAATAGTAATAATATGAGAAACTACAATATTTCAAACAAGCGTTGAAAAGGACAACACGTGTTTCTAACTCTCGGATTGTATCAGTTCTAATAGTAAATCATAATTATTTGATGTTTTCTAAAGGTGAAGAAACTTTAGTGTGTGTTTGTTGTAATGTAGGTAGGGTAACTCACAATTTAGTACTAATATAGGTGACTAATCATATTAGCCTATTGCAGTCCACTGCTGAACATAGGTAAAATGAACGAAATGTAATGAAGACGATGAAAATGGAAAACAAACCAAATATAGCTGAAAATAATAATATTTTGGGAATTAGATAAATCAACAAGACAAGACAAAAACACAAAGCACAATAACTCAAAATTAAAAGACAATTATAAGTAAAAAAAGTGTAGGAACTCGAAGGAGTTCACTACAATAGGCCTCCTCCAAGGTGCGCCACTTTGCACGATCCTCCGCTGTTTTCATCCAGCCACTACCGACTAATAAAAAGTAATGATTATGGTGATTACAACGTTGCTTATAAAAGAACACACTGTGACATAGAAAATAAATTACAAACGAATGTACAAAGTTTTTTTTTAGTTGTAAGATGGGTTAACTCTTGACCTCAATTTTGACCATAAAGGTCAAAGATGGAGCGAGCTAACCCAGAAAATGCCTATAAAGGCACTGGTACTCCCACGCACCGACGGAACACAGCAAGCTGTTTGGCGTCAGACTTCGGTAGACGGGTGGTCGCGAACCAGACGGCCCTTTACAGAGCCTACCACACCGCATGACACCATAAGACGCCACCTCAGATTGAAAACAAACTGAGGTGTCGTTGCTTAAGATGAATTACTAGGAGACAGGTCTCATTTGTCGTAAGACGACACCCACGGAAAGAGATGGGGTGGTGTTATTCTCATCCGATCACCACACGGCTAAAGTGGAGCTTACCCATTTCTGAGGTGATTTAAAATTATTTACAGACCTTGGATTTAAGCATTAGCAACCCCCCGAAACATAGACTTGTTTCAGAGGGTTTTTTTTATTTTTATTTTTTTATTATAAGATGGGTTAACTCTTGACCTCAATCATGACCATAAGGTCAAAGATGAAGTCGACGATGGAGCGAGTTAACCCAGAAAATGCCTATAAAGGCACTGGTACTCCCACGCACCGACGGAACACAGCAAGCTGTTTGGCGTCGGACTTCGGTAGGAGGGTGGTCGCGAACTAGACGGCCCCTTACGGAGCCTACACCCTGCATGAGACCATAAGACGCCACTTCAGATTGAAAACAAACTGAGGTGTCGTTGCCTAAGATGGATTACTAGGAGACAGGTCTCATTTGAGTGTCCTTAGTCGCCTCTTACGACACCCACGGAAAGAGATGGGGTGTTGTTATTCTCATCCGATCACCACACGGCTAAAGTGGAGCTTACCCATTTCTGAGGTGATTTAAAATTATTTACAGACCTTGGATTTAAGCATTAGCAACCCCCCGAAACATAGACTTGTTTCAGGGGGTTGCTAATGCTTAAATTACTTTTCTCTTTTTTGCAAGGTTTAAAAAAAACAAAATTTTAAACTTTACACAACAGTGCAACATAACTGTAACTTAGAATTATATAAAAATGTAAATTTAAACGGAAAAAATAAAAATTTAAATAAAAATTCAGCTTAACTCTCTTCAAAAGTGATGATGCTCCCATATAGTTCCATAACTCTTTTTTACATAACAAACTAATAAAAATACCTAGAACAGAAATAATGTGAGCTATTTTTATTTACGACTCTAAATTACTATTTATTACAAAAATTACATATGTGAAGTATGTAAGTGTTTTAAATCACTGTTATCAAAATTAATTTCCGGTAACGGTATTGGGTATTCATGTTGAAATTTTAAATATACCTAATAAATTTGAAATTGATAATCATTAAATAATTGTAATACGTGCTCAAAGAACCATACTAAAGCTTGCTTTTTCTATACTAATCTAAAATAATGTTATAAAAAGGAAATATTCGATTGTTTGTTTGTTTGCACTGAATAGGCTCCGAAACTACTGGGCCGATTTGAAAAATTATTTTACCTACGTTATCCCTAAGTAATAAAGGCTACATAATTTTCCCGAATTCCCACGGCAACGAAAAAAAATTTAATGGTATAATGATTTAGTAAAAAGTGCTTGATTTAAGTCCATAAGAGCTGTTTACATAGCTCTTTACATTACAATCATTCAGCGGCAATCTTTAAAATTGTGTATAGCAGGGCTTCCCAAACTTATTCGTACTGTGACGCCCTTGGGACTTTGCTATTTTTTGCGACGCCCCTCAACCCAGCCTAGTAACAGGTTATCAGAAAAACACTATTTGAACATTTATAATTTATACTAGCTTTCCGGAAAATATTTCTCAAAGTGTACGCTTAATGATAACAAGTGTTGTGTAAACATAATTTTTAAAGAGGGATCGAGGATTTCTAATGATTTTTCTCGTAGAATACTCGGTCGCATCGACACGCGACGCCCCTGGGACAAGGCCGCGACGCCCCTGGGCGTCGCGACGCACAGTTTGGGAAGCCCTGGTGTATAGTACAGTACCTTTTTAATTTAAGCCACGATTTTTTAATTTTCATTGTAAGTTTCCGTAGCCTTTAATATAAAAAACTATGATGTTTTTATTTTTCTTTACATCGAAATAACAAAACTGATAGCGAAATTTTTTTCACACTGATATTAGCACGCTTGAAGAGAGACCAGGCTTATTAATTTTCATCAAAACGAAATCGCAGATGGAAAGCTAGTAATCAATAATTGAACTCCGTTTTTCGTAATAACTGTTAGCCTACCTTATAAAATGTGCACTATAAATAACATGTTAACATTGAAAATATGTATACCACCCAGACTTAAGGCGTATCTAATACAGAAGACTACCCCATCTCTAGTAAAGGAATAATTAATTTTATCGACATATCAACCGGTACAGCCCTTTTCATGTCTAGCATTCTAGTCGGTCTTGTATCGAGTTTTAATTTGCAAGGTACATCACTACGGTAAATAGTGTTGTTAGGGGTAATTGTTAAAATATGGTAAAAGTCTGTATATTATCTGTATTTATCTCTAGACTAGCTTTCCGCCCGCGTGAACTACAGGTTATATCGTGCCCAGCTGTGGGATTAAATTTAGCCTATGTCCTTTCCCAAGGTCAAATATATATCTGTACCAAATTTCATCAAAATTTGTTTAATAACAGCCGTGAAAGCGTAACGGACAGACAGACAGAGTTACTTTCGCATTTATAGGGACTTGAGTCTAGATTCTGATTTCTGGTTAGGGCAAAGATTAGAGCAAAAATGAGATGTTTGTTCGTAACTTTGGGTATGTTTGAGTCTATTGAATTTATTGTGCCTTAAGAAGCTCAAGTTACATAAAAAGGAATTAACTCGTGTTAGGCTATGACGGATTGAATGGATACTTTATTTTCATAAATAGATGAATATTTCCTTTCTTATGCAAAAAAACTATTTAGAGGATATTCACAAACAATTTTAGGGAAAGCAAAATGTGTCTGAAAACTTATTACCACTATACTCATGTTCCATCGAATAACCCTCTGAATGGATGTCATAAATAAATAAATAAATAAATAAATGTTGTGTCAAGTGGTTCTAGAACTACATGACGTTCTGCCTACCCCTAATAGGTTATATGCGTGAGTGTATGGATAGATGGATGGAAAGAAACATTTTCGGCATGAATGGGACTTGAACCCACGACCTCAGGATATTACTACAAATTTTATAGTGACACAGCTTTAAGCTTCGATTTTTTTTATTATGATTTTCATAACACGTAGAATACAACATATAGGCAATTTAATTATTCGTGATTCCAATGAGACTGGCAAGTGTAAAGATATTAGCTAATACAATGAACTCAAACAGCAAATAGTTAAGTTAGGCCCTTATATAAAATAAACGACCTAAACCGTGTTTCTATTTACTACTTATTACAATATTGTTAATACTCTCATAGTCAAGTATTTATAAAATAGTTTTCAATCACTTTCCTTCACGGAGTGTAGATTTATAGAAAATAATATATATACACATAGGCTAGAAGGATTAGCTGCAGATTTATGAGTAGTCTTTATTTGTATGGTCTTAAGGGTTGAAATTCATAATGTTTATAAGTTAAGGAGTAATGACTCTTTGGTTTTGTATGGAATATATCCTCTTAAGCCCAGTAAAAGTAGCATTGTTTATACCAAATGCATATTGGCGTTAAACCTGACTTTGCCCGGAGACCATTCCACACAATGGCGGTCAAAATATACGTATAACCTTTACCCCTTGGCCAATGCTCTGCCGTGTGAATAATATTGAAATCCTACTCAATTTAATGCGACAACAAACTTTATAATATTTCTACTAGTTAAATTTTATTTCAAGTGTTTTGTTTATAATGCCGGCACGTTCTGTATTTCAATTTTACGTTTAGAATTTTGTGTTACAATATTATATTGTAGCCGGGAATTATTTTAATGTTTTTTAGAACACAATCATGTTTATTGCGGACACAAGTAAATAAGAAGAAAGAAACGTTTACTTATTATTTAACTAGTTTTCCGTCCGGGACTTCGTTCTCGTGAGTTTGGGTAAATTATGTAGCCTATGTATTAATCCAAGATGTTAGCTACCTCAGTACCAAATTTTATCAAAATTATTCCAGCCGTTTGAGCGTGAAAGAGGAACAAACATCCATACTTACAAACTTTCGGCTTTGAACGAGTACAAGGAGGCATTATTGTCATCATATTATATCATATCAGCCTATTTTAGTCCACTGCTAAACATAGGCCTCCCTCAAGGTGTGCTACTTTGCACGATCCTCCGCTTTTTTCATCCAGCCACTATACCCGCTATCTTCTTTAGTTCATCTGACCATCTGGCTGGGGGGCGTCCTGCACTACGTTTGCCAAGACGTGGTCTCTATTCGAGAACCTGTCTACTACAACGCTCGTTGGTTCTGCGACAGACATGGCCAGCCCACTGCCACTTCAGCTTATTGTATTATTGTAAAATCTTCAAATATAAAATGCATTACTCGCTCACTGAATCATCAACGCACAGCCCAATGAAAAAGGCAATAAAAAAGGAACGATTTTGCTAAATTCCCACGGGAACGAAGCCCCGTATGTCTGTGTAGCCGTTTGTCTGTCTGTGTCATCGTAGCTCCTAAACGAATGTACCGACTTTGGTTCAGTTTTTTTAGTTTGAAAGTTGACGTAATCGAAATGGTTTTTGGCAATATTTTATCAAAATTGGTTCAGTCGTTTAAAAGTTATAAACACATTCTTTATGTCGGGGTGAAACAAAATTATTAATTTTAAAGTTAGGTGTTCGTATGAATAGTTACTGGACATTTAGTATTCTTTAAGATTTTTAAAATCACGTCTTGTACATTTGGACCAGAATTTATTTGTAGCACGTCGGTAGATAAGAGAAGTATGCAGCGGCGACTTCAAACATTTTTTGGGATTTTACGATTCTTGCATACTTAAACTGTACATGAAGGTAAATATATATTACGTAGCTGTTAAAGTATATGTTTCATCCGTCAACTTAAATAGCGCCGTCATTCAGCGAAGATATGCCGTTTTATAAAATTCCGTAAAATTGTGACGCCATTTACAAAGTGTCGATTTAAAGTCTATTTTTTTGTGTCGATGAATACTTAGACCAGACTGGCTCAGTATGGTTAGAAGTAATTTTAAATTCTTATATCACGTTATTTTTTAACCAGTACGCAAATTTTTTGTAAGTACGTAAACTTTATGAAAAATAAACAGACCAGTATTTTTTGTTTTGTTTCATATAAAAGTTTCAAGCTAGGTCGACTAAAGCATGAAAATAAATCAAAATTTTTGTATGGAAACAATGTTTCCTCCTTGTTTACGTTCTATTAACGTTACTAAAACTATAAGACATTTTTTCGTATAGATTAAAAAGTCACCCTGTATATCCACCAACCCGCATTGAACCAGTGTGGTGGACTCTGGCCTAAATCCCCTTTGTATTTCTAAGAGAGGCCTTTGCTTATATGGGCGGGTAAAAAATAATAATTTTCCCAATATATTTTCTTAAAAAAACTCCACATGGTTTCCTCTATTAACCTTAGTTATCAGCTGATTTAGACCAGTTGTTGGAAAGAGCGTAACTTGCTTGAAATCGTTGACGAATTAATCCGAAGCACATTTCATATGAGGTAAGTTTAAATCCATCCATACTATATTTACTATATAATATTATAAATGCGAAAGTAACTCTGTGTGTCTGTCTGTCTGTCCGTCTTTCACGCCTAAACTACTAAACCGATTTTGATGAAATTTGGAACAGAGATAGATTAGAGCCTAGAAAAGAACATAGGCTACATTTTATCCCACAGTTGGGCACGATATAACCTGTAGTCCACGCGGGCAAAGCCGCGGGCGGAAAGTTAGTTATTGATAAATAATTTGTTAAACTGTCCGAATAATAAATAGAACATAGTTTTACTGAGATAACCACACTAGGCCAGGCCTGTGTCGTGATTATCTTTATATAATGATTATACAGGGACATTTCTTGTAGATTTCTTAGTTGTGCGAAAGGTGTTTGTGTGTGTGTGTTTGTGTGTGTGGTGTGTGTATGTGTGTGCGTTTTGTGGGCTGATTCACACCTTTCATTTCCACTTACTTTAAAAGAAACTCAATATTTCTTATTAGTCCTGTAACTCTAAAATTAAAACTTTGGAATTACCCCTAACATTCGATTGCTGATAAATTTTGATGAAATATCTCGCTTACGTCAGCTTTCAAACGAAAAAACACGTATCAAAATCGGTCAATTGGTTTAGGAGCCACGATGCCACAGGCACACATAGATACATACGTATAACACCCCTTTTTTTTAGGGGGTTAAAAATAAAAACATAAATAACCAATCTTATATATAAAATTGGAGGTCCTGATTCACTGACTCATCAACGCCCAGCCCAAACCCTTAGACTTAGAAAGCTGAAATTATGCAAAAATATGACTTTGATGTAAGCAAGCACTAAGAAAGCATTTTTCGAAATTCAACCCTTAAGAGGGTGAAATGGAGGTTCAACATTTGTATGGAGAAAACTCGAAACTTCGTCAAGATATGCCTTGAAGAAAATAAAACACGTATTTCACGATTTTTCTAAAATCATCCCTTAGGGGGTCAAGAATGAAATGGTAGACTAAGAGATCTTTGCGCGAGCGAAGCCGCGGGAAAAAGCTAGTTTTAAATAAAGTCACACTGTTAAAACGACAAATCCTTAAAGTGTTTAAGAACGCACTTTAAAGGGCCGTGAATCGGCAAAGTGTCATTACTCTTTATCACTTTATTTCAACTTTGACAGACGAGATAACGGAGTGTTTGAACCCAAATTTGAACCAGAATATAAATACCGCCTTTGACAAGTATACTCTGTTATCTACAGACAAACATGGACAAAAGGAACAAAAGGTTTTGAGATCTTAATTAACTGAAGTAATAAGTCATCTTACGAGTGGGTGACATGTTTTATTCGTTCTGGTAATCCATAATAATGTAATTTGATTTAGTGAGACTATAAACTCTCGGTACTTTGTGAACTGTGCCTTTTTTTCACATTGACGGACTTTTTTATGCATCCTTACCTAAAATAACCTCAAAAATTTTAATTGTACGCAGGTGGCTCTTACATTTTCGTAAATTTATAATTTTACCAGGCAAATTTTAATAACGCGGGAGATAGTGATTTCACTAGTGAAATTGTAATATTATGATATTTACGATTTTCCAGTTACGTTTTTTATACAATGCATTATTTTAGCAGCATTGTCAAGAAAAATGTTAAACTAATACCTACCATATTCCATTTGACTGAATTCTTCGCTCTGGCGTCTTAACTTTGTAAGCCGAAGTCCTTAACAATCGGTCTACAGTACGTCTTAGGCAAACGAACTGAAGTAGTTCTTAGACGTTTAAGTACGATACTAAACATCCTATTAACATAGTACATCTGTACGTTTGTCTGTTTGTCGGGGACTCACTGGATGGCAAAATAAAAGAAGAACTTTTTTCCAGTAGCGAGTTTTTATAGCTTTTGTTTCTTAGACTTCGTGGTAAAAAACGATGACTTTCTTTACGATCTTGAGTCGTTTTAAATAGAACATTATTTAGTTTCTAAGATTATTGTAAAGTACTTTTTCCTCTTATCGTGTAGTTATAGTCAAGTGTGTGGCAAACTTGGCTAACCCTGGATTCAGAGTTTTCAAACCGCGAAATGGCCTCAGACTTGGTTTTAACGACTGTAATCAATCGACAACTGCCGGGACCGCCTTCATAACGTGCCCTCCAAAGCACGGAAACGCTGCTAATAAATTGCCACTTTGGTCACCCACCAGGTTCCCTGCCCCTGTGTACATTGCTTAACCACACTAACTGGTTCAACTGGGCTACGAGCCCTCCTCTGATACTTTCTTGCGTGAACGAAACCACGGACAGAAAGCTAGTATCCCAATAAAAGTAAAACCTTTGTGCAGGTAGAAATTCTTACGTACTTCGTCATGCAGCTGTATCCGTGACGGGTAAGGCGTCCTTCTGGAGTTCTAACAGAGAAATGCTAATTGATCACTTTGTGCGACCCGCAGAGTACACAAACTTACACGATGTGCGATATAGTGGCTTTACTATAGTGACTATAGATATTGTGAATCCTTGTTTAATTTTTAACCGATTTCAAAAAAAGGAGGAGGTTTATCAATTCGACAGTATTTTTTTTTTGTTTTTTATGTATGTCCGCGGATAACTTCGTCGTTTATGAACCGATTTTGATTATTCTTTTTTTTTGGAAAGGGAGTATCCCAAGGGTGGTCCCATGGTAAGGAAACCAGGATCTGATGGTGGAATCCTGAAGAAATTGAGGGAAACTCTCGAAAAACTTGTCTTTTTGATTGGGATTGAAGTCGGTGACTCTTACGTTTTTGACGTGGATTATCTAAAGTATCTTATTATATAAAACAAGGTCCAGTTTGTTCGAAAACTAATAACTCGACCAGCTCGACCGATTTTCGTGGTTTTCGATTTGTTGTATTTGTCTCGTCCCGAATAGCAGAATAACTATTAAAAACATTTGAAAATTCACAGAAAAATTCCTACGGGAACGAAACCCGGGTGAAAAGCTAGTATAAGATGTTTTCTGGTTTGTAAAAGCAAAAGCAGTGATCAGTTAATCGCTATGTTTTAAAAGTTAAATGTTGATCTAACAATATGATTTAGAAAGTAATCCATTAAATCCTTACTAACATTATAAATGCGAAAGTAACTCTATCTGTCTGTCTGTCCGGCTTTCACGCCTAAACTACAGAACCAATTTTGATGAAATTTGGTACAGATATACTCGTAGATTAGAGCCTGGGAAAGGACATAGGATATTTTATCCCACAGTTGGGCACGATATAAACTGTAGTCAACGCGGGCGGAGCCGCGGGCGGAAAGCTAGAGTTGGAAATAAAGACCGCTCCTCAATTTTATTTTTAACGGCGTCCATGGTTTTTGTCATTTTGCCTATGTCAGAGTATTTTAATGTGAATTATAATAGAGAATGGTCAAGTCACCATTATCAAGTAAAGGAATCCTTTAAGGGTTGTAATACGCCACATACTTTTTTTTATTTTATTTATTATGAGATGGGTTAACTCTTGACCTCAATCTTGATCATAAATGTCAAAGATGAGGTCGACGATGGAGCGAGTTAACCCAGAAAATGCCTGTGGTACTCCCACGCACCGACGGAACCCAGTAAGCTGTTTGGCGTCGGACTTCGGTAGGAGGGTGGTCGCGAACCAGACAGCCCTTTACAGAGCCTACCACACCGCATGAGACCATAGGACGACACCTCAGATTCAGAAAAAAATGAAGTATCGTTGCCTGGGATGGATTACTAGGAGGCAGGTCTCATTTGTGTTTCCTTAGTCGCCTCTTACGACACCCACAGAAAGAAATGAGGTGGTGTTATTCTCAACCGATCACCACACGGCGGGCTCGCCCGTATAATGTACTTTTGTCACTTTTAATAAAAAACGTAATCGCTTCAAAACCCAAGAGTCACTACTGTTCCTCCGTCTACTGCAATTTATGCAAATCATTCTTTTTGCATTCCACTTTGAAGGTAGAATAGCTTTTTCCTGCCTTTACCGGCAATTATTAGCTTTAATTGGGAAGTTAAATGGTAATATTTGGTATTTATTACTTCCTAATCAGCTCAATATCAAATTAATGAATACTAAGTAGGTATTATTGCATTTCTCATGCATTTGATCGTATAGCTTAGCTACCACATGCGACAAACGGGCAGCAACGTCATTCATACACATACGGCTTTAGTTTGGTGACTTTAGTTTAAAGTTAAAGTGTGCAATCTTTATTTGAAACTAGCTTTTCGCCCGTGACTTCGTTCCCGTGGGAATTTTCCCGTCAATTTTCCAATGTTTTTAATAGTTATTCTGCTATTCGGGACGGAGAGAAATACAACAAATCAAAAACCATGGAAATCGGTCCAGCCGATCTTGAGTTATAAGTGGTGTAACTAACACGACTTTGTTTTATATATTTCAAATCAAATCAAATCAAATATACTTTATTGTACACACAAACAGAAAAATAACTAAAAATAACAATACATTTACATAAACCCAAGGCATATACAATAAGGCGGCCTTATCGCTTTAAGCGATTTCTTCCAGGCAACCTTAGGGAAGAATTTGAGAGAGGAAATATCATAGCGGGGTATAAAATTATTAAGTTAGAAATTAATTATTAAATTAATATATTATATTTAGATAAATTATTTAAAAAAAAAACAAACGAATATACATACACTCACGCTTATTATCCCTATCGGGGTAGGCAGTACGTCAGCGGTTCTAGAACCACTTGATGCCACAGTTGACATCAATTCTCAGGGTTATTAGATGAAACGTGACGTATAATGGTGAAAGTTTATCAGCCTTTCACCCACGATACAGATTAACCCGCGCCTCCCGCTTACTGACTTTTACTGTATGCCTGGGAAGAGTTAACAGCTAGTACATCCTAAGTTTTCTTTTCATTCCCAGTCCAGCGTGTAACGTCACACTTACTACTTCCAAACCAACGTCGACAAGAAGCGCTAGTAGCATAGTGTCTCTCGCTGATCTAAACCGATCAGTGAGGTTAAGCATCTTACACAGGGGCAGGAAATTTGATGAGTGAATGTGGTAACAATTTATTACGAGCGTTTCCGTGCTTCGAAGGGCACGTTAAGCCGGCGGTTCCGGATGCTGTCGATTGATTACAGAAGCTAAACCAAGTCAGAGGCTATTTGGCTGTTTGAAAACTATAACATCAGGTTTATTCAAGTTTGCCACACACTCGGCTATACCTTCAGGATAAGGAAGAAAGAGAAAAGTCTACGGAATGTACTCCAGAGTCATTTAAGAGGGAGACGTCCTTTCAGTGGAATATCAGTATAACATACCCAATATTTTACCAGCATTTCGACTGCAAAGACTATCTTCCTATAGGTATCTCTCTTGCAACCTCTCGGGTGGTAAATCAGTCCATGAAACTGAACAACATTCCCCAAGGAACATAGGTCGAAATAGGAAAAAATAATTTGTAGTTCCCATATAAACTTCATCAGTTTAATGCGCATTTTGTATGGGAGGTTAAAATTTCAGTTTCATGGACTGATTTACCACCTGAGAAGTTGAAAGAGAGATACCTAAAGCCCTGTGTAACAAAATTGAGTTTGTTCAAACACTTAGAACTCAAGAACGGCTGAACCGATTTTCATGATCGAGTTTGGTCGAGTGGTAGTGACGCTGCCTTTTGATCGGCGGGTCCTGGGTTCGATCCCCAGTCAGGGCAAACATTTGTGTAAAAAGCAGATGTTTGTTCTCGGGTCATGGGTGTTTGTGTTTGTCTTTATGTGTGTTCCAAGGGACCCACGACACAAGGGAAAACCTTAGTGTGGGCCTTTGAGTGTGTAGCGTTTATTTATTTTATTTATGGTGTTTGATTTGTTGTATTTGTCTCTGTTCTGAATAGCAGAATAAATATAAAAACATTGGAAAATTGACAAAAAAATAAAATAAATGAAAAAAACAATTTTCCATACAAAATGTTCATGGGTTTTTTAACTGTCAAACATTCGTCCCACGGGAACGAAGTCCCGGGCGAAAAGCTAGTCTAAATATATAAAAGGAGAAACTGACTGACTGACTGACTGACTGACATATCAACGCACAGCCTAAACGGCTAAACGTAGGCACTTGAAATTTGAAAGGGACGTAGCTTAGGTACCGTAGAGGTGCATTAAGAAAGGAATTCCCGAAATTCCCACGGGAACGGGAATTAGCGGGAAAATCCTTTTGTATGAAAAATCTAAACCGCTTAAGTTAGACGCTTGAAATTTGGCATGCAGGTACCTTAGTAAACTTAAAGCTTAGTTGCAACAGGGTATTGCAAAATTCTTACGGGAACGGGAGTTAGCGGGAAAAAAACTTTTGTATGTAAAAATCTAAATCTTAAACTAAATCAATATTTAATAAACTAAATGAAGGTCCATTAATGGACCGTCAATAAAGTGTAATCTGTTCAAAAGAAAAAATCACGAAGTTGCGGGCATCAGCTAGTTAAAAATAAAGTGTAAACGTTAACGTATTTCACCATTTACGTTCAAGGGGCTATAGTGACTTGTTTGAAGTTCTCAAGCGCACGTCTGGCAATGTCAATGGCGTTTGTTTTTCGGTTGTGTCCTTAATGGATAGGAATAGCGTTTTATTACGGTTTTTTTATTGTAAGATGGGTTAACTCTTGACCTCAGTCTTGACCATAAAGGTTAAAGATGAGGTTGACGATGGATCGAGTTAACCCAGAAAATTCCTATAAAGGCACTGGTACTCCCACGCACCGACGGAACACAGCAAGCTGTTTGGCGTCGGACTTCGGTAGGAGGGTGGTCGCGAACAAGACGGCCCTTTACAGAGCCTACCAAACCGCATGAGACCATAGGACGTCACCTCAGATTCAGAAAAAAATGAAGTGTCGTTGCCTGGGATGGATTAATAGGAGGCAGGTCACTTTTGTGTTTCCTTATTGCCTCTTACGACACCCACGGAAAGAGATGGGGTGGTGTTATTCTCAACCGATCACCACACGGCAAGAACTGCGAGGTTTAATAGCCTCAAAGGGTCCGAAGTTTTATGATTTCAAAGAATTTGTAGAAGTTGCTAAGTCCATAATCCGCGCCCGCTCTCTCTCCGCTTATGAACATCGCACCTCCTAAGCAGTAGCAAAGCAAGAGTGCTCGTAAAACCTCACATTTACAAGGTAAATATAGAATTGCAGTTTTTTTCCCCTTTTCCGCCGTCCATTCGCATACTCGCAAGATTGAAATATGACATTTTAACGCATGCGCGTAAAACACTTCGTTTTTGCGTACGATTTTTTATAAATAAACCTGGTTTCAATTAATCTTTCGGCTAAGTGAATGTTTATGTCTGATTGTTTGGTGGGTTGAAGTTGGTGTAAGTTATATTTCATGGGGTTATTGTAGAACCCACAGTTGGTCCCTGTAGTCATAACTAAGGTTATAAGTTAGAACTTTAGTGTGTTGAACACCGTTATTTTTGAAAGTAATAACCCATGTTTAGCGTCGAAAACAATACCTAATAACCTCGAAGTGAAAAGAAGAAAAAAAAATTAAGTTGAATATGGAACATACGAGTACATACTATTTTTACATTACATACGATCACGCCTGTGTGATCCCATACGAGGTAGGCAGAGCATCAGTGGTTCAGACTCACTTTATGTCACGTTTGACAAAAAGTCTGAAGGTTATTAAATGACACATGAATGTAGAAGAAAGAAGAAAACGTTAATGATGATACCAAAGAAATAATATATAGTTTCTGCCAACCCCATGGAAGTAAAGTGCGAGTTATATAGGTATGTGTGTAAGTTGAAACCACTTATTTAATTTATTTTATGATTATTTGTAAAAATTATTTAGTAAAGTGACCAAGTTTTTTTTAAAATATTGTTATTGATTTGCTATTTATATAATAAACATTAATTTTATATTGTTTCACATTTAAACATCAATTTTAAACATGCGAACTGAGATACCGGGAAGCAAATTGATAGTTTCCCGGTATCCTCAGTTGCTATCTTTCGTGGTCACTAGTCACTTCAAATTACTCATGATACAATTATTGACACCACACATTAATAATTTCGCAAATTGTTCAATATATACTTATACTAGTTGTTACCAAGTGACCAAGTTAAGAATATTCGAATCCAATGAGCATCTATGACGCTAATTACGAATCGAGTCCCAAGTGGCGATCAACAAATCTCTGCCTACCTCGATGAGATAACATTAAATGAAATAAATAAGCGTTTTAAATTGAATTTATTTATAAAGAAATAGCTTTCCGCCCGGGACTTCGTTCTTGTGGAAATTCGAGAAAATCATGTACCCTATGTTCATCACGGATAATAAATGTAGGATTCTAAAGGTGAAATAATTTTTCAAATCGGTCCAGTAGTTTCGGAATCTGTTCAATGCAAACAAAATTTTTCCTCTCTATAATATTGGTATAGACAAATTGCTGAACCATAGACATTAAAATAAAAAGATTATGTTTTTTATTTTTCCCAAACATAAGCTGACAAGCGCTTCAGCTAGCCTAGGTCACTATTGTGAAGAAAAAAAAATGCTTAGTACATTATTTAATTATTAATGCATTATTTAGTTGCCATTAACACCTTCAACGTTGTCAACAATTGCATATTTCATGGTATTACTTGAGTTTCCACATTTACGCATAATTCGCATTTATAAGTTATCATCGCAGGCAATCTAGGCCGGTCCGTTAGGCTAGATAGGCCATCATAAATACCTATTTAAATGTTCGGCTGAGAAAATATGTTAGGCTGTTCCTGTAATCTATTGTGAGGCTTGAGAAACGCCGACGGCACTTAGAGTGCGAAGCCGGAGGGCGTCATATGTATATCTTGTACGAGTTAATTTGAGACCTGGGCCGAAGACGTCACCTTCAATTAAAGTTTGCAAAATGATAAAATATCGAAAAATATACAAGGTTTTTCAAAAAAACCCCAAAAAAAATTTAATTCAAAATTAATTAAATGCGCAGCTCTATTACAAATATGACAAGTATGTCATATTAATTATATGAAACTTTCATTTTGAAAGATGTCAAACCGTGCAACTGATAACAAGAGTTGCGACTATTTAACTTTTAAAATTAAATTTTGGAATTTCTTTTTTTTTTTTGGAAACACCTTGAAGATATTTTAACTTCTTACATTTCTTCTTGATATGTCTCTTTTGAGGTTGTCTGGAAGGCTACTGAAACTCTATTTGTAAGTACATACGGCATTTCATCATACTATACAGGGTAATTTTTTTACCAGTATCCAAATTTTTTGTACGTAAACTTTATGAAAATTTAACATACTCGTATTTTTTTGTTTCTACGTTTCATATAAATATTTCAAGCTAGATCGTCTGAAACTTGCAAATAAATCAAAATTTTTGTATGAAAAAAAAAACATCGTCCAAATGACTTGAAACTTTGTAATAGTACTCTTCAACACAATTTGTGACCCGTGTTTCTGCGTTTTATAAAATTCATCCTCTAAGACGTTAAAAAGGGATACTTATCAAAATATGAAAATTATGGAAAAAAAAATTTTTTTTACTCCTTACTACGTTCTATCAACGTTACTGACACCGTAAGAAAAATTTGTATAGTGATAAAAAAATTACCTTGTATGTTGACCTTTACGTGAACATATATAGCCTGAATAGCTTTCCACCCGGGACTTCGATTTCGTGGGAATTTGGGAAAATTATGTAGCCTATATGTTAATCCAGGATGTCAGCTACCTCCATACCAAATTTTATCGAAACTGGTCTAACCTTTTGCGCGTGAAGCAGTAACAAATATACAGACAAACATTTGCGTTTAAAATATTAGTAAGGATGAGCTGCTGCTTTCTGTGCCTTTTATATTTGTTTAATAGTAAATTATAAATGGATAGGCAAGTGATAGCCCAGTTGGTAATGAGCCAGACTTGTAATCCGAAGGTCGCGGGTTCAAATCCTGGTGCGGGCCTGTACCACTAAATTTGTCTTTTCGGATTTATGTACGGATTTCTAATTATCACTTGCTCAACGGTGAAGGAAAACATCGTGATGAAACCCGCCCGTCCAAGAAAATTCATTTTCGAAAGACGAGCGGTCCACCAACCCGCATTGGGCCAGCGAGCGTGGTGGACTATGGCCTAAATCCCCTTCGTGTTTCGAAGGGAGGCCCGTGCCCCGCGGTGGGGACGTATATGGGCTGCTAAGAAATGGATAATAAATATTTCAGTTTGAAAAATATGCTTCAATACTTTTTAATGTTTTTAAACAAAAAAGTTCACCTGCATTACAACACGACACCTCCAATCATGCAGCTCTAAGATACGATAAACCTGGTCGTCGACACGGTTGTGCGGTTGTCGATTTATAGACTACTACTTATAACTGCGAGTGTTCTATTCTAAGTAGCCTGATTATACGGAATGCACTTGTGTTATAGACATAGAGTAGGCCAAAGCTGAAAAAAAATTGTGAAAATAGCAATTAAAATAAAAAATAAATAGGTAACTGAATTAAAATGAGGTTAATTTAGTTACCTCTCTCTCTCTTACCAGCCCATATACGTCCTCACCGAGGGGCACGGGCCCCCCTTCGAAACACGAAAGGGATTTAGACCATAGTCCACCACGCTGGCACAATGCGGGTTGGTGGACCGCTCGTCTTTCGAAAATGAATTTTCTTGGACGAGCGGGTTTCATCACGATGTTTTCCTTCACTGTTGAGCAAGTGATAATTAGAAATCCGTACATGAATCCGAAAAGACGAATTTAGTGGTACAGGCCCACACCAGGATTTGAACCCGCGACCTTCGGATTACAAGTCTGGCTCATTACCAACTGGGCTGTCTTTTGTAACAGTCTGTAAGAGTTTGATATAAAAAGTTCACATACATTTAATACAATACAACACTCTTTACAGCACATAAAAAACATAACAATAAAACAAAAACAAATGTTTATCATCTAGCATAATGCAGCGGTCTTATTGCTATAGAGCAATTCATAATTTTTTTAAATCTTTAAATTTACCTACCTTTGAGACGATCATTCAGTTGCAGAAACGTTTATGAACCAATCAAAAATATTTAAACAATAACGGACCAATCCCACGTCATCTTCGCTTTTTAAAATCAAGACCCAAAACCGTTCAATTACGTCTTTCAACGCTCATTGTTTAAAATTTTAATTTTCGAACGCGTTTGATTGATCGCCGTTCATAAAAGAGATAACGCGACATGGCCAGTCCGACACCTCAGCTCAACTTTTTTTTTACTTTTTTTTATTTGTTTACATTGCAATGTCACCACCCCACGTGAGCTTTGAGCGTTGTCATGGAAATACCGCGTCTTTTTTTCTTAAATATGGTGTTTCGCGTTGATGTCTTTTGGAAAATTTGCTTTCAGCCCGCGGCTCCGTACGCGTGGACTTCAGATTATATCGTGTCCAGCAGTGCGATAATATGTAACCTATATCTTTTCCAACGTATCTGTACCAACAGGTTTGTTGTATTAATCTCTGTACCAAATTTTATCGAATTCGGTTCAGTAGATTAGGCGTGAAAACGTAACAGACAGAGTTACTTTCGAATTTATAATATTAAGTAGGGATATGTGGAAAAAAGAAAAAAAAATTGAGATGTTTAACGACTTTTGCACTAATTTAATAAAATGTTTAATATTTTTGTTTTATTTTATTTGTAAGTAATCTGATATTAATAAATAATAAAAAATAAAACCTTACATGCTAACAAACACTCACACCAATGAATTTGTTAGGCAGGGCATCAAGTCGTTTTGTATCCTTTTGAAGACTTTCATCTCTTTTGACACTCCTGAGAGTGGCTATATTTGTATTATATTTCCAAAGCCTTCAAAAACTGCAAAACCCACTAAAACTTTCACACTATTGTCCTTTTCACGAAAACATTTAAAACATTCTTCAATTTGACGATTGAGTAATTATACGCAATCTTCGTTGTCGCTTCGGCTTTTTCCGCCGACGCTCGGGCATTTTCGGGTCTCGCCGCCATCTTTTTTGCCGCGTTAGTGCAAGTAATTTTTTAATTAAAATTTAGAGCTGTGTTGTGAAAACTATGTCGGTATTTCAAGCAGTGTTATGGGAAAGGCCTTTTAAATTATATTGTCTGTTAGTTCACTGATTCTTTTTGGGAACTAATTTATACTCGTAGTTATTATAATTAGATTACAAGAGAATATTCTTTCCAAGCTGGAATGAACGGAAAATTTTTAATGTCCCAGCTGCCTACCCTTTCTAGGCATACTGAAAAAAGTCTGTAAGTGTAATGCTGGAGTTGTCGCTGTATCCAAGGCCAAAGGCTGACCACCTGTTCCATCTGACAACCCTCACAATTTGTGTCAAACGTGGCATCACGTTTTCTGCTTGAACCACTGATGCTCTACCTACCCCGTTAGGGATTGCAGGCATAAGCGTATGTATTATTAATTCTCTTATTTTTTTTTAATACGCTTAAAATTGAAAATTTGAGCTAAAAAAGACGCTCTAGATTAGAGCTTGTATTTGACGACAGGCTACCAGCATAGCTAGCATGGCCCGTGACAAACTCGCGCATAATATCACTTTGATGACTAAAACTTCCCTTTGATCGCGCCAGGCTTGCTCGCCCACTGGCGTTGTCTTTTCGACACTTTTTTTGACATTTGACCGCGTTGTTTTTCACCTTGTAATTTAGCTGCTGAAGACAGCCACGGTGGAAGTTTTTTATTATTATTATTTTTTATTATGAGATGGGTTAACTCTTGACCTCAATCTTGACCATGAGGTCGACGATGGAGCGAGTTAACCCAGAAAATGCCTATAAAGGCACCGGTACTCCCACGCACTGACGGAACACAGCAAGCTGTTTGGCGTCGGACTTCGGAAGGAGGGTGGTCGCGAACCAGACGGCCCTTTACAGAGATTACCACACCGCATGAGACCATAGGACGACACCTCAGATTCAGAAAAAAATGAAGTGTGGTTGCCTGGGATGGATTACTAGGAGGCAGGTCTCATTTGAGTTTCCTTAGTCGCCTCTTACGACACCCACGGAAAGAGATGGGGTGGTGTTATTCTCAACCAATCACCACACGGTCAAAAAAAAGTTTGCATTTTTTTCCTACGTAACACAACTACAGGACAAAAGGGTAAACTTACGTGTGTGTTTAATGTGTAATTGTGCATTCCGTGTGTAATTGGTAGATTTGCACGTTTTATTACTTCTAATATGGGAATTAGAACCATGAAGCAGATGTCTGATTCGATACGCTGTTGCTACCTAGTGATGGGAAAGAGTGAGTCAGGTCAGTTTACTACTTACTCACTCGTTGATTTGATTCGCCTGCGTCTTATTACAACAAAAATAGGTCTGCTGCTTTGATCTAAATGAAAACGTGAATTGTGAAAGGATAAATTGTATTTAGTTATATTTGTTGCGTTTTATTTTATATTTTTTTATAGTTTTATAACTCTGTGTGTCTCACTAACTCACTATCAGTTTAATGTTTCCTAACTCTATAGAAATGTAAAACTTTAAAACTACATAAAAATATTAATGTTCAAGTTTTGTATAAAAGTTTATTGTAATTTACAAGTTATTCCATAAAAACTAACTCTATTTAAAATACGTACTTAACTTGAAATCAAAATTAATCCAAACTTATTTGTTTTCGGAAAAGTCTTGTCATTTTCACTTCGACTTTTTTTGTGTATAGTTGAACATTCTAAAAGTTATTTCTTGGTCTCAAATAAGTCTGTGATAAAAGGTGTAAATAAAACTAAATTAACGCCACCAATCTCTTTTCAAATTGTGACTTAAAAGACATGTAAAATGAACTGATTCGTTCATCTGATCGCATCCCTAGCAAATATCCTAACAAATGTCTTACAAGTGTTTCTGCAACTTAAACTGGTTATTATTATTTATCATCAGTAGCTTTCTGGCTAAATAACAGCTGAAGGTACAGGGAAAAATTGCTAAGGAAGAGCTAGGCATGGACCTAGGTGATTTGCAAGAGATATTCAATTTGTCTAACGGTTTTAAGATGAATAGGTGTTGTTTTAAAATTGGAACAAAGGCAGGGAAGGAATTGTTGGTTTCTACGAGATGCATTTTATTACTTTAATCAATTTATTTGAAAAAAAAATAGTTACAACAATCTATCTTTACACTCACGCCTATAATCCCTTTCGGGGTAGGCAGAACATCTTGCGGTTTTGAAACATCACAATATTTAATTTAAAATTGCTTTGTTCTACCTAAACTTCAGTACTAAGCCTTCTCTTAAGTGATTTTTTAAATAAAACTATATCATCTCTTCGGATTCCATTTTAAACTTTTCGTTTAAGTTTATATTAAAGTTATATAACCTTCTATAAAAGAAAATCTTTGTTGTAATTTCTTGAAGAAATTAAAATCGAGGTAATTTCATAGTTTTAGTTATTAACTCATTTTTTTTTAATTTAATGTTTAATGATCCGCCTATGTTAAAAATGGACAAAAAAATTAAAAAATCTTCTAATTCGAGCTGCAATATAAACAAACATTTTACAGTTATCCAAGCCCATATAGCGGAAGTTTTAAAGAATAAACAATCTTGCATTCAGACAAGTCATCTATCGACCGTGTAATTTAGCGCCTAACCACCCCTTTCCTCTCAGAGGCTAATTGAAACAGCTAGTTTGTAGGCCATAACTCCGTTACCGTCGGCTACCTGTCATCGGTGTTATTATCGACTCGTCAAAGAGTAATGCATTTCAAAACAGATGGGACAGATTTTGCAATCGTATTTTAAGGTAGACTAGTAACCAATTGATTTGTTTATTGCAATGCTCTAGGAATAAGAAAATATAGCTAAATATTATGAAAAGAGGCGGTCAGATATACGATTTATCGGCAGATATTGTTGGGGCCCTGATCCCCGATTCTGTAATTTAACTTGTGTGTCTTTGGAATGGAAGCCATTATATGCAAGTATATGAAAATTAAGTACTTCTCAATTTCGACACACAACTGAAATAACAGAATCGGGGCCCAGATAGCTGTTTTTTTTTTAATTGTAAGATGGCTTAACTCTTGACCTCAATCTTGACCATAAAAGTCAAAGATGAGGTCGACGATGGAGCGAGTTAACCCAGAAAACTCCTTTAAAGGCACTGGTACTCCCACGCACCGACGAAACTCAGCAGGCTGTTTGGCGTAGGACTTTGGTAGGAAGGTGGTCGCGAACCAGACGGCCCTTTACAGAGCCTACCACACCTCATGAGACCATAGGACGACACCTCAGATTCAGAAAAAAAAATGAAGTGTCGTTGCCTGGGATGGATTACTAGGAGGCAGGTCTCATTTGTGTTTCCTTAGTCGCCTCTTACGACACCCACGGAAAGAGATGGGGTGGTGTTATTCTCAACCGATCACCACACGGCAGTCGGTAATGATATTGCGTACTGATCAGATTAGATTGAATATCTTTAAAGTTCGAGTGAACAACCTTCTTCTGGGTGAGCTTCCTACATCCTCGACCGCATCTTCGTCCTTTTTCTAGATTGTGGTCAAGAGCAAACTCTTTACTCATAAAAAATAAAAGAGCAACACAAATATTGGAAAATTGTATTTTAACCGACTTTTAAAAAAAAGGAGGAGGTTCTCAATTCGGGTGAATTTTGTTTAATTTTTATTTTTTATGTTTGTTACCTCAAAACTCCGTCATTTGTAAACCGATTTCAAAAATTTTGTTTTAGTTTGGAAGCATTTACTTCCAGATTGGTCCCATAAATAAATTTAAAAAATCCTCTCTATTTACCATATTCCGCTATGAATTCACCTATTTACTGTTTTACCCGTTACTCGTGAACATAGCTTTAAAAAATTATTATTCACCCTTTTTGAAGGCGGGTCAATTTTTTGTTAAAAATATTTTATTAAGTATCAAATCGACCGATCCGTTTAAGAGCTACGATGCTACATAACAGACAGACACATAGATACCCAAACTTATAACAACGATATTTTTATCACAGGGGTTTAAAACAACCAGGAAACAGGCGTTTTCTCTGCTACCCTTCTAAGGAGTACATATGATAGATATAATAACTCATTTCAAAAATTGAGAACGGTTTCTGCACCTGTCGATAGTATCTAGCTCATCTGCATAAATCCTGTATCTTGATCCATCATTGTTACCACGCCTTTAGTAGCAGTGTATAATGTATACTGGTGGAATTCTGACTGTACATTGTATTTTAGACTTTATGCAGGAGGGTTAGGGTTTGAATTTGATCCCTCAAAATTTGTCGAATGTTTTCAATTTCACCTGTAGATATTTTGCTTATAATACTTTCATGGACTTCAAATAATGATTATAAGGTAACATATTATAAGGCTGAAAAAAGACTGAGATTGAAAAAGTCGGTTAGTAGTAGATTGTTGACCGAGGGTGGAAAGAATCAATTCCCGATGTATTTAGACGTCCGAGAGCAGCAAGGGCGGTTATAGTCTAAAACTCTTCACAGCTGACAGCAGTTCTATTTTTAAAGTTTATTCCGGCCCTTAGGTGGGAAGTAATTTGTATGAGTTTTTCCCTCCCTATGAAGGGAAGCAGCATTTTTTACCCAATAATCAGATCAAAATAACACTACTATCAGAGTTTGAGAAATGAAAAAAAAATAAAAAAATTAATTACACACTCTACATTTCAACACCTGTCTATTTCCCATCTTATTTTAACAGCTTATTGTTCTGCTAATTTGTGTTGTATATTTTTTGTATCTCAAAATGATAATATACAAAATTACATTCATTAGTTTGGTCTGTATATTCTTTTGTGCTAATTATACTAGTGGTATTGTGTTTTCTTTAGCGTTAAATTTTGATGAGATTTTTTTAATATTTTCGGCATTACAGCTTTGTTCATTCGGTTGTGATACTTAATAGGTACAATGTTAATTAGGATTATGTATAACTTGTATTTTAAATCACTTTTTAAATTTTTAAAAGTTTTTTTGGGTTTTAAGTTTTTATATATTAATTGTCAGAAATTTATTTAAATCAGCCAAAGAAACCGCCCAGAACACTTGCGGCATTAACACGTTGAAATGGCAATGGAACCTTTGCACCAAGAATGACTTTTATCTGTCTTTTTGACCCCCGATAAAAAAGAGGGCTGTTGTATATAGGTACACACGGTAGCTCCTAAATGAATAGCCCGATTTCGATGCGGTTTGTTTGTTTGAAAGCTGACGTAATTCATTTATTTATTTTAAGAAATAAACAGAAAATATTATAGAATATACATCACAGCGGTATCTCATAAACTAAATAAGTTTTACCGAATACCGTGCATTCGCCGTGAGGTCGTTGATGCAAAATAGAAATGATAAAACAAAACAATAAAAAGAAAAAATACAACAAGACAATTACCAGTATGGATGCAACTTAGATAAATAACATAGTTTAAAAATTAACAAAAAGCGGGTACATAGTTAAAATTATTATTGTTGTTATCGTCGTTTGGTGCAAGTACAAAACCTGTTTTGCAACATTGAGTAAGTAATAGTTGTAAAAAAGTCTCTAATACAGAATACAGGATGTTTCACAAAAGTGTTAATATTAAGTATTTTTATTCAAAACTAGATAAATGTGTAAATATATTACGTATTCAAGATTAGGTAAAGTGTTTGTATTAACTGAATAAATAATCGAGATGGTTTTTAGCCATATTTGATCGAAATTGGTTAAGCTGTTTAAAAATTATAAGCTATATTTTTTGAATTTTAGAGTATTTTATATATTTTTAATTTTAGAGTTATATATATATATATATTATAATAAGATGGGTTAACTCTTGACCTCAATCTTGACCATAAAGGGCAAAGATGAGGTCGACGATGGAGCGAGTTAACCCAGAAAATGCCTATAAAGGCACTGGTACTCCCACGCACCGACGGAACACAGCAAGCTGTTTGGCGTCATACTTTGGTAGGAGGGTGGTCGCGAACCAGACAGAGCCTACCACACCGCATGAGACCATAGGACGACACAATCAGATTCAGAAAAAATGAAGTATCGTTGCCTAGGATGGATTACTAGGAGGCAGGTCTCATTTGTGTTTCCTTAGTCGCCTCTTACGACTCCCACGGAAAGAGATGGGGTCGTGTTATTCTCAACCGATCACCACACGGCAACTTCTTTAACCTAATCTATCATGCCGAATACATTTTAGTGCCCGCGAATACATGCAGATTATTACTACCTGTAGGTACAATTGGATACTTCATAACAAAATTGCTCCAGCCTTAAGTCTTAAACGATAATCATGTGTGTCTAGAATTCTAGATCAAAGATAGTAAAGTAGTTCAGAATACTAGTACACCTGTAATCTATCATCAAAGTAATTCGTAACTGCTACTTTGTAACCATAGATTGTACCGCCGCAACTTTGTTTTATGTTTGACCCATATTTGTAATAAGTAGAGCGTTTTGAATGTTAAATTACAATATAAATAAATAAACGACACACACTCAAAAGCCTATTAGATCCATTGAGATACACAATCACCCAGACCATTTTCTTTCCAGCCCATAAACGTCCCCACCGAGGAGCACGGGCGTCCGTTTGAAACACGAAGGGGATTTAGGCCATAGTCCACCGCACTGGCACAATGCGGGTTGGTGGACCGCTCGTCTTTCGAAAATATTTTTGAAGTTATACTTCTTTAGGCGCGTTATGAAAAAATGATGAGAGTGAAATTTTAAGATGCGCGCGCATCTGTGACACAAAATTAACAGTATGAAGCTAGGCGCGTTATGAAAAAATGATGAGAGTGAAATTTTAAAATGCGCGCGCATCTGTGACACAAAATTAACAGTATGAAGCTAGGCGCGTTATGAAAAAATAATGAGATGATGCCAAAGAAGTATAACTTCTCACGCACCCATATTTTTTTTTTGCGGGCCGGTTTTTTCACGATGTTTTCCTTCACCGTTGAGCAAGTGATAATGAGAAATCCGTACATATATTCGAAAAGACGAATTTAGTGGTACAGGCCCGCACCAGGATTTGAACCCGCGACCTTCCGATTACAAGTCTAGCTCCTTATCAACTGGGCTATCACAATGCACCAAGACCGTAAAACAAAAATAATGTTTTACCCTTCCTAAGACTCGAATGGTTACCGCCCCGCCGGGCGATCCCACCTAAAAACCTTTGGTCCTAGGAAATTGAACTATATAAGCAAAGAATAAGGAAGAATAATACGAAATTCCCTTAGAAAACAAAGCCCCGGGCATTCTTTAGTTCTTTTTAAAAGTTTTCTTCCATGCTGGACTGGAAGTAAAGGAAAAACTTAAAATGTGCCATATGTCTACTCTTTCCAGGCGTACTGTAAAAGTCAGTTAGTCGGACGCGAGGGTCTTGCTGTATTGTGGGCGAAAAGCTGACAACCTCTCACCACTTACATCATATTTCATCTTATAACCCTCTGAATTTATATCAATCGTGGCATTAAGTAGTTTAAAAATCACTGATGCTCTGCCTACCCCAATAGGGATTATAAACGTGAGCGCATGTATGTATGTTCTTTATACAATCTAGCATCAACAACTAAATTTCTTAAGAACTCATAAAATCTAAGCAAACCAATGATTTCACAAAGCGGTTTCTCATCTCGCATACGATTTGTAATCGATCGATTACACATTACATACTAGAACCGGTGATCCTGTTAAAAGCTTAGTGAGAAGTCTAGGTCTTAACTACTAGTCTAAGCTAGGACTTGTAGTGCTTAGATGCAAGCTAGTATTTTGCGCTTGTTGGTGCAGTTGACAGTTTTGGGTTAACTTGGCCTTATCATCTAGTTAAACCTAGGACCATGAATCACCTGGACTTGACATACGCGTACACCCGAAAGGGACAGCAATAATATAACACGGCCAAATTTCGAATAACTTTCAAAACCTCCACTTGAGTGACTTTTGGCGCCTACTGAATATGGTCGTATTACTATAACCTAAAAAATTACAAAACAGATATTCGAATTTTAAAATATCTGCCAAATATTATCGTGCACCATCACCATCCTAGCGTCCTTTGCGCACTATGATTAACACAATTCAATCACTAATTAGTCCAGGTCTTTAAAACGAAATATCGTATGTGTCTGCCATCAAGTACAGGTTGTGGCAGACAAAAAAAAACGAGACTCAGATAAAGACAAAAAAAAATATCTTCATCTCTTTCATTCTTATGCAGATCTCAATCTATGTATCCTGTTTCCTCTTTGGTATTATTATTCCGTGTCAAGTCCATAGGGATTCTTGGTCCTAGAGTTAAACCGATGTCAGCCCAGGTTCTCTCAAAACGCTATACAATTATCACTTACTACGCGACTATTGCACTTGTGTTCTGCATAGCTAGCACGGCCCGCGACGAACTTGCCAATCACGCCACTCCGATGACGGTTGACAGCGCGCGTTGTCATTTCTACACATTTTGACATTTAGTCGCGTTGTTTTCACACAAGTGTCCTTTGAAAACAGTAAAGGAAGTATTTGAATTTGTATATTGAAAAACTAATGTGAAAGTTTGTGGAGATGCATACTCCCACTTCCTGCATCTTGACTCCTTAAGCATCGTTAAATAAACACAACAACGCTATTATTACACAATGACACACACAAAAACACACACACATACCTACACACATATACACACACACACATATATACACACACATACATACATATACACACAAACATGCATGCCAACATACTCACATTCATCTTTGTTCCTGTTTTTTATTCTTTTCTTTTAATTTATTTAATTTTATTTTATCTGTTTAACTTTAATTTAATTTTATATAATTTGTTCAACTTTGATTTAATTTTATATGATTTGTTTACTTTTTAAATTGTGCTATGTTTATCAATTTTGTCTAAAACTCTGTACACAGGTAGGTAATCGCTTACAGGGCGCCTGCGATACAAGCTTGCTTAGTGCAGGGCCCGCTGTTGTAACTCTTTTTATAACCCAATTTGTGAAATAAATTATTATATTCTATTCTATTCTATGTATAGATAGAAGTTACTCTTTTATAAAAACACTTCTTCAAGAAAACAAGAACATAGAATACTTCAGCTAACTATTTGACCCCCTTTATTATTTCAAAAGAAAGCCCTTGTCCTTTGGTGAGGACGTTTATAGGCTAACTAGCTTTCCGCCCGCGGCTCCGCCCGCGTCCTAATTTTTTTTAAAATAAAAAGTATCCTATAAACCTCACGGAGCCCGAGACCTTTCCAACGAATGCAAAACCGTGGAAATCGGTTCGTGCGTTCTGGAGTTATAGCGTCAGGAAGGAAAACCCGACTTATTTTTATATAGTAGAGATGATACGAACTATATTGACAACTTTCATCCCACATTTTTAAAAGCTAGTTTAAAATAAATGCGACACGGGATATCATGTCTCTTTACTATTTGTCTCAGCTTGACGCCTCTGATTGGATAACACATTATCGTGAACATAGCACCTAGGTCTAACTAGGTAACCTAGCCTAGCAAGTAGAAGCAATATCAGACCACCTTACGGATGCTAATATACTTGATTGAGTATGGGCCTGGCGACATTTGTGGAGTAAGATATTTGCATGTTATCTGGTAGGGTATGATTGGAGGTAAATATTTACGCGGTAAATAAACTACTGTGTGTAGGTTGAAAATTTCAACGGATAAGTTTTAAAACACATTTTCGGCGGAGGAAGAAATAAATTTTAAAAAAGAAAGAAAGAAAGAAAGAAAGAAATTAAAAATAAATAAATAAATAAAATAAAATGATAAAATAAATATGATAATATATATGATAATAAATATGATAAAATAAATTTTGAAATTTTTTGACATACAGAGAATGTTTATAATTTAAGTCCATCAAAAGTAGAATAAATTGTATAAAATAAAATTAAACCAACTTCAAAAAAGCGGAAAATAAATACGACATCATTTGTTGTGCTACGTAGTGCCTACTGATCTGTTTAAAGTCGGTGGAACGGCGGTCTATCAAACCTTTCGGCACCGACTATAGGAAAAAATTTGAAAAATAATTGTGCACTAAATAAAAGTACCTAAATTATATTGTAATCATCATTTATACTAAGCCCATATCGATCCACTGCTGGGCATAGGCCTCTTCTCTGTCGCTCCATCGTCTCGGTCCTGTACTAACCTCATTCATAGAGATCCCGTCAATTTGATAACATTGTTAGACCATCTTCGAGCTGGTGGTCTGCCCAACGGCCGTGTCACTCCCCTTGGCCACCATTCTGTGACTGCCTTGATCCTGCCCATCTCCACTCCTAGCCAAGTGTCCTGCCCATCTCCACCGTAAATCCCGCTATCCAATTCCTTACGCATTGACTCTTTTACTGTTCAAGCCATCCGACTCTGGAACGCACTTCCCACTACCTTGAGGCGATCACCTTCTCTTGACGTGTTTAAGAGTAATGTGAAATCTCACTTCCTTTCCCTCCCAAACTTATAATAGAATAGGACCACCCTCTTTCTTACCGAGGTGTCGTACAAGGCGACTAAGGTAAACATGCAAGCAAGTTCATCTGCACACAGAGAAGGAAAACTCTGCAATTATATCAAAACCCTCGCCAACCCGTCTGCCAAGCGTGGTGAGTTTGGCATTTACCCCTCATGTTATTGAGGGAGGCCCGTGCCCCAGCAGTGGGGACGTATATGGGCTGATGAAGAATATTTGCTCCTTTCCCGCATTTCAATCTATAACTCCTATACCATAAGGTTGCCTGGAAGAAATTGCTGTTAAGCAATAAGGCCGCACATACATGCCACATACATACATGGCAGGCCGCACATACATGGCATTTGTATACATTATTTCAAATTCGCTGTATAAACATATTCTGTAATCCTATGTGTGCAATAAAGAATATTGTATTGTATTGATTCTAGTTTTCCGTCGAATTTCCACGTTTGGTTCAATAATGTAGTACCAATCATGAAATTATTTCAAAAACAAACAAGTTTAGAAATCGGAACATAACATTGCAGCTTCATTTCTACTCGAGACTACACAATAACTTAACTTACTTAATGCTAGACATACTTACTTCTAAAGCCGATTTCATACGCGAATCAGGAAACTAAGGTATCTTCTTCTACTTCTCGATTATTCATTGAATATTTAACACACAAAAAACACAAATTCATGACCCATCAACTAAAATAAACACTTAATCTATTGAAATTTCTTTATAAACTCGTCTCTTCATTCCTTTTTTTTATCTAACCTAGTAACCTCTCCTGCTCATGTTTTTGCACATGCATAGGTGTCTTTCACCGGCCAACACAAATGTAAATAACATTTATTTATTTTAAAATTCTTCCTTCGACACTGCAGTCGCATCTTTACAAACAGAGTCAAAGGAGGCTAATGTCATAATCACGGCGATGAACGTTAGTTGTTAGAGATCTGGCAAATTGTACTAGTTCATATGAGAACTAGTCGAATGTACAGAAAATTTGTGATTTCTAATTGCATTACAATTTACATGTACGAGTATTATGTTTAGCAGAATTGTTCGCACGTATTATTTTGTTCGTAATTTCTTTGATTGATTTGCCATTCTTTTTTACGTATTTTAAGACTCGGACATCAGTTGGCAATGAGCCAGACTTGTGATCGGAAGGTACCGGGTTCAAATCCTAATGCGGGCCTGTACCACTAAATTCGTCTTTTCGGATTTATGTACTTACGGATTTCTAATTATCACTTGCTTAACGGTGAAGGAAAACATATGATGAAACCCACCGTCCAAGAAAATTCATTTTCGAAAGACGAGCGGTCCACCAATCTGCATTGGGCCAGCGTGGTGGATTATGGTTTTCGAAGGGAGGCCCGGTGCCCCTCGGTGGGGACGTATATGGGCTGATGACGACTCTGCCATGTTGTAGAGTTTAATTTTTTAAATTCTGTTTTATTTACTGATAACAAAGCGCAATACTAGCACGGCTCGTGACAAACTAACGCGTCACGCCACTCCGATGATAAAACTTATCTTTAATCGCGTGAGTTGCTTAGTGTTCTTGTCATTTTAAATTTTTTATTGACATATGACTGCGTTGTTTTCAAGTTGAGCTTGAGGTGCTGTATTTCACAATTCGCGCTTTTAATAAAATGATTACCTATCCAAACAAAAATTATTTTGTATAACTAATATTTTTTTATTTGTTACAGGTAATGAGCCGCCATCGCAATGTGTATTTCAGGTTTGAACAACTTGAAATAAAATTAGGAAAAAATCACGTCAAAAAACGTAAAAAGTCAAATGCCTTGTCAGATTTCGAACTGAACTATTACCACTAGTGATAGTGGGTTGTTGTGTGATTGTTGTTTAGCTACTAATCTCCTTAGTTGTATTCCGATCAGGACCAAACTTTTTGATTTAATAATACATACATACGCTCACGTCTATAATCCCTATCGGGGTAGGCAGAGCATCAGTGGTTCTAGAACCACTTGAAGCTACTTTTGGCATAAAGGATTATTGGATAAAATGTATGGTCAAAATTAGCCTTTACAATACCCTCGCGTCCCAATTACAGACTTTACAGTATGCCTGGGAAGAGTTGGCAGCTGGTACATGCTAATTAGAGAACTTTTATGTCATCATTTGCCAGCCTTGCAATTTATTTTGGGTAAGTTAGAAACATAATATCATTTGTATAGCTCAGAAACTCCACTTACCTTTTTTTTAAAAAAAAAACTTTTATTTAAATACATACCAAGCAAATAAAGTTCTCAATGGTAATATACAGCTAATTTAGCAGGCTTATCAGAGCTATTAAGGAAGGCGAGAGTATGGACCACTTAATTTAGCTGTGTTTGCAATCTGTCAACTTGCCTCTGATATATTGATCTGTATAAAAAGTCTAGGTAGATCTAATTGGCATGACTTTTTCTTAAAATACACTTTAGTTATTTTTTATTCAGAACGTCTTGAAAATAGGTAATCCGCTCGTCGTTATTGGCCTATACAGGGCTTTAGGTATCCTTCTTTAAACCTCTCTGGTGATTTCAGTCCATGAAACTGAACAACTTTCCCAAGGAACAAAGGTCAAAATACGAAAAAAATATTTTGAATTCCCATACAAACTTCATCAGCATATAGCGCATTTTGTATGGGAGATTAAATATTTTTTTCGTATTTTATCCTATTGAAAGAGAGATACCGAAATCTCTGGATATGGACTTTAAATTATATGGCAAAACTTTAGGCACGAAACTGAACAACTGTTTTAAAGAACCCATATGTAATCCTCAAAAATACTATAGATAGGCAATCAACTGATCGTACAAGTTGTATGCAGAAGCATTTTTTTTTTAAATTTCAACCTATGCTCCTTAGGGAAACTTTTTCAGTTTCGTGGGCTGATTTATATCGTCAGTTTTCACAAACTAATTTAAAGGTACCCCCATAAATGAGAAATTTTGTAAATCGATAGTTTTAAATCATGTACATTCTTAATAATAATTTAAAAAAAATACTTAAAAAGCCTCAAAATTCAAGCTAATAAACAGTTGTATATAAACGAAGTGATCCAAGTCATAAATAAGCTTGAGACATTCTCAATGTACCGCCTCTCTTGTACATTTTATGCCCTGTCAATCTGCGATTACACTGCAAGACATTGCCATGTGAAATTATAGAAAAAACGAATTAGTATCTTATGGTCGCAAACTCGAATGGTCTTTATTAGCAACACGTCTAAAACGCACACGTACACGGTCTAAATCGTAAATCGTCTCTATTACATAAGATCCATTTTATTTCGTCTAAATATGAGGTGGGTTAAGGAAGTGTTTCGTCAACTTCTTGAGGTGGTCTAAGAAAATATCAAAGTCAAAAATAGCTTTAAAATGACGTGAATAAACCCACGAAGCTGAACAACTTTCTGCAATAAACGTAGGTCAAAACATTTTTTTTTTGCCTCCGAATCAATTCAAGTTGTAGACAACTTGAATTGATTTGCCTTTGGGAAGAAATTCATTAAAAAGTGGTTCAATTTTAAGGTAAAAAGCACCCACTAGATTTGCCTACTAATTTAAAGTTACTCTACTACTATCCTAGAAATTAAAAATCAAATCGTTCACCCTTCTATAAGCTAAATTTATGCAGTAGCAGTTTTAATTACTTTAAAAAAATGTTAAACGCAAAAAAATATATCAAAGGAACCGATGATAAAAATAAAGCCGACAATCTTACAAAATTGTTATACTTGTAGCTTATTACTCGAGCTTAACGACGAGTAAATGCGATTTTTATGGCCTTGTCCGATTAAATACTGCATTTTACTTCAATTTACTCGTATTTGAAAATGAGGCAAAGTTCTGCATGTGCAGTCACAGGATAACATTATTGCTTGATCCGCCATTATAAAACTTTTATAAAACGCAACATTGTTTTTAAAACGTTTTTTTTACAAGCCCATACGAAGGGGATTTAGGCCATAGTCCACCAAGCTGGCCCAATGCGGGTTGGAGGACCGCTCGTTTTTCGAAAATTTTCTTGGGTTTCATCACGATGTTTTCCTTCACCGTTGAGCAAGTGATAATTAGAAGACGTATTTAGTGGTACAGGCCCGTACCAGGATTTTAACCCACGACCTTCGGATTACAAGTCTGGCTTATTACCAACTGGGCAATCACTGCTTTTTTTAAAAAGTTAATGTAGTACAAAATATTGGTCTTACATAGATAATGGGTGACTTTTAAGTAGTTAAAGTTATGAATCAGCCTACGAAACTTATGAACTTTCCCCAAGGAATACATATAAGTAGATATATAAAAATAATTTTTACCATTGCCCCTCAAAAAAGGGTCCGTTATTCTTCAAAAACAGTGAAGAAAACGCTGTTTATTTCACTGAGTGAATAAAATATTTTGAATTTGGAACATGCACGAATATACGGATTTTAGTAAGAAAACAAAAGAAAATGTGCAAGGAGGTTGCATACTCTCGCTATAAAAACGTACTAAAACTTGGCTGTATGTAATAACTGGCTGTATGGAATATGGCTCGGTTAAAAATTTTAAATTTAGAATAAGGAATTCAGACAATTTTCTGTGCAATTTTCATGCAACTAAAAGTTTCTGTTAAAAATTTTGTCTCAAAATCATAAAATGAGTTCGACATCCAGTGATGAAAGTGAACCTCTCGTTCCAGAGTCATTTCGCGTTAAAGCAGCAGCTATTGTTGATAATTTACTGCCACTGAGTAATTATTTTCTTTTTCTCGTAGTCAATGGTAAAAAGTAGAGTACCTAACACGTGAAAAAAAAATTCATCTCGGCTCTTATATCCCTCGAAAAGAATTCACCTTTTTTCACTTGTTGAGTAATCTACTATTTTCGCATCTCTATAAAACGGCTTTGTATAAAAAGTCGAAAAAAAAGTCTTTCTCCTTAATTTTGAAGCTGTTTTTTACGAATTGATACGGCGTATATTTTTCAATACAAATAATGTTCTTAAGCTAAATTCAACAGTAAACTGACCAACAGAAACAACGAAACAAAAATAAATCTCCAAAAGTAAATAAAATCATTCTTTCTCGTCCCCTTAACTTCACTTACAGTGTATGCGACCCACCCTGCCATATTTGTATGTAGATGCGCGCGGCATTTTTGCTTGTATACGTTTGCATCTAATCCTTCACTATCCTACCCGTCTTATTTATTCCCTCGGGACCAAATAAGATGTCTGTCTGTCTGTACTGGTTTTGGTCACTAATGATCTGGGATACGGACTTTTTTGCCTGCTCTAGCTATGTGGTTCTCAATATGGGAGGTTTTTTAAAATTGAGGGAGACAAAGGAATGAAAATAAAGGTTTTTTTTTATAAAAAGTTAACTTTGTATTATGTTGTGAATTCAAGTATCATTGTTGACAAAAGCTATATCAAAATGCCCCTTAATAAATGCCAAGCCAACTCCATGTTTAACGCACGACTTTTGTTATTGCCTAGAAGAACGCAACCTTAAGCGTAACAGAAGAATATTGAGTTTCTTTTACATTCTTTTTACAGACACACAGAAAAAAAGTACGTTTAAAAGTACGCACGTCTAAATTCAAACACAAGAGAAATGAAAACTTCTCTAAATATAAATATGGTCCATTTTTCTTATGTTGATTCGAAAGTCTGTAGTCCAGTGAGAGAAAATTTCAATGCGTATGCTAGGGTGGTAGAGATCTTTTTGTGACCTAAAAATGGATTGTTTAAGTAGACAATTTTTTAGATACCTCTTGATTCACTTTCAGTTTTCATGAAAGAGAGTTAATTGAAGTCTCTATTTGTAAAAATCCACTTAATCCGTACTAATATTATAAATGCGAAAGTAACTCTGTCTGTCTGTCTGTTCCGTCTTTCACGCCTAAACTACTGAACCGATTTGATAAAATTTGGAACAGAGATAAATTATAAAGCCTGGGAAAGGACATAGGCTACATTTTATCCCACAGTTGGGCACGATATAACTTGTAGTCCACGCGGGCGGAGCCGCGGGCGGAAAGCTAGTAATGACAAAGCAAAATCTCTAATAGCAAAGTCAGTTAAAGCTTCTCAATACAGTTTGAGAACCAGTGTCTTTTGCTAAATAATGCCGACGTGCGCTGAGTACTAAGTTTGGCACACGTAATGGCTGCCTTTTAGACTTCAATCTACCTATTTTCCTCACAGAAAATCTATTTATTTTGTCTCCAGATTAGGTTTTTACTTTAAATAGTTTACGGATTTCCAAAGGCCAACTTGCTATATCATTAACAAAACTTTCTTAGATTTATTTAAAACAAGCTTGCCGCCCGCAGGACCGCCCGCGTGGACTACAGGTTATATCGTGCCCAACTGTGGGATAAAATTTAACCTATGTCCTATTCCAGGTTCTAATCTATCTCTGTACCAAATTTTCTCAAAATCGGTTTTGTAGTTTAGTCGTGAAAGACGGACAGACAGATCGACAGACAGAGTTGGTTTCGCATTTATAATATTAGTAAGGATTCAAAATAATCGTGCATTTTGTGTGATAGCCCAGTTGGTAATGAGCCAGACTTGTAAACAGAAGGTTGCGGGTTCAAATCCTGGGCCTGTGCCGCTAAATTCGTCTTTTCTGATTTATGGTAAATGAAAAAAACATCGTGATAAAACATCGAATTTTCTAAGAAATTCGTCCACCAACCCGCATTGGGTCAGCGAGGTGGACTATGGCCTAAATTCTTGTTTCGAAGAGAGGCCCGTGGCCTTCTGTGGGGACGTATATGCGCTGATAAAGATGAGATAAGAAAATGCACTTTGTGCCATGTTTTAGACATTTGGTACGATCTTAGGTATTTTGTCACCCATCAGGTTCCCTGCCTCTGCATACGTTACTCAACCTCTCTGATCGGTTCTTCCGTACAGTATAATTACATCTTCCTAATCACACATCTAGATCTCTAACTCAAGACCTAAAAGGCTGTTAGGTCCTTAACTTAGGCACCTTTCGAAAATGGGAAGCCTTCACATTCTAGCGAGTTAAATCCAATTAAACATTGGTACTAAATCAAATTGCTTTTCCGATTCAATTAAGCATCCCAGTAGTTACATTAATCAATACGGTTAATAGAATGACCTAGAATAGCTATATCTGTTCCTAGGGTACCTAGATAGGGTTGTCATTGTCTAATAAGTGCTATATCGTTGGTGAAATGTAGAAAGTACTCTTGAGAAGATGTTTTTAGACGTTAAGTCATAAGAGTTTTGATTTTCGTGTTTAAATTTGCGATTGTCTTCTCTTACCAGCCCATATACATCCCCACCGAGGGGCACCGGCCTCCCTTCGAAACACGAAGGGGATTTAGGCCATAGTCCACCACGCTGGCTCATTGCGGATTGGTGGACCGCTCGTCTTTTGAAAATGAATTTTCTTGGACGGGCGGGTTTCATCACGATGTATTCCTTCACCGTTGAGCAAGTGATAATTAGAAATCCGTACGTAAATCCAAAAAGACGAATTTAGTGGTACAGGCCCGCACCAGGATTTGAACCCACGACCTTCGGATTATAAGTCTGGCTCATTACCAAATGGGCTATCACGGCTAAATGGGCTAAATGGGCTAACTCATCTATGGCACAGTTTTATTATTTTTTAGGCTTAATGTGTCCTCCGAATCCTAAAAACGCTCGTGATAATTGCCACTTTGGTTACCCATCAGGTTCCCTACCCCTGAGTACGTTGCTTTACCTTACTGCTCGGTTGAGATCAACAAGCTCAAGCAACAAGCTGTTAAAAAGAATCCCTTACTGAGTTTTAAATTCAGCCCTGCACTACACCCAATATACCTAATTTCACAGTTCACTAGTACTAGAAATAACATGGAAATAGAATCGATATGGAAATGGCTTAGAAAGTTTATGACGTAGGTGTGTCTGTCTGTAAGTAATGCTGATGTAGCAATTAGAGTCCCAAGGTGTACGACTTTAGGTCAAACATTTGCATTTGCTGCGAAATTAATGCATGAATGAATATTAATTTTTATTTATTATAAGCGAGCCGCCTCTTAGTATATCTTAAATATAAAATGCAGGATCCTGACTCATTGATTCATCAATACCCATGCCAAACCCTTAATCCGGGATAGCTGAAATTTTGTACGAAGGTTCTCTTGATGGTGTAGACAAGGAAAAAGGAAGGATTTTACGAAATTTCTAGAGAAATTTAGTCAAAGTGTGTAAATTAACGCATGATTTTGAAGAAGTTAAAGGAAAACATATAGAAAAATATTCATGAAAACGATGAATATTCCTTGCACTTTGAGTTGTCATGTTTTAACAAAACATCATAGCTTTTTTACTAAAACACAACTTTTCACTAGTTGCACTAATTTATTTATTTCATAAAATTCTCTGACATATTTAAAATTGTTTTTCAAAACAGTTTAAATTCTTTTTAAAATCTGTCTCTGTCTTCATTGTCTCTTCCATTAATTCTGAATTCATGTAACCAAGACATAAAACGATTGGTAAATATAATTCAATTAGTAATAGTGCTGCAGGTAGCCATGCTGCACCTGCGATCCTATGGTCTAGATATACCAATTAACACTTCTAGTAATTAACTAAATTTAGGTCCCTAGGTTTGTTGACTATTCAACTGAATAACTTTTTCTAAGGATTACATTTCAAAATCCTTACTAATATTTTAATATAATAAACGCGAAAGTAACTCTGTCTGTCTATCTGTCTGTAACGCTTTCACGCCTAAACCGCTTAAACGATTTCAAAGAAATTTACTATAGAGATAGAATAGACCTTAGGAAAGGACATATGCTACATTTTATCCCACACTTGGGCACAATATAGCCTATAGTCCGCGCGGGTGGAGCCGCGGTAGGAATGCTAATAAAAAATAAAAATCTTCAATGTTTCGATTGTTATACATAACTAAATTATAGATTCCCTAATGAAAGTATGAATAAATTGTACTTTATTGCACACCAGAAACAAACAAAAGGTACTTACATAAACAAAAACAAACAAACAAATAGAATGTACAAAGAGGCGAAAGTAGTATAGTTTCAAGGAGGAGACTATCCTATTAAATTTTGGTAACTTATTTGAATTGTATTTTACATTTAAGTATAGGATTTTTTAAATGGTTATTTTACTAGACAAAACCTTCCCAAATTGACAATCTGAGTGATCTTAGTTAAGTTATGGGTAGATTTCACCATTTAATGTAACAACAAGGCGGCCGTATTGCGGCCTAATTACTATTTATCCTGTATGCAAAACCCATTTTATTGTTTTCATTTACAGAAAAAAAACCATCGACATTTTTCCAAGCAACCGCTATTAAAATAACATAAAATTTTATTTCCATCGGAGTCGCTGCCGACGAACCAACCTAGAATATTAATTTCTAGGCAACTTAGTCTTTCTAGGCCCGGTTCAGTCTAGCCCTAGGCTGAAATGCTATAAAGGTCTGTAGGACACACTTACTGGGCTAGGTTATTAACGAACGTAACGGTTTTAGACCTAGGAAGATTATGTTTAGGATAAAATGTTTATAACTATAGGGAATTTCTTGATTTTTATCTAGAAATTGTTGGGGCGTATGGAAATTGTAAAAATGCTTTATTTCATTGTAGGTATAAATGTATGTATTTATGTGCCTGCTGCATATATGTATGTATGTAAATCCTTTCGTATACTTAGCTAAGAAATACCAATAAAATCAAACCAAACTGACTATTCTGTTTTTTGAATAACTCTTAAATTAAAAAAACTGAATCAGGCTCCGGAATTTATAGCTTATAGCTTTTAAACGACTGAACCAATTTTGATGATAATTAAGAACCATTTCAATCGCGTCAGCTTTAAAAAAAAAAATGGGAGATATACACTCGCCCTGTTTATAGTTCGATTCGAACTATAAAAAGTACTCTAGTGGTACTAGAAGCTGGGGACTTAGGAGGTAATGGTACTTAATACAATTTTGCCGTGTCGTTCGAATTATAAAAAGGCCCATTGCCTTATTAAGAGTAGGACACATAATATTCCCATGACTATCTCTTTCACATCCATCCAGTCATAAAGGCTTTAAAACATCAATAAAACGGCATCCGTTCAGCAATAAAGTATAGAAATCGTCGGCACAGACCAAATGAATAGGGTAACACCTAGACACCTATCATTACTAGGTAATACCTAGATTACCTAGGCTATCAGACCTGTCAGTGAAAAATCGGATGCTAATAGCTTGACGGAAGTCTAAACGAGGTGACATTACATCAGTCATTCTCAACCTGTGATACTATGAGTTAAAGTCGTGTTCTATCTTTATGTCTGCGTATTTGTGTATCTATGTCTGTCTGTGACATCGTAGCTTCTAAACGAATGGACCGATTTCGACGCAGTTTTTTGTTTGATAGATAACGTAATCGAGATCGTTTTTAGCTATGTTTGATCAACATCGGTTCAGATCTATACTAATACTAGCTTTCCGCCCGGGACTTCGTTCCCGTGGCACTTTTTTAGTTTTTTCTTTTATAAGAACCTTTTCCTGACAATAAGGAACACAACAAAAAAAGAATCATCCAAATCGGTCCAGCCGTTCTCGAGTTTTGCGCTTACCAACAGATTTAGTGATTCATTTTTATATATAAGAAGATTATAAAGAGGAAAGATTTGATTGTTTGTTGGTTTGCATTGAATAGGCTCCAACACTACTGGACCGATTTGAAAAATTCTTTCACCATTAGAATCCTACATTATCCATGATGGTCATAGGGTACATGATTTTGAGGGTACATTAGAGGGTACACGTAGAACCCTCGAAATTTATTGCTTACTAGCGGAAAGCTAGTAAACAGTAAATGTCGGGAGTTCTACAAAATTTTAAATTTTAGAGTTATGACTTTCTTTCTCGTCCTAGTATAATATGTAAATTATATACATACGTGCTGGCGCAGGACCTGTAGTGCCACGGCAAATAAATGCAGACTTTCACGGGTGTTTCCATAATTTCCAGGCATTTAGTGCTAATAGTCGGCCTAGATTCTAAATCGGTAGTCGTTTAGCACTGATGCAGGGACATCCGGCGCGTTTAAGGGGATCTTAAGTACTGTTAGCACAGACCTATATCGAGGTAGATGGTAAAAGTTTACCTACTTTGCGTGTAAAAAGTGTGCTCCACAGTTTTGTCCGATTTAAGTCAGTTCGCTTGAGAGCTATGCCGTACATAATAATCGAATTTAACTGGATTTAAATTATTATTTTACTTAATTAAGCGCCTTTGTATCGTTTCCGCGCGGTCTTGATTTCCTATCAGTAAATTTCGCTCGTGTCGTCATTTTAGGTACGAAAAATTCGACACGCTAGGTTATCATACAGTTTGAAGCGCTCTTTTCGTCTATCTCGATATAGGTCTGTGACTTATATAACATACTAGCATCCCGCTCGGGACTTCGTTCCCGTGGGAATTCATGGAAATTATGTAGCCTATGTTACTCAGGGATAATGTAGTATCCTAATGGTGAAAGAATTTTTGAAATCGGTCCAGTACTTTTTGAGCCTATTCATTACAAACATACAAACATACAAAAATAGGTACAAATCTTTCCTCTTTATAATATTAGTGTAGACATATAAACATACTAGAATCAGAATCATACATTATACAAACACAAACTCAACACTATCCACCCATTGCGTTGGCAGGGAGTAGATTGGAACTTTCTCTTATCACTGTTTAATTCTCAAATTTGTAACATAAAAATATTGCTGACATAATTGAGAATAACAGTAAAATGAAAAGTACTTTATTGTCACATACAAAAGCGAAAAGGTCACGATATTTTTACTTTTTGTTTCTTTTGTATCAACACTAGCTTTCCACCCGGGACTTCATTTCCGTGGGAATTTGAGAAAATTATTTAGCCTATGTGTTAATCCAGGGTATCAGTTTCCTCTATACCAAATTTTATCAAAATTAGTTCAGGCGTTTGAGCGTGAAAGAGTAACAAACATCCATACAAAAATATAAGTAAGGATTCAACCAGTTATCTTTCACAAATTAATTCAGTGAATTTTATTAATAAAATTACCTATTCACTAAGGCAATCTATTAGATTATCAGTACAGGTCTAGATCTAGACTTTAGCTAGCCTGTCGAATCAGTGTGAAAGTGTGAGTCTGCATAATAAATTAATAATTTGAAGTAGGCGCGCGCGCAGACCTGTTAACGGCAAGTTCCTTTAATAAATAATCAATTTCTGTTAACTTTCTCGCACTTCGAGCTGTATAATACTAAAGTTTATGTGATATTTATACGGATTTGTTTATTAGGTCGATTGTTATTTGTTTTTATTGAATTTAATAGACTCAAGTCGTCAAGTCGACAAGTTGTGAATTATTTACAGTCGAGGAATAAAAAAGTTCGTCACCTTAAGGCCAATTTTTGCTTGCACTAATGCAGGAATCAATTAAGCCAACATTCCAGAACAATTAACAGTGCTGCTAACATTTAAATCAATATGACGTTTGCTATCAATTACAGGGTTCGTCATCTTATGTCAGTTTTCTTTTGCACTTGCACAAGAATCATTCCCGCCAATATAAACAACAGTGCTTGAAGTTTGCTATATTTTGGAATCAATCAATTCTAATATGATGTCTGACGTCTTTGACAGACATTAGAAATGACAACAACTGGTTATGTTCAATAGATCTAACCAAAAGAAGTTTTTAGTTTATCATAACATGTGCGAACTTTTCTATTATAATACTCTTCTTACTCAACACAAATCTCGAGCTAAATCAATTGGAACTTATTGTAGAAATAATAAAGCATAATTTCCTAGGCAACAGTCAGTTCTATATAAAATTTTCAAAAGGTATGTGCTTGGGGCACGATAAAGGAATCAATTTGAAAACTGACGAAGGTTTTCATTCCGTGACTGTACTTTTTCTGTATGTACACTTAGCCAATTTTTAATCCCAAAAAAGAGGTGTTTAAAGTTTGACAGGTGTGTCTGTGGGTCTGTTTATATGTATGTCCGTCTGTGACATCATAGCTCCATAGCTCCTAAGCAATGATTTTCGGGGGTAATCCCATACGAAGTAGACCCAGCATCAGTGGTTCAGAGCCACTTGATGCCTCGTTTGACATTTTTGAGAGTTATTACATGAAACATAATGATAGTGGTGGTATTTTAGAGTTGGCACGATATATTATATAAAGAAAGAAAAAAAGGAGGTTTATATATTCTTTATTTGCAATAAATGTGGACAGTACATTGGTGGTATATGATAGGCAGATTCACACATTTAACCATTTGAATGGTATGCAATAGGATTAAAATTAAAATACTATTTGAAATACATATGTCAAGGCAGGAAGAGAATCATAATGTCAAAATGTGAGATAATTTAAAAAAATTAAGATAACAATAATAATATTAAAATGTCAAAATGAATTAAAAATACATATTCCATTAAATATTATATGCCATAAATTCGTCTACACTATAAAAACATTTGTCACAAAGAAAGTTATATAGCTCCGTTTTGAATTTTTTTTTGATGATAAATCTCTTATGCTATCTGGTAATCTATTATACAGTTTTATCGACATTAGGTAACAGTTTCGATGACAAGTTGTGGTAGAGCAGGAAGGCGGGTTTGGCGGTTTTGGTTTGCCAAATATTTTTTTATGAGTACAAAAATAAATTAGCCAAGTCATATTTAACGTCAAGTGATATTTAAACCACACAATGCTCTGCCTACCCCACCAGGGATTATAGGTGTGAGTGTACAAGATTGGCTGTAATTATACTGATGCATTACGCGGAAATCAAGTATCGTTGAAATAGATCAATTTAGATCTCTAATGATGGATCTGCGCGGACGCCGTTACCGCGATACTTAACTCTCGTATCTGTATCATCATACGGTTCATCATCTTTAATTAGGGTTCATCTTTCATCTATACAAGTTTTGTATGAACTTTATCATAGTTGAAATGCGCACTGCCAAGGATTTTTATTATTATTATTATAAGATGGGTTAACTCTTGACCTCAATCTTGACCATAAAGGTCAAAGATGAGGTCAACGATGGAGCGAGTTAACCTATAAAGGCACTGGTACTCCCACGCACCGACGGAACACATCAGACTGTTTGGCGTCAGACTTCGGTAGGAGGGTGGTCGCGAACCAGACGGCCCTTTACAGAGCCTACCACACCGCATGAGACCAAAGAACGACACCTCAGATTCAGAAAAAAAATGAAGTGTCGTTGCCTGGGATGGAATGAAATTCTCTGCTTGCGTCCGTGTTTCCGAGCTCATTTTAACCGAATCTTCTAGGAGAGCTAGCTACATCTTAGACCGCATCTTGGCTAAATTGTGTTCAAGGGTTGTTTTTGAAGTGAAAACTTCTACGGCGTTGTGCACTATGAGTAAAAAATTTTAAACGCGCGACAGGGTCACGTGTCTGTCACGTGACCCTGATCGAAAATCCGTAAGGCGGTGGGGTGTTTAATAAATATAGGAAATTAAAACTGCAAAAGTCAAGATGTCACGGAGGGATGTTCGATATATACATATAGGAAATTAAGGTCCATATTACAGAACGGGACTCAGGCTCTGATCTATACTTAAGTAGAGACAATCAATATTTAAATATAGATCAAGACTTGAGCCTCCTTCTGTAATACGAGCCTTAAACTGTAAAAGTCAAGATGTCATCCGGTGTCAGCATAGAAAAAATTAAATAAATATTAATGCACAAAGTTACTGTTCAAGTTTTCACTTCTGCCGGCACTCCCGGAGTGCAATCCGTTGTTTTTTTTTTGGAGAGGTGGTGAAATATAATATGGCTAATATTGTTCAGTAAATAGAACATCCATTTATACAAAAACTACTCCAAACAAAACGACCAGCAATCATCCAATGTTAAACAACTTAATCTAGCTGAGACTTAGGTCAAGTAGTACACTCGATCTCAGTCATTACATTAAAGTCTAGACTAGAATTGTAAAATCTAGGTCTAAATACATAATGCTACCTTTTCCGCGTGCGTTGGTGGCCGCATGCCATCTCTCATTGTCGTGGGTAATGTTTCACTGTGTTAGAGAAGGATGGAGAATCTTTTGGATGTGACATTTTTAATGTTAATTTTTCTAACGCTGTTACGAAAACTTTTGTTATTTTTTGTGATTAAAGAGGAATCAAAATTGTTTTGCCTTTGCGAGACAAGATTAATTTTATTGTTTTGTCCTAGAAGTAAGCATAATTTATTAACATTTCGGATTTTACAATTCAAGATGGTATGAATGGTTGAGTTTCACTAGTATAGATTTAGTAAATTTCTAAAGAACTTTTGAAATTGCCGATTTTTTCTCAAGCTTTATTTTATTCATAATTTATTTGATTGAACAGCTATTTTTATTTAAAACTTTGGTCATATAACGGAGATATTGAGTCAAATTAATACATATTTACTTTAGATTAATTTGCTGAAAAAGAAGCTCAAATATAGCTCGTTTCATCCGTTGCCCGTTTCATTGCTTATTTTTGCTGTACCGTTGTTACATTTACAACTTTCAATAAAGTATGTATGATGAAAATGAACTTAATGTTGTCCAAACCTTTCCACAAAATTTTGCTAAATTTGGATTTCGCAGTCCCGAGAAAAATCCAAAAACGTTAGTATGGAAAATTCAGTTTTCCAAAAATATTGTATGAAAAACGGCAATTTCATAGGTAAAGACCTATTATTATAATTATTTTCTGACAACTTCCCACTGTACCTAATTAGTTGGTCTGCCAAAACTGGGATCATAGTCAAGCATGATTAAAAACACGATAACTTTATGAAAATTTAACAGACCCGTATTTTTTGTTTCTACGTTTCATATAAACATTTCAAGCTAGATCGTCTGAAGTATGAAAATAAATCAAAAATTTTGTATGGAAAAAAATTACATGTTTCAAATGACTATACTCTTCAACACAATTTGTAACACACGTGTTTCTGCGTTTTACAAAATTCTTCCTCTAAGACGTTAAAAAGGGGTATCAAAATCTGAAAATTTTTGAAAAAAATAATTTTTTTCCTCCTTATTTACGTTCTGTCAACGTTACTGACACCGTGGGAAAAAATTGGATACTGATTAAAAAGTAACCCTGTATAAAAAAATTAACTAAGCAAATGTCAATTTAATTTTGATAAATATAATACAAAGTGCCGCATCCAAGGCATTCCTTTTCTTCCCGTCGCACGCGCAGCTCATTCTAATTAAACAGCCGCTAGATTTATAAGATATGGGCGCATTAGTGAGATTCATACCTCGCACCGAATAATAAGATAACGCTAATGGTCCCGCTAGATTCCTAGGTACCGGAGATATTCCTAGGCACTAAAGATATTCCTAGGTTATCCGGAAAGTTGGGACTAATATTCTGTTTAAAGCTGAAAGAGTATACCAAAATTGAATAAAGAGTATTAAACAACACTTAGGATGTACTAAAAAAGTTAACATATGCATTTTTTTTTACCAACCCATACACGTCCCCACCGAGGGGCACGGGCCTCCCTGCGAAACACGAAGGGGATTTCGGCCATAGTCCACCACGCCAGCGCGCTGGCCCAATGCGGGTCGGTGGACCGCTTGTCTTTCGAAAATGAATTTTCTTAGACGGGCGGATTTCACCACGATGTTTTCCTTCACCGTTGAGCAAGTGATAATTAGAAATCCGTACATAAATCCGAAAGGACGAATTTAGTAGCACAGGCCCGCACCGGGATTTGAACCCGCAACCTTCCGATCTTCTTCTTATCGTGTTGGTATAGTCAAGTGTGTGGCGAACTTAACTAACCCTGGTGTCAGAGTTTTCAAACCGCACAATGGCCTCTGACTTGGTTTTAACGACTGACGTCAATTGACAACAGCCGGGACCGACAGCTTAACGTGCCCTCCAAAGCACGGAAACGTGATAAATTGTCACTTTGGTCACCCATCAGGATCCCTACCTTTGTTACGTTGCTTTACCTCACTTACCTTCCGATTACAAGTCTGGCTCATTACCAACTGGGCTATCAGCGCTTTAACTTTAACTTAGTTAGCGGAACTTACGGGGGTGAACCACCCCATGAAACTGGACAGCTTTCCTCAAAGAACCTATTTAAAATTCTCAAAAAAAAACTCGACTCCCACGCAATAGGTAAATCAGCTGATCGTACAAGTTTAACACCGAGGCGAATTTTCTCTTCATATCTTGACATTTCATGGGTGATTCACATTTTATTTATTTTTTTCTAACTAGTTTTACGCCCGGGACTTCGTTCCCGAGGGAATTTCGAAAATTATTTAGCCTATGTGTACCCTAGATTAACACATAGGCTACATAATTTTCCGAAATTGTTAATTGTGTTAATCTGGGGTATCAGCTACCTCCATACCAAATTTGATCAAAATCAGTCCAGCCGATCTTGAGTTATAAGTGGTGTAACTAACACGACTTTGTTTTATATATTTAGATTTAAAGTCACCCAAAGTGTGTTAGACCGATGTTTTGTACTACTTCTTCTTCTTCTTATCGTGTAGGTATAGTCAAGTGTCTAGCGAACTTGGCTAACCCTGATGTCAGAGTGTTCAGACCGCACAATGGCCTCTGACTTGGTTTTAACGACTGTAGTCAATCGACAACAGCCGGGACAGACAGCTTAACGTTTTAAAAACAATGTTTAGCGATAAGGCCGCCCTTGTATACGCCTTGTATAATTTTGTATTGATTGTTTTGTCTTACCTTTATAAGTATGCAATAAAGTGTTATTCTCTATCTATCTTGCGTTTTATAAGAGTTTTATAAGGGTGGATCAGGCAATAATGTTATATACTGTGACTGCACATGCAGACGTTTGCCTCATTTTAAAAACCGGCCAAGAGCGTGTCGGTCCACGCGCATTGTAGGGTTCCGTAGCAGCATGGTCCAAATATGCAGCTGGTTTCTTAATTCTACGAGCATATTGACGGTTATACTCCTAATAATGTCTAAAAACGAGGTCACAAAGTAAATGAAAAAAAATCACCTCAGTGGACACAAACGGTTGTATAAAAATCGTTAACATTACCTATTAATTTAAAACTGGTGTACTATCGTTACGGTCATAGTGGATATTTTTTTTATTATAAGATGGGTTAACTCTTGACCTCGATCTTGACCATAAGGTCAAAGATGAGGTCGACTATGGAGCGAGTTAACCCAGAAAATGCCTATAAAGGCACTGGTACTCCCACGCACCGACGGAACACAGCAAGATGTTTGGCGTCGGACTTCGGTAGCAGGGTGGTCGCGAACCAGACGGCTCTTTACAGAGCCTACCACACCGCATGAGACCATAGGACGACACCTCAGATTCAGAAAAAAATTAAGTGTCGTTGCCTGGAATGAATTACTAGGAAGCAGGTCTCATTTGTGTTTCCTATTTTCAACCGATCACCACACGGCAAGCAATAATGTTCTGTGACTGCACATGCAGATGTTTGCCTCATTTTAAAAAACGGGTAATTTGAAGTAAAATGTAGTATTTAATCGAATAAGGAGATAAAAAACAGATTGACTCGTTGTCGTCATTCAGCTCGAGTAATAAATTACAAGTTTAACAATTTTATATTCTTAAAATTCAAAGAAAAGTAAAGTAAAAAAATATTTTTGCAGTAAAATGGTAATTACAGGTAATTAATAAAGTATTAAGGATAAGGTATTATTGGTGGTTTTAGTAATTCAGTAAAAAAAACAATCTTCATATCCGGCTCCTAGTTAAATGACTAACACAGAAACTTCTAAAACCAAGAAATTAATCAGCAATAGACATCATTAGCATACTGGACTGAGTTCATTTTAAAATGTTTTTTAATTAGCTCCTACATGATTAATTGAGGTTATTGACCTAAGTTTTTTTTAGTTTTCTGCTCTAAAATTGATGCACTTGTCATCGAGGTGTTTGTTAAGATTTTTAAGATTTAATCTTCTTTACTGTAAAAAGATTTTATTTTTATTGAGTTAGTACACACGTCAAATTTATAGCATACTAGCTTTCCGCTCGCGGCTCCTCTCGCGTGGACTACAGGTGATATCGTGCCCAACTGTGGGATAAAATGTAGCCTATGTCCTTTCCGAGGCTGTAATCTATCTCTGTACCAAATTTCATAAAAATTGGTTGAGTAGTTTTGGCGTGAAAGACGGACAGACAGACAGACAAACAGACAGACAGAGTTACTTTCGCATTTATAATATTAGTATGGATTGAGCAAGCCCCTTCTTACTGTTATCGAAAGCTAAGATCATAGTGTCCAAACTTAGACATATTTTAAAAGAAATTTAAATGAATTTATAATTTTGCGCAATACTTTATAGACTTTCTAAAGTTGCTACCAAAGTTCTAAGTTACATTAACTTGATAATAGTAGGTGCATGGGAAACTGAGCGCTCTAGTTGGTACCAAAAATTTCTTATTTTGCCAAAAAAATGTTATTTGGAAGCAAAATTATATTAGACTTTCATCAAAATCGTTGACCCGTTTTCGAAGAAACCGATCATTACGATGATGATAATAAAATATGAAAGGTCACTCCGAATGCCTATTTAAAAACACAACTATTTCCCATTACATATCCCACGAAACAGGTAGTTACAACCATGAAACCTGTATCATAGTAACTACCATACATGGATGAAACGCAGCCTGATTAGTAGATATGCCCCCTTTAAGGAAGTAATCGTGTCTGGATGTCATGTCGGTTATGTTAATTGAGTTATCGAGATTTGATTTTATCGGGTCGCGTATTTCTGGTGTGAAAATAATGAGATCATTTTGTGTAAGGACTATAAATAATAATAAGTTGGCGTGGAGTTTCCTTGTTAGGAAAGCTAGAAAAAAATCAATGAAGATTTTATTTATCTATCTAATTTACGAAGTTACAAAAAATACGATTTGGCTCAAGTTATCAACAATGTAAAATTATCACCAAAACATTTGAGGGGCATATCTTCAAAAACTTGTATTAGTGACCAAGTAAGGTAAAAAAAAAATTGCGCATAGGGTCAGTTCACACCGCGACGCGACGCGACGCGACGCTGCGCGCACATTTTAATAGAGCCACTTAAAATTGAATTTTATTAATTACATGTGAGAATTTAGAATACGTCGCACCACGCAGCGCTGCGTCTAGAGATGCCTCGCGGCGCGCTACGGCGTTCTTACAATGAAATTTTTATATTTTCATGTATCTATTAAAAGTGCGCGCAGCGTTGCGTCGCCGTGTGAACTGACCCTTATGCAGAATACACGTGGACAGTCCTCAGTGAAACTACAAATCTGACAAAATACAAAATACTGTGACATTTAATATTTTTAAGCATTTCTTTACTTCTTTGTTTAAGTTATTATTTTTATTAGCATATTTTCATTAGAGTTAAGGTGAATTGTAAGATGAATTGTACCTCAAGTACCTTCACAAAAATAAAATAGCAACGACTGGCGAAATTTGTTTAGGTTTTTAATTTTTCAATGGTTGTACAATATAATTTTTATAAAAACATTACAACAAAAAACTTAGTCATCCACATCCAATTCAAAATCCATGACAAGCCTCAGCCACGTTCTTCAAATCGCTTCTACAAGCAGCAGCCTCGTTTTCCTACACACCTGTCATTAACGGTGCAGCGCGAATTACGGGTGGCAGTCACGAGGAGATGAGAGCTATCATTATCCGGTACCATCTTCCAAATTTACCTGTTTTTTTTACAGCATCCGATGTTGTAATTGGTAATTGTGATTAGAACTTCGACGTGACTAGCGGTCTCGCATTCCTACTTCTGAGGGAACTTAACTGTTACTTACATACATACGCTCGCGCCTGTAATCCCTAACGGGTTAGGCAGAATAGAATAGAAAAAATATTTATTTTATAGGACATTCAGGATGCCACTTAAAACAAGTCAAGATTACATGAAATACATACAAACAAACATTAAAGGATTTAAATACATACTTACATATGTATTCGTTCTATTGACCCTACTGACTCTACGCCTATTCGCAAAGGTGCAGTCTTCCTTAGAGAAGAACAGGCAAGAAACTCTGAGGGTGCTCTTTTTAATCGCATTACAAATGTTCTTATTTTCTAATTTTAACTAATTTTGAAATGAGCAGTTCATTCCCATGGCTGCTTGTCAGTTAGGTAATCAGAAATTTTGTAATATCCCTTTTTACAAAGTTTTTGTTTAATTACTGTCTTAAATTTGTGTAAAGGTAAATTTTGAATGCACATGGGAATCTTATTATAGAAACGTATACATTGACCCATAAAAGAGTTCGTGACCTTGTGGAGACGACTGTCTAGTGGTCCTAGTATTAACATTGTGCCTATCGCTATTTTTCTTAAACAAATGTTCATTTTTCTTCACATATAAAAGATTGTCACATATATATTGGGATGCTAAAGTCAGAATATCTATTTCTTTGAATATTTGTCTAAGAGACATTCTAGGTCTCATTGGATAAATCGCGCAAACAGCCCTTTTCTGCAGAACAAAGATCTTATTGATATCCGCAGCATTACCCCACAGTAAAATGCCATATGACATTAGGCTGTGGAAGTAACTAAAATATACGGTTCTCGCGGTTTCAACGTCAGATAGTTGACGGATTTTTTTAACTGCGTAGGCTGCTGAACTGAGCCTGCTCGCTAACCTAGAAAACCACTTAATGCCACGTTTGACACAAATGGTGAGGGTTATTAGGTGAAACATGTTGTGTAATGGCTAACCCTGGGGTCAGAGTTTTCAAACCGCTCAATAGCCTTTTGGTTTTAACGACTGTCGTCAATGGACAACAGCCGGGACCGACGGCTTAACGTACCCTCCGAAGCAGTGAAATGCTCGTGATAAGTTGCCACTTTGGTCACCCATCAGGTTCCCTGCCTTTTAAGAATTTAAAACACCATTCAGTACATACATATTGTATAAATATTGGAGACCTCACACAGGGTAAACTATAAATGTTCTTGTAGTACATTCTTTCACTTTCACCACTATAAATAAATATAGGAGGCCTCACACAGGTAATAGGTCAATATCTATAAATATTCTTGTAGTTAGAGTATTTCTATTGGAAGTAACAAATACAGGTATAATATTAGGGTCAGGGAAAGCAAGGAATTATGAATATTGCCTAGTTTGGCCAACCCTACTCATTATTCATAATCATAGGCTAGGAACTCTAGGCTAAGCACCTATTTTAAACACTAACTAAATAATTGTGAAAGTAATAAGTTTGTTGGTTACAATTGAGCGTTATGTTTCATAAACATGGAACTGTAGAACTATTGCTAGGACTATTGTAAGAATAATACAATTTCTACCAGCTGTGATATTTTTGGAGATAAAAGCTATTCCTTTAAAGCTTCCATCAAAAAACAAATCCTTGGTCTTAATTGTTTAAAGTAGCTCACCCATGTTTAATTTTCAATACTATGTTTTATATGTATAATTTAAATGTAACTTTTCATGTTGCAAATTGTTTTCCTGCGACTGTTTTATTTTTCTTTAAGGTATAATATTAGGTACTATGTTCTCGGTACAATGTTACTTAAAATTTTTTGAATGCGGTTGTCGCCTATAATTGGGTTACCATTTAGCCTTTTTTTATAAATTTGTGCCATTTTAATTAAGAGTTGGTGTGTAACTTGTTGATGATCTATTAAATAAAATAAAATAAAAATAAAAATTTGACTGTTTCCTGGTTTTAAAGGGACATTATTGTTTTTGTAAAATGTCAGTTGCTTACTCTAGTCAAAAATAGAAAAGTATACACCGCAAGGATATTGTCAATCCATATTTATTCGTGATATTACAATTGCACGAGTGAAATTATATCTACACGAAACTTTGTCGACCGCCTCCATTAAATGAGGTTAAGTTGGTTAGGTTAGGCTATTTTGGGCTAAGTTAGGTTGGGTTAGCATACAGTGACACTATCTAAAAGTCGGTCAAAGTGTAAGAAATTGAAGCAATTGACAAAGTTTCGTGCATTGTAGTTTCACTTGTGAAATTATTATATCACGGGGATGTTGCGACAGATACAAACTTTATAAAGTAACTAGCTTTCCGCCCGCGTGGGCTATAGGTTATATCGTGCCCAGCTGTGGGATAAAATGTAGCCTATGTCCTTTCCCAGGCTCTTATCTATCTCTGTACCAAATTTCATCCAAATCGGTTCAGTAGTTTAGGTGTGAAAGACAGACAGAGTTACTTTCACATTTATAATAATTAGTAAGTATGTAGCAAGCATTGAAGGATGTTCCAATGCATTTATGAATGTTATTTATGTTTGTCGGGCGTTTTTAGCATTTAGCCTCTCGATTATTTTAAGTAACGTCAATATAGAAACATATATTCTGTATTCTATATTTCATATATTCTATGAAGTATAGAATATATGTTCTATGAATTGTTTTACTTTGACTTTGATTTGGCTATTGTGCGTGACACTCAAGGGACTTATGTATATAGAAACATATTATTAACACATTTTAAATTTATTAAGGTCAAAGAACGACCTTATCAAATACCTACTATCAACAACTAAATTATGTTATTAATTTTAAATTATTAACACTAAAAAACATATATATCGACAGAAATTTGTAGTAATCTCGAAATTATCTAGTTTTATTTTCTTTGTATAAAACTAGTTTTAGAAAATATAACAGCGGGGAGTCGAATACTCGTTCTAATATGTATTAAATTAGCGACAAAAAAAACACTTGAGCTTTTTTTTATTTTAAAATGGTGTTGAGTAATTTGAAACCTAAAAATAAAAAATATATATATGTATATTACGGAAGTTAAGAGATAGTGAACTTCTAGTTGTCATAAACTTGTACAGAAACGAAAAATTCAAAGCACAAAAAATAATTACATTGTATATCTAATAATCGACACTATATGAGTTAAAAATTTAAAATGCTTATGTAATTCACTATTTTGACTTATCTTAAGTAACATTCTAAATCTTCTATGAAATAAAGCTATTTTGGTCTCTGACTTTGACAACTTTTACTCAGAAAACATTCTTACTAATTTATATTCACACATTGCGTAGTACAACCTATGGAAAGCAGTATTATATGCGGTGTATATTTTTATTAGTAAGGCAATTAATAAATAAAAACATTGTGTAAGATTCTCATAGAAACAGATACCCTGTGGTTTTCCTAAAAAAAAATGACTTTGCTCATAAAACAATTGCTAGCAAAAAACTATCATTTAAAACTACAAGCTCATCCCATGTAATACAACCTAAGAAGCCTTAAAACAATATCTAATTAGGTTCCATGAAAGCTTGCCCATCATTAATTCTATACTTATGGAAAAACCGCGGTGACCGCATGGTGTCATATTTTCTTCCGCAAATAAGTGCATAGATGCGTTCGGTGAATTCTATTGACGTTGAGCTTCACTTGTCAGAATGCATCTTTAGATGTGTTTCTTGTATCATACGTATACATACAATGTTGAATAAATTAAAAGATATAAAATACATGGGATTGGCAACAATTAGTGTTAATATTTGGGCACGGCACTTCAAAATTTTAATTACCATTGCCCCCTACGTTCTCAGCTTCTAGTATGACTATTACATAGGAGGCAATGGTAATGCAATTTTTCCATGCAGTTTTCGAATTTTAAAAAGGCTCGACGCTAAAATTTAAAACAATTTTGAAACGGCTAAACCAATTTTGATCAAATATAGCTATAAATCGTCTTGATTACGTCAGCTCAGTCCATTCTTTCACGAGTTACGATACTACAGACAGACACATAGGTACACAGAAACACAGACATACAGATACGCAGATACACACGCCAAACTTATAATAGCCCTCTTTTTTGTCGGGGGCTAAAAACCACTGCTTCCGAAAGGATCAACAAACAAGTTGGTCCGATTAAACCTCGAAAAGATTTCGAAAAAATACATTACTTCTCGCCTGTGTCCTACTACGGTAGGCAGAAACACAAATTGCCACTTGGTAATTCCTCTACAGTTATATTATAATTAGTGTAATACAATCACCAAACAAATCGATCGAGAAAGTTCACTTTCAAAGTGATACCAATTAAACCAATTAATTATAAAGAAAGTGATTATCTTTGGCATTCAGGTCAAGTATTCCGTTTATTTTTTAATTACTCTATGATCCTTGGTTTCGAATATCGACTGTAATTTAAAGGGGTTAAGGTTGAAAGTGAATGTGTAAGGTTCAGAGCTGTGCAACTAATGGGTCTACAAATCCTTCTGGGAGCGGCCCTGGTATTGTCCTTTCCGAGTTTATTTTTGTCTTTTAAACCAATGTCCAGTTAGGGTTGCCACTTTTTTGTACTTAATTTATGATTCTTTTTAAATTGTGGTTTGGGTTAGGTTGACCTCAATTTTGACGAAGGTCTTAAATAAGATCGACATTGGAGCGATTTAACAAAGAGAATTCCTATTGAAGCTCTGGCACTCCCACGCACTGGTGTCGTGGTGTCGTACTTCGATAGAAGGGTGGTTTTACTGATACCTTTACTGAACCTACCACATCTCATGGTACTGTGGCGTAGCTCTGAGGAAGCTGGTGACTGGGCCATGGAAAGTCACTTGATCAGTTTACTTCATTTATTAAGCGAAACCTAACCTTCACGGCTAAAGCCGCGGAAGGTAATGTGTCAATTCATATATAAAGGCGCCAAATAATCCGAATTACTTGAAGTTGGAACCATTGGCTAAAGGCTTTACAAGAAGATAGTAAACGTAGAGGTAATAGAACCTCTACAGTACCATAGGATACCACCTCAGATTCAGAACCAAAATGAGGTTTATTAAGATGGATAAATAGAAAGCAGGTTTTTGCGTAGAGTTACTAACAACTCAAAAAACTAACCGTATCCATCCTCATAAACTTTCTCATTTATGAATACACCAGCTTTTCGCCCGCGGCTCCGCCAGCGTGGACAACAGGTTATATTGTGCCAAGCTGTGGGATAAAAAGTAATCTATGTCCTTTTCTTAGGTCTAATCTATCTCTCAGTAGTTTAGGCGTAAAAGCATAACTGACAGACAGACAGACAGAATTACTTACGCATTTATAATGTTAGGGGATTATTAGAAGGATTCTACTCCGTTATGAGAGGTGGGTTCTGTCTTTTGCAGCAGAAAATAAACGGGTTTTATAAGCTTATACTGCTTAGGTTGCCTGGAAGAAATTGCTACTAAGCAATAAGGTCGCTTTGTTGTACACTGCCTATTTATTGTCATGTTTCTGTTATTGTATTGTGAGTTCAGACACAGAGGCAGAGAATCTGATGGGTGGCCAAAAGTGGCAACTTATCACGAGCATTTCCGTGCTTCAAAGGGCACGGAAACACTCGTGTCGTTAAACCAAGTCAGAGGCCATTTGGCGGTTCGAAACTGGTGTCCACCAGGATCAGTCAAGTTTGCCACACACTTGGCTATACCTACAGTTTAAGGAAGGATAGGAATAAAATTGTATTGTATTGTAAAAGGACATCTCTACAAATTGAAATTCCTCAGTAGCAACCCTGGATAGCTTTTTCCTTTTTAACGTGGACAATTTTTAAATGGCTTATGTTTGATACCATTATTGTATGCCAATCACTCTGAATTACAATGTTCTTTGCCGTCCACCGAACTGAGCTAAAATATTTCAGTTACTTTTAATTTGTTTTTCCCTCTGTACACGGCAGATGTTCGTTTTATTCAAGTTTTATTCAGATGCTCTGACTTCTGAATTTAAATTATTTAAATATTTCGATGTGAATGTGGGTATAGGGGAATATATGTACTTCATTGTTAAGGAATGGGTTTAGCAGTTTTTGTCATCGTTTTGTTTGTAGATTGACATGGAATAGACATTTTTCTGTTCCAGGCAACGAGTATCATTTCCAAAAATATCTTAATAGCATCTAATAAATTGTGACGACCGCCAATGGGCCTTTTATAATTCGAAACGGCCCGGCAAAATTGTATTACCATTACCTCATATGTAATAGTAATACTTGAAGCTGAAAACATAGGGGGCAATGGTAATTCATGCCGTGCCGTTCGAATTATAAAAAGGCCCAATGCTTTCAATACTTACTCAATACTTGATTTGCCTTTTCACATTAGATTAGATTAGATTAGATTTATTTATCTCATAATATAGCTACAAATGTCAAGTTTATAATAAAATATGTTAGTCATTTCAGCCCATAATATGATCGTCAAAAATATAAATTATTAAAATTACAATTAATAATTTAAACAATGTCAAATAAAAATAAGAAAATAAATTAATATACAAAAGTATACTATCAAAAATGTCAAAAATAAAATAAAATAAAAAATATGTCAAAATTTATCAATTTGAAATTATTAAAAAATTGGCATCAAAATTTGATATCCAAATATTCTTTAATTGAATAGAATTCATTTTCCAATAAAAAGTTTCTCAGTTGGCAAGTAAATGTTTCGTCATTTCTTTGATTTCTCAAGTCAGCGGGTAGGTGTTCATAATAAGTCGGCCCAATCACACGCGGGTTCTTTGTAGCCATTTTAGTGCGGCGTGGTACACGCGCTAATCGGCCAGTGTTTCTGAGTTTCATTCTACTGTGTTCCAGACGATCGAATGAAGAGATGTTTCGCCTAACGAACATTATAATTTCAAACAGATACAACGACTGTAAGGTCATAACACCATGCTTCTGAAAAGACGATCTACACGACTCCCTTGGCTTTTTGTTCTCCAAAATCCTTATTGCTCTTTTTTGAAGAACAAAGACTCGGTTATAGTCAGTGGAGTCTCCCCAAAGAATTAGACCATAAGAGATAAGAGAGTGGATATACGCAAAGTAACTTTGTCTTAACATTGTTGTTGTAACAAGAGGCTTAAGTTTTCGTAGTGCAAAAGTCGCACTACTAAGTCTTGCACAGAGGGAATTAATGTGTGATTTCCAATCTAAATGCGAGTCAATTGTAAAACCAAGGAATTTGCAGCTGTCACACACTGGAATGGTAGGTATTACATTTGCTGGTTTTGGGACTGTCGTTCCTGTAAACACCATCACGTGCGACTTTGATTCATTTAGCAACAGTCCATTTGATGTAAACCATTTTTTCAGTTGTCGGCAGGTGTTATTGACCTTAGTGTTCAGTGCGTCATCCGTTTGGTCGCAGATTATGACAGTTGTATCATCAGCGAACAGAATAGTCAATCCATCAGCAATAGAGGATGGAAGATCATTAATAAATGTCAAAAACATGGTATTCCCCAGTGCTGATCCTTGAGGAATTCCGATTGTAACGGGACCTGCCTGAGATCGGAGTTTTTGTCCATTTGCTGATACTTCTACAGTTTGCTTTCTTGCTGATAGGAAAGACTTGAATAGTTCATGTGGTTTTCCGTCAATCCCATAGTATTTTAGCTTGTCTAATAGAAGCTCATGGTTTATTACATCGAAAGCCTTTGAGAGATCACAGAAAATGCCAGCAACCTTGTATCTATCATCAATCCCTGTTAGTATACAATCCACGACTTGTTGTGCAGCAGTGGTTGTGGATCGATTTTTCCTATAAGCATACTGATTATCTGATGGTAAATCATTTTTTTCTAAGTGTCCTACCATGCTTGATGACAATACGGATTCTATTATTTTAGATATTGTAGGTACTATAGTAATGGGCCTGTAATTGTCGACCATTGTTTTTTCGCCTTTGCCCTTATATACAGGACAAACCCGTGTATTTTTCAAAATATCAAAATATCGAGATAACACATTATATGTAAGTAAAGTATTAAAACAAAAAGTGGACACTGACCAATTCCCGCGCAAACGAACCATTCACATTTAAAATTTTTCTTAGGTACAATTTATTTAAACTTAATTTCAAAAAATATATTTTATAACAGGCCCCAATTTCTACGTATACTTATTTATTTATATCCTACAATATCTACATATTTAATATCTATTTCAAACGTTGAATGGCAGAATCGGACAAATGAATAACACATTTTTCTTAACATTTAAACTTTTCTTTATTCGCGCAACACCTCCAAAAACTCATCAGTTTTATCTAAAAAAAAAACATCATACGCCACCGCCGCACTTAACCTCTAAATTGAGACATTGCCATTTTAAAAAGTAACACCTTTTGACTTTTTTAAAGCCTCTTGAGTACTTGGGAGTGTCTCATAAATCTTATTGTGACGGTGTTATCTCCTATAGTGAGGTAGCAGATACAACAAGTGTCAATATTGGTGATTTAAGTATACAACAACTTAAGTAGCCCGTATCGATTCATATTTGAGTGTTACGTTGAATTGGCAACTTTTATTTTGTCCTGATTCGTAAAGTTATATCATTTTTATTGCAGTAATATGATTTAAGAACTTAAATAAATATTTTTATAATCTTTCCAGCTTTCTGCTCGGGACTTCATTCCCGTGAGAATTCTGGAAAATTTTGTATCCTAAGTTACTCAGGATTTTAAAGGTGAAATAATTTTTGAAATCGGTCCAGTCGTTTTTGGGTTTATTCGTTACAAACATAGGAAAATTCGTTCCGTATAATTTAAAAATTTTAATAGGTACCTCACATAGAGTTTTGAATTTTGTTTTAAATGTTTAAACAACGAGTGTGTTAAGTTCTGGTTTAAAATGTTAACAAATTTTTAATTAATTCTTCAGTATCTCTAAATTCACAGCTAGGTATTAATTAAGATTCTAATTTAGGATAAGTAGGTATTTTCATGTAATAACTTGACACCTGTATCATAGTCAAGCGTGCCCCGAATGAAATTGTATGAAATTGTATAATATGAAATTGCCATTTTTCATACAACATTTTTGGAAAACTGAATTTGCCATACTAACGTTTTTGGATTTTTTCTCGGGAATGCGAAATCCAAATTTAGCAAAATTTTTTCGGAAGGTTTAACAATTTCATCATACTTACTTTATTGAAAGTTGTAACTGTAACGACGGTACGGAAACGGGCAACGGATGGAACGAGCTATATTTGAGCTTCTTTTTCAGCAAATAAATCTAAAGTAAAGTATTAATTTGACTCAATATCTCCGTTATATGGCCAAGTTATATGTAAACAAATACAACAAATCAAAAAAACCAAGAAAATCGGTCTAGCCGTTCTCGAGTTGTAAGTGTTCGAACAAACCCGATTTTGTTTTATATATCAGGACTATTTTATTTAAACTTTGTTATATGTATTGTTTGAGTGCAGTGCCCTAACAGGGTTTCATGTTGGAACTACTTTTAGACTGTAAGAACTATTGTAACACATGAAAGCATGAAATAAATAAATAAATAGTATTCAAAAAAGGTTTTAAATAAAAAACAATTTTATTAATAGCTGTTCAATCAAATAAATTATAAATAAAATAAAGCTTGGGAAAAAAAAATTCATAGGTAAAGACTTACTATTATAATAGGTACGCGTTTCTAAGATTTATTTAAGCAATACAGTCCTGAAAAAATACTAAATTACTCCATTAAAGTGTCGAAATACAACGTGTGTGTCTTTTGGCGTGTCTTATCGAAAATCGGTTCATTAAAAAAGTACGAGCTCTGAACCTTAGGACAATGCTGACCTTCGGGATTTAAATAAGGGGCCAGCACTGTAATGAATCTTTCTAGGAGGGTTTGAGTTATCGATACTTACTGCACAAGTGCTATAAATAGTACTTCAGTCCTCATTTGTGCTTTATTGAGTCGCCAGCTTTTTATTCGCGCATTTTTGTTTAACTTATTTCTCAGTCTTTGTTTAAATTGTAGTTTAAGCCTCATGATTATAAATATATTAGTAAGTTTATGTTATTTTTGAAAACTCTCTTTATTTTTTTGTAGTGACGTGACGTGTCAAAAAAAACAGCATCATTTGAAGGTCAACTATAAAACCTGTGAAATATATTATGTGAACCAGATAAGTTAAAGGTCTTTGTAACCTGGCCATAAACACCAAAATAAAAAGTATAAATAATATGTAATGTGTAGCATTATGATAAGTTGGTACATAACTTTCTTTTTTTGGTATAACGCTACACACTCAAAGGCCTATACTAAGGTTTTTCCTTGTATCGTAAGTCCCTTTGGAATATACACAAAGACCAACACGAACTCCCTCGAGAACAAACATTTGATTTTTACACAAATATTTTCCCCGACTGGGAATTAAATCCATAACCGGTCGATAAAGAGGCCACTACCACTCGACCAAACCCGCCATCAACAAAAAAAAAAACAGTTGGATATTATTTTCATGTAATACAGAAAAATACGTAATTCAATTTCACAAAAAGGATTTTTCGACACCATTATCTTACCATCAAGCTACTTTCTTATAAAGTACAAAAGTACAGTCACTAAGTTAAGTTCTTAAATCTGAAATTTAAATTCGCAAACTGAACATTTTTGAGACACGCAAAACAGTTCTCGGAACCGCACAATCGGACAGACAAACTTTATTATTATTGGCCCTCCTGATTGATGAACAAACCGACTGAGCGAAATTGAATACATGTGCAAAAGCCCCTGAATCGCTTATGGAGAAAGAGAACAGTTTATAAGGATCTTGTTGTATGTTTTGTACTGTTTTTTGGCTTGCAGATTTTTAAGTAGCTGATGGTAGCTTAAGATGAGAGCAAATAATTTGTGTTAACCGTCTTACTCGAAAAACAAGATGGCAAATATTGACGGCGAAATTTAAGATGAGAATTCCTAGGAAATCTTTGAAAATTATATTAAAATCCTATTTTGTATTAAACAAAAAGTGATTAGATAAATTCAAGGTTGAAACAAAGGTGGACTTATCCCACAAGTGAGTTTCTTCCAGTCAACGTTATTAAATACTAAGATTTAGAAATGAAGTTCTGTAATGTTTAGTTCTCAAAGCACGTGGCATCAAATTGTTATAGATGCGGTGATGTTCTGTATACCCTAGTAGGGATTATAGGCGTGATTTCATAATTACTTAATATCAAGATAAAAATAAAAAGCCTTTTTTGTCCTGCAAACTTTCACGAGTTTTCCCAAATGTTTATAAGATGAGTTTTTAATTAGTTTTAGTTCCTTAATACTGCAAAACTTTGCGTTAGTTGAAATATTGTTCAATAATACAAATAATTATATGCAAAATTAAAGATTCCTTACAAAAATCAATAAAAGGTAACCAAAAAATAATTTCAAGCTAATTAAAGGCGATGTTGCTACTTTTTATTTTATTTTTTTACACGGCAACACTTACGGTCCCAATTTGTCTCATGTTTTTGATTGAGACTTTACAAAAAGTTTTTTTTTAAAGATTTCGTGAGGACATGTTTTATTATGAATTTATTTTAAAAGGGAGAGGCCACCACGATCCCCCAGGGGATCCCAGTGAACTCATTGGTTCATCAGAATCCCCAATATTTAATTTAGGTATAGAGTGTTTTGTTAAGATCTTCTACGCTGGACTGAAAGTAAAAGAAAAACTTAGAACGTGTCAGCTTCCAACTCTTTCCAAGCATACTGCAGAAGCTATAAGTGGGACACGAAGGCTTTTTTAGTTGCCAGCTTTTCGTCGGCAAAATGCTGACAATCTATCATCACTAGAATACTCTATTAACAAGACTCAGAATAGATGTCAAATGTTGTGTTTAATTCTTGGGAAAAGTTTTCCGCTGTGTGGTGATCGGTTGAGAATAACACCACCCCATCTCTTTCCGTGGGTGTCGTAAGAGGCGATTAAGAAAACACAAAATGAGACCTGCCTCCTAGTAATCCATCCCAGGCAACGACACTTAATTTTTTTCTGAATCTGAGGTGTCGTCCTATGGTCTCATGCGGTGTGGTAGGCTAGGCTCTGTAAAGGGCCGTCTGGTTCGCGACCACCCTCCTACCGAAGTCCGACGCCAAATATCTCGCTGTGTTCCGTCGGTGCGTGGGAGTACCAGTGCCTTAATAGGCATTTTTTGGGTTAACTTGCTCCATCGTCGTCGACCTCATATATGACCTTGGTCAAGATTAGGGTCAAGAGCTAACCCATCTCATAATAATAATAAAAAATGTTGTTCAGTTTCATGTAGAATTCCCTTTAAAGTTCCCCCCTATAGATACCAAAAACAACAAAAAAAATCTTCTTCCTAGCGTTTAGTCCAGTTTCTCATTCGGGGTACGCTTAACCATGATCCAGGGTTTGGCAGGTCAAGTCATTACAGTGGAGCGACTGCCATCTGACCTCCGTGACACAGCTAACAGGGGAACTTGACCGGATCGTACCATGGTAACCTATTCAGTCGCCTGAATGTGCAAAGTTTCCTCATAATGTTTTCCTTACCGTAAGAGCATCAGTTGGTTTGCAACTAATGTACAGACAGCAGCATGTCAGGTTACCCATTTGCGCTGCGAAAACTAAGGGCGATAAAATTTATAGCCTGATGTGCTGACGTGTATATATCTCGGAAAACGAGTCATTTGCACATGGCGGCACTGGGGTTTGAACTCGGTACCTCTCGATCACGAGTCGAGGTCTACTACGAATCCCGATAGTCGACCGAAGTTTCGATTGTGACCCTACTCTGAACTAATATCGGATTCAAGTCATTCGTTCGGCAACCATAGACAATGTTCGGACGTATTGTAGTATTGACCCACACTATCGATAGTTTTACAAAATATAAGTTTTTGTTTCGATATAACATTATTTACAAAAAACAGGCTAATATTGTATTTTAATAAAAGGAAAATACAATTTTACCTTTAGTTTATCAATTCTTTTTAAGATACGTGTAAAATTTCCTCAGAAATCGTCAATGAAATTGTTGGCTGAATGAAATATATGTTTTTGCCAGAGCGACTATGAAATTTAAAAAAATAAGTGACAGAAGCAACATCCGCTAGCTGTTAGACCACCGATGCTCCGCTAACAACAATGAATCGAACTATATCATTATGTAGCTCATTCTTCTCTGTGTTACATGTACCTTTCAATAACCCTATTAATTCTTCGTCTACATTACACTGGACTCCTGTTAGAATGTATCTCTGCCTACGATACTCATTTGCTTAGACAATAAGTTCATAAAAGAGACCGCATGGTTAGGTTATCAATTCTAATGTGTATTGCTCTGGAAGTACCACCGAGTTTAAAGCTAGAGGTCACGCAATGCAAATGATCTTACCAGCTAGCCTAACATGTGCGCTGCGACATGTTTTTTTCGTACCTTTGTACTTCATTCCAACCTGTCTTTCTACATGTAATGTAGGGTGTCCCTTATTTTTCAAAGTTTTAATTTTACAACGCATAGGCTATTATTTTATTCATTTGTACCTAAAACACCCCAAAACATTTTTTTGTATTATTCGGAATAGTGCAACCCGTGCCGACATGCGCGGGAACATATTCATACAAGTAGCATCCAAGGAGCGGCGCACGCCCGCTGTTATTGTCACTTAGTCTCGGCTCATCGGGTAATTAGCGCGCACTGTTTTATTTTTTAAAGATGTTAGTAAAACTAAGAAGCAATAAGAGAAGTATTTTCTTAATTGGTGAATTAAATCACCAAATAACGGGTGCCAAATTTCCGTCTAATCAGCAAGTTCTTGCCGTTCTGTTTTTCAACATACGCAAAGTTAAGTTGACTGTTAGTGTAAGTGCCAACCTTGTCATTCGAGAGTACATTTCATTCCGGGAAAAGGCGAGAATACATACCAGAGATTACGTGCTTTTAGAGCAAAAACTAAAAAGAGAATTGTTACTCTTTGCCTGTCGCCATCATGTTTACGAACTGGTGCTCAAAAGTGTGTTTGAATCAAAGATCCCACAAGTCACTAGCAGTTCTAATATTTTGCTGTTCAAAAAATGTAGAGACAACTGGAAAAATATTAATCCTAGCGCCATTGAACCATGCACTGAGTTTGTCCAATAAGTAACATGTTTGTGAGGCAACTATTAACGAATTGGTGACGTTTTTTAACAGCGAGCTGGCAAAATCGATTGTACGATATGATTATCGAGAACTCTTCGAGCTGTCTGTTTTTTTTCTGGGTGAAGACAATGAACACAAAATAAAAATCAGACCTCCTGACACAATGGATAGCAAGAGCAATTTATTATTTAAAAATATATTTGTTGCAGTCACAGTTAAAAATGAGCGCTAAAGATAAACAACCTTTACAACATGTTTGTCTATTTGTTGTGGCAGTTTATGTTAAACCCTGGTTTGGATGCAGTTTGGCTCTAAAAGCGCGAAATCAAGATTTGTATTTTTGAAACACTTTAAAAGATTATGAAGAAGTTGACAAATTGTTTTCCGAAGCGGCTTTAAACAAGTTCAGTCAAGACTTGTTGTTCTTGTCAGAGGAAATAGCCATCCTATCAATTTTTGATGACAAAATTGATGAGCAGACCACACTCAATATTGTAGAAAACTTACAAAGAGAAAGTTTCGGTGATTCTAGAAAGAGATATGTTCCATCGAAGGAAGAGATGTGTGGCTCTTTATACGGTAGGTAGTAGTGTTTAACCCATGATTTAATTTAGGACTTATTCGTTTTATTTATACTAAAACTACTTTGTTACCTTATTTTAGTGAAATCTCTGAGATATTTCGTTTCTGTCAAGAACAAAGATGTTTTTTTATCGAATGAAACTTGACAGCATTTTCCTTCAAGAACGTGAATCTTTGTCAAAAGAAAATGCGGCGTTCGTGGAAGCTAAACAAGAAGGTTTGAAGCTTAAAAGTAGTAAATGACACAGCTGGAAAGCTGTTAAATTTATTCAAGAATTCCACGGTTTGATTACTGCAGATGAAAAAAAGCAGTTCTTATTACGCTGTGTACAAGAACATAGGAAAATGTATCCAGACTGTAAAAAAGAGACTGAAGTAAAAATATCCAAATTAATATACGTTTCATATATTTCTATATATAAAACAATGTATATTTTTTGAAAATACAATAACGGCACTATATAAGTTGTGTTTTCATCAACATTTCTGTAACGAAATGAATTTAAGTGATGATTAATGGCTACAAATTAAGAGATACTCTATGCAGCTACTAGTTTTCCGCCCGGGACTTCGTTCCCGTAGGACTTTGAGAAAATTATGTAGCCTATGTGTTATTCCAGTGTGTCAGCTACTTCCATATAAAATTTTATCAAAATCGGTCCAGCCGTTCTCGAGTTATAAATTTTCGAACAAACCCGACTTTTTGTTTTATATGCTAAGATTTTATAAAACTTTGAGCTCCCGTCGGCACGGGTTTAAATAAACTTAGGAAGTCGAAATTTTGTATTCCGGCAACTAATAGACTAATAAACACAATAAGAGGATATGCGTTTCAATAATGAGAAAAAAAAATTTTTCGTCCATATAAGGGACACCCTAATGTAATGGTTAGAATAATATGTGTGAGCGACGTTGCAGATCTCACACAGTCGCTGCTTAAGTCATCTGTAAAGATACAGAGGCCTATGATGATGATAAGATTGGAAAATACATGACAAAGTTATGTCAAAAGCGCATTAGCTGTTGCAAGAGCGTCAAAATATGCCAAATCTTGTGAAAAATTACAATTTTCCATAGGCCATATTTTAGATTTAAATGATGCTTAGGCTAGACAAATATAAGCCATTTCATTATTTACACCTCAATAATTTCCTCTACAATATTTGGGCTAAACAGTTGTTGATGAATTTTTTCTACGACCTCAGTTAACTCTCAAAGTTGCAATGGCATGCGATGAAGTTCTTTACTTTGCTATTAATAGATTCCTAATATTTTAAACCTCCGATAAATGCTGCCACAGTCACGCACATAGAAGCAAGACTATCAATTCTCTAGAATTAAATACCTTTAATTAATTACGAGGCTATTCTAAGCAATTAGTTAGGCAACCTTTGTTGCAATGGATAGTTGAATACTATTTACTATGATACCTTGACTTACGGTTGCGTTTCATGTACGTAATATTCTGAGAAAGTGCCTTCTGTCACTTATGTTACATACATACAGGGCTTTAGGTATCTCTCTTTCAACCTGTCGAGTGGTTAACTAGTCCATAAAACTGAACAACTTCCCCAAGGAACATATAGATCAAAAAACGAAAAATTTTTTTTTATCTCCCATACAAAACATATGCAGATGAAGTTTGTATAGGAACTCAAATTTTTTTTTTCGTATTTTGACCTATGATCAACCTATAATCCTTGGCAGGGTAGGCAGAGCATCATATTGGTTCTTAAACTACTTAACGCCACATTCGGCATATTTTCTTAGAATACTATTGAAGTAATACATTGAAGCTCAGGCTTTCATCAGATCCAGGGCAAATTAAAATAAGTTTTCCTTTGAGTCGTGGGTCCCTTGGAACATACATAAAGAAAGACACCAACACCCATGATCCGAGAACAAACATCTTCTTTTTACACGAATATTTGACCCGACCGAGAATCGAACCTAAGACCCGTCGATCAAGAGGCAGGATCACTACCTCTCGACCAAACCGGATCATTTGAGTAGTTTCATTCCATTTCTTTAAGTATTGCATTTTCTAACCACTACCTATCTCCCATAGATGTCAGCAATGGACCCTGATTGCGGCGTCAATGCCATCGTGAACTACACCCTCGGAGAAACCACAGCCAGGACCCAGTTCTCTGTAAAGCCTGACTCCGGGGAGCTCTGCATCATCTCTTCTTTGGACCATGAAGCTACCAGCGATTTTGAGTTCCCAGTCATCGCCACAGATAGAGGTATAAACAGTCTTTAATATTATTTTAATGTTTTGTCATCAGCTTAAAATATAAAATCATAGAGTGAAAGATAGCGTTCGATAAAAGACTTTAGTGATTCAGGAATCTACGTTATGTTACTTATAGAAAAATAACCATTTACAAATATTTTTTGTTTTTTAATTACAAAATATTAATAAAAGTAAAGTGTGGATCACAGTGAAACGCGGGGTACAGTAAAACAAACGCAATATTTTTAACTTTACCAAAATGTTATTGGAACTTATTACACTGGTGTTACAAAGCATTAATTGCTTCACAAGCTAATATAATAGATTACGATAAAATGTTGGAAAAATATCAAAATGTTGCGTTCTTTTTACTATACCCCGCGTTTTATTTGGAAAAAACTTAAAAAGCATTTAATTCCCTTCAGATTTTCGTTTCTCTTAAATAAAAATTAGTACTATGCTTTTTTCTTGGTACAGCTACCAGTCTTCGTAAACCTTTAAATCCCAAACATTAAAATAAAGTCATCCAAATAAACAAAACAAGACGGCCGAGTAAAAGTATAGACATGTCGCGGCTCCCATTGCAGCGGAATAAAGCAGGGCCCTGATTCTGTAACTTCAGTTGTGTGTCGATGGAATGGAGGCCATTTTATCTGTTCAGGTGGCGAAATTAAGAACTATCCAAATTTTATACATCTAATGACGGCTGCTTCGACTGGTAGCGCCACCAACAATTGAATTTTCAGTTGCTAGGTAGTTTTCAATTTTACGTTCGGTTGGCGGTAGCGCTGCTGGTCGGGGTGGTTGTCAAAAAGTATATGAAAATTAAATAGTTCTCAATTTAGCCACCTGAACAGATAAAATGGCCTCCATTCCATCGACACACACCTGAAGTTACAGAATCGGGGCCCAGAATGGTTGTGCAACCCAAAATAAATTCCAAAAATGTCCCTCGCTGGCTTGACTTGATTTATGGAGCGAAAACCATCCAACTATTACCTCTTTTTCTTTTGCCAAGTTTCGACGCGACTTTGTATTGCCGACAGTAAGCGTTTTGGGTAACTACAGAAGTTTGGGATCAAAATACTGTGTAATATATGTTACTTAGCAGATGAACATCATGATTTGTAGTTGAAAGAAAGTTGTTATAAAAATAGAAGTTGGATTTTTGTCTTTGCCGAGCTGATAGTATTTAATTTTCTTTATTAAGGAAAATATATAGCTATGCAGTACAAAATACTTATCCTTACATAAATTAATCCATCAGCTAGTACAGTTGTCACAAACGGATATATCATTATATGTTGGATACAACAGAGAAAAGTTAACTAAACAATTTAAATTAAATATATTTCTGTTTACCATATATGGAAACAAGTGACCACATGTTTTTAACGACAAGACCCAACAGAAAGTAAAATCTAATTAAGTTTATTGATAGCAAAAATAAATTGAGATAAACGCAAGTTAAAGTAATTACATCGAAATGAACTTTTAAACGCAAATGCTATTCTAGATGTCCACTATAATGTTATTTTATGCAAACAATGTAAATTAAATTGTATAGAAACATCCTTTTTCCGACTTCTTTATCTACATGCTTAGACAGATAGAAGAAAAATAATTACTTTATTTATAGATTAAAGGAAATAATTACTCTTATGATGTTTTTAAAGTAATTTTATCAAACCAGAATTCTGTAGGTAAAAAGTTTAATATTAAAACTATAGTTTACTATCAAATACTAAATTAAACATAGGTATAACACAGGTAAGGTAATTAACCTTTATAAAGTGTATCTCTAGAATATATATTTCTGTTTGTACGAAATTACATTAATATGTAGCCATAAAGTCGAAACTCGCGACATTCCTTTAAGTGAATGAACCGTGACGTGTTGCCTTTGTTCCCACAATAATAATAGAAGAAGCTCCTATTCCTTTAAATAGGGAAATACCTGTAATAATAAAAGGTCTAACAAGTTTATACTTGCAATATTATGTACTAGCTTTCCACTCGCTGCTTCGCCTGCGTTGACTACAGGTTATATCGTGTCCAGCAGTGGGATAAAATGTAGCCTATGTCATTTCCCAAGGTCTAATCTATCTCTGCACCAAATTTCATTAATTAGTATAAGCGTGAAAGCGTAACAGACAGTCAGACAGACAGACAGAGTTACTTTCGCATTTATTATATTAGTAGAGATTAGCGACTTCTTTCGTGTGAAAAAGTAGCCTATGTCACTGTCCAGCCCTTTAATCATCTCTGCGAAAAAACGACTTCAATCTGTTGGCCCGTTATTGATGAAAAACAAATAAACACTTTCAAATGTATATTCTTATTTGAAATAATTTTTCCGCGGTCTATTTCCAAGCTGCCATTTCATAAGTAATTTTGGTATTAGAGTTTTCCGATTTTAACTGTCTTATTTATTTATCAAGTAACGTAACAATACTTGTTTCTTGGAACGTTTTTTAATTCATTTTATAACAACTTGTTATATTAGTAAACCTTCCCTTTTATCAGCACAAGTAATTCACGACCAACACAGACCTTCAAACAATTATTTTATAATCTTAAGTCGTGTACACATTGACAACGGCATAAATCAGCCTGCTGTCAATTAAACATCGCATTACAACAATACACAAACAATCAAGGAACCAATTATTTATTTATTCGCAGGGGGCCTGTCTACGACTGCCATAGTGAAGATCCAACTGCTCGATATCAACGACAACGCTCCGAGCTTTACAGTCAAAGATTACAATGTATCTTTGAAGGAAGGAAGAGTTTCGTCTTCAGAGCCTATCGTCGCAGTATCGGCTACAGACGCAGATTCTGGTAGATTTGGAACGGTCACTTACAGAATTACAAACGGAAATGATAATGACATATTCAGGATTGACAGAAGTAGTGGAGAGATCTTTGTGACGAAACCATCTTTACTGCAGTCGAATGGAAAGTTTGATTTGGAAGTGTCAGCAACTGATGGTGCAGGGTCGACGGCAACGCAGAGTGCGATGGTTCACGTTAACGTGATGCCTGTTGGTGATGGTGTGGCGTTGTTCGATAAGCCGAGATACAACTTCCGAGTGAAAGAAGATGCGAAGATTGGAACTGTCGTTGGGAGCTTGAAGGCTACGGGTGGTACTCAAGGTTAGTGATTTTTGTATCTTACAAACGCTTGTCTAAATCTTGAACCATTCTTTAATTGTATTTATCAGATTATAATGAGAGCAGCTTATAAAAACAGATAATATATTTCCTAAAATCAAAATACTATCAGTATTAAGACAATAGTGAAATTTATATAAAAATACCATTTAAAATGGTGGTAACGTCTGATATGATAAAGAACCAATTCATAGAAAAACTAATTTTATTTACATGTTTAGCATCCAATTTAAATAAAACCAATTAACAACTACTAATGATTTCGATCTTTCTTAGAAACTTTTCATCAGTAAAACAGATACACTACAGGGTTTCGTAGAACACGAGGAATTGAATGACCAGTATCACATTCCGATAGGTAAAACATGGAATTCTTTTAAAGAAAGGCCCTTTAAACAAACAGTTAGGGTTACTTACAACGAAAATGACTTAGAAAAGGGCAAATAGTACTATTTAGAGAACCGTGAACTACCGTTCGATTCGAGTTACGTTATGGCTTCATTTTGCTTTAACAAATTTATTGAAATCGTGCTACGGATGTATGGTGCAAGAATAAAATGAAAAGCGGTTTTTGTGAAAATTTGGTAAATGCAGCACAGTACCTAATAAAAAAAACTAGATAGGTTACTTCAACATTTAAAATATGATTGACCTTATTGAGTTTAATAAAAAATACAAGCATTTCTGAAATTTTATCTTTTATATACTTGTTAATCAAATCATGAAGTAAGGTTTTTGTGTCTTTCTGATAATGACTCCTACAAACTGAATATTTTTTTTATTTCTTCAAGATATGAAGTTTCACCATATACTTAGTTAGTTAAATTCCAAAAAACGTTACATTTAAAATATTTAAAACACATCAACACGATAACAGTAGCACCCAATCATACGTTTTGACGACATATCTGCCTTATTTATGAAAGGTGCAAAAATATCGCGGTCATCATTAGTTTTTGTATTTTGCCATCAAGTGCAATAGAATGCGATTAACAATGAAATACAGCAATAAGATCTGTATTTCATTGTTAATAGCATTCTATTGCCGATGCTAATTATAAAAGTAGAAGACTTTTATCTACTATCAGGAGAGCTTTTCCACTAAACAATGGCGTCTCAATTGAGGTGGAATGATAATGGTCGCCATTCTATCCGTTCCGTCATTTTATCTGTTAAGAACTATCCTTTCATAACCTTGATAACGGCTGCTTTGACTAATGGCTAAGTACTCGTAGTTTGCAACATAACGTTCGGCTGGCGGTGGCACTGCTAGTTGGAGTGGTTGTCATCAAATGCATGAGGCTTCAATAGTTCTCAATTTCGCCACCTCAACGGGTAAAATGGTCAATATTGTCATTCAACCACCATCAAGACGCCATTGGGCTTTTTTATAATTTGAACGGCACGGCACGGCATTCAAAATTTGAATTACCATTGCCTCCTATGTTCTCAGCTTCTAGTATTACTATTACATACGTAACAATGGTAATACAATTTTGCCGGGCCGTTTTCGAATTATAAAAAGGCCCATTGATTAGTGTTATAGACGTCCTGGCCAGACGTTCATCCGCTACCTCTTCCCCTATATCCCATACCTTAAGATGTTCAAATGCCTATGCGCAAATACGAAATCGCCTATTGTCTTCCTTGATCACGATCGAGTGATTGGCGAGTGAACTTCTGCCTACTTCAGGGCTTTTACCATGTTAATATGTGACTTTAGTACTGTAATTACTTGACTTTCAATGCTGTTCGGATCTTGAATAGGATCATGCTGGATTCTCTGCCTTTTATTTGAATTTACTAATTTTATTTGCATGTGATTTCTGTTTGGAAAACCGCTTGCTTCTTAGGCTGTAATATATATGTCTCTTCTTATATTGGATGCTATCTAACAATCTTATTTATTTTAGCTAGTAGGCATTTCACTATTATTTAAGATAATAAAAATTTGACCATAGACTTGCAATGATCTTGACGTATAATTACAAATTCACATTAAAATATATTTCATAAAAAATTATATATCTTTGAGAGGTTAGAGTGAAGAGTGCCTCTAGTATTATATCTACAAAAACATGTTTTAAATTCTTAATGGATATCAGTCCATAATCCAAAATTATCATTTCAGATGTCTATATATAGTTTTCTTCGTATTTTTATATCTCTTATTTCATCTACTTTTATAATTTTATTTAGCTAACTGTTACCACAAATCTCCGTTACTTAGAAAGTCTGCAAGCTCATAAAAAAGTTCCGGAACAATTTTACAAAGTACAAGAGTGATATTTATCACTCCTCCCCCAAATAACCCTTAAACGTGCGTATCAATAAAATCTCACAGATCAATTAAAGGGATATTGCCTCGTACTCGCATTCTTTGATCTACCGTCTTTGGATTTTGTTACACCGAAGGTACTAATATTGAACAGAATGTTGAATTTGATCGGGAAATCAGTATCTATAATCCAGTTTAGAGATTTCTCCAATTTACGGATGACTCTGGGTGGTTTTTCTAGAGTACTCTATGTTGACGATGTTGTTATGAGTGCATTTTTTTGCTCAGTAATTTGTATAGAAACATGACAGTTTTGGTACTTGTTGGGCACAATGAATCAATCAACATTTATCATGGAATCACATTAGTTTTCTACGAAAGTCATTATGACAAATTACACATTTTTTCAACTCAATTTAATAATTTTTTAAGTAGATCCTAGACTTGAATAACTTAGCTTTCCAGAAAATAAGCAAGCTGTTATGGGAACTGTATATAAAAACTATAAAATTTGCTAATACAACTTACATTCTTACCTTGATTCATAACGGTGTAAGTACCACTATAGGGCGAAACAATCGCTTCCCTTTATTAACATCTACCGTAAGTCAGCCTTACTGCCTCCGCCCAGCTTGATTTTATTCCATACAACTATTGCTGGGTAACTCGTTCAATTTGAATCGATCCACGTTATATAACTGTTAGATTCGAAGAGATTATGTTTACTTTTATTGGGGTGAGCCTTTCGCCAACGATACAGCAAATTTTAAACTCTCGCATCCCAGATTTTAAACTCTCGCAGGTAAATATAACCATGAAACTAAAAAAAATTCTCCAGGGAACCTATATGAAATTTTCAAAAAAAATCTCACCTAGGCAGTCAGTTGATCTCGCAATTTCTATTGAAAGGGTCACATTTTGACTTATATTTCTTGGTGTGCCGATTACATCCTTAAATTTCGTTAACTTATTAAAAAAAAATGTTTTTCTCAGTAACTATTTATACGTTTAGGTCATAAGGTGCCGCTGACGATTTTTCTCATTCTGTGTAGGAGTTACGAAAATGTTAATGACTTTATAGTAGGCAACTTCGTCTTTAAGTATTCTTCCATCACACGAATACATTTTTTATTAGTTACGAAGACTAGCTAAAAGTTTTTTTTGTGGATGTTTTTAAATTTATTTTTATTAGGTAACGAGAATCTGGCGTCTACATACGCTCGTGACAGCCTCATAGGAGACCAAAAATAAGAGGAAATCAAGGAGCATTCCTAATTTACAAGACTTTATAACAGACTGATGTAAACATTTTGCTACGTTAACAAGAGTTTGGTTGAACTTGAAATCAACCAACTTTAATTAAATGTTCGCTAACATTATTCTAAGTTAAAATTGTTGTTTCGATCTAATATATTTGTGGGAGACATTAAAATTTATTTCTAAACAAAAGTCCCACGTTGAATAACTAAAATCTTTTCTGTGGTTAAGGCGAGGCGTTACCAGGAACTCTCATTTGAACATCGTTGGTAAATCAAAGCGAGCCAATAAAGCACGCCGCAATCTCACTCCGAATGCGTTGTATTTATACAACTAGACTTACTTGGAATTTTATTACACCGTAATGCCATCTATTTGTAAAAAAAAGTTTTTCCCGTTCATTGAAAAAAAATTTAAAAATTAATTTTGAAGTTATAATTAAATATTATTTGAAAAAAACAAGATTAAGGATTGTATAAAAGCTAATCCATCCACATACCTACCAGAAAATTACGACCTAACTGTTAAACAGCAGGGATCTTTCCTAAAACAAAACATCAATACCTTCTGAAGGCTAACCTATTTTAAATTATCAAAACGACAAGCCGTGTGAGTCCCCGGCAGAGTAGAATAGGACCACCCTCTTTCTTACCGAGGTGTCGTACAAGGCGACTAAGGTAAATATGCAAGCAAGTTCATCTGCACACAGAGAAGGAAAACTCTGCAATTATATCAAAACCCTCGCCAACCCGTCTGCCAAGCGTGGTGAGTATGGCATTTACCCCTCATGTTATTGAGGGAGGCCTGTGCCCCAGCAGTGGGGACGTATATGAGCTGATGAAGTAAGGAAAAACATTAGTGTGGGCCTTGAGTGTTATTTGTATTTTATTACCTAGCGGCTATTTGTATTTTATTTACCATGCCTATACACAATTAGAAAAAGACCAGTTAATAGACCAAAAATAAATCTCGTTGACTAACTTTAGGTTATGTAAAACTATTCATCTCAAAGCCAATACAATAACTGAAATAAAATCCATAACGCAACGTCACCGCTACAAACGCAACACAAATTTCAGAAAACAAATACGCATCAGGCACTTTATTTAACACCTAACTCCCAAACAATGCGTACTAACATCCTTACGGTGTGAGCGCAGCCCGCTGTTACAACCACGTTTATTCTGTAGTGAGTCGGAGGTCTGTAAATCACTGAATTGCGAGTTCTACCGTTACCCCGCGTGCACTTGCTATGAGAACTGCCAGCCCGCCATTGTGCGATGGCATACGCTGATTCATAGTCTGCGTACGCACAAATGTTAATTTCTTTGGGTTTTGGAACCTTGGAAAAATCTAAGGATATTATATTTGTACTAAAGTTATGCACAAACAGACTCCCATCAAGTGTCCAGAATAAAATCCTATATTGAGATGGAGAATTGTGGGAGTTTTGGTTCACAAATATCTTACAGGGTGAAAAGAGTATCAACTATCGCCAACTTTTCCTAGGAATTTGTGAGGATCAGTCAGTAGGACTCGAAGTTTTTGCTAAACAGTGCCAGTGGACAAAAGTCCCATTATTCCTTATCATGAATGGTGAAGGTATATCCGGCTCGTAGGACCACACACTATGTGTGGAATTGTTGATGAAAACACTGTTGTGCACTGTTTAACGTTTATTTGTCGTAAGATCACACACTATATTATTTTATTAACTATGTAAATTGTAAAGCTCTTGACGTGGTGAAGTAGAAGAGAAAAGATGGCCGACGGCTGACAGAACGGAAAATAAGTGTTGCCAACACAAGATCGGTTTATTATACCAAAAAATCACTGTTTGCCATATTTTTAACCCAGCTTAGCTAGCACGGCCCCGAAACTTTATTTTAATTGCGCGAGGGTACCACGCAGAGGCCTTTGGCATTGTCATTTCCACACTTTTTGATATTCGACTGCGGAACTCTTTATCGCGATCACGTTACACTTGCTGCTGATGACTTTGTCAGTCCTATGATGACACAGTTGTGACTATTAGCACTTTTTTCCGTAAGGATCATAGGGCGAAGAAAACCCTCATGCAATAGGTTGTAAAAGGAAATAAAATCCTTTCCAAGCAATTAGTAATATCGTAAGCCGCGTATCGATCGACATTGCAAATCAAATCTTTAGATTAAGAAGATATCGCTTAAAAATTATCTTTACTTTGTATTGGTTTCAAATGGTGCAATTTAAAGTTGATAGCGTTTTGCAGTGAAATTATCTCCACAGGTCTCTTTTCTGGACTTACCAGTTCACCGCTTGACTTGAAGGCACGATAGCTCAATTGGTTAGAGCACCAGGAGATTTAATCCTGGGGTCGTGGGTTCAAGTCCCATTTCGCGCCGAATATTTTTCTTTCCCTAAAACTTAATCGTCAGTACGCTTGAGTTTGACAATGATACAAGATTTGTCTAATTAGCACAGCAGATAAACATGTGACATAATTTTATCATATCGATATCGTTCCACCGTTTCATACTGGGGCTCTACCCTGTACTATTTACGACCGAAATTTCAAAGCGTCGAACGGCAGTACATCTATGTCTTGCTATACAGATGACAGTGATAGGTAGTGTCAATTATCGGCCGTCCGTCGATCGTACAGGGACAACAGCACATCATGCTATCCAGAACTGTCAAATTTATTAAATATATTTTCAATTTTATCTCCAAGCTTTAGAGTTTACTATCTATTATGGAAATTTGAAAGTTTGTAGTAACCTGATGTACTGTTGACTGTACATAGTACAAAGTAGAGCACCTGACTCTATGTGGTAGAACGAGAGGATGTGTACGACAAAATTATCTCACTCGTCTATGTTAGCCTAGGTTAATTGCATGTGTGTATGTATGTAGGTTTTTTTCAAACGCTTACAGAATAATAAAAAAGAAACATAGCTATAACGTGCAAAAGTGACCTTATCTCTGAAGGGATATCTACCAGTCCGTTAGAGAGGATGCAGTCTGTGACTTGAAGATAATCCTTTACAAAAAACATTCTTTTTTGAAATCAGCTTTTAGGAGTTTCTCGAGTTGATTCTTTTCGTAACTACGAAGAAGACAAAGAAGATTATCACAGTTAATTTGTAACTCTTATATGACTAATGTAAATATGAAATAATATCTCAAAAACCTTCACTCATGCTCCTTAACATTTCATGAATTAAATCCGAAACCCTAACAATATTATAACCTCCATTTATTTTAGTTATTGTGTAAGTAACACCTTTGAATTAACCTAGCCTAGCCTAACCGGTGTAGCCATTGACCCATGGTCCTTGAAATTTACTGCACATAATTCAATAAGCTTATTGACCAGCCTTATGCCAATATTATCTCTTATAACTTACACTACGTTCGAGCCCTGAGTTTAATTAGAAAGAGGTCCATAACATTTATGTTCAATGCACAAACGCACGCCCAGTCAGATTTATGACTTTCTGGCCCCCAGATAAACATCCATTAATTAAAAAAATATAATAAATTCGGACTTGGATGGACGTTGGAACAAACCCACCAATATTGCAAGTTTTTGTTCTTTTGACGCAAGGTATTGCGAATTTTATGGGTGTTTGGGGTCATAAATTTATTCATAAATAGTAAATTTTAAGCCTAATACAAAGTCAGCTAAATAGGTACAATATTTAAGAAATTTGGCTTATAAGTAGACATATCTTCCCCTGACCTTCAAGCTAGGATATCCCTGTGTTTTGAAGGTCAGTTGATTCGGCTCGAATATGAGAAAAGTATTGTGCCTGGAAGTACAAGTATGGTTAACTAAATAACATAACATCTTAGTACTCCAAAATCGTCATCCTCGACTACTAGTGGTGCATTCTACTGATCAAACCAACGAGGCTATGACGTACTACAACACGTAAAGGGTTTTTCTACTTGACATTGGCGACTTTTCTTTTTTAAAATTTTGAATAAAATATTCAGACATTGGCAAAATCACGCCAGTGTGGACGTGTTTTTGTCAAAAAAATAATTAATTAATTATGAATTTTATTGAAATGAACCTAATAGGAAAACCTATATACTTACGTACATACATAGGCAGATATTACAGCAACCCAAACACACTTATTTCGCTTCCTACAAATTCATAAATCTCTTCATACACGCTCGTCGGATTTGGGTAATGGGTACGCCTTGCAAGGGTTTTTGTAAGTACGACCTTATATCTTACACACCTACGTAAATTCACGCATATATCCCATTGGGCTGAGCAGAGACCACAGATTGCCACCATAATTGCTGTAACTACCTCAAATCGAAATAAGTAGAGCGCGAATAAAAAAAATATTGTTAAATGTTAAATTGTTATTAATTGTTGTTGTTTTTTGTTGTCAAACTTAGTTATTTGATCTCTCTCAGTACTACTTTGAGTTATAATAAACAAATTCGATTAAATCCGTTAGAATGAAGAATTGTTATTGTTATTTTATAAAAAATGTATAAATGAGCCAATAATACTAATCTTCATAATTCTAGCACGGCTTTGTATTACTATTGCTGCCTATGTCGCCTAATGTCACTTGTGACACTAGGAACATAGGCGTCAATGGTAATTAAAATTTTCCGTGCCCGGAAATTCTATGCGAATTATAAAAAGGCCCATTCATTCCATTTCTGACACAAGATAATAAGAACTCATAAAATTCAAGGCTCATTTTGTAAGTTCTTCATTTGATAAAGGATAATTTGAGACTTAAAATGGTTCGGTTCATATCTTTAATTATCTGTTATGGGGAAGAGAGTACAGTAATCTAAACTACAAATAGATTACTACACGATTGCGGAACATGCTATTACTGACTATAACTTAAATATTATCTCATTTTGAAGAGATACTTACACATACATTTTACAACACTATTTTAATCTATCCTAGTCAAAATGCAACTTCGCATCATCACATTATAGTGATGGGTAGGTACGCAACCAACTCATTAACTGATATGATCGGATCACTTTTAATTAAACGGAAATGAAGAATCGAACTTTATGACTCGTGCGTTTAATTGTAGATTAAATGATTCAGATCGACGATGGGTATTAAAACTTGTATATAATTGTTAAGTATCTAGAATCTTATGTAGTCAATTTTATGAAAACGGCTGAAAAGTTTACGATGCGGCTCTTTTTAACTTTTATTACCATCTAAGTTGATTAGAGGATATTACTTAACAAAAAAGATACTAGAATGATAGGAAATTGTATAAATGGTCATAATAATACATAATTTTATGGTTTTTAAACGTGTAATAAAACGTAAGCAATATTATATTTTCTCAAGAAACTGGAACTTCTACATTTATTTTTATTTTTATCGAGTACCACAAATGTGGGTTGCATTTGTGTCTGTCCAATTAAAAATATAATCAGTTTGAATTATTTAACTTCCAATGGTAAAAAACGTACAATAGATAGAATTAATAAAATAGTTAACAAAAAAATAAATCTAATAAGTCAAATAACCAGCCCCTTACCTTCCCTAGTGCAAAGGTTCCTATTACACTTGCGGCATTGCTACCTAGAATGGCAACGGATAACCTTTGCACCAAGTATGACCCAAAGCGGGGGTCACCACCCTTATTTCCGCGATATGTAGGAAACCTTATTATGGGCATTTGAGTATGTTTCTATGATTAACAAGGCCAACTGCAAGCATTTTTTGAAAAATCTGAAGTGTAACTTTAATGAATTTCAGTAGTCTGATAGCTCAGTTGGTAAAGACCTTGCCTACTAATCTAAAGGTGGCGGGTTCGATTCTCGACCAACACAATTATTTGGAAATCGTATCACGAGTCTGGGTTCTACGTATAATATTGTTTTATTTACTAAAAACAAAGTCTTTGAGTAGTATATCAGTTATCTAGCACTCATAGTACAAGCCTTGCTTGTTTGTAATAGATGGCGCTGTGTGAGTTTTTCAAGAATGTTTATTTTTATAATTAAGTTGTCTAATCCCTTCATGTTTCGAAGGGAGGTCCATGCCTCTAGATGGGGACGTATTTGGGCTGATAAAAAAAGAAAAAGTTGACTCCGTAAACCTAGATTAGAAAGTTAGTGCTCCGCAATCCTATATTAAAACACGTTAAGTTAAATGGGTATAATCATGGGCGTAGCCAAACCCCCCCCCCCCCGATTTTTTTTTAAATCATGATCATTTTCCTGCCCTTATCTCTCTACGAAACACAGTAGTATCGGCAATATCTGTTGTGTTACCTCCAAATTTATTTTCTTAAACCCTCCCTCGAAATAGAATTCTGGCTACGCCCATGGATATAAATACATTTTGATTTTGTTATTTTTGTTTTGTTTGCATATTATTTGTTACAATGTGTATTGTGTATTGTATGGTGTGTATTTCTATTCTATTCTATACTCAATAATTCGATTCAGAGTTAACTCATAATCTAAAGTGTCACATCCCTATCATGTAGTATGCATAATCTATACCTAGCAGTCTAATCAAATATCGATTTAACATATTGCCTGTTAGACCACACACTCAGAAAATTCATCATAAACTTGAAGAACGACTTATTTGTTCGTAATCAAGTGATCCGTTAGATTTTTAATCGAATTACTGGTAGTATGAGCTTGTTTGTATCAAAGTTTTTGTTTATAGGCCAAAAAAATGAGATAACTTCTTTTTAATTAGAATTTTTCAAATTATTTTTTATTTAACAGAGCTCCCTTTCAGAGTTTCTTGACTGTTCTTGTAGACTGCACGTTTGCGAACAGGGGGTATAGAGTTAAAAAACAAATGTATTTGACATTTGTAAGTCTTATGAAATCAATTACTTAAAAAAAACACAATTTGTTACGTTTTTTGATATAGAAGTTCAAATTAACTGAAAATATTAACGCATTTTTGGTTTGATGTAGGTATATTATACTTAAAGCTTTAGATTTAAATGTAACCTGACCGAATCGAACCAATTCACGCTTATTTTATAAATCTCACGGACAATCAGAGCTGCTACATTTTTAAATTATAATAATTCAATCACACCTAACTCGCCCAGACAACATCACCCAATCACCATTAAATAGGTTTCGAAAAAAAGAACAAGTACGCTTTCACGCTTTCTCGCAATCGTATAGGTCTGAAAATTTGAAATTCGAATACCCAGAAATCCTCGTTGGATTGTGCGCCCGCGTCGGCGCAGACCGAATAAATCCTCAAAGGTCAACCACCCTTTCTCTGGCGACAGTTTTTGCGAGGCTTCTTTTTTAAAAGTCGGTACCTCAATTATTTCCAACTTTTTACGCTCTTCTCCGGGGCGAAATTTACTCGATTTATGTGTTAAAATGTTTAGTATAGAACACTTATGTGATTACAATAATCACTCTGTCAAGTCGAAAAAATTCAATATGGTCCTGACACCCTTTTTACGCCTTTCGTCTCGTGCGTTGAACGAATTTTATTGCAAAATTTACTTATTTTCAAGCATATTTCTTAAATAATTCTAACTTAATCACTCGTAGAGAGATAGACACAACCACATTTGCGTATTGACTTTTTATGGTCTTTATTTTTTTCCTAGGTTAATTTTTAAATTCCATGTGACTCGAGAAGAAGAGTAGATTTTAGCAGATTCCATTCCCATAGATTCTGAACAACAAACTCAGCCATTTCCTGAGCGTGTTATTCAAAATACCTTCACAGATAATCTAAGGCGTTAGATTTAAATTAATTCATTAAATTAAATCTCGAAAGGAACAATTCACATAGGGAAGTCTTAACAACACTTAATTGAGCCTCGTGAGGGAGATAATCGGCTTGCCATTAATGATTTGAATTTAGAAGGGCAACATGCAGATTTATTTCGAAATGGTGGCCCAGTAAACCACCGCTCTAATGAATTAAGTGAGCATTCGACCCCGGCTTTAAGCAACCCTGACATAGCATTTTTATGACATAAAAAAATTAAACACTCTTTAAAATGTGTAATCCCAAGCTTATGATAATTTAACGACCAATCGTATTAACCAGTCATGAATTCATTCGAACACCTAAACCCGAAATTGGCTTACCGGCCAATGTCGCTAAGGTGAAATTCTATATAGACAGAGCGAAAACCTAAAATAGTGGACTGAGAAAAGAAAAAACAAAACTACCTGCTTTAAGAGACGAATCCTGTAAAATCCGAGCGAAAATAAGACGACGTTGCACATCACCGATTGTATAAAGAGAGGAGAGACAAAGGGATAAAAAGGGGGTGGAGTGAGGAAACGGGGAGGAAGGTATAGGACCAGTTACTCAAACAAAGACTGCCGGGCTTGTCCTCGAAAGAGACTGTATATCAATCTCGGAGCGTCAACGGATCTGCCCAAAACGCGAAGAAAAAAGTGAACGCAAAAAGCGGTCCCAAAAAAATTTCGACAATGAAGGGTTTAAATTGTTGTGAGAACTGCCAATTAAAAATTGATAGATTTAAACCGTTTTTGGATGCCGCACTTTTAGCAATTGCGATATAGGACAAGTTTAATGCGCGTTCAAACAAGATTCTGATTTTTAAATTCTTTTTATAAGCCAGATTTTGAATTTTGAATGACGTTTTATTTCATTTTTATATTAACTCAATAGTATTTTTTTTCATCCATCCGGATAGGCAAAGGTCGGAGCCATACAGCCAAATCGTTCTTAAGTAATTTCTTCCCCTCAAAGTCTTCATTTAAATGAAGGCAAAAGAAAGCCAAATCTTGAGTTTTCTATTTAAAAGGCAATATGCCAAATCTTTTATAATATTTTATATTTATATTAATCATTCAAAATCGAACAACACTATTGTTATGCGCATTTTCTTAATTCAAATTCTTATTCTACTCTAAGTTCGACTACAACCGTTACTTTCTTAAATTGCATTGGCTCTAAACTCCATGCAAATCCTACCACCAAAGACGGTAGAATTCCCGCCAAAGGTAACAAATTCATTCACCATCTTTCATCTTAAGTCACGATTGTACCACTATAACTCATCCAGGGATGTTAAAGAAGACATAAGCGTGTCTTCCGATCATAGCCGAGTAACGTGGAAAGTAAAATGATACCGATATAAATATTGATGTTGACCATAAATAGTCTTCGGTCAATTTGGCCTCGGATACCCACAATCTGGGTAAATTGAGATGAGTGGGGTCATTCGATGGGACACACTGATAGGTTGGTTGAACAACAATTACATTTGCATCTGATAAGAGGCAACGAAAAAAAAAGGTTACTTAGAATGTAAAGAAAAGAAATAGCAAAAGTAGAGAAAAAAAATGTTTATCTTTTGTTACAATTAGCTACATTCAACTCCAAATTATGTTAAAAAAACTTTTAGAGAGCTTAATACGAATATATTTAAATCTGTTAAATTTTGAGTCTTAGAGGTTAGAATGTAAGATCATTAATTTGGCAATTTATTTTTAACATTGTCAATAAACAATTATTTATTTTTTCAATCCAAAATGTAATTATTTTAGTGAAAATTAAATGTTGCTTAAAATAAGTCAATAATATATTTTTTTTAGTATATGTCTGTTCGCAAAGGTGTAGGCTTCCCCGAGAACACATAAGAAGCTTGAGGGTTAATCGTTAAATTTTGTTTTTATTTTTTCTTATTACCTTCTTTCAACTGTTCATTTCATAGAGTTTTATCCCATAACTAGGGCTGTTCTGATGGGTGACCAAAATGGCAATTTATCACGAGCGTTTTCGTACTTCGGAAGGCACGTTAAGCTGTCGGTCCCGGCTATTTTAGATTGACTACAGTCGTTAAAAAAAAACTCAGACTATTGTGCGGTTTGAAAACTCTGACACCAGGGTTAGCCAACTTCGCCACACACTTGACTTTACCCTACACGATAAGAAGATAACTAGAGCTCAACGCTGAACGTAAAGAGCTGTAGAGTAAACAGCATCAAATATTAAACTTTAAAATTTTCAGACAGTACCTACTTTACCTGTCAAAATGTAGGAGCAAATAGTTCGTTAAAATAGTTCAACAATATGTGTTGCCTCTCGATGAAGATTTTCAGGGGCGTTGTGAATCGTTTCTTAGCGAAGCAATGCAGCTATTTTGCTTTACTATATCAGCCTATTGCAGTCCACTGCTGAACATAGGCCTCCCCCAAGGTGCGCCACTTTGCACGATCCTCCGCTGTTTTCATCCAGCCACTACCCGCTATCTTCTTTAGGTCATCTGACCATCTGGCTGGGGGGCGTCCTACACTACGTTTGCCAAGACGTGGTCTCCATTCGAGAACCTGTCTACTCCAACGCTCGTCGGTTCTGCGACAGACATGGCCAGCCCACTGCCACTTCAGCTTGCTACACTTTTGGATAATATCCATCACTCCGGTTTTCTGTCGGATGACCTCGTTTCGGATTCTATCCCTATTTTGCTTTGCATTGTGTATATTTGATGCTATCATAATATATAATGATACAGTTTAATACAGAGGCATCCCAGCAGATAAGTTAGTAGAATACTAGAAAAGTTCACACGAACAGTTTGAATGAGTGATTGTTTCAATTTCTCAAAAGAAACGGTTTTGTTTTGGTTGTAAAACGTTATTATATTGGGTTCATCGACATGCGGACTATTGTGTTTCTAATTCGTTAATTGCTTTGCTTTATGCAGCTGTTGCTTCGCAATCGTTAAATTTATGAGAATGTTAATGTAGTTTACGCCCTAGTATCTGTAGTTTAGTCTTTGTTAGATTATTGGCTTAGTAGATTCAAATTTCATCTTCCGCAGGTTTGCCTTAAACAGTAAATTCAAGTTATGCTTTTTTTTCTTTCTTTATAGAAACTTATGCTACTTATGTAGCATTAGTGTTATTAAAAGCAATTTGTTGCTAGAATAGAAAATTCCTAATCTATCAATTGATACATAAAATTAAATGATTGCTCTTGCATTTTTCTTTATGTATTTTTATTGTACTTTTTTCTCTATGCATTTTATTTTACTTTTTTCTCTATGAATTTTTATTGAAATATACAACAACTGAAACCCTGAACTGAGACACTGAAACTTTGGATTGAGATATTAATGATTTTTCAGTAGAATATTCATCCGTTTTTTTTTAATGTCATTAATATTTTCGTGGTCTATTGAATGGTGACAAATTAGGTAAATAACGAAAACTTAACTTAATATTTCTGGATAAAAAATCCAAAATATCTACAGCGATCAAAGTTGGGTAGATTCCATCATTAAAGTAATTGCTAACCTGTCTCTTATACCCAGCATTAATTATTTCAGTTATTAATGTAGGGTGAAAATGGGCCCCAGATGCCCGAGTTGTAAACTTAGAAACAAAAACAGATGTAATGGTGCCACTTTAATAACATTTTAATTTCTTATCCTTCTCAACAGGGAAAACCCAGATCCAGTACAGCATCACCTCAGGTGACCCGGACCATCGCTTCGCCATCGAGCCTACGACCGGAGCCATCAAGATCACCGCTCTTCTGGATCGAGAAATCAGATCCTCGTATCTTCTGAATGTGAGAGCTGGAAGCGGGGACAGCTTTGATCAGACTCAGGTTTGTATCACATTAATAAAAGAAACAACAGTATCATTGCCGTATCTAGATTTATTTTTCAGGGGCGAAAATTAAATGAACAAACAAACGACGGTCAGTGGATCTCCAGACAAACCATATTGTGGTTTATGTTAGATGATTAGGTTAAGCAATCACTGTTTCTTTTAAAATATTTCAATAAATAAAATAAAAAACAAAGTTATTATGTGCTGGCTTTCCGCCCGGGACTTCGTTCCCGTGGGGATTCGGAAAAATTATGTAACCTATGTTTATTAGGAATAATGTAGAATTCTAACGGTGAAAGAATTTTTCAAATCGGTCCTGTAGTTTCAGAGCCTATTCAATGCAAACAAACAAACAATCAAATATTTCCTCTTTATGTTATTAGTATAGATAACAATTAGACAAAAAGTGAACAAAGGCGAGCTTATCTCTAAAAGATATCTCTTTTGGCCAACCTAATGTTCTCTGGTTTAATACGCTGTGTACTAAACCAGTACTGTATTACAGTATGTAATAAGTAAAATGTAGATTTCTCGGCCTTACATTCTTAATAAATTTTTAAATGATTTTTGTATGAAGTTATAAGTATTTTGGCGTCCATCGTTAAATTATAATCTAAAGAACATTCTAGGGTTTTTTAGACTATAATTTTTGTAATAACTAAAAACAAGATTCTCATTTACAAATCAAAACAATGAGTTGTAAATTCTTTTGAACTTTCCGCTACTAGAACGTAAAACAAAGAATTTAAGTTGGAACGGTCGTTAAAAACTAAATTGCATTTTATTTAACGGCTGTGACTGTAATGTGCTGTGACTGTAATGCGGAGACTGTTAGATATTAAATCAGCTCGTCGTCATATTTAATTGTCATATTTTATTTTCGTAGCTTGAATTTGATAAAAATCCATCATACAAAACTTGCAAAAATTTTGTAGCAGTAAAAGAAATTTTTTTTTGAGTTGAAAGCGCCTGACTGGTCAATTGTATTAAACACTCACGTCAATAATCCCTTTCGCGGTTGGCAGAGCGCCATGTGTGGTTCTAGAACAATTGCCGCCACTTTTGACATATATTCTGAGTTTCGCAAGATGGAACATGAGTATGGTGGTCATATTGTCATTTTTAAAAACTTAATAAAAGCTCGTAAGCTTTCTTTCCAGAATACGCTTCCAGTTCAAATTATTTATTATCATAATTAAATATTCAAAAAATTTGATGCAATAAAGGGATGATACTAAGAAAGCAATAATTTCTCAGGTCCAAATAACTCTCGAAGATGTCAATGACAACGCTCCAGAATTCGGGACTTCATCAGTAAGAGTGTCAGTAGCTGAATCAACAGCTATAGGTTCAGTAGTGTACGCAGCCAGAGCTACTGATGAAGATGAAGGGAAGAATGGTCAGGTGGTCTACAGTCTAGTATCTGCTACAGGACCTGCTAATACTTTTGCTGTGAATCCTCAACATGGATTAGTTACATTGCTAAGGTGAGTGTTTGAATTAAATTGCGAAAACCAAGTTGATTGAAGATGCAAAAAAACCTGTTGATAGACAGTTTATACATAAAAAAGAAAAGGACACTCTGAACATAATCACTCTATTAAAATAACACCCGAAATTTTAAATGGTTTTCCTTTTAAACGTTTTTTAAGGACATATAGATACGGTATAGACGGAGAAACTGTTATGTTTCTTTTTTTGTCAAGCTATATGACATACCCACCGAGGGGCACGAGTTTAGGCCTTAAGTCTGTTTCATAACTGTAGTCATAACTGTAACGTAACAAATATATTTTTTAATAAGTTCTCGCCTTAATACGAAATAAAAAAATGCGTAACTTAAAAGTTTGTCTTTTATTTTCACAGACCCCTGGACTACGAAAATCTAGTCCGCCACACACTTGTAATCTCTGCCAAAGACAGCGGAAGTCCAGTTCTCAGCTCGAACCTGACCCTCGCAGTGGATGTCCAGGATGTCAATGATAATAGCCCTGTCTTTGAACATGATGCTTATAGCGCCAATGTCATAGAATCTGAGGCTGTGAATGCTAAGGTAAGGAATATTCATAATAATTACATGCATCATAGCAATTGGAAGATATCCTTTGCTATTTACATGCGAATACGTATAGCCAGTATAAAGTTAGACAGCTCCAGTCGTAACTTGACTTGACTTCTATAATCAAATGGCAATCCATTGCCTTGGTACAATGATTCTACTAATGTCAAAATACAGACAGCAGCAAGTCAGGTCACCCATTTGCAATACGAAATCCGATGCTATTACGAGCGAGATAAGGGCAACGTCAAGGTCGACATGTATAGCCTGATATGCTGCCGTGTGTACCAAAGAAAACACGAAAACAAATCGTATCAATACAGATCTACAAAGATCTTTTGGCCCGCTGTTTCCATGGTGACGCCTTTATTTCCAATACAAGTTCTACTAGCTACAATTGTCACCCGTCGGCCACAAGATCTTTGTAGACCTATAATGTCACTTTTGTCAAACTTGACGTGTTTGACTACACAAAATGATTTCTCACAAATATCTCGCTCATCGTTTTAAACTAACTTCTCGTATTCAAAATTTATTCAACACTTAACAAACCAATACTAAACCAGGCATATCAAATTCATTCACCACATAAACATCAATCTAACAGGTCCTTAAACTTGAAGTTCAGTTAAATTACATTATTTTCTTCTCCATTTACAGATCTTGGAAATCCAAGCAATAGATAAAGATACTGGGAACAACGCTCGGATCACATACAGGATTGTACCAGATAACAACACTCAGGAAGAATTTTTAAAAGTACAACCAAATACAGGGTGGGTGTATTTGGCTAAACCTTTAGATAGAGAGACTGTAGCGAAACATAAAATGATGATAACTGCAACAGATAACGGTATACCGCCTTTATCAGCAACAGCAAGTCTGATAATTAATGTAATAGATGCGAATGACAATGATCCGGTATTTTCGAGGATGGCGTATCAATTTCAAGTGGAGGAAAACCAAAAAGCTGGAGCTTTGGTTGGAAAGATTTCTGCCAGTGATGCAGACCTTGGTGATAATGCTGTTGTAAGATACAGTCTGTTCCCTTCTAATACCAGCTTCAGTGTTCATCCTGTAACCGGTAAGTTGCTTCTTTTATTTTGAGATTTTGTAACCACACACTCAAAAATGTGACACACTCAAAACAGCACACTCAAAAATGTGAATAGTTGGAAAGCGGTATTAAAAGGTTAATTAAACATCTAATTTGTCCGACTGAGACGCTTAAAAACAAGAACAAAGATACAGATGAAATCTACAAATATCGAATTTTTCATTCTGAAAAAAAGCGTCCAAGTGGTCAAGAATAACAATGGTACTAGAACCACTGATTCTCTGCTTACCCCGATAGGAATTATAGGCGTGAGTGTGTGTGTAGAAAAAAGGGTTAAGTTGTTTATATCAAAATAGTTTTAATGTAAATACGTTTGTGGCAGGTAAAAAGTAATCATATTACTTTATATCATCCGAATATAAAAACATTTTTTTTAATATTAAGTCGTGTTTTGTGATCAACAAAGATTTCACTTTTGGAAAATATCGCCCTGTCAGTGTTAACTACAAAAATCCACATACAAGCTTTAAAATAATAATTACACAATATTACTGAAGCGTTTATAGATTTATTACAAGTGCCGATCATTTTTAACATGCCAAGCAAGCGGGTGGCCATTCAAGACTAAACCGGTTGACTTTATTAATAATTATTATTACCAATTATTAATACTAATGTTGCCGTACGTAATGCCATATGTCGTCTACTGGATGTCGTAACTTTGTTTTTATTTATCTTGGGAACCTAATTTACATCCCAAGAAAAAATCAGCCAGGATGTTACTTTTAAATCAGCCTACAGAAGACATTAAAACTCCAGGCAATCATTCAATCACACACTCAATTAAAGGATAAACGTGTATTTGGGCAGTAAATTCACTGAGCTTAGAAATTAAAAACCTTCGCAATTCTCTCTGTAAATTCGTTCCTTTATATTTTGTTAACACTCCGCTTTGAAAAATCTTCCTCAGGAAGTGTCTCTTACAAACGAGTATGATAAAAAAATATTTGTTATCTTAATCTTAGCAATACGTTTTCTAAGGCTTGTCTAATATTAAATGCGTACCAACAATTAAAGAAGCAGTAGTTTCATCTAAGTAGAAGCCTTTTATAGTTGCTTTAACTATTTTACTAACCAAAAACAATAAACGTCAGTCGTCATTCCAAAGAGTCAAGAGTGTGCTTATTTGATGAAGTAAATTCGTCCATGCCTTACCCAAGTAAACAAAACTAGCCGGCACTTTTGAAAGCTAAAACTCAAAGTATGTTATGCATAAGACTCTTTGACTGAGCAAACATTACTGGATAAACATTTCGTTAATACCTGCACAATATAAAGAAATAGGGAGCACAGATTGTTTGCTTTCAACCTTCCCATAGTTCCTTTACTTGCAATACCAAAGCGACGAAGAGACCTTTAAAATTCAAACAAGAAGCAAATGAGTTTAAATTGTATAAGCCTTATAAATGGTAAGGGCATAATCTTGAATTATAGAGATAACGATGAGATATATGAGCCCAAGATACACAAATGTATTTAAAAACTTCATTATTTTTTGCATTTAATTACTCCATTGAAGTAGTCAGAGATAATAGAGTCGTCGCAGAATGCAAATGGGCGTTTACTAGTGATTAAAGTATGCGATAGGATCGAAGAATTTTCGAAGGAATTACATCGCATGACCGGTTTTAATCGCATTTCATCGACACTTATCGCCGGAATCGTGTGAGTTTTTCGCCTCTCTTTATGGAAGATCGCAAAAAAGGGGGTGGCATCGTTATCGAACGTTTAACTGACTGATGAATGGTCGATCGTTCCGTCTCAATTCGGCTTATCAGATATCAACACCCTGCGAGCTAGTTAGCGAATCTTTAAGGGAGGACCCTTACTCCTTTGAAATTCGTAAATCATTCCTCATGACGTCTGTATGTGGTCCCGACCCGCGATCGAGGATTCAGATTTGAACAGGTGCCGATACAATGTTTTCAGTAGCAAAAACTCCTGCGCCTTTTATGCCGAAGACTCGCTTATTTTGCTCGCGGCATCTGCAAAATGTCTCCCGTTTAGAACATCTGATTTGCTTCATTGCAGTTTTAATTTGCGGTCGTTAATCAATCGTTTACGGCAATTTTTATTGGAAAGGTCGCACCACTAGTCAGACAAGATATCCGCTACGGGAGGCAGTCCAGAATAAATTTATGCGCGTCAATTGCGAGTTATAAACGTCGTCGCGCGCGCATACGTCGTGACCCGCCATTAACTATTATTAAAATATTGCGATGTAGGAGCCTGGCTATTCTCTCCCATGTTTTATTATAAGCCTTACCAACCAGATACTGTCGTCGGGTATTTAAAGCTCATACGTTACAAATGTACGTGTAGGCCGTTGCTCGGCCCTACAACTCGTTTGGTTGACGGATACCTTTTATTTTCATCTGTTCTCAAATGAATTATAGGCGTAAAATGCTGTTGGAATCTGACTTGCAACGGTGTGACTATAAATTTTAGTAATGATACGAATTAAATACAGCCGGTGTAACAGAAAAGGAAATTGTGATTGCAGAAAAAGTAATGCTCGATCTGTTTAACGTACCTACATGATTGCAGAGACAAGTACATATTGTTTTTCGTTTGCTTTACTTACTCACCATTCTTTTGTAATATTATCAAAACAAAATCCGGTCGCTCCAATATCCGTGCGCGGGTAAAATAACGACGGACATTTTTTTTATAGAGCTCGCTTCACATCGCTCATTACGCCCGTCGCTGCCACGTCTTATTATCCTCCGACAACTATCTCCCGCTATTCTGAAGTCACCTTTATCGCTATCAATAAAACGGCTCTTTTTCGCTTGTATCATTATTATAAAATCATGTTTGCGGCCTTTGGTTGGTTCTGTCATCACGATTTTTAGGTTCCCAATACGGCTTGGACCCTCGGATAATCATAGGTATTCTGCCGCAGGCGATCTCTTTTATGAATCCCTAATTTTGGGTTTGGACATCATGATAATCGTTTTGAAATTGACAAAATTCTTACGCTGAGGTGAGGTTATCAACATGAAATTTGTTTAGGATGAGGGCTCTTATTATTATGTGTTCCTGAAATTGAAATTAAATTAACGAAACAAATTATTTTCCAACCTGCTTAAATAAAAATAAAAAATTGAGATATTCAAAACAATTTTGTTTCTTACAGGAGTGATAACAACCAAAGAAAAACTCGACAGGGAGTTTAAGTCATCGTATTCACTTTTCGCTGAAGCTAGAGATCAGGGTACGCTACCAAGGTCAAAAAGAGTTCCTATTTCAATTAAAATCACAGATGTCAACGACAATGCTCCTGAAATAATAGACCCTAGAGAAGATGTAGTCAGCGTGAGAGAGGAGCAACAGCCTGGAGCTGAAGTGGCGAAAGTTAAAGCTATTGATCGGGATAACGGTGTTAATTCTACTGTCACTTACTCTATATTGAATGACAGGGATACCGATGGTCTTGGAGTATTCGTGATTGACTCTAAAACTGGTATCATAAAAACTAGTACAGGTAAGATTAAAAGCTTTTTAGATTTCATAGCATACTTAATCAAAATCATTTCATAGCATGATTTTGTAAGTTCAACTTTTAGTTTTTTACTTATATGAGGCAAATCACATTTTAATGTAAATTTTTTATGTTAATAATATCTTTTTAGTTTTGGACCATGAAGAAAGATCGATTTACCGATTGACTGTAGTAGCTAAAGATGGAGGAAAGCCGCCAAAGGAAACCGTACGGCAATTAAAAGTCGAAGTTTTGGACCTGAATGACAATAGACCTACTTTTACAAGCTCCAGTTTATCTTTCAAAGTAAGTACTTATTTCATTCATGTAAAATCAAAGTAAACAAGAAATGTATTTGTTTTTACTTAAGTTGCCCCCTGTAAATACTTTTCTAAACTAAAACGCTCCTAAACAATTATTTTGTTTTACAGGTAAAAGAAGACGCAAAAATAGGGCATGTTGTTGGCACTGTAACTTGCTGTGACAGTGACATTCAAGAAAATTTAGTAAATAGTGACGAGGAAAGACAGATATCTTACCTGCTCATGCCTTTGACAGCTGATCATTCACCTGGGACCTTTGAAATAGATAGAAGAACCGGCTCATTGGTTGTAGCAAGACAATTAGATAGAGAAATCCAAGATGAATACAGACTCGAAGTTAGAGCTTTAGATACTTCCGCAACCAATAATCCACAAAGCAGTGCAGTCACTGTCAAAATAGAAATAGTTGATGTCAACGATAACTCTCCTCTGTGGCCGCAAGATCCAATCAATATTGAAATTTCTGAAGTGACACCTATCGGTTCCATTGTTTATAATTTTTCTGCAAGAGATGCTGATTTTGGACCTAATGGCGACTTAAATTTTCACATCGTTTCCTCTCTACCACCAACTAAGAATCTGTTCAGTTTAGACCCACTTACCGGATCACTTACACTTACTTCAAATTTGGACTTCGAAACTTTGAAAGAGTATTGGGTAGTTATAGAAGCTACTGATTTAGCTTTGAACGTTTCAGAGAGAATGACTGCTTCAGCTACTGTCCATATTTCTGTTACTGATGCCAATGATAATGTTCCTGTGTTTGTATCTGCCAACAAGGCTTCAGTGTCATTAAATACTTTATTTGGTACCTTATATCAAGCCTTAGCCGTTGATGCTGATTCTGGAGACAACGGGAAGATCTCATACTATATCTCAAGTGGCAATGATCACGCGTATTTCACTATGGAATATGATAGCGGCAAGCTGAGTCTTTCTCAAAAGTTTGCTACTGACATCGCAAAAGTGAGATCAGGATTATACAAACTCAACCTTACAGCATCAGACCATGGGGTCCCCTTTCATAGGCAAAGTCATATGATATTGTTGCTCAACTTGCAAGAGTCTATTAACACGCCACCGAGATTTATTGACCAGTACTATCAAGCTAATATTAGTGAAGATATCAGACCAGGAAGTTTTGTTACAAGACTGAATGCTAAATCTTCCAAAGGTAGCTCAGGTAAGCACTAGTTAAATATTGTCACATGTTTGAATTCTCATCTTTCTCGAATTTTCTTTTGAATGTTGATTTGTTTTGCAATTATTTACAGTAAAAATATTTGTATTGTTTTTACAGAAAAATGTAAACTATATTTTATTTCAGGGAACCTTACCTATTTGGTACCATCAGGTGTAGCTGACGATAAGTTCGTCATAGATGAAAGGCTAGGTACTATTACTGTCAAATCTAGAATTGACAGAGAAGAAAGAGATCAATATGTTTTTCCAGTATACGTCACAGATTCAAGCACACTTCAGTCAACAACTAATTTTGATGTTGCAACGGTATCTGTTAGTGTTTTGGACGTCAATGACAATCCACCAACTTTTAAGGTGGGGTCCTGTTATCCATTAGCTGTACCAGAAAACAATGAACCAGAAGTTATTCATACTGTTGCTGCAACGGATAAAGACATTGGAGCAAACGGGGTCATTACTTACAGCATTACTTCTGGAAATAATGGAAATAAATTTTCCATTGATTCAACAACTGGAAAACTTACAGCGAGAACTTTAGATCGAGAAACTCAGTCAAGATATCATCTTACTGTCACAGCCTTTGACCATGGTTCACCAGTTGCATTACAGGGCTCTTGTAATATTACCATAATTGTAGAAGATCAGAATGACAATGATCCGGTTTTCGATACTGGTCACTACTCTGCGGCAATACCAGAAGATGCATCAATTGATACCTCAGTTATCAAAGTAAGAGCGACTGATGCGGATATAGGATTCAACAAGAAAATTGTCTATTCATTGGCAAATGAGAGTCAAGGATTATTTAGGATTGATAACAAAACCGGAATCATTTATACAACTGGGTGAGTACCTATAAGAAAAAGTAAAATATCTAAATTTTATTTTGTTTGTTTGAGTAATTCAGATATTAAAACCATTAAATTTTTTCAGGACTTTTGACAGAGAAAAAATTGGTTCATATCAATTTGAAGCAGTAGCCACAGATGAAGGTCGATATGTAGCTAGATCACAACGAGTATCAGTTGAGGTGACCATAAATGACGTAAATGATAACAAACCTGTTTTCACTAAATATCCCTTTAGGGAACAGGTAGCCAAATTAATTCCTCCAGGACAAAGTTTACTCAGAGTTTCAGCCACCGATAACGATATTGGAACCAATGCAGAAATTCTTTACGAACTTGTTGATAAATTCAACCATAAATTCCGTATCAACCCAACGACAGGAGTTCTTACAGCTACTCAAAGCTTAGCCAGTGAAAATGGAAGATTGATTCATTTGAAAGTAATTGCTAAAGATAAAGGAAATCCTCCTCAAAGTTCGGTTGGCTTGATTGAGATAAGAGTTGGAGATGCACCAGATCACATGCCTACTTTGAATTTTCAAAATTCTACCTATAACGTCACAATTAAAGAAAACCTACCATACGGTCGAGATGTTGTGCAAGTTACAGCTTTGCGGAGTGACGGACGACGCCAAAGAATTTATTATGAATTCGGCAATGGAAACGACCAATACGCCTTTGAAATAGACTCTAATACAGGCGCAATAAGAGTGAATAACTCAGCAAATTTAGATTATGAATCTTATCCCGGACCAAAGCGGCATCTCGTAGTGGTCGCTCGTACAGAAGGCTCGCCAGTCCTATACGGCTATTGCGATGTAACAATAAATCTGCTTGACCAAAACGATCATGCTCCCAGATTTACGCAACAACAATACATCGCCAACGTTCTAGAAGGGAATACTAAAGGCGAATTTGTCGTACAACTCGCGGCAAAGGACGACGACCGCGGGGCAAACGCGAGAATTCTATACCACATAGTAGACGGGAATCACGATAACGCATTTATTATTGAACCGGCGTTCTCAGGTTCGGTCAAAACGAACATAGTGTTGGATCGCGAGATAAGAGAGACGTATAAATTGACAGTTATTGCAACAGACGAGGGGGACCCACAAATGACCGGCACCGCTACTCTTCGCATCAATATAGTAGATGTCAACGACAATCAGCCCACATTCCCTCCGCCAAACGTCATTTCGGTATCTGAAGGTACGTTTGTTTTCAAGTTTTTGTTTTCTCTTGCGTATTCGGTTTTAAATTGCTATAGGGCGGCCTACCGACTTTTCGAAATAAATTGGTAGAACAAAAAGCGTTTCACAAAGAGGGAGGCATTTTACATAATTTGTATTCTCGACTCCACGACTGGCTTACATTGCGACTTTTCGATTCCAACGCCGAGATTAAATAAAAGGGACTCCTTTAGGATCAATATTTATTGGATGGTATTAAATTTTTTTCGAGTGCATGTTTTAGCGGTGCCTCCCCAACGGTCCGCGGAGGTTGTTTTTTGTTTCTTTGTTTTTGTATCATTGTACGTCGACATTGGTTTTGTTTTAGAGCCTTATTTTTCGGATCGTTAAAGCGGCAGTCAAACGAGAGAGTATCGTGGCCGTTTAAAGTATTTATGTTTTATTTTAACGTTTTACAGGAGCGGAAATCGGCACGGTGCTCACATCTGTTACAGCAAACGATGTTGACACGTACCCAGCACTAAAATACTCAATAATTCAAGGCGACAATACTTTTTCTATAGACAGATATAGTGGAAAGATTGTTTTGAATAAGGCGTTGGATTTTGAATCGAGGAAAGAGTATGAGGTGAACATAACGGCTTCAGATAATGAACACGTAGCGAAAACCACACTTACGATCAAAGTCACAGATGTAAATGATAACTCGCCTGTTTTCGATGACATATCGTATAACAGGATATTGCCAGGTATGTTTACAATTATACATTTTCCTTTACTACTTTTAAAGTTAATTATAAAATCTTTAGAGCAATAATTAATATTATTGAGTTATTAATATTAGTATTGACAATTTTACAGCTACTAAAGTTACATTAAATAGGAAAATGTAAATAGGTCTTTTAAACAATGAAATAGTTTTAATATGAATAAATTCTACGTACTAATTACGTTTATGGCAATTTTTACTTTTATAGTTGTTTGGAAAATATTCTCCTGCTCAAATTACTATGAAAGTTTGAGAAAGCTAGCTTATTTATGTTTATTAAGATGGTTAAATTGCAATCACGTCATAATCATGTAGGAACAACTAATCATATACTGACACTAAGTAACACTGGTATACTACTATTAAAAATACCTTGAGTTTTATACATAAGAATTGCTTTATATTATCTAGCAAAAACTTTAGGAGCTGAGCTCTACATAAAACTGAACAACTTTATTTGTGAAGTCCAGAAATTTCAAAAAATGTTTGCTTTTCATATGTGTGATTAACACACAAGATCTACCAGAAGAGTAAAATTTTTTTTCATCCCGTTTATTCGAAAAGTGTCGCTTTGTTGCTCTATAAGCAGGAGTAAAAGAGCACTTTTAGTTTAAGAACTTTTTAGCTGGCGTAAATGAGATTTGAATAAGGGATTCTACGTAAGAATCCTTCGTTTTGCTCATGGTTCAAAGTAGCGCCCTCGCCTTAAAAATACTACTTTGCTCCCTTGTCATACAATCTACTATTGTTTCGTCTAACGTTTTTTGGGAATCGTTTTTCAGTTTAAATTTAAAGTCACTCAAAAGTAATGATGATATAGAGGCATAGCAACACCTACCTCTGAATCGAAGGTTCTGTGTTCGATCCCTGGTCAGGGACAGAGGCCAGCGCATCAGGTTACTCCATTTTCATTGAAAAACATTTATCAAACAGCACAGAGTGCAAGCGTGTGGTAACCCGAGTTGCGGTCGTTCGTACCTAACTAGTTTCCTTTCGGTTTCCGACGAAAATGTAACGCTTTACTTCATAATTTTTCAGAAGGCAGCGGCACCCAAGAAATGGGCTCTGTAAGCGCTAAAGATCAAGACAGCGGTGACAACGGCAAAATTTCGTACTCCTTACTTCATCCAACCAAAGGCTATTACATCGACTCGAACACCGGCACAATATTTGTGAACTACAGTGCCCTACCTCAGCAAAGGGACACCCAACTGGCTGTTGTGGCTACTGACCACGGGAAACCAAACAGAAGTGCGGTTGCGTCAGTCAGGATCAGTACTGGAGCTTCATCGGAGATCAAACCCTTTATTGGACAAGATACTTACAGGTGAATTTTTGTGTTTTTTCTAAAGTTAACTTACCAGCTGATACCAGTAGATTCGATGCATTTTGCGCGTAAATTTTCTGGAGCAATTTTCCGTGAATTTATAGCCTTGAAATGTATTTTTAAAACTTATTTCTAAAAATGTTTATTCTAGAAAATTAGAATACATGATAATGTGTGCGAACTTTCTGTTGTTATGTACATGATAATGGGTCAAAAGCATGAGCTTAATTATGTATGTGTGTTTGTAACGCTGTTTTCAACGAAACTAGCGATTTTTTTTTTTTAAACTTAACAACAATAGATTACATCAATAATATTATTTTTATCTGGCCTGAATTATTTTACGCCTGAGAGGCCTCCCTTGTTTTCTTATAAATATTATTATTTTTTCTTTTTGTCAAGATTTCTTTAGTGAAAATATTTCTTTTCTCTATTTTCAGGATAACCGTCAACGAAGACACGGAAAAAGGAACGTCTCTTCTTCAAATTGGTGCCATCAACGACGTTCTTAAGAAGTACAACCTGGAGTTCCATATCACCTCAGGCAACGAAGGAGACGTTTTTGACGTGACCTTCGAAGGAGCCCTCATACTTGTCAACAAGCTTGATAGAGAAATGCAAGATTCATACGTCCTTGGCTTAGCCGCTGTTGAACATGGAAATATGTACACCCAGAATAAAAGTTCTATCACAATATTTGTGACCGTAACTGATGCTAATGACAATGCTCCACAATTTTCTACCAGCGATTTGGAGTTGACAGTCAGCGAAGATGTTAAAATTGGTTACACACTGACTCAAATTGCAGCAACTGATGCTGATCTCATTGGAACACATAACGCGGCTGTTATCTACAATATTACTTCTGGAGATGATGAAAATCTTTTCTACGTCAATCCAACTACTGGTATTATAACAGTGAACAAAACATTAGATTATGATACTGGCAGTACAGAGTATAAATTAATTATTGTTGCCTGCGATCAAGGTAGTCCCAGCCTATGTAACGCAGTTTATATAAAAGTTGGAATTATCGACGAAAACGACAACGCACCAACGTTTCCCGTCACGGAATATTTTGAAACGATTGGTGAGAACGAAAGAGTAGGCACATCGATATTTACTGCCAGAGCTACGGATTTAGACAAAGGACGATATGGAAAACTCAATTACTCAATAGTGCCTTCTTCTTCTAACTATAACAGAAATGATGACTCATGGAAGATGTTTCAAATAGATGTCTCGTCTGGACTAGTGAATACAAATGCAGTTTTTGACTATGAACAGAAAAACAAGTATGAGTTTTCTATAAAAGCTTCAGATTTGGGAGGCAAGAGCTCAACTGTCAAAGTAAGAATAGATGTAGAAAGCAGAGACGAATTTTACCCACAGTTTACACAGAAGACTTATAATCTACCCGTGCCTAAATCTGGACCAATACCCGCTGGCTACGTAATTGGGCAAGTCACTGCTACAGATAGAGATAAAGGCATTGATGGAAGAATCGTTTATCAATTGTCTACTTCTCATTCCTATTTTAAAATTAACCGAACAACTGGCTACATAATTTTAAAGAAAAAAATTGATTCAGTTTCAAGTCTTTTTGGGAGCGATAAGCTTATTAGCTTAGTAGTTACAGCAAGTTCTGGCAGACAAGGTTCTTTGACCAATAAAACTGCAGTTGAAATAACATTAGATCCTCTAACAAGTGTTAATCTTGAACAGTCTATTGACGCAGCAGTCGCACCTAATAGTGGCCTCTCCGATTGGGCCTTAGGTCTTCTCATTGCTTTTATTTTCATCATTATTATTTTCGCTGCGGCTTTTCTATTCTTACATATGAAAAATAAAAGACATAAAAAAGTAAATAAACCAGGACTGAATTCAGAGGGTGTTGGAGCAACAAACAGTTACGTAGACCCTAGTGCATTTGACACTATACCTATTAGAAATACAGCAGCCGTAACTGGTGCAAACTTTGCTCCTCCTAAATATGATGAGATTCCGCCATACGGACCACATACAGCTAGTTCGAATTCTGGTGCAGCTACAACTTCAGAGCTATCTGGTTCTGACCAATCAGGCTCAAGTGGTAGAGGGTCAGCCGAAGATGGTGAGGATGGTGAAGATGAAGAAATCAGAATGATTAACGAAGGCCCCTTACAAAGAGAATCTGGCATTCACAGACAAGGAAATGGGGTAGATGACGATAACCTTTCTGACGTCTCTGTGCATAATACTCAAGAATATTTAGCTAGGCTAGGAATAGTTGACACAGGAACAGGAGGTGGAGCATCAACATCTTCTAGAAGATGTTCTGAAAATGTGATGAACAAAGACACAATGTTACATCACGGAGCTATTGACTCGATGCATATGTTTGATGAAGACGCTACTAACGAAAATGACATCACTAATCTTATTTATGCTAAGCTAAATGAAGTGACAGGTAGCGAGAGAGCCAGTAGTGCTGATGAGACTAGCGCTGCAGTTGACAGAGCCATGGCTTTAGGAGCTTTCCCTAGTGCTCCTGGAGAGAACACTGCAGTACCAACAGCTGGTCCTTCAATGACTGGTAGTTTAAGCTCAATTGTACATTCTGAGGAAGAGCTAACTGGAAGCTACAACTGGGATTATTTACTAGACTGGGGACCACAATATCAGCCTTTAGCACATGTATTTTCTGAAATAGCAAGACTAAAAGACGATGCTGTCTCTTTACAAAGTGGGAACAGTGGCGCATCTAGTGCCAAGAGTAAAGGAACATCTCTTTCTGGGGGTAAAAGTGTTCCACCGCCATTGTTGACTACTGTAGCTCCGAGAAGCTGTCCAGCTCCATCTTTATCTTGTAGACAGCCTCAGCACTTGTTGCCTAGGTCTCCTATAAGTCATGACGTACCTGGTGGCTTCTCTGCAGCTGCAGCGATGTCTCCTTCTTTCTCTCCTTCACTGTCCCCATTGGCTACAAGATCACCTTCTATGTCTCCTTTAGTAGGTCCTGGGCTTCCTCCAGTTCCAGGCTCTAGGAAACCTCATTCTACAATGAGGATATAATTGTACTTAGTAGTTTGTAAATATATCGAATTACGACTGTTTGCCTTTAAGTATTGTTAGTAATATTTATTGACTGCTGATCTAATCGGCATAACCTTTTTTTAATCTATCATTTTGTGCATGTCACTTATTCTTTCTTGAATGTGCTCAAAGTGATATCAATAAGCGCTTATTACCGATTTTCCGGTACCTGTAAATATGTCTTTGTTCGGGTTATAACTTTATCTTGTAAATATTAGGTTTTAACTGTCTAGTGCCTTGTAAAATATAATTATAAAGACTGCCATGTTATTGTATTTTATAAAACAAATCCAGCAGCTTTACTGTAAGCTATAAGTGTATTTTTAGATGCAATTTTCGCTGTAAGCTTCACATTTGCATTTTTGCAGTCACAAAGTTCATTATTATTGTTACTGTATTGTTACAAGTCAATTTTCTCTATTGCTAATTGCCCCTATACTTAATAATATATATTATACTAAAATATCTATAAAAATAATTTTGTGGTTATCAGTTTCAAAAAATATATATATATATTTCATTTCAAAATTTTAGAGGTTGAGTTGTATAAGGATTACCTCGAAGCCTGAACTGAATAAAATGTAATAAAATTATTGTAAATTGTTGATTTTTGTGATGATAAAGTTGTATGTTTATCAAGTAAATGATTGAATGTAAATACTGTACGATTATTAATTTTAATTAATTAAGTTCTAATGACTGCGATGAATGTGTAAACTGTACTTATTACAAGAATTAAAATACAATGTGAAAATTAAATTTTTGTTTTATTAAATATTTAAATTAAAACTAAGATTACAATATAATTGCGTGAAAAATTACAAATGAATGAATATCACAGTTGGATACTAAATCTACCTTCATTTCATTAAATACAAATGAATTTAAAAAATAGTTGAGAACGAAAATTCGAATTTTGATAAGTAAACATGATCTCAAAATTTCACATATAATACTTATTTACTTGAGACGATTCTCGAAAGATGTTTTGAAAATGTATACAGTGATATATTATAGTGTAACTAAAGCTGTAAACTAGATACTAGTATCATAACAATCTTAGATGATTAAGACTTTAGTTTCATACAATTTTAAATGTCTTAACTTTTTGTTTCTGATTAAGTTAAAATCCTTGCTCCTTGAATAAGTACCTGAAAATTATTGTTTTAATTTTAGGGAATTCAAGATTTTCTTATTTTTATTCAATCTATAAATACTGAGTAGAGACTACTTTGTTTTCTTAATAAATTAAATACTAAAAAGTACCTTTGCACCAAGAAAGATTAGGAGCGGGCTATTTGACTATAAATAGACTCGATCTAATTTTGTTAATTGTAAGTTAATTGAAGTTACTGATATACAATGCTTTTTTTCTTATTGTGGTTCGTTGATTTTCAAGACAACAACGAGGCAGACACTGTTTGCCGAGACACATAAAGAAAATAGAAGCAAAAAATAAATAAATATATATATATGTTTTTTTATGTCAAAGAAATATTGTTAGGTACTTATTCATATTCCATTATCTGATTTTATTTCTTAAATCTAATGTTTGGGGATAAACAAAATAATAACTAAATGTTGAGAAATGTTGGGTTTAAACACAAGCCACTGGGACTTTTTTAAATTCGAACGGCACGGCACTTCAAAATTTCAATGCCCCCTATGTTCTCAGCTTCTAGAACATAGCGGAGGCAATGGTAACAACATTTTGCCGTGTCGTTTTCGAATTATAAAAAACCGGCCAAGAGCGTGTCGGGACACGCGCATTGTAGGGTTCCGTAGCAGCATGGTTCAAATATGCAGCTGGCTTCTTAATTCTACGAGCATATGGACGGTTGAATTGCTAATAATGTCTAATAAAAACGAGGTCACAAAGAAAGAAGGTAACTAAAGGAGAAATATAGATTCCAGCGCCACAAGGAAAAAAAAATCATCTGTTTAATAACCACCTCGCGTCCAATTGTTGTATCCAATGGTTGTATAAAAATTGTTTACATTACGTATTCATTTAAAACGGGTGTACTAACGTTAGTCATAGTTAGAGATGAAAGAGACTGTCTTTTAAGGCTTATTAAAAAGACTCCCCTCCATCTTACAGTACTTGACTCTAAAATTAAGACTGAAAGTTCGAGTTTTTATTAATAAGACTTAGTAGAAAAGATTAAAAACTGAAACGACTCGAGTTGTTTTCAAAATACTAAAAGACTTAACCAACTCCAGCTAATTTTAAAAGACTTAAACGACTCAAGTTCTTTTATGTAAAAGGGATCGCACCGCAGTTTGTGTGTGATATTAAATATTTCTTTTGTAACCTATCAACCAAAAGGAATAATTAACGCCTAAACCACTAAATACATTTTCATAACATTTGACAAGGAGATAAAATGAGACATTTACATTCTATCAACACATACCTTACGACTGTCGACTTCCCAGATAATGAGTCGCCAGTCTTTTAAGTCCTTTAAGCTGTTTAAGTAACAGCTCAGTTTTTTACGTTAAAACACTTAAACTAAAAAAGCTAGTCTTATGACTAAAGGTTGGGAACTAAAAGACTGAATCAGTCGTGAGGCGTCAAAAATAAGGCGAGTCATAGTCGATGTTAAAATCTCCAAATAGTATAGTATAAAAAACAAATGTATTAAAGAGTTTGTAGTTTCAGAAATAACTTAAGTTTTGATACAACCTAATGAATTTATAAAATTCGCGAGCGAAGCGAGCGAAAAATTTTTTTTTTTTGCGACAATATTATTAGAAATAATATAGACCTGCTGATAAAATACTTTTGATGTCATTTTCGTAATTAACACCACCAAAAACCTATTAAACGACACCTAAAATGTCAATATGTTACAGCTTGACTTTCGACCTCGCCTCACTTTTAGTATTGAACCTTGTAAACATATTCTTATTTATTCCAAAAACTTTTGGCACTTGGTCGACTATCACTCACAAACTTGAAAGGCATTAGAAACAACCGTTTAGCTGGTAGAGGGGGGGGGGACACTAACTTTGGTTTTGGGCTAAATACAACAGAATGGAAGTATTTAATCCGCGAGCGAAGCGAGCGCGACCTTTTTTTTATTTAAAAAAAAATAAAAAAAATTTACCAACAAAAGTATTGTTAGGAATAATTTCGAGCTGGTGCTAAAGAGCAGGTCGCATGGCGATTGTGTATAATTTTGATGTCATTTTCGTAATTAACACCCCCAAAAACCTATAACGACACATGAAATGTCAATATGTTACAACTTGGCTTTCGACCTTGCCTCACTTTTAGCGTGGAACTTTGTATGGCACTTGTTTTGGATTAGGCTGAACTTCGTCGTAAATGCTAAATGCTCGTGAAATATTTAACATTTTTTTTCATTTTAAAAATTAATTTTTCGCAAACGGACTGCTGAATCGAAAAACGTTCGTAGTAAACCCCTTTTATCTTTTAAAAAACTAACCTATGACATCCCACTCGATGATATCGGCGAGAAAAAAAAATCCGTCGCCCTTTCACATGTATGGGAAACACCCGAAAAGTTTTTTTTTACAAAATTTTATTTTTTATATTTGTCGGCGCAATTAATATGTATGAACATGCCAAATTGCAGCTCTGTAGTACCAAGGATCTAATATTAGTAAATATATTCTTATTAATCCCAACAATGTTTGGCACTTGGTCTACCATTACTCGCAAACTTGAAGGGCCAACTTATGTTTTATAGTTTTCCTTTTAAATTTGATGTATATTCTACCTCTGTGAATTTTTCCAAATTTTTAGAAACAACCGTTTAGCTGGTAGAGGGGGGGGGACACTTGTGATTGACAAAAATTTTTACTTTAAAAATTCATGATTCGCAAACGGAGTGCTAAATCGAAAAACGTTCTTAGTAAACCCCTTCTATCTTTTAAAAAGCTATTTTATGACACTCCATTCGATGATATTGGCGAGAAAAAAAAAATTCATCGCCCTTTCACGTCTATGGGAGACACCCGAAAAAATTTTTTTTTCTAAGGTTTTACTCTACAGTTCTGTTGGCGTGATTAATATGTATAACCATACCAAATTTCAGCTCTGTAGTACCAAGGGTTTCTTAGAAAACCCGCGGACAGACGGACAGACGGACATGGCGAAACTATAAGGGTTCGTAGATTACTACGGAACCCTAAAAAGGCCCATACACGTTATCTTCATATCACTGAAAGTATTCAAAACTATTCTCATTTACTGTAAACCGAACATTAACACTTTCACAGTCCACCATCAAAAACACCATACAAATTGTATCTATTTCGATACCGTGGACTGTGAAAGTGTTAATAAACACTTCAAGTTGTGACACAGTTTCGGCTGATATATTTTTGTATTCACTGAAATTTTCTATTGCTTTTAAATCCTAAAATTTCTGAAATTCTACTGCATTTCTTTGAAACAGATTTAGCCAGACATTATTTCGCCTTTAGGCCTCTACTTTATTAATTTTGCGATGCAAATTTCCGGTTAGAAGTCTTATAATAGGGCAAATGCTTATTCTATTGAAAACCTAAGTACTAAGCCTACACTTTTCTTTCCCCATCCTTTCTTATCGTGTAAGTATAATCAAGTGTGTGGCGAACTCGACTAACCATGGTCTAAGAGTTTTCAAGCCGCCAAATGGCCTCTGACTTGGTTTATTTCGACAATGGATAACATACAGCTTAACGTGCCCTCCGAATCACGGTAACACTAGTAATAAATTGTCACCCATCAGGTTCCCTGCCTCTGTGTACGTTGATTGACCTCACTGATCGGTTCGAATTAGCTAGCGCCACTGAGAAACAAGCGCTTCATAATTTCTTCTTTCCTAATGAATAATTATTATCAATCACAATCTAGGGTTGAATAATCTGTTTTCTACGTATCAGAACATGCCAAAGCTTTCCCGTCTTGTGATGAAACTTAAAAACATACTAAAGAAGAACAGAAACACGATTTAAACACTTATCAAAATGACAGAAATTTAGTAGAATAGGTGTCGAAAGACAAGGAGGTTCAAAATTCAGTCTAAATTGATAAAGTACTTATAAATTAGTTATACAAGAGGGTAATAATAGATAAGTATGATAATATCAACGGTATAACAATAATGAACCTACTATTTCCATCAAAACCAACTGTCTTACGATAACAACATTACAAACCACCAATGCTGTTGAAAAATCTTGCTTACCATCTCCTTTCTATAGAAGACCATTCGTATTGACTGCAAAAACAAGTTGGTAAAACCAACTTCTTTTTGCGGTCCAGTTAATACAAATCAATGTAAAAACGTATGCAGAACTAGTCATGTCCGCAATATAACCTTGTATTCATTGGACAGTTGGTTTGGCGTGGATATTACAATGAAATGCTTTTATTAGGTATACTAGATGACCTTAACTCGGTTCGTATGAGTTGTTAGCCCACCTCGTTTTTTTAAATATAACTAGAAAAGGCGGTATAGGCATCTTCCAGCAGGCCCAGTACGATAGTGACAGCGCCGCGATAACACCGCGGTCCTATGTCAAAATGTCAACATTAACAACGCCACAGGGCGATCAAGCCTTTGCGCGGGTCCCTTGCGCAATCAAAGTGAAGTTTCAGCGTGAGCCGAGCGCGAGTTTGTCGTTATCGTGCTAGAGCTGCAGGGCATCTATTCCACTAATCGGTTGAATGACAATGGTGACCATTTTATCTATTCAGGTGGTGAAATTAGAAATATCGAAACCTCATACATTTGATGATAGCAGCGCCACCGTCAACCGAAGGTTATATTGCTTCAGTTGACGGTGGCGCTGCCAGTCAAAGCAGCCGTTATACAGGGTATTTTTTTATAACCATCCAAATTTTTTGTACGTAATCTTTATGAAAATTTAACATACCCGTATTTTTTTGTTTCTACGTTTCATATAAATATTTCAAGCTAGATCGTCTGAAGCATGAAAATAAATGAAAATTTTTGTATGAAAAAAATATTTCTGCGTTTACAAAATTCACCTCTAAGACGTTAAAAAGGGGTATCAAAATCTGAAAATGTTGGAAAAAAGAAATTTTTTCCTCCTTATTTACGTTCTATCAACGTTACTGACACCGTAAGAAAAATTTGGATGGTGATAAGAAAATTACCTTGTAGAATGTATGAAATTTAAATAGTTCTCAATTTCGCCACCTGAATGGATAAAATAGAGACTATTGACACTCCACCGCCATTGATTACTGGAATACCTCTCCTGGATACCTTCTGATCTTCATAGATTTTCATAATCGTTACTGGCTACTCTTTGGCTATTTCAATCTTAATGTCAAGATTAAACTTACTTTAAACTTTAACGTGACTATTTAGGTGACCTTAAATTAACGAAAATTAAGCATGTAAATTAGCCTAATGAACTGAAAATATATATTTTTTTTATTATATGATGGGTTAACTCTTGACCTCAATCTTGACCATAAAGGTCAAAAATGAGGTCGACGATGGAGCGAGTTAACCCATATTATCACAACTACTTGAGATTTTAAAATACAGATGGACTTAAAAATCAGCGTTCCTGGTGCCCATGCTCGTTATTACTCAGGTTACCTACTAATTTTAAAAAGTCCATATAAAAATGTATCCTAGGTAAAACAAACGATAATAATTGCTGTAGTAGTTTATTGATATGCACGGTGTTTCAAAAAAACCCAAAAAAAATGAAATTCCAAAATTTAATTTTAAAAGTGAAATAGTCGCAACTCTAGTAATCAGTTGCACGGTTTGGCATCTTTCAAATTGAAAGTTTCATGTAATTAATATGACATACTTGTCATATTTGTAATAGAGCTGCGCAATAAGCTACAAATTAATTTGGAATTACCTTTTTTTGGGTTTTTTGAAACACCTTGTAATGTATCTAGAACAAGTTAGTTATGGAACCACAGTGTAATTTTAGTGCAAATAAACGCATTTGTATTAAATTATCGCCTGTCCATAAAAGTCATGCGATCGTCATAACAATATGGAAAGATGTTTAGTTTTACTGGAAGAATCCCCCCTTTTAACCTTTTTTGGTTAATTTAAAGTCACCCAAATTTATGTAAGTATGAACGATAGAAAACTGTCTAAGTCTATTAAGTTTAAATAGTAGGTAAATGCATATCAATGATCACGCGTTCAGAGTTAACTGACTTGTCACCAGGAGATATTAAGGCTCCATCTTCCATTAGAAGTGTTTGTGCTGTCGGTACTGTTACTGTTGATTCCTGAGAAAAAAAAGTATTTGAAATAAATAAATGTTAATTTCATTCAAAATTGTGACTGTGAAAATGAAAGGTACAACTTTCGTGATAGTCATTAAGGTTCACAATTAGTGTGATGAGCTATTGTAAATAGCTCTTATTGACAACCCCGAAAGTTGTATCTTTTACTAATCACATTGTATCTTTGCCCTGAGCTAGATTGTGGTCAAGAGCGAACCCATCCTTAATAAAATTAAAAAAAACACAGTCAAAATTACATTATCGCTTCTTTCTCTTAAACTGCTGATTTTGAGAAGAGTCATAAGTAATACTTCACCTCTCTGTACTTCTTCTTCTTCTTCTTATCGTGTAGGTATAGTCAAGTTTGTGGCGAACTTGGCAAACCCTGGTGTCAGAGTTTTCAAACCGCACGATGGCCTCTGACTTGGTTTTAACGAAGGTAGACAATCGACAACAGCCGAGACCGACAGCTTAACGTGCCCTCCGAAGCACGGAAACGCTCGTGATAAATTGCCACTTTGGTCACCCATCAGGTTCCCTGCCTCTGTGTACGTTGCTTAACCTCACTGATCGGTTGAGATCAGCGAGAGCCACTGGGCTACGAGCTGTACAAGTTGTACGATCAGCTGAGTTGCCTTTGAGAAGTCAGCATTTTCTTCTGATTATTCATAAAGGTTCAATTTCATAAGGTGAATCACCCCTAACACAAACTAATTTAAAATCTCCCCATATCTGCGTACACTTATGCATAGTTAGAAGTTCATACTAACCATGGAAGCCACATCACAGGCCATCAATTCGTTCTTGGAGAGGTGCTCTACCACAGCCGCAGCGTAACAGTCACCCAGCATGTTGTTAGTAGTTCTTATCCGATCTCTGGAAAGGCACAAAATAATTACATACATACATACATACGCTCACGCCTATAATCCCTAACAGGGTAGGCAGAGCATCAAGTGATTCTAGAACCACACAACGCCACTCTTATCACTTATCAGCCCATATACGTCCCCACCGAGGGGCACGGGCCTCCCTTCGAAACACGAAGGGGATTTAGGCCATAGTCCACCACGCTGCCCAATGCGGGTTGGTGGACCGCTCGTCTTTCGAAAATGAATTTTCTTGGACAGGCGGGTTTCATCACGATGTTTAAGCAAGTGATAATTAGAAATCCGTACATAAATCCGAAAAGACGAATTTAGTGGTACAGGCCCGCCACGTCACAACGCCACGTTTGACACAAATTGTGAGGGTTATCAGATGGAACAAGTTGCATAAAGTAAAAGTCTGTAAGAGGTGAGAGGTGACCATAATGGTGAGAGGTGGTCAGCCTTATACAGCAAAACCCTCGCATTCCTCTTACAGACTTTTACTGTATACCTGGGAAGAGTAGGTAGCTGGGAAATTTTAAGTTTGGATGGAAGGAAATAATTGCTTTAGCTAAACAATTTAGAAACTAGTTAATGTACTGTAAGATTCTGGATCATGGTGCTAATCTCGAATAAGGAACAGGAGAAAAACGGGGATCATATACTTATGTTAAAGCAAAAAAGGAATATTACATTTGCATTGCATAACAAAGGTTACCACCAAAATTAAAATTACTGTGACAAAGGATGAATTAAATAAACTCACACAAGCCAATCAACAGCGAACAGCAGCGAGACGTCTTGAACTGGCGCGTCCACTGCTGACAGCACCACCAGCAGCAGCACCAGCGCTGCTGACGGTACCGACGCTGATGACACTGATGCTGCTGTCGACGCTAAGCTAGAAAGACGTAATGATAAATTAAATATACCAACATTTTCGTCTTATTTTATCACACTTGTGTCAGCAACGAATACCTATATTTTGTTTAGAAGAAAATATTGTGAGCTCCATGTAACGTTGAATACATGATTTGTCGGTCTTTTGTATGTCTGAATTTAAAGGAATCAGTAAATTCTACTAAGTAGTTTTTATTTTTTCAACGTGGCTTGGCGGGTATTTTCAATGTTTTATAAAATTGACAAGAAAAGAGCCAAAAGATGGTAACAATACCTAATTCACCTCTATGATACATCATACGTGTATTACGAAAAGAGCAAGTAAGACGAATTGCGACAGATGCGAATCGCGCAAGTTGGCATATCACTTAGTCTGTACACTAGAAATAAGGCAATTACTGAGCTTTTAAAGAAATACCAAGCTAAATCACGCTTAATTAAAATAATTCTGAATTTCTTTTAAATCGGTAGACCGCTTAGTGATAAAAAATTCTGAATAAAGAAAACTTCTTACTTTATAATTTCTTCATCAAGGTATGAAGCCCTTCACGCAATGAACTGTCTGAGAAATGGCACTAACATGCTACTATGTAAGTCTGACAAATAAAATACAATAATGATTAGTAATAATAAAAACCTGCTATCCTCAACACCTGCCACAAACTAAAAAAATTATTGTCCTCTGATGACAAATCTCCAGACTATATTCTATCACAAACCTAGTAAAACTTGGTCACTAAAAAGGGAAAGACAAAGTCATTTTGTAAAATAAATAAAAAATAGTAACTTACAAAATAGTAGCTAGCTGAACGAGCCCTAAGTACATGTTGTTCATTTGGCAGATGAATACACTGGCCACAGCTAGAAACAGGGCAGTGCCGTCCATGTTAATGTTGCAGCCAATGGGTAGCACGAATCTTGTGATCCGAGGGTCAATTCGGAGGGGGCCTTCCATCGCTCTGAAGGTAACTGGGAGAGCTGCAGCCCTGGAAACGTCACCGAGAAGAATATTTTTATAAATACTAGGATATTGTAGGTTTATGCAAAATGTCAATATCTTTTTACTTATCGGTACGTGGAAAAACGATTGAATAAAATTAGTCTAAGCCAGCTACTTATGTTTAATTGACGTTCCCTCGCACTTTGACAAATATAAAGTTCAGAACCTACAAAACTGGATTCAGGTACTGAATCAAATGTAGGTGTTTACTAGTTAGCTTTAATTTTATCTTTTGTTGAATGCGTTGCAGCTAAAAAGTGTATCCCCAATTTTTCTTCCTTCTGTATAATAATATGGTTGTAATAAAGGTCGAGCTAGTGTCAAATAAAATAAGTAGTTCTTTTCTTCTTTTATCAGCCCATACACATCCCCAACGAGGGGCACGGACCTCCCTTCGGAATACGAAGGGGATTTAGGCCATAGTCCACCACGCTGCTGGCCCAAGGCGGGTTGGTGGACCACGCGCCTTTTGAAAACGAATTTTCTTAGACGTGCGGGTTTCATCACGATGTTTTCCTTCACCGCTGAACAAGTGATAATTAATTAGAAATCCATATATAAATCCGAAGAGATGAATTTAGTGGTACAGGCCCGCACCAGGTTTTGAATCCACAACCTTCCCGTTACAAGTCTGGCTCATTCCCAACTAGGCTATCACTTATTACTCGTAGTTTCTCAAAGTAAAATAAGAGGATTAATGTCTTACGTTGAAGCAGTAGCTGCAGCAGTCATCATAGCATGGGACAGCCTCCAGTAGAACTTGTAAGGATTCTTCCTGAGGAATGCGAAGTAGATGAACTGCATCACGACGAGTTGGTAAAAAAACACGCCAATGGAAACCGTCGCGATGAACCAGGCCAGCTGGGATAGGACTTGACCTGGAAATAAGAAGAAAAACTACTGAATCATCTATCAATAAACTCAACGATTGCTCTAAGTAGCTATACTATCAGTTTCTACATAAAAACAAATGAAATGAAAGTGGTTCCTTATACGCCAGTCATATCGAATATTAAAATAACAAACAAACGGCTAGTTTTGATTTTTTTCAGGTAAATTACAAGGGAAATCGCGAAATTCTTGCACTTTTTTTGGTTAAAAACATAGCGTGAAACAAAACATCTTGTTCGTTTGAGATTTGGCAGCCATCTGAACTTATCTGTTTTTTTTTTAATTTAACTTTTTTAGGAAAAAAAAAAAATTTTGTGCTTTCTCGGTTAGTACAGAGTCGGTTTTCACAATTTTGCTTTACTTTAAAAACGTATAAAAGGGTTTGAAACTTTCTGTCATATCCACCCACCGCCAGCTTTTTTTCGAAATCGCGGCGCACAATGATAGTGGTATGTATGGGTAGAGGATACATAGATGAACAAAAAATTCGAAACATGGTATCCTAAAGTGTCACGTTACCGAGATATTTGAAAGTAAAGATCGACATATGAGTACAACGACATTTTCACTTCCGAATATCTCGGTAACGTGACACTTTGTTTTTGAATTTTTTTTCTACCCATCCCATATCGTGCGATTTCTAAAAAAAAACTGGCGGCGGGTGGATATGCCAGTTTCCATACAAAAAGTTTCGAACCCCTTTTAATTTTAAATGAATATTTTAGGATTATATTGAGAATATTAAAAAAGTGTGAACATTTCACGGTTTTTTGAGTGCTGCAAGGTTAGCACAAGTCTTTGCAAACTTGGATATACGATACTTGTAGTGGTCCTAACAACATATATTGAAATCAGAGTTAACAGTCAGCTTGTTTTTTAGACATTTCTCGTGTTAAAAATATGACTGGCGTAATGATGTGTACAAAAAAATACCTCTGCGGCTATTCCACCAATCAATGGCGTTTCAATGGCAGTTAAATGACAATGATGACCATTTATTGATTCAGTTGGCGAAATTGAGAACTATCGAAACATTTGACGATAGCTACCTTGACTGACAGAGCCACCGCCAAGAAAGTTAAGTTGCCACTTCTGCTTAGCAGCCCATATACGTCCCCACCGAGGGGCAAGGGCCTCCCTTCGAAACACGAAGGGGATTTAGGCCATAGTCCACCACGCTGGCCCAATGCGGGTTGGTGGACCGTTCGTCTTTCGAAAATTAATTTTCTTGGACGGGTGGTATTCATCACGATGTTTTCCTTCACCGTTGAGCAAGTGATAATTAGAAATCCGTACATAAATCTGAAAAGACGAATTTTGTGGTACAAGCCCGCACTAGGATTTGAACCCGCGACCTTCGGATTACAAGTCTGGCTCATTACCAACTGGGCTATCACCGCTTCTAAGTTGCCACTTAACTTAAGGTTACCACTTAACTTTCAATTGGCGTTGCCGCTGCTGGTCGGGCTGTTGTCATCCAGTGTATGGCGCTGCTTATACACAAGCAACGTGGCGCGGCGTAAAATTAACTACGCTGCAAAAGTTTTTTTGCCGAAAATAGAAGCACGAAGAGACATCCGCCACCTGAAGATGGAGCGGCGAACGAAAAAAACCTTTGCTCCGTTGTATTAAGATTAATTTTGCTTCGATTTGACCGCCGCGCCGCCACGCCACATTGCTTATATATTTAACAGCTCCTGAGAAGTTACGACAGTTTGCCATGTGAACGGATAAAATGGTCATCATTTTTTTTTGTTTATTTAGAATAGAAAACAGCTGTGTACAGAAGTTGATATAAGACAGTCTTACAATTAAAGGCTAAATTATACAAAACCAACAACACTATTCACAGGTTAAGTAAAAAAAAGGAAGTTAGATGCTACCAAAAACAGATATAAATAAACAAGTATACTACAGTGCTACTCAGTAATTAACTAACTAAGCAATAAGTCATCGCTATCACTACAGTAGTAGTATGTATATATGTAAACTCTTTATTGCAGAATCCTACTTATTAGAAGGAAAACATAGCTCAGTAACTAATGAACTACTTAAAGTTAAACATTTAGTTGTTCTAACATTATCAAGTCCCTGCGGATTGAACTGTTAAATTTGGTGATAGACGAAGAGAAATATTAAAGTTAAACATTTAGTTGTTCTAACATTATCAAGTACCTGCGGATTGAACTCTTATTGTTGATAGATGAAGAGAAATATAATTGTCAATCAACCGCCAATAAAATGCCACTGATTACTAGAAGAGCCACCAAAATGTAATAATTATTCTCACCAACATTATCAAGCGCCAAGATCTTTCCAGCTACAATACTGGTGACGCCAATAGGAGTGCACCACATAAACCCGGATACCATCTTCATAATCACCTCGAAGATGGCCTGAAAGAAGTCGATAACGACCTGGCCCTTCTGGCCTATTGAACCCAGGATACTGCCGAAAACCAGGCAGAAAAATACCAGGCCGATTGTGTTGGTACCTGGTCTGAAAATGAAAGAAAAAAATAGAAAATAAATTAATAACTTATTCTTAAGTTATCTACAGCTCGAGCATGACGTCATCGCTTGCGTAATGCGCACTCGATGTCCGGTGCGTCTGGATGTCCGGTAGAAGAAAGGGGCAGGTGGAATGAGCTCATGCAGCTCATGAGCACACTCCCCGAAGTACAGGTAAGAAAATAAAGCAAGTATTACTGCAAGTGCTTACCTAGACGATACAATAGCAACCATGACCGGTTCTGAACCATTTGCAACTGGAGCTGGAGTTAACTTTGTATAAGTTTGTTGGAATGTTGCTTGAATTATGTTATCTGGAAATATGTTTCTGAAAATAAATATAGTATCGCATGTAGAAATGTAAAAAACCCAAAAAATAAAAGTTTTGTATCACTTGCGACATTAATCGCTTGTCAGAGGCCATTGTGCGGTTTGAAAACTCTGACACTAGGGTTAGCTAAATTCCTCCACATACCTATTTGACTATACTTCACGATAATGAAGAAGATTAATAGCGTATATTATAACTTTTCAAAGGCTGAATCAATTTTTATTTACTATACTTAGCTAAGAACCATCTTGGTTAAGTAAGCTTTCAAACGAAAAAAAACTACATCAAAATTTGGTGGCTAAGATGCTACATAGATGCACACAGATACACACGTCAAACACAGGTCATCCTCTTTTTGCGTCGTGGGTTACCCATATTATGCTTGTCAGAAAAAATATTCTAATATTTTTTCTGACGAGCAATGTCTGAAAGAGCCTGATGTAAATTGTAGAGCAATTGTGCCTATTCGATAGGACATTAGCTCAGTAAAGCGGTGATAGCCCAGTTGGTAGGTAATGAGCCAGACTTGTAATCGGAAGGTTAAAATCCTGGTGCGGGCCTGTGCTACTAAATTCGTCTTTTCGGATTTATGTACAGATTTATAATTATCACTTGCTCAACGGTAGATCGTGATAAAACCCGCCCGTCCAAGGAAATTCATTTTCGAAAGACGAGCGGTCCACCAACCCGCATTGGGCCAGTGTGGTGGACATGGCCTAAATCCTCTTCGTGTTTCGAAGGGAGGCCCATGCCCCTAGGTGGGGACATATATGGGCTGGTAAAAGGCGACTTATCTACTGATTTTCAACCGACTTCAAAAAAGGAGGAGGTTCTCAATTCGACTGCATTTTTTATATTTTTTTTTATATTTATTACGCGATAACTCCGCCAACTGTTGTCCGATTTTCAAAATTCTTTATTTTTTCGAAAGAGTATACTCCTGAAGAGGTCCCATATAAATTTTATCGAAAATGATTCAGCGCTTTTAAAAAAATCAACAAAAACAAAATATACTACAAACTAGAACATCATCTAAATAAATGAATGACATTTCTGTTTGTAGTTATTTGCTAATAGGCATTGTAGTCCGCAAAAAACTAGATATCTACTTTGTGCGAACTGTTGTTGGGATTGAAATCGGTGACTCATACGTTTTTAACGTGGAAAATTATAATATGTCATGTCACTAAGTCTGGTATTACAGAAGGAGACTCAAGTCTTGATCTATACTTAAGTATTGATTGTCTCTTTTCTCACTATCAAAATGACAAAGACAACTGCTACTTAAGTACAAATCAAAGTCTGAGTCGCGTTTTGAAATACTGACCTTAGTGCCTGTTTAATTGACTAGCAAGACATTAAATTGAACATGAAAGTAACCAGTATTTATGGTAGAGCAGCATTATTGAGTTTTATAAGTACACGGAGCAAGTTTATATCGCTTATAACTCCTATCGATCCTGTAAGATCACTAGGTACTGTTGTTTTCAGCGCAAGGTCGCAGCCAAAGTTATGTAAAGGCTTAAGGCGACTACAGCACCCGATAAAGGCAGCACACATAGGAATAGTGCCATCTCCGTCTCTCAACAGGCCTGGGCCGGCAGTGCGAACAGTGTCGGTACACGAAGTTTACGGACTACGCGTAAAAACATGTTCGAAAGTTAGAAATATGAGATTTATAAAAGGTAACAGCTTAAATCGAAAAATGCGTTAACTACTTATCGAGAGTGTTCAATCACGTAATCACGTACTTATTTATTGTACAATTTATTGTATTTATCTTGATTTATAACAAATATTTTGTTACTATTTACTTGTTTTGTTCCGCTTTTTTACTAAGTATGATATATAATTATAATAATTAGTAATTGTGACTATTATTATTATTTCATTGCAATGCAACCCGCAACACATGTGTCTCCTCTCTCAACTACTCTAAGGTAGACTGGAAGAGATCCCTTCAGGGATAAGTCCGCCTTTGCTACTAAATTACCTTTGAAATGTACTCGTATTATATGACACTGTTTTTGAGCAATAAAGAATTTACATACATACATACATACATACGTACATTTTGATAGCAAATTCAAGTTCCTGTGTGCATTTTACTATCGTTTTTACAGCTTAAAAGATACACAATATTGGGTATTTAGAGGTGACTTTGTGAGCTTGTTCTATCGAACCAAAAGTGCTGAATCATGTTTTCAGCAAACTACTTATCTAGTTTATGTCCTGAATATTACCGTAGTATTTTTTTTTCTTCGATTTAATGCAGTGCTTCATGCTTATCTACGCATCTTATAATCGTAATTCAGGTGCTGTAGTCGCCTTAAAGAGGTTTGTGTTTATTAAATTTTCTACAAAGTATAGCACAGAGGCCAACGCATCAGGTTACTCAATTTTCATTGCAAAACCGCTCTTATCACAACAGCACAGAGTGCACAGAGCATCACAACAGCATCTCATTGTAGGAAGCCCAAAGCAATGGCATTTTTAATGCCGTGGTCAAATAATAAGGAAACGTAGGTCAAAAAACAGTACCTAAGTAAAAAGCTTTAAAAATTTTTACCCCATATCTAATCTATACTAATATTATAAATAGGAAAGATTTGATTGTTTGTTTGTTTGCATTGAATAGGCTCCGAAACTACTACCCCGATTTGAAAAAATATTTTTCCATTAGAGTCCTACATTATCCGTGATGAACATAGGGTACATTATTTTACCGAATTCTCACGGGAACGAAGTCCCGGGCGGACTGCTAGTTGTAAATAAATGAGTATAATAACATTAATATTGTATGGATACAAGTATATAATATCAATCCACATTGCATTGTCTTTACATAATGATAAACGATCGACAAACAATCAATCGTGGTCGAGTTGTTGCTGATTGAATCAATTAAAAAAGTAAACGCTTGCCAAGCAGTCAGGTCATTCATTAATATCAGTCTACCCATTCATTTCTCGTTGTAAAATAACTCAACATTCTTGATGATTTGAAAAACCCTACTTAATATTATAAATGCGAAAGTAACTCTGTCTGTCTGTCCGTCTCTCACGCTTAAACTACTTAACCGGTTTTGATGAAATTTGGTTCAGAGATAGATTAGAGCCTGGAAAAAGACATTAGCTACATTTTATTACAGTTATAACAGTTATAAAAGTTATAACTTTTAAATGGCTCCATAGATTTTGATCAAACATAGCTAAAAACCATCTCGACTGCAACAGCTTTCGAACAAAAAAAACCGCATCAAAATCGGTCCATTTGTTTAGGAGCTACGACGATGCCATAGACAGACATATACATAGAGATACACACGTCAAACTTATAACACCCCTCTTTTTTGACGGAGGTTAAAAAAGCGACAACGCTCGTGTACAATTTCCACTACAGTTTTTCATCAGGTTCCTTGTCTTCGAATGCATTGTATAAACTCACTGGTCGGTTCCAAACAGCAACCGCTATTTCTTATTGTGTAAGTATAGTCAAGTGTGTGGCGAACTTGGCTAATCCTGGTGTCAGAGTTTTCAAACCACACAATGGCCTCTGACTTGGTTTTAACGACTGTAGTCAATTGACAACAGCTAGGACCGACAGTTTACCGTGCCGTGAAACGCTCGTGATAAATTGCCACTTTGGTCACACATCAGGAGTTCCCAACCTCTGTGTACATTGCTAAACCTCACTGATCCATTGAGATCAGCGAGCATTATTGTGCTACGATAGATAGATAGATAGATAGATAGATAACAGCTTTATTCGATCGAGTAAGTTACTACGATCGAATACTTCAACGCAGCAAACGCCACTGAACAAGGAGTATGATTTATTATACTGATCATGTCAACCTACCTCCCAATATCCATGATGCTATGCAGAACACTCCTTTCTCCTTTGATCTCCACAACAGGCACTATCCCTTCAGTCAAGATAACTTCCCCAGGCCTTATCAGTGTTGCCAAGACTATGCCAAGAAATGCATTGAACATCGACGTTAGGACAAAGTAGACCAACGTCCTGACTGCGATTTTACCACTCATTTTGGCATTAAGGCTGGCAGAACCAGCAACCAGACTTGCGATGATGAGGGGTAGGATCATCTGCTTTAATATCCTCATAAACAACTCTCCTGGATAACTCAGTACCATCAGCATTTCTGGACTTAAATTCAAAGAACGAAGGGATAATCCTGAAAATTGAATATTTTTAAAGTTAAGATGTAGGTTATTTTCTAAATCACTAAATCTCTCGTAAAGGTAAAAAAACTGTACTTCTCCTTTAAGTGTAGAATTATATTTACAACTAGCATTCCGCTCGGGACTTCGTTCTCGTGGGGATTCGGGAAAATCATGTACCCTATGTCCATCCCGGATAATGTAGGATTCTAATGGTGAAAGATTTTTTCAAATCCGTCCAGTAGTTTCGGAGCCTATTCATTACAAACAAACAATCAATCAAATCTTTCCTCTTTATAATATGTATGTATATAGATACATATTAGGTACTAATTATTCCTTTTTACCAGTTTATCAAACTTTTTTGTATTTTAACTTTCTTCTTATCGTGTAGGTATAGTCAAGTGCGTAGCAAACTTGACGAACCCTGGTGTCAGAGATTTCAAAACGCCAAATTATGGCCTTCAACTTGGTTTTAACGACTGTAGTCAATCGATAACAGCCGGGATCGACAGCTTAACGTGCCCTCCGAAGCATGGGAATGCTCGTGATAAATTGCCACTTTGCTCACCCATCAGGCTCCCTGCCTCTGTGTGCGTTTCTTAACCTCACTGATCTGCAGAGATAAGCGAGTGCCACTGGGTTACGAGCTCTACACATTATATTTTAATGCAAAGACTGTTACACAAATTGGGTACCTATAATCTAAAACAATAAAACTGTCAGAAAATTCTAATTAAAAAAAAAAACTTTTGAATACTTACCTAAAGTAATTCCAAGCAGTACACCAGCCAAGATGGCCAGGAGCATGACGTTTTCTTCCAGACATTTCCTCCAGCCAGCTTTCTCTTTAGGCACTGGCCGGTCTTCTGTGGTCTTCGGCCCCCTGTCCCCTGGGCCCATCTTGGCGAATAGATATGCTGAAAACCGTTCACTCTTCTCCATTACAAGGACCTTTCTCTACTTAACCAGATCCTTGCGATCTGGTCTACTTGTCTTCGTCACCAGATATGGGACGATGTTTTTGATAGTCTTTCGGTCAGTAAAGTGATTTTGGCAGTGACGAGACTTATTTTAGTTGGAAGTAAGTTTTCATTTAATTTAGGCATTAGAAGATTCAGTCATATTTTTGTTTTTTCGCAAATTTTTCGGTGTTGCAATTTCTGTGCCAAAAATCTTCTTAACTTTTCGCTCATACAACTGATTCTGTTTTAGTATTTTCGAAGTAGAAACAAGAAAAAACGTCTGTTTCTTTAATATTTTTCAGTATGAAAGCTAGCAATGCACATCCCACGTCTCACTAACCTATATTTTGTATGCATTTTGAAACTCTACTGTGCATTCCTGGCTAAAATTGTTCGCGACTCTTAACTCTTGATCATTATCCACTACCGTTTTTCTTTTAGCAGCAGTCCTTTGAGTATATGTGTCACAGGTAATGTATAGTGCATGAATAACTGCACCGTTTAGTTCTGATAAACGAGGAAGCCATGTTTTGAGATGCGCGCGCATTCATTGATTGCTTCACGCCTACCTACTTATCCTACTTTATTTCTATAAATACTTAATTGAATTGTGAGTATAATGCCCTTACAAGATTAAGACTATTTTTAGCAAAATTAGCTTTACTATGCTTGACTTAGCTTAATTGTTTTACAACGAATATAAAAGTCACATTTAGAAATTATTTTTGGCAAAGAGTGTGTTTGACATGCGCAGATCGATGTATATGAAGAAAAAGTCAAAACAAACAAAACTTTGATTTTACCCTCGACAAAAAAGAAGCGTGTTATAAGTTTGATAAGTGTATCTGTGTGTCTGTCTGTGGTTTTGTAGTTCCTAAACTACGAAGCCAGAATCGACGAAATAATGAAGAAAATAAAACTTGCGGATTTTTTTTTCTAATTATGCCGGAAGAGACTAAGAGACAGGCCTCCATTGTACATGTGCAATAATATAAAAAAGTCAACGCTTTTTTTACCGACTTCAAAAAAGGAGGAGGGTACAAACTTCGGCTGTATGTATTTTTTTTTATGTATGTTCACCGATTCCTACGCCAATTATGGACCGATTTTCAAAATTATTTTTTTGTTCGAAAGAGTATACTTCAGATGTGGTCCCATATAAATTTTATCGAAAATGATTCCGCGCTTTAAAAAAATCAACAATAACAAAAAATACTTCAAACCAGAACATCATCTAAATAAATGAGTAAAATTTTCGTTTGTGGTTATCGGCTAATAGGTATTGTCTGAAAAAAATACTAATTATCTACTTTGTGCGAACTGTTGTTGGAATTGAAGTCGGTGACTCATACGTTTTTATAACGTGGAAAATTATAAGAGATATGTTATCGCAAAACTCTAATTTGAATCATAGGTCTGAGTGTTCTTTTGATATTATTTGTGATCTAAAGAGGAAGTCGCATACAAAATAGATCAGTGTACAGTCGCCGATGACATATTTTGGCGTAAATCCAAACTTGTGACATTCCTTACACGTGCTCTGACAAAACTGTACCACTTGCTTCCGTCATCGTGAACTGCTGATCGTCATATCGACGTCATAATCCAATTTATTATGATTTTTTAGGCTTCATATGCACGTTAATTCAAAGCTCAATCATATAATTGCATTCCATGGTATTTATAAAGGTGATATACAATAACATATTTTAATGTGAACTCATGGACCCCGACTGGGCACGCAGTTTTATATGAGAGAGGAGGACTTCTAAGGCCAAAATTTGTCGCTATGATAATAAAATAATAATAAAAAAACGGGTTGCACTCCGGGAGTGCCAGCAGAAGTGAAAACTTGAACGTATATTACTTCTTTGCGGTCTAAGAAGTTTTCACTTCACCCTCCGTCTTACGAATTTTCGATCAGGGTCACGTGACCCTGACGCGAGTTTAACATTTTTTAACCATCCAATAAAATATTTTTAACAAAAAATTGACACGCCTTCAGAAATGGTGTAATATTTTTTAAAGCTATGTTCACGAGTAAGTAGTGGTTATACGGGTAAAATAGTAAATAGGTGAATTCATAGCAGAATATGGTAAATAGAGAGGAATTTTTTTTGACATCGGCGCCGAACTATCTTAGTTTTTATACTGCAAAAAAAAGCTTGTGCGAATACTTATTTCATTAAACTAGGTCCTGTTCAAACCGGCGCCGAGACGTCAATAAAAAATTCCTCTCTACCATATTCCGCTATGAATTCACCTATTTACTGTTTGACCCGTAACCACTACTTACTCGTGAACATAGTTTAAAAAAAATATTTCACCATTTTTGAAGGCGGGTCAATTTTTTGTTAAAAATATTTTATTGTATTATTTTTAAAGGTTATCATTTATCATTCATATAACTCCCTCGTAGATTTATCATAAAGCACTAAATCACTTGAGATTAAAGAGCGATATAGTTATCAATTACTTTCACCCCACGGAAAGTATGAGATGGTGATATACATAACCAGTCGCAAGATGGCACGAAAGATACGGGGTAGTACAATTCTCAAACCGATCGCCAGATGGCATGAAAGAGTGGGTGATATTATCAACCGATTACCAGACGGCAGGGAAGATGTGTGGTGGTAATATACGCTACCGGTCACTAAACGGTAGAACCCCAGGACACAAAGGAGCCCCAAAAAACAACTTAAAAGTCTCAGGGAACAACTTCGTTTTTGCTTCGTTTACATTGATGACCTATTATTATCCACATATATGACCGTAAATTTCATTTTTTTTTTTTTTTTGACCTAAACTACTAAAGCGATTTCGATAAAAAATTTATGGAACCAATCTGGAAGTAGACGCTTCCGAACTAAAATTTTTTTTTGAAATCGGTCTACAAATGACGGAGTTTTGAGGTAACAAACATAAAAAAAATAAAAAGGAAATAAAAAATTCACCCAAATTGAGAAACTCATCCTTTTTTTTAAGTTGGTTAAAAAGTGCACAACGCCGCTAAATAAGTTTTCACTTCAAAACAACTTAAAAATTATTGCATTGGAAAAGGGAAGTAATTAAATATTGGTAGTAGTCAGATTATGTCATGCGTAATATTGATATAGAATCTCTTAAATTCCCTATCTCGCTAATATTGATCAAAATGGCTAAAAACACCAAGAAAAACTTAGACTGCCAGCTACCTACTCTTCCCAGGTATACAATAAAAGAGGGATGCGAGGGGCTTGCTGTATAATGGGCGAAAGGCTGACCACCTCTCACTATAATGCAACTTGTTCCATCTGATAACCCTCACAATTTGTGTCAATCGTGACATCTAGTGGTTCTAGAACTACTGACGCTCTGCCTATCCTGTTAGGGATTATGGGTGTGAGCGTACGTATGTATGTAACATTTGAAAATGAAATAAGTTATAGCAATAGAACACTCAGACCTATTAGCAGTATGAAATTTTTCGAGCAAATTTCAAACTGTATTTCGTTCGTTGATTTGATTTGATTTCTAATATAATCGAATGATAAAAATATATATAAAATATACCTATTTAAAATTAAATAGAATAAAAACATTCTAATGATTTAATTGATTTCGTGAACTCGTAATTTAATTTAGTCTACTTACGTTTACGTTGACTCATCTCTGTGACTAGTTCAACTCAGTGAATGTGCATTTTAAATTTATATTTCTAAACTAATATTATAGCGAGGAAATATTTATATTTTTATTTTTTTGTGAAAATTACACTTCAAAAGTACTACACCGACTTTTTCACCAATAGAAAGCTCTCATAAGAGCAAATGACATTCTTTTTCCGAATTAAGATAAACCAAAAACTGTTTATTTCATGTCAACAACAATAAATAAATACAGCAGTAGCAATAAAATTTAAAATGGTTTTACCTTTAGTATTTTTTCCTAGGTTTTCTTATCATCACTATTTTTCACACTCTCCCACATCAAAATTTCGCATACACAATTTGTTTTACACTGAGATACTTATTCTATCAAATTTTTGCATATTATCTTACTAAATTCACATTATAAAAGTTACTATTAACTGCTTGTAAACAAGATAACCAAGATTCGGGTGTTGTTTATCTCTACATAAATCTGTTTTATCTGACAAATTAAGGTGTAAGTAAACAGTGGTTAGTGAGAAGGTTTCTTTTTGATCAGATATACCTATCGACCTAAAAATAAAACTACTCTTTAAACTTTCGCGATTTTAATAATAATTTAATACTAAAACGGGTCTAAACCAAGGGAAAAACATAATACATATAAACGTATATTTAAACCCAAAATTAATATGTTTCGGGGTTCCATTGCAAAATAGTTAATAACGTCACAAGTGTGTTAATGTATTATGTAACAAGAGACCACTTAAAACGCAAGCAAATCATTCAACGTTTTACAACGCAGGAAATAAAATAAAATAAAAGTTCGCCATAAAAAATAGAAAAATTACTATACACGTGATTTTAAGTTACCTAAAAGTATTTCACTGACATCATTATGGTGCTATTTCCGAGTAGTGTATTCTAAAAGTAAATAAAAGAGTCTTTTGATGTTATTTAGTAACTTTTTACGTAGTCTACTATAAGATATGACTTGTTTAGAATGATTTAAAGTGTGCGGTTCAACACAATAACTTTTTCTTATCATGTAGTCAAGTGTGTAGCGAACTTGGCTAACCCTGGTGTCAGAGTTTTCAAACCGCACAAAGGCCTATGACTTGGTTTTAATGACTGAGTCAATCGACAACAGCCGGGACCGATTGCTTAACGTGCCCTCCGAAGCACGGAAACGTTCGTGATAAACTAATTGATCGCGATCGGATTTCTCTGTGCACTTCACAACTTGAAACTCACGTGCGGGTTTCATCATGATGCTTTCCTTCACAGCTAATCAAGTGATATTTAATAAAAAAATCCGTACATACATCCGAAAAAACGAAATTGGCACAGGCTCGCACCAGGACTTGAACCCGAAACCTTCCGATTACGGGTCTGACTCATTACCAAGTGGGCTATCACCATGACTAAACTTTTACACAAATTATAATAAGTACGTTTAAATAAAGTCTATTTCAATAATTAGGCAGTTACTTTACACTTAAATCTGTCTACTTATAATGTACTAGCTTTCCGCCTGCGGCTCCGCCCGCGTGGACTTTCACATTTTTTAAAATAAAAAGTATCCTATGTTACTTCTAGAGCCTCCGAGAAAATGTGTACAAAGTTTCATGATGATCGGTTGAGCAGTTTTTGCGTGAAAGCGTAACAAACATCCACGCTTTCACATTTATAATATTAGTAAGGATTATATTTGCACCCACATTTACACGACTTATTACTTTTTCTCCACACCCAAAGGTTGCCGATAAGATATTGCTTCTTAGCAATCGGGCTGCCTTTTTTTCTCTGATATAACCGTTTTTGTATTAAAATGTACCGCCCGTCAGGCACAGGCGGGTGATAAAGTCCACTTATTTGGGACCATTTCACCCAAGTCCCCATAACAGCGCATGAGTTTTACCTCTATATTAAAATGGAACTGTATCTTATGATTGTTGGAGTGCAATAAAGTATATTGTATTGAATTGTACTTACTTAAAATTTTCGTTTTTTTTGTATTTTTGAACATGTTTCACTGTGTAACCCGACCAAGCCAGCTTTTTCAGTAATGATACAACGACTAAGATCAACGATCGATTGATCGCCGTGTCCAACCGAATGGTCTTCTTTAAATAGCCATGCATTGGCTGTTGTGTCTTTTATTGGCATTTATTAAGAGGAATGTATGCGGTTGACATGTTTGCATTTTATGTTATACAATGGGCCTTTTTATAATTCGAATACGGCACGGCAAAATTGTATTACCATTGCCTCCTATGTAACAGTAATACTAGAAGCTGAGAACATAGGGGGCAATGGTAATTTAAATTTCGAAGTGCCGTGCCGTGCCGTTCGAATTGTAAAAAGGCCCATTAGTTTATTGATATATTATATACCGTCATTCAGACGCAGTCCCAGAGGTTGGGGGAAGTCATTGTGGTCAATTAATACATCATGTTCTTACCTACTTACTTTACCTACTTTAACATTTATTTATTTTTGCGCTCGCTTAGCTCGCGACATAGGCTCTGACAAGCGAAAAGTGTGAGTTTAACAACTACAGCTAACTTCTAGTGTTTTTATTCATCAAGCCTCAGTTAATAAAAAAAAATTTCGCGCTCACTTCGCTCGCACAATAATAATTATACATTTTAGTTCGACGAGGCAGTCAAATCACCAAATAAATTGTTGAAACATGATGTATTGTTTTTATCTTTTGAAGCAGGTACAATAATTTTCCACGTCAAAAACGTAAGAGTCACCGACTTCAATCCCAAAAAGACAATTTTTTCGAGAGTTTCCCTCAATTTCTTCAGGATTCCACCATCAGATCCTGGTTTCCTTACCATGGGACCGTCCTTGGGATACTCCCTTTCCAACAAAAGAAGAATAATCAAAATCGGTTCATAAACGACGAAGTTATCCGCGGACATACATAAAAAAAATATACGGTCGAATTGAGAAACCTCCTCCTTTTTAAAAGTCGGTTAATAAAAAAGTATTAACCATACATACTATTGTGTGTTTCTTAATGTAGGTTGTACACATATACAATTATTATCTAATAACAAACATAAATTTTTGTTTTAATCTAGGACTCAAACCTGAAACCTTCAAATCAAAAACAAGGCCGTTACCACTGAACCTAACCAACCAAGATTTTTGTAAAAAAAAAAACCGAAAAAAAACAATACCAGAAATGTGTTTATATAACATTTGTTGCGCCATTTTGGTAAACCTAAATAAACATTCTTAAATGCTAATAATAACTTACCCTTTATTTGCTCAATTTTGATGTCTGTTTGTTGACCTTTGATTAAAAACGATAAGAGTTTTATCTCAGAAAAATATGAAACTAACTTTTCAAATGTTTCTGCCGCTAATCCATAAGAAAACACATTTTAGTCTGGAGCCAAAATAAAACAAAAGAAGTTTATTTTTTGATTTGCACACGCAATATTCCCTTCGACCGCTTTGACAACTTAAAATATGTTTCATTACCAATTTATTTTCCTTTTTAATTTTTAATATTTCGGTGCACATTAGCTAATGCCACTGGTTTAGTTTGGCAACTGCATCGGTGCACCGCTCGAAGGGTATTTTCATTGCACTTGTGTGTTGAACTTTTCCATCTCACGAGCTCACGGACGATTTATTGATTCAATGCCAATTGATGCTCAAACTTGTTAAGAATTTGCTTGATTATGTTCTTAACTGGCATCTATACCTAAGATATTTTTAACCGACTTCAAAAAAGGAGAAGGTATCTATATTTTTTTGTTACGCCATAACTCCGTCAATTGTTGGTCGATTATCAAAATTATGTTTTGTTCGAAAGAGTATACTCTTAAGGTGGTCCCTTATAAATTTTATCGAAATTGATACAGCATTTAAAAAGAAAAATAACTAAAACAAGAAATACTTACAAATCAAAAAGTTATCTAAGGCACAGCGCCATCACAAACGACACGTGGCGCGACGATCCGTCAATCAAAGAAAATAAAATCTTAATAGTTACAGAGCAAAGTCTTTTTTTGTGGAAAATAGAAGCACGAAGAGATATTCGTCGCCTGAACCTTTGCTATATAGCTATAAGATTCATTTATCTGATTGTTGTGTAGGTAGGCATTGTTGGGTTTATTAATGTTTTAAATTGGATACATAATTATAATAATTAAATTGTACATCTCAGGTATTTTTTATTATTGTTTATTATTTTTATTTTCAGAAAACCAATAGCTTATAAAAATAAGTAATAAGTTATTAATGTAACTTAAATGTACTCCAAATACAGGTTTTCATAATGTGACTTGATATAGTAAAAGATAACAGAGGCTTGGTTGCCGTAAGCGAACAGAAAAAAATGCAAATTAATTAGATGTTGACTAAGTACACAAGCGTTAAAAAAATAATCAAAGGAGAAAGCTATTAGCTACTAAACTGTTATATTACTTATTCATATTTTAATATGTGAGCGTTTTTATATAAAAAAAAATTTGCAGAAAATATTTAAAATAATTTTGAGAATGATAATGTGTGCTTAAAATAGTTTGATGTTAATAAAAACTTTTATTTTAATTCACGCCATCTCACGTACAACACTGGAACTAAAATCTCAAGATTCTTACTGCGCTGTTTGAATTGTCAGGCATCATTCCTGGCAAGTTCAGTTTCAGTGTGCTTATGGTACTTCATTTCTTTTACTGTAGATGACACTACTAGTTCCATTTGTTACTTTATATGACCAAGAGTTACAGAGTAGTAGTAAAGTTTTTAACCCCTGACAAAAAGAGGGGTGTTCTAAGTTTTTGTGTGTTTATCTTTGTGTGTTTATCTGTGACATCGTGGCTCCTAAACAGATGAACCGATTTCGATGTCTTTTTTTGTTTGAAAGCAGGCGTAATAGAGATGGTTCTTAGCAACATGTTATCAAAAAGGGTTTAGTCATTTAAAGTTTGAATAGTATACTTTTATTTTCAACCATTAAAAAAACTGTTCGAACTTCTTACATATTTTAAAGTAACTATCGTAGTTACCAAAATTTTCACCTCATAAAAATGCGGATGAGAATTGAGATTTTAAAACCCTTTTCCCCACTATTTTCCTACAATCCTCGCAGACGCGGCTAAATGTATTTGCTAACAAACCACACACTGCTTTAAACTTTATTTTTTTGCAATAAATTTTTAGGGTAGGAAAAATATTCGACGCGAATGGGACTTGAACCCAACGGCTTTCAAGTCAAGAGGCAAAGGCACGATAGCTCAGTTGGTTTGAGAACCAGGAGATCTAATCCTGGGGTCGTGGGCCCATTCGTGCCGAATATTTTTCTTTCCCTAGACAGAGCCGGAGACTCGGAGCATGATATAGGAATAAGGAATAAATCTAAAGCAGGATTACATTTATTGGTGTAACATACTTAAATTTTTAATGTTAACTTACAAATGTATAAAAACGGTATAGTATTAGCGGGTGTGCGCCTGCGACGGAAATTCAATTGGGTCTGTCATCCCAGCGAATGACAACTAGAAGCGTTCAATTTCTAATTTAGATTAGGAATGCCAAAACTGAAGAGTAAAAATGTCGCTAAAAGAGAATGGAGAAGGAGGATGAAGACGAGGTGCGAGCCGCCTCGTTACACTCTCACGCTGGTAAGCGTTTTCATTAATTAATTTATTTTTTCGATTTATGAAACGAGTAAATTGAAAGAGGACAATATTGAACACAAAAGACAACAGAAGAGGGTCTATGATTGGTCATCTACTTAGGCATGATGATTTATTTCAAAGTTATTATAGAATTCAAGATGGAAGGACGGAGAGGAGAAGGGCGACCGAGAAGACGATTCAGCGACCGGTTGAAAGAAAAAATAGGAGTGTCAACTTACAGAGAACTGAAAGATATTTCTCAAAACCGAATGGACTGGAAATTGCTACACCGACAAGAGCGCGGCATTTTTGATGATTTATTGATCTCTTTATAAAAATGAACCTGCACTGCATGCTGCTGTGCTGTCAAAATTGCAATTTTGACTTGCTGAGCTGATTCGGCGATTTACTTCAAAAAACATATCCTTAGCGGCAATATAGCAACTTGTTCATAACGACTGACGCAAAAAGAGGTATTAAAAAATGTGTGACAGCTTAGAAATTTATTTCCATCGTTTTTTGACTAGTCTAGTAGGTTAACAGAAATTCTATAATAACCCTTTTTACATTTTTTTGTGAATGTTTTTTTTTGTCTTACATTTTTCTAAAGGTATTTTTTGAATACATATGGGAATCTTAATATAGAAGCGTATATCACCTTTGTGGAGACGACTGTCTAGTAAATCAAATTGATGTTTAATTCTAGTTTTAGTAAGTAGTCTATAACAAAAACCTCAACCCGTATACTTTTTATAAGTATACGTATACGTATCGTTTCATCCGTGTGTCTCGGACTTTGTGTAATCGCTTTTGTTCCAGCGATTTCCAGCTGGAGTATTCCAGCACGGAAGCGCTGCACTTCGATGTTTGATGATACGCCTCGCTAACTTTGCCCGAATCGGAATTTTCGCTAGATTCGACAACGGTTTTTGCAAAAATTGCAGCACACCTTTAAATGTATTTATTTTTAAGCCCCCCAAAAAAAGAGGGATGTTTCGGTGTATTTTTATGTCTGTGTATCTGTGTGTCCGTGGCATTGTAGCTCCTAAACGAATGAACCGCTTTCGATGCAGTTTTTTTGTTTAGAAGCTAACGTAATCGAGATGTTTTTTAGCTATTTATTTTTAATTTTTTACCAACCCATATACGTCCCCACTGAGTGACACGGGCCAACTTCGAAACACGAAGAGGATTTAGGTCATAATCCACCACGCTGGCCCAATACGGGTTGGTGGACCGCTCGTCTTTTAAAAATGAATTTTTCTTAGACGGGCGAGTCCAAGAAGATTTTTAGCTATATTTAATTAAAATTGGTTAAGCTGTTTAAAAGTTATAAACAATCTAATGTCTGAGGCACGCTTAACCATGATCCAGGATTTGGCAGGTCAAGTTATTACAGTGAAGCGACTCCGTGACCCTGCTAACGGGGAACTTGAGCAGATTGAATCATGTTTATACATTCAGTTGCCTAAATGTGCAGGTTTCCACGCAGGTATTGAAACTTCTAATATATATACATATACTTCTAATACATATACTATACTTAAAAGCATCAATACAGCCCAGATACTATGGAGGGAAGGACATCCTTACTAATATTATAAATTTGAATGTAAGTTTGTTTGTTTTTTACGCTTTCGCGCCTAAACTACTCGATTGATTTTAATGAAAGGTACAGATATAGATTAAACCTTGAGAAATGATATAGGCTACATTTTATCCCACAGCTGGGCACCATATAACCTGTAGTTCACGCAGGCAGAGCCGCAAGTGGAAAGCTAGTAAGTAAATCAAACATAACCCAGATTAACCCATCTCATAATAATATCTAATAATAATTATATCACAACCTAAAAATAGTTACTTACCTGAGAAATACTGGTGCAAAGATCTTTAAAACAAGGTCACAAATATTTCCAACATAACTCCTATTTTAAAGTTGATTACCTACATGCTGAACCACAGAAACACTAACACAAAAAATAAAACCATTAGACAACTTATTTTCCTGTTTAATTTTAAGGTTGTAATTCGGATAAAGATATGTAGTATTAAACTAAGTTATAGTAAGGAGCGTAACCGTAGCCTCGATTCGCATTGTACCAAACTAATCTTCAAAAGACACAGACAGATCCTTGATATGAATCGGCTTGTTGGAAAAAATTGCAGTGACCCTGCTGGGTGATTCTTTTAACTCTAACTTCTTAAAAGTTTGCTTTGTATTGTGTTGTAAAATCCTTTATTGCATATCAAACAAAATGAGTACATTGGAACCAAAAGGGTTATAAATCTGTACTAATATTATAAAAAAGGAAAGATTTGATTGTTTGTTTGCATTGAAAAGGCTCTGAAACTATAAGTACTGGTCCGATTTGAAAAATTCTTTCACCATTAGAAAGCTACATTATCCGCAATGGACAAAGGCTACATAATTTTCCCGAATTCCCACGGGAACGAAGTCCCGGGCGGAATGCTAGTATAACTTAAATTCAAGGTACAAAGGCGGACTTTTCCCACAAGGGGAGTTCTTCCAGTCAACCTACAAAGTATAATATGGACTTTCAAACTTTTAATTTAATTGTTACCTAGTAGAAATTAAATGTTTGTAACAGGTTTGAATGAGCAGCTATAATTAAAATTATTATTTTTTCATGTTTCTGCAATTCAAAATGATGTCTGCAATTTATACAAATACCTACATTCCATTTTGCAATAAAAAATATTAATAACAGCGTAAAGTATAAAAACCAGCAACGAATATCGCATTCTGAGAGCTTCGCGGAGCGACGGCCCAGCGCGGACAGCACGGATTCGCAATACATTATGTACTTAACAGTTAAGTAGCTAAATAACGAAAATTCCTACAGGATTCAACCGATTTCATGCATTGTGTGAGTGCGTGTATACCAGGAATGTTTTTTAAGTATAGGGGATACTAGGAAAGTTTATTATATGGAAATTGATTTTATGGGTCTAATATGTGAAGATGATTAATCTTGGGGATTCTTCAGAATAGCCCTGGAAGACAAAGGTCCCCTTTGCGCATGCAATACTGACACAGGAAAGACATAACAATATCCTGACGCTATAAATCAACTTCCAGTACCTACTTGTTTGACGTACCATATAAGTACCTACGCTCTTGGCCATTGTGGATGGTTCCCAAACATTCTGGATCTTTCTGGATTCTCCGAATGAGAAATGAGACGTTGTTTTCACGCTGAAAGTGAAAGCAAAACTGAGGATATGCTAGCTGCCAACTTTTTTAGGCATACTGTAGATTAGATTAGATTCAGTTATTTCACATCATCAATTCCAGTTACAATATTATGTCTAAAGTAATGTCAAAGTATAATGTGATCGTCAAAATTCCAAATAAAGTAAGTGGGACATTAGGGTTTTACCGTATTGTAATATTTAGTATTTAAGTAATAATTAGCATTCAATTTGTTCAGTACATCTATTTTTCTCCTATAGTACACGTCTGTCTTCCTTTCTTCTTGCTCTTTCCTATCAACAGGTCTGCTGGTAGAAATTTCTTTTTAGAAATAAGCGGAACCTTTTTGTATGTACTGTCTTATGTCTGTAATTTATGTCCTGTGTGTACAATAAACGTTATTATTATTATTATTATTGTAGGCAAAAGGCTGACGACCTTCTACCAGCCCATATACGTCCCCACCGAGGGGCACGGGCCTCCCTTCGAAACACAAAGGGGATTTAGGCCATAGTCCACCACGCTGGCCCAATGCGGGTTGGCGAATCGCTCGTCTTTCGAAAATGAATTTTCTTGGGTTTCTTCACGATATTTTCCTTCACCGTTGAGCAAGTAATAATTAGAAATCCGTACATAAATCCGAAAAGGCGAATTTAGTGGTACAAGCCCGCACCAGGATTTGAACCCGCGACCTTCGGATTACAAGTCTGGCTGATTACCGCTTCAGGCTATCACCGCTTCTGAGAGTTATTAGTTAGAACTTGAGTATATTAATGACGACCTATCATTAATATACTCATGTTCTATTTAGCCCTCAGAATTGATGTCAAATGTGGCGTCAAAGTGGTTCATGAACTACATGACGTTCTGACTACCCCGAAAGGGATTATAGGCGTGAGTAATAATAATAATAATAATAATAAAATAATTAATTGTCAGGTTTCTAAGGCCCATACATAAATACCTTACAGACTAACATACATATGAAGTAAGACAAAATAAAATAAAGCTAACTAACACTATTTCCCGGGTGTTTTTCCGGGGGTGTCTGCAACGGGGAATCTCCCTCGGTGCCGGCGGAACACCACGCCCTCCGGCCAAAAACTCTCCTTCATGCATAATCTGAGGAAACCGCACCACAAATTCTTTGAAACTAGCATGGTGATGCGATTCCAACGGTTTCACTCTCTGGAGACCTAAGGGAACTTTTGTTTGTTATGGAAGTAGTACGATAGATATCTAGCACCCATCAGTACACACGGCATCAGTACACACGTGGACCTTGACGTCGCCCGTAACTCGCTTATACTAGTGTTCGGCTTTCGTGCTGCAAATGGGTAACCTTACGTGCTGCTGTCTATACAAGCCCTGTTTAGTTTGGGGTTAGATGGCGCTGCGTGTGTGGCCCAAGAATATTATTTATTTATATCTCATGCCCCTCGGTGGGGACGTGTATGGGCTGGTAAAAAAAATGTCATGTCAAACTATTGTATGTACAATTTATATTGAAGAAATGACGGACGGTTTGGTCGATGGGTTCTGGATTCGATTCCCAGTCGGAACCAATGTAATGTAAAAAGCATATGTTTGTGTAAAAAGCGTATGTTTGTTTTCGGGTCATGTGTATTCTTGTCTGTCGTTATGTGTTTCGCGGGACCCACAACACAAGGGAAAAACTTAGTGTGGGCCTTTGAAGAAGAAGAAGAAGAATAATTGTTAAAGTAAAAAAATATGATACACATAGTTTTAATTTAACTCGTTTATTTCAAAAGAGTAATTAATTTTTAAGAGTCCGCCTCACTGGTGTTTTTTTAACTGGCAAAGGCGTTGTTTACATACTTCCAAAAATTATGTCTGAGTGAGATATCCAAAAAAGTCAATGCAAAAAATATACAATCCCATGTGACGCAAACATAGCAAGTAATAAAAAACGTAAAACGTTACTATAGGTTGTTGTTATTATTTACGAATTATTTTTTGACTTTCGGAGTTTTTTGACCTACTAAGTTGTTTATTACGAATTAGGTTACGACTGGTCACCATTGGAGTTAAATATAGCTCGAGCTAAAATAAGGTGTGCATTTCGGCGCAGCGATTTTATACACGGTGAATTTTTAATCATTGGTAAAATTGTTCGTACGTAATGTTCATATAATGATTGTCCACGTTAAAAACGTAAGAATCAGCAGAATTCAATTCCAGCATTGCCTATCAGCAGATCCACAAACCAAAATGTCATCTAAATAAGGTTAGCAAAAACTAAAACCCTGAACTCGGTGCGCAAGTCCTGGCAGAATATCAGCGCTACAGGTAATACTATAGCATTATGCTGAGCCAGCGCCGTCTTCGTCTGTGCAACACAGGCAGCCCAGTGCAGCACTTTTATTTATGTTTGAAAGTGTTATATCTTTAATTTTTCTTTGTTTTTGTCTTTATTTATTTATTATTTATTTATTTAACAGTTTATTGTACACAGGAAAAATCACAAATGTTACAGACAAATAGAAAAACGAACACAAAAGGCACAGCTTATTTCTCTATCTTTTCTTATTTCTCTTTCTTTCTCTTATTTCTTCTTATTGTCTTTGTGTCTGTAAGGTGTCTTCTGTGTTTCTATATTGTGATGTTTGTGTTGTACGCCGAAATATAGCATTTTATATTATATTATATTATATTCTATTCTAACTCAGACCAACATTCTGAATGATTTTCCAGTGGAATTTTCTTTAAAATTTTTTTATCTTTTTTAATATTTTTTTTAAATTTTAAATATTTTTTTTATTTTCTGTTTTAAGTTTTTCTTTCGCTCCCAGTCCAGCTCAGAAAAACCGTTTTTATAGAGATTCATAGGGACAAAAAAGTAGTATATCAGACATGTAGCTCTCATTTATAAGCGTTGTTTAGTTTGGGGTAAACTTTCATCATTTTTGTTTGATAGGAGGTCCCAATTCACCTGGCTGTTGGTAGGAAGTTATCTCTTGTGTACAAATTTAGATATTTTAGGGTACCGTACCTCGAAAGGAAAAAACGGAACCCTTATAGGATCACAATGTTGTCACAATGTCCGTCCGTCTGTCTGTCTCTCAAGACCCTTTTCTCAAGAACACGTAGAGGTATCAAGCTGGAATTTTCATCAAATACTCAAGTCTACTGCCCCTTAGAGATGTAAAAAAATCAAACTTCTAAACCAACGCAATCAAAGGATACAGCCGTTTATGCCGCAAAATTCCGCAAATTTTCGACACTTGCAAGGGAATTAAAACCTACAGGGTACTTCCCGTGAACTCAGAATCTTGAAATTTGGTACGAAGCAACGTTTTATAGCATAAATAAAGGGAAAATTGCAAAAACCGTAAATTTTTAGTTACAACATATAATAAAAATATTTTTAATACTTTTTACAATGCAGTTGCTCGGAAATGGCCCCGTAACATGGCCACGGAGTGTACGTTTACGTACCCCATAAAACACATGTCATGTTATGTAATTTTGAAATGAGAAGAAGATTTTAAAAAGAAAAAAAATATTTGAACTAATGAGCAAATAATAGTACTTTAATCACCAAGGGGAGAAAGAGACCGATTACTGCTTTATACTACACCTACGAGGAAAGACAAACAATTTTTTTTATCTAAAATTTATATTAATGTTACTACAGTTTGAAAAACTTAAATTAATGTTTTTTTTAGGTAAATTAATACTGGTTTTTGACGTTTTGGAGGAGATCAATGGCGTTGCGGGCACGGCGGCGGTGCTCGTTGATGGCTGCTATGGCACTAGCGGGTGTATTTGCTGCCTCGCTGCCTCTGGTGGCGCTAAACTTGTCGACGCTTGAGGAGATGCTTGCATGATCGACTCTGATATATACTCATTTATTTTGATTTTATTTTCAATAGAATTCTCTATATATCCTTCAGCGACAGTTGAAGATCGCCAGCCACCATGCCTTTTGATGGTAGTCAAATTCGCACCAGTATCGGCTAGGATGGTTGCAGATGTTCAGCGGAAGCAGTGACCCGTGTAATCTTGTGGATTGGGTAGATTAAGATATGACGCTATTTCTTTCGGTACAGTGCTTATTTTATTCTTCCGTTTCTGTGTTGCAATAGTAAGCATTTTGTCTGTAGGTCAGAAGAGCGGAGATTCATGTATTTTTCATATACCAAAATTCAACTTCATTGGCTATTCTGTGATCCAGTAAAGTATTTTTTTTTATTAAATGATGCATAAAAGTAAGCAAAAAGTGAATAAAATACTGAGAAAAACGTATGACGCAATAAAGAGTAGCGTAATTGATAATTCAGTGACCCTTTTGACAAGTGAGAGTATAACCTTTTTCATAAAGCTTCACACTGGCTTTATATAATGACAACAAAGAGTTTTTATGCCTTGCGAAATAATTATTTCTGACGAAAATCTTGATTTTCAGTGAAATAAAATATAAAAGTAAATTATTTATTTTACTTTTCCAGTAAAACATATCTGATTTTTAACAAAAAACTGATCTATTTAATAATTTTTGTAGTCGCCATTGGCATTTTATTTTTTTAGCCTTTGCCTCATAATTGTGGAAAAATATTTTGCTCGCCATTGTTTTGCCCGCCATTTTAAATTATTTTTTCAACAAAATCAGTTTTGTGTTATAAAAATAGGGCTAACGCACGCACACATATATATACACCGGCGCACATACACACACACACACACACACACATACACACACACCCACACACATGCACGTACACATATACACATTAGCACACACTTTGATTTAAGTAAATTTTGATATATTTTTGTTTAGTCTAAGAAATTTTGTTATTTAAACTGGGATTGTGCGAGGCACACCCAACACAAGCAAATTAATGCTGACTGGGCTGGCCTCAAGTGAGAATGTAAAAATTACTTTCAGAAATAAAAAAATTTTGAAATTTCAAATTTCAATTCCAAAAATGTTAAACCTTGAAACCATTTTTTGTGTTTAATCGTAAAATATTAGTGCACATTATTCAATTGTAATACGTTTTCAGTGAATTTTCATTGGAAATACTATATTTTAAGAACTTTTGATATACCATACGATGTAAGATTTTGAAAACATTTTTTTAGCTTCGTTTTCTCGGCTACTGCATTGTAAAATGTTGAACAATATACGTGCCTTAGGTAATGTGTAACTGGAGCCCTATAAAACACTCACTTCGCTCGTGTTTTAAATAGGCTCACGTTACACATTACTTACGACACTGGTATCGTTATTAACTATAAACTTACTACCCCTTTCCTCATGAACGCGTAGAGGTATTAAATTGAACTTTTACTTATATACCTACAGGTTTTTACGGAACCCTCGGTGCGCGAGTCCGACTCGCATTTGGCCGTTTTTTTTAGAATAGGGATTAATTTACACTACGTGTTTTAGATTTTCTGATTAATTCAAATATTAATTTAAATATCTAGTATTAATTATTTTATCATTTCTTTATTTTATATAATTTAATTCAATTTCTTGTCTATGGCTCTTCTTGCTGTTATTAGGCCAGTGTCAGTAATATAGAGCTTCTATATAATTTAAACAGTACGTGTAATCAAGAAGTGACTAGTTTCATTATTTTCGTTTTATCAACAGTCAAATAGAAAGAGGGAGTGGGGTGACGGTTATAATAGTATGACAGGCATTATTCGGTAGTCAGTTGTCGTGTGAATTAATGAATCTTTGTCTGAGTTTTGTTAGAGAATAAGGATTCGTGTTAGGATATAAGTCTTAATTGCATGAGTGACATGGTGTGGGTGACATCTTTAACCGACTTTAAAAAAGGAGGAGTTTCTATGTTCGACTGTATGTTTTTTAATGTATTTTCGCCGATTTCTCCGCCAATAATGGACCGATTTTCAAAATTCTTTTTTGATAGAAAGATTATACTCCAGAAGAGGTTTCATAATAATTTTATCGAAAATGATTCAGCTCTCTTAAAAAAATCAACAAAAACAAAAACTACTACAAACCAGAACAACATCTAAATAAATGAGTGACACTTTCGTTTTTTGGTTATCCGCTAATAGGCATTGTAGTCTACAAAAAATACTAGTAATGGTGACTCTTACGTTTTTTTAACGAGGAAAATTACATAAAACCCTCAACCAGTAAATACTAAATAAAAAACAGACGATCTTATAAAAGGCCAGATTTATTTTTAAAACTTCTTTTACCTGCCTCGACATCGAAGAATCCCTTTTGATTTAGTTCTTAATGTGCGTTAAACAAGTAAGGGTATTGTGAATATTCTATTCAAATGTAAGTAAATACATTCAATAAATTATAATAACAATCTTAATAAGCCCACTAAACTAAACTACTTTTCTTTTCCCTAAGAAAAGAAAAGCTCCTATTTTTTCCTATCGAAATTATAATAAGTCTAGGTTTCCGCCGGGATTTCATTCCCGTGGGAATTTTGGAAAATCATGTACCCTATGTCCATCGAGGATAATGTAAGTTTCCGAGCCTATTCAATGCAAACAAACAAACAAACAAACAAAACTTTCCTCTTTATAATATACACATCAACACGGTCTAGGGATATTGCAGAATTTTTCATACAAAGAGGTCTGTTTGAGAGGCTGTAATAGCTTACTTGAGATACACGGAGGGCTATAATTTTCAGAAGAGCAATACCTAAACCTGAATTTTGAATTCTATTCAATAAATTTTGTTGTACTTGAAATTTGTGAAAACGTGACGAAAATGAAAAAAAAAATTGCATAAATTCGTCCATTTTCATACAAAAAGCAGTCAAAAAGCGCATTTTAGATTTCGTTTCCGTCACGTTTTCACAAATTTCAAGTATAACAAAATTTATTGACTAAAATTAAAAATTCAACTTTAGCACTTGCTCGTCTGAAAATTATAGCCCTCCATGTATCTCGAGTATGCTTTTGTAGCTTCTCAAACAGGCCTCTTTTGTATGAAAAATCGTGCAATATCCCTAGACCGCGTTGATGTGTGTATTAGTATAGAAGTACAGATAACAATATATTACCCGTGTGAGGGATATTCACAAATAATGTTAGGGACTCTAACCAACTGAGCTACTATGCTTTCAATTCAAGTGGCAAAATTTCTAATTCTGGAGTCGTGGGTTCAAGTCCCATTCGTGCCAAATTCTCTTTCTCGAAAATTATTTGTGAACAAAATTTATAAATATAAATTTAAATTGTTGTAGATGATAAATCTATTCATAGACATATAAATTGATATTCACGTGCATTTGGAAAATTGGTGATCGCTGAGACACAACAAACAATGAAGAGCATATTGTATTCTTTGGAGGCAGTACTTAAATTGCATAAATGAAGTAAAATAGTTTTTCATTTACTATTTTTAAAACACTTACCCGTTTTTATATACCTACTTGTATTCACAAATAACTTGAAGTTTTGACTTGAAGGCACGATAGCTTAGTAGGCTAGAGTACCAGCAGATCTAAACACGAAGACATGGGTTCAAGTCCCACTCACGCCGAACCTTTTTCTTTCGCTAAAAATAATTTGAACAAAATTATTGTATTTCATTTTCAAAAAATCAGAATACGATAGCTGACCTGCCTGGGAGCATGATTTTTGCCCCAACCGGGAATCCAACCCAGAAACCATTGATTCAAAGGCAAGCGTTGCTGGCCCCTGGTCCAAACCGGTCGTAATTAATAAATGACGTTTATTTTTGCAGTTAATTAAAAAATGGACGTTTTCTTTTGGTTGTGTTCTGTCATCTTTGTCAGCCTGATTATGCTATTGTGGACAACACTAAGAGCTGATGATCCTCGGCTGCCTCCGAAACTGCCTGGTGGCCTACCCTTTATTGGACATGGTCATGTGGTCTTATTCGGATTTCATCGTAAGTAAATAATAAAGGAAGTTAGCCATACCGAAACCTTGAATTCAGACCATAGATAGAAAGTAAGAATTTATGTTCAACTAGCTTTCCATCCGGGACTTCGTTCACGTGGTAATTTGAAAAATTATATTGCCTTTTTGTCAGCTACCTCCATACCAAATTTGATCAAAATTGGTCCAGCCGTTTGAGCTTTAAAGGGGAACAAACACATCCATATATATAAAATACAAACTTTCGCGTACAACCGCTTAACAAATGATTTTTTTAAGTGAAAATGATTTTTCCAAGGATATACCTAGACTCTAAACAAAATAGACAAACAAGAGCTTTAGGTATATCCTACCAATATCTCAACTCATTCAGGTTTCATCATTACTTTTACTTTTATTTTCAGGTCTTTGGGATATAGCAGAGGAAACGATACAAACTGTCTTTAAAATTGGCGGCACTGTCAGATTGTCTTTCGGAACTTGGAAATGCCACAGTAAGTAAAAAATATCATCATCATCATATTCTGCCCACATCCACTCATATCCGCCTCTTCTCTGTAGCGCCAATCGTCACGGTCCTGTGCTAACCTCATCCATAGAGGTCCCGTCAATTTGACGACATCGTCTGACCATGATTTCCATGATTGCTTGTCTAATAGATAAATCAGTAATTCTAGATAGATAGATAGAAAATGCTTTATTTCGGCGTACAACACAGACATCACAATATAGAAACACAGAAGACACTTAACAGACACAAAGACAAAAACAAATTAAAGGCAAATTAAAGATATAACTAAAAAAACACTTATAAACATAAAACAAAGTGCTGCACTGTGCTGCCTGTGTCGCACAGACGAAGTCGGCGCTGGCTCAGCATAATTCTACAGCCCTTTTACAATGCAAAGGCAATTATAACCCTACTGTAATAATAGCCCTTTTTACAAAGTTTTTGTTTAATTATTGTTTTGTTGAACCTTTGTAAAGAAAACGTTTTAGATTTTGCACTAAGTGCTTAATCTTGTTGAAACCAAAACAGAAATACATATTAGCAAATACGAGGCCGTGACGATAAAATGCAGTTTCAAAGAACCCTAAATCCCAAAAAATACTTATTAAGATTATATTTTCTAAGTCAGTATTTTTAGAAACATGTATGAGATTACGGAAATTACGATATTTTTTTAGATTTTTTCTAAAAGATTTATTTTTTTCTACAACTTAACATAACAGGGCGTTTATGTGAAAGGATAATTGTTTGTGTGCGATTGTTTGATTTTGTGAATGTATGGTTGTGTGTTGGTTAAACTTTTTAATCTCGTAGGTACAATGTTAGCAGTTATTTTTATTTTTTATTTTTTTTGTGTTATCAAACAGTAACACAATATTTTAAAAAAAAAACATTAAAACTAAGAACACGTAAACCACGAATTACTACATAGTTAAGAGTGATAATGATAGCAAAAAGTATAGATTAATGCAATGTAATATAACATAAGCAGTAGAAGAAGAAGCAGTTTTATAATATAACATAGTGGTGAAAAATTAATTAATTAAAATGAAGCAGACATAATAAATATAAATATACAGAGAAGATAGGTGACGAACTAAAATACAGAGAAGATGGCAAAAGAACTAAAATACAAAGAAGAAAAGTAAGAAACTGAAGAGCTAAAAAATAATTTCTAAAAGTTTGAGCTGTAGTAATCTTCTGAATCTGCCGATTTGTGTCGCTATTAAATCTATTTCATTAAAGTAAGTATTATATAAGTGCATGATGCGATACATTGGGGAGCGCATGCCAGCGTTAGTGCGACAGAATGGTGTGGCAAACATAGCATACTTTCTATGATTATGAGAACCTAGGGGAACTTTATAGTTAAAGCTGTTATTTAAAGTAATACGATCATATTTACCTTGGTAAATATCATACAGGAGCATAGTTTGTAACTGTATGCATTAAGTCTTGAGACTCATTAAATTATACTTATCTAACAGTTGTTTGTATGCCAGACGACTACGACAACACTCATAATTTACTCGACGCAGAATTTTTTTCTGTACTGACTCAAGGGCCAACATATATTTATTATAGAAAGGGTCCCACGCCAATACTGCATACTCCAACAGAGAACGCATTAAACTTTTATAAATATATGTATATATGAAAGTACTAGATCGGGTTAATTGAGAGCAAGCTTGGTTCAATAACCATACATTTTGAAGGCTCTTGTTATGATATTTTTATCAATATGTGTATCCAGATGTAACTTACTGTCAAGCGTAATTTCAAGATCTTTAATCGAGGTGACCATATCAAGTCGAGTTTCACATGAAGTATACGGTATGTTTATGATTTTTTTAAGTTTTAGCGAATGTGATAGCTTTACACTTGTATAGACTAAGGCCAAGCTTATTTTGAGTACAATATAGCAAGAAATGGTCCAAATCTTGCTGTACTTTAATATGATCATCGATATAATCAATAGAATGAAAATTTTTGAGGTCGTCTGCATAGAGTAGAAAATTACAAAATTTAAAACATAAATCAATGTCATTTATAAATAAGGTGAATAATAAAGGGCCGAAGATTGAGCCTTGCGGTACGCCAGATGTTATCAGAACGAAATTAGACTCAAAACCATTAACTAAAACTTTCTGAGTACGATTGGATACATAAGATTTGAACCAACGCCATAAGTTGCCTCGTATTCTATTCAATGCCAGTTTTTTAAGGAGAATTTTATGATCTACTCTGTAGAAGTAATAAAAGATTTAGGCGTTCTATACGATACAAAACTTACTTTTAAGCCACATATGGAATCAGTAGTTAAGAAAACATCCAAAATATTAGGATTCTTAATAAGAAATACAAAAGTCTTCCGTAACATTATTGCTATACAACAGCCTGGTCAGAAGCATTATGGAGTACTGTAGTGTCGAGTGGAAGCCACATTATGCGGTACACTCGCTACGCCTGGAACGCGTGCAGAAACGTTTTCTTTGGCATCTCTCGTTCTCTATCGGCCGGTCTAAAAAAGAAAAATCGTACCGCTCAAGACTGCAGTACTTTAGAATGTGTTCGCTGGATAAATGTAAAGACTTTATTCATGCGTTATTTCTCCACAAATTTTGACAAACAAAATTGATTGTCCTCCATTGTTGAGCTCTGTTTGTTTCCGTGCTCCCACTCGGATGCCTCAAGATCCGATACTGCCTCTTTATCCACCATTTCGAACCACCGTGTTGGGTTGTAGCTCGCCTATCTTTAGAATGTGCAAAATTGTAAACCAGTGTAGTAACGTCATCGACATACATGCAGACGCCAAAGGTAAGTTCAACAATGCTGTGCGTGCATTACTCTCTCACTGTTGAATTTACCTCCCCCTCTTCCTAAACTAGCTAATTCTAACCGTATTTTAGCACACTCAGTTGTTTTATATATGCATGAGTAGTTTACTTATAAGTGATTGTTGCACTTGTCGATGTGTTTTATTTTAATATAAATTTTGTAAGTATTAGTGTAAGCAATTGTTGGTGAACCTAAAAAAAAAGGCCTTCTAAAAGTCAGTATAGATGCTGTCAATTTGCTTGTTAGCGTCTATTCCCTCAAAAAGATAAAAGTTGTATAAATGAGTAATTTTGTGGAAGTAGAGCGCTTTTATACGAAGCCATGTTGTTGTTCGATGATAAATCTATGTAAGGATGGGTATAATTTATTGTGAACTAATCAATCAATGTCCCCGCTTTTTACAGTAATTACGAATCCAGAAGACTTCTTCTTAATAAGCAACACTTGCCTTCAGAAGGATAGCGTGTACGTTGAGGTTGGAAAAAATCTACAGGAAACCGGCTTAATCCTAGCCCCTGGTAAGTATAAAGAAACTCACCAGCCTAGTGACTCTTGCTGTTCGTAATCGGTCAGTGAGTTTCGGTTTAAAGAATATTTTATTTCTCAAAAGAAAATAACAATTTCCGCTTAATGAGAACTAAGATCTAAAGTTAACAATATCATATTATTGAGCGTGGCGACACAATATTCCATCCCAAGCCAGCCACTTGTTGTTAGCCCTCATATTCTCGGCCTAGTGTGGGAGCCACTGTGTAAACACTGTATAATCGCAATTGCTAAATAAAGGTTTTTATATTTTTTATATTACAAGCGTTTAAAAAAAGTCTTAAGAAAGGCGTAGGACAGGGATGGCGAGCCTTTATGGATCAACGTGCCATTTAAAAAAAAATGTTGAAAGAGACCATAGACGTGCCATCAAATAATGTTGACTTATTGAGAAAATGTTAAATTAAACTTAAACAAGAGCGCTCCCCGCCCACCACGCCTACTTATTTCGTAACGTAGGCTCACTTAAATTCCTTGCTGAACTGCATAGCGAATTTTGTTTATTTGTCTACTACTACTACTACTACTATTTTAGTATAGTAAGTATGTCGAACAAATGGCGACTAAACATTTTGTCGCTATTGGTTCGACATACCTGGTGAAGGTTACATGTTAAGCCGTAGACAATAGAGCGAGCCTATTAAGGCACTGGTACTCCTACGCACCGACGGAACACAGCAAGCTGTTTGGCATCGGACTTAAGTAGTAGAGTAGTCGTGAAGCAGACGGCCCTTCACAGAGCCTACCACACCGCATGCGACCATAGGACACCATCTCAGATTCAGAACAAACTGAGGTGTCGGCCTGGGGTAAATTAAAAGAAGGCAGGTCTCATTTGAGTTTCGTTAGTCGCCTCTTACGACACTCACAGAATGACATGGGGTGGTGTTATCCTCAACCGATCACCACACGTTTGGCGTCGGACTTCGGTAGGAGATTGGTCGCGAACCAGATGGCCCTTTAAAGTAGGTTCTGTAAAGGGCCGCATGAGACCATAGGACGACACTCAGATTCAAACCAAATTGAGGTTTGCTGCCTAGGATGGATTAGGAGGCAGGTCTCATTAATTTGTGGTTCCTTTGTTGCCTCTCACGACACCCACGGAAAGAGTCTTTCTCAACCGATCACCACACGGCTGAAACGGATTTTTATTAAAGTGGGGGGACAGGGTACAGTATTTTCTGCGAAATGTTTCTTGTTTTCTTTATCAGTTGACGTCTGGCGCCGGCACAGGAAACTGATGTCTCCCATCTTTTAATCAAAGAGTCCTGGATGGATATATGACAGCTATTAACGAACATTCACGAGTACTAGTGGACCAGTTAGCGTCGAAAGTCGGTAAAGATGCTTTTAACCATCATCGGCCTTTGGAACGGGCTACTTTAGGGCTCACAATGGGTAAGTATCTAACTTTTTTAACCCCCCAAAAAAACACATTGTGTATTTGTCTCTGGCATCGTAACTTCTAAATGAATGAACCGATTTCTATGTGATTTTTTTGGTTAAAAGTTGATCTGATCGAAATGGTTTTTGACTATATTTGATCCAAATACATACAGACAAAAAATCTATGACGCAACAAAGAGTAGCTGATTTCACTAGCCAGTCAGAAATACAGTGTTTTATATGTAAAGAAATGCAAATAAATCTTATTTTTGTTATTTCCTCTGCTACTTCATTGTAATAATTTTTCACATTAAAAACGTATGTAACGCCGACTTCACTCCCAAAAACAATTCGCACAAAGTAGCTATTTTATGCAGACTACAATGCAAATGTCACCACAAACGAAAATGTCACTCATTTATTTAGATGATTTTCTGGTTTGTAATATTATTTTTTTGTTGATTTTTTTAAAAGCGCTGCATAATTTTCGAGAAAAATATATATTCTTTATTGATAAAATGTATAGAATATATACCTCTGGAATATATTCTTTCGAACAAAAAAATAATTTTGAAAATCGGCTTATAATTGGCGGAGAAATCGGCGAACATACATAAAAAAAATAAAAAATAGTCATGTGGCACTCGGGGACTGCCGCGGTAAAGCTATTGCATAGCATTTTGTATCAACTTATGCAATTACTATTAAAAGTAGCCCTCTACTTTTAATTATAATTGCATAAGTTGATACAAAATGCTATGTAAAAATTTCAAAAAAGTTTACCGTTTTTTTTTACTGCCGCCATCTTGGATTTTAAAATGGATGTTATTTTCGCAATCAGCACCCTCGAAAACCTATTAAACGACACCCATGACGGTTTTTTACAAAAAATACATGTCCGCCATCTTGGATTTCAAAATGGATGTCATTTTCGGAATCAGAACCTCCGAAAACCTATTAAACGACACCCATGTCAGTATGCCCGAAAATTTCATATCCGCCATCTTGGATTTTTGGTGGGGAATCGAGACGCTCCGGGCTTTGCCCTTCGCGTCACGATTCCCCCAACTAAAATCCAAGATGGCGGATATGAAATTTTCGGATGGCGGTCGGCGGGTTATATGTTTGGTGACGCTTCGGGCTTCGCCCTACGCGGAGCTCGGCCTTCGGCCTCGCCCTATAGGCAGCTCGCCTCGGCCAACGGCCTCGGCTCGCGCGTTCGGCTCGGTCTGCGACCTTGCCTCACCTTAAAAATCTAAATTTGTATGGTGGCCATCTTTAATTAGGGGGGGGGACGCTCCGGGCTTCGCCCTACGCGGAGTTTGGCCTTCGGCCTCACCCTTTACGCGGTTCGACTCGGCCTTCGGCCTCGCCTCACCTTTACAATCTAAACTTGTATGGCGGCCATCTTGGATTTGGGGGGGGGGACGCTCCGGGCTACGCCCTACGCGGAGCTCGGCCTTCGGCCTCGCTTTTTACGCGGCTCGCCTCGGCCTACGGCCTCGCCTCGCAGCGTGGCGTCGTGGTTCGGTTCGGCCTGCGGCCTCGCCTCACCACTCCTTGTATGGCGGCCATCTTGGAAAATGGTGGAATCGAAAAAGTGACCCGATATTCGGAATCATCCACCCCCAAACCCCCCAGATACCGATTTTCGTCCGGATCGGAGCAACTTCATTTTATTATTATTATTATTGTTCTAATTTTATTTTATCTCAGCCTACGGCTGGCATTCAACAATATTTACGGGCATCAAAGCCAAGTAAAATATATTATTATTATTATTTATATATTTTGTGTTTTTTGTTTTAAGTTGACTTATTATTATTATTATTATATTATTATTATTATATATTATTATTATTGTTGCACGCACACAAACACCGTGTCGAAGATTGCCGAACTGAAACGACGTTAGACGATGCACGGCCTTCAAGCGACACCTCCGTGCCCGTCGGAGTGGGGAGCGTTAGGTTTTTTCGTTACGGAATTTCTAGATTCGGTCCCCGCGCTCAAGGCCCGCGATCATAGACATAGAAATAAGTTAAATACCACTAGACTGGCTGTTGTCAAATCAAAAACGAGACCACTTGATTTTCGCCATTTTGGCGCTGTAGGCGGCAGCGGCAGAAAACCGAACTCGACGTAGTGAGGCCAAAAGTCGATTAGTCGATGTATTCCCAGCGGGGTAGGCAGGCAATCAGCTCAAGTTGTACTTTGCCTTAGTGCTTAGTACCTACTTTGCCTTGGCAATCAGCTCAAGTTGTACTTTTAACAAGTGAGGACCAAAAGTCGAAAAGTCGACTATTTATGTTCTCTAGCGGAATGTAGAGCTTAATTTTTTCTTTTTCCCCAAAAGTATGTAAGTATGAGATGATCTGTTTTTCTTACAGCAGAGCATCAATTTTGCGTAAACAATAAAACCATTTTCTCACATTAGCATGACTCAAACTAAAGAAATAAGCTTTATCTTTTGCATTAGTTTCACAAACAATAATATTTAAAGCTGTGTTACTTTATAAAAAGTTAAAGTATGTAATTTTTCAAAACTGGTACTCTTTTTTTCAGTTTTGAAATATTATTCAATAGTTCATAAAGCCTACTACTATCCCTTAGCGGGGATCGTGACATGTTTCTAGTAACCCTTATGTATAACCTTTACCTTGAACATTCTCTTCAAATATTGTAGGAACACTACCAAATTTTAACAATTTCCTACTTCCTATGAAACAGTTAGGGTCAAAATGCTTCGAACATATTTCGTGGCTTTTCTTTAATGTCCAATTCTTCGAAACATTCATATTTTGAAGCCATTTTTTTTTTAAACTTCGTCGGTTGGAAATCTGTTGTAAGAAATTTGGTTGGTTAGGTATTCTGTCTTACTGTTCTTATGAAGATTAGTAAACTCTTAAATATTTATCTAAAATCATTCAAGAGCGTGTCGAGCGACGCGCAAATTAATCAAACATTACTTGTTATCTTGAAAAGCTTAGGTACTAAGGTGTGATTACAGTTTTGTAGTATCAAGGGTCTCTTAGAAAATTGCGAGTAGACGGATATGGCGAAACTATATCTTTGTAGTCTACTACATAACCCTAAAAAAGTAATCATGGGTACTCAACAAAATAAAAACGGTTTTGTTTGCCATTGTACGTAACATTAAGTAATATTTTACACTAATATACCTATAACATGTTTCTATCGACATTGTTTTTATCGACTGTCTTTGGAAGCACTAGCGAAATAAAGCAGGCGAATCAAGCGAAATTGAAAATGCGAAAATTTTATCTTTTATAGTCATTTTAACATAACTATATATATACTTAGAAAAAGAGGAATGTCTTCCCGACAATTTCTAATCATTTAAAGTAGAATTAAGACGTTTTAAAACAACATTTTTCAATAAAACAGTTTGTAAAAAAACATACTTGTACATTGACCGATTATCTCCTTTTTTCTGTTTATATTTACAAACCAAGCATATTCTTATGGTCACAAAATTGAATATTAATAAAACTTTATACAAAAATTCACTTAGTCTTTAAAATTTTAACAAAATTTTCATATATTTCAATTTGTTTACAATTTACTGCGTCAAGTTCCGTTCAATTTGTCACTTTCAATGCGTCCTAAAGAGAAATGCTGTAATTTATAGAGGACTGCCAGTCTATACACTTTATGTCAGTGCCCGCGATAGAATCTATGCAATAGCTTAAAAATACATACAGCCGAAGATAAAACCTCCTCCTTTTTTGAAGTCGGTATAAAGTTGAACGATATTCTTGCGTTAAGTAATGTTTAACTGAAGCCCCTTTAAAAAAACACTTAACACACTTAAATCGTTTTACTATAACACGTGTTTTTTAACTCTGCATATTGTACATATCGTCGAAAACATGGGTGCTTTCGAGAAATTTGTCGAGCCTCATAAGAATATTCTAGTCAAATTAATTCAAATTAATTGGCTACTATTTTAACAATTTGAATAAAAATTCAGTAAGAAAAAAAGGAAAAAAAGTGTTCAAGTGTGTGTGTTGTTGTTTTAAATGCGTGTGTGTTTATGTGTGTGTGTTGTGATAAGTGCGTGTTTCTGTATGTGTTTAAAGTGTTAGTTTCTGTTAAAAAAGTGTTTCTTAAATATTTCAGAGACCACCATGGGCATCGGAGTGTTTGATGAAACTTCTATGGAGCTGTTAATAGAAGCTGTATCAAACTTTTTTGCAGACCGCACTTTGTATAAACTTCACAAGATTTGGTTCATGAATGATTTTATTTATAGTTTTACTTGGCTAAAGAAAAGAGAAGATGAATTCGTAAAATGTATTCACAATTTTGCTGAGAGGGTTAGTGTTTTAAGCTTCTTAACTTGGCCCCGATTATGTAACTTCAGTTATGTATCGATGAAATGAAGGCCATTTTATCTTTTCAGGTGATGAAATTGAGAACTATTTGATTTTCACATTTAGTTGACGGTGGCGCCACCAGTCAAAGCAGCCGTCATTAGATGTATGAAATTTGGATACCTAGTTCTCAACTTCGCCACCTAAACGGATAAAATGGCGACCATGATTAACATGTGGCTAAGCACGTGGTCTTTTGTAAACAGTTTTCGCCAATATCTACCAATGAAGGTTTTTTTTTCTTAAAGTTTGTTTTGGAAGACTGCTTCACTCTGCTTTGAATATAGATGCTTCGTGATAGAACAAGGTGCTAGTTAATCTCGTTTCTCATTCGGGGTTTGCTCGACCATGATGCAGGATGTAGCAGGTCAAGAAGTTACAGTGGAGCAAGTGCTTTGATTCAGTTTTTTATTTTATTTTTCAGATAATTGAAAAGAAAAAGGCTTCTATGGATCCATCTGAAGATTTATCAGGTAGGTATTCACATGTCAGTAAACATAGTAAGGAATAAAAACAATTGTTTCTCCAACTGCCAACGTGAGCGATCAGCTGATCGCCTTACTCCCAGTTGCAGAGACGACCAATAAAGCGAGTTAATGCTTCTTTAAATATCATTCTGTCACTTTCTGTCTTGTTGACATAAACAAGGACGGTATTAGATTTAAGAGAGAAATCAGAATAGTTTCTCTAGAAATTTATGTAAGTAAATCCTTTATTGTACAGACAGCTGCAGAGATATCTGACCACCTCTACCGGATAAAAATGAAGTTGTTTATGACAAAACATAAAATTTTAAAATCGTGATTAAGCGTAATTGTTTAGTTGACAAAACTATATTAATATACAAAATATCATAAAAGTACCTAAAACATTTCGTTAAATAACTCCATCCTTATTTCATAGGGGTGGTCAGGTATCTCTGCAGCTGTCTGAATATTCTTACAAGAGTAAAATATAGTACTTATAGTTAAAATTAAATTTAGGGTACAAAGGCGGACTTATCCCACTAGTAGAGTATCTCTTCCAGTATACCCAATGAACAGTTAGCAGAAATACAAAATTAGATAAACTAAATAGAATAGATACAAAAATACAAATAAACTATAATGACCTAAATACAAAAGACAAGTAAACTATAATACAAATAAAAATAAAACACATAAAATTATTTAAAAAATATATGTGAAAGTAAATTTTATGAAGTTTCATACAGAAATTTGTTCAGTTTGATGGGTGAAATCACCCCCTAAGATTTCGCTCCTTTAAAATCACATCTCATCACATTTCATCATTTTCCAGGCAAATTCAAATCGGTTATAGACATCCTACTGACAGATAGAAGCTTAACAGATACGGAGATCAGGGATGAAGTCATCTCGATTATTATCGGCAGCTTCGACACAACAGGCCTTACCATGACCTACATTTTGATGCTGATTGGGTCCTACCCTGAGGTTCAGAAGAAAGTTTCTGAAGAGTGAGTACAAAGATGATTTTGTGAGGTAGGGTTTCGTGCAACGGGAGCTTAGTCTGTTAGGTATGGATTAGATCAATATTTTTGTAAAGTCGTAATTATTCTACTTCAACTTATCTTTTCAAGGTAATTTTTAACGCATCGCATCCCTGATTTAACGACTTAATATGACATGTTTTTGACTTTTTACATCCTTGGCCACAAGTCCACAATGAATCACGAACTCGGTGGAACCGCTCCCCGTGTACCACATACGGTACACTGGACTGTTACTGTGTTAAAGATAATATTCTGAATGTTTAAGATAGTTCAGGGGTATCAGTCTAATAAGGCCTCACCGTGTATCATCAGGGGGTTGTGGGGGTTAAAAACGGTGCTAAAAATATCACGTGATTAATGGACGATCCCTAATAAGATGTCATTACTTAGTTTTTGCTTAATTACGTCACATTGTCCTATTGTTTTGTTGTGTGTTATAGCACAGATATAATATAAGTTATAGTATCATCATCAGCCCATATACGTCCTCACTGCTGGGGCACGGGCCTACCTCAATAACATGAGGGGTAAATGCCATACTCACCACGCTTGGCAGACGGGTTGACAAGGGTTTTCATATAATTGCAGAGTTTTCCTTCTCTGTGTGCAGATGAACTTGCTTGCATATTTACCTTAGTCGCTTTGACCTCGGTAAGAAAGAGGGTGGTCCTATTCTACTCTGCCGGTGACTCACATATCCAAGTTATAGTATCGATTGTAATAAATCAAAATAAAATGATGAATATATTTTCAGACTGAACAAAATTTTCAAAGGGTCAAACAGAGATGTAACAAAAGAAGACTTAATGAACGTTCCATACCTAGAGGCAGTTATAAAGGAGAGTTTGCGTATTTATCCAATCGTACCTATTATCTTTCGAAACTTACATCAAGATGTCCAAATCAGTAAGTTTTGTTGCAGATGTTTAATTTTTTAAGTATTTTTTTAAGATTAGGCATATATACTTTTGAAGGACACAAAAAAAATTTTTTTGAGTAGCTCCAGTAAGCGACTAAAAATAATCTTTCAGTGAAAAAACTGTTATTAACTGTTGGTTTCCCAATAAAAAAATATTTTATTTATTTATTTATTTAAAAATAAAAGAAAAATATTTATTTCACTTAATTTATAATATAATATATAGATTGGGTTGATGCCTCCTTTTAAGCTTGAAAAAGCCTGTGGCAGGAGACAACGCTCTTCCATGGACATAGTGAATTTATGGTTAACTTGTTATAGCAATTTAATTATATAATTTTCTTTATATAAGAGAAACAAATATTCTTAATCACCTACTTAACTAATAAAAAAAAAGAAATACAAACAGTGACGTCCAGTTTGGTCGATTGGTAGATGACACTCTTTACAACCGCAAACGGTAACCTTTTTTGTAATTTAAATGTTTACAGTCGACAGTACTATTAAGTTTTAGCAGAAATCGGTATAAAAAATATAATCCCCGCTGTGTCAAATACTAAATGATGCAAAAAAAGCTGCATGAAATAAGCTGTGCCTTTTGTGTTCGTTTTTCTATTTGTCTGTAACATTTGTGATTTTTCCTGTGTACAATAAACTGTTAAATAAATAAATAATAAAAAAAAATGTCGTAGGAAACTCTGCAGCTCGAGCATGATGCGCGACAAAGTTGCGCGGCACGCCATTCGGCTGACGGTGAAACTCCACTTTGATTGCGAGTGGGTCCTGCGCGTGGGTCCTGCGCAAAAGGTTGTTCGCCCTCTGGCGTTGTCAATGTTGGTATTTTGATATAGGACCGCGGCACATTCCGTGCGCGAGCACATCGCGCTTGGGCTGCTAGTAATACCATACTGATAATGTTTTTAAATTAAGAAACAATTATGTTTTCAGAAAACTATACTCTCCCGGCTGGTACATGTTGCATGCTATTTATATATGGTGTAAACCGCTGCCCAGCTTGGGGTCCTGACGCCAATGAGTTTAAACCAGAAAGGTGGATAAAGGGAGATGTCCCTGCTAATGGTTTTGTTAGCTTTAGTCTTGGAAAACGAAACTGTATAGGTAGGTAAATAATTAGATACATGGATGAAGCCTTTATTTGTCTGCACTGTCACACACATAAATAATTACTACTAGATATGACAACTACAAATGAACATAAGTGTATGCAGGGCTTTAGGTAAATCTCTTTCAACCTCTCGGGTGGTAAATCAGTCCATGTAACTGAACAACTTTCCCCAAGGAACATAGGTCAAAATACGAAAAAAAAATTGATCTCCCATACAAAATGCGCTATAAGCTGATGAAGTTTGTGTGGGAACCCAAAATTTTTTTTCGTATATTGACCTATTATTCGGGGAAAGTTGTTCCATTTCATGGACTGATTAACCAGCCGAGAAGTTGAAAGAGATTTACCTAAAGCCTTGTATAAACTTGATGCAACTTATACTTTAAAAAGGAAAGATAAAGAAAAAAAGTTAAATGTGTGTGCTGTAGCAGCGCAAACCTTAATTTTTTTGAATAATTCCCCCTTCCTTATGGTGTAAGTACAAGGTGTTTCAAAAAAACCCAAAAAAATAATAATAATTCAAAATTAATTAAAATTTTGCTTATTGCACAGCTCTATTACAAATTGACAAGTACCTATGTCATATTAATTAAATTAAACTTTCATTTTGTAGATGTCAAACCGTGCAACTGATTACTAGAGTTGCGACTATTTCACTTTTAAAATAAAATTTTGGAATTTCATTTTTTTGGGTTTTTTTGAAACACCTTGTATAATCAAGTGTGTGGTGAACTTGACTAACCTTGATGGTGTAAGAGTTTTCAAACCGCCAAATGTCCTCTCACTGTTGTGGCTGTTGCCGGGACTGACGAAGCACGGAAACGATCGTCATAAATTGCCACTTTGATCTCCCATCAGGCCTCTGTGTACGTTGCTTAACCTAACTGATCGGTTCAGATTCAGCGCCACTGGGTTAAGAACGCTTCTTCTTCTTATAGTGTAGGTATAGTCAAGTGTGTGGCGAACTTGGCTAACCCTGGTGTCAGAGTTTTCAAACTGCACAATGGCCTCTGACATGGTTTTAACGACTGTAGTCAATCGACAACAGCCGGGACAGACAGCTTAACGTGCCCTCCGAAGCACGGAAACGCTCGCGATAAATTGCAACTCCGGTCACCCATCAGGTTCCCTGCCTCTGTGTACGTTTCTTAACCTCACTGATCGGTTGAGATCAGCGAGAGCCACTGGGCTACGAGCGCTAGTCACCCATATAAATTAGTGGGTGGTTATAAATATGGGTGGCTTTAATGAGCGAAACTTTAGCAAGCTTTGTTCCCTTTCCGAGGGTGTTCTAAGAGGCGACTAAGGAAACGCAACAACACTTCGATTTGTTCTGAATCTAAGGTGGTGTTTTATGGTGTCGTGTGTTCTGGTAGGCTCTGAAAGGGCCGTCTGGTTCGCGAGGGCCGTCTGGTTCCTACCGAAATCCGACGCCAAATAGCTTGCTGTGTACCAGTCTGGGTTAACTTGCTCCATCGTCGACATCTTCTATGATCTTGGCCAAGGTTGAGGTCATCTCATAATAAAAAATCAAAAAGTAAATGGTTACTCTTATACTTTTATTATTTTCAGGTTATAGATACGGCATGATGACAATGAAGATCTTACTTTGCCACATTTTACGAAAATACCGTATTTATGGTGACCATCACGATGTTTTCCTTCACCGTTGAGCAAGTGCTAATTAGAAATCCGTACATAAATCTAAAAAAGACGCAGACCCGCACCAGGATTTGAACCCACAACCTTCCGATTACAAGTCTGGTTCATTACCAACTGGGCTATCACCATTTTTAATAAAATTGCTTATACCAACCTAGGTTATTTAATGATTCTAGGACGTAAATCAAAAATCTTTTTTACTTTTTACAAAAATGTCTGCCCGGAAATTGAATTTTTCCAGGGCCCGTCGATCAGGACGCAGCGGCACTACCACTTATCCATTGCTCACTGGTTCGAATCCCAGTAGAGGCAAACAGTTATGTAAAAAGCACAGGTTTTTTTTCTCTTACTTTAGACATTGTGAGCTTAACTATAGTTATAGTTGTATTATCTTGGTTACATTAAAAAAACCGGCCAAGTGCGAGTCGGACTGGCGCACGAAGGGGTTCATACCATTTTGTTTTTGTTTATAATGCCTACTCAATGCATACAAGGTTTGGCCAAGCTCATTTTGCATATTTAATAATAACCGACTTCATTAAAATCAGTTTTTTTTTTAAAATTTTATTAGCTACATAACACTAACTGTGAACAAGGTTGTTAAGGACAGTGAGCATACATCGAGACAAATCACGTTTGCAGCGCGACCCAGACAACAGAGCGCTCGCAACTAGCGACGCAACGAGCAAGTGGAGCGCAGAGCAGAGTCAAAATGGTGTGACTTCGCAGAGGAAGAAGAAGATTACGATAGGGACACTACTCCGGAGATAGTGGCACTATCTTATTTCTTGATGAGAGAAGCGGATCGGGCATTGAAACACGGCTACAGCCCGCCAGCGACGACAACCAAGAAGGAGGCGCTACCCGCGAAGAAGAAGGAACCAAGGAAGTCTGTCTTCAATAACAGCGCTGAAACTGAAGACGTCGGCTTTCAGAAGACAGCAAGTTGCGCAGCCTGTGGTCAAGAGCATTGGCTGTCCCAATGCCCAAAGTTTAAGAAGATGGAAATCTAGGAGCGTTGGGACCTGGTAAAAGGCGCAGGATTATGCTTCAAATGCATCAGTAAGAGGCACAGGAAGATTAACTGCCGAGCTAAAGGATGCGGAGTCGATGGATTCAAAAGATGGCATCACCAGTTACTACACTCTTCAGAGGGCGCTAGAGAGCGTAGCCCTATCACGAAGGGCTACGCTGAGAGATGCGATGGATCGGAAGCCAACAGTCCGGTCGCCTGGTACCTGCCTCATTTCGCAGTGAAGAACATTAACTAGCCCGGGAAGTTTTGAATGGTGTTCGACGCAGCGGCCAAGTCATGCGGCAAGAGCTTAAACGACTTCATATTGGAGGGCCCCAACTTGCTTCGATCACTACCAGCTATTTTGTTCCAGTTCAGAGAAGAAGCGGTAGCAGTAACGGCTGACATTCAAGAAATATTCCTTCGCGTCAAAATAAGAAAAGAAGATCAGCCCGCCCAGATGTTTTTGTGGAGAACAAACAAAGAAAAACCTCCCGTGCAATACAAGATGACTTCGATGGTATTTGGAGCACGGAGTTCACCGTTTCTGGCACACAGCGTGAGAAACAGAAACGCCGAAGACTTCGCCAAATCACATCCAGCGGCACTTTAGGCCATTACCAAGGCGCACTACATGGACGACTACGTGTGCAGCTAGTCAACCAAGGAAGAAGCTAAGAAAACCATTGAAGAAGTTGACTACGTCCACAGCACGGAAGGTTTTCACTTGAGGGGCTGGAACACAAACGTCGAGGAGGTACAGGAAAACGTGCCAGAGGAACGCCGAGGCCGGATAACCACGCAGCCAATCACGAAGGATGCGCATTATGAGAAGACATTGGGACTACTGTGGGACTCTGCGCGCGACGTTTTGAAGTTTAACACCTCTCTGAATCGAGTCAACAAAGAAGTCAGGGAGGGAAAACGACAACCAACGAAGAGAGAAGCACTCAGCGCCGTGATGAGCATCTACGATCCACTGGGACTGCTGAGTTGCTACACAATAACGGCAAAAATTGCACTGCAGAACTTATGGCGACAGAAGTTGGACTGGGATGACCCGATACCCACGGATTCGATAGAGGACTTCGCGAGATGGTTAAACGACCTGGAGCGCATCAGCCATCTGCAACTACCGCGAAGCTACAACGGGGGGAGCCCAGTTAAGAAACGTCACCTGCACGTATTCTGTTACGCCAGCAAGAAGGCTTACGCAGCAGCAGCCTATTGGAGACTGGAACAAGAGGACGGGGAAATACGAGTCGAGCTGATAGCAGCAAAATCAAGAGTAGCGCCACTCAAAGCGCAAACGATACCCCGCATGGAGCTGCAAGCTGCTTTGATTGGAGCCAGGCTTGGGAATCACATCGTCAAGGAACACAGATGGAGTGTCGACGGAGTTACGTATTGGACCGCCGCTCAAGTAGTTCTCCACTGGCTCAAGAATGAAAATCGGCGTTACACACCTTATGTAGCGCATCGACTGGGAGAAATCAGTGAACTTAGCTCCGTATGTCAATGGAGATGGATTCCCACGCAGCAGAACGTCGCCGGCCTAGCAACAAGACCCGGCTACGTTCCTGAAACTCACGAGGACCCGTGGTTCACCGGACCAGATTTTTTTGAAGAAACCGATGGAAGAATGGCCAATGAACCTGCAAATCTACGACATAGAAGACCCTGAAGCAACTGTACTCCATACAATGGAAAGCACTTCGAGGTGTCTACCCGACATTGAGCGATTCTCAAGCTACGAGCGCCTAATAAGGACTACTGCAAAAGTTTTTCTGTTCATAGAAAGATGTCGAGGAAGAAAGAAGGCCAAGCTGGAAGTGGAGCACCTGAAGAAAGCAGAGAAGTTATGGATGCAGAAAGCACAAAACGATGACTTCGGAGCGGAAATAGCAGCGTTATTGGAGAAGAAAAGGATATCGCGATCAAGCCCGCTATACCGATTGGATACTGAAGTTAAGATCTACAGTTCGACTAATTGCAAGAAAATGCGCCTAATGCCGAGTTAGAAGAGCTACGCCTAGAACACCGCCGAAGGGAGACTTACCACGCGAACGAGTGCTATTCGTGCCTTATTTAACTTTCTGAAAATAAATACAAGCGGTTGTGAATGCAAACCTTATGAATATTTACGTATCAGCGTCCGTTTTCAAATTGCGGACTGGACTACTTTGGACCCATGGTAGTCACGATCGGGCGGCGCCACGAGAAGCGATGGGGGGCCCTTTTCACGTGCCTTACTACCCGAGCAGTTCACCTGGAGCTCGTGGCCTCTGCTATAATGGCGATAAGAAAAATGGCAGCGCGAAGGGGGTGGCCGGCAACGATATATAGCGACAACGGCACTAACTTCAGAGGTGCAAATCAAGAACTTCAAGCGGCCTATCAAGAGTGGAAGCCAGCAATGGAAGAACTGGGACTTCAGCACCGCATGCAGCGGAAGTTTATACCACCGGGAGCGCCTAACCAAGGAGGAGCATGGGAAAGGTTCGTAAGATCCGTGCAGACAGCACTCGCGGCGACCCTCAACGAGAAGAACCCGAAAGAAGAGGTGCTCCAGATCCTGATGACAGAAGCCGAAAGCACAGTGAACGCTCGACCCCTCACACATGTCTCGGTCGATCCCAACTATCCTGAGGCCCTAACACCCAATCACTTTTAATTGGGTCATCAACGGGCGTGCCTTACGTCGGACCGTGTGAGCCAGCCGATAGAAGAACGTGGAGAGTTTCACAAGCACTCGCTGATGAATATAGGAAGAGATGGGTGAAGGAGTACCTGCCGGACCTGGTGGCACGACAAGACTCAAGAAGAAGCCAACGACCTCTCAGCAAAGGCGACATCGTAATCGTGGTTGACCCTCAACTACAACGAAACACCTGGCCCCGGGGGATCATTGAGCGCACCTACCCAGGCCCTGATGGACAATTACGCAGCGCAGACGTCCGAACCGCGGGAGGAGTGTTCCGGAGGCCTACATCCAAGCTCGCCATCTTGCAAGTAGCTGAGCCCGCTGTCAACCAGTAGAAGCTACGTCAGGACTTCGCTGGGAGGAGGATGTTAAGGACAGCGAGCATACATAGGGACAAATCACGTTTGCAGCGCGACCCGGATAACAGAGCGCTCACAACTAGCGACGCAACGAGCAAGTGGAGCGCAGAGAACAACCGCGAGGCACCGTGCGAGCAGGATAGCTGTACGAGACACGGCAAGACAGAGACGGCGCGACGCAACAATGGGAATCGGCGCGACAGAAAAACTCGGCACTTTGATTGGCAGACGGAATAATGTAGACGTTATGATTGGTTGATTGTTTAGGCTGAGTTTTGTATATAAGTAGCGTATTTTGTATGAAAAATGGTAGTCAGCAGTAAGCGATCGGCAAGTAAGGAACTCTCTCAAGCGAAGGAAAATAAACCCTAGGAAGAACTTCAATACAGTCCACCACAAAGGTGTTTCGAAGAGAGGCCCGTGCACCTCGTTGGGGACGTATACTAGCTGATAAAACTTTTTTAAAGCAAAATAGCTTTTTAGTTTCGCGTAAATAACAGAAGAAAGTACGTGTAACAGAAAGGTGAAAATAAAAACGGTAGACGATGGAACTGTTGTTTTAATTATACTTAATCGGACATAGATTTTACTTAGCAAGTAGTCTCAATTAGAATAAGAACAAAAATGAGCTGCAGTCGCTTTAAATAGAGGCCCTCCCGCCACTCGTTCGTCATGGCATCGGCGAATGAGGTGGGGCGCGTTTGGCGGCAAAGCTCGGCATTGGCTGGCTACTCGCATTGGCTGGCTGTGGTGGCGTTGGCGGATGGCTACGGTAGATGGCGTTACATACGTTTATACAATGAACGGCCCAAATTTTTGATAATCAAATATACCTACTACATTCATATTAATCAAAAACTGTGTCGTAATATGTTTTCAAGAAATAAAGAATTTACATTCATACATTATACACTTTGATTTGATGTACTTATGTTTTTTAACATTGTATTTGCAAGCCACACTAGAGCGCATCGGACGACGGCGTATAGAACATTATACAATATTAAATAAACCAATTTATTTGCTAGAATACAGTTGGAACGATCTTAAAGTTACTCGTAAGTAAGTGTTCTGTGCATTCAACCGGAAAGGTGTGCAAATATTAACTTTAAAACCTGTATGTATGTATTTATTTATTCTTTACTGTACAATGATAATACAGAGGATAACAAGTTAAACATAATAATCAATCGGAAATAAATTAACAACATGTCAAAAATCCGGCTAACATTCCATCCAATGTCAAAAATATCAAGTTACTAACTATCTTCACTTACTTAACTTGATAAGAATGGCAATTTATTTTAGGTTTTTGAGATAAAGCAAAATATGTTCTCCCATTACAATGAAAAAAAATTCTGTTACTTTCCAAGGTTTAGAATGGAATATAATATTTTTTATTTAGTAACAATACACCGAATAAACTTACAATTGTTACGAATTGCCTTAAACAGGATATCTTGGTGTAATGCACCAAAAAGTAGTGTTGCAACCAATAATAGAAAGTATCGATAGTCTATCGATACTATCGTAACCTTGAAAAACAGTAAGAATGTCGATAGGCTATCTATAGCCAATAGTTTGCGATACTATTGATGACAGACCAAACTATCGATAGTATCGATACTATAGAATTCTAATAGTATCGATAGCATTGATACTATTGAATTTCAATAGTATCGATACTATCGATAGTATCGCAAACTATTGGATAGTCCTATCGATATTCTTAATGTTTTTCAAGGTCAACTATCGATAGTTATGCAACACTACCAAAAAGGGTCTTCAGCTTAGTTTAATACAAAGATGAATAATCTTGTATTATAATCGTCTTGGCGCTGGTTTTCAGTTCGTCCCTAAACTACAAAAATATATTAACTGATGTTTGAAAATTAAACTAACAAAACATTGTTTATATTTGAAGTCGGTTTTTTTATATATAATCAACAATTAGTTTTACATTTTTGTTTGTTGAAAAACATTCAACATTATAGTAGTGTTTATAAAACCTTCAAGAAGTCAAGAAGTTGTAAATTCGAGAGAATAACAATGTAAGTGTTTTAAAGCTGGAAACATTAAACCTAAGTAATTAAATCAGACTATGGCTTAGGAGTTAGTTAACACCCTTACGTTAGAAGTTCATTGATAGAAAAATAATGGTCTCTCAACTAAGTAGTGTAGTGTGCACGTTCCTCAGGTAACTAAGGTGAGCACTAAGAAAGGATTTACCAAAATTCCCATGGGAAACGATGTAAATCGAGAAAAAAAAAACTTGCGTATTTTTATCAAATTAGACTGTCTGTCAAATCAAATAAATAGCCAAGAGTAGTGGTTTATCAATAGCATCCAAAATGCAGTGTAAAAAACACGAGTTTTGAGTTCCAGTCGGAGGCCAGTCTTTTTGTTTTTTAAAATTATTTTGTGGACAAAATAACGGACGGAAAGCTCGTAAATTATTAAAATTAAAACGTAAAAACTCACAAAAGTCTAACAACGGAGTTAAACATGTGCAAGTTCATCACAATAAACAAAAGAACAAATGCTTGAGGGATCTTCAAAATAATGTTGGGGTAAGAAAAATGTTCGGCGCAAATGGGACCTGAAACTACGACCTCAGGATCTCCTGGTGCTCTAATTAACTGAGCTATCGTGCCTTCAAGTCAAGCGGCGAAATGAGTCTGTAGTTCTCCGTACGAGACACAGATGGCGTTAACCGACACGCACAATTATTTGATTCTTTTAAAACAATCAATTGTTTACAGATAAGATGAATCCCGTGTTTTGGCTTTTTTCCATCGCTCTAGTCTGTATCATTTTGCTATGGCGGAATAAACCAGGATCTCACGATCCTCGACTGCCTCCAAAGATGCCTGGTAGTCTTCCTCTAATTGGAAACTTACACGAGTTTATAGGTGGTCCTACACGTGAGTATTTAATTAAATAGATCAGTGAGGTTAAGCAACGTACACAGAGGCAGGGAACCTGATGGGTGATCAAAGTGGCAATTTATCACGAGCGTTTTCGTGCTTCGGAGAGCAACGTTAAGCAGTCAGTCCCGGCTGTTGTCGATTGACTACTGTCGTAAAAACCAAGTCAGAGGCCATTGTGCGGTTTGAAAACTCTGACACCAGGTTTAGACAAGTTCGCCACATACTTACCTCGATAAGAAGAAGAAGAATAAATAAAACCAACTTCATAACAGCGACAAATAAAGACAACATAGTGTGCTACGTAGTATCTACTAGAAGAAGAAGGTATAGATGAAGGTAATTTACAATTTATGTATTTGATCGAACTTTGCTATAATCATAACCTGAATTGTTACTATAGTGTATTGTTGGCAATGAATAAATTATTTTCTTCTTCTTCTTCTTTCTTCTTCTACTGATCTGTTTGAAGTCGGTGCAATGGCGGCTTATCAAACTTATTTGGTTTGGCACCGACTTCAAACTGGTACTACGTTGCACTTTAAATTATGTTATCTTTATTTTTTTTTTTTTGAAGACGGTTTATTTTTTTTTCATTCAGTTGGCGGTGGCGCCAGCTTTCGTAGTACTAATGGGTAACCTGACTTGCTGCTGTTTGTACCTACCACTGTTGGATAGCAGTGTATGTATACTGTCCCGCGTATGAAACAAAATAAACGTGTATAACAAAATACTAGCGGAAATTATTTAACTATCTGAAAATAAATACAAGCGATTGTGAATGCAAACCTAATTAATATTTACGTGACAAAACTACAAGGAAAATTGTAGTATTTTTTTTAAAGCAACTTCGAGTTTTTTGTCTCGAATTCTTCTCGGCGTAAGACTGCACCTTTGCAAGACATAGACATAGACATAGACATAGACATAGACATAGACATATACTTTATTGCACACCGTGACACAAAAACATTAAAATAACAAACAAGGACAGAAAACAGAAATGTACAAAAAGGCGGCCTTATTGCTAAGGTAGCAATCTCTTCCAGGCAACTTTTGGGTAGGAAAATAATGAAAAAAATATGAAGCAGAGCGGGTGGTGGCTAACAATAAAAAAAAAATGAAATAATAATAATAATAAAATATATTTATATATTACATAAACTACAGCTCTAATATTTAAGTACATAATATAACAATATTACATATACAGATGTAGACTAAAAAAACAAATAAAGACTTACTTAAAGCAACATTTATTGTTTATTGAAATAAATATATTTTAATTTGAATTCTTCTTCTTCTTCTTATCGTGTAGGTATAGTCAAGTGTGTGGCAAACTTGGCTAATCCTGGTGTCAAGTTTTCAAACCGCACAATGGCCTCTGACTTGGTTTTAACGACTGTAGTCAATCGAAAACAGCCGGGACCGACAGCTTAACGTGTCCTCCGAAGCACAGACACACTCGTGATAAATTGCCAGTTTGATCACCCATCAAGTTCCCTGCCTCTGTGTACGTTGCTTAACCTCTATAATCGGTTGAGATCAACTGGCGCCATTGGGCTACGACATTTTTACCCGACTGCGCGACGCAAAGGAGGGTAATGTATTTATCAGCCTATGTATGTATGTACGAGTATTTGTATGTGGGTGTGAAAGTATACATTTCCTAGGAATTGTATAAAATTCCGAAATTGCTCTAGGAAAACTAGGTAATGCTTTTTATGAATAAAATGAATAAAACAGCCTAACTTAACCTGAATAAGCGATTGCCCATATTGTAGATTTGTCCACTTCATGAAATATTCGAGAATGAAATTTTTCACTGTCTATTGACCAAATGATGAAGTAGCTCAGCTGAGCAGAAATGCAACAACCGCTTAACGTAAAAACAGTCGTTTCTGGCACTTCGCTGGCCGCTGCTGCGGCACTCTCGCTTCGCTCACTCGGCTCTTGCGTTGGGGGTTGCAGTTTTAACCTAACCTGACCCAACAAGGGTTGGTTGGGTTGGGCTACTAATAAACCTACATGTCGCAGTTCCGTTTATCACGATCAAACAAAATGACTTATGAACAGAAAAAATGAAACATTTTATACGTTTCCGATTGTTATTTACGAAATGTATAGATTTCCTAGGAAATGTATCGAAAATAATTCACCTCACACATTTCTGGGCGATTTTAGGAATAGTATACATTTCTTAGGAATTGTATACAGTGACGGATTATACACATTTCCGTTAACATATACATAAAAAAAAATATAAAAATTACAGGTATATGGGAGGGATTGCAGAAATTATCAAAATTGTGTGATGAACACGGAGGAGCACTCAGAGTATTATTCGGACCTGAGCACTATACTGGTATGTTAATATGAATTTATATGAGAGCGGCTACAGAATTTGTGTATTCGTTTTATTTTTGGGCTGCGGAAATACGACCACGTTTTATCTTATAGGTCTCAATTAAAATGGTTACCAATCAGGCGAAGACGTGATTTGCACGTCCTCTCTACCCTCTACTCAATTTTGAATAGTCCAGTTTCCCCACAGTACCTCCGTGAGCAGTTCGAGTACCAGATCCCACGTGGCGCGCCCTGCCGGACCAGTAGATCCCTCCTCCTTCGTTTCCCACCCCACTCCTCATCCTGTTATGGCGGTTCCTTCACGGTGCACTCTGTGCGTTTGTGGAATTCACTTCCTTATGACATTCGAGCGAGTTGTTCATTGGATGCGTTCAAGAGAGAGCTGAAAGAGCATTATTTATCTTTCTAAGTATTATCCATATATTATATGTATTTATATATCATATTTTGCATATACTATATATGTAGGTATTTATTATCTATGTAGAAAATTGCATGTATTTATAAATATATTTATTTATTTTTTATTTGTATATTATTTACTTAATATAACACACCCTAATAAATTTAATTTTTCACATTTTCTCTTGGTACACCCTTGCCCACTTCGACTGCCTCTCCCTCTAGGGTTAGCTGGAAGAAAACTCATTTCTTGAGTTAAGCTCGCCGTTGTATATGTCCTTTCTCTTCTGTAATCTGTATGTATATGTGTGTACAATAAAGAATAAAGAGAGAATCAATCAAAGAAGAAAAAAAAGTTTGCCATGACCGAAAATCGAATCTAAAACCATCGATTTAGGAGCAGAGTGTAACACTACACATAATCCCTACTTCCCTACTAACATTATAAAAACGAAAGTAACTCTGTCTGTCGGTCTGTTTGTTATGCTTTCACGCCTAAACTACTGAACCGTTTTTTTGACCTGAGAAAAGGTCGTAGGCTACATTTTATTCCACAGCTAGGCACGATATAACTTAAAGGGCAGAAAGCTAGTTTTCTATAAAGCTTAATCTGACCTTTTCATCAAACGCTTACGTTAGACTCACTTATACCAAACTAGCATTCCACCCGGGACTTCGTTCCCGTAGGAATTAGGGAAAATTATGTAGCCTATGTTACTCCAGAATAATGAAGCATTCTAATGGTGAAAGAATTTTTTAAATCGGTCCAGTAGTTTCGGAGCCAGTTCAATACAAACAAACAAACAATCAAAAATATTTTCTCTTTATTTATACCTAATATGAGTGTAGAAAATACGTTGATGCCTGTGGTATGGCACTAGTAAATGTATTAAAAACTCCTAGATTTTATTATTATTATTATTATTATTATTATATATACTTTATTGCACAAAAAAACAGGACATCACAGAAACATAAAAACACGGAAAAATGTACAATAGGCGGCCTTATTGCTAAACAGCATTTTTTTCAAGGCAACCGGAGAAGAGAAATCAAGAAGAGAAAGAAAGTAGCGGGTGCAGCAATATTAAATAAACTACATTACAATAAGTAAATACTTATACCTAAAATAAAATAAAATAACATTTAAATACAAATACAACACAAATATACAAAAAATAAAATAAACATACATACTATTATGGACAAAAATGGAAAACTATAACGAGATACCTAAATATATGGATAAGAAATTAATAAAATAGATACATACATTAATTATTAAGGTAATGTGTTCTGAGGCGGCTTTTAAATGTAGACATCGAAGGAGCTTTTCTCAAGGATTCAGGTAAGGAGTTCCATAACCGGACAGCTTGTATGGTAAAGGATTTGGAAAAGAAGTCAGTGGAGTGGGGAGGCATATTTAAGGAAAGGTCATGTAAGGAGCGTAAGTGTCGGGTATGGGTGGAATAGCGGAAGCAGAATTGAGTCTTAAGATAGACAGGACAAGAAGGATTATGAAGGATTGAGTAGAGAAGAGAGAGGATGTGGAAATTGCACCGAAGTCGGATAGGAAGCCAGTTGAGCGCTGAACGATAACTCGAGACATGGTCATATTTTCTCAAGCCAAATATAAATCTAATGCAGAGGTTTTGTAACCGTTCAAGTTTGTTCAGCAGCTCAATGGATAGATTGGGATAACAGACATCCGCGTAATCCAGGATAGGGAGAAGAACAGACTGCGCGAGAAGTATTTTCGTCTTAATAGGGAGGAAATTTCGAAAACGCCTAATCGCACTGTAGGCGGCATTTTATTTAGGGGTTTATGGAGTAGTTTTACTATTTATGGCTTAATTTCGAGAAGTAATGTAGCCTGTGTTCTGAAGGAACACCATGCCACGGTTCACCAAAATCAATTCAGTTTCACGTGATGCTTTTTAAACAAACAAACAGAAAAGTAATTTTAACACACACAGCTACTGATCCTAAATCACCCTGGATTGTTTTTTGAGATATTTCTACTGTACATAATTTTTTGACGACTTTATTATTATTATTATTATTTAACTCTTTATTTGCACACACATAAATATAAACTGACAAAAACAAACAAAAACAAGAAAGTGTACAAAAGGGCGGCCTTATTGCCAAAAAGCAATCTCTTCCAGGCAACCTTGGGGTAGAGGAGAAATAATAAGAAGGTAAAACAGAAGCGGGTGGTGCAAATAATAATGATTAAAAAAACTTAGTAACTATTTAAAATACTTACGTAGAAATAGAAATCAGATATAAGTATATAAAATAAAACGAAGTATATACCTACCTATAAGAATAAATATATATATATATGTATATATATATATATATATAAATACATACATACATAGCGTAAACAAACTTTATTACAGTTTAGATAGATTAAGGATTTTATCTGGGGAAAGTAGTGTTATCTCCAAGTCGAGAAAAAAAGCGGCACGGCCGTACCATCCTTTTCTTAAAACAGTTCAGGCCATTTTCGACCCTATAATTTATTACTTTACATTACGTTTTTTACAGTAATATCGGACCCGGATAACTTTCTTCTGTTAAGCAACACTTGCATTGGTAAATCTAAAATTTACGATGTTGCAAAGGGTCTTATCGATAAAGCACTTTTCATTGCAACTGGTAAGTGTTTTTTATTCTTCTTTAACCAGCCCATATACGTCCCCACCGAGGGGCACGGGTCTCCCTTCGAAACACGGAGGGGATTAAAAGCCATAGTCCACCACGCTGGCTCAATGAGGGTTAGTGGACCGCTCGTCTTCCGAAAACGAATTAATTAGAAATTAATAAATCTGAAAAGACGAATGTTGGTTCTGGCAGAATAAACAGCGTTGCAGCAGCGTCTGGCTGCTGTGACATTACAGCTGAGTCAGGGCCCTTTCATTGGCATAGTGCACACAAGAATATATATTAAGTATTGTACTGTTTTCTTTTTCCTTTTTAATGTTTGTGTTGCACTGTTTCATGAATAAGGTGTTTATCTATCTATCTATCTAATTTAGCAGTACAAGCCTGCATCAGGATTTGAACCCACTAACCTTTCGGTTACAAAACTGGTATCACCGCTTTTTTCTTCATTATTACAATCAAATTTTTATTAAATTTTCATCGGCTAATTGAAAGAACGGGCGTTACTGTTGAGGGACTTTCGGAATACATTGTAATTTAGTAAGCCAAACATTAGGGCTTCATTCTTCCCATGAATCTGAATTTGAAGCCAATTTTTTAAATAAGTACAGTTGGTTGTTAAACAAAATTATGTCAGTGGAGCATATATTAATTATTATTATTTTGTTTTTTTGTTTATTCAATTAAAATTTCATTTTTGCTTTTACCACGATTATACAGGGTTACCGGAAATTCAATACATTCCCTTCAAGGGGTTAAAGTAGAGCTCATTTCCGATTTTTTTTTTAAATTCCTTCCCTAGCCGATAGTTATTTTCGTTATTATTTTTCCTCCAAATCTCTCGCGATTCCAAGTCCACATAATGAAGGTTATTGGTATTACTTTAGCTTATTATAATCTCTAGGAACCGTTGAGATGTCAGCTTTCAGATTATGCATAAAAAAAAGATTACCATAGGAAATTCTTTAAGTTACACAGCTTTTTTTGTCTAAAATCGTCATTGAGCAAAAAAACACAAAAACGCGATTATCTCAATAACTAATAACTATCGGCAAGGGAAGGAATTTAAAAAAAAATGTCGGAAATGAGCTCTACTTTAACCCCTTGAAGGGAATGTATCGAATTTCCGGTAACCCTGTATATAACTGTAACAATTAATATTTAAAATTAGAAAAATCCTTTTGTAGGTGATTTTACAGAATAGTTATTTAAGTCCTCTTTCGCCTGAGATACAGGATTAACTTATATCCTGGTTCAGGCATTTGTGTTACTATTTTGCAGTTTAGTATATGTAATGTAGTCTCTAATTTTAATTGTTCTATGAATTTAAATAAATATTTTATTATTATTATCAGAAATGAACACTGTCTCACTCCTTCTAAAGGAGGGAGTGGCAGGAAAAACCTCGGCGATGCCAGCAACAATCGGCCAGGGTTTTAGGACGATTGTGAAAGAAATCGGCGAACTATCCGGGCATTATCTCTTTTCCATCATTGGCTTCTTAGTGGTACCAAGCCTCCGAAGATTATAAGGCGAGGCTCTTTGGGACTAAACCATTCACCGACATGACTATCGGGACTATTTCCATGGATGCCACCCTCCACATGTCGGTAACCTCGTGCGCCAGGTCCAGATATTTCGTCCTCTTATCTGCTTCGGCACGCACGACGTTCTCGTCATAGGGGATTATGATATCCACAAGAAACACCCGAGACTCGACCCGGTCCATCGGCACGATATCAGGTTTATTCGCTAGAATAGTCCTGTCCGTGATGACGGACCGGTCCCAGTAGAGCCTAGCACGATCATTTTCGAGCACTGCTTCCGGCATGTACTTGTAATACGGTACCCTCTGCTCGAAGAAACCATATTTAAGAGCAAGCTCTTGGTGTAGTATCCTGGCCGATTAGTTATGTCTATGCAAATACTCAGTGTTAGCAAGCATGGAACAACTAGAAGTTATATGCCTGAGGGTCTCACTGGGTCTGTGGCATAATCAACAGAACAACCCCATTATTATGAATCTGAACAACCTCCGAGGAACCCATATGAAGTACCACTAAGTATACTATTTCCCCAAACATAAAATGCAGTAATAGGGTACAACTCATCATGAAGCCTTTTTTTACCACAATCAAGCTCAGAGTAAAGACGCGGTTAAGGATGTAGCGAGCTCACCTAGAAGAAGCCTATTCACTTGAACTTAAAAAATATTGAGGTTGAAAGACCTTGGAAATACAGACCCTATCAGAGAATTTCACTCCTTGGCAGTGCGCAATATACGCTACTACATAGTACATCCTATAAAAACACATAAGCAGGCTACTTTACAACTATGTGCTAGGCTAGGAAGCATGTGTTAAGAATTGGACAAGTGCTATTAGTTTTTTTTTTGTTTTCCTTAAGATTCATGTAATTTTACGTATTTGTTTCAGTGGATGTCTGGCAATACCACCGAAAGATACTTCATCTGGCTTATAATCAAAAAATTTTGGATGGATACATGCCATCTTTTAACAAATATTCTGGAGCCTTAGTTAATCGTTTAGCTGTAGAAGTTGGCAATGATGGTTTTGACCCGCATAGATATTTGGAACAGACAACTTTGGAAATTGCTTTCAGTGAGTATATTCTGCTGGGATTTTAAATACATGAGCAAAATAAATGGAACTTTACCTTATGCACAAACTAAAGGATGTCCGCGGCTGCGTTCCCGCTGTTTGTAAAATCCTTCCCTATTCCATGCAAAATGAACCTTTGTGCCTTTTTGACATAAATTTTGAGGGTTTTGTTGAATGGAACCAACATACTTAAAAACCTTATTTAAATATATTAAAAAATAAAAATCTTACTAAAAAAAGAAATACCTATACACTTTTTATATTCATACAATGACTACAAATACACGAGCGGTAGTGCTACCGATATAAATAGGATCTTTGTTATGCAAAAAAGGCTGTTTGCGCGATTTATCACTTGAAACCTAGAATGTATCTTAGACAAAGATTTAAAGAAATAGATATTCTGACTTTTGCAATACATGTATGTATATGTAACAATCTTTTATATGTGAATAAAAACCGGCCAAGAGCGTGTCGGGCCACGCGCATTGTAGAGTTCCGTAGCAGCATGGTTCAAATACATTATCTTATTAATCCCAACAGTGTTTGGCACTTGGTCGATTATTACTCGCAAACTTGAAGGACCAACTTATGTGTGATAGTTTTCCTTTAAATTTCGTTGTATATTCTACCAACGTGAATTTGTTCACATTTTTAGAAACAACCGTTTAGCAGGTATATGGGGGGGACACTTGTGTTTGACAAAAATTTTCACTTTAAAAATTTATATTTCGCAAACGGAGTGCTGAATTGAAAAACGTTCTTAGTAAACCCCTTCTATCTTTTAAAATGCTATCTTATGACACCCCATTCAATGATATTGGCGAGAAAAAAAAAATCATCGCCCTTTCACGTCTATGGGAGACACCCGAAAAAATTTTTTTTTCCAAGATTTTACTCTACAGTTCTATCGGCGTGATTCATATGTATAATCAGTTTCAGCTCTATGGTACTAAGGGTTTCTTAGGAAACCTGCGGACAGACGGACAGACGGACATGGCGAAACTATAAGGGTTCGTAGATTACTATGGAACCCTAAAAAATGAACATTTGTTTTACGAAAAGTAATAGGCACAATGTAAATTTTAACTAAGACTAAGCATAAATTGGATGTACTAGACAGTGATCCCCATAAGGTCATGGTAAGGTCATGTTGTATGGGTCAATGTATCTATACTAAAAAGAGGAAAGATTTGTATTTTTTTATGTATGTAACGAATAAACTTAAAAACTACTAGACCGATTTCAAAAATTCTTTCACCGTTAGGATGTCACATTATTCCTGAGTAACATAGGCTACATAATTTTTTCGAATTCCCACGGGAACGAAGTCCTGAGCGGAATTCTAGTTCTATTATAATAATAATAAGATTCAAAATGTGTATTCAAAATTTACCTTTGGACAAATTTAAGACAATATTTAAACAAAAACTTTGCAAAAAGGGCTATTACAGAAATTCTAATTATCTATTAGACAAGCAGCCATGGGAATAAACTGCTCAGCTCTAGAGTTATTTCAGATTCAGTTAAAATTAGAAATTAAGAAAGTTTGTAATGCGATTAAAAGGAGCAGTTTCTTGCCTATTTCTCTCTGGGGAAGACTGCACCTTTGCAAATAGGCGTAGAGTCAGTAGGGTCACAAAAACGAATGCGTATGTATGTATTTAAATCCTTTAATGTATGTTTGTCAGTATTTAACGTAATTTTGACTCATTTTAAGTAAAAACCTGAATTGTATTATAAAATAAATATAATTTGAATTTGATATAGTAAAAATAACAGGAATTACTTTTAATTTATTTCAGAAACAACCGTTAGCCTCGACGAACTCAAAGAAAATTCTATGTATAAGTTTGCAAATGCATTTGCATATTTCATAAGAAATCGTGTCCTGTCTACCATCTTAGGTTTTATCAGCTATCGAATTTATAACTGGACCCCATTTAAAGCGAGGAATGATAAAGCGATTAGCATAATTCACAACTTAGCTAATACGGTAAACATTTTCTTTATTGACGACCGGTTTCGTTGAGTGGTAGTGGCGCTGCATCTTGATCGACGAGTCCTGGGTTCGTTTCCCAGTCGGGGCAAATATTTGTGTAAAAAGCGGATGTTTGTTCTCGGGTCATGGGTGTTTGTGTTTGTCTTTATGTGTGTTCCGAGGGACCCACGTCACAAGGGAAAACCTTAATGTGGGCCTTTGAGTGTGTAACGTTTATTTATAGTTTATGTAACTCATTATTTTATAATATTAAACTAGACGGAGTGAAAAATAATAACTTTAGTATCACTACCGACATTCGAATGCTTATAATTTTATACGACTGAACCAATTTCGATTAAATATAGCTACAAACTATTTCGATAACGTCAGCTTACAAACAAAAAACCACATCAAAATCGGTCCATTCGTTCAGAAGCTACGATGCCACAGACGGACACACAGATACGCAGACATGTCAAAGTTGTAATACCCCTGTTGTTTTGTCGGTGATTAAAAATCAGGATAAACCTTTTAAGAAATATTTGTGAAATATTTGTACATTATGTTGTCTCCGTTTTCTTATATGAATACTTCGTCGATCAAAAATACACCAACTACACTGGGCGTCAAAAATAAGTAGTACACTTTTCAAATTGCAATTACTCCTAAACTATAGTAGTTACACTTATGAAATAAAAAGCAGTTTATAGTAAACTTAACGAAGTTTATTAAAGTTATATTTTATTTGGCATGAATAAAGTTTCAAACTTAAAATTAAGATAAATACTAAAAAGTATCAATTTTTAACGATATGTCAACCACTTAATTTTCACGTTTTGGAACTTTTTCACAATTTAATAACTTGTGTTGCCGCCTCGGGCTCTAATTACAGCTTGGATCCGGTTTGGCATGCTGAACACTAAGTTTCGGAGGCGGTGTTGGGGAATATTTTCCCATTCTTCTATCAGCGCATGTTTTAGAGCCCTGAGTGTGGCAGGAGGTGGACTGCGCCTTCTGACTAGCCTCCCAAGCTCATCCCAGGCGTGTTCAATCGGGTTGAGATCTGGGCTTCTCGATGGCCAAGCCATCAAGTTGATGCCAACCTCCTGAATGTACTCTTGTACGTGGTGAGCAGTGTGTGGCCGGGCGTTATCATGCATTAGGATGGCTCCATCACCCATATTTATTAAATATGGCCCTGCATACTCGTTGAGGATCTCCGAGGCATATCTTTCACCAGTCAAAGTCCCATTTTCTATTACCACAAGCTCTGTGCGACTCTCTGAAGAGATACCAGCCCATACGTGTACAGAGCCCCCGCCATATTGGACTCTTTCCGAGATACAAGCTTGAATGTATCGCTCACCGGGTCGTCTGTAGACTCTCCGCCGTCCATCTGAAGTGTATAAAGAGAATCGAGACTCATCTGTGAATAAAACTCTAGCCCATTCTTCTTCGCCCCATTGTACGTGTTGACGGGCGTAGCGTAGTCTTGCTACGCGATGCTCTGTCTCAAGTTTGGGGCCATTTGCTGGTCTTAGAGGCTTCAGGTTAGCTTCAGCAAGTCTTCTTCTCACTGTACTCTCACTGATGTAGTCTGTTCGGGTCCGAAGAAGCTGTTGCTGAACCTCAACTGCATTAAGGTGTCGATTTCTTAACACAGTGGAAACAATAAAGCGATCTTCTCGGGTACTTGTGCACCTGGGTCTGCCATTACCTCGTCTCCTTAGATGGTTTCCAGTCTCTTCGTACCTTTGCTTTACTCGCTGAACCGTTCTTAAAGTTACACCCACCCTCCTTGCAGTACGACGCATACTGATGCCCACTTCGAGAAAAGCTAAGATTCTTGCACATTCTTCTGGTGAAAGAGGCATGATTAGTCAAATTTACTCTCTGAAGATACCTATGCTTTTCAATTACAATTGCTTTATCAGCAGCGAATGTGTCAAACACAAAAATCCTAAGTAAGACAACACCTTTCAACAGTTTAAAAAAAGTGTTTTTATTTATTCGTTTTTTTTAAAGTCAAGCATTATAAGTTCTTATAATGCATGAAGTTTTTATTGAATAAGATTAAATTTTCTTTTTAACCTTTTTTGTTTCAAAGGTCTAAGTTTTATAGTTTGGGAGAAATCGCAATTTTAAAACTGTACTACTTATTTTTGACGCCCAGTGTAGATGTCGAAATGGCGCAGAAAAAAAGTCTCTGTCAATAGCAGCTCACTTGAGGCATCGGCTCTTACTTTTATTTTATTTTTGACTTTATTACTAGGTGCCATGGTAGTAATATAGCAATGATAGCCCAGTTGGTAATGAGCCAGACTTGTAATCGAAAGGTTGCGGTTTCAAATCCTGGTTCGGGCCTGTACCACTAAATTCGTCTTTTCGGATTTATGTACGGATTTCTAATTATCAATTGCTCAACGGTGAAGGAAAACATCGTGATGAAACCCGCCCGTCCAAGAAAATTTCCACCAACCCGCATTGGGCCAGCATGGTGGCCTTTAGCCTAAATCCCTTTTCTGTTACGAAGGGAGGCCCGGTGATGACGTATATGGGCTGGTAAAAAAAAACAGTTTGAAACCTTATTCCCGTTATGTAGTTGGAGTTTTATTCATCGAAAGTGTAAGGTTTCGTTACATATTTTAGCAATTTTTGCACTTTTTAAAATATTTTTAAATGTTTAACTTAAATTAAATAGTTCGATGAATGACTTTTTCCGGTACAACTACTGACAGACAAAACAGTAGCAAAGTTTAGTGGCTAACTTCATGCGAAATTCAAAAAGGGAAGGGAAGTTTGGCTGACGGGGACATTCGTTGCCTGGCAGTTGAAGAGAGTAGTCGTGTCCTTAGAAAGTGTAGTTTACGGAAGTGTCCGTTAAAATAGTGAGATCTAAAATATAATTAAATTGTACATTACCATGAAGTGGAAATATACGTTTAAAAGAGGACTGGTGTTTCCTTTGGATTGATGCACGTTTTACAAAAGGAAACATCCACAGCTGCTGATTGTACCATTGTTTTACAGATAATTAAAGATAGACGGGCTGAACTTAAGAAAGAAAACTCAGCTGATTCTTTAAGTAAGTATTAAAACCGATGGAACACAGCAAGCTATTTGGCGTCGGGCTTTAGTAGGAATATGGTCGCGAACCAGATGGCCCTTTACAGAGCCTACCACGCTACATGAGAACATAGGACGCCACCACAGATTCAAAACAGATTGAGGTGTCGTTGCCTAGGCTGGATTGATAGGAAGTTAGTTTGTGTTTTGTGTTTGTGTTATTTGTGTTTTACGACACCCTGGATAGAGATAGACTACTGACGCTCTATATAATATTTAGAATAGAATGAACTTTATTAAGTCTTTTTCTCTTCTTATCGTGTAGGTATAGTCAAGTGTGTGGCGAACTTTGCTAACCCTGGTGTCAGAGTTTTCAAACCGCACAATGGCCACTTGACTTGGTTTAAAAGACTGTAGTCAAACGACAACAGCCGGGACCGACAGCTTAACGTGCCCTCTTTTATTTTCTTTTGTAATTTCTTTTTTGACGTTAGTAAATTTATTAAAAAAATTAATTTTACAGATGTTACTTCGTAAATACCTACCTTTTAGTCATAGGAGACGTTTAGCTACTCTGGTAGCATATAATATACATAATAACCTGACAAATTTTAGTAATATCATAAATTTGAATACTTTTAACTAACTGCACCGATAATAGGAAGCCCCTTGCCAGACAATCTCAGTTGTGTTGGCGAAAGTCTTTCTAGCCAAGTCATGACGAAGGATGTTCTATCAGTGAACAATAAAAATTGTATTCTCAACTTGGTACATCAAAATTTGCAAGGAATGGAGAACAAAGAATTATTGGTAGTACTATTCATTAACTGTAATAATACTGACATTTTATGCATTACCGAGCACTGGCTACGTAGTCATCAGTTAATGTTTGGTTTCAATAATCACCAAGTTGCTAGTGCATTCAGCAGAAAAATATCCATACGCGGAGGTTCCGCTATATTTGCTCGTAATAATTTAAAGTTTAAAGAACGTAATGACATAGTAAGCTTGTCTTTTGAGCGCATTACTGAAATAGCCTGTATAGAGCTTGAGCAGCTTATTGTATTATGTGTGTACAGACCGCCCAAGTCCTCATATGAATATTTTGAAAAAATCATGGAGGAAGCATTATTCAGACTCAGTTCAGCAGCCTACGCAGTTAAAAAAAACCGTCAATTATCGGACGTTGACACCACGAGAACCGTATATTTCAGTTACTTCCACAACCTAATGTCATATGGCATTTTACTGTAGGGTCATTACCAATGGGATGGTAGAAATGAAATATGTTAGATATTTGTTCTGCAGAAAAGGGCTGTTCGCGCGATTTATCAAATGAGACCTAGAATGTCTCTTAGACAAATATTCAAAATAATAGATATTCTGACTTTTGCATGCCAATATGTATACGGTTCTATAATAAGATTCCTATGTATATTCAAAATTTACCTTCGGACAAATTTAAGACAGCAATTAAACAAAAACTTTGCAAAAAGGGCTATTACAAAATATCTGATTATCTATCAGACAGGCAGCCATGGGAATCAACTGCTCCGCTCTAGAGTTATTCAGATTTAGTTAAAATTAGTAAATATGTTTGTAATGCGATTTAAAAGAGCAACCTCAGAGTTTCTTGCCTGTTCTTCTCTGAGGAAGACTTCACCTTTGCTAATAGGCGTAGAGTCAGTACGGTCAAAAGAACGAATGCGTATGTATGTATTTAAATCGTTTAATGTATGTTTGTATGTATTTCATTGTAATCTTGACTTGTTTTAATTGGCATCCTGAATGTCCTATAAAATAAAGATTTTTTTCTATTCTATTCTATTCTCTGAAGCACGGAAACGCTCGTGATAAATTGCCACTTTGGTCACCCATTAGGTTCCCTGCCTCTGTGTACGTTGCTTAACCTCACTGATCGGTTGAGATCAGCGAGAGCCACTGGGCTACGAGCGTACTTTATTAAGTGAACCATAAAATATCAGTACAATGAATTGCACTTTAAAAAATTAATGCGGAACACTTAAACCGTACCGCGCTTGTTTACGGCGCGTGAGATACAAATCTTGAACACCTGGCGCTGACTCTGCATTGTGCCACAGCTAGGCTACCACGCTGGAAATCTGTCAGAACGTACTAAAATTAAATACTAAACCAATTAATAAAAAATAAAAAGGTGTCTTTTGTTTGTAGTGTTGTATGTGTACGTGCGTGTTTGTTGTGCATGTGCGTGTGTGTGTGTGTTTATTTAAACATATTTATCTGTTTTATCCTCTTCCAGGGCCTTGTAAATCAGTTTTAGACATTCTCCTTGCGGATCAATCATTATCTGATTTGGAGATCAGAGATGAAGTCATCGTGACCGTTAATGCCAGCTACTTTATTACTCCTTTGGCGATATCCAACGCTTTACTGATGATCTCGTCATATCCAGATGTTCAGCAGAAAATTTATGAAGAGTGAGTACCACTCTCTCTCCCATTACTTTAGTGGCGAACTTGACTGACCCTGGTGTCAGAGTTTTCAAACGACTAAATGGCTTCCGACTTGGTTTAATGACTGTATTCAATCGATAGCAGTCGGGATCGATAATTTAACGTGCCCTCCGAAGCACGGAAATGCTCGGGATAAATTGCCACTTGTAGTCGATTGACTACAGTCGTTAAAACCAAGTCAGAGGCCATTGTGCGGTTTGAACACTCTGACACCAGGGTTAGCCAAGTTTGCCACACTCTTGACTATACCTAAGAAAATGTAGTAGATAGTAAAAGTTTTAAAGGAAAAGTTTATTTTATTCTTTTTAGCGCATTTAAATATAAGCTAGTTAAAAAAAATCCTTTAATTTATTTTTGTTGCAGTCTGACAAACACACAACACTTCAGAATAACTTCGTTACTAATTAGTTTGTTACGTTTTTGTATGTACCTGTGGTTATTTTGTATGTTTTGTGTTATTAAATTTTATTTTTTGTCTATCTGTCTCTTTCTGGTTTCAGGTTAAACAACGTATTCGGGGGGTCCAACAGAGATGTAGGAAAAGAAGATTTATCGAATCTGATATATTTAGACGCTGTTTTAAAAGAGACCCTTCGTTTACACCCAACGTTACCATTTGTGTCTCGATATGTCCAAGAAGATGTTAAACTTAGTAAGTTAAATTTCTTAGGCTTGATCCGTCCATCCATATACGTGTATTTGTTTTCGGTTCTTGAAATGAATAAAATAAAATATGTTTATTTACTATAGATGTTTCTAAGGGAGGCCCGTGCCCCTCGATGGGGACGTTTATGGGCTGATATTTTTTTTTTTACAAAATATCTTGTTTTGGGTTTCTCCATCTAGCCATGATAGTACAACAACCTTACAACAACGTGCAAATTTTATTTTCATTCTAAACAATAATGACTGTTATACCATATTTTTTCTAAAAAATCCTGAATCGAGTAAAATACTTATACATAATTCATCAACCAGTTATAGTATAGTACTTACTTTGAGTACTTACATTATATAGTATAGTACTTACATTTTAGTACTTACTTTGAGGTTAGTAAATTAAATACAATAACATGACTTTTATTACGTAATTTACCTACAAGTAGGAACAAACACTATACAAACCCAATACATTCTTCACATTGTTTTTCACACTAGCCACAGTTAACACTTAATTAGAGCATTGAATGAATGAATGAATAAATAATACTTTATTGCACACCAGAAACAAACAAAAAGTACTTAAACATAAGTAGCGGAGTAGTAGTAGTAGTAGTTTAGAGAGCAGTTTTGTTTTTTTATTTCTTATTTGTGTTTCTTTTTTTTTTATCCATAGTCCAAACCATGTAATTATCTGTTTAGTGTACATAGTAAAATCCGTAATTGGCAATAAGTTTAAGATAAGATTATAGATATAGGCATTTCATTGCTGTGGATTTTTGTTAAAAAATAATATAAATAATTTAAAAAATCTTTCAGAAAACTATACTCTACCAGCAGGGACGACTTGCTTAATCTCTTTGTATGGCATTAATCGCAGTTCGATTTGGGGTTCTAATGCTGAAGACTTTAAGCCAGAACGGTGGTTCGAGAGAGATCTTCCTAAGAATGCCTTTGCTGCATTCAGTCTTGGAAAACGAAATTGTATTGGTGAGTATTTAGCCGACTTCAAAAAAGGAGGAGGTTCTATATTCGACTGTATGTATTTTTCTTTTTTTTACGTATGTTCACCGATTTCTCCGCCAATTCTGGACCGATTTTCAAAATTATTTTTTGTCCGAAAGAGTATAGTCCAGAGGTGGTTCCATATACATTTTATCGAAAATGATTCAGTGCTTTTAAAAAAAATCAACAAAAACAAAAAACTACTACAAACCAGAACAACATCTAAATAAATTAGTGAAATTTTCGTTTGTGGTTATCTGCTAATAGGCATTGTAGCCTGAAAAAATACTAGTTATCTACTTTGTGCGAACTGTTGTTGGGATTGAAATCGGTGACTCATACGTTTTTGTAACGTGAAACATTTTATTTATTGATCTTTTGGGAGTCAGTTGAGCCCAATTGAAGATATAACAAAATACATTACGTAGTATATACTTTGTGTTGTTGCTTCTTGATGAAACTCCATATTTTTACCTACTTATCCAGTTGCTTATTTTAGTTTAAACTAAGACACGCCTGAAGATGATGTAATCGAAATCGGTTGCATAAAAAAAAAACATTTATTATCAGGAATCTAAGGCCCATAGATAAATATCTTACAGACTTTAATTATAATTAAACAAAATAAAATAAAACTAACTAACACTCTGTCTGTCTGTGTCTGTCTTTGTGTGTTCCAAGGGACCCAAGACACAAGGGAAAACCTTAATGTGGGCCTTTGAGTGTGAAGCGTTTACAATTTCTATTTAAAATAAGCAAGTGGAACTACTGCAAAAATCGTGTCTTTCATTCGTAACATTACATTACATTTATGGCGCAGTTAGAACATCTGCAGCTCGAGCAAGATGGCGACAAACTTGCTGACGGTGAAACTTTCCTTTGATTGCGCGAGGGCGGGGCAAAGGCTTGCTCGCCCTCTGACGTTGTCAATGTTGACATTTTGCTAGTGGAGCCACCAGTCAAAGCAGCATTTATCAAAACCAAAACGTCATTTAAACACATTGTATGCGTTAACATTGATGGCCTTTTTTATATCTGCTGATAGGCATTGTTGGGACTAAAGTCGATTGATTCATATGTTTTAACGTGGACAATATTGTTTTCATCCTCCATGCTCGGGAAAGACTTCTTACCTCCTTAAAAACAGGGATGTAAGTAGACTATAACACACTTATAAATCAAAACAGGGATGTAAGTAAATTTGAAATTGGAACAAGATCTGCCTATACAAATAGTTGGAATAAAATCTTCATGCTGAATAATTACGATTTTTAAAGGTCGCGTTCATGTTTTGATTTTTAAAATAGAACAGCGGGCTTTGTCTAATTTGCAAAAAATAATAAAATGTATTTTTCTTTTACTTACAGTTGTTTTATTTACCTCGCATGGAGGATGAAAAGCAGAGTGTTTACCTCGGGTGGAAGTATCAATAACACCCTTGTGTAACAATCTACTAAAAGCTTTTTTTTTAAGCTTTTATGAGTGTATATCGAGAATATTGAGGTAAAATTAGCTAGCGAAACTTAAGGATAGCATTAGATACTGAACAAGATTATCCTTATTACTTTTATTAATATTAAAAATACGAAAGTAAATCTGTCTGTCTGTCCGTCTTTCACGCCTAAACTACTGAACCGATTTTGATGTAATTTGGTGCAAAGATAAATTAGGAACCTGAGAAAGGACATAGGCTACATTTTATACCACAGTTGGGCACGATGTAACCTGTGGTTCACGCGGGCGGAGCTGCGGGCGGAAAGCATGAAGGTCAAAATATGAAAAAAAAAATGTCACCTCTTCCTTCATACCACTTGCGCAATTAGTTGAGTATGAGAAGCCGAATTTTTCTTTTAAAATTTCGTAAATTTTTATGGGGGGGGGGGAGAATAACCCAGTAAACTTACGCAAATTTAAGATTTTAAAGTCACTTTTAACCCCGCCCCATATCGCCATAGATAATAAAATAATTTAATAAATGTAACTTTTTTATAATTTCAGGTCAAAAATTTGCCATGATGTCAATGAAGACAATACTTTGTCATACTTTAAGAAACTATAAAGTTTATGGAGACCACGCTAACGTTAAAAGACAATTTCTAGTCATGATGAAACCAGCATCCGGACACGAAATACGTATTGAGAAAAGAATTGGAAATAAGCCATAGTTTTTAATTAAATGTGAACCATAAAGGTCGAATCGCAATTATCCTTTTTATAATTCAAACGGCACGGCACGGCACTTCAAAATTTGAATTACCATTGCCCCCTATGTTCTCAGCTTCTACTGTTACATAGGAGGCAGTGGTAATACAATTTTGCCGTGTCGTTTTCGAATTTTAAAAAGGCCTATAACTGCACTATAGATGTAAACTGCAAAATGTCCATCTTTTTTTTAATTATACAAACCCCTACTAAAAATGCGGTAGTTACTGTCTGTTACGCTTTCAGGGCTAAAATACTGAACCAATTTTGATGAAATTTGGTACAGAGATAGATTAGACTTTGGGAAAGGACATATTTTACATTTTATCCCACAGCTGGGCACGCTAAGCCGCGGGCGGAAAGCTAGTATTTTATTATATAACATTCTAAATATATATCAAATGTGGTATCAAGTGGTTTTAAAGCTACTGATGCTTTGGTTACATCTACAGGTGTATTAACTAATGGGTTCACTATTGACTACAATCTAGCGCAAGGGCGAAGATATGGTCGAAGATGTAGCAATTTACACCGAGCCTGGAAATAATCAGCTTAATGTTATCTAAATAATATCTAACCACACATCAATACATTTGAAATTTACGTCCCCAAAAAAATCTAAACATACTTCAATGGAAATAGAAAATCAGTTTTCCTGAAAAATACCTAAGTATCAAAAATACTGTGATTTGATTATTAAATAAATAGTATTTATTATTGTTTTTATTGTCATTCTGCATCTCTCATGATTGAATCGCTGCATTCCAATTCAAGGCGATGTTTTCTCAAGGTGGCGCATGGCGGTTCGATCACCATTAATTTTGAATTTTTACCGCCATCTGAGTAACGCGACTCGTGGGTTGTGTTGTGCTCAGGCTGCTGAACGGTTATTCCGCTAATCAAATGTGTTTTAACCGCCATTGAGATGCGATTGTTTGTCAGAATAGTCATGGTCCTATTTTTTAACGCTGTTTAGTATGCTGAATCGTATCCAGATCTGTTTCGATAATCACCTTCGAACATAACGCGATCGGAACTAGTGTTGCATAACTATCGATAGTTGACCTTGAAATACAGTAAGAATGTCGGTAGTACCTTTTAAAATTCAATAGTATCAATAGTATCGATACTGTTGGAATAGGGAGGTTGACTATATTTTTTTTATTGTTTATCTTAAAAATGAAACTGAATCCAAAACCCAAAACCGAAATAATATTTCAAAACTATTGAGAAATAAAAAAGTTACATGTGTAAGGTTTCGTTACATATTTTAGCAATTTTTGCACTTTTTTAAAATATTTTTAAATGTTTGACTTAAATTAAATACTTCGATGAATGACTTTTTCCGGTACAACTACTGACAGATAAAACAGTGCCAAAGTTTAGTGGCTAACTTCATGCGAAATTCAAAAAGGGAAGGGGAGTTTGGCTGACGGGGACATTCGTTGCCTGGCAGTTGAGGAGAGTAGTCGAGTCCTTAAAAAGTGTAGTTTACGGAAATGTCCGTTAAAATAGTGAGATCTAAAATATAATTAAATTGTACATTACCATGAAGTGGAAATATACGTTTAAAAGAAGACACAAGCTATTAAATTTCAATAGAGGGGGAAACTGTCAAACAACGAAAAAGAGATGCACTTACTGGAACGTGACGTCACCGCCATTTGTTTGCGTAGGTAAAAACAAGTTAGCTAGCTCTCCCCACAAAACGAGATAGCTAGTCCTTACGTTAATATAAATGCTATTAACTTGTTCATTTATAAACCAATTTTAATTCTGTTTTCGGATTTTTTTATTTATTATAAAATAGGTTAACTTTTGACCTCAATCTTGACCATAAAGGTCAAAGATGAGGTCGACGATGGAGCGAGTTAACCCAGAAAATGCCTATAAAGGCACTGGAACTACCACGTACCGACGGAACACAGCAAGCTGTTTGGCGTCGGACTTCGGTAGGAGGGTGGTCGCGAACCAGACGGCCCTTTACAGAGCCTCCCACACCGCATGAGACCATAGGACGACGCCTCAGATTCAGAAAAAAATGAAGTGTCGTTTCCTGGGATGGATTACTCGGAGGCAGGTCTCATTTGTGTTTCCTTAGTCGCCTCTTACGACACCCACGGAAAGAGATGGAGTGGTGTTATTCTCAGCCGATCCTCACACGGCAACAGATATTAATATATTTCTAGCATTATTTTTTGTTTCACATATAATAATTCATAAAATCGAACAATGTCAACATCCCTATTCAATAGCATCGATACTATCGATGGTTTGGTCTGTCATCAAAAGTAGCGCAAACTATTGGCTATCGATAGCCCTATCGATATTCTTACTGTTTTTCAAGGTTACGATTATATCGATAGACTATAGATACTTTCTACTATTGGTTGCAACACTAATCGGAACGCCCAATAGTGGATTTCAGGAAAATCTGGGGAAAATAATTTATGGTTTAGTGATTATTTGGGTGACTTTTAATTAGTAAGTGCAAAATCAAGGATGTGATCAACTCACGAAACTGAACAACTTTCTTCAAAGAACATCATTTATAAATATTAAAAAAATATAAAAAATATTTCGAAAAAAATATTTCGCCTCTTCATAGCTACAACGGCGATTGTTAAAAAATTAATTGACATACGGGTCGAGGTCTGTAACATTGTTAGAATTTACACAATATTTACATAATTATAATAAGTAAGTCAAAACAAACGTTTAAATAGTCGAGTCGACTTTTTTAACTGTATGTTTGTATGTGTGTTTGTATTTTTCTGCTAATTTCAATATATGTTAATGTATATACAGGGTGTAAAAGACAGCTTCATAAAAACTGAAACCCTGGACTCAGACAATCATTTTGAATGATTTTCCGGTGGAATTTTTCTCCGGAAATTTTTTAATTTTTTTTCAGGTTTTTAAATATTTTCTGCTTACATTTTTTATTATTTAACTACTACATACATACCACATTTTAATACATTTAATTTTGCAATAAGAACAATCATAACTACGTAAAACACGAAAACCAGCAACACGAAAACGCGGCGCGAGGGGATCGCGCGCGTGGCGCGGTTTCACGATACGTTGCGTAGCGCCAAAATAGTACATTATGCTACAAGTGTGCTAAGTTGGATATTACATTAGAGGCGAGTTTAAAGGCCGAGCCGAAGGCGAGGGCTCAATGGAGCCGAGAATGTAATATCCAATGCGCACGCGTGTCGTACGACGTTTTTCAACACATTTGCGAGGAAAGAAAGAAATAAAAACTTTCCTTTGATATTGACGGCAACAAGCTATCACTTGCATGTTGCGTCTCGGAAAGTATTTCTGGCGGTGTATCCGCGTAGGTTTCCTGTTCTGCACTTGAAGAAGACATTTTTTGTGTTGTATTTCTGACAATATAATAACAATTTGATGAATACAAATGCCGTTTGTGAAAACCAAGTGAAAACATCTAAAATGAAAAGAGGCGCGATTATTTTTTTCTTTTTTCGCTCGCAAATTGAGATTCACATTGACAAGTATGCCATACAGCCAAATAATAAAAAAATACTCAACTGTATATTTCACGTTTTAGCATAAATAAATGATAATTTCCTGTTAAATTTAAATGATTTAGTGTAATTATATTTTTATTCACAAATAGTTTAATATTTACACTTAATTTTTAATATAAAATAAGATCTGATCTCTTTGCTGAAATTAAGAAAAAAAAACCATTACGTACTTGTGCTTTATTTTTATTACTCACGGGCTGGGTAATACATATCATTAAGAACCTTAAAACAATGACATAAGACCCACTTTATGAGCAAATGTGTTGAAAAAATTATTACTTATAGCTTATGATAATTATGGGTAGATTCCACCGTTTCAGTATTTGCTAAGCTGTTCTTTACACCCCGTATATTATTTTTTCTTTACAAAATAGAACTCCAGCTTCAAATTATGTACATAGAAGAAAAGACATGTGTTCGAATTGATAGATATTTACCTCCCAACTTTTGTTCCTGGATAGCTGACTTCCTGAGTGAACGGTCGATCTGAGTAGTCATAGATAGCTGCTCCTCTGACCTCATGGCTATTGACGCTGGAGTTCCTCAGGGGTCCGTACTCTCTGCGACTTGTTTCCTGCTGCACATCAACGACATGCTTATGCCTGGAGTTGTTGCGTACGCAGATGACAGCACAGTCATGAAGAGATATTGTCCAATGCAGGAGACGGCGGGGATAAAATTCGATCTGAGAGGGAAGCAATGTTAGAGCGAGTGAACTCAATCTTAAGTCTTGTCTCCCTATGGTGAGACATTAATCTGGTTAGTTTCAACGCCACCAAAACACAAGCGTGTCTGTTTTCCGCGAAACAGAGTCCTTTTGATCTGACTCCTACTTCTGAAGTACATCTGTACCTGTCACTCATGAGCTTCAACTCCTCAGCATGAAGTTATCTGCCAACCTTAACTTCGGCACATCCATCGAATCCAAAGCTCAAACTGCAGCCAAAAAGCTAGGCATCATTAATAAGGTCAAGCGATACTTCTCGCCTGACCAACTCCTAACCCTTTATAAGGCGCAGGTCCAGTCGTGCATGGAGTATTGTAGCCACCTTTGTGATGGTTCGGCCAAATATCACCTAGCCGCCTTGGAACCGGTGGATCGCAAAGCCAGGAGGCTCATTGGTGACAATAAGCTAGTAAACAGTAAACTCCAAAGCCTGACTCATAGGCGCAAAGTAGCTTGCCTGTGTGTTTTTTACAAGATGTACTTCGGGAGTGTGCTCATGAGCTACACGAGATTATTCCGTCTGCTACTTTCTTCTACCGGACGTCCAGCCAGACGCACCGCTGAGTACCACCCTTATCTTGTGGAGAATCCCCGGATCCATACTGAGCGCTACTCTTCAACTTTTATATTGCGCACCGCTAAGGAATGAAATTCTCTGCCTGCGTCTGTATTTCCAGGCACATATAACCCGCACCTCTTTAAAGTTCGAGTGAATAGGCATCTTCTGGGTGAGCTTGCTATATCCTCGATCACATTTCTGCTTCTGGACTAGATTGTGGTCAAAAGCAAACTCATTAACTATAAAAAAAGGAGTTGTGGTCATAGTCGTCGACCCCTCACTACCCAGGAACACATGGCCTAAAGGCGTTGTCTACGCCTGTTAATAATTTCATAGCGATTACGCGCTCCGGCGAAATAGCTGGTATCGATTTTTTTCTCGTTTTAATACATGAATGTACGGTAGAACACACATCTCTTTGTTAAACCATCTAAATTGTACTTGTGATTTTTTCACTCGCATTAAAATACATTGTTATCCCGAATTTGAGTTTCACTAAAGAAATTCCAGTTCCTGAGCTAAAGCGGGAACATTCTGGCGACCGTGACAGGACGGAACAGCTGATTTCGCAAAAAGAACTGATTTCGCCTAGAAGAAGAACTTCGATTGAAATTAGTCATCTACGAAACAATTGTTCTGGAGTACGTGGATTTCAATTTGGGACTAATTCCTGTTGAAGAGGATAAACTGCTCATCTGAACAACGAAACAACTAAAGTGTCGTGCCGGAGTGCAGCTCATCGTACTGAGTTAAGTGCAAATCCTTTGTTCCCGTACCTACCTAAACTATGTATTACATTCCAACAAATAACCTCAATACTAAATTGAGCTTTCATATCAAAAAATACCTAAATTTTCGCCTTCATTTGTGTAAAACAAGCTAAATTATCGTAATATAGGTGCATCACTACCTATTTACACTTCTTCACGCTATATCCCTTGTGGGATTAGCATACAAATCATAAAATATTTACATTAAATTCAACTCATTTTTTATTTAACAAAAACTCGACCGTCTCAGCCCCTTCTCGCTATTTAGACCCGATTTCGCCGACCAATTCCAGGAGCTGTACTCTCAGGTGACTAAATATCGCTCGCGGGGGGTTCAGCGCACCAGCTGCGTATGAGCAGCGGCCCGGCTACCAGCGGCAGTTTCTACCAAGCGAGGAGCGTGAGATAAACATTTTATTTCTTCCATAATTTAGCAAACTTTGTTGACTTGCATTTAAATAGTTAGTTTATTTAACAATAATTAAAAAAAAATTTATTATATTTTATATTTAATTTGCATTTTATATTTCATACATCTATTTACACTGGTTTTTCATCATGGCAACTGATGCTAGTCAAAATAAGTTATTGAAAGAGTTATTTGCAAAACGGTCTGCTATTAAAGGCCAAATAACTAAATTCAGAAATTATTTAGATAGAATTAGCGAGTCGTCTTCGCTAGATGAGGTAGAATTGGCTGAATTTACCTTAAAACTTAGCAAATTCGAAGCGTTGTCAACAAAGTTTGATGCGTTGCAGACTGAGATTGAGGTTCTTAATTCTGACAACATAGATTCCGAGATTGATGAAAGAGATGCCATTGAGAGTGATTTTGTCCAAAATATTGCATCCGCTAAAATAATGATCAAACAATATGATGGTTTATTTAATGATAACGAAAATCGTCGTAAATCGATGGGCAATGACGACTCTTTACATCAGGACTTAAATATTAAATTACCACGAATCGAAATCTCGAAGTTTGACGGTTCATATTTCCGTTGGCTTGAGTTCCGCGACACATTTTTAAATTTAGTTCATAAAAACAAAAATATAACAGACATTCATAAAATTCATTATTTGCTTTCTTATGTCGAGGGTGATGCGGCACGGATTGTCTCTAATCTCGAAGTGGCGACTGCAAATTACATGACGGCCTGGCAGCTACTTTGCGACCGTTATAATAATAAAAGACTTTTAATTGATCACCATTTAGATTCGTTGCTTAACATTCAACCAATAACTCGTGAATCCGAGAAATCATTACGTTTTTTGGTTGATCATGTCACAAAAAATCTTCGCGCTCTTTCCAGTTTGGGCCAACCTACTGACCACTGGGATGTACTGATTATATTCATATTATCTTCTAAATTAGACAACCGTACCATTGTCAAATGGGAGGAGTATCGAAATAATTTCGATGACGTTCCAACTTTACAGCAATTTCAGAGATTTCTAATCGATCGTGCAGATGTGTTAGAATCTTTAAATCGCAATAAGGTCGGCACTAACAGCGAATCACACAATAATTCTAAATCACAATCAACGTCGCGTCCCTCACATTCAAATACACAAAAAAATTAATACAATAATAAATCAGATAAAAATAAAAATACCAATTTATTTTCTACATCAAAACAACATCAATCAAATATCTATCTTTGCATAATTTGTAATGGAAATCACAAAATATATGACTGCCCTACATTCAAGTCAAAAAACATTCAAGATAGGTTGTCTTATGTAAATAAATACAAGTTATGTCGAAATTGCCTCAAACAAGGGCATCCTGTCAGTGATTGCCGTATGGGTCCTTGCCGGCAATGCCAGCAAAGGCACAACACTCTCCTTCATGACTCCAAAGACGTCTCTGCCAACTTTGTGGCAGATGATGATAATGAACCAAACGAATCCGTAACAGCCTTTTCTAGGCAAACTTCGAAACATGTTCTTTTATCTACAGCCATGATAGAGGTGTTCAACCCAATTAATAAACAGGTAGAGAAGGTTCGTGCTCTCCTGGACTGTGGCAGCCAATCTTCTTTTGTTACAAAGTCCCTGCAACGAAGAATGTCATTAAGAACTTGCCCATTGCAGGCGATAAATGTCATAGGAATTGGTAATAATTCTTCTAGTACAGTGTATGAAAGCTGTCTTACTCAGTTAAAATCTCTAAATGGCACTTACAGTGTTACACTTTCATGCCTTGTTCTTAATGAACTGACAGGCCGCTTACCAAAATCTCCTCTTGATATTCAAGGTCTCAAGATTCCAAAATCCTTCAATTTGGCGGACCCTGAGTTCTACAAGCCGGCTCCGATTGAAGTTTTAATTGGAGCAGACATCTTCTGGGACATTCTAGAAAGCGAACAGCTTTCATTAGGTCCTAACAATCCTAAATTGCAAAATTCAAAATTTGGCTGGATAATAGCTGGCCCAATCAATTCTCGTAGTAACGAAATCCATTGTAATCATGCGATTACTTCAAATCCCATTTCTAACGAAATTCATGAAATGCTCTCTAAATTTTGGGAGCTTGAAGAGCTACCCCAAAAGGCTGTTCGAAGTCAAAATGACATAGAGTGCGAAAAACATTTTCTAAATAACACCACCCGCTTAGAGAGTGGAAGGTTCTGTGTGAAGTTACCCCTAAAGGACTCACCTGACTGCCTTGGTGACTCATATTCTCAAGCTAAAAAACGATTCCTAAATCTCGAAAAAAGGTTTAGACGAAATGAAGAATTAAAATCGAAATACGTAGAATTCATTCGTGAATACGCTGACCTGGGCCATCTATCTGAAACACCTACTCTTATTCCAAATCCGTCGTATTTTTTATGCCACCATGCTGTCATAAAGGAAAATAGTGAATCCACCAAACTCCGAGTGGTGTTCGATGGCTCAGCCCCCACAACCTCCGGCTTCTCTGTCAATGACATCCTAATGGTAGGCCCAAATGTTCAAGACTCTCTCTTCTCCATATTAGTCAGAGTTCGGAAACATAAATTCATTTTGACTGGTGACATAGCTAAAATGTACCGTCAAGTTCAAGTCCATGACTCAGATCAAAATTTGCAGCTCATACTATGGAGAGAAGATGAGTCTCAGCCTATCAAAACTCTGCGACTGAGTACTGTCACTTACGGTACCGCAAGTGCCAGTTACTTGAGCACGAGATGTCTTTGGCAGGTTGGAGAGGAATGTGAGGACGAAATGATCAAAGGCATAATTCAACACGACTTTTATGTCGACGATTTAATCACAGGTTGTGATGATGAAAGTCAACTTAAGTACATTCAAAATTCAGTTTCAAACGCTCTAAATTCTGCCTGTTTTCTGTTACGAAAATACAAAACTAACTCAAAAAATTTGTTTCAAAATTTACACGAAAATACTAAAGAGCATCTCACAATCAGCGAGTCATCGAGCACTCTCGGACTTTGTTGGGATCCATCAAAGGATACATTTAATTTTCCTATCGAAATTCCACTTCAAAATGACCAAGTCACAAAGAGACTAATCCTCTCGTGTTCATTTCGAATCTTTGATCCTTTGGGTCTTTTAAGCCCATGCATAATTCAGCCAAAGATTTTGCTCCAAAAATTGTGGCTTAAAGGAGTCGAGTGGGATGAACCAGTATCTAACGATATAAAAAATGATTGGTTTGACATCATAAATAATTTAAAGTTTCTTTCGAAGGTCGATATTCCTCGCAGGGTCCTTTGTGATTCACCAAAATTCATAGAGTTGCACTCTTTTAGCGACGCTTCTCAATGCGCTTACGGAGCTTGCATTTATATGAGATCACTAAACGATAGCAATGAGGTTATGGTACGACTTCTTTGCTCGAAATCCAAGGTGGCGCCACTGAAGCCCACCACGATACCACGTTTGGAGCTTTGTGCTGCTGGTCTCTCTGCAAGACTCTGCAAACAAGTACTGGAGTCGATTAGATTCGTTCCTACACGAGTCATACATTGGAGTGATTCTTCAGTGGTGTTGGCTTGGATTAACAGCAATCCTAATAAATTAAAAACTTATGTGGCTAACAGGATAGGCGAAATACAGGAGCTGACCAGCCCTAATTCTTGGCGCTATGTGCCTACTAAATCTAATCCCGCCGATTTGATCTCACGCGGTGTAAACGGCAGCCAGCTGCCTATAAATAATTTGTGGTGGTCAGGTCCCGAATTCTTACTCCAAGACGAGTCCCAATGGCCTCAGCTAAATAAAAAACATACTGAAGACTTACCTGAAATAAAGGTTTGTACAGCTGTCGAATCTGAAATAAAGTTTGATTTTAAAAAATATTCTAAATTTACACGTCTCCAAAGAATTTTTAGCTACATTTTACGATTTTTACACAATTCTAAAAAACAAAACAAAAATAATAAACTTATCGGCATTTTATCAAGGTCAATATTTTATTTCAATTTATATTTTCTTATCTAAATTCATTAACAATATTATGTATATATTATGTAGGTACTTAGGTATTGTAGATGGTTTCGTTTTTAGTAACTTACGATGCCCTAGGACATGTGATAAGTAACCTAGTAGGTACCTGCCTATCTAGCAAACTTATCTACGTAGGGTGGATGCCCCTCTAATACCAGCCTTTTGGAACAAATTTCAATTTCAAAAAAATGTATTTCTTGAACTAGGTATAGGTCAGATCCAGTCACAGTTTTTTTTTTTAATCAGAAGGTTACTTAATTGAGAAATATATTTAGCACAAAACTAACTTGTGACTAATTCCTTTCTCCACAATATAATAATTGTTAACTTGAAAGTCCAGCAAACTTTCAAGTTTCTCTCTCTCTCTAAAGATTATTTAATCTTTCGTAAAAATTAGCCAACGACCGTAGTCGCTGGCTCTGACAATAATCTTTCTCAAGGATCAATGTCTCCATTCCTTCTCTCTAGAGACTATTTAATCTCTTTATGGCAATGATCTTTCTCGAGGAACTCTACGTTGTGTTTATTTTTCGTCATATAGTACTCAGAGCCTTTTTAAGTACTTTGGTATCTCAATCTTTGCTTATTCGTTACCGGTTTCTTCAACATCCCTGAATAAGCAATTTTGGTTAGACAAGCATATAGTTTTTGGGGGTGAAGAGGGAGGAAGCTCCGACCAGCGCTCCCTCCTATGGTCGACATCCTCTACTACTGTGCGGATTATAAGGCGACCCCCACCGGCAACACTTGGTCCCTTCAGTATCGTTGCAGTCCGAAAACTGCGGATCGTTGCAGTCCGAAGACTGTTTGAGGGATCGGCACAACCACTTCTGTGGCTGAAACCGATCGGGTGGGTCTTGCCCGAGAACTCCAAAGTAATTAGCAGCTACCTTGGTTGGATCATAGCCCGGACTGCCTTGCGCTACTATCCTTCAGCTAGGTCTTACGTCATGCAGTATCGTTTATAGTCAGCTCCCCGTCTCTAATTAGTGTATTTCATGTCGGCTGCCCGACAAGTTTATTTCAAGTCGGCATTCCGACGCCCATGTTGAAGACCGCCTTCCGGCTCTTCAAGAGCTAGAGTCGTAACTCCAGTGTTTAGTGTGTATTTTTCAGTAAACCAATACCGAAAGGCTGTTTGCCGAAGCTACTACTGCCTGAGGTTACATTTCTTTATAGTTGGTGCCCCAACTGTTATTGTGTGTTTTTCAGTAAACCGATAACGAAAGGCTGTTCGCCGAAGCTACTACTGCCTGAGGTTACATTTCTTTAAGGTTGGTGACCCAACCGTTATTGTATGTTATTCAGTAAACCAATACCGAAAGGCTGTTCGCCGAAGCTACTACTGCCTGAGTTAACTTTTATTTATAGTTGGTGCCCCAACTTAATATTCTACCTTATAGGTGGTTAATGTAGTTGCCTTAGAACGTAGTTAGGTTTGGTAGGTTAGTTTGATAGGTTCGTTTTGGTAGAATAGGTTAGGATAGATTAGGGTAGATTAGGTTGGGTAACCAACGCTTAATAAAAGTATTCAAAGGCAATAGTAACTTCGGTGAACAGCCTTTATAGTTAGTCGAGATAACGACGATAAATAATCATAGGCAGTAGTAGCATTAGCGAACAGCCTTAAATGGATATAAAATCCACGAATGAAAATAAGCTTTGGTATTTTATATCTTAGCAAATCTCACATCAAATATAAGAAACGTTAGTAGCATGAGCGAAAGCGTTTCATATAAAGACGTTTGGGTAGCGTCTGTAGTTTACAGTCCTTACCTACTGTAAACTGCGCTAACCATCTATAAGATGGAATATTAAGTTGGGGCACCAACTATAAATATATGTAGGTAGGTTTTTACCGTTCTTTTAGAGATCGAGAAACAGACAGTAGTAACTACGGTGAACAGTCTTCGAATGCATTACGGTTGGGGCACCAACCTTAAAATTATGTAGGTAAACATATGATTCGTCCTTTTAGGGATGTATATGATAATTTTATATAAAGGCGTATGTAGCATGGCGCCTGTAGTTGAAGTCTTCAAGTTGAAGCCTATAAACATTGAAAACATTGAGAAAAGACATGTCAAACTCAGAAAGGGCATTTTGTTTCATCAGGACAACGCGCCGGTTCACACTTCTGCTGTTGCACTGGATACCATTTAACAAGCTGAGTTCGAATTAGTGGATCACCCACCTTATTCGCTGGACCTGGCCCCCAGTGATTTTTATCTCTTTCCAAAACTAATAGAATACTTGCGTGGTAATAGATATGCCGATGATAATGAAGTGATAGAGGCCGTGGAAGGGTTTTTGGAAGGCCAAGAGAATTTTTTTTTAAAGGGTTAAAAATGTTGGAGAAACGCTGGACTCAGTGTGTAGATAGAGAAGGAGACTATGTTGAAAAACAAATTTTTGTTATTTAAAAAATATATTATTTTCTGTTTCATTATCACTACTTTTTGATCACTCCTTATTTATAGTTGGTGCCCCAACTTAATTTTCCATCATAAAGATGGTTAACGTAGTTTACAGTAGGTAAGGACTGCAAACTACAGACGCCAAGCACAACGTCTTTATATTAAGACTGTTCGCCGTAGCTACTACTGTCTATGTTTACATATTTTTAAGGACCCAACCGTAATGCGTTCGAAGGCTGTTCACCGGAATTACTATTGCCAGTGTCTCATCCTGTCAAAGGACGGTAAAATCCTACCTTCATTTATTTAAAGTTGGTGTCCCAATTTGATACTCCATCTTACGAGTATAGATGGTTAGCGTAGTTGACAGCAGGTAAGGTCTGGAACTACAGCCGCCAGATCCAAACGTCTTTAACTGAAGACTGTTCGCCGTAGCTACTACTGTCTATGTTTACATATTTTTAAGGTTGGTGACCCAACCGTAATGCGTTCGAAGGCTGTTCACCGAAGTTACTACTGCCTGTTTCTCGTCCTCTAAAAGGACGGTAAAACTTACCTATATTTATTTATAGTTGGTACCCCAACTTAATATTCCACCTTACAGATGGTTAATGTAGTTTACAGCAGGTAAGGACTGCATACTACCTACAGACGCTAGAGCCATACGTCTTTATCTGAAGACTGTTCGCCGTAGCTACTACTGTCTGTGATTGTTTATAGTCCTTATCTCGACTATGTATGTACAATGATTTCGAGCTTTTGCGCTGGATCCTTAATTCACTTCAAAGGCTATGAAGATACGATTTTCGTACGTGAACCTTACGGAACACTGATAATCGATATCAATCATTTTGTGGAGTTTTTCACACTGATCCGGTCGTCTGTGCTAGTTTACACTCGGATACAGATTTAGCTCTACATACACTACCACCACTCTAAAAGCTGAGCTCTAAATTTTACCTACCCTACCTACTACGCGTCATACGTCATACGTCAGAAGATACCTGCCGATCTCATCCTTTCCTACATTTTAAGAGATTTAGTAGGCATGTCCATGCAATTGGCAATAACGTCATCCTTGAATTGTAGGTATGGGCACTAAGACAACCTTAATTAAGTACTTACAGTAAAGAAATACGAAAAAACTTACTTTTATCTATTGTGCGGCGATCCATGAGGCGACCTACTTAAGTACTTAAGGCGACTACAGCACCCGATAAAGGCAGCACACATAGGAATAGTGCCATCTCCGTCTCTCAACAAGCCTGGGCCGGCAGTGCGAACAGTGTCGATACACGAAGTTTACGGACTATGAAAGCGTGCGTGCGTAAAAACATGTTCGAAAGTTAGAAAAATTAGATTTATGGAAAGGTAACAACTTAAATCGAAAAATGCGTTAACTACTTATCGAGAGTATTCAATCACGAATATTTTGATAGCAACTTCAAGTTCCTGTGTGCATTTTACTATCGTTTTTACAGCTTAAAAGATACACAATATTGGTATTTAGAGGTGACTTTGTGAGCTTTTTCTATCGAACCAAAAGTGCTGAATCATGTTTTCAGCAAACTACTTATCTAGTTTATGTCCTGAATATTACCGTAGTATTTTTTTCTTCGATTTAATGCAGTGCGTCATGCTTATCATCGCATCATAAAATCGTAATTCAGGTACTGTAGTCGCCTTAATTGAATAATGATTTTTTTCAAAATATACAAATTGTACGTCGTGTGCTAGACACGCAGTCGACCATCACCCGCGATGAGTGAATATAATAGAATTTGTTTACTTACTTTCTTTCGTAATCTCTCGCAAAAAATCAGCCCGCGGTGTGGTAGGTATAAAGAAAACCTTTATTTTAAAATTTCGGTAGCGCTAAAAATAACGGTACCGAAATTTTCCGGTAGAGAAAAATAGCGGTAGCGATATTTATGGGTACCTTTAATATAAAGGTATGACGTCATACCGCCTACCGTTTCAACCGAAATTTTTTCGGTTATTCAAGCCCTGGTTATCCCGAATTTGAGTTTCACTAAAGAAATTCCAGTTCCTGAGCTAAAGCGGGAACAGGCGTCATAGAGAAGGTTTATCCGGGTCCAGATGGTCACACACGCAGCGCCGACGTCCGCACGCAAGGAGGGATCTTCAGGAGGCCTACGTCGAAGCTGGCAGTGTTACAGAAGGACAAGCCCGCTGTCAACCCATAGAAGGCTACGTCAAGACTTCGCCGGGGGGAGGATGTAAAAGACAGTGAAAGAAAACTCGTAGTATATAAGAACAATTTATTTTTTATCTAGCCTACAAGATCCCACTGCTAAGAATAATTACGTAGTAATATTGTTAAATTAGGTATTAAGTTTTTAATCTAGGGCATAAATAGAATAATCATAGCATTTGTAGTTTATTGCCTATTCTTAGTATAGAATCACATTAACCTGTGCCCGTTTCTCAGTTAACCTGTACGATGCCTCATTCACCTGTCCACCTATTTTTTCTGCGTACTCTCAAAGGCACAATCCTTTAAAAAACCTGTTCCCTCTTACATATTTATATTTAAGAGGGGGAATACATTTTTTTTATGTTTTCAAATACGTTATTCTCACACTTTTTTGAAAATGTGTAAAAAAATTCAGGCGGTGCCACTTTTTTGAGGGGACCCTCTATCTTTCATTTCCATCATCCAATAACAGACACAATTTGTGGCGTAATAGCATTATTTCTGCCAGCAACTTCATTCACGCTGGAACAGAAAAACAACTTCATTTTATTCCCCAGCCGCTTCAAAGAAACATATAATTTGTCTGCTTTTTAGTTGCAGTCATAATATTTTTTTTACTGTGCCTTTCTTGTGACGATTTATTTCCCACCACACCATTAAACAAAGCTTGATACAAAATTTACATAAGTAAATGAATAACAAATAAATAATAATAGTTGGTGGTAATGAATAATCATTACCTACCAAAATTGTTTTAATCAAATGGGTACTTATTAACAAATCAATTTCTTTGAACTTTTATAGTTAAATTAGGTGATGTTTAGTTAGTCGTTAAAAGATGTTATAGAGGAAAGATTTGCCATAACATTTATGTGCGTGTTAGTTTTTGTTTCTTGCGCTTAGTCCCGTTTCTCAATCACATCACATCAGGTTACCACACGTGCACTTTGCGTTGTTACAATAATGCCTCTCCATCAACATTGAGTTTTACAATAAAAATAGGGTAAACTGATGCGCTGAACTCTACTTATATTTCTTTCGTCTCAGTTGAACTAAATAAAAGAGCAACCTAAAATTACATAAAAGAAAAATGGATCTCCTCTCGTGGATTTGTTGGTTTATTGTTGTTAGCCTTTTGTTGATATTGTGGACTAAACAAAAGTCTGATTGTCCTCGCCTGCCTCCTGATTTACCTGGAAAACTACCTATCATTGGACACATTTATTACTTCTTTGGTGGAACTATTTGTAAGTAAAATAATAATACTTTCCCTAAGCCTCTCCATCTACATTGATCAATGATCAGTCCTGCGGCATCCGCTATCTTTAAAAGATCATTGGTTCACCTTGTCATTTGTTCTACCTTCCTATGCTGCACCTTTTGCTAGAAATACTTTTACCCAACGTCCGTCAATCCTCGTCCGGCAATGTACCTGCAATCTACACTGATATTATAAAGAGGAAATATTTGTATTTTTGTATCGAATAACTCAAAAACTACTGGACCGATTTTAAAAGTTATTTCATCACTAAAAAGCTCTTTTATCAGCGGGTGACATAGGCTACATAATTTTCCCGAATTTCCACGAGAACAAAGTCCTAGGCGGAATGCTAGTGAGCAATAAAGCAATAGTGTGAAGTAATATTGAAAGTCTGTTTCCCAGCTAATTTTAAAACAAAATTTAATGGTTCGGCTAATAAAGGAATGACGAAAACATTTTTCCATGCTGTTGGGGAATACCAATTCGAAATTCTATGACTGATGCCAAAATCATTTTAAAAAAACGGGTTGCAGTCCGGGACAGCCGGCAGAAGTAAAAACTTGAACATATATAACTTCTTTGCGGTCTACTCTCCCTCCGTCTTACGAATTTTTGATCAGGTCACGTGTCCTGAGGCGAGTTTAACATTTTTACCTATCCCAAAAAGTGAACAACAAAGAAGTTTTCACTCTCCCTCCGTCTTACGAATTTTCGATCAGGGTCACGTGTTTTGCCGCTAAAGAAGTTTTCACTTCAATTAAATAGTTATCTACAGCCGATAAATCTACTTAAATAGTAGTTACTCATATCTTGGAATTGTTATTCAAATCAGCTACTCTTTTTTTCGTTTCACACTTTTTCCAGTATATTATTTTATTTTAATTTTATAATTTATTTAAAAATGAAAACTAGGCTTTGGGTCATAAAATATTGAAAATAGCCTTATTTTGCTCTCTCAAAGAGTGGCTGATTATTGATTGATTAAATTATTGAACATACCACTTAAGTCTGAAACACGTAAGAGCGAATCACGCGATTCTGCTCACCAGCTTGTCGTGCTGTCGAACTATATATAGTTATTCGCAATATGGCGGTGTCGCGCTTTCGTGATTCGCTCTTACGTGTTTCGGACTCATCAGGATTCATTTAAAACAAATAATAACAGATTTTTATTAATTTTTTTAGAGTCATCATTAGTTCTTGTAAAATAATGCTAAACTACATGAAGGTTTAGTATTGTCGATTAAAAAACTAGGTACAACAAATTAACGCACGATAGTCATTTACCAATAAATAAAAATTCACTATAAATTAAATAGTTCTCAATTTCGACAACTGAACAGAAAAAATGGCCTCCATTCCATCGACACACAACTTGAAGTTACAGAATCGGGGCCCAATATGATCAATTCTATTGGGTACTCTCCACAGAAAACGTTTTTTTTTACTTTTCCGAAAAATTTCAGATATCTGGAAGCAATTGGAGAAGATCTCGAAAACTGTTTTTGAACTTGGTGGTGTAGCTGGGATAAAAATGGGACCTCTGCAATACTACTGTAGGCTACGTAACAGTTTTTTTTCTTTAAAAAATCTTTACTTCAGTTTTAGCTCTTTTTGCCAGAACATTCTAAGTTCTTCTTTTACTCCAAATCCAGTGTGAAAGCGAATTTTAGACATTTGCATAATAGACATCATTTATTTTTGTTTCTTTAACAGACATACTCACTCAGGCGTTCACTGAAAACCAGCGTCGATGTCTCTTCGGAGTCACGGCATTTTGCTGAGTGAAAGCCTTTTTGGTATTCTTTAACTTAGTTTTTAGTTTATTATTATTTAGTTTTCTTTAATGTAAAAGTACCAAATAAATGTTTTTCTATTCTATTCTACATACTACACTTTACACAGCAAAAAAAATTTTAAATATTAATAATGGGTTTGCTCTTGACCACAATCTACCATTTCTTGGCAGTTTTTATTATTATTATAAGATGGGTTAACTCTTGACCTCAATCTTGACCATAAGGTCAAAGATGAGGTCGACGATGGAGCGAGTTAACCCAGAAAATGCCTATAAAGGCACTGGTACTCCCACGCACCGACGGAACACAGCAAGCTGTTTGGCGTCGGACTTCGGTAGGAGGGTGGTCGCGAACCAGACGGCCCTTTACAGAGCCTACCACACCGCATGAGACCATAAGACGACACCTCAGATTCAGAAAAAAATGAAGTGTCGTTGCCTGGGATGGATTACTAGGAGGCAGGTCTCATTTGTGTTTCCTAAGTCGCCTCTTACGACACCCACGGAAAGAGATGGGGTGGTGTTATTCTCAACCGATCACCACACGGTAGAAAAGATATTCTTGCAGCTCCTGAGCACACTCCCCGAAGTACATCTTATAAAAAAAACACATAGGTACCCAGGCAAGCTACTTTGCGTCTACTAGACTTTGTAGTTTATTTTTAACAAGTTTTTTATCACCGATGAGTCTTATTTGTGTTGGAATGCAATAACATGTAAATATATTATAATTATAACAGATTCTTACTACGATGTCATAATTATTTAACAGCAATATCGGATCCAGAAGACATTCTTTTGGTTAGCAACACTTGCTTGGCTAAAGATTGCATGTATGACATCGGTAAAGAATTAATGGAAAACGGACTTGCCAACGCTTCGTGTAAGTTATATATTATTTTGAGTTGCTCGCATAGTAACAGATTTTGTTCACGCATGTTGACGTACATACATCATTGACTGACACGCTTATTGATTATATACAGGATTAACGGAAAATCGATGTATTCCTGGACGGACGTAATAGGGTAGTCAAAATGCAACAAATTTAACCCACATCATGAATGGACGAAAGTTAATAGTTTTCGAGATTTCGTTAATTTGAGATTTTTTTACGAAAATACCCAGATTTCCTCATTTTAACCAAAATTTTACATTTACATTTAACTTTTTTTCAAAGTTGATAGTTTAATAAAGCTAGGAAAGTCATTACCACCCAAAATTCCTTAACAGTTTTAAATCATGAGCCGAAAAGAAGATTCAAAATTTTTCAATTTTCTTTGTAACAGGTCAAATACCGATGCCTAGGTCAAAACTTTACTATGACACAAAGTGTACAAACACCTTAAGAGGAGCGTCTCAGTTTGGACTAGCGTCTCAGTTGTTTTTCATGCTATCTCTATGTCGACCACCCACCTCAGACTTGTGCGAAAGGGACAATTGCAGCTTTCCAGCGAAATGCCGAGTTTTATTTCCAAAATTATGAGTTTAGGCGTCAATGAATTCCTACCCCAAAAACTGAATGAAATCGCACGTTTTTGGTCTCTATCGAATTGTAAGCGTATAAACGCGGTTTAAACGTTTTGTTTTTTTCTAAAATTCTTCTTATTTTTTCAACAATCACTTCTTAAATGTTGAGATTTTTTTTGTCGAAAAATGCTGACGTTTAGTCTCAAATATCTTTTCGTCTACCAAAAATATCACAAAAATCTGGTGTTTCTGGTGTTTCTGGTGTTTTTGATACTATATCAAAATTCCACAGGGATCCGTTGACGTTTAGGGGATGGAATCCATTGACGCCGTTTGTGTGGGAAAAAAACACTGACACGATCCTCTTAACTAACTTCTTCATTTAATAAGCTATCCAAAAAAAAGGCTGAGGACGAGGAGGCAATTCTGCAAAGATTTAATAACGACCCTAAAACCTCGACAAACATCATAGCGCGTTAATTTGGAATGTTACAATGGAAAGTCTTGTCTGTATTACATTTTTTGGGCCGATGGATGTCCATTCAATGGAAGAGGGAGACCTACTTAGAAGGTTGGAATTTTGTGGTTTTATATTAAATGTTACTAACGCTGAAGACAAGTTTTTTTTAAAACATTCTGTGGACGGACGAATCAAGTTTTGACCGTCATGGTATCGTAAATTACAATTATTTGCACTATTGGGTACCGAAGGCGGAAAGAAACTCAAAAAAGTTTTAAAAAACCGCAAAAAAAGTGAATCAACTTTATGGGGTGAACTCTATCTGCACTAAGTCAAAAGTGATTTTTGTAATGTAGACCATAAGTTTGTATTGATATTCATACCTTTTTAGATAGATTATTAAATGAGCAAGTTAGTTGAGGTGTTTGTACACTTGGTGTCATAGTAAAGTATTGACCTAGGCATCGGTATTTGACCTGTTACAAAGAAAATTGAAAAAAATTGAATCTTCTTTTCGGCTCATGATTTAAAACTGTTCAGGAATTTTGGGTGGTAATGAGTTTCCTAGCTTTGTCAAACTATCAACTTTGCAAAAAAAAGTTAAATGTAATTATTTTAAAATTTTGTTTAAAATGAGGAAATCTGGGTATTTTCGTAAAAAATCTTAAATTAAGTAATGAAATCTCGAAAACTATTAACTTTTGTGCGTTAAATTTTTTTTAAATTTAAATTTGTTACATTTTGGCTGCCCTATCACGTCCTGCTAGGAATACGTCGAGTTCCCGTTAACAATGTAGAGTGAATTTAAATGTATTGACGAAACTTAGGGGGCTAATTTCCTACATAAAATTAAACAACTATCCCCAAGAAACCTATTTCTCAAAGCAGTTTTTCGACTTCCATGTTAAAGGACTTTTTTTTTAAATTTAAAAGTTCAAAATGTTCCTTGGGAATAGTTAATCAGTTTCTTGGGCTGATTCAGATGAATCATCCATTGACACACGATAATAAATACCTATTTAATACTAGCTGCCCAATCGGGGCGGCTTCACCTTTTGTTTTTTTCCCAATGTCAGTCTAAAATGTCTAATCTATTTTTATGCAAAAATAATTAAAAACAGATGAGTAGTTTTGAAGGAAGATCTTACAAACTTTACATCAAATTTGTTTTGTAAACTTGTTACCGTGTTGAATAGTTTTAAGATTGTAATCAAATAAAGGGTGGGGCCCTGATGATCCATAATTGAGGATTTTGTTCTAGTATAGACACCAGACTCTCACAAAGGTATGATGTTAAGAAAAAAAAAACTTTAAAATAATAAAAAAATTTCAGTGGATGTTTGGCGCCGACATCGTAAACTCCTGCTTCCAGCATACAATCAGCAGGTCTTGGATGGACGTATGCCAGCTTTTAACAAGCATTCTAGGATACTGGTTGATCGATTAGCAGAAAAAGTTGGCAAAGACACTTTCGACCATATTAGGGTCTTAGAAAAGACATTTGTGGAGATTTCTTTTGGTAAGTTTTTTAATTTTGAGATGTGTTTTGTCAAATGTTGTTAATATTATACTTTTCCTAAAAGATAATTGGAGATTAGTTTATATTATTGGTCCAGAGAGTACATTGATAATGTCAATATACGTCGAGGAATAAAGGTTCGTAACCTTAAGGTCGATTTGTGCTTGCACTAATGCCAACAGTGCGGCTAACATTCAAATCAGAGGTTCCCAAACTTTTTTCTCAGACAACTTTCAAGATTTTGCTGGTTCCGGTGGACCCCTGTAGAAATGTCTACAATATTCCCATAACTCGACAAAAAAATTTAAGATTAGATCTAACTGTGGAAATTTGCGTTGCTGCTGAGTCCCAACTCCTTCCAATCACGAATTAAGAGTTTTCGATAAAAAAGTGAGAATTGATTGGTTTGTAAACCAATCTGCTGTGAGTGGATGTCAAGTAAAATTCCATCCAACTTTACTTTTTTGACATCTACTTACAGCACTTCCATCAATTATTTATGTGCCTAAAATGTAGGCTTGACTTCATAGGTGAAGTCAAGCTAATATTTTAGTTCTTCACTATCGAAAGTATCGAAACCAGATAAATTTTCGTGGACCCCGCTTACGAATTGTGAACCCTCATTTTTTTGTCACGCCAACGTAAACGCCCATTTCTTGTCACGCCAGCATAGACCCCCATCGAGTCGCCCGCGGACCCCTGGGGGTCCATCTGGACCACTTTGGGAATCAGTGATTTAAATCAATATGACGTACTTCTACTACTGTACGAATAATCATTTTATCTACAAACCCTCCAGTTGTTAATGAGACAGACTTCTAACCGGAAGGTTGCGGGTTCCTGGTGCGGGCCTGTACCAATAAATTCGTCTTTTCGGATCTAAGTATAGATTTCTCATTAATTTTCACTTGTTCAGCAATGAAGGAAAATATCGTGATGAAACCCAAAACGTTTAATGAAATCCGTTTTCGCTCGACGCGCGGTCCACTAACTCGCATTGGGCCAGCGTGGTGGACTATGATCCCCTTCGTGTTTCGAAGGGAGGTCCGTGCCCCTCAGTGGGGATGTATATGTGCTTATAAAAGAAAGAATAAACCTCAAAATGTTTTTGTAAGTCACAGTAGATTTTTTTCATGAAATAATAATACAATATCCTCCTGAGACCCTAGGTGTCACTCATGACACTTGCGAGTTTATTTTTTTTTTCGCGCCAATTGTGGGTATTAGTAAAAACTTTGACAATAATGTGTGACAGTATGAGAAGACCAAGCCTACTAGGTCATTTTGGCTCATTACATTTGGGTTTTTTCTGTAGTAAACCCTCGTTAAATTATCGATTAATTGCATTTACCGACAGGGCGAGTTCCCGGCAAGGTAAATATTATTTAAAATAACCTTTATGTAGTTGTTTTGTGTTGATTGTGTGGCATTTTCATACATCTTTCAGATATTAACATAAAATTATCAAAAAATCATAATTTTGAGATTAATTTTTGACGATTTCTTCGGGTGTCATGGGTGACACTTTCGGCATTAACGATTTAAAATGTGAACTTTTACGGGACTCTCAGATAGACAAATCGGAAGGACATTATTCAACTTCGACGAATCTGATTGCGAAGATGTTGATGAAGATGAAGAGCATGACTTTGCTGCCGTGCAGAAAGACATCTCTGAGGAAGTAATACCTAGATCGCCCGCTAATAGTGAGTGGGATGATTCTGATGAAGAGCCGCTTATATCTCTTGCACATTCACATAATCCACGGAGATCGACGGACCGCCCTCTTTGATGGGATCGTACAAATACCTTTGCCAATACTTCAACGAATTTAAGTGAGGATCCACCTCTAAATAAACCTACAGTTACTGTCAAAAACTCCTATGAATACTTTTGCCAAAATATCAAACCTGAGTTCTTTGGGAAAATGTCATACTGTATTAATATTAACATCACGCATAGAACCAGCAGGTCATTAAATATTAATCCAGAAGAAATGCGAACTGATATAGGTGTTTCCATGGCAATTGGTATTCTAGGGCTTCCTCGAATTCGTATGTTCTGGGCTGCTGACACTAAGGCAGCACTAGAAGCTAATGCCACAACTCGGAACAGATATTTCCAGTTGAGGAGAAATATAAAAATAGTTGACGATCAACTAGTGTCTTCTTCTATGAAAACTATGAACTGCTTTTGGAAAATTCATATGGATTTATTGATTGAGAACGGTTGTAGACAAAGCCAAAGGAGCCTAAATGTGGAGATTGACGAACAGATAATACAGAAAACAGTTAACAGGAAAGGAAACAGGATACAGGAAAGTGTAAAATGAAGCAGGTCATGAAGGGAAAGCCGAATCCAGAAGGGATTAAGGTGTTCTTAATAGCTCAACTTAATGGACTGCTTTAGAATTTTTATTTGTGCCAAGGAGCGGAAAGCAGTATAGAATCAGCGCCACCCGCAGTTCTTGCAGTAGTATCCATTCTGTAAAAGAATTGAACATTGAAGATCTGCCTTATCCAAAGCTAAAGCTTGTTGAACCCATTCCTCACATCATGAAGAAGCTGGAAGAAGCTACCTATATTTTTAAAGGATTGCCGGGCGAAGTGTCGGCTTAGGTCATGCCACCAGTAGACCTTTGTTAAATGTTCAACCTGCAGGATATTTCCATGTTTCAACACAAATCACTATTGTTTTTTTATTTTTCATACTCCTCAATAATCTTAATAAATCTTACATCCTAAAATTAGTGAAATGTGCGATAATGTTTCGATTCCAATCAAGAAAAACAGAATTTACTTCACTATGATTTAATAAACACAATACTCGATTAAAAACTTTTTTAATGTAATTGGAACCCGCAGTGTCACTGGTGACACCCCCCATTTTGGCGTGTGTAGGGGGGTTAGAATTTTTTTAGTATTTTTTTCTTGTTTTTCGTATCATACTTAACCAAATTCTGAAAATTCATGAAAATCGGACAACATTTAGGGGTCTGGGTCTCAGGAGGATATACTTTATTGCACAACTAGCTTTCCGCCCGCGGCTCCGCCCACGTGGACTACATGTTATATCGTGCCCAACTGTGGGATAAAATGTAGCCTATTTTATTCCTTTTCCAAGCTCTAATCTATTTCTATACCAATTTCATCAAAATCGGTTCAGTAGTTTAGGCGTGAAAGACGGACAGACAGACAGACAGAGTTACTTTCGCTTTTATAATATTAGTAAGGATTTGGAAACAAAAAACAATTATAAAAGGCTTACAAATAACACCTGATTATGTTTAAAATTATTTACTTAAGTTCATATTATATTGTTTTGTATACTATATTTCTATGAAATAACAAATAAAAAATCACGTTGTTTAAGAAACAACTATGGGCCTAAGCGAATTTCAAGAAGATTCTGTGGACAAGTTTTTAGATGCAGTGATGGATTTTTTTGAAAATTGCGTTTTACGCAAATTAATATCCCTAGTGAACGAGCGTGTTTATAGTTGGACTCCATTTAAGGCACAAGACGAAAAAATATATCAATTAATTCACAATATGGCCAATACGGTAAGAATTAAAAAAAATATGTTATTAATATTCAAATTCCGTTTATTAGCATCCCAAATCTACTTGTATAAAAACATAAACAAAAATAGTGCCTTTCCGAACCGCTAGATGGCGCATGCTGTATTCTAAAACGCGTTATTTAAGTATCCACTGTTTTACTTGGATCAATTCATTCCGTCAAGATTCAATAAGTTTTTGTCTAAACCGCTAGATGGCGCTGGTTGAATATTACAAGCTGTATTGAAGTTCTCACAACTTAAGTTCATTTAATGTAAATTCATATTTATTGGAGAAATTCCAATCGTACCCGATTCTGCGTAGTAGGTACATGGGCTTACGGCCAAATAACTGCGACTGATCGTGTACTCTGTAGGACTGACTGACGCCTAGATGTTACGCTCTCCGCTGTGCTAGGTATACTTTTCAGTCACCAAGTAAAATGTACTTTATAGCCTTACTGCAGTTTCACTGTTTTCCGCGCCCGCAGCTTACTGGTAACTGCTACATCTTTAAAATAAAGCTTACTTTATAATCTCGCAATAATAACGTAACACTTTTCAAATTCCAACCTTCAGGTAATCAAAAGAAAACGCGATGAACTTGCCAGAGATTCGTCTGCGAATTCATCAGGTGAGTAATATTCTGTAAGATTACTATTATTATATTTGACGGCCGGTTTGGTCGAATGGTCGTGAAGCTGCCTCTTGATCGGTAGGTCCTGGGTTCGACTCCCAGTCGGGGCAAATGTTTGTGTAAAAAGCAGATGTTTTTTCTCAGGTCATGGGTGTTCGTGTCTGTCTTTGTGAGTTTTACAAGGGACCCACGACACAAGAGTAAACCTTAGTGTGGACGTTTGATCGTGTAGCGTTTATTTATTCATTTAACATAGCTAGCACGGCCCACGACAAACTCGCGCGATTGCGTGTACTGTGATTATGTGAATAAATGTTGTAAGATTACGGGGAGTTGCTATGCGGGTGACCCAGAACCTATCGATATGAAGATCTTAGGAGAAGACCTATGTCCAGTATTGGACATCTTTTTATTATTATTATAAGATGGGTTAACTCCTGACCTTAACTCTTGACCATAAGGTCAAAGATGAGGTTGACGATGGAGCGAGTTAACCCAGAAAATACCTACAAAGACACTGGCACTCCCACGCACCGACGGAACACAGCAAGCTGTTTGGCATCGGATTTCGGTAGGAGGGTGGTCGCGAACCAGACGGCCCTTTACAGAGCCTACCACACCGCATGAGACCATAGGACGACACCTCAGATTCCAAAAAAAAACGAAGTGTCGTTGCCTGGGATGGATTTTACTAGGAGGCAGGTCTCATTTGTGTTTCCTTAGTCGCCTCTTACGACACCCACAGAAAGAGATGGGGTGGTGTTATTCTCAACCGATCACCACACGGTTATCTTGTAGCTGGCAGTCATGTTATTTTATGTTTATCTGACGTTTTCCGCACTTAGCCTCTCGACTGGGCCATTGTGCGTGATATTATTTGGGCTAGCTATTCCAGCCAGTCAATGTCCTCCCAGAAGAATCCAAGTTACGTTCCTGTATGCCTCTTATAAGGATCCCGGGTTATACAGGATCTAAGCCCGTTGTGCTTCCACGCCGTAGCATTCTATCATAACATGCGCTGGAGTCTCTTCTGTCTCCAATAGTCTCCATGCAGCCGCGGCATAGAAGACTGTCTATAAAGCCCATGTTAAGCATATGCCTGTTTAGCGGACAGTGGCCTGTCAATTATTACTACCACTCTTTTTATGTGTTTTCTGGGTAGGTGCAACAAACTTCGTGTTAGGCATTTGTTTAGTATTGGCACGGCTTTTTTGGATTGCCGGCATCCTTTTATCACTGTCCATTCTTCATTATGTTGTCTTCTATGTTTCTGTCTTTCAGCCAGGATTTCATTTTTTTGTAAGGTAGAGGCATGATTAGTTTTGGTCCAGCTAGTGATGTGCTGGAGCCTCTCCTTGCAAATTTGTTAGCAGCATCATTACCTAGGGAACAACTGTTACCCTTTGCAAGTTATGAACAGAAAAAGGAGGTAAAGGAGTTGCAAATCAAGCAGGACTTCAAGCACCACCGCTGGAGTTTTCTTATGCAACCTATAGTGGCTACGCACGCCAGTCGCTGTACTTTTCTTAGTTTGTCCGTTACGGTACTCAATTAGGTTCTGGGCCACCACACTAGAAAACCGCATGGTTGGCCTTATCACGGCTGTGTGTTGCTATAGGGTAATTTTAGGGTTCAAGTCCCATTTTTCCCCTATTACTCTTTTAAACTGCCGCTGCGGGCTTTTTTAAGTTTCGTGTCTAAATGACAGTCATGATGATGATGATGAAATATCTTCCAGATAAACTTAAATCAGTGCTGGATATTTTACTTGCGGATGGATCGTTAACGGACTTGGAGATCAGAGACGAGGTCATTACGACAATTCTGGCCAGCTACGACTCTGTATCAGTTACCATAACCTATGCGTTGGTGCTGATCGCATCCAATCCTGTGGTTCAGGAGAAAATTTTTGAGGAGTGAGTGTAAGCATGATCTAGGGCAGTGATCAACGTTATTGTAAATGATATTTTCATTAGGTCTTGGCAACAGTTGTAGGCCCTTGCAAATAGCTATATTTTATCTTTTCGACTAAAAGTCAGAATCTTAGCAAAATCCAGCATGTGTTGGGATACTCGCAAATAAGCTTTATAAGATAAACAACAATGCCGAAAAGCTTTTGTTAAAAAAAAATGATAGCCGATACGCTTCACTAAGGATCACTAGAAGATCTTAATATCCATTAGATCAGTGTTTTTCAATCTTTTTGAATTCGCGAGCCCTTTGGATCATATAATTTTCTGGCGACCCCCTAAGGTCCCTAAGACTCTTTTAGGCTAAATCTATGTACTACTTCGGAGATATTAAAACATAAAAGAGTTTGCCGTGGGGTATATAGACGCGTAAGGCGACAGGAGGCATCGTTATACAGGCACAGCCTTTTCATTGAAATTGTCTTATTTTAGTGTAAGATTTACAAATTATTATCTTTTTCTTTTACCTGTGACCCCCCCAGTAAAGTTTCACGACCCCTCTGGGGGTCGCGACCCACAGTTTGAAAAACACTGCATTAGATATTTCATTCGTATACCAGGTGTTTCAGCAGATTTCTGCACAGTACTCTTTCCATAAACTTGCAGAGTATGGAAGTGATGGCGATTGGTTGACAATTGTAGAAATCGATTTTAAACAAATCTTCAAAAATAAGATGAAGTTCTCAATTCTACTATATCTCTTTCATATGTTTGTAACGCGATATTTCTCCAACTGTCGGCCGATTTTGTTTTTTTTTTGAAAGTTTATTTACTAGTAATTTGATAGTCCTGTTAAAATTGTTGCAATTGATTCAACGCTTTTTGAAAAAATCAACAAAACACATTTAATTAGATGCCATTTTAGTTTGGTTTTTACCGTCTACAATTGAGGAGCTGAGTTTCAAAAGGGTATCTTTTCGTTTTTGATCAATTAAGACAAAAAGTTATTTATTTTCAAATGCAGGTATTTTTATCAGCTTTTTTGAATTTGAACGCATTGGTCATAAAACCGTAATTCAATTTTCATTTGTAAATCTTTAAAATTCTCAGAGTAATTAATTATCGAAACTTTAAAAATCGAACCTTTTTATTTTTCAAAAGATACCCTTTTGAAACTCAGCTCCTCAATTATGTTGACATAAAGGGTTACGAGTAAAACTATAAAGTAATTTGAAAATATTAATAGCTTTGTTTTATTCTATTTTAGATTGAACAATGTGTTTGAGGGATCAGACAGAGATGTAGAAAAAGAAGATTTAGTTAATATGAAATATCTAGAGGCTGTTTTGAAAGAAACCATGCGTCTGTATCCAGTTTTCCCCATAGTAACTCGATATATCCATGAAGATGTTAAACTAAGTAAGTTGCATTTTTATAAGAAAGTTTTAAATGAGATGCAATTATTTTTATTGCTTAAAATAATTGCATCTCATTAAAAAAAACAAAAAACAACTGGTTGCACTCCGGGAGTGCCGGCAGAAGTGAAAACTTGAACATTAACGCTGTGCATTAATATTTAATTTATTTTTTTCTATACTGACACCGGATAACATCCTGACTTTTGCAGTTTTAATTTCCTATATTTATTTAACACCCCTCCGTGACATCTTGACTTTTGCAGTTTTAATTTCCTATATTTATTAAACATCCCTCCGCCTTACGAATTTTCCATTTTTTACCCATACTTCAAAGTGCACAACGCCGCTAAAGAAGTTTTCACTTCAAAAAATTAAAGAGATTACAGTTTTATCAATTTGGAAACATACGTAAGCATAACACTATTCCATGTAAGTTAAGGAAAAAGGGCTCAGTTTGCATCATAAGGATCTCCACTTCTTTTCAAATTGGTTTTTTCCATGTTTTAAAAATGGGGGCTTTGTAGACTGATGACAACCACTTGTATTGGACTGTCAATTGTATTGTACACTCTGTTCCCCCAATTAAGTATCTACCCAAGTTTTTTGTCTACTTTTTTTTTTAGTATAAGAGGGGTTAACTCTTGACCTCAATCTTGACCATAAGGTCAAAGATGAGGTCGATGATGGAGCGAGTTAACCCAGTAAATGCCTATAAAGGCACTGGTACTCCCACGCACCGACGGAACACAGCAAGCTGTTTGGCGTCGGACTTCGGTAGGAGGGTGGTCGCACACCAGACGGCCCTTTACAGAGCCTACCACACCGCATGAGACCACGGGACAACACCTCAGATTCAGAAAAAAATTAAGCGTTGTTGCCTGGGATGGATTACTAGGAGGCAGGTCTCATTTGAGTTTCCTTAGTCGCCTCTTACGACACCCACGGAAAGAGATGGGGTGGTGTTATTCTCAACCGATCACCACACGGTTATCATTACTTATGATAAAGTTCTAGTTAAGAAGAGAAGAGAATTAAAGAACCAATAACAATAGAACATTTTCTGATGAAGGTATGATAAATCAAATTCAAGACCCAAAATAGACTTATCGTGCAACAATAAGTAATAAAACACAATGGATTGTTGCACGACACTGACTTTTTTTTTTTTATAAACTAGACTAAGGACGCAATCACATAATGCCACTAGACTTAAAACAAATATTTTGATATTATTTTAACACCTTCCCTTATCAAAATAATCTAAACTCTAAAAAAAAACTTAACCAACACACATTAACTTAACTTTGCCTTAACTTAATAAACACATGAACTCCTACTCTATATTTTTAATACCTAATTTTGCCACAAAATAATAATGTTTTATCTTAGTTAAACCTTTGGTTAAAAGATCAGCTGGAATCTCAGAAGTTGGCAGATAAATTATCTTAACCTGTTTGTTAGCAATAACTTCTCTAATGAAATGGTGACGCACATCTATGTGCTTAGATCGTTTATGAAATAAGGGGTTTTCTGTCAACTTCTGTGCACCTTGGTTATCATTATACAGAGTTATAGTATAATCATAATTTGCAATTTCTGACAATAAATTCTTTAAATAAATGGCTTCTTTACATGCCTCGCTTATGGCCATGTATTCCGCCTCTGTACTTGATAAGGCTACGGTCTGCTGTTTTCTGCACTCATATGATATAACTGTGCCAGATAATTTAAAACAATAACCTGTGTAGGATTTCCTATCTATTGTGTTTGAGCCCCAATCGGCATCTACATAACCTTCTAAATCAGAATTATCATTAGAAAACATCAGACCATAAGACTTAGTTTTCTGTAAATATTTTAAAATTCTTTTAGCATGTGTCCAATGAGCTGAGCTAAAACAATTATTAAATTGGCTCAAATAGCTCACACTAAAACTAATATCTGGCCGTGTTAGCACAGCCAAATACATTAGGCTTCCTATCAATTGCTGATAAGGATACTCATTACACACATTTTCTGCTTTTTCTAATTTTAAATTATTTTCTATTGGTGTATCAACTTCTTTACAATTTAACATGTTAAATTTCTTTAAAATTTGTTTAACAAACTGCTCTTGATCTATGGAAATATTACCATTTTTATACATTTTTACTCTCATGCCCAAGCATTGTTTAAGTTGACCCAAATCTTTAATTTTAAAATTAGACATCAAATTTTTCTTCAACTCATTAGTCATACTAGCACTGTTAGAGAAAATAAAAAAATCATCTACAAAAATTTTTATTATAAGTTGCTCTTTGTTGGATTTTTTACTATATAGGCATGGTTCTAATTTTGACCTCACATAACCAAGTCTTAATAAACAATCATTTACTCTTTTATTCCAAGCTCTGGCGGACTGCTTGAGTCCATAGATTGCACGTTTTAATTTAAGTACACAATTACTTTGAGGTTCTAAATTTGGAGGGATTTGCATATAAACATTTTCGTCTAGGAAACCATTTAAAAATGCAGTGGTTACATCAAGGTGAGTAATTTTTAAATTTAACTTTACACTTAAGCTAAATAAAAGTCTTAGAGTAAAATATCTCAGCACTGGTGAGAATGTTTCTTTATAGTCCACACCCTCTTTCTGGGTAAACCCCTTTGCAACCAGTCTAGCTCTAAAACGCACTTTATTGTCACTTTCTAGTTTCTTTTTAAACACCCACTTGCACTGTACCACTCTATCTGCTTCCTTTGCTTCTACAACTTCCCATGCTTCATTCTCCTCAAAAGCTTTCAGCTCGTCCATCATAGCCTGTCTCCACATCTCTTTCTCCGGTCCATTCATCGCTTCTTCATAAGTAATATCTTCACCACAGGAATCCAGCCCCTCTGCAACACAAAGGTAAGTAAAACCAAACCGTTGGACTGATTTTCTCTGACGCTTTTCGGGTAGTACAGGAACTTCTGGGACTACTTCGGTTACTGATTCTCTGTCTTCACCACAAAGTGTGTATACTGAATCATTGGATGACGAACTATGTGTAGATGTATCACAGACATATGTAGGATCATCTGGACCTTGAAAAGTAATTTCATCTTCATTTAAGATCTCTTCTTCTGGTTTTTCTTCTTGATTATTTTCTGTCACTACTATCTGAGCATTTTCTGAGTTAATTTCATTCTTTTCCATGATAATTACATCTCTACTCGTAGTAACTTGTCTTGTCTGTGGGTTATACAGTCTGTACCCTTTTACATTTTCTGGTTAACCAACTAAAGTGTATTTAGTTGCCTTTTTATCCCACTTTTGCCTTTTATTCTTAGGTACGTGCATCATGACAGGGCTACCAAATATTCTAATATGACTCAGATCAGGTTTCTTACCTGTCCATCTCTCATACGGAGTCATCATCCCCAGACCAGAAGCCGGCGACCTATTTTTGAGGTATACTGCCGTATTAACTGCTTCGGCCCAAAAAGTTTTATTTAGTTTAGCCTCAAAGAGTAAACATCTTGCACGTTCAACCACTGTCCTATTAAAACACTCACAAAGGCCATTCTGCTCTGGAGTATAAGGATTCGTTTTCTGATGGATGATTCCTGCCATTTTCAAGTAGCTCTCCATCTGGTTTGAACAAAATTCGCCTCCATTGTCGGTCCTTAATGTTTTAATTTTATTTCCAGTCTGGTTTTCAACTTCCTGCTGAAATTCCTTGAAACGCTGCAATACTTGATTCTTTTCTTTCAGAAAATATACAAAGGACATACGGCTGGCATCATCCACGAAGAGAAGAAAATATTTTGCCTGTCCAATTGACTTTGTTTCCATAGGGCCACATAAATCGGAATGGATGACTTCTAATAATTTTGTACTTCTATGGTTCATATTTGGGAAAGGCAAACGAGACTGTTTCCCTTCACAGCATACTATGCAGTTTGATATTTTTATGTCAGCCTTCTCGGTGTAGGATACTCCCTCTACAACTCCATCCTTCATTTTCTCCATGTCATTGCTATTAATGTGCCCTAATCTTCTATGCCATTGTCTTGCACATACAGTTTGAACTGCTGTCATCGCCATAGTTTTCTCAGACTTCATAGTTTTTAATTTATACACTCCATTTTCTAACTCAGCCACTCCTACTAACTTTCTTTGTTGGTTATGAATGTAACAAGCGTTATTCTCGAATGAAACATTGTTTCCATTGGCTATCAATCGACTTACTGACAATAGGTTTGTTGTGAGGTTAGGAATGCATAACACATCTTGAACTTTGATTTGGTACTCACGTTTATTAACTATGGTGGTAATCTGTGTATCTCCGATACACGACACTGGCACAGACATCTGATTTGCAACTATTATTTCTTTATTTTCGTGTGTTTTTCGAACACGGGATAAACTTTCTAGGTTAGCAGACATGTGCGCACTTGCTCCTGAGTCCACATACCAATCTTCAGTACTGAATTTTCCGTTCAAAAATGCAGCACTAAACGCAGCACTACATGCACTAGCTTTCGATTTCAATTCAGGACATTGGTTCTTGTAGTGGCCCATTTTCTTACAATTGTAGCACTTGATCTGTTTTTTACCATTCGACGCTTTGTTTGACGTTTGTCTTGACTGGTCGCCATTTTTACTGCGATTTTTCGACCAAAAAGCAGACTCGGACTCAGTGCTACCAACATCACCCATGTCGAGTAACTTCGTTTTTATGACGTCAGCACTGATAGCGATACCAGAATGTTCAACCGCCATTATCATCGGTGAGAATTTTTCTGGAAGACCCGCCAACAATAATGAACCAATCCATTCATCATTTATCTCAAAACCCGTTCCTTTTAATCTTTGCGCCGTTTCAACTACTTGAGACACATAACTTGTCATTGATTCACAGGTTTCGAGTCGAATAGAAATCAATGTTCGAAGTAGACTGATTTTTCTTGTGTACCCGTTGTCGTCAAATAATGATTTCAACTTGCTCCACAAGCCTCCAACTGTGGTCTCATTCTTGATATGCACATATAAAGTAGGGTCAGTGGTCATCACAAGCTTCGCTTTAGCCTTTTTTTGATCCGCTTCTTTTAAATCGGCCGGTATCGCATCAATGTCGATCCCTTCTAGCACCAAGAAGTTTTTCGCTGCAAACGCCCAATCGTCGTAGTTCTCTCGGCTTTTTAACTTTGGCACGTTCACTAGGTAGCTGAAAGACGACATTTCCGATGTTCACACGAAAAATAGCTCTAGAAATATACTTTTAATTAACTAAAATATGGGACTGGGCCCATAACCTAATAAAACACAATGGATTGTTGCACGACACTGACTTTTTTTTTTATAAACTAGACAAAGGACGCAATCACATAATGCCACTAGACTTAAAACAAATATTTTGATATTATTTTAACAATAAGAAAATACGCTGGTATTAACACAAGATTTCAGAGAACTTAGTATTTCAGAAAACAATTTCACGTAATGAGCCATCTATTGCAAAAATATAGGTTCTTACCACGTTTTTTTGTTTTAAATGAGTACCTATCAGATGTTTCGGCGCTATTGCTGTTGTTCAGTAACATTTTTTTTTTCAGAAAAGTACACTCTTCCAGCAGGAACAAATTGTGCAATGGCGTTATACGCTGCTAATCGTTGCCCAATCTGGGGTCCTGATGCAGAAGCCTTCAGACCAGAACGGTGGTTTGAAGAGAATGTTCCCAATCACGCATTTGTTGCATTCAGTCTAGGAAAAAGAAATTGTATTGGTAAGGTTACTTTGACAGTATAAATTACATGGATGGTGAATAGAGCAAAACGATAGAACTTTCTTAGAACTGTTAAATAGAGAACAAACTAATAAAAACAAAATAAAATAATTTAACACAACTTAAAACATAGGAAACATATTTATTGCGGTCGTATTGGTAGAAAAAGGGCGCTGTGCGAGCCACGGCGACTTATTTTGAAGCTGCTTCCTGGTGGCGAACAGAGGTACTTATTTTATTACTACGTCTGCTCGACGATAGATGGCATTGTTACCCGATGGGTATCTGCTTACATTGCAAACTGATGATTACAAAATCAAGGGATACAGTTTTTTTATTGCAGCTACACATTTAAAATCTACATCAAAAAATTATTTACACCACTCGATTGCAAAAGAATCAAGGAATTTGTTACATTGTGTGAAAATGTGACGAATCGCATTTACTCAAAATACACGGCCGTCTTCGTGACATAACCATGCCCCGATTTAAAAAAAATAATAGTTGGTGCAAACGTATGGTCCAAGCTTTGGTTAGGATGAGTCATATTTATACCAAATTATAAGGTTTTCTTTTATTGGGGCTCGTTCCTATAACTTAAATCCACTGGATTTCTTTTATTGGGGCTGCCTTAAAGAAAAAAAAATATTCCAGACCAAATACACCAATTACATCATTGCATGAATTAAGATAGCGCATGAACCAGGCTGCACAAAAAATTACTTCAATGAGCTTGCGACGCCTTAAAGACATTTTTTAAGAAGATGCAGATTATGCATACGTACGGGTGGACGATAATTTAAGCACCTTTTGTAGGGATTGTAATTATTTTTATTTTTTTTTCTGTTAAATTAGTTTTAGAAATTGTAATTGGGCGATTCCATTATCGCGGGTGCAACATTTAGATACACTTAATGGCTTTCTATTGAAAAAATATAAAACATTTATAAGAAATTTATTGGTCTAAGGGTTACATTTTAACGTGTTTTTTAAAGGTTTCTATATACAAATTAGAATAAAATGTAATAATTAGCACAAGAGAAGTTTAAAATGCTATCACGGGTGCAACGAAATTACAGATCTTAGAGGAAGAATGATAAATGTCTCCTAATTGTGAAACATTTATTTAATTCTGCTTTCATATTTAAAAAGTATAAAGTCAACCAACTATTTCATTAAATATAATTATAAAATAATATAAATTAGATAAATTATAATGGCTTTATAACTTTTCTATCCGTCGCGGGTGCAACTCGTCTAACTGAAGTGATTTTAAACCTCACTGAAAGACTTTAAATGAACTAAGTGAGATCAAACAAGTATATGTATAATTACTACACTCTTTTTTTACTTATATTAATATTTTTTTCAAATAATAAGTCAATATTTATAAGAAATTATAAGCATGTATAATTACCACAAATTTTCATGTTTTTCGCCTGCAATTTGACGCCGTACCTAATACACAAAAAAAATGCTGCTATTTCAAAACTAGGTCAGTTTAAAAAAAAGCGTATGTAGTATAACGAACCAATCCTTCATAAATAATAATAGTGAGAAAATAATGAAAATTAGCCACAAACAAAGCACCTGTATTTGAAAGTCTGAAAAAAGTCGTACTTTTTTAAAAACTTTGATTTATTATTTTTACACAAAGGTCATCATTTTTTTATTTGGTACACTTGAACGGTCCTTGAAATTACACGCTGTACTTTTATTGCATCGAACTTTAGGGTCAATTATAAGGATGAAATCTCTCTAACAAACTTGGTAAATTAAATGAAAGGAAAACTATGAAATCTTAAATTAAACCATTGAATTTAGCATGTTAGTATTGACCCATTGAATTTATAAGTCCGGTTTTTGTGGTTTTCCTTACATTTAATTTACCAAGTTTGTTAGAGATATTTCATCCTTATAATTGGCCCTAACGATTGATGCAATAAAAAAGAACAGGGTATTCTGATACAGATTATAGTCTGATCGATTCCCATGGCAAGCGAATTTTCGAAAATCCTTGAATGCAGTTTTCTTTCTTTTCAAATAAAAAGAAATATTTTCTTTGATTACAATTTTCTATCTACAAAAAGTATTAAGAGTACTTTCCCTTCAGATGGCGTTACAAATGGGCCGCTTCGAATGTGATAAATAGTTGAACTACGAAAATGGTCACTATTACGAGCGCAGTAAGGGCGATGTCAAGTTGGTGTATACAAGGGATTACAGAAGGCCTTTGTTTGTGCCCTGTGCAATTTGAAATTATTTCCATAATAGTACATTATGCAAAAAGTGTGCTAAGTTGGATATTACATTAGAGGCGAGTTTAGAGCCCGAGCCGAAGGCGAGGGCTCAATGGAGTCGAGAATGTAATATCCAATGCGCACGTGTGTCATACGACGTTTTTCAACACATTTGCGAGGAAGGAAAGAAATAAAAACTTTCCTTTGATATTGACGGCAACAAGCTATCACTTGCATGTTGCGCCTCGGAAAGTATTTCTGGCGGTGTACCCACGTAGGTTTCCTGTTCTGCACTTGAAGAAGACATTTTTTGTGTTGTATTTCTGACAATAATAACAATCTGATTATTACAAATGCCGTTTGTGAAATGAAAACCAAATGAAAACATCTGTAAAGAGGCGCGATTTTTTTTTGCTCGCCAAATAAGATTCACATTGACAAGTATGCCATACAACCAAATAATAAAAATATGCTTAACTATATATTTTCACGTTTAAGCATAATCAAATAATAATTTTCTGTTAAATTTTAATGATTTAGTAAATATTAAACTATTTTATTAACAAATAGTTTAATATTTACACTTAAATTTAAATATAAAATAAGGTCGGATCTCTTTGCTGAAATTTAGATAAGAAAACATTACGTACTAGTGCTTTATTTTATTACTCACGGGCTGGGTAATACATATCATTATGAACCTTAAAACAATGACATAAGACCCACTTTATGAGCAAATGTGTTGAAAAACCTTTTGTATATTGTTTCAGGTCAAAAATTCGCGATGATGTCAATGATGACCACGCTGTGTCATATTTTGAGGAATTATCGTATTTATGGGGATCACAACAAAATTGTGACAAAATTTCTGGTTATAATAAAGCCAGCTAGCGGGCACCATATACGTATTGAGAGAAGAGCAAGAAATTTATAATAATAAATTAAACTGTAAAATTAGAAATTTGTTTTTACTAAAACAAAAAAAAATTGTTAAATAAATTTATTTATTATTTGTCTTTGAATTTGTTTTCATAGTTTTGGTCAAGTAATAGTGGCACAACCTCTTGATCGACTAAACCTGGGTTTGATTCCCAGTCGGGGTAAAAATTTGTGTGAAAAGCAAATGTCTGTTCTCAGGTCATGGATATTCGTGTCTGTCTTTGTATATGTTATAAGGGACCAACGACACAAGAGAAAATCTTAGCGTGGGCCTTTGAGTGTGTAGCGTTTATTATTACTATAACTTATAATATAACCCGCAAACGGCTAAACCAATTTTGATAATATATAACTAAGAACCATCTCGAACTACGAACCAGCCTTTTCGGCCGTGTGGTGATCGGTTGAGAATAACACCACCCCATCTCTTTCCGTGGGTGTCGTAAGAGGCGAATAAGGAAACACAAATGAGACCTCCCAGGCAACGACACTTAATTTTTTTTCTAAATCTGAGGTGTCGTCCTATGGTCTCATGCGGTGTGGTAGGCTCTGTAAAGGGCCGTCTGGTTCGCGACCACCCTCCTACCGAAGTCAGACGCCAAACAGCTTGCTGTGTTCCGTCGGTGCGTGGGAGTACCAGTGCCTTTGTAGGCACTTTCTGGGCTAACTCGCTCCATCGTCGACCTCATCTTTGACCTTTATGGTCAAGATTGAGGTCAAGAGTTAACCCATCTTATAATAAAAAAAAACACGTATAACTAAGATCTATGCTGGACTGGGAGTCAAAGAAAAACTCAGAATACGCCAGCTTCCTACATATTCTTCCCAGGTATGCAGTAAAATTCTGTAGGAGAGGGATGAGATAAAGAGAGGGTGCTCAGTGGCATAGCTAGGTAACCAAAGGCCCTGTGGCAAAAAATAAACTATTTATTTACTAAATTATTTAAAATCGTTTGTTCCGTATTCGCCGTGTTCCGAATTCGACGTGCTCCAAGATTAGTCGTAATCCAGATTTGTCGAACTCCAGATTCGTCTTAATACAGTCTGTAGTGTATCTGTCGTCTCGTGCGATGCACCGGCGGGGGGCGGGCGCGCGGTGGCAGTGGCAAGCCGACCGGGAGCGAGTGAGGACGTTCCGCCGTGCGGTGCATGCGCTCAGCGAGCCGATATAATATGGATCTTATTATTAAAGGAGGGACACAACATTGGCGACGAGGATTAATTGTGAGTTTTTAACTACGTGGATACACAAAAAGAAATGATCTCATTATGTAAAAAGGGGAAAATAGTGAAGTTAATAAAATAAGGATACGCAGTAAGTTAGGTACCTACTTTTACATTTTGTAGGGTACAATATGGTATAATCCTAGGAATAGGCCAGGCAAATCAAGAAGTCTCCGTTATTAGAATTAATGTAATAGCTATCAAAAAATATTTTCATCTACCTCTTTTAGAAATAGTGAGTTAATAAATCAGTTTAAGAAGTAAAATAAATAATGGAGTAGCTAATATTAGTACCTACCTACCTATAATAATACCCCAATGTGGAATACCTAGGTAAAAGTATTACCCTACAAGACATAATTATTTGCTATTACGGCAACATACATTAACATACCTATTTCAAACTGCTTACATAAATTATCTTCTAGTGCTTTCGAATATTATTGATAAGAAGTTAAATACCTATATATTTTTCTCAAAGGCTTATTTTTAGTTAAGTATGTACTTACGAGGTTAACTAAGGCGGCCGGTTTGATCGGGTAGTGGTGGCGCTGCCTCTTGTTCGGCGGGTCGTGGGTGTTTGTGTCTGTCTTTGTGTGTGTTCCGGGGTACCCGCGACATTGTGGAGGACCTTGGTGTGGGCCTCTGAGTGTGTAGCGTTTATTTATTATTTACATATGAAAAAGTATAATATTTTACTTCCGTGGGGGTATTCGAGTATCAGATTTTATGGAATACCTACATTTAGAGTACGATGGTGATAGCGCGTGTGGTGCGCCGCGGTCCTGTGTCGAAGGGTTGGCATTGACAGCGCCGGAGGGCGAGCAAGCTTTTGCGCGGGGTCCTCGCGCAGTCGAAGTGAGGTTTCGGCGTCAGCCGAGTGGCGCCGCGCGAGTTTATTTTATTTATTTATTTATTTGAGGTACATACAACAGATTACAACTAATATTACAAATAACCTTTCAGAAAACTTATATAGATCTAAGTTGAAATCCTTACGAGTACATACACAGCATGCAAACTATTTATGTTCCAGTTATGTTAGTTTGTCGCCATCGTGCTCGAGCTGCTACCTATTTTAGTTAACTTCATTACACTGTACTTACTGAAATTACATTTCATATTTCGGACGGAATATTAGTTTATGCCTGGGTGGGGCTAAGTTTGTACACACGAAAGCAGATTGGGTTGTACATGTTAATCTTCAAGTTTTTAACCGTTTTGTCATAGTACCGCGTTTTGTGGCGCGAATTAGTAGCCTGACACGGACATGCTGCTGTTGTCTGTACATTATTTTAATTTCTTTTTGTGTCATTCATGTTAGCATAAAAAAGGAGGGCCCTGGTCCGGGCAGTATACGCACTTATTGGAGTGCATAAAAAAAGGAGGGCCCTGGTCCGGGCAGCATACGCACTTATTGGAGTGCATAAAAAAGGAGGGCCCTGGTCCGGGCAGTATACGCACTTATTGGAGTGCATAAAAAGGAGGGCCCTGGTCCGGGCAGTATACGCACTTATTGGAGTGCATAAAAAAGGAGGGCCCTGGTCCGGGCAGTATACGCACTTATTGGAGTGCATAAAAAAGGAGGGCCCTGGTCCGGGCAGTATACGCACTTATTGGAGTGCATAAAAAAGGAGGGCCCTGGTCCGGGCAGCATACGTACTTATTCGAGTGCATAAAAAAGGATGGCCCTGGTCCGGGCAGCAAACGCATTAAGTGGTCCAAAGTGGTTGCCATAATCTGGCAGTAGAAGCACAATAGGTGGAGGCCAGTTATAGGGTGAAAATAATAATAATGATAATAATGATCATCATCATAGGCCTCTGCATCTTGACGGATGATTTGGGCAGCGACTGTGTGAGATCAGCAACGCCGCTCGTGTCTAAATAAACCGATTCTAGAGTGACACGTCCGTCCGCACTTGTGGCATGCGTACTGAGGAATAACAATACAGTTAAAATAAATAAATTGATAAATAAAAAAAATAATAATAGATCAATGAACAAATAAATTAATATATACTATATACCTAACCTACTTAACTAAATACATTTAAAAAAATCAATAAATAATGATTCTTAGGAATAATAAAATTACAGTTGTCTTTTAACGAACAGGGTCATCATTAGACAACCGAGGAGGTTCCGCTATATTTGCTCGTAACAATTTGAAATTTAAAGAACATAATGACATAGTAAGCTTGTCTGTTGAGCGCACTTCTTTAATAGCCTGTATAGAGCTTGAGTAGCTTATTGTATTAAACGTGTACACACCGCCTAATTCCTCATACGAATCCTTTGCAAAAAATCATGGAGGAAGCATTATTCAAAATAGGTAATAATAATAAAAAACGTTTTTGTTTGTGGAGACTTTAAAATTAACTTACTAGAGATTGTTCTCTTAGTAAAGGAATCCTTGTTTAAGTGCTATAATTTGCTCAATCTTTTCTTCTAAGATCTAAAATCGCAACTTCTAAAATCTGTCTTGATAATATTTATAAACATTTTGATCCCTTAGAAAAATCTGTCATCCATAAGTTACCGTCGGATTACTCAGGCCAGCTAGTTTCCTCTGCGCTCCGTGGAGAGGCTGTAGAAATAGGTATAAAATATGTGCCTATTAGTGACTTAAGCCTTGAGAATTACAGAAGTAATATAATCACCAAATTACCAGATCTAAGGTTTGAGAGTGATGATCCTAACAAACTTTAAAATTCTGTACTCAGTTTACCTATGCAAGAATTTGACATTGTGTTTAAAGCTAAGACACTAAAAGTTAATGACTCCTTGAAGTTAGTGACTGGGCGACATTGGGAATTGGAAAAAGCGGGGAAAGGCTGTATGATCTCTATAGTGAGTAGTTAGAGCTTATTCCTAAACTTTTAAACGTGTGTGTGGCGAAGGTTATGTTTGTCAGAAACAAAATCAAAAATAGTAATAATATCATTAAGACTTCATGGAAAATTATAATTAGTGAAACTGGAACAGTTAAGGCGCACAACATTGATTTTGAGCTTAATATTAATGTAAAATCTTATCATCCGATGTACCTACTTATTGCTGCAGAGTTTAAAAAGGTTTTCACACATTAGATTGAAATTATTAAAACTTTTAAAATTGTTCCTGTTTTGATGAAACAGTAAAGTAATTTCCCTGTTTAAAGCTGGTGGTATGTCTGATCCCACCAACTTTAGTCCGATTTCAATACTACCAGTACTTAGCAAGATTTAAAAAAAAATATATCCTTAGTCAAATTACCACTCACTTTTACGCTAATAACCTTATGAATATTAATCAATTTGGATTCGCGCGGGGTCGCTCAGCAGCCGGTGCCGGTGTTGGGCTCATTCGTCGCATTTTGGGGCCTGGGAGGATTCACTTGATGCCTTTGAGTCTTCTGTGATTTGTCCGGGGCTTTCGACTGTGTTAGCTATGGGACTCTGATCGGAGAATTGCATCACTATGGCATAAGGCTTTTGGAATATTGTTTCAGTGATGGATTCCGGAAGGTTGAGGTTAGCGGCACTGGATCGCCTGGGTCCATATCTGTGAGGGCGTCCTACAGGGTTCGGTTCCGGGGCCGTTTTTGTTTCTCGTGTACATTGGAGACTTGCCTTTTCTTGTTAAGGAGGCCCATGTGGTCGTATATTGTTTGCAGATGATACATCACTCTTATTTAAAGTGGAAAGAAACTCTGAATGTGACGGCGAGAATACGGTGACCTCTGAGGTGGTTGATTGGTTCAATGTAAATGGCCTGTTCTTGAATGAAAAAAAAAAAAAACGTGGTGTGTTGAGTTGGCTTGCCCGGTGTTAGACAAATTGCTAGCAGTGTGGAGTTTAGGAATGAGGGGCTGGAGGTTGTAGAGTCTGCTATGTTCTTGGGTATCTCTCTTGGTGCGGGGCTTTAGTGGTGTCCTCACAAGCAGACTCAGTTTGGCGGCTTGCGTGGTTGAAAGGATCCGTCAGCTGTTGTCGGATGTTGAGGCCGCGGGAATCGTGTGTTTTGGTTACTTTCACAGCCTATAATGTCATATGGTATTTTACTGTGGGGTAAAACTGCCGACATTATTAGTATCTTTGTTCTGGGGAAAGGGGCTGTTCGCGCGATTTATATTTATATATCGGATGGGGCCCGGAATGTCTCTTGGAATTGGATTTGGGAAGTGGATGTATTGACATTTGCGTCCCAGTATATGTCTTTCATATAAAAAAAAATTGCGGGTGTTCGGGAGGGATTGTGATAGGCAAACATTGGTATACACTACGAGGCAAGCATGGATTGGATTTGCGGGACGGTTGTCTCCACAAAGTAACAGGCTTTTTGTGGGTCGGTGTATGTGCTTCTATAATGGGATTCCCATTAGTGTTCAACCTTTGAAATTTGAGAAAATTGAACAAAACTTTGTGTAAGGTTCCATGAAAATCAACACTTTTGAGTTTGAGTGAGTTTGAGCCAAGTAGGCGTCTAACGAAATGGCACAACCGTATACATTGGACAAATTTGATTACGGTGGGGAAGATACCTCTGTCAGTGTACGATGGATGAAGTGGAAGAGAGGATTGTACATTTACTTAGAGGCAGCTAGCATTGAAGGCGAAAAGAAAAAGGGAAACAATACTCTGATCGGAAGAGACGTGCTGCAGAATATCATTTGGAAGCAGGTGACAAGGTATATTACTAATATAAATAACATAAAAAAAACAATAAATTGAGTATACATTTCGAACCGACGACTCATACTGTAGAATCTAATACAACGGAGACGTTCAACTAAGAAACGATGAGACTAGGACTTTGATTAGACGAAACGTGGTAGGTACACCTAAAGAAGGTAGAAGGTCAGAGGACGGTTTTAGACGGACAGAAGATTGTATAGAACAAAGTGAAAATATCGAAGATGAAGGTTATGACACTAATCAAATCAGTAAAAAATTAAAAATTAAAAATAAATAAATAAAAAAGAGTTGAAGGAAAACACAAGTTGATTGTTGATTACTCTGGTTGAATATTTTCATTGCTTAAAGAGTTTAATTCACTAACAACTGGGATTACTTTGTGTAGGTATAACTTAATTCCGTAAGTAGTTGTTTTCAGTTAGAAGTGAGAATAAAGACAATTAATTAAATCGTAATTTATTATTCATGAATAACTATCAAATAAAAAAATAACAATATTTAAAAAATAAATGATAAGGAAGGGATGTAGTGTATCTGTCGTCTCGTGCGATGCACCGGCGGGGGGCGGGCGCGCGGTGGCAGTGGCAAGCCGACCGGGAGCGAGTGAGGACGTTCCGCCGTGCGGTGCATGCGCTCAGCGAGCCGATATAATATGGATCTTATTATTAAAGGAGGGACACAACACAGTCGACTCTAAAGTAAAATTAAAAACCAAATACAAATTAGAACTTATTTTATTTGATGAACAAATTAAAAGTATTTTTTGAAAATAAAAGAAAATATCTAGGTACCTGTTACCGTTCATGTCAAAATAACATTATACTTAATAAGTAGGTACTTACACTAACACCCGTATTCTAAGCAGTTAACTCGAATCTTCCTCCACTCAACTTGAGCTAAGGAAATCCTCGAAACGACCTCGAATTTGGTATTCTAAGTCGTCACCTCAAGATTCCTTGAACGTGGCATACAGCTACTCGACGATAGATGGCATTAGCTAGCGTAAATCTTTATTCGATATTAATCTTTAAGGATATATTATCATAAAAATAATCCACAAAATCTTCAAAATAATTCATCTTTCATATGAAAAAGTAGCATACAACAAGTTCAAGCATCGAATAAAGCGTTAAGAAAATCTTAAGGTAGGTCGCGAGGTACCTTAACTTTGACAATTGATTACTCAAATCATCCTCGACTCCACTGAGGAAAATTGTAAAGTCGAGGACGGAAGTGTCAAATAAAAACGTCAAAATCGTTGTCAGAGGTTGAGTGGAGTCGAGGAAATCTCGAGCTAACTTCTAAGAATATGGGTGTAAGAATAAGGGTGTTATTATTTTAGTTCAACACGCGACTGACGGACGCGGTGAGCGCGCGCGCGGCGAGTGGCCCGCCCACTGTATGCAATATTTTCTAGTTTTTAAGATAAGAGTAAAGGAGCACTACTTATCCCTTAGATAAACGTGTGTTTAAGTATGTATAAATGTAAATATTCGTATATTTTTGTACCAAAGGTTGTCGATTGCAATTCAACGCGGAAACGCGGCGATTGTGATGGGCACCTTTACATGTGTTACGACACAGGGCGGGGTTAATAAATATGATGTATTAAATTGAATTTAGAATTTAGGACTTTATTTAATTTAATTATTGACAATGTTATTTTTGACATATTTTGTAAAATGATGAACTAATAAATATATGTATAATCTACTATATAAAAATAAGTCGGGTTTTCCTTCCTGACGCTATAACTCCAGAACGCACAAATCCAGAACGCACAAATCCGTGAGGTTTATAGGATACTTTTTATTTAAAAAAAAAATAGGACGCGGGCGGAGCCGCGGGCGGAAAGCTAGTTTACTTATAAAGTATGTTTGTTTTGTATTTCATTTTTGTTTCGTTGTAAGTTTTATTGATTTTTCTCTTTATTATGCACGACGTGTCTGCCTCATTTCGTCCTATGTTTCGTGTTAAGTTTGCTACACCTAAGAAATTTATTTCTAGAAATAAGCAGTATCTGTTGTGTCGTCTCGGAGACGTTCTTCACATGGGAGGAAATATGGTTAAAATTAATAAATTACTATCTTTCCGCCCGGGACTTCGTTCCAGGTATAATTTGGGAAAATTATGTAGCCTATGTGTTAATCCAGGATGTCAGCTACCTCCACGTGAAATTTTATCAAAATTGATCTAGCCGTTTGAGCGTAAAAGAGTAACAAACATCTATACTTACAAACTTTCGCGTTTATAATATTAGTAAAGTAATAAATAAGTTAGTATAATTAATGTTAGAATATGTAACATTTAATGCCGTGTGGTGATCGGTTGAGAACAACACCACCCCATCTCTTTCCGTGGGTGTCGTAAGAGGCGACTAAGGAAACACAAATGATACCTGCCTCCTAGTAATCCATCCCAGGCAACGACACTTCATTTTTTTTCTGAATCTGAGGCGTCGTCCCATGGTCTCATGCGGTGTGGTAGGCTCTGTAAAGGGCCGTCTGGTTCGCGACCACCCTCCTACCGAAGTCCGACGCCAAACAGTCTGCTGTGTTCCGTCTTTGCGTGGAAGTACCAGTGCCTTTATAGGTATTTTCTGGGTTAACTCGCTCCATCGTCGAACTCATTTTTGACCTTTATGGTCAAGATTGAGGGAAAGAGTTAACCCATCTTACAATAATAAAAAAAAAAAAACATTCAGAAATCGTTTATTAAGTATTTAATCGCTATATCTTCGTCACGTTTTATGTTAATTTTTTATTGTCATTTTTTTCTTTATAATCATTAATCACATGTGATGAATTGCATTAAATCATGTTTTGAAAAAACGAATTATTTATTTATTTATTCATTTAAACCTGATTAATTAAATAGAACAAGTTCTAATAATCAAGATTATTGATTATGTAAACACGTATTTTACCTCAAACCTGTATACCAAGCACAGACTGCGAAAAACTCGCGCGTCACTCCGCCACTCCGATGACGCTAAGGGTCAGCTCACACCGCGACGCGACGCGGCGCGTCGCGACGTTGCGAATAGAGGCTACCTACTCAAAATTGAACTTTATTTATTACATGAAAAGATAAACATTTCATTGTGAGAACTCCGCGGCGGAGAGTGGCGAGGCGCAGCGCTGCGTGGTGCGACGTGTTCTAAATTCTCACTTGTAATGAATAAAGTTCAATTTTGAGTGGCTCTATCCGCAACGTCGCGTCACGTCGCGTCGTGGTGTGAGCTGATTACACAAGGCACCCTTTGATTACACAAGGGCACCGCGCAAAAGCTTGCTCGCCTTCGGGCGTTGTCGATTCGACACTTTTTAGGGTTCCGTACCCAAAGGGAAAAAACGGAACCCTATTACTAAGGCTCCGCTGTCCGCCCGTCCGACCGTCCGTCAGTCCGTCTGTCACCAGGCTGTATCTCATGAACCATGATAGTTAGACAGTTGGAGTTTTCTCAGATAAAGTATTTCTGTTGCCGCTATAACAGCAAATACTAAAAACAGAATAAAATAAATATTTAAGGGGGCTCCCATACAACAATCGTGATTTTCTTTCTCGTCTTCATATATAATAGTACGGAACCATTCGTATGCAAGTTTGGCTGGCATTTGGCTGTTTTTTTTTTCATTTGACAGCGTTCAAATGTATTTATTTGTTAGAACCATAGTTTTACAAATATTATTCACATCATCATCATGTCAGCCGCAAGACATCCACTGCTGGACAAAGGCCTCCACCAAGTATCTCCACCTCGATAGGTCCTGCGCCATCCGCATCCAGCGGCTTCCCACAATCTTAACCAGGGCCCAGATTCTGTAACTTCAATTGTTTGTCGATGGAGTAGTCACCATTTTATCCGTTCAGGTGGCGAAATTGAGAACTATCAAAATTTCATACATCTAATGACGGCTGCTTTGACTGGAGGCGCCACCACCAACTGAATTGTGAGTTGCTAGGTAATCGGGGTGGTTGTTAGCTAATATATGAAAACAAGTTCTCATTTTCGCCACTTGAACAGATAAAATGGCCTCCGTTCCATCAACACACAACTGAAGTTACAGAATCGTTGACCAGATCGTCGGTCCATTTTTATTCAACTAACAAATGTATAAGTTACCGGAAATGTATAAAATTTAGGAATTGTATACAATTCCTAGGAAATGTATACAATTCCGAGGCTGTCTAGGAAATGTATAAAATATTGTTTTAAAGATTTTTTAATACACCATAGAGATCTAGAGAGATGCCAATCAATGCGCTCAGCTAGAAACCCAGTGTCGCTAGCCACCGAGCAGCGGCCGTACCACGCGATTGAATGTATTCTGTTAGCTTGAATGTGCTCATTATCCATTGCGGTATCGGTACTCAACGTTCGAATAATCTTTAGTACTAGAGAGATGCATTCTAGAGAGATGCCAATCAATGCGCTAAGTTCGAAACCCAGCGTCGCGAGCAGCGGCCATACCACGCGATTGAATGTATTCTGTTAGCTTGAATGTGCTCATTATCCATTGCGGTATCAGTACTCAACGTTCGAATAATCTTTAGTACTACGTAAGCATTGTAAACTGTTTACACATATTATCGCGACGGTATCTCGAAAGTGAACTGCGTCGGGATCATTACTATCGCGAGCAATGTGTTCATGAAATGTGCGAGAACTTCATGAAATGGTCACATTTAATCAAATTTTTCACTGTCTATTGACCAAATGCGACAACCGCCTAAATGCAAACATAGTCGTATCTGGCACTTCACCGGCCACTACCGCGGCACGCTCGCTTCGCTCGCTCGGCTCATGCGTTGAGGGTCGCAGTTCTAACCTAACCTAACCTAACCCGACCAACCCTTAAAGGGTAGATTTGATGAGGGTAGATTTGAGGGTAGATTTGACAAACCTACTTGTCGCAGTTCCGTCTATCACAATCGAACAAAGAAGTCGAATGACTTATGAACAGAAATAAAACGCGCAAGTGCAAGACAGACTCGCGCACGAAGGGTTCCGTTCCGTACCATTACCTATAAAACCGGCCAAGTGCGAGTCGGACGCTATAAAAACCATTACCTCTATAAAAGCGGCAAAAAAATCACGTTTGTTGTATGGGAGCCCCTTTAAATGTTTAATTTATTCTACTTTTTAGTATTAGTTGTTATAACAGAAACCAAAATGCATCATATGTGAAAATTTCAACCTTGTAACTATCACAGTTCATGAGATACAGCCTCGGAAAGACTTTCTATGAAACGAGCAAAAAAAACACTTTTTTTGTATGGGAGCCCCCTTTAATATTCTAGAAACTGTTAATCCATAAAATACTATTTCTACCTACAGTGAGAACCAATACTTACGGTGTAATCTGTGTATTACGTATTTACTCACTTTGCATTTGCCAATTAAATTAAGAGTATTAAAAAAAGTATCGAGTTTGACTAATAATGACAATTATATTCTGCTTGATGGCATCAACCAGGCGTAGGGCGTGGTAACTGATAATATACATACTTTAAATATATAGATATGTATACAGAGTGTTTCATAATAAATATTGTTTACTGTACAATAAAGGATTTACATACGTACATAAAATACTCAATAAATAGAATATCCAAAAATTAAAAAAGATTGATTAATGCTCAGCTCTATATCAAATTTATGTAAAAATAAACCTGTTGGAGCCTTTAGGGAAGTACGTAATTACCGATTTTGAAGTTAATTAAAAAATAGATTAATACTTTTAAATTACATTTTTTTAGTGATTCCATTTTTGCAAATAATTGCGAATCCCTAAGTTAAAGCAAACTCATTTGTGCCATCAGTGTTTTTAAATCTCATTTGAGATTAGTCTGTGACGTGTTGCTACGCAACAGTTGTTGATTAGATGTCAATGTAATAAAATAAGTAAATGACTTGTTAAAAAAATCACGTTTGTTGTACATATGGGGGCCCCATTAAATATTTTATTTATTCTAATTGAAAATGTCAACTGTCTAACTATCACGGTTCATGAGATACGGACGGACGGACGGACGGACGGACGCGCGGACAGACGGACGGACGGACGGACAGCGGAGCCTTAGTAATAGGGTCCCGTTTTTTCCCTTTGGGAACGGAACCCTAAAAATCAAACATTTTATACATTTCCGATTGTTATTTAGGAAATGTATAGATATCCTGGTAAATGTATCAAATATAATTCATTTCACACATTTCCGGGCGATTTTAGGAATTGCATACCTTTCCTAGGAATTGTATACAATGACGGATTTCACACATTTCCGTTAACATATACACATGCAAATAATGATAATTAAATTGCTTTAAAGAGCAAGTTATTACGTATGTTATAACTAGTTATGTTTATTACGTAGGTATGTTGACGGAAAATGACGCCACAGCACACCCCACACAAGTCAAGGCCTACCACGCTAAGGTTGACCTGAAATTTCCTTGTATGGTACACACGGCAGCACATCAGGCATACATAGGCTTCTTCTGGGTGAGCTTGTTACATCCTCAACCGCATCTTCGAAATTATGGTAGATTATGGTAAAGAGCGCACCTGTTGTTACTAAAAAAAAAATTATCTTGGCGTTGCCCGTAATAGCGCGGGCTTTCGAGGTGCTATTGGGTAACCTGACGTGCTGCTACTATCTGTACTTGAAATAAAAAATCAGGGTATATACCTACATGCGATCCGTGACAGACCTCACACAACGTGACAATTTTTATGATTTTTCAGCTAAATGATGGTGTAAAAATATTGGATGTTGTTTTAGATGGTAGATTCGTACCCTGCAATACAAAACTGTATTCCATCATAATATGAAAATTCCACTTGTTAAATGGGGTGCTATTTTCAATTTTCTTGAACAATGAAAGTAAGATGTTTTAAAGACAAAAAATAATAAAAAATTGTAATGACATTCATTTATTTCAGTAATGGCGAGCGATGAATTCGTAAAAGAATACAATACATTACAATTGCATACCAAAAAATACACAATCATATAACAAAAACACGTTTATCTTAAAGTGTACAATGCGGCAACCTTATTGCTGTAGATAAATTACTTCCTGTAAAACAACCAGCAGCTCGAGTACTGGTGATAGCGCGCGGAATGCGCCGCTGTCCTATGCCAAAATGTCAACATTGACAACGCCAGAGGACGAGCAAGTCATGCTCGAGCTGCTGGACTTCGAATTTGCCAGATGCCAACTCCAAAAAAACATACTTGACTACAAATCGAAAAGATGGCGCTCAAGAACGACCCCAATACAGAAACTGCAAGTATAGGTTACCATAATTTTTTCAATGGTAATTTCAGGTCCTATTCCCTAAATCCTCATCGTGTTTCGAAGGGCGGCCCGTGCCCCTCGGTGGAGACTTACATGAGCTGATAAAAATAAGTAAAAATGTACGGCTCAAATCAATCCTGTATATTTATGTTATGAACATTTTGGCCAAAATGTTCACAGGCCATGAATTGGTAACCCATGCGCAAATATGAAAAAATTAAGTAATAAAATTAATTATAACCTTAGAGCGTAAATAACATGTTTTAGGCAGTCTTTAAAATACAATTAAAAAAGTAACTTTGATCAGTTAAAAGCAAAGCTTCGTTAACTGTAGTAGTCGTGACAGTAAATTTTTTTACTAATTCGTGTCTGTGTTTGTCTTTAGATTTCTTCGAGAATTTTCCGTGTGAGTCTGCATTACAATTAGTTACAAGTAGGTAACTTGATATTATAAGATAGGTTGTGAGCTATTCTATAAGTTGTTTTACTTAATTATACAAGGTTTTTAAAAAAAAAACAAAAAATAATAATTTAAAAGTGAACTCTAGTTATCAGAGTCGCAACTCTAGTAATCAGTTGCACGGTTTGACATCTGTCAAAATGAAAGTTTCATATGACATAGGTACTTATCATATTTGTAATAGAGCTGCGCAATAAGCTAAATTTTAATTATTTTGATTTATCTTTTAGTTTGGGTTTTTTTGAAACATCTTGTATAAGTATAAACTTTTATTTATCTAGCCTACTTGTACGCTTTAGATATTCTGCAAGTGTGGGTATGCGTATAATAGAATATAATAGAATAGCATAGAAAAATCTTTATTTCATAGGACATTCAGGATGTCACTTAAAACAAGTCAAGATTACAATGAAATACATACAAACATACATTAAACGATTTAAATACATACATACGCATTCGTTCTTTTGACTCTACTGACTCTACGCCTATTCGCAAAGGTGCAATCTTCCTCAGAGAAGAACAGGCAAGAAACTCTGAGGTTGCTCTTTTAAATCGCATTACAAATTTTCTTATTTACTAATTTTAACTAAATCTGAAATAACTCTAGAGCTGAGCAGTTCTTTCCCATGGCTGCTTGTCTGATAGATAATCAGAAATTTTGTAATAGCCCTTTTTGCAAAGTTTTTGTTTAATCACTGTCTTAAATTCATCCAAATTTAAGACAGTGATTAAACAAAAAATTGTCTTAAATGGTCGGGCGGATGTCACAAGTGTATAAGGTTTCGATAGTTCAAAATTTCGCCACCAGAATGTATAAAAAATAGTTACCATTGCCATTCAACTACCATAAACAGAGCTTGTGATAGCCCAGTCGGTAATGAGCCAGACTTGTAATCCGAAGGCCGCGGGTTCAAATCCTGGTGCGGGCCTGTACCACTAAATTCGTCTTTTCGGATTTATTTACGGATTTCTAATTATCACTTGCTTAACGGTGAAGGAAAACATCGTGATGAAACCCGTCCGTCCAAGAAAATTCATTTTCGAAAGACGAGCGGTCCACCAACCCGCATTGGGTCAGCGTGGTGGACTATGGCCCAAATCCCCTTCGTGTTTCGAGGGGAGGCCCGTGCCCCTCGGTGGGGATGTACTATATGGGTTGATAAGAAACAGGTGAAACTCTTTCAACTTCTCGGGTGGTTAATCAGTCCATGAAATCCCCATGGAACATAGGTCAAAATACGAAAGAAAAAAATTTGATATTAGCGCATTTTGTATGGGAGATCAAATTTTATTTTCGTATTTTGACCTATAGGTTCCTTGGGGAGAGTTGTTCAGTTTCATGGACTGATAACCACCCGAGAGGTTGAAAGAATTTACCTAAAGCCAAATATAGGCCAAATATAGGCCATTGAATTTCGTAGAATACAACGCACTCATGTACGTACTTCTGGAGGTTTACCATGATCGCTTAGCGCGATCCAATTTAGGACCTAAACAAGTCTGCAACGCTTATTCGTCTGCAACGCCTATGGTATCATGATGGCTTATAAGCGATTCAATTTTGGCGCTGTTGCGATTCAAAGGCAGACCAGCGACAATTTATGTAGACATTTAAAATTGACCATAAACAACCGAGCAGTTCAAAAGCAGCGCCATCATGGTACCATTTTAAAAAAACATTCCAATAGCGAAGCAGTTCAAAGTTGGATCCTAAACAGAAATGCTTTTAAACGATCGTGGTAGGTACACAGATCTCCCATACAGAAGGATTTTGTCCTTCGTTTCGTAGTGTAGTCGAATGATTGTGTTTATCTAGGTATACATGTCTAATATAGACAGTAATATGTTACAAGGACGCAAAAATTTGGTGTATCGTGATAAAAGGGCTGACAACCTTCCATCTAATAAAGTGGTCGAATATATCTCAAGTGGTTGTAAATCCACACGAAGCTCTGCCTACCCCAATAGGGACTGAAAGCGTCAGGGTTAAGATATATGAAGCCGTTTGATTATGAAATGAGTAAGAATTTGACGGCTGGTTTGGTCGAGTGGCAGTGCCGCTGCCTCTTGATCGACGGGTCCTGGGTTCGATTCCCAGTCGGGGCAAATATTTATTTGAAAAGCAGATGTTTGTACTCAGGTCATAGGTATATACGTCTATCTTTATGTATGTTCCGAGGGACCCACGTCACAAGAGAAAACCATAGCGTGAGTCTTTGAGTGTTTGTAGCGTTTCTTTGTTTTAGTTAGAAAATGGCTCTCTTGTTTTGGCTGTGTCTTACTCTGCTCGTTTGCCTCGTGTTGCTATTGTGGTCCAACCTGAGATCTGATGACCCTCGCCTGCCTCCAAAGTTACCTGGTAGTCTACCTCTAATAGGACACGCTCATCTTTTCATCGGTGGACAGATATGTATGTGATTTTTTTCTATTAAAGTCAAAAATAGCTTTATTTCATACTAGCATTCCGCCCGGGACTTTGTTCCCGTGGGAATTCAGGAAAATTATGTACCCTATGTTCATTGGGGATAATGTAGGATTCTAATAGTGAAAGAATTTTTGAAATCGGTCCACTAGTTTCGGAGCCTATTCAATGCAAACAAACAAAAAATCAAATCTTTCATCTTTATAATATTAGTATAGATATAGAAAACATTCAGAATGTTACGTAACATAAGTCAAAGTATATTAGAATTTGTATCATTAAGCCTGCGATCATCTTTTTATTTTAAAGGTATAGTCAAGTGTGTGGCGAACTTGACTAACCCTGCTGTCAGAGTTTTCAAACCGCCAAATGGCCTCTGTCTTGGTTGTAACAACTGTCAATCGACAACAGCCGGAACATGCACTTAGTATTTTCTCTTTTCGGGACCATCGGCTTGACGTGCCAAGTTGTCAATGTTAATTTTTTAAATAAAATTTCAGATCTGTGGAAACTAATGCAAAATATGTCAAAAACTATAAATGAAAATGGCGGCGTTATGAGAATGTTACTTGGACCTGTAAATTACAACGGTAAGTGGAATTAAATTACCTTTAACTTTTATCAAACAAAAACTCTTCTGTGGCATATTTTTTAGGGTTCCGTTCCCAATGGGAAAAAACGGGACCCTATTACTAAGGCTCCGCTGTCCGTCCGTCAGTCCGTCCGTCCGTCCGTCTGTCCGTCTGTCACCAGGCTGTATCTCATGAACCGTGATAGTTAGACAGTTGAAATTTTCGCAGATGAGGTATTTCTTTGTGTTCTATAACAACAAATACTAAAAACCAGAATAAAATAAATATTTAAGGAGGCTCCCATACAAAAAACGTGATTTTTTTGCTCGTTTTTATAGATAAGTTTGTCCGAGGCTGTATCTCATGAACCGTGATAGTAAGACAGTTTAAATTTTCACAGATGATGTATTTTGGTTGCTGCTATAACAGCAAATACTAAAAAGTAGAATAAATTAAATATTCATGAGGGCTCCCATACAACAAACGTGATTTTTTTGCCGTTTTTATAAAGATAATGGGTTTTAAAGAGTCCGACTCGCACTTGGCCAGTTTTATAGGTAATGGTACGGAACCCTTCATGCGTGAGTCCGACTCGCACTTGCCCGTTTAATTTTTGTTTAGCTGTGCCCTTATTTTCTCCACTGTTATCGGTTTTGTGCTGTTTGAACCCAGTTAACAAAATGTTTTGCTCGTCTGGCCAGTGCTTTTTCAGAAGACTTCTATCCTCGACATCTATAAGAATCCAGTAGGATATAATTCTAGGTCAGCGGTGTAGGAGCGTTTTACAGATGTGACTAGCTCATTCCCATTTTAGTTGGGCAGCTTTTTAACCGACTTCAAAAAAAGGAGGAGGTTCTCAATTCGACTGTATTTTTTTTTGTATATTTGTTACGCGATTACTCCGGCAATTATAAACCGATTTGTATAATTCTTTTTTTATTTGGTAGGTCATACGTCAGAGGTAGTCCCATTGTCACCAGGTCAGGATCTGATGATGGGATCCTGGGGAAATCGAGGGAAACCCTCAAATTTTGTAGGCATATACACTGTTTATCAGAAATTATCTTAATCTATGTAGATTTTTGCATCTAATGGTCACCATCTGATGTTGCTGAGCTGATGATGAAGCTGATGATGAATGGTTTAGGAGTATGGGATCTCTGTAACAAAATTATTTGGGATTGAAGTCGATGACTCTTACGTTTTTGACGTGGAAAATTATTGGTTTAACAAATTCAAGTATTAATAAAAAACAATATTAAAAAAACCTACTTAGTAGACTGTAGCTGCACGAAAACCAATAACTTGAATTTTAGTGCTAGTAATAATAATAATAATAATAATAATAATAATTATTACTAAAAATGAAGTTTACAAAAAATATTAACAAAAGACGAAAATAAGGTGAAAAGTATACAATTGATATTCTTGTGACCCCTGCACTAAGTCAAGCTTGTATCGCAGGGATCAAAAACGAGTTGCCTTCGATGCATTTGATTGAGGTGATCAAAGTGGGTGAATATAGTTTTAGTTTAATTTACAGTGTTTTTATTTATAAGTAGATAGGGAAAATTAGCATGTGTGAGTGTATGTGTGTGTGTGTGTGTGTGTGTGTGAGTTAGAACGTTCTTTCAAGCATTTATACATACAGGTTGTTTTTTGTAACTGAAAAGCCGAAATTAGTTTGTTTGGAACCAATTCATTAAACTTATTATCATATTAATTTAATTTTTTGCCAAATAGAACAACCAATGGAATTAGTGGGAATGGGCGATTTTTCCATCGCCCCAATCTAAATACCTATTATCAGCCGAGTAGTCACAAGTTTGGCAACTAATTTGCGAATTCATAATTTTTGCCGTGTGGTGGTCGGTTGAGAATAACACCACCCCATCTCTTTCCGTGGGTGTCATAAGAGGCGACTAAGGAAACACAAATGAGACCTGCCTCATAGTAATCCATCCCAGGCAACGACACTTCATTTTTTTCTGAATCTGAGGTGTCGTCCTTTGGTCTCACGCGGTGTGGTAGGCTCTGTAAAGGTCCGTCTGGTTCGCGACCACCCTCCTACCGAAATCCAACGCCAAACAGCCTCTGTGTTCCGTCGGTGCGTGGGAGTACCAGTGCCTTTATAGGCATTTTCTGGGTTAACTCGCTCCATCGTCGATCTCATCTTTGACCTTTATGGTCAAGATTGAGGTCAAGAGTTAACCCATCTTATAATATAAAAAAATATAAAAAAATTAAGGAACATCTAGACACTGTCGTTTCTTTTTTTAATCAGAAAACTTCTTACACTATCATTACTGTAGGGGCAAATTTAAAGGTTGATAAGTAAGTCATATTTTTTTATATTATGAGATGGGTTATTTCTTGACCAAGGTCATAGATGAGGTCGACAATGAAGCGAGTTAATCCAAAAAAGCCATTAAGGCACTGGTACTTCCACACACTGACGGAAGACAGCAAGCTGTTTACAGAGCTTACCACACCGCATGAGACCATAGGACGCTACCTCAAATTCAAAACAATTAAAGTGTCGTTGCTTAAGATGGATTAATAAGAGGCAGGTCCCATTTGAGTTTCCTTAGAATAGAATAGAAAGAATAGAATAGAAAAATCTTTATTTTATAGGACATTCAGGATGTCACTTAAAACATGTCAAGATTACAATGAAATACATACAAACATACATTAAACGATTTAAATACATACATACGCATTCGTTCTTTTGACCCTACTGACTCTACGCCTATTCGCAAAGGTGCAGTCTTCCTCAGAGAAGAACAGGCAAGAAACTCTGAGGTTGCTCTTTTAAATCGCATCACAAATTTTCTTATTTACTAATTTTAACTAAATCTGAAATAACTCTAGAGCTGAGCAGTTCATTCCCATGGCTGCCTGTCTGATAGATAATCAGAAATGTCTCTTACAGTACCCACAGAAATATAAATGACCGAATATAAATCACAGCCATAGTTTTAAAAAGATGTAAAGTTTCAAAATTATTGAATACTTTCCCTGTTTTTGTGTATTTAAGATTTTCACCGTAAATATATTCTTTAACAGTGGTAACGGATCCAGAAGATTGTCTTCTAGTCAGCAACTCTTGTCTTGCTAAAGACCCCGTCTATGATATTGCTAAAGGTGTGATTGACAATGGACTTGTCACTGCAACAGGTACCTAAAAATTAATTATGTGTATTTTTTTATAACTCTATTGTTTAAAATATCAAGAAATCAAAACAATACTGTTTACGTAAGTAACTAGTAATTTTTCTTTATTTTTATTTACATACAAAAACAGAACATAATAAACCTTCAGCTTAAGTATATAAGTAAGTTGTTTATAATTTTGTTTGAAAGTGAGTTTGTCCTAATTTCGCCTTGAAACAGGAAAACAGGTGCCTTACACTTTTTATAAGCTAACTCGTACGTCTCCACCAAGGAGCACGGGCCTCCCTTCGAAATATGAAGTGATTTTAGCCATGGTCCACAAAGCTGACCCAATGCGGGTTTTTGGACCGCATTAGGCCAGCATGAATTAGCAATAATTTTTTTCAGTGGATGTTTGGCGACGGCACCGAAAACTCCTGCTTCCAGCATACAATCAGCAGGTCTTGGATGGATACATGCCAGCTTTTAACGAGCATTCTAGAATTCTAGTTGACCGATTAAAAGCAGAAGTTGGTAAAGGTGCTTTTGACCAGAATCGGTACTTACAACGGACTACTTTGGAGATTTCCTTTCGTAAGTGTCTATTAAACATGTTTTATTGGAAGTTAGATCCAAGAACCAAACAAGAATGTTTTTTTTATTATGAGATGGGTTAACTCTTGACCCCAATCTTGACCAAGGTCATAGATGAGGTCGACGATGAAACGAGTTAACCCAGAAAATGCCAATTAAGGCACTGCTACTCCCAGTGCCTTAATTGGCATTTTCCGCTTAATTGGCACAATAATCTTTGTAATTAAGTATGTATGTTTTTAGCATGAAGTTTTTTATAGATGTGTCAACTTAATAAAGTGTTTTTTTTTTCTTCTTCGTTTTCTTCTTAAATCTTGCATACACGTTTAGTTTGTATGGTAATGCATAGTTAGCTAAAAAGTGACGTCATTTTAAATCCAAAATGGCGGCCAACCTAAGATGGCAGACTAGTTATTTTATTTTGCACTTATTTTGCCTATCATATGAAAGAATTTGCTAAAAAAATACAAAAAAAACAATCAAATATTTTTTATATAATAAACTTTTTTTTAGAAACGACCATGGGCATCCGAGAATTTAAAGATTCTACAGATAAGTTTTTAGAAGCAGTATCAAAATTCTTTGAAGGTCTTATTTCGTATAAATTTCAATGTATCATGAATGACTACATTTTCAAATGGGTTTCACTCAAGAAAAATATAGTTGGAGCGGGTGACGAGATTCACAATATCGCTGACACGGTAAGAGTTTTGAAATTAATACAAACACTAGCTTTCCGCCCGCGTGGACTACAGGTTATATCGTGCCCAATTGTGGGATAAAATGTAGCCTATGTCCTTTCCCAGGCTCTAATCTATCTCTGTACCAAATTTCATCAAAATCAGTTCAGTAGTTTAGGTGTGAAAGACGGACAGACAGACAGACCGAGTTACTTTCGCATTTGTAATATTAATAAGGACTAGCTTTCCGCCCGCGGCTCCGCCCGCGTGAACTATAGGTTATATCGTGCCCAACTGTGGGATAAAATGTAGCCTGTGTCCTTTCCCAGACCCTAATATATCTCTGTACCAAATTTCATCAAAATCGGTTCAGTAGTGAAAGACGAACAGACAGACAGACAGACGGAGTTACTTTCGCATTTAAAATATTATTATACATTATATAGTAATATTATATAGTAATGTAGTAAGAAAAGGTTGCATACTCGTACGCTCACGCCTCTAATCCCTATCAGGGTAGGCAGAGCATCAGTGATTTTAAAACCACTTGATGTCACGTTTGACATAAACTCAGAGGGTTACATGATGAAATACGATGAAGTATTGAAAGGTTTTCTGAGTTATATACATTAGTTTCACACTAACCGATGCTATTACGGTGAGGGAAAACATCGTGAGGAAACCTGCACATTCAGGAAACTGAATGTGTAACCATGATCCAAACCGGTCAGGTTCCCCTGTTAGCAGGGTCACGGAGGTCAGATGGCAGTCGCTCCACTGTAATGACTTGACCTGCCAAACCCTGGATCATGATCAAGCGTACCCCGAATGAGAAAAGGAAGAAGAATAGATTAGAATAGAATAGAAAAATCTTTATTTTATAGGACATTCAGGATGTCACTTAAAACAAGTCAAGACTACAATAAAATACATGCAAACATACATTAAACGATTTAAATACATACATACGCATTCGTTCTTTTGACCCTACTGACTCTATTCGCAAAGGTGCAGTCTTCCTCAGAGAAGAACAGGCAAGAAACTCTGAGGTTGCTCTTTTAAATCGCATTACAAATCTTATTTACTAATTTTAACTCATTCTGAAATAACTCTTAGAGCTGAGCAGTTCATTCCCATGGCTGCCTGTCTGATAGATAATCAAAAATTTTGTAATAGCCCTTTCTGAGATAGATAATACGTTTATTATTGAATAAACGGACCAGACCAGACCAGACCGTCATTGGACCAGACATTTTTACATAAATACACAAAGGCTGACCACCTCTCACCATTAAGCACTTGTTCCATCTGATAGCCTTCACAATTTTTGTCAAACGTAGCATCTAGTGATTCTAGAACCACTGATGCTCTGCCTACCCTGTTAGGGATTATAGGCGTCAGCGTGTTGTATGTGTGTAAGTAAATACACAAAATCTTGATCAATGTGTTATAAGGTAAGTAGCTGCTGAACTAAAGAAAGTATAAAAAAAATTATAACTGAGAAAAAACAGCAATTGGTATTTATTGGGTGCTATTACCCAATACAGGACCCTTCTTATTGGGTAACTATCCTTTTGCAGTAAGGTGATACTTTAAGCTTTATGTACAATATTTAATTTAATTAATCCCAACTTAATTACATAATGTAATATTTTTCTAAATTCCTTTCGACGGCAGGCCCGTGCCCCTACGTATATGGGCTGATAAGAAATCCTTGCCTGTGGTTATTTAAAAAATTTGATTACCACAGGGTTTAAGTGAACCACCTTTAGCGTAGTCACAACAGTAAATCACATTTATTTCTGTTTCAGGTAATTCAAAAGAAATGCAATGAGCTGAAAAGGAATCCATCCTTGAATTTTTCTTCAAGTGAGTATTATGAATTCAAAACAATTTTTTAACCACAGATAAAAAAGAAGCTTGTTATAAGTTTGACCTGTGTAGCTGTGTAGCTGTGTGTCTGTTTGTGGCATCGTAGCTCCAAAAGCTGACGGAATCAAGAGGGTTCTTATATTGTTGTAATACATTGGTTAAGCAGTTTTAAAATTCACAGTTTTTTTAAATTTTAGTGTGTTGTTACTGTCCGTAGCGTCCGTCTCCTGTTTTAAATCCCTGACTAAAAAAGGGTGTTGTAAGTTTGACGTGTGTAAACTAGTTTGCCCATGAAGAGCTGACAAATAGCACATTCTTAGTTTCAAAGTTTGTCTTTCAATCCCAGACCAGCGTAAAAGCAAAAATTAAAAAGGTATTCCAAATCTCTTATACAATAATTCAACTGTTTATTTTTCTACCAGCAAAATTCAAATCAGTTCTGGATATACTACTCGAAGATGGATCTTTAACAGCTTTGGAGATCAGAGACGAGGTCGTCACAACTATCATTGCCAGCTACGACACCACAGCAATAACTATGACCTTTGCTTTAATGCTGATTGCCTCACATCCTGAGGTCCAAGAGAAAATGATTGAAGAGTAAGTATAGCTATCGTGATCATATCGTAGATTTGCTCACTTCATGAAATGCTCGAGAATTTCATGAAATGGTCGCATTTCATGAAGTGGGCAACTTAATTTGACCAGATCATTTAATCGTCAACGTTTAACGATTTTATCACCCATGTTTGGCCGGATCGTATAAATAGGGTATCCATAAAATATTCTATAATAAAAATGTTTTATTTTGTCTATTTGTAAGTCATTCGACTTCTTTGTTCAATTGCGACAAATGGAACTGCGACAAGTAGGTTTGTTAAGTAGCCTAGCCGAGCGAATGAAGCGAGCCGGCGAAGGTTCCACTCAGCTGAGCTACTTCATGATGTGGCCAATAGACAGTGAAACATTTCATGAAATCTTGACCATTTTATGAAGTAGTCGCGCGTTTTGTTGCCCATATCGAGAAACGATTTCTTATCATTGATCTGCCCAAACCACATCATAATATGGCCAATGGATAGTGAAACATTTCATGAAATGCGACTATTTCATGAAATTCTCGAACATTTCATGAAGTGAGCAAATCTACGCTATGGCCACTAAAAATAGTTTTTTTTTGTTTTATGATAATTTCAGTGTAGTAAATTAGAGACACGTTTTGTAACGTAATATGATATGCGAAGGCCGGCTTTAAGGTTCTAACAGAATACCAGTGTCGTAGCTCTGTGCTACGACATATGCTGAGTTAGGACCTTTTTTCCAGCACAGTATATTTCAAATTATAAAGGATTGTGCACTTAGACATAAGTAAAACAGCGCCATCTAGTGGAACTTTTTCAATTTTTGTTTCACAGCAACCGCTTTAACTTGTTGTGTTCTGTACTACTATGAATAATAGTATTGAATGTCTAAATTATTGAATAGTAAAGTATAAATAAGAACAACCGTTTTCTGCCTTAAGGCGACTACAGCACCTAAATTACGATTTTATGATGCGTAGATAAGCATGACGTACTGCATTAAATCGAAGAAAAAAAATACTACGGTAATATTCAGGACATAAACTAGTTAAGTAGTTTGCTGAAAACATGATTCAGCACTTTTGGTTCGATAGAAAAACCTCACAAAGTCACCTCTAATACCCAATATTGTGTATCTTAAGCTGTAAAAACGATAGTAAAATGCACACAGGAACTTGAATTTGCTATCAAAATGTTTGTGATTGAACACTCTCGATAAGTAGTTAACGCATTTTTCGATTTAAGCTGTTACCTTTCCATAAATCTCATTTTTCTATCTTTCGAACATGTTTTTACGCACGCACGCTTTAATAGTCCGTAAACTTCGTATATCGACACTGTTCGCACTGCCGGCCCAGGCCTGTTGAGAGACGGAGATGGCACTATTCCTATGTGTGCTGCTTAATCGGGTGCTGTAGTCGCCTTAAAACTCCATATTTTGAAATTGATAACAAAAAAAATTTATTCGGTGGCTTACTCTATTTTATAGAACAAAAAGATACGATTGTACGTACAACCTCTTGGCATCGCTCATGGTAGAGAGGCCAGCGTATCAGGATACCCCTTTTCAAAGTAAAATTGTTGTTATCGTAACAGCACATAGTACACGCGTGTGGTAAGTTGATCTGCGGCTTTCCGTATCTGGTTAGAGCACTAGGAGATCTAAATCTGGGATCGTGGGTTCAAGTTCCATTCGCGCTGTAAATTTTTCTTTACCTAAAATTAATTATTAATTATTTCTGTACAAGTTTAAGTTAATATAAATTAATTATTTATTATTTCTGTACAGATTGAACAATATTTTCGAAGGATCGGACAGAGATGTAGACAAAGAAGATTTGGCGAAATTAACATACATGGACGCAGTTATAAAAGAAAGCTTGCGACTGTACGCGCCTGTACCTTTTGTATCACGGCACGTTCATGAAGATATTAAACTTAGTAAGTACAGCATTCCGTCAGGGACTTTTTTCCCGTGGGATTTCAGGAAAATGATGCAGCCTTTGTTACTCGGGGATTATGTGGCTTTCTAATGGTGAAAGATTTTTTAAATCGGTCCTGTGTAGTTTCGGAACCTATTCAATGTAACAAACAAAGAATCAATCTTTCCTCTTCCTCTTTATAATATTTGGGTAGATTTAGAGTAGTTTACAGGGTGTAAAGGACAGCTTAGCAAAAACTTAAACCTTGAACTCAGACATTCATTCCGAATATTTTTCTAGTAGAATTTTCCTGATTAAATTATTTTACGTTTTTTAAATATTTTCTAATACATTCCATTTTGTTATGAAAAACAATGACAGCAGCGTAAAACAGGAAAACCAGCAATGTACATCGCACTCTGTGAGGTGTAGTAGAAACTATTTTCATTTTTCATGTCAGTCTGACTGTTGAGCGCCGTTGAGTTTGGGAGGAAATCTAGTGAAAACTTAACAGAAATTACTTCATTTTAAACAAGTTGAAATAAACTTTTTTTCATACCTGTTAACTTCTTGCAGAAAACTACACTCTGCCAGCTGGTACGAATTGTGTGTTGGGTTTCCACGGCGTCCATCGCAGTGCAGTTTGGGGTCCTGATACTGAGGAGTTCAGGCCAGAGCGATGGCTCGAGAGAGAGATCCCTCATTCTGCCTTCACTGCATTTAGTATAGGAAAGCGAAGCTGCATAGGTATGAATTATTTTCTTACTAGCTTTCCGCCGGGGTCTTCTTTCCCGTGGGAATTTGGGAAAATTATGTAACCTATGTGTTAATCTAAGGTGTCAGCTATCTCTATGCTAAACTTTATCAAAATTGGTACAGCCGTTTGAACGTGAAAGAGTAACAAACATACATCCATACATAACTAGAAATATTAGTAAGGATTCCTAGCACCAAGTCTCGTTTCTCATTCGGGCTACGCTTAACTATGATCTAGGATTTGGCAGGTCAATTCACTACTGTGGAGCGATGACCTCCGTGACCCTGCTAACCTCTACACATTCACATTCAGTTTCGTGAGTGTGCAAGTTTTATCATGATGTTTTCCCTCACCGTAGAAGCATTGGTTAATATGCAACTAATATAAATAATTGAAAAAAATTGTCATTGATACATGGCAGCACTGGGAATTGAACTTGGTACCTCTCGCTTACAAGAGGGGTACCCCGACCATAATAGGGTTGCCATAAGTTTATATATCTGTGTGACTGTCTGTGGCATCTTAGCTCGTAAACGAATGAGCCGATTTCGACGCGGCTTTTTTGTTTAAATGCTGACGTAATTGGGGTAGTTCTTAGCTATATTTCATCAAAATTGGTAAATTTGTTTAAGGATTTTATGCGATGAATGTCGAGGGTCACACAAAATGTAAGATTCTAGGTTTATATTGTTTTATATCGCCTCAAGCGTTGTCGACTACTGAAATATTTGATTAGTCTCGAATTAGTCGGTTGTCCTTCTCACTCTTACCTTACAAATATATTGCTTTCTTTTTTTTCCAGGTCAAAAATTTGCAATGGTGTCAATGAAGATTATTTTTTGTCACATTTTACGAAGTTATCGTCTCCTGACAGAGGGCAAGCAAACTGAAATAAGTTATCGTGCAATGATAAAACCAGTTACCGGACACGAAATAAGAATTGAAACTAGAAGTAGAAAACTGCAATAGTCGACCTAACTAGATTAATCTAACACAATCCAAAAAATAATAATAAGTAGGTAATTGGGCCTTTTTATAATTCGAAAACACGGCAAAATTGTATTACCATTTATTTATTTATTTAGTTTAGGATCTCCAACAGTGCAATCATTTTACATCTTAAATAACTTACGCAAATAAAAATTGTGAATGCACCAATAATTATAGGAGAACACAACATTCTCAAAGATGACGCTTAAATATACAATGCCACTTGCACACTTGCCTTACAATTGCCTTCCTATGTCTCTTCCAGAGATAAGCTCGCCTTTGTACACTGTTTTTTATGTAAAATTTTTCCTACTATGTTTGTGCAATAAAGAATATATATATATATATATATATATATATATATATATATAATGGCAATACTATAAGCCGAAAATACCAGGGGGCAATGGGTATTCAAATTTTGAAGTGCCGTGCCGTGCCGTTCGAATTATAAAAAGGCCCATCGATGTTTAAGTCTAATTTTAAGTATTTTTAAACTAGGGAAAGATGTATATTTTTTTATTTCTACAACGGTAACGCGCTCTTTTTTATGCAATATAAAAATATGTGTCATTCATTTAGTTAGCGAAATCACCCTACGAAACTGAATAACTGTCCCCAAGAAACAATAAACATTTTTGCCTTCATACAACTCGTGCGATCAGCTGATTTGCCTTTGTATGGGAATTGTAATATTTTTTTTAGAATTTCAGGTTCCGTCGGGAAAATTTGTTTGTTTAAATTGAGAGAACCAGACTCTAAAGTTTCGCTTACTATAAGTATTTAAAGTACCATATTTTTTATTTTTTTACCAGTCCATACACGCCCCTACCGAGGGGCACGGGCCTCCCTTCGAAACACGAAGGGGATTTAGGCCATCACACTGGCCTAATGCGGGTTGGTGGAGCGGTCCACGAAAATTCGAAAATGAATTTTCTTGGACGGGTTTCATCACGATGTTTTCCTTCACCGTTGAACAAGTGATAATTATAAATCTGTACATAAATCCGAAAGACGAATTCAGTGGTACAGGCCCGCACCAGGATTTGAACCTGCGACCTTCCGATTACAAGTCTGGCTCATTACCAACTGAAGTGCCATATGTTATGATTCAAATAAAATGTTATTTTAGGTTTGTATAGAGTTTTAATTACTATCCAAATTGGATACCCCCACTTGAATTTTTACTTGAGGACGTCCGGGACTTCGTTACGGTGGAAATTTCGTTAAATCCTTCCTTGTGCCTTGCCTACATAATAATAGAAAAGGAACCGTTGGGCCAAATTTCCACTTTCTAGGCCCAAGCATTTGGGCTGGGTTTTTTAGGGTTCCGTAGTAATCTACGAACCCTTATAGTTTCGCCATGTCCGTCTGTCCGTCTGTCCGTCTGTCCGTCTGTCCGCGGGTTTCCTAAGAAACTCTTGGTACTACAGAGCTGAAATTTGGCATGGTCATAAATATTAACTACGCCGTCAGAACTGTAGAGTGAAATCTTAGAAAAAAAAATTTTTTTCGGGTGTCTCCCATAGACGTGAAAGGGTGATGAATTTTTTTTTCTAGCCAATATCATTAAATAGGGTGTCATAGGACAGCTTTTTAAAAGACCGAAGGGGTTTACTAAGAACGTTTTTCGATTCAGCACTTTGTTTGCCTAATATAAATTTTTAAAGTGAAAATTTTTGTCAAACACTAGTGTCCCCCCCCTCTACCAGCTAAACGGTTGATTCTAAGAATAAGAAAAAATTCTGGTGGTAGTGTATACAATGAAATTATAAGGAAAACTATCACACATAAGATGGCTCTTCAAGTTTGCGAGTAATAGACCAAGTGCCAAACTTAGTTGGGATTAATAAGAATATATTTACTAATATTAGATCCTTGGTACTACAGAGCTGAAATTTGGCATGGTCATAAATATTGATTGCGTCAACAGATTGAAAAAATAAAATTTTAGAAAAAACAATTTTTCGGATGTTTCCCATACACGTGAAAGGGCAATGGTTTTTTATTTCTCGCCGATATCATCGAATGAGATGTCATAGGATAGCTTTTTAAAAGATAGAAGGGGTGTACTAAGAACGTTTTTCGATTCAGCATTCCCTTTGCGAAAAATTAATTTTTAAAGTGAAAATTTTTATTAAAAGCAAGTGTCACACACTACAAGCAAAACGATTGTTTTTAAAATGTGGAAAAATTCACGGTGATAGAATATACAACAAAATTAAAAGGAAAACTATCACACATAAGTTGGCCCTTCAAGCTTGTGAGTAATAGTCGACCAAGTGCTAAACGTTGTTGGGATTAATAAGAATATATTCACTAATAACAGATCCTTGGTACTAAAGAGCTAAAATTTGGCATGGTCATACATATTGATTGCCCTGACAGATCTACGAAATAAAATAGTGGAAAAAAATTGTTTTTCGGGTGTTTCCCATACACGTGAAAGGGCGATGGATTTTTTTTTCTCGCCGATATCATCGAGTGGGTTATCATAGGATAGCTTTTTTCAAGATAGATGGGGTTTACTACGAACGTTTTTCGATTCAGCAATCCGTTTGGGAAACATTAATTTTTATGAAAATAAAATGTGGAATAATTCACGAGAGTATCATTCACGACGAAGTGTACACTAATCCAAAATGGCCGCCATACAAGGTTCCACGCTTAAAGTGAGGCGAGCCGAAAGCCAAGCTGTAACATATTGACATTTCAGGTGTCGTTTAATAGGTTTTTGGGGGTGCTAAGTACGAAAATGATATCAAATTTATACAAGATCACCACGCGACCAGCTTTAGCAGCATCTCGATATTATTATATTATCCCTAACAATAATATTATCGCTAAAAAAAAAAATCAAAAACCAAAAATAAAAAAACTAATAAAACTATTAAAAAAAACAAAAAAAAAAATTCGCGCTCGCTTCGCTCGCGCATTAAATACTTCCATTCTGTTATATTTAGACCAAAACTACAATTATTTCTGAAACTACAAACTTTTTAATACATTTCTGTTTGATACTATAGTATTTGGGGATTTTAACATCGACTATGACAATATGCTCGTAGAATTAAGAAACCAGCTGCATATTTGAACCATGCTGCTACGGAACCCTACAATGCGCGTGGCCCGACACGCTCTTGGCCGGTTTTTTTTTAAAATTAAGAATGGGTTCGTTCTTGACCACAATCTAGCTCAGGGCAAAGATGCGGTCGAGGATGTAGCGAGCTCACCCAGAAGAAGCCTATTCACTCGTACTGTAAAGATATTCGGGTTGTATAAGCTCGGAAATACAGACGCCGGCAGAGAATTCCACTCCTTGGCAGTGCGCAATACAAAAGATGAAGAAAAGCGCTCAGTACGTAACCGAGGTATCTCGACAAGATAAGGGCTTGATGGGACTTGTTTACGGCGCACAATGGAACGACTCCATACAAGCGGACATTTAGTGAAAATTCATTCTATTTAGAATGGCTTACCGTTGTTACTATTGGAAAGTTAACCGTTGTAACTCTTAGGTATAGGTTTTTTTTTTCCATGATTTGATTTTAAGTATTCTTAAAGCTATGCCAAAGTTGAAGTATTCCGCCCGATCGGAAATTCATATTTTATATTTCAAATTATTATGGTAGCTTGAAATATTGTTTCTTTCATCAAATTGTTTCTTTCATCAAAGCATACATATAGACTTACCTATTATTCTACAATAGTTTTATTTTATTTTAAATTGAATAGTTATTAACTATGTATATTTTTTCTAAAGCACTTCTTATTTTTTATAAAAGTAGTAAATATTTAAAACCCCAGAAACCCCCAACCTAATTTTACCAAATATGAAAAGATAAGCGCCTACTCTTAATATTCTTAGAACATTGTATGGCTACTTCTCGCCACCTTTTTGAATTATTAGGCGATGAAGTTGGTTGAAAAATTGCGTCTTACAACAATTTTGCAGCAAGCGAATAATAAATCCGGCAGTATGTCGTGCATTCATACAGGCTCTTTTTTGTAGACTATAAATAAAATGAATAGAGGGTACTTGAATAGTAAAAATGTATTTTAAACATCAGATCATAGATACGCTCTGTGCACATACATTTTTACGATGGTTTCTCTGTTTGCATTGTTAATTTATTAATTTTTGATCATATGTGCACCGTCCCGCCAAATTATCGACTTATTTACATTGTTTTTAATAATATGTCTTAATATTTTGATACTAATACTAAACTTATTCTGATAATCGGTTCACAAGTTGCTGAGAAATCTATGAGCAAAAAACGGAACCACCAGTCAAAAATGAATTGTCAAAAATGAATTGTTTGACTATACAATTCAAACAAAGAACCACCTTCTTTTTTTTCGAAGTCGGTTAAAATTTTCTATTATTGTTAGTGTGTTAATATTGTGATTTTTATTGTTATCCTGTAAAAAAACTATGCCGAAAATTGGAACGCTACAAATTAAGCAAAAAGTTCAATATTTTAGAGATTATTAAAATATGATTGTGAACTGTGATTAAATAAATGCCGTCTTTTTGTCACATTTATAACAAATTCAAATAATTTTATTTTTTATCAACTAAAATGCTTTTTAAAACAGTATATTTCCGTATTTTTTATTTATTATATTAACAAATTTCTGAGAAAAAAAAAGATATAACATTATAGAGTACACATGAAAAAATTCATTGTTCTACTACTTCCCATTCTTTAGTTATCATCAAATAAGTCGAGCAAGTGCGAATGTCTGGCCGCTCGTCGTTCCACTGTGTGGCGCGTGCGATACAAATCCAGCATACACGGTTGTGCAAGAATCGCGCGAAGGTTTCTCTACCTGCGACTTCTCTTGCATTCCATGCAGCCCCCGATTTCGGTAAATGTGAACGTGCATAAAAATTTTAGTCGAATAATGTACTCAAGAGGTGTTCCCGTTGTCACAAAGTCAGGATCGAAGGTAACCCTCGAACTTAGATCTTACTCAGATGAACTTAGATCGAATGTGTCTCATATAATTTCTATTATTTACACTAAAAATTGTAAAAAAAAATTGGTTGTTTGTAAAGTAGGTTTACGATCGAGATGTTTACGTGATAACGTCTTATTGGTGAGAGAGACGGAAGATCGGTCCACTCACTCGAACGCTATGCCAGCCTCCGCTCGTGAGGATTCCGCGTGACAAGTTTCACGGAATGACTGGCAGCGCTCGAGATGAGACGGGAGATCGGTCCGTCTCTCTCTCGTTATACCTGCGATCGCGCTCGTGAGGTTTTGGTGTGACACAAGTTTCTGAACATGTCATCCGACTAAAACGATTTTAAAGACGTTATCACGTCAAAAATTTTTTTTTGAAAAAGAATTAAACTGACTTCAAAAAAACGAAAAAAAAGACAACATCATTTAATGTGCTACATAGTAACTACAGTTGGTGACAAGCCAAATAAGTTTGAAAAGCCGCCTTCGCACCGATTTCAAACAGACAAAATTAGACAGTAGGCATTATTATACTTAGTCTTTATTCATTTGTGACATTAGTCGCCTAAATGCATGATTTTTTATACAAAAGAGGCCTCTTTGAGAAACTATAAAATCATACTCGAGATACATTGGAGGGCTATAATTTTCAGACGAGCAAGTGCTAAACTTGAATTTTCAGTTCTAGTCAATAAATTTTATTTTACTCAAAATTTGTGAAAACGAGTCGGAAACGAAAACGAAAATGCACTTTTTGCCTGATTTTGTATGAAAATAGTCGAATTTACGCAATTATTTGTTTTTCATTTTCGTCACGTTTTCACAAATTTCAAATAAAACAAAATTTCTTGATTAGAATTTAAAATTCAGGTTTAGCACTTGCTCGTCTGAAAATTATAGCGCTCCATGTTTCTCTAACATGCTTTAACTTCAGTTGTGTGTCGATGGAATGGAGGCCATTTTATCTATTCTGGGGGCGAAATTGAGAACTATTTAATTTTCATATACTTGCCACCACCATGGCCAGCAGCGACACCACCAACCGAACGTAAAGTTGCAAACTACCAAGCAACTGGAAATCCAGTTGGCGATCGCGCCACCAGTCGTCATTAGTTAGATTGTATGAAATTTTGGTAGTTCTTAATGTCGCCACCCTAACATCGGAGTGGCGTAACGCGTGAGTTTGTCACAGGTCATGCTAGCCCTGAATGCTGCAGCTGCTTAATATAAACAGTAATTGGAGTTGACTAATAATTAGCCTAATAGGTAATTGTACTATGTTTGCAAAGAAGGATTCTATCTCTGTATAGGAACACTATAAAACCTGTAATTGGCTTTACAAATAGACTTAAGTAAGTACAATATATATACTTACACAAGTTTTAAATAAGCTATTGGTTTTTAAAAATAAACAAACCATTTCAATGTAGAAACAAAAATATATTTTCTTCAATAATTTTCAATACATTTCTTCATTCTTTTTAACATAATCTTAGGTTTGGTTAAATTAAAATTATAAAAAAGTTCGTCAGTGTGACAAACTTGAGGCAGCTCACAAAGTACCGAAAGATTATAATCTTACTAAGTTACATTACAATACGTAAATTTGTGACAATGTTACGGTGACATATCCATTACAAACTAAATGACCAATGAAACTGATTCTGTATACATTTTAATATTGATTGGCATGAAACGGGCCGCAAAAACAAGTTGGTTTTACAAACTTATTGTTGAATAGAATGGCATAGAGTAGAAAATACTTTATTTACACAGACATTACTTAAAAACACTGAAGACATTTTACAGACACAAAAAAATCGAATATACTATAAAAAAACACTTACAAACATAAAAACAAAATGCTGCACTGTGCTGCCTGTGTTGCACAGACGAAATTGGCGCTGGCTCAGCATAATGCTACAGTTTTACCTGTAGCGCTGATATTCTGCCAAGACCTAAGTGCAGCAACAGTCACGGCCGCCGCGGCACATACGCCGTATGTGTGTGCTTGTGTGTGTTAGTGTGTGTGGTGTTGGTGTGGGGTGTGTGTACACAATATAAAATATTTAAAAAAAAACAATGGGTTGCACTCCGGAAGTGCCGGCAGAAGTGAAAACTTGAACATTAACGTTGTGCATTAATATGGAAATAAAACAAAATACACAAAAAGAGTCCGTTATTCTCTCAGGATTCGATCCTTCGACGCCTCGCCTACGATCTGATAACTTCAATCTGCCAAAAATACAAAAAGACTTTCTTGAGTTCACTTCGTGGTTTCGAACCCTCGACCTATAGCTTTCAATCTGGCAACTTTTCCACACGACCAAACTGACTACTTTCAATTCAGTAAAATAGTCTATCGGCATTTGCGCGCTATGTGCGAATAATCATTGACATCTGTCACAGAATCTTACGGTTTTTCAATCAGCACACGTGACCTGATGCGAGTTTCACAGTTTTTACCCATCCCACAAAAGTGCTCAACGCCGCTAAAGAAGTTTTCACTTCAAAAAAAATATTTATCCATATTAATTACGTCTCGGCAAACGTAGAGTAGGACGCCCCCCAGCCAGATGGTCAGATGACCTAAAGAAGATAGCGGGTAGTGGCTGGATGAAAACAGCGGGGGATCGTGCAAAGTGGCGCACCTTGGGAGAGGCTTTTGTTCAGCAGTGGACTGCAATAGGCTGATATAATGATGATGATGAACCATATTAATAATATTGCAGTTAATATTACGGTTTCATATGGGAAGAAGATGGAACCAAGTTTTTTGAACAGCAATATTGTTTTGTAGGCCATTTGGTTGGGATTGGATATGATTTGCTCTATATCAATGTGGATAATAATATATTAGGTCCATGGGACAATGTAATGCCATACGAATCACATTATATTACAGTAAGTAGACCTCGCTTACACCATACTGCTGGGTGAGCTCCTCTTCTCTCCGATGGCACTCACTCTCCTGTTTACTGATAGTTAATGTTTGTTTAGTTGTGTGACTTTGTGTTTGTTTATGTGTGTTACTTATGTATATATCATGTCATTGGATTGAATAAAGTTATTATCTGTATATTATCCCCGTGGGTTCCGAGGGGATTCCTTTCTTCTTTTTTCAATGCGAATTTCATGTCCAGTCGCTGGCGTCAGCAAAATGTGGTACTTTAGTTTAAGTTTTGTGTGGTCTCCATAAACACGGTAATTTCGCAAAATGTGACACAGTATTGTCTTCATTGACATCATGGCAAATTTGTAACCTGAAAATATAAAATCAAATTAAGAATTCAGCACTCAACAGAGAGAGCCTCACACTAGGCGCAGCAGCTCGAGCATGATGCGCGACAAACACGCGCAGCACGCCTCTCGTGAAATCAAAGTGAAACTTCACTTTGATTTCGCGAGGGCCCTCAAAGGTTTGCTCGTCTTTTGGCGTTGTCAATGTTGATACTTTGACAGAGGACCGCGGCTTATTACGCGCGGAAGCACATTTTAGCTCGAGCTGCAGGTATGCATGAAATCATACTCAGTTTCACTCTCACAAATCATTTTAGGAAAAGGTAAGTATTCGACGCGAATAGGACTTGAACACACGACCCCAGAATCATTTGGCTTGAAATGGACCGCACGACGTAATATGCTTAGTAAGGGATTGCTTTCCGCGCGGGACTTCGTTCCCGTACGAATTCGGGAAAATTTTGTAGCCTATTTTACTCAGGGATAATGTAGTATTTTTTTTATTATAAGATGGGTTAACTCTTGACCTCAATCTTGACCATAAGGTCAAAGATGAGGTCGACGATGGAGCGAGTTAACCCAGAAAATGCCTATAAAGGCACTGGTACTCCCACGCACCGACGGAACACAGCAAGCTGTTTGGCGTCGGACTTCGGTAGGAGGGTGGTCGCGAACCAGACAGCCCTTTACAGAGCCTACCACACCGCATGAGACCATATGACGACACCTCAGATTCAGAAAAAAATGAAGTGTTGTTGCCTGGGATGGATTACTAGGAGGCAGGTCTCATTTGTGTTTCCTTAGTCGCCTCTTACGACACCCACGGAAAGAGATGGGGTGGTGTTATTTTCAACCGATCACCACACGGTTAAGTATTCTAATATCGAAAGAATTTTTCAAATCGGTTCAGTTATTTTTAAGTTTATTTGTTACATACAAAAATACAAATCTTTCCTCTTTATAATATTAGTGTAGATTAAGTAAGGAAATTAAAAAATAGTCACCAATACAAGCCCGTTTTCCATAACTAAAGGCAGCGAAGGCATGCGTAGGAACATCCTGCTCAAACCATCTTTCTGGTCTGAACTCCTCAGCATCTGGACCCCAAACTGGACTGCGATGTACTCCGTAAAGAGCTAATGCACAATTCGTACCGGCTTGAAGGGTACAGGTTTCTATAACAATCAAAATTAAATGTCATTTTGAAAGAAAGAAAGAAAGACAAATTTATCACACACACACACACACACTCACACACACAGATATACATACACACACACACACACACATGCATTCGATATGCGCACATGCACTCTTGGTTCTGTTTTTGAGATTTTGTTTTTATTTCTTATTTTCTTCTTTTTTATTAGTTAAGTAGGTAATTAAGAATCTTTGTTTCTCTTATATAAAGAAAATTATATCATTAAATTGCTATAACAAGTTAACCATAAATTCACTATGTCCATGGAAGAGCGTTGTCTCCTGCCACAGGCTTTATCAAGCTTAAAAGGAGGCATCAACCCAATCTATATATCTATATATATATATATCTTTTAATATGCTATCCTATGACACCCCACTCAAAAATATTGGCGAGAAAAAAAAAAATCATCGCCCTTTCACGTCTATGGGAGACACCCGAAAAAAAATTTTTTTTTTAAGATTTTACTCTACAGTTCTGTTGGCGTGATTCATATGTATAATCATGCCAAGTTTCAGCTCTGTAGTACCAAGGGTTTCTTAGGAAACCCGCGGACAGACGGACAGACGGACAGACGGACAGACGGACATGGCGAAACTATAAGGGTTCGTAGATTACTACGGAACCCTAAAAAGATGTAAAAAAATGCGTTGGTAGTGATCCTTGGCCTTTTTCATAATTCGAACGGCACGGTACAGCACGACACTTCAAAATTTGAATCACCATTGCCCCCTATGTTCTCAGCTTCTAGTATATTACTATTACTTATGAGGCAATGGTAATACAATTTTGCCGTGCCGTTTTCTGACTATTAAAAGGCTTCCAACCCTTTCAGTACCTAGTTTGTTTGCACATGACAATTTCAACAAAACTTACTAAGTTGGACATCTTCATTGAGGTGTCGAGACACAACAGGCACGATCGGGTACAGGCGCAGGCTTTCTTTTATAACAGCTTCCAAGTATTTTAGATTTACTAAATCTTCTTTAGTGACGTCTCTGTCGGACCCTTCAAACGTTTTTTTTAACCTGGAATATAATAATAACTTTATTTACCGAACATTTTGTGCATTTCAGTATTTTTTTACCCCTGTATCCCAAACCAGGACGTCGCCTGTGACTTGGGATTCAGCGATGATGAGTCTGGTTTACATTTATCACTCGTTTGTTTCCCGTGGTCCACCTCTTAGTCCACCCAGGTGAACCACAGAGATTTTTTTTAACCCGTCGTTCACTTGGGTGGACTACAAGGTGGACCACGGATAACAAACGTTATCACTTAAATGTAATGTACAGCAATATACGAGTACAGCTTATAAATTTATTTATTTGAAAGCAGATTCCAGATATCAGGGCAGCTATTCCACTAACCAATGGCGGTGGAATACGCCTACTGGAAAACAATTAAATTGAAAAATTTCTTTTAAAATGTATAACCCTATACTATGAATTATCTAATATTAACAGCTACCCATTTACACAAACACACACACACTCACTATACACACACACACACACGCATACACCACTCATCCACACAGAGAGTACCTTCTTATAGTGATCTCAATTTCAAAATGTTGCCTTTTTTATTTTAAAGATTGTTGTATAACTATTAATATTATAAATTTTATTAGCCTTAAGCCCTCAATACTACTTGTTCCCGCATACCATCTTAAAGGGAATAGGAAATGGCTGAAAATCAGCGCAATGACGTGGTTTCGGCCTTTCACTGCACAAGCTGAGCTATTTTCCTTTTGACACACTTTTTTATTATTATTTTTTAAATTAGTTATTAAGTTTTCATTTGTAATTTTTTTGTGACAATAAATACTTTTTTACTTTTTACTTACTTTACTAATAATGGAGAACACTTCATCTGTTCAGGTGGCGAAATTTAGCACTATCGAAACCTCATACAGCGGATACCTTTAAGAAGCGTCTCAAGGGCTACTTTGAAGCCCAGTGTGGCTATAAATAAATGGTTTCCTTTCCTAATTTTCTTTTTTACTTTTTAATTACTTTTCCTCTCTTGTTTTCCGTATTCCTTTTACCTACTTAGTTGTTTTTTTTTACCTGTTTCCATCTCCTCTTTAACTATGTGTGTGTGTCTTATGTATCGAATAATTACATATAAAACTGTATTTATATTAAACTGTATTATATTATATATATGTTTATATTTTGTTTAATATATATTGTTTAGGCTAATATATTGCGCCCGCTCTTGATTTCACTATGCGACAATTCATACCCAAAGGTTACCTGGGTAAGGCTCACGAGCGTTTTGTCCGCCCGTTCAAGTGTGTTATGAATATTAATGCATAGGTACTAACGATGGCCGTTTCTACTAATAATCAGGATGAAGACTTCACTTGGAAGAGAAACTACTTGCATCAATGCTTATGCATCAATATTCATAACACACTGGAACGGGCGGACAAAACGCTCGTGAGCCTTACCACCTGGAAGAAATCGCTTGAAGCGATAAGGTCGCCTATATTGTACCTTTTGTAAAGTTACTCGTAATTGTCTCATCATTGTATTTCTTTTCAAATTGTGCAATAAAGTATATTGTATTGTATACATTTGCCTTGACTGACAGCGCCACCACCAACTGAATGAAGTTTGCAAATTAACGTTCAGATGCCAGTGGCGCTGCTGATCACGGCGGTTATCATCAAGTGTATGAAGTTTTGATTGTTCTAAATTTTGGCAGCAGAACAGATAAAAATGGTCGCTTTTTTTATTACGAGATGGGTTAACTCTTGACCCCAATCTTGACCGAGGTCATAGAGGAGGTCGACGATGGAGCGAGTTAACCCAGAAAATGCGTATTAACCCTAGATAACTAAACATTCGTCCAGACGACTACGCACCCCCCCGCCAAAGTCCAGTTCGGGCACTTGCCCGCGCCCCCTGCCCTCCGCCCTTTTTTTACCTTCCTGATTACTGTAAATAACACCACGTGTGACGCATTTGCAGTCACACGCTTAACAGGACGCGCCCTGTGACCATCCCGTCGTCCACTCGACGAAAGTCTAGTTATAACGTAACTTTTATGCAAAGGTAAGTGAATTACTGTCACTGTATTTTTTTAGTTGTTTTGTTTTTACTTTCAGATATTTTTGAAAATCAAAGTTTATTTAAATTGTTTTACTTAGTTAAGCATGAAAATTTTTGTTATTTACAACATTTACTTGAGATTTCATGCCAATGAGCGTGGTTATCAATGAATAGTTTTTGGAATGTGTGTATTGATTGATAAATTTTTTTCAGTCTAATTTTAGATGGAGTTGAGACGACAAAAGGAGCAGATACGCAAGTGGCTCGAAGAGGATATGGAAGATGAACACGAAGAGCCATCGGACAACTCGTCTCCGGAAACAGAGGATAATTTGTTGCAAGAAATACATCGAACCATTGACAGCGATTCCGATCCTCCTAATACTAAAAGTAAGATGGAATCTGAAGAAGATATCCTTCGCCCAAGTAATAGAGCTCAAACTCAAGTCATATACCTACTCTTCTGATGACCCTTCAGATGATAATTTAGACTGTGCAAGTAATGATAACTCTACTAACAATAATTTACGTGTTATCCATCCATCTACAAGTAACCTCTTTGGGAAAAATAAATATAAATGCTCGACTACACCTAGATCAGCTTCTACTTGCACTTTGAGACGGAACCTAATACATTTTGTACCAGGTCCAAGAGCAGAAGCGAGAGAATTGGAGGATTTGCCATGGCTGCAGCAGAGATTACAGACGGTAACTTTGCGACGAGATATCAAAGTTATGATACAGGATATTCTGGGCATCACACCTGACGTAGAAGCCGCTATCCATTCTACGTCAAATATGCGCAAAATGTATCATCTATGTCCATCAAAGGCGCGAAAGATGACAAAACATCGGTGCATGAAATGCAAAAATGCAATTTGTGGCCCTCACAATGTTGATATGTATAGTAAATGTTTAGAATAAGGTTTTTGTTAATATTTTATTATGATTAAGTTCCTATTTAACATTAAATTTGTGCTACGGAACAAGTTCCTATTTCTAATAAATATTTTCGACAATATCGTGTTTTTTTATTGCGTAGTCCGTTCGACTAATGTTTAGTTATTATGTAACCGTGAATGTAGTTTAGTTATCTAGGGTTAAGGCACTGGTACTCCCACGCACCGACAGAACACAGCAAGCTGTTTGGCGTCAGACTTCGGTAGGAGGGTGGTCGCGAACCAGACGGCCCTTCACAGAGCCTACCACACCGCATGAGCCCCAGGACGATACCTCAGATTCAAAATAAACCGAGGGGTCGTTGCCTAAGATGGAGGCAGGTCTCATTTGTGTTTCCTTAGTCGCCTCTTACGACACCCACGGAAAGAGATAGGGTGGTTTTATTCTCAACCGATCACCACACGGCGAAAAAATCTCTATTGTGATTCAACCGTCATTGAGATGCAATCCATGAATAAAAGAGACGCTCAGCGCTATAGCCTTACCGCATGCAGTAGCAAATGCTGAGCCAGCGCCTATTTGGGTGAAAATGTTATAATCTTGTAATAATAATTAATGTTAAGTAAGATAATAAGAAACACTACTACGTCTCCTAGTTAAAGTTTCATTCATTCATTCATTCATGATTAAAGGCTTATTACAACTTACATTCAGTCATCAGAATGAATCAGTCACTAAATTGAGACAAAAGTAATCGCACTTAGAAAGTTAGAGTTCTAATAATATATATAATTCCACGTCAAAAACGTAAGAGTCACCGACTTCAATCCCAAAAAGACAATTTTTTCGAGAGTTTCCCTCAATTTTTTTAGGATTCCACTATCAGATCCTGGTTTCCTTAGCATGGGATCACCCTTGGGATACTCCCTTTCTAACAAAAAAAGAATAATCAAAATAGGTTCATAAGCGACGAAGTTATACGCGGACATACATAAAAAATATATATATATATACGGTCGAATTGAAAAACCTCCTCTTTTTTGAAGTCGGTTAAAAAGTTACCTAATTAGAAGTTAGAATGGTCACTGACGTTCTGAATGCTAGTTAGAAAGACAATTAGGAAGGTGTTATAGCATTTAGTCACTTAGTTTGCTAAATAGCCGATTCAGTCGCTGGGCACCTGTGACTTCGAGCATAATTATTGTCTATTGTCTATATATATATATATATTTTACAAGATGTACTTCGGGGATTGTGCTCAGGAGCTGCATGAGCTCATTCCGCCTGCCCCTTTCTTCTATCGGACGTCCAGACGCACCGCTGGGTACCATCCTTATCTTGTCGAAATCCCGCGGATTCGCACTGAGCGCTTTTCATCATTTTTTATATTGCGCACTGCTAGGGATAGAATTCCCTGCCTGCGTCTGTATTTCCGAGTTCATATACCGAATCTCTTTAAAGTTCGAGTAAATTGGCTTCTTTTGGGTGAGCTTGCTACATCCTCGACCGCATCTTTGCCCTTGTGCTAGATTTTGGTCAAGAACAAACCCATTATTAATAAAAAAAAGAAGATACTTTTTTTCCAGTATTATATCTGGTTCTAAAACACTCATAATGTTCAAGCATGCCAACTTGTCCCATAGCAATAAATATTCTTTCACATATATTTTCCTTTTTTCTTTTTCAAATATTAATTGAGCCTACGGCCAATGCTACGGGAAAACCAATTTTTTGGTGTTTGGATAATACAGGAGCCACTTCTCGTACGTCCGAAAACGTCGCGTTTGCAACGCAAACTGATTCAGTAGCAAATTAGTCAAGTGTAATCAGAAGCTTCTAAATCATTTCCTTTCCTAAATTCTAAATTCAGTTAAGTACTAAATTTAGAAAGGTGTAATAAGCCTGTTATTTGCCTTTTCGTGGTCTCGATCAGAAAATCCCTTATACCAGCTTCCTACAGTACTTACTCCTGAAAAATGTTCTCCTGAACCTCAGGGTATGAGGCAATCAACACCAAAGCAATGGTCATAGTTAGTGCTGTGGTATCATAAGTTCCAACGATGATCGTGAGGAGCTCGTCTCTGATCTCCAGATCAGTCAAACATCCATCAGTGAGTAGAATGTCCAGAGCAGTCTTGAATTTTTCTAAAAGATGAAAAAATATTTAGTTATGATATGGGGATAAAGATTAAATTTGAAATAACTCTAAAATTTAAAAAAGTATGACCCAATAGATTCATTGGTTGTATCTCTTATACGGCTTAACAAACTTTGATTTGATGTAACTAAGAACCATCTTGATCATGTCAGCTTGCAAACAAAAAAAAACTCCATTTGAAATCGGTCCATTCGTTTAGGAGCTATGAACCACAGACAGACACACAGAAACATTGTCAAACTTGTAACACCCCTTTTTAAATCAGGGGTTAAAAATAATGTCGAGTTACCCCATGTGGTGATCGGTTAAGAATAACACCACTCCATTTCTTTTCGTGGGTGTCATAAGAGGCGACTAAGGAAACACAAATGAGACCTGCCTCCTAGTAATCCATCCCAGGCAACGACACTTCATTTTTTTCTGAATCTGAGGTGTCGTCCTATGGTCTCATGCGGTGTGGTAGGCTCTGTAAAGGGCCTACCGAAGTCGGACATTTATAGGCATTTTCTGGGTTAACTCGCTCCATCGTCGACCTCATCTTTGACCTTTATGGTCAAGATTGAGGTCAAGAGTTAACCCATCTTATATTTAAAAAAAAAAAGAATAAAGAGTTCCATTTAAACTTACTTGATGACATTTCTGTAGGATTCTCTTGACGATCAACTTTTCTTTTCTGAATTATCTGAAAAATAAACAACCAGCAGCTGCTCGAGCATTATGCGTGACAAACTCGGCTGACGGTGAAACTTCACTTTGATTGCGCGCAAAAGCTTGCTCGCCTTTGCGCGCAATCAATTTCGAATGGAGTCTCTTAGAAATAGATTTAAGGAAATAAATATTTTGACATTTGCGTCCCAGTACATATTTAATAATCATTTATATGTAAAGAAAAATGAACATTTGTTCAAGAAAAATTGTGATGGGCACAATGTTAACACTAGAAGAGAACATAACTTGGATTTATTAGACAAACGTCTCCACAAAGTAACAAACTCTTTTATGTATCAATGTATACGATTCTACAATAAGATACCCATGTGTATTTAAAACTTACCTTTAGAAAAATTTAAGACAATAATTTAAGACAAAACTTTGTAAAAAGGGATAGGTATTATAGAATTTCAAGCGTCACCAACGTACATGACCAATAAAAATCAGGAACACTTTCAGAGGTTGGACTCATCATTGGTAAAATATGGGCTACACGCCCGAACGGCCTCCCTACTCCCCTCACAGCCGTCCCAAGCCTCGCATCAAAAGAAACAATTGAAGCGTTGTTCTGTCCAAAGGAAACTTTCTTAGGACACGACTACTCTCCTCAACTGCCCAGCAACGAATGTCCCCATCAGCAAAACTTCCCTTCCTTCACTGTACAACGGCTAACTCGCTTCTGCCTCGAAGAGGGGTGAACGTCTCCTTTTATAGGCGCTCCGCCCGGTGGGGCGAGCGCGCAGGTGTTGATGACTCAGTGAGCTAGCAACGCACAAAAGTGGCGTGATCGAGTCAGACCACGCACTGCGCCAACAAATAATCCAATAAAACGAACACAAAATAGCATACTGCTTACATTCGGCCATACTGACTCACAGATCGCGTCCTCGCGGTATGTCTATGTTGAGTTTAAACAAAAATATGGCTGAAAACAATACTTTCGGACTCTTTGGCAATACTTGTCCAAATGGGTCAATTTTTTTTTTTTACAGATTTATTTATTTCTTCATTGTCAATACCGTGCTAACATTTACCAAAGAGTACAGTACTAGGTTTACTTCCCTTAATACAATTCTGACTTCTCTTAATATAATACTGATTTCCCATTGTATACCAACTTCAAACACTGTTATATCAATATCTCATACTCAAATACCAAATCTAAACTATAATATTAACTTTTACTACATTTGTAGTTTCCCACTCTGCAATAGCAAATCCAATGTTACCATACTAAGTTATACTTGTAGTTTCTCACTCTGCAATAGCAAATCCAATGTTACCATACTAACATCACTCATACTAACTTCACTTGAAAGTCCTTTTTTTTTTTCTCGTCCTATCGCCAGCTTTCTCCTGTTACCCAAGGTGGCCATGGCGTGCTCTTCGACGACAATGCCGCACTTAGGCTTCATTGCTCACGTCCAGACTCACCGACTCACCGTTACTTTCCAGCCCCTGACTTTGGCTACAGAATCATTTTTGTGCTCGGTCCATGACTTCGACCGTTACCAGCACTAAACTTGCCTGCCCGGTCCATGACATTGACCGTAATCTGCAGAATCATTTTTGTGCTCGGTCCATGACTTTCACCTTGACCAGCACTAAACTCGCCTGTCCGGTCCATGACATTGACCGTTCTATCTATCTATGGAGGAGACGCCCGTCAGGCACAGGCGGGTGATCAGTCCACCTTTTTGGGACCATTTCACCCAATTCCCCACAACAGCGCGTGAGTTTTACCTCTGCACTGACAGTTCCACCTCTTTGAACCTACCCGAAGCTTTAGCAAACCCGATTATATCCTTTATGTTAAGCTCTTGCATTTGTTCTTCTTTTACCTCATCCATGCCTATTGTCTCCCATCTTACCAGCGCGTATATTGGACACTCAGTCAGGAAATGGAGACTTGTTTCCTCCTTGTCACATTCTGGGCATGTGGGATCACTTTTTAGGCCCATTATCACTAGGTGTTGGTTCAAGGGATAGTGTCCCGTGAGCAGACCCACTACAATCCTGATGTCCTTTTTATTTAGCTTTAGAAGTTGCTTCGACTTTCTTTTTTCATATGTCTTTAGGAAGATTTTTGCCTGACGGCACTGTTTGTTGTGCTTCCATCTTAAATTGGCTTCTTCTGTTATCTTGCTTATTATTCCTTTACTGATTTTACTTGATATAGGTAACCTGGGTTCCAGGCCAATAAATGTCTCATCGGCCCCTTTCTTTGCTAGCTCGTCTGCAATCTTATTACCTATATGTCCTTCGTGCCCCGGCACCCAGGCAATGGTAACTTTAGTCTTTTTGGCTAAGGCGTTAATAGCCTCCTTACATTCTGTTACTAGGGCCGAGTTAGTTTCGGCTCTGTTTAGTGCCTTCAAAGCAGCCTGGCTATCACTATATATTATGATGTTCTCTTTGTTTTCAGTGATCATGCTGTCTATGATTCTAACTCCCTCTGTAATAGCAAGCACCTCAGCCTGGAAAACGCTAGCGCATCTTCCCAGGTGCATGGTGACTTGGCCGTCTATCTGGTTCATTATAAGTATTCCCAGTCCTGATAGTTTTGTTGTTTCTTTCCTGGAGCCGTCAGTGTAACACACTATCTTTGGATCTTGTATGTCCAAGCTCCAGCTTTCTCTAGCTCCTATATTGATCCTGTATTTTTTTGTCTAAGATTACTTTTTTTTTCCTGATGAGGTCATTATTAGAAAGTATCATTGACAACTTCTCTCCATACTTTCCATCTAATATGGTGTGTCCTTTATTCATGAAGTTCTCTTTCTATTTCATCCTATACCATTGCTCCATAGCTCTCTTTTTAACTTCCAAGTCCCGAGGATGCAATCCCAATAATACATCTAAGGCAGCTGATGGAGTGGTTCTAATCGCTCCTGTGATCATTAGGGTTGCCAGTCTTTGTACTTTCGCTAGTTCATTCCTGTTTGCTTGTATGGTGGTTTTATGCCACCAGACAATTGCTCCGTATGTTACTCTTGGAATTATGATTGCTTTGTATATCCACATCATGACATGTGGCTTGGTACCCCAGGTTTTACCTACAGCTCTTTTGCATTGCATGAGTGTGATTTTTGCTTTATCGCATTGTTCTTTTAAGTATGTGTTGAATTTAAGAGAATTATCAATTGATATCAATTGTTACCTGCAGAATCATTTTTGTGCTCGGTCCATGACTTTGACCGTGACCAGCACTAAACTCGCCTGCCCGGTCCATGACATTGACCGTTACCTGCAGAATCATTTTTGTGCTCGGTCCATGACTTTGACCGTTACCAGCACTAAACTCGTCTGCCCGGTCCATGACATTGACCGTTACCTGCAGAATCATTTTTGTGCTCGGTCCATGACTTTGACCGTGACCAGCACTAAACTTGCCTGCCCGGTCCATGACATTGACCGTAATCTGCAGAATCATTTTTGTGCTCGGTCCATGACTTTCACCTTGACCAGCACTAAACTCGCCTGTCCGGTCCATGACATTGACCGTTCTATCTATCTATGGAGGAGACGCCCGTCAGGCACAGGCGGGTGATCAGTCCACCTTTTTGGGACCATTTCACCCAATTCCCCACAACAGCGCGTGAGTTTTACCTCTGCACTGACAGTTCCACCTCTTTGAACCTACCCGAAGCTTTAGCAAACCCGATTATATCCTTTATGTTAAGCTCTTGCATTTGTTCTTCTTTTACCTCATCCATGCCTATTGTCTCCCATCTTACCAGCGCGTATATTGGACACTCAGTCAGGAAATGGAGACTTGTTTCCTCCTTGTCACATTCTGGGCATGTGGGATCACTTTTTAGGCCCATTATCACTAGGTGTTGGTTCAAGGGATAGTGTCCCGTGAGCAGACCCACTACAATCCTGATGTCCTTTTTATTTAGCTTTAGAAGTTGCTTCGACTTTCTTTTTTCATATGTCTTTAGGAAGATTTTTGCCTGACGGCACTGTTTGTTGTGCTTCCATCTTAAATTGGCTTCTTCTGTTATCTTGCTTATTATTCCTTTACTGATTTTACTTGATATAGGTAACCTGGGTTCCAGGCCAATAAATGTCTCATCGGCCCCTTTCTTTGCTAGCTCGTCTGCAATCTTATTACCTATATGTCCTTCGTGCCCCGGCACCCAGGCAATGGTAACTTTAGTCTTTTTGGCTAAGGCGTTAATAGCCTCCTTACATTCTGTTACTAGGGCCGAGTTAGTTTCGGCTCTGTTTAGTGCCTTCAAAGCAGCCTGGCTATCACTATATATTATGATGTTCTCTTTGTTTTCAGTGATCATGCTGTCTATGATTCTAACTCCCTCTGTAATAGCAAGCACCTCAGCCTGGAAAACGCTAGCGCATCTTCCCAGGTGCATGGTGACTTGGCCGTCTATCTGGTTCATTATAAGTATTCCCAGTCCTGATAGTTTTGTTGTTTCTTTCCTGGAGCCGTCAGTGTAACACACTATCTTTGGATCTTGTATGTCCAAGCTCCAGCTTTCTCTAGCTCCTATATTGATCCTGTATTTTTTTGTCTAAGATTACTTTTTTTTTCCTGATGAGGTCATTATTAGAAAGTATCATTGACAACTTCTCTCCATACTTTCCATCTAATATGGTGTGTCCTTTATTCATGAAGTTCTCTTTCTATTTCATCCTATACCATTGCTCCATAGCTCTCTTTTTAACTTCCAAGTCCCGAGGATGCAATCCCAATAATACATCTAAGGCAGCTGATGGAGTGGTTCTAATCGCTCCTGTGATCATTAGGGTTGCCAGTCTTTGTACTTTCGCTAGTTCATTCCTGTTTGCTTGTATGGTGGTTTTATGCCACCAGACAATTGCTCCGTATGTTACTCTTGGAATTATGATTGCTTTGTATATCCACATCATGACATGTGGCTTGGTACCCCAGGTTTTACCTACAGCTCTTTTGCATTGCATGAGTGTGATTTTTGCTTTATCGCATTGTTCTTTTAAGTATGTGTTGAATTTAAGAGAATTATCAATTGATATCAATTGTTACCTGCAGAATCATTTTTGTGCTCGGTCCATGACTTTGACCGTGACCAGCACTAAACTCGCCTGCCCGGTCCATGACATTGACCGTTACCTGCAGAATCATTTTTGTGCTCGGTCCATGACTTTGACCGTTACCAGCACTAAACTCGTCTGCCCGGTCCATGACATTGACCGTTACCTGCAGAATCATTTTTGTGCTCGGTCCATGACTTTGACCGTGACCAGCACTAAACTCGCCTGCCCGGTCCATGACATTGACCGTTACCTGCAGAATCATTTTTGTGCTCGGTCCATGACTTTGACCGTTACCAGCACTAAACTCGCCTGCCCGGCCCATGACATTGACCGTTACTTGCAGGTTTGTGTAACGTTCACGGCTGTTGCGTAGATCTTCAGAAGGCCAAACCCTTGAACTTGTCCTTGACCTCGCTATTGACCTCTGCATCCGACATCATCCACGCTTCTGGGGTTTTGGGCCGCGCCGCCGTCTCTCTAACCCTGCTGCCACCGGTGGGGCAGCCAAACGTCTGCTCGACGCTTCATAATTTTGCTGCATGTTCTCTGAAACTCACAAAAAAAACAAAACGCAAACATCCATTCTTTCTGCTAATAAAATTACAGTTACGTTACGAATGTATTCAATCTAGAACAAACTGTAGTGTAGGTAGGGTAGGTATTAAATATAACTAGAATATTAAATAATATCTTTAAATAATATCAGGTAACATTTCAAGATCGGTTCTATAAAATGAGTCCACGTGTCTTCTTATATGGAAAGGAATATATCAAATTAATTCAGTAATATCATATTATATTCACAGAAGCTTGACACCATTTTCGTGCCTCCATCCATTACATGTAACACGAATCCTACCTACGTCATAATTAGTATTTAAGCTCCCCTAAATTTAAATAAACAGTAGTAGTTAACCAGATTCGGTGTCTTATTACTTATCTACTCGCCTTGCTAACAACATCACAAAACAAACAAAATTCAAACTAGAAAAGTATAATGAAAATGTATAAGGCATTTATAAAAGTGGTCATATCTTCAAAACGGCTACTCCTAGCGCAAAAATAACAAATTTTCGGGCCCCCTTTAAGAAACCCCTACACACAGTTCGAGTAATCCGGTGCCACCATATTTTATTCCCTCGGTAACAGTTTTGTTCTCGATCATAGATTGAATGTAGGTAGAGAGAAAATTTCAAAGCACTCATAATTACTGTTCAAAAATGTACGTTTACGTATGTACAGGTACCGAGTTGGTATTTTAAGACATCGATTACGTCATTCTATGTAAAAGAAGGACTATTCTATGAATTGTACATAATAGTTGTAAAAATAGCTCTGCCAAAATGTAGAATTATAAAAATTACTAAAAACAGTTACCTTCATAGTGATTCCCTTTTATAATTGGTCGCTTTTTGCAGTTGTGTCGAATTAATCATGAAATATCTACATCAAAAGGAAAAATGATTAGGGCGTGTTACTTACGCGTTTATGCGTTGTTCAATCCCGCTTCTGAGATGTAAGCGTCACCAACGTACATGACCAATAAAAATCAGGAACACTTTCAGAGGTTGGACTCATCATTGGTAAAATATGGGCTACACGCCCGAACGGCCTCCCTACTCCCCTCACAGCCGTCCCAAGCCTCGCATCAAAAGAAACAATTGAAGCGTTGTTCTGTCCAAAGGAAACTTTCTTAGGACACGACTACTCTCCTCAACTGCCCAGCAACGAATGTCCCCATCAGCAAAACTTCCCTTCCTTCACTGTACAACGGCTAACTCGCTTCTGCCTCGAAGAGGGGTGAACGTCTCCTTTTATAGGCGCTCCGCCCGGTGGGGCGAGCGCGCAGGTGTTGATGACTCAGTGAGCTAGCAACGCACAAAAGTGGCGTGATCGAGTCAGACCACGCACTGCGCCAACAAATAATCCAATAAAACGAACACAAAATAGCATACTGCTTACAGGATAGGTATTATAGAATTTCTGATTATCTGTTGGACAAGCATCCATGGGAATAAATTGCTCAGCTCCAGAGTTATTCAGATACTAAGTCAGTTTAAATTAGAAGTTAGAAAAATTATATGATTGACTTAAAAAGAGCGACCCTCGGAGTTTCTTGCCTATTCTTCTCCTGAGGAAGACTGCACCTTTGCGAATAGGCGCAAAGTCAAAAATGCTAATGTAATTCACTATTTTGCTCAATTATTTATATTGATTTTGCTAATGTATTTTTATGACGTTTTCAAGAAACACTTTGTATGTTCTATGAAGATAAATCATTTTTGATTTGATTTGATTCTTGCATTCCGCGCACAAACACATCGTTCTTGAGCTGTAGCATTTGTTATCAACTTAACAAAACTAATTAAAAATTACTGTCTTATCTTTTAATTTAGAATGAAAATGTGGTTTTGGGATATTTGGTCTAAAATCAAGTTGAATATGAAGAAAAAGAGACAAACATATCATAACCATATAAAATATAGATGATTAATTATAGAGGTTAGAAGATTTAGAAAGTCGAAATCAATTAAAAAGTTAGTCAACGATTAAAGAGTAGTTATTAAATAAATAAAATAATAATAAACAAATAATAATAATAATAAATAATAAATGATTTTATTATTTTTTATTATTATTAAATGTCAAAATAAACAAAAATGTTCAAAAACTCTTACCTCATCTGCAAAGTTATGTATCAGACTATTTACTTCATCTTCTGTTTTCTTATATGAAGTCCGGTTGTAAATATAATCATTTTTATCAACCATATTTAGAATTTTATACACAACGCGATTTTGTAAATAAATGTGTACCGCTTCTAAAAACTTTTCCACAGAACTTGGGTTAAATCCTTCCATTCCTATAGTTGTCTCTGAAAAAAGATAAGAAAGTAAAATGTAAAACGTTTCAAATAGACTAGAATAGGACCGAACAGAATAGAACAGAACATAACAGAACAGAACAAAATAGAATATCCTTATTTACAAACTAGATATATTTTAATCTTTTGACAATTTTTAATGTATTTTCGAATTTCTATGTTCGATTGTATGTATTTTTTTTATATATGTTCACCGATTTCTCCGGCAATTATAGACCGATTTTCAAAATTATTTTTTTGTTCGAAAGCGTATACTCCAGAGGTAGTCCCATATAAATTCTGTCGAAAATGATACAGCGCTTTTAAAAAAATCAATAAAAACAAAAAAATACTACAAACCAGAACATCATCTAAACAAATGAGTGACATTTTCGTATGTGGTTATCTGCTATTAAGCATTGTAGTCTGCAAAAAATACTAGTGCGAACTGTTGTTGGGATTGAAATCGGTTACTCATACGTTTTTAACGTGGAAAATTACTTGTTGTTATTAGGTATGTAATCCAAGCTGTAAGTCCATTCAACTCACCTAGTTACTTATACGTGAAAACTTGTTAGTGGCCTAGATATTAATTATGTATACAATTAGTTATTTTAGGCTGTAAGTTTTCCTCATACAATAAAAAAGTAATGAAAAATATATTTTTTTGTATGAGTAACTTTGTTATTGTAAATGTGTAGAAGAAAGAATATGGTAATTTAAATAGATTAATGTAAAATACGTTTTTAAATATGCGAGAACTAAAAACTGTTTACCAAAATGGCGTCTTACTTAGGTGGATTGTAAAAAAAGTTACTTAGGTAATAATTTTTATAAATGATTTCATTTTATTTTTCCTTGCAATCTCTCAGGGACGTTAGGTTACACTTGTCACTTTACCACCTTTGATTACTAACTCTTGTAGTGGTATCGTGAATATTTTGAACACCTTATTTTTACATATTTCACCGATCAATTCTTACACCATTTAAAGCTAGAGGATCAATAAAAAAAAACTGTGGTATGCATTCTCTTTCGTGGTGAGACTGCATCGACAATAGTCTATGCCATTAGACCTTTTAATAATTCGAACGGCACGGCACTTCAAAATTTTAATTACCAATGCCCCCTAAGTTCTCAGTTTCTAGTCTTACTATTACGTAGGAGGCAATGGTAATACAATTTGCCGTGCCGTTTTAGAATTATAAAAAGGTACAATTGGCTCTATGCGAGTTGCTGCCGTTGAATGCCAATTCGGTGTAAATATTGTTCAAATTCAAATTAAGACTGCAGAATCATGAATAATTTATTGAGAGGCGGTAAATTGAGTCATTGGCCATTCGTATGGACATGCTCGAAGTGTAAAGGCGCTTTCCTCAAAAGTGTAATACGTGGTGGTTTCAATTAATGTGTGTTATCAACGTATAAGTAAGCAAACGCAAGTGTTCTCTGCTCAATTCATGTGAAATTAAAATAAATGGATAATACAGGGTGTAAGGGAAAACTTAGCAAATACTTAAATGGTGGCATCTACCCAAAACTATGATCAGCCATAATGTTTTCTTAAAAACATCGATATTTTCCTACATTGGCGCTACGTAATATAACGTGAAACTGCGCACTGTTAGAATGTGATGTACATAGCTGGTTTTCGTGTTTTACGCTGTTATCATTGTTTTTTTTGGAAACCGGAGTGTATTAGAATTTTTTTAAAAAAATTCAAAGCAGAAAACATTAAAAAATACAAAAAAAAGTTTTTCTGAGGAAAATTCCAGTGAAAAATAATTCTAAGTAATGATCTGAGTTCAGGGTTCAATTGTTTTGTTGACCTGTCCTTTACACCCTGTAAAGTTCAACAGTTATTTCTTCGAAAAGCAATCGTGGGAACTAATAGCTCACAGCCCTTCAAAAAAAATATACTTACGAAAAGTTATCCCCAACATTGTATGTTCTAAATACCGATGCTGGTCAAAAGCGTCCTTGCCAATTTTTGCTGCTAAATTGTCTACCAGTATTCTTGAAAGTTCGTTAAAGGCTGGCAAGTACCCATCCAGGACTTGCTGATTAAAAGCTGGAAGAACCAGTTTACGGTGTCTTCGCCAGATATCCACTGAAATATTGGTTTATATTTTACTATTTTCTCAAAGAAATCTTTTTAATATTATTTTTTTTATTATAAGATGGGTTAACTCTTGACCTCAATGCTGATCATAATGAGGTCGACCATGGAGCAAGTTAACCCAGAAAATGTCTATAAAGGCACTGGTACTCCCACGCACTGACGGAACACAGCAAGCTGTTTAGCGTCGGACTTCGGTAGGAAGATGGTCGCGAACCAGACGGCCCTTTACAGAGTCTACCACACCGCATGAGACCATAGGACGACTCCTCAGATTCAGAAAAAAAATGAAGTGTCGTTGCCTGGGATGGATTACTAGGAGGCAGGTCTCATTTGTGTTTCCTTAGTCGCCTCTTACGACACCCACGGAAAGAGATGGGGTGGTGTTATTCTCAACCGATCACCACACGGCAAAGACAGGGGCATTTACAGGGCATTGAAGGATATGTCGTTAAACCTCCGTACCTCCCCTTCCCTTTCACCGCCAAAAGCATCTTAAAAGGTCCATCTTTTACTTGCCTATTTCTATGATATTTCTGACCCCAAGAGCAGTCAATCTTTTAATAAAAGCGTTTTAAGTAGATATCGATATAAAGTAGTCACTTCACTAGCAAAATAGTGACTTGCATTCGTCGCAAATATACAGGGCTTTTTTTATAAAGTTGTTCAGTTTCATGGACTGATTAACTGAGAGGTTGAAAGAGAGATACCTAAAGCCCTGTATAGCGTGGCGTGCAGGGACCAAAAAAATAAAACGAGCGTGGCGGTAAAAGGGTTACATGGTTTCCTGTCTGCAATATTTAATGGAGCAATTCTTGTACACACCACTGGGAAACTTTTTTTTTCGCTAAGAAGAAGACTAGTAGATTCAATCAGCATTGAGACGTTATTGATTAGTGGAATAGACGCCGAGAGTTGCAAGTTATTCTATGTTTTAATTTAGTATTTATAAAACGTTTACCCACGTGAGGAATATTCCCAAATAATTTTTAAAATTATTTAAAATTTACCCACCCACGACCCCAGGGTTAGATCTCCTGGTACGAGGTAATGTGCATAGTAAGGGAATGAGAAATTTCGCCGCTTGACTTGAAGGCACGATAGCTCAGTTTATTAGTTAGAGCTCCAGGAGATCTAATCCTCGGGTAGTGGGTTCAAGTCCCATTCGCGCCGAACATTTTTCTTTTCCTAAAAAATATTTACCCGTAAATTTTACCCGTGTGGTGATCGGTTGAGATAACACCACCCCATCTCTTTCCGTGGGTGTCGTAGGAGGCGACTAAGAAAACATAAATGAGACCTGCCTCCTAGTAATCCATCCCAGGCAACGACACTTCATTTTTTTTCTGAATCTGAGGTCTCGTCCTATGGTCTCATGCGGTGTGGTAGGCTCTGTAAAGGGCCGTCTGGTTCGCGACCACCCTCCTACCGAAGTCCGACGCCAAACAGCTTGCTGTGTTCCGTCGGTGCGTGGGAGTACCAGTGCTTTATAGGCATTTTCTGGGTTAACTCGCTCCATCGTCGACCTCATCTTTGACCTTATGGTCAAGATTGAGGTCAAGAGTTAACCCATCTTATAAAAAAAAAAAATTGTGAATGTTCTTTGTTTTACTGAGTTTATAAAACCACTTACCAGTAGCATTGGCAAGTCCGTTGCCCATGAGACTCTTTGCCACATCATAGACGCTATCTTTTTGAAGACAAGTATTGCTGACTTTAAGACAATCTTCGGGATTCGTTATCACTGTTGAAAAGTAATATATAAACTAATTTATGGTAGATACCAGCTTTCCGCCCGCTGCTCCGCCCGCGTGGACTACAAGTTATCTCATGAACCGTGATAATTAGACAGTCGAAATTTTCATGAATGATTTATTTCTGATGCCGCTATAACAACACATACTAAAAAGCAGAATAAAATAAATATGTGAGTAGTTGACCAAAAAGGGACCTGGAGGGATTGGAAATCATTATTTGTTATTTTTGAATCCGTGGTCATTTAGCTTTGTTTTGGTCTAACCAGAAGTATTTTCGGTGCCGTAATTTTTTTATGAATTTTTTTGTGAGCTGCGGCAGTTTTGGAAAAATTACACTTTCCTCGTTTTTATAGGTAATGGTACGGAACCTTCGTGCCCGAGTCCGATTTGTAGTTGGCCGGTTTTTTTTAAGTGTGTATCTAAGCATTGAATTCTAGTTATTTATAATTCGAGTGTGTAACTTATTATGTGTGACGAGAGCCTGTGTTTAGTATACATTTTTTTATAACCTAAAATTACTTACGTCACATATTATTTTGGGCTACATAACAACAACAACGGTCATAGTTATGGACCTATTTCCGAGTACTGAATTACAAAGTGATGTTAATGTTATCAGTCTTAGAAATTATTTAAACTAATATTATAAAGAGGAAAGATTTGATTGTTTGATTGTTCGCATTGAATAGGCTCCGAAAGTACTGGACCGATTTAAAAAATTCTTTCACCATTAGAATCCTACATCCGTAATAAACATAGGGTACATGATTTTCCCGAATTCCCACGGGAACGAAGTGCCGGGCGGAAAGCTAGTTTATTTATAAATTCACAGACATAGTCCAAAACACTTATCTATACATATAATAAAACTGTAGAGGTCGAATTTCTGTACATAGAAAAAAAATGCTAAAAACCGAGTCAGGGGGATGTAAGAAGAGAAATAAAACAAATCCCGATTTTTTTAGATTTTTTTGTTTGTCTGTTTGTCTGTTTGTCTGTTTGCACGGGCTAATCTCCGTAACTGTTGGACCGATTTAAATGAAATTTTGCATAGGGGTACCTTATATCCCCGGTCAACATTTAGGCTACATAAAATCTCGAAATTTAGCCAGTAAATATAAAACCAACAACAAAAACCTCTGTAAAAATTCAAAGCTAGGTGTTTTTCAGAACATTTTACTCATACCATTGAGATCAACGTATTTTTGACATATACATGGGCTAAAAGCAAGGACATGTTGTTTTTTTAAATTTATCTCTTTCGAGAAAGGCAAAGGAATCTGCATCCATACAGCCAGGTCTTCAATATATGTATTTCTTAGCTATGTCTTCAATTTATATTTCTTTACTTCTCTCATTCTCCGTAAGCCGATAGTGTTTTGTTTACGAAGAACTATGGCGGCGAGAAGCACTGCCGCTGGATTGGAGCAGATACACTGTATCACTTGAATTACTTTTTAACCGACTTCCAAAAAGGAGGAGGTTTTATGTTCGACTGTATACAGGGTGGAATTTTGTATGCCACCTGAAGGGAAAGTACTCTTAATACTGTAGATAGAAAATTGTACTCAAAGAAAACATTCCTTTATTTTTGAAAAGAAAGAAAACTGCATTCAAGAATTTTCGAAAATTCGCTTGCCCCAACCGGGAATCGAACCGACTAAAATCTGTAAGAATACCCTGTACTTTTATTGCGTCGATCGTTAGGGTCAATTATAAGGATGAAATCTTTCTAACAAACTTGGTTAATTAAATGAAAGGAAGACTACGAAATCTTAAACCATTGTATATCTTTATTTTATGTATGTTCACCGATTTCTCCGCCATTTGGACCGATTTTCAAAATTCTTTTTTTTTGTTCGAAAGAGTATACTCCAGAAGTGGTCTTATTGTCACCAAGTCAGGATCTGATGGAATCCCATCAAAATCAAGGGCAACCCTTGAATGAAATAGGCACTTACAATGTTTCTCAAGTTCTTTCTATTATTTACGCCAAACATAGAAAAATATACTCATCAACACTGTCTAGGGATATTGCATGATTTTTCATACAAAAGAGGTCTGTTTGAGAAGCTATAATACCATACTCGAGATACACGGAGTGATATAATTTTCAGATGAGCAAGTGCTAAACATGAATTTTCAATTTTTATCAATGAATTTAATTTTTCTTGAAATTTGTGAAAACGTGACTAAAATGACAAAAAAATTGCGCTAATTCCACCATTTTCATACAAAAAGCAGAAAAAAGTGCATTTTTGTTTTCGTTTACGTCACGTTTAAAAAAAAACAATTTAAACAAAATTCATTGACGAGAATTGAAAATTCAGGTTTACTTAACACTTGCTCATCTTAAAATTATATCCCTCCATGTGTCTCGAGTATGCTTTTATAGCTTCTCAAACACACCTTTTTGTATAAAAAATTAAGCAATATCCCTAGACAGTGTTGATATTTAACTTATTTTTTCTATGTCTATGAGTACGTAGCATTTGATAAAAGGACCGGATTGAGATTTATGAGATATTTTGTATAATAGATCCTTTCTTAATTTTTTGTCGGAAGTTTGGTTGAGTAGTAGAGTTACACAGCCTGTGAATCGACGGTTTCTGGGTTCGATTTCCGGTTTGGGAAAACAAACCATACGAGGGAAACTTTAGTGCAGGAAGTTACAGTGTGAAGTGCTAATTAATTGATTTTATGATAGATAGATGGATAGATAGATAGATTGACACTTTATTCAATTGACATAAAACAGCACAACACAGTAATAGACAAATAACAAACATACAAGTAAACATGAATCAGCAAGCAAACAATGAAGTAAACAGAGTAAGAAACAGAAACAAATAATTTTATAAAACTATTTTACACCGTGTTATCTGTATCATGCCAATCAAATTGGCGCTGACTCAGCATCTTGCTGCAGTACCAGACTGCAGCGCTGGTATTCTGCCATGATGCTACTTATTGAGTTTTCTTTGTAGGTAATAATAACCTTTTTCTAACTTCATAAATTCACCTTTAAAAAAGTAATTTATAAAGAAAATCTGAGGGTGCTGCTCTATAATTAGATAGATGTTATTTTTAAGAGCTATCGTCGAATATAAGTGAGTCGGAAGAAATTAAAATTATTGTAACTGACCCACAAATATCCAAAAATAAAACAAAAACTTCTGTGCTGAACTGGCACTGAACAAAAAATTTGGAATGTGCCAGCTGCCAACCAAATACATTGCATTGTTGGTACAGAGGCCAGCGCATCAGGTTACTCCATTTTCATTGCAAAACCGCTCTTATCACAACAGCACAGAGTGCACGCGTGTGGTAACCTGAGTTGGGGCCGTCCGTGCATTGCAAAATTTAGACAACGTATTATATACTCATAAACAATATGCCATTTTTTAAATTTTCATGACATGTAAAGTTATGTGACTTATGTTACCCCAACGAGGAATATAGGCGTATAATATCTAAAATATCGAAACTTTTGTCAGCTTCCCCATTAATAGTTCGGCTATTCTGCACTTTTTTAACGAACCAAAACTAAATACTTAATACAGTGTTAATAAGAATGAAGTTGATTAAGTATTTAGTCTTCAAATCTTAATTCGGCCCTAACTAAATGACATGTCATTATTCAATCTTCAGTTTATTCAATGTCACTTTTTGAAAACAATAAAACGGCTTATTTTTATTTTTAAGCAAAGGAATCTATGGCCGTACAGCCGGTGTTTTCAATGCATTTCTTATTTTTAAAGGCGGGAAACTCAATAGAAACTGACAATTGACATTTGTTTTATTAAAACCACTATGAATATGGTCTATATAGGTTTTATCTATGGCTTTGAAGTTCTGACATGAAATAAGGGCTATTTATCTTTGAGTATGTAGTATTGTGCTATTTATTGTTTTTTTGATTTTAGTTTACATCAAGCGTAGCATTGCGTATAAAAGCCATGGTTAAATATTATAATATTACTATTCTAATAAGTTTCTTAGTTTGGATCAAGCACTGACACCTTTGCTTATTTCTACAAATGTCCATTGAAGGGAAAAGCTTAGTCATTTCTATCTTAAATTTAATTTTTTATTGAATCATTTTTACACAACTATCGCAAAGCACAATAAAAGCAGCGTGCTAGCTGAAATCTCAAATGCACGGGGGTTGTCTTAGATACTGACATAGGTGACCTGTTTCAGAAACTTCTATTCCACTGAAAATCAAAAATAAGTCCGTAATTAACACTAAGGAATTCGTGTGCCATTTATTGTACTTACCTAAGTAACAGGTCTTTCAACATACAATTTTCGTAAATTTTTTACTCCACATATTTTTATTTTATCAAAATTGATTTTTTATAAGTACAAGATCCTTCCGTTTTTCACAGAAACGCGAAATACAATATTAATTAACCACTTTTTGTTTGATTGTTAAGACAACAAGATGTTTTAGAGGCACCACTGACTCATGTTAAGTGTTGATTGTCTATCTCTCTCAGTATCAAAAAATGAAAAACGACTGCTACTTAAGTATAGATCAGAGTCTGAGTCGCGTTATATAATACGGACCTTAATCTATCAAAAGCAGTAACAATGGTATAGAAAATATAAGCGATAGAGGAAACAACTATTTTTGACCTTTGTTTTCAGATCCAAAGTAATGTATTAAGTATCAACCTTATATGTCATAGTTAGCCAAGTTTTCAAATAAAAAATATTTTTAGAAATTGCTTTTATTTATATGAACGAAATAGTTGCTTCAATAAAAAACGGCAATTTATGTATCTGTAGTTGTGTCAAAGTACAAACTCGGTCTATAAAAATACATACAACACGCAGACGAAGTTGCGGGCATCAGCTAGTAAACTAATAAGTTACAACTGAGCTTATATTTATTTGTAACTGCACTCTGGATAAGTGTATTACAGAGACATTTGAAATTTTTGCAATGGACCTATGTGCAAGATTTTTTTTTAAATAACTTTATTTTTTTATTTTAAGCAGGTTTAAGGTCCCATATTTAAATAAAGAATATATCAAATAATTTTGATCATAGATAAAAAAAATTTTTTTTTTTAAATTATGGTTACGAGTTGTTGCTTATAATACAGCATTCTACGGTTTGATTCCTTTGCCAAAGTAAAAAAGAAAGATTTGACAGTTGGTTGAGACATAACCTAACCGTTGTGTTTTTGAGTTGTTGGTTGTTGAGTTTGTTTCTGTTTCGTGGTTTTGATTATTTGGATTGATATTTACTGACGACTTGGCTTTGCTTCCTAGACTTTCGAACTTTCGCAATACACTGGATTCTGACACTATGGATACCACTCAGTTTGTTAGAGCTGATTCTACCAACTTGCATGAAGTAGCAACCAACCAAACTCGGAAATAAACAACCTACAAAATGAAATAGGTTATGTTTTTTTTTCTTAATTGACATGAGAGCTTGGCAAAGAAATACGATTGCATAATGCCGTACTCAGGACTAGTTTACCGTACTGAGAATCTTTTCATTATTATATTTTTATTTTAAAAGATAGATTTTTTTTAAGAAACGGGACCTTATTCCTTTACGTTAAATAAAAAAATAAACGAAATTAAAAATATTTTTAAAATGCCATACATAGCCCACTAAACACATCTAATTGGGGTGCTAATTAGAAAAATATTACTTACCGTTGTATTGGACATATCCCAATGATATTCTAATTGCGCCGCCATTTTCTATTGCAGCTTTAAATATTTTCTGAAATGGTTTCCATACATCTGAAATGATTAAAAAAATTAAACTACGCTGAATAATTTTTAGCGCTAATAAGCTAATCCTAGGACGGACGAAGGTATTACATAAGTATGTGTAATTTTTTAAAGCTTGTCAAGTACAGGGACAACAGCACACCATGCTATCCAAAACTGTGAAATTTCTTCAATAGATTTTTAATTTTATCTCCAAGCATTAGAGTTTACTATCCATTGGGAAAATTTGTGAGTTTGTGATAACCTGATGTGCCGTTGACTGTACAAACTATGAGAGAAAGAAGATTTACAACCCCCATCAAATTGTTAGATTTTTGTACATGAATTTAATTTTTTTTAATGAAATATAAACTAGCTTTTAGTTCACATCTCAGCTACCATCTAATTACTGTCATTTCCAATTTATTTATTTAGTACTAACCTAAGTTTAATATCGCTTTACAAATTTTTTTTTAAGTGTAACTTTTTATCTTCTTTTTTTGTAATGCGAACGTCTGTAATTGGCTTTTTTGATGTATACAGTTACAATTTGTTTACTAATTTTTAAAAAAGTAAACTTTTAAGCGGGAAGCAGTAATTTCAAAACTATACTTAAAGCTACTTACGTACACGTTTTCCTAATACAAACAAATTGCAATGTCCAATGAGGGGTAGACCACCAGGTAACTTCCGAGGCAGACTAGGATCATCAGCTCTTAGTTTAGACCATAATAACAGCACAAGATATATAATAGCAGTCAAATACAACCACAAAAATAAACTCATAATTTTATATCTGAAAAATTTAATTTAAATTATGTTTATTTCAATTAATTTTTAGATGATGTTCTGCTTTGTAGTATTTTTTCTTTTGTTGATTTTTTTAAAAGCGATGAAACTTTTTTGATAAAATTTATATGGGACTACCTCTAGAGTAAACTCTTTCAAACAAAAAAGAATTTTGAAAATCGGTCCATAATTAGCCGAGAAATCGGTGAACATACATAAAAAAAGAAAAAAAAATACATACAGTCGAACATAGAACCTCCTTCTTTTTTGAAGTCGGCTAAAAATAATTGTCTACGTTAAAAATGTAAGAATCAATCGACTTCAATCCTAACAATGCTAATCAGCCGGTTGCCAAAAATCAAAACGTCAACTAAATTGAATTATTTTTAAATAATATGTTTATTATTTTATTTGCGTTTTTTTAAAAGTGCTGAATAGATGATCCCATATAAACTTTATCGTTTTTTTTCAGCGCTTATTAAATTCAGGAATATACTCTTTGATCCAAAAAAATATTTTTTTTAAATCCATGAGCATTTGGTGGAAACAACAAATGTTGGACATTTGATTTAAAAAAAAAAAACAAGGAAAACCTTGTATCTAATTGAAAAACTCCTCCTGTTTTTGAAGTCGGTAAATAGTCACGTAGATTGATTGTTGCGTTAAGGTTTGTAGAAACGACAATTGAAGTCACTTTCACATTGACAATATTAGTAAGAACTAACTAAAACACTGTTCGCTGCACTTATGAGTAGGCACGACTTTAGATTTATTACCGTTTTTATTTTCATAAACAAAAAGGTTACGGAGCACCTTTAATATTAAATGTGAACTGTTCTGAAGAGTATCATTGTGTAATATAGACTAGCAAAGTTTTTTTAGACGCTAACTGTATATATACTGGTGGTCACGTAATAAAAAACACTTAATGCATATTAGAACGACTAAGTAATTCTGCATATATTATCAAACTACATGTGAAAGTGGTTTCGTTACTTATCAAACTAGATTTATAGGTCTTGTGTAATGTTGAAATGATATAATATCGACAATGCAGGGTTGAAGGACCACAAGACAAATATACACATCAACACGGTCTAGGGATATTGCTCGATTTTTCTTACAAAAGAGGTCTGTTCGAGAAGCTATAAAAGCATACTCGAGATACATGGAGGGATATAATTTTTAGACGAGCAAGTGCTAAACCTGAATTTTCAGTCAATAAATTTTGTTTTACTTTAAATTTGTAAAAAAAGGCGAAAAAAAAAAGCGTAAGTTCGATCATTTTCAAACAAAAAGCAGGCAAAAAGTGCATTTACGTCTTCGTTTCCGTCACGTTTTCACAAATTTCAAGCAAAACCAAATTTATTGACTAGAATTGAAAATTCAGGTTAAGCACTTACTCGTCTGACAATTATAGCCCTCCATATATCTCGAGTATGCTATTATAGCTTCTCAAACAGACCGCTTTTGTATGAAAAATCGTGCAATATCCCTAGACCGTGTTGATGTGTGTAATAATAATAAAGATACATCCTCAAAGGCTCACACTAATGTTTTCCATTGTGTCGTGGATCCCTTGGAAAATAAACAAAGACAAACACGAACAACCATGACCCGAAAACAAACATATGCTTGTCACACAAATGTCTGCCCCGACAGGGAATCAAACCCAGGGCCCGTCGATCAAGAGGCAGCGTCAGTACGTAGCGTAAGATATTTCATAAAATTCACTTTTTATAAAAAAAAAAAACCGGCCAAGTGCGAGTCGGACTCGCGCACCGAGGGTTCCGTACAAACCTGCAAGGTTTACAAAGTTCGTTCATTACAACAATCGAGTCATAACTATGGTATTTTTATTGCAAAATGAAATTCATAACATTACAATGGGGAAAGATGGAGGAGCATAAATTTAAGACAAAGATCTCTTTATCGTTTAAGTAATCCTTTATTTTATATTAACACATATGATTTATCTATAATACTGAAACATTTATCTATCTATAACTGAAACACTTATACTAGCCTTGCAGCAGACTTGCGAAAGTTCTTTTATTAAAGTTATTTATTTACTAAGTTTTTTAGTCACTATTTAGAAATCTGGTTCAAAAATATTAATTAAGTATTAAATTTGAACCAGACCTGTAAATGGTGACTGAAAAAGTTATGAATAAGTATTTGATATGAATTTCAACTTGATAGCTCTACGCGTTCATGAGGAAAAAAGTAATAAGTTTATATTTATTAAAAAATATATATTTTGTAATGTAACTAAAAATTTAAGGTTTTCGGAATTTTTCCTTTATGTTTGCTATAAAACGTTGCTTCATGCCAAATTTCAAGATTCTAGGTCGACTGGAAGTACCCTTTAGGTTTTGATTCCCTTGCGAGTACTTGCGAGTTTCAAAATATGCAGCTTAAATTGCTGTTTCTTTTGATTGCGTTGACATAGAAGTTTGATTTTGTTACAGCTTAAAGGTATTATAGACCTGAGTGTTTGGTATGAATTTCAATTTAATACCTCTACGCGTTTATGAGGAAATGGGTAGTAAGTTTAAAATTATTAAAAAAATATATATTATGTGATGTAACTAAAAATTTATGATTTTCGTAATTTTTCCTTTATCTATGCTATAAGACGTTGCCTCGTACCAAATTTCAAGATTCTGAGTTCACGGGAAGCACCCTGTAGGTTTTGATTCCCTTGCAAGTGTCGAAAATTTGCGGCATAAACGGCTGTATCTTTTGATTGCGTTGGCTTAGAAGTTTGATTTTTTCACAGCTTCAAGGGACAGTAGACTTGAGTAACTGATATAGATTTCAGCTTCATACCTCCACGCGTTCCTGAGAAAAAGGGTCTTGACAGACGGACGGACGGACGGACAGACGGACAACAAAGTGATCCTATAAGGGTTCCGTTTTTTCCTTTTGAGGTACGGAACCCTAAAAACGAAGCGAAAAATAAAAACGTATCATAAAGTGTGCTACATACCTACTGATCTGTTTGAAGTCGGTGCCAAATAAAATACGTGCATCCGCCTTCGCACTGACTTCAAATAGATCTCTAGGTACGTTATTTTTCGCTTTTTGAAGTCGGTTTTATTTTTATTATAAAAAATTAATTTATTTATCTATTTTTTGTGTAAATTATAGAAAGTAACTAAGTATTTAAAAACAATGTAAATTTTCCCTGGGATTCCATCATCAAATCAATGGGGACCACCTCTGAAGCTCTTTCGAACAAAACAGAATTCTGAAAATCGGTCCTTAAATGGCGGAGAAATCGGTGAACATGTATAAAAAAGATACATACAATCGAACATAGAACTCCTCCTTTTTTGAATTCGGTTAAAAACTTAAGCCTGAAATACAAAAATGTATTGTTACAATTTAATTTATTTTTACCATTGCCCCTCGAAAAAGGGTCCGTTATTCTTCAAAAACAGTGAATAAAACGCTGTTTATTTCACTGAGTGAATAAAACATTTTGAATTTGGAACATGCGCGAATATACGGATTTTAGTAAGAAAACAAAAGAAAATGTGCAAAGAGGTTGCATACTCTCTCTATAAAAACATACTAAAACTTGGCTGTATGTAATAACTGGCTGTATGGAATATGGCTCGGTTAAAAATTTTAAATTTAGGATAAGGAATTCAGCCAATTTTCTGTGCAATTGTCATGCAATTGAAAGTTTCTGTTAAAAGTTTTTGTCTCAAGATCATAAAATAAGTTCGACATCCTGTGATGAAAGTGAACCTCTCATTCCAGAGTCATTTTGCGTTTAAGCAGCAGCTATTGTTGATAATTTACTGATACAAACTAATTATTTTCTTTGTCTCGTAGTCAATGGTAAGTAGAGTACCTAACACGTGAAAAAAAAATTCATCTCGGCTCTTGTATCCCTCGAAAAGAACTCACCTTTTTTTCACTTGTTGGGTAATCTACTATTAAATTATTAACTTAATTAAGTAATATAAATGCTTAAACCCTCGCGCGATTCTTGCACACCCGTGTGTGCATGATTTGTATCGCACGCGCCGTAAACAAGCGCGCGTCGTCGGGAATAATGCTATTTACTACAAAAATTTTGTTACAAAATGGTTAGTAGGTCAAGTATGCTTTAATATGATACCTACACTTAGCAAAGTGTATACTTGTATCTTAGGCATTGCTGTTAATAAATTAGTTCTTATTAATAATAGGTCTTTACCTATGAAATTGCCGTTTTTCATACAATATTTTTGGAAAATTGAATTTTCCATACTAACGTTTTTGGATTTTTCTGGGGAATGCGAAATTCAAATTTAGCAAAATTTTGTGGGAAGGTTTGGACAACATTAAGTTAATTTTCATCATACTTACTTTATTGAAAGTTATAACTGTAACAACGGTACAGCAAAAATACGCAACGAAAAGGGCAACGGATGGAACGAGCTATATTTGAGCATCTTTTTCAGCAAATAAATCTAAAGTAAATATGTATTAATTTGACTCAATATCTCCGTTATATGGCCAAGGTTTTAATTAAAAAACAATTTTAGTAATAGCTGTTCAATCAAATAAATTATGAATAAAATAAAGCTTGAGAAAAAATCGGCAATTTCATAGGTAAAGACCTATTATTATGAATGTGAAAGTGTGTTTAATTCTTGACCGATGACGTGACTTTTATCGACTTCAAAAAAAGGATGAGATAATCAATTGGGTTGAAGGTTTTCCTTTTTTGTTGTTTTTTTCATTGTAAACCAATTTTATTTCTGTATTGTAGCTGCCGCTTCTTGACTTTAAGTTGCATTTAGCTAATTTTTTGAGCATAAATGTGGGTTGCATTCAAAAGTTAATAAAAGTAAAATAGATAAATTATATAAAATAAATAAATTTAAAAAAAAAGAGAGAATATGTGGTGGACATATAATTAGACACTTTATGTTGAACTCAAACCACATTATTTATTGCATTAACCACAGATGAAACAGGTATTAAATCTACTTTTATTGATACTTAATCATAGAGTCTAGTTTAGAATTTTAGACGTTACTCGCCATAGGGACGTAATAATAGTAGATTACACAACAAGTAAAAAAAAGGTGAATTCTTTTCGAGGCATTGATTTGTATCCCGAGAGGAGCGAAGGATTCTAGATTAGAATCCTGAGCGGATCGAGGGATACAAGAGCCGAGATGAATTTTTTTTCACGTGTTATAGGTACTCTAATTTTTACCATTGACTACGAGAAAAAGAAAATAATTAGTCTGTATCAGTAAATTATCAACAATAGCTGCTGCTTTAACGCGATATGACTCCGAGAGGTTCACTTTCATCACTGGATGTCGAAATCATTTTATGATTTTGAGACAAAAACTTTAAACAGAAATTTTTAATTGCATGGAAATTGCAAAGAAAATTGGCTGAATTCCTTATTCTAAATTTAAAATTTTTAACCGAGCCATATTCCATACAGCCAGTTATTACATACAACATACAGCCAAGTTTTAGTACGTTTTTATAGCGAGAGTATGCAACCTCCTTGCACATTTTCTTTTGTTTTCTTATTAAAATCCGTATATTCGCGCATGTTCCAAATTCAAAATGTTTTATTCACTCAGTGAAATAAACAGCATTTTATTCACTGTTTTTGAAGAATAACGGACCCTTTCTCGAGGGGCAATGGTAAAAAAAAAATTTTACGTACCTACTTGTAGCAGGCCAGCTATCTAAAGACATTAGAGAGTGTTTTGTAAATTATAATTCAAAAATACCTACTTACACTTACTTTGATATTTTTTCTACTATGTCGCCTGTCTTCATTGACGTCCATGTTATATTAAAAAATACTTTAGCTTTTCGTATAAATTATACGTTTGTTATAAAATAAGTAATATGGAGAAAAACAAGATATGTGATTCGTCCACTAGTAAGATTATTTTTGTTACCAAAGTTGGACAATTGGACATACAGAAAAATCGCAAACCTGGAATGGTTGCCATTTCATCCGTTCAGGTGGTGAAATTGAGAACTATTCAAATTTCATACATCTAATGACGGCTGCTTTGACTGGTGGCGCCACCGCCAACTGAATTTTCAGTTGGCAATAGTTTGCAACTTTACGTTCGGTTGGCGCTGGCGCTGTTGGTCGGGGTGGCTGTCGGTAAGTATATGAAATTTATAGTTCTCAGTGTCGCCACATGAATAGATAATTATGGCCTTCATTCCATCGACACACAACGGAAGTTACAGAATCGGGGCCCAGGGTGGTTACCCATTTTTAATAAATAAAAAAAAAATACATCTCAATTTTGCTATCTGAAAAGATAACATACCTCTATTCCATCGACACACAACTAAAGGTACAGAATCGAGGGCCTGGAATTTTCTAAAGTGTTGGCTATGAACGCTATTCAGCATTTTAAGAAGTTCCAATTCTATAAGATTGGCTAATGGGCCAGTCATATGAAGACACAGAGAACCTACTTGAAAAACTATCCTTTTATACATCTAATAACGGCTGCTTTGACTGAAAAAAAATGTGATAGGCACAATGTAAACCCTAGAAGCAAACATAACTTGGATTTACTAGGCAGTGGTCTCTACAAAGTAACAAACTCTTTTATGTGTCACTGTGTACGCTTCTACAATAAGATTCCCATGTATATTCAAAACCTACCTTTAGAAAAATTTAAGACGATAATTAAACAAAAACTTTGTAAAAAGGGCTATTGTAGAATTTCTGATTATCTGTTAGACAAGCAACCATGGAAATAAATTGCTCAGCTCCAGAGTTATTCAGATATTAAGTAAATTAAAATTAGAGGTAAGAAAACTTATATGATTGACTTAAAAAGAGCGATCTTCGGAGTTTCTTGCCTATTCTTCTCCTGAGCAAGACTGCACCTTTGCGAATAGGCGCAAAGTCAAAAATGCTAATGCAATTCACTATTTTACTCAATGATTTACATTGATTTTGCTAATGTATTTTTATGACGTTTTCAAGCAGCACTTTGTATGTTATATGTAATAAACATTTTTGAATTTTGACTTTTGTTGGCGCAACCGCCAATCGAACGTAAAGTTGCAAACAACCTATAGTAGTTTTTTGGATAGGATCAAATTTGGATAGTTCTCAGTTTCACCAGCTAAACGGATAAAATGGCAACCATTGTTCAACAGACATTAAGACACTATTGATTACTGGAATAGCCTTCCTGATGTTTAGCAGGTGAACTGAAGTGGGGGGAGGGGGACAAAGTTCCCAATAGGGCATTTTTATAATTCAAACGGCACGGCACGGCAATTCAAAATTTGAATTACCATTGCCTCCTATGTTCTCAGCTTCTAGTATTACTATTACATAGGAGGCAATGGTAATACATTTTGCCGTGACGTTTTAGAATTATAAAAAGGCCCATTATGTTTTCAGTATGTTCAGTGTTCACTCCTTCAGCAACTCGAGCATAATAGGCGATAAGCTTGCGCGGCACGCCACTTGGCTAACGGTGAAACTTAAAGCGACTACAGCACCCGATAAAGGCAGCACACATAAGAATAGTGCCATCTCCGTCTCTCAACAGGCCTGGGCCGGCAGTGCGAACAGTGTCGATACACGAAGTTTACGGACTATGAAAGCGTGCGTGCGTAAAAACATGTTCGAAAGTTAGAAAAATGAGATTTATGGAAAGGTAACAGCTTAAATCGAAAAATGCGTTAACTACTTATCGAGAGTGTTCAATCACGAACATTTTGATGGTAAATTCAAGTTCCTGTGTGCATTTTACTATCGTTTTTACAGCTTAAAAGATACACAATATTGGTATTTATAGGTGATTTTGTGAGCTTTTTCTATCGAACCAAAAGTGCTGAATCATGTTTTCAGCAAACTACTTATCTAGTTTATGTCCTGAATATTACCGTAGTATTTTTTTCTTCGATTTAATGCAGTGCGTCATGCTTACCTACGCATCATAAAATCGTAATTTAGGTGCTGTAGTCGCTTTAATTCACTTTGATTGTGCACCGCGGCATATTTCGCCCGCGAGCACATGGTGCTAGAGCTGCTGCTCCTTGAACAAGTTTCTGAAATCATTTATTTTTATTATTTATTAACAAAAATCCGCAGCAATACAGAAATGCTTATGTCTATACTTATAACCTAAACTTATTGCCAATTACGGATTTTATTATGCACACTAAACAAAGAATGGTTTGGACTCTTGAGAAAAAAATAACAAACAGAACAAAAACACAAATAAGAAACGAAAAAAAACGAAAAAGGATTTTAAAAAATGCTGGAGATAACTGTTAAATTTCGCATCGCAACTGTGCAAAAACAAGCTTAAGTGTGTGTAAAGAATGTATTGCGTTTATATGTGTGTGGTCCTTGCTCACGCACTTTACACATACTTTGAAATCATTCTTTGACTGAGCTACATAATTAATGGCTGTGAAGTCATTATAATAGACAGCTCAAAATTCAATGTGACGTAAGTCGTTTTCAGTCACTAAAATACTTATGCTAAGCGGAAGTAAGTCTTTATTCTACTTTACCACAAAAAGTTAAAACACCACCAGCTTATGTCGTTTCTTGTATGCTTCCACGCGAAAGAAAATTTATTAGGAGCCAGCTTCCAACTCTTCTCTTGCATGTTGTAATTGAGACTCGAGGGTTTGCTGATATACCTTGGGCGGATGGCTGAGAACCTCTCACCACTATACATCAAATTATATCATCTAAAACCCGCAGAATTTATATCACACGTAGCATCAAATGGTTTTACAATTCTGAAAATGATGCTTTGCCTACCTCGATAGGGATCTTAGGCGTGAGTGTATGTTATATGGAATATAACATAAGCCGGTTTTAGACATTGTCCAAGTTTTAGCCTGATTTTTGGGTTACAGGCAATTTGAACGAGCAGTTTTGTGGGACTTAGTTTTAAGATAGTTAAAAAAGTTTATAGTAATTTAAATATTTATTTAATAATAATATATATATATAATAGGAGGTCCTGATTCACTAACTCATCAACGCTCAGCCCAAGCCCTTACACCTAGAAAGCTGAAATTAGGCAACAATGAGTCTTTTATGACGTAGGCTACCACTAAGAAAGGATTTTTCGAAATTTAATCCCTAGGGGGGTGAAATGGGGGTTCAAAGTTTGTATGGAGAAAACAATTTTTTTGGACATTTTAAATCGAAACTTCGTCAAGATATACCTTGAAGCAAATGAACGGACACGTGTTTCGCGATTTTTCGAAAATCATCCTCTAAGGGGTCAAGCATGAAATGGGTGACTAAAAGAGTTCTTTGCGCGAGCGAAGCCGCGGGAAAAAGCTAGTATATGTATATAAAAATGAATCTCTATTTGCAATTAAAATTCCGCAAATTATTTTTTTGTTGTATTTATTATTGTCAGGAGATGGTTCTTGTGATAGAAAAAATTCGGAAATTTGAGCGGAACATCAGAAAATTTAAATAGGAGAACGTTTTCCGGTATAAATAAAATCTCATTCAGTTGTTTTTAATTTTAATTCTTAAAGTTAATATTAAATTATATTAAATTGATATTAAATATTAATATCAAACACTGGTAATATCAAACCAGACAGACATTAAAAATCGCGCATTTAACGGAAAATTTAATACACGTGATATCTCACTACACCCTCCCCTCCCGTTTGTGTTATTTCGTAATTTTTAACAAACCCCTCCCCCCCTTTTGAGACTCACGTGATTAATAGAAGACTTCTAATGCGGCCTATTACGCGTCCACTCGAAAAACCAGTTTATTTTAGACAAAAAATTTGCATTATATCATCATTATCATTATAATGTATATCACTTACAAGGCCTATTCGCAAAATCTAGGCTCCAAGTTATTTACATAAGAAATAATTAGTGCGTTGCAATGTTGATTTATGCGGTAATAATCATCTAAATATAGAAAAGGAGAAACTGACTGACATATCAACGCACAGCCTAAACGGCTAAACGTAGGCACTTGTTTGGAAGGGACGTAGCTTAGGTACCGTAAAGGTGCACTAAGAAAGGAATTCCCGAAATTCCCACGGGAACGGGAATTAGCGGGAAAATCCTTTTGTATGAAAAATCTAAACCGCTTAAGTTAGACGCTTGAAATTTGGCCTGCAGGTACCTTAGTAAACTTAAAACTTAGTTGCGACAGGATATTGCAAAATTCCCACGGGAACGGGAGTTAGCGGGAAAAAACTTTTGTATGTAAAAATCTAAATCTTATGGACCGTCAATAAAGTGGTAATCTGTTCAAAAGAAAAAATTAACAAGCAAACGAAGTTGCGGGCATCAGCTAGTCTAAATATATAAAAGAAGAAGAAACTGGCTGACATATCAACGCACGTTAAACCTCTGGGTCTAGAGATTCCTTTAGCAAGTAGGTTCCTTATGAGGTCTAGGGGTGCACTAAGAAAATATTTTTCAAAACTCACCCCTTAAGGGGGTGAAACGGGAGTCCAAAGTTTGTATGGGGCAATAAGATAAGTTAGATTACTTTATTCCAAATTTTACAGAAGTACTTCTATCAATAAATGAATAAAACGTGTTTCAGGATTTTTCTGAATTCAACCCCTGAAAAGAAACGGGGTGACAAAGTCTGAAAATTAACATGGGTATCGTTTGTATGGTTTGTCGAATCGCTGATTACAAAAACAACATCTATTTTAAAATCCAACGTGGTGGACGTGAAATACCATCATCCTCTGTTAGGGTGCGATGGGGTTGAAATGTGTAAATATCATTATGGGTGTCGTTAATACTTCTGCAAAGTTCCTCTGGTCTGCTGTAAAACCTACTAATTCATGGGCATGAGACGAAAACCTTTTTACAGTTTCGACCTATGGTTCTTGAAATCTCACATCCTCAATTTTTACAAACTAACTTAAATTCATACAAAGAAATGCACTTTGATCTATTTTTTTAAACGCCAAAAAAAGAGGAGTTGACGTGTCTGTGTGTCTGTCTGTCTGCGGCATCGTAAGTAGTTGCTAAACGAATGGACTGGTTTTTTTTGTTTGAAAGTTGTCGTAATCGATAGTTATTAGATCTATTAGATAAAATTGGTTCAGCCGTTTAAGAGTTATAATTATAAGTTACTAGCATTCCGCTCGGGACTTCGTTCCCGTGGGAATCCGGGAAAATTATATGGCCACTCAGGAATAATGTAGCATCCTAATGGGCCTTTTTATAATGCTTAAACGTCACGGAAAAAATGTATTACCATTGCCTCCTATGCTATAGTAAAACTAGAAGCTGAAAACTTAAGGCCGTTGCTGTTGCCGTGCCGTTGGAATTATAAAAAGGCCCAATGAGCGTTTTCCCACTTGACGGTATGGCAACGGCACCGGTAACAGCCCGGCTACCAGGACCCCGATTCTGTAACTTCAGTTGCGTGTCGATGGAATGGAGGCCATTTTATATCTGTTCAGGTGGCGAAATTGAGAACTATTTAATTTTCATATACTTGCTGACAACCACCCCGACCAACAGCGCCACCGCCAACCGAACGTAAAGTTGCAAGCTACTTAACAACTGAATATTCAGTTAGCGATGGCTCCACCAGTCAAAGCAGCTGCCATTAGATGTATGAAATTTGGATAGTTCTCAATTTCACCACCCGAATAGATAAAATTGCGACCATTCCATCGACACACAACTCAAGTTACAGAGTCGGGGCCCAGGGCAGCAAAAATGTATGAAAATATATGGCATGTTTTTTCAGTGACCGAAGCCGGCGCCAAAAACGGCGATGATTGTCACCAGTGCCGTCGCCAGCGCCGTGACGCCAAACTTTTCAGTCACTGCCAGCCGGCAAGAATTTTTGAAATCGGTCCAGTAGTATAGTTTTTAAGTTTATTCTTTACATACAATAACACTAAAAATGAAAATTTTGAATACTTATAACTTTTGAACGGCTAAACAAATTTTCATGAAATATAGCTCGGGATAAAATTATCTATGACACAAACAAAACTAAACGAAAATCGGTTCATCCGTTTGGGAGCTACGATACCACAGACAGATACACAGACAGACTTAAACACCCATTTCTTTTTGCGTCGAGAGTTAAAAATACATATCTTTCCTCTTTATAATATTAGTGTAGATAAGCGATGATTTTTTTATTTTTTATTTATTAAAGGCCAACAAACAGTTTCACAAAGGTTTCCTTAAAAACTAGGTAAAATATCTTAGGTTATTGTGGAACCAACATCGCTAGCCACGGATTACTAAGTAGAACTAAGTGAGTTATGGACAAACATTCCCTACATTAAAGTATTGTGTGTTGTGTTGTGTGTGTGTGTGTGTGTGTACGTGCGTGTGTTTGTGTGTATGTGTATGTGTATGTGTATGTGTATGTGTATGGGTGCACCATATCATGATTTATATAGTATAATATTTATATATTTTTTTTATGAATGACGGGGATCATACAAAATGTTAATATAGGTAATACCTAGTAACTAGTGTATTTCAACAGCAGCCCCGGATCTTGAAATGTTTCGAGGCGGGGCAAAAACTGAAAAATGCCGCCCCCGCCGGCTTATGTTTTTACAATACAATACAATACAATATACTTTGTTGCACAATTTGAAAATAAATACAATGATGAGACAATTACAAGTAACTTTACAAAAGGTACAATATAGGCGACCTTATCGCTTCAACCGATTTCTTCCAGGTAACCTTTGGGTATGAAAAGTCGCATAGTGAAATCAAGAGCGGGCCCAATATATAAACCTAAACAATAGATATTAAACAAAATATAAACATATATATAATACAAATACACATATATAATATAGTTTAATATAAATACAGTTTTATATGTAATTATTCGATACATAAGACACACACACACATAGTTTTTACCTTTATCATCATATCTTTTTAACCATCCAGACGCTCACTGATGAGCAAAGGCCTTCCGGAAAGAACGCCACAACGACTGGTCTAGCGCTACTCTTTCTGTGCTAAGTCTACTTTTCCCTACTTGTCAAAGTTGCGTTAACGATATGAGTTGTGTATTCGTCTGCCAAGTTTGGCTTGGGCCCCGGTACGCCCCGCTCCTCCCCCCCCCCGCCTAGATCTAGAGCTGATAAACAGTTTCGATGGCTGCGGATATTGCGCGGATAATCTCTGCGAATCCGTCTTCTAAAGCAAAATGCATTGTGTTGTCTGACAATGATATTATAAAATCGAAAGTCCATTTATCCTACGGAAATAATAAATGGATCGCGTGCAAAGGAGGAAAACTATCAGTGCAACGTATACAGAGACAGGAAAGCTGATGGGTGACCAAAGTGGCAATTTATCACGAGCGTTTCCGCGCTTCGGAGGGCATATTAAGCTGTTGGTCCCTGATGTTGTCGATTGACTACAGTCGTTAAAACCAAGTCAGAGGCCATTTGGCGGATTGAAAACTCTGACACTAGGGTTAGACAAGTTCGCCACACATTTGACTATACCTACACGATAAGAAGAAGGGGGAAGCTTTTGGAAAATATTGTGTTTTATTTAAAAATACTGTGGGCCTGGTCCTGAGGCCTGGTTCCTGGGTTCGATTCCCTTTCCGGGCTAATATTTATGTAAAAAGCAGATGTTTATTCTCGAGTCATGGGTGTTCGTGTGACTTTATGTGTATTCCAAGGAACCCACTACACTAGGAAAAAAACCTTAGTGTGAGCTTTGAGTATGTAGCGTAATATCCATTTATCCAAGTGTGAGACACCTACTAGTCCATACACTCTCGCTTATTTGAAATTCTTTCTGAGGGTATTAGATAGAACATTGTTCACCGGTTTGGTCGAGTGGTAGTGATGCTGCCTCTTGATCGATGGGTCCTGGGTTCTATTCTCAGTTTGTGTAAAAAGCAGACATTTGCCCTCGGGTCATGGATGTTCGTGTTTGTCTTTGTTTATGTTCTAAGAGACCAAGTGGAAACATTAATGTGGAGCCTTGAGTGTGTAGTGTTTATTTATATTTGTTTATTTTTTATTATAGTAATCAGTTGTGAATAAAATATGTCATACGTCTACTCTCCACGGGCACTCCGCAAGATTTATGTTTTATTAAATTGATTTTCTTGCTTCCTGAAACGTTACGAGGCAACAGCGTATAATATCTACTTCTTTGTATTTTATACTATCATTGTTTGCATTATAAACATCGAGCGATACTGAGCTAGGTGGGTGTTTATTTACTTTAATGCCGCTGTTTTGATGACAAATCACGTACTTTGTTGGGGATTAATGGTATCTTTTAAGAACCATATGATTCTCCTGCCCTCGAGAATTTGGGAAAGTTATATAGGCTTTGTATTAATCCAGGACATGCATCTTTTAGCAATTCAAGATCATGTGTCAAAGTCAATTGAATGCAAAAGAAATTTTGCACCATTTTTTTCAATATACATTATTCTAGAGTTTTTCTTAAGTCGTACGAAATGTCTTGATAATTTGCTTGCGATCCCTATATAGCTGCTTACTTGCCAAGAATAAAGACGTAAGATATCTTGGTGAAGGAAATATTCATGAGGAAACTTGAAGAGAGGACGGAGGTTATCAACAATGGCCGTAAACTATTATGGCGAACTATAAAAACAAATTAAACTGATTCCAAAATTCTGTCCTTATAACCCTAAAATTAAATTTTTAACTTTTTACAAAAAACAGAAAACCGACTACAAAAAGTGAAAAATAAAAAACTTTAATTATTTTTCTTTTTTAGTGTTAATAATTGAAAGTAGGTGAGAAACAATGTAAGTGCCTATTTAATTTGAGGATTTCCCTCGATTTCCCTGGGATTTCATCATCAGATCCTGACCTGGTTACAAAAGGACCACTTCTGGAGTCTACTCTTTTAAACAAAAAAGAATTTTGAAAATCGGTCCATAAATGGCGGAGAAATCGGTGCACATCATAAAAAAAACATGCAGTCGAACATAGAACCTCCTTCTTTTTGGAAGTCGGTTAAAAAACATTCGATTATTTATAACTTTTTAACGGTTTTATCAATTTTAATCAAATATATCTAAGAACCAGTTGGATTCAGCTTTCAACTGCATCGAAATCGGTCCATTCGTTTAGGAGTTACAGATACATAGACATACATATACACAAATACACACTTCAAAATTAATAACACCCCTCTTTTTTGGCGGGGGTTAATAAGGTAAATCGTAACACCAGCTAGTACATACTTTCCGAGGATCGATTTTATACGGAACCAGTTGTTTTCGAAAACAAATCACTGCTTTGTTTTTTTTAAAGCTGACTAGTAGGCCGGAATAAAAGGGGAATTTTCCAGCATTTCCGCTTGAAAGAGATTGGTGGTACAAAGCAAAGGAACAAAATTTTTTGTTTAGGTTTTTTTTTACTGTGTTTTTGTTTAGGTAAGTTTTTTTTTCTTTTACCAGGAAGAAATATAAAAAGAGAGACGACACAAAAAGCACTGCTTTGCTTATTTCTATAAATAAATTTCTTACAGCAGACTTAACAAGAGAGATTAGACGAAGTGAGGCGAGTACGATGTGCACAATAACGCGAAAAAGAAAAAGAAAATAAATTCTGACCAAATAGTTCGTGAAGTTTTGAATGTTGGTACAGCTATTCCTTGACGTTTCCAGACGAACAAGGTAAAAGCCCCCGACGGTGGGCGAGGGACGAGCCGGCGGTGGGGGAGGGGGGAAAAGTCACTTTTATCAATTTTTTGCCTATATAGTCGGGCAGAGTTAGGTTTTGCGTCAAGGAAATTGTAACCAGCAATAAAAAAAATTTACTATAGATCTTTACATTAGTATAAACAGATTCATTTTGTACAACTTTAGAGTTGCAGCGTGGCTGTCAAAAAAATTGAATTTCGAAAAAAATGGCGAAAAGACACGGTTTTTTGCGGATTTCGCAAAAACTACCAAACCGATCGAGACTCAATAAACCTCATTTTGTTTTTCTTTTTATTGCGGTTTTTTGTTACACAATACTTTTTACCACCAGACGCGTAGTTTACCGGTAAATCGCAAAAAATCTGTTTTGACAGTTTTGGACATTTTTTTTGACAGCCGCGCTGCAACACTCTAAAGTTGTACAAAATTAATATGTTTATATTAATGCAAATATCTATAGAAAAAAAATTTTTAATTGCTGGTTACAATAGGGATGTTGACAATTTTTTTTATTGTTTATCTTAAAAAGGAACTGAATCCAAAACCCAAAACCGAAATAATTTTTGAAAACTATTGAGAAATAAAAAAGTTACAAGCTATTCAATTTCAATAGAGGGGGAAACTGTCAAACAACGAAAAAGAGATGCACTTACAGGCGTGTGACGTCACCCCCATTTGTTTGCGTAGGTAAAAACGAGATAGCTAGCTCTCCCCACAAAACGAGATAGCTAGTCTTTACGATAATATAAATGCCAATAACTTGTTCATTTATATACCAATTTTAATGCTGTTTTCGGATATTAATATATTTCTAACATAATTTTTTGTTTCACATACAACAATTCATAAAATCAAACACTGTCAACTTCCCTATTTCCCAGATTTTAGCACTGTGATTGGATAATTCTGCCTGACTTATATCCTGAAAACAATTGATAAATTATCTCTACAATCACTTGTACTTACTATACATTTTGATTTAAGACCTATAAAACTTATATTCTTGCAAATAAAGATTGATTTGATTTGATATTATTGATCTACATTAAATTCTTTATAAATTATGTCCTAACATTCTTACTGTAGTATCAATGCTATAGGACATACAAGGTACATCCTAAGTTGGTACAAAAAAAATAGTTATCAAATTTTAAACAAGAAAAATAACAGAAGAAAATGTTACACAAGTGTACCGATCAATCAAATAGTATTAAATCCTACTAATGTCATAATATTCCTGTTTCGAAGGGAGGCCCGTGCCCCTCTGTGGGGACATAAAGGACTGATAAAAAAATATTGATATTATAAATGCGAAAGGTTGTGAGGATGGATGAATGTTAGGATGTTTGTTACTCTTTCGCGCTCAAACGGCTGAACTAATTTTGATATAATTTGGTATGGAGGTAGCTGACACCCTGGATTAAATAATAATAATAAATAAGCACACATGACAGACAGACAGACAGACAAAGAATTTATTTATTGCTTTAAAACATACACACAACATTCAAAACAGTCAGAAGTACAAATACACATTAAAGGTTACAGAGTTATTCTAGTGTTGTGTGTATGTCAGGATGCACCTGGGGGTCCACCTGGACCACTTTGGGAATCAATGTTCTAGAACCACTAGATGCCACGTTTGACACAAATAGTGAAGGTTATCAGATGGAACAAGTTGCATAATGGTGAGAGGTGGTCCGTCTTTCGCCCATCATACAGCCAAACCCTCGTACCCCTCTAACAGACTTTTACTGTATATCTGGGAAAATCTTCCTACTCAGGTAGCTGGCACATTCTAAGTTTTTCTTTCACTCCCAGTCCAGCATGGAACAGACGGACAGATACACTCGTCAAACTTATAACTCCCCATTTTTTGTCTGGGGATAACAAGGTCCCCATTATTGCCATGCGTCAGTCTTCTTCTTATCGTGTGGGTAATGGTCAAGTGTTTGGAGAACTTGGCTAACCCTAAAAAAAGTGGATTGAATCGCAATTGAAACGCAGCTGGGGGGCTACCACCTAAGCAAAGCTGATGCTGATTGAACGAATGGAATGATGTACATTGCTGTGTTTGGTTCAAGTCGTTAATCAAAGTCTCCTTATAAAGAAGCAATCGACAACGTTCCATTCGCAATAGCTTCGCTTAGGTGGTAGCCCTCCAGCTGTGTTTCAATTGCGAGTCAATCCACTTTTTTTTGCGCGATTGCTCCGCTGAGCCGCTATGAGTTTCTGACTTAGAGAGACAGGCATACCAAGTTTTTTTTTCACATCTGTTTCACAAAGCTTCTGTTTGTATATGGATAGGGACGATAATATATATTAATTCTTTATTCAATTAGTTTAAGGGATTTGTTTTTATGCTATTGAAGAGTTTTGTGTTGTTTTGATGAAAATCCTTCAACTCTACACTAGCGTTTGTAGCCCAGTAGCGCTCGCTATCTGAACCGATCAATGAGGTTAAGCTACATACACAGGGACATAAAATCTAATGGCTGACCAAAGAGGAAATTTTTCGCCAGCGTTTCCGTGCTTCAGAGGGGACGTTAAGCCATTGGTCCTGGTTGAAATAGATTACCAAGATTAGTAAAGTTCACCAACTCGTAAGGAACGAACTTTAAATTCCTTAATTCTTATCGTGGAGGTATAGTCAAGTATGTGGCGAACTTAACTAACTCAGCTGTCAGAATTTTCAAACCACACAATGGCCTCTGGCTTGGTTTGAACGACTGTAGTCAATCTATAACAGCCGGGACCACCGCTTTAACATGACCTCTGAAGCACGGAAACGCTCGTGATAAATTGCCACTTTGGTCACCCATCAGGTTCCTGCACGTGTGTACGTTGCTTAACCTCATTGATCGGTTCAGATCAGCGAGAGTCACTGGGTTACGAGCCCTTCTTTATCGTGTAGGTATAATCCAGAAACTGTTGACTAATCCTAAAAAGAAATGCAGTAAAAATAAAACAACACATTTTACTGCATTTTGTAATATAAAAAAAATGTAATATTAAATTACAATTTCTAATCAGTCTATTGAGCTTAGGTATAAGTACTTTTCATTAAGTACTGAGCTACATTTTAATTTTTAACCCATTTTTTTTTAAAGATATTAATCAGAGTCATCGTCGATCAACTCCTGAGTAGACTCATCGGCTACTGAAGGTGGAGAAGTGGAAGAACAGCCAAGGTCTTCGTTGGAGGAACTGTCTTCCTTCTTAACAGCCTCTGGACGAGTTCTTGAGAAGAATCCGTACTGGAAATTAAAATACGTTAAGTTTAGAAAATGAATTTGTTTTATATCGAAATGATTGAAATAGGTATGATATTTTTTACGTATGGCCATTTTGAAAAATTTGCAAAAACGAATCGACGGCAACATTTCATACAATAATTATCGAACCTGCTTAAAAAATTACTCGAAATGTGATCGTATAGCAGAATAGCCCAAACAGACAACTTATGAAAGCAGTTTTGCCCAATTTTTTCAATTAGGTTGACACATAGAAAACAGAAAATATACTTCTCCTAGGGTGAACCAAAGCATGTATTTAAAAAAAAAAATATTGACGGATTTCGAAACTTTTTTGACATTCAACTGAATTAGTTTCACATTGTCCATTAGTTAAAGGAGTAAATAGTGTAATATATATTCTGACACGGCAGCGTTTCCCTCTCTCAGGCGTTCACTGAAAACCAGAGTCGATGGCTCTTCGGAGCTACGGCATTATGCTGAGTGAAAGCCTTTTTGGTACCCTTTTACTTTTTTTATTTTTTTATTATACGATGGGTTAACTCTTGACCTCAATCTTGACCATAAAATTCAAAGATGGGGTCGACGATGGAGCGGGTTAATCCAGAAAATGCCTATAAAGGCACTGGTACTCCCACGCACCGACAGAATACAGCAAGCTGTTTGGCGTCGAACTTCGGTAGGAGGTTGGTCGCGAACCAGACGGCCCTTTACAGAGCCTACCACAACGCATGAGACCATAGGACGACACCTCAGATTCAGAAAAAAAATGAAGTGTCGTTCCCTGGGATGGATTACTAGGAGGCAGGCCTCATTTGTGTTTCCTTAGTCGCCTCTTACGACACCCACGGAAAAAGATGGGGTGCTGTTATTCTCAACCGATCACCACACGGCAAAACTTACTCAGTTTTTAGTTAATTATTAGTTCAGTTTAAGTTTTCTTTTATGTAAAAGTACCAAATAAATGTTTTTCTATTCTATTCTAGTTGTAGTTTCATATTAGTATGATATATAAGTATAAAACTAAGTATAACTAATGCCACATTTGTGGATTCACTCAAAGAACCATGAAGTAGTCTTTAATCATAAAAACGCATGACAAAACGTTAAAGCTGAAGAGTTTTGGGGGCCAATATATTTTTTTGCAAGCGGAAGTGATACTCACTTTATACAAAGCGTAGACTATCATAGCTAGTAAAGTAAGTCCAGCGACCGACCCCACTATTACTGGCCAAATCGGAGCCTTCGGATCCAAAACCAACTTTGTAGTTAATGTCAATCTGAAAAAAAAAACATACGCTAAATTAAATACCTATTTAAGAAGTCTACCGAACATCGGATTTTATACAAGACTATATACTAGTCACTGCTATCTATATAAACTTAAAAAAAATAATTAAACCGACTCAAAAACAAAAAAGGGAAAAGAAAACACAACATAGTAGGTATGTACATACCTACTGATCTGTTTGAAGATGGTGCCAAGCTGATAGGAAGTAATTTTGGTAGGCTACAAACCACCCAATCATTTAGGAGCTACTTACTATGCCACAGACAAACACACACGTCAAACTTATAATTATAACACACCTCTTATTTGTCGGGGGTTAAAAAATAATAAAAGTAGAAACCTCAACTTACTCCAGCTGTTGTTTTGCTAATAAAACTATCTTGCACGATGCGTTAAACACGTTTCTGTCTTCCAAAAATTCACCTGTAATTTTTTTTTAATTAATTATGTTTATGCTTACGTTGAAAAGGTTAACTGCAAAAATATGCAAATATATGTTATTAGTATACTACCCTACTTAGGTATACAGATCTTTATCTCTTATTCAAGACTAGGCGTCACATAAGGAAGTACCAATTACACATTACACATGTATGCAGTTTTACATATAAGGCCGTACAGAAGTTATAGTGCCCCAACGGGGTTCGTGCATGTGCTTTAATGATGTAACACCTTAAAAAAACTCACGATACAATAAAGAATTTTGAATTTTGAATCAATTGGGTACGAAATATTTAAATTAACATTATAATAAGTTTACATTTTGAGTCACTTAAGCAGCAAGTATTGATTTAAAAAATCGATCTGAGTCAATAAATCGGATGGTAGGTGATTAAAAAGTTGTGCTCCCTCGACATATATACATATGTACATACGCTCACGCCCATAATCCCGAACGGGGTAAGCAGAGCACCAGTGGTTCTAGAACCACTAGATGCCACGTTTGACACATATTGTGAGGGTTATCAGATGGAACAAGTTGTATAATGGTGAGAGGTAGTCATCCTTTCGCCAATTATACAGCTAAACCCTCGCATCCCTCTTACAAATTTACTTTTACTGGATACCTGGGAAGAGTAGGTAGCTGGCACATTCTAAGTTATTCTTTCACTCCCATTCCAGCATGGAAGTATCGAATGTAGACACTTACCATAATTAGTTCTATTAGTACTTCCTATTAATATTTAAATGCAAAAGTTTGTATAGATGTATAAATGTGTGTTACTCTTTCACTCAAAAACTACTGAAACCATAGCAAGGAAACCATAGCACAGGGAATCCTAGTTTGGAATCCTGTCTCCCGCTTACATATAATAGTAATGCATAGTAAGAACTATATAAATTGTAAAATTATGTATTTGGGAGAAATAAAGTATTTTTTTATTATTATTACTGAACGGATTTTGATGAAACTTTTCAGTAATATAGCTTAGACATTAGAATAACACATAGGCTACATATTATCCCAAATTTCCACGGGAACGTAGTCCCAGACGGCAAGCTAGTTACAAAATAAATCAATAGGAATTTTTGGACAGAAGTACAAAAGCTCAAATGCAACATTGTGATAAAGATAACTGACGGAAAGATAAACAATACATGTAAAAAGGTATTTAGAAGCATCAAAGCTTAAACAGTGACAAAAAACTCAATTAACCGTCAAAAATAGAGAGTATAGCTGCTGTGTTGCAAAAAACTCTTTGATTTTTAGCCAACGAATGCTGTTATTAAGTGTAGAATGGTTTTTTTTTGTAGAGTCAAAATATTATTTTTATTTCATTTTAGCTTAAGTATAATTTAGGTACTCGTTAAGAATATTCAAATACAATAATACTATTGTTTGTGAATAAATATATAATAATAATGATATGAAGCTGCAATATGAAGCGTCCCTATATGGAAGCTACTTGAGAAACGTATTGAGGTCTAAACTAACTATAATACAATGTAAAAACAGGATAGTAGTGCAAAAAAAAAATCTTACCATATTTGCTAAGATCATAGCGAAAAGACAAAGTAATATGCTTCGAAGTTTTAGCAGCAATAGCCCAGTCGCATGTCATGTTATTTTCAGAAGAATTACAGCCTTTAATTGGTGTTGAAAGTGTCACCTAAAATATTAAAAAATAAGCATTCAAGAGTTGAAAAACATAACTGTCTTTGGGACATTGTAAGAGCCAATGAAGGGTAAGGCTTCAAAGATTGCCAGGCACTCCCATCCCATGTAAAATACTTGAAAGAGGAGGTGATTTTAGATGGATCTTGTATTGAGGTATCTATAGAGCTGACTTGTACTTTCAAGACGCCAAACAGAATCTAAAGGCAGCAAAATACACTCTGACATTGGCGGAATCACATATCGGACAAAGTGTTATACTAACAGATAGATTGAAGCATTCAAGAACTGTGTATCAGAAGTTCAAGCACAACGTTGAAAATAACGCGGCCACACGTTAAAAAAGTCTTAAAATGTCAACGTCAGAGGCGATCAAGTCTTTACACGGTGCCCTCACGCAATAAAGTGACATTTTATCCTGGCGGAATCGTGACCACGCGGAGAGCCATTCATAAAACATTGACATTTAATCGTCATCGGAGTGACTTGACATACCAGTTTGTCGCGAGCTGTGCTGGTTATACAGATATTTGTAAGTTGGAGTTTAGTTAAATATACCTATGCCCTAAAAATAATATAATCATCAATCGTTTTCTAATAGATCCAAGATAGTAGTATGTTCTTGAAGAAACAGCAAAATATCGAATACAGAAGTGAATTAGTTGTAGTGAAAAATAAGACAATTACTTAGAAGTAAAAAGTTGATAACTACTCACGTTTTCTGGAAATGTAATAACTGCCTTCAAATTGTAGGAATCTGACGGTCCAAAATTGGTCACCTGTAAAATGTATCCACATTTGATTTGGGGAAAATAATGTTTTTATTGTTCGGATCTTTTGTATTCTAAAAGAGAGACAAAGAAATATACATATCTCAGCATTTTTAGAGTCTTATTTGTTGTTTTGAAATCCACAAAAAAAGAGAATGAATCGTTCCTAAAATCTTAAAATCATAGTTTACCTCAAAATAATGTGCAAAGGTAACATTATCGCCGGCGTAATAATTTTCTCTGTTCACAGCCATTGTATCATTTGGGAGAACTTTTCTGGAATCAAAAATAGTTGCTTTTATAATACACACTAAGAGGCCTAAGGTTTTCCCTTGTATCTGAACAAACATCTGATTTTCAAGAGGCAGTGCCACTACCACATGACTAAACCAGACATAGTCATAAAAGTAATTTTAAAAATATTTTTAATGTCTAACCTACCAACTACCACTGCCAATATAAGGCAAAGGCATCGCATTTTTAAATTTCTCTCGGTCCTTAAATGCATCGAGATTATCACGCTATCTCTTTTTAACTTGACATCTTGATATCTAATCAAATGTCTGGCCCATTCATTCTTGTGCAGCAAGTAAAATTCATTCAATTTCATCAGTTTCCACTTACCCAGTAACATTAAAGTTGGTCATAGGAACAATTACAATATGCACATCCTGAATTGTTTCTAAATTGACAGTTCCAAGAGGATCCTTGAGTTCTGCTTCAACCTTCAATACAGTATCTTCATCGGCTTTCAAAGTGTAATCCAGTTCGACATTTATATCTATGGATTCTCCTCGCTCTAAAGGAGCTGGTAGATCACAAGTCATGTTGAGCCCTGGAAAGTATTTTTTATTTTTATTTTTTGTGTCTTCAGCTGCATTAGCATATGCATTGAGACTTCACTCTCATGAGAGTTGATTGCTAAAGAAAACATAACCTTAAATCTTACTAGTAGAAGTTTGCATTTCTTTTACATTCTATTGACGTTAGCGAATGATCTTAAACTGCTAAAAGGACGCATGTCCATATTTAAACGCAAGATAAATTAAAATTTCTCCAAATACAAATAGGATCAATTTTCCTTGTGTTGATTCAGAAAGTCTATACCTTCTTGAGAGAAAAAACTCATTACGTATGATAGGGTAGCTGATCTTCAGTCAGAAGTGTTAACGAACAGTTCACTGTGTATGTGTTAGTATAAAAAAAAATCTGAGCAGCAACTTATTTCTATTTTTTTTATCAGCCCATATATGTCCCCACTGAGGGGCGCGAGCCTCCCTTCGAAACACGAAGGGGATTTAGGCCATAGTCCGCCACGCTGGCTCAATGCGGGTTGGTGGACTGCTCGTCTTTCGAAAATTAATTTTCTTGGACGGGTTTCATAACGATGTTTTCCTTCAACGTTGAGCAAGTGATAATTAGAAATCCATGCATAAATCCGAAAAGACGAATTTAGTGGTACAGGCCTGTACCAGGATTTGAACCCGCAACCTTCCGATTACAAGTCTGGCTCATTACCAACTGGGCTATCACCGCTAACATATTAATCATAAGCATGTTCTTCGTGTAAAGTTCATTTTTTTGTGATATATGGAAGCTTTCATCCTGAATTGGATCTCATAGTTTAAGCCTTTTAAAGCTAAAACTATCATCAGTTACACAAACATTTAGAGAAAATCGTATGGACATGTTATTAGGAGGGAATAATGCGCATTTATGACAAGAGTACTGAATATGAAGAATGTGGAAGGATTTAAAAGAAGGGCGAGAATTAAGGAAAGATGGATGGATTATGAGAAAGACGATTTGAGTAAGCAAGAAGTCCGCCGCCGTGTGGTGATTGGTTGAGATTAACATCACCCTATTTATTTCCGTGGGTGTTGTAAGAGGCGACCAAGAAAACTCAAATGAGATCTGCCTCCTATTATCCATCCTAGGCAACGATACCTTAATTTGTCTCGAATTTAAGGTTTTGTCTTATGGTCCCATGCAGTGTGATAGGCCCTGTTAAGGGCCGTCTGTTTCGCGACCACCCTCCTACCGAAGTTCAACGCCAAACAGCTTGCTGTGTTGTGTCGGTGTGTGAGAGTATCAGTGCCTAGGTTAACACGCTCCATATCCGACCTAATCTATGACCTTGGTCAAGATTGAGGTCAAGAGTTAACCCATCTCATTAAAAAAAATAAGTAAATGCTCCAAACCTTCCAAAGAGCAATCTCCTGGTACCCGCACCGGTGATAGTGGTAACCGAAGGTAAATCTTAGCTCCATACGCAGGTTCTTCTTTATTCAGAACTGTGACTTTTACGCCAAGTGTATCGTTGGTACCTGGAGTATATCGCCTGAAAATATGAGATTGTTTTTAATATATAGTAAACATTAATAACACACACCTGTATTCTGTAGCAGATCCACTTACTTGAAGTTGTATTAACAAGTAAATCATCTAAATAGTCAGTGGTGCCAACAAAGTTCTTTTTACATTGTTTTTTAAAATAAAACTCACCTGTTAAAAGCTTCTAAAGTCATAATCAACAGAGGAGTGCAGATTAGGTCCTCACCACAGTCCCTGATCAGTTGTATTAAGAAAGAGGTATGCAAAGTGGAATCTTCCGATAACCTTGCTGCGTTCTTATTAAAAATAGGAGAATCATCTAGAAACAAATGTAGAGGATTAAAAATATATAAAAAATTGTAGAGTATTTTTGTTTCAAGACCAACTAAATTTGGCATTTTTGGTGGTGGAAAAGTTGTTTTTTTTTTGTTTTTTTTTCCAAGTAGAGTCTAAATGCACTCATCCCATTACGATGCACGGAAATATTTTTATTCCCTCAATGGGTGTATTATTTCATTATTCAATATCATAATTATTATTTTAAACATAGAGACCTTATCCTACTAATATTATAAATGCGAAAGTTTGTGAGGATGTACAATTAACATTGAGGTAGCTGATACCCTGGATTAACACATAGTCAAAATTAGGTAGCCTATGTACGGAAAGCTCGGAAGTAAGTAATGGCACAATAATTTTAATTTCTTGATGTATCTCGATTTTCTAATTACACACGTATAATTTTAATTTATTGTAGTTTGTTTATAATCTCGGAGACATGAAACTTGTCGAGAGACATTAAGAAAATAGGAGCATTGTATTTATCTATTTTATACCTGTGAACGGTTCCATTGGCTCCACATTAAAAATCATTAATATTGGTTTTGATAAATTTGCGATGGGCTGAAAAAAACAACATGATGAGATAATAAAAATTACGAAAAAAAGAAAAGCATCTCCCCAAGGTAAGAGTTTTAAATCCTGCTGTACATCTGGACGTTTAATAGAAGGAAAAGCACCCTTCGGAGGTTCTTGCCCATTCTTCTCTGGAGAAGACTGTTCCTTTGCGAATAGGCGTAGAGTCATTAGATTCAAAAAAACGAATATGTATGTATGTATTTAAATGCTTTAATATAATGTAACATTGAGTTAATGTAAGTAACACCCTGAATATTCTATGAATTAAAGCTATTTTGACTTTGAAGCGGAATGAGCTCAATTTTCTTAATTCAGCTTGGAGACTAGCGATAACTGCGCTGTAGTTGAAAACTTAAGAAAATGCTGCCTTTATTCGCATGCTGGCATTATTTAGTTTTGAGACATATTTAAGTAATATTATACACAAACACGGTCTAGGGATAAAAGCACGATTTTTTATCAATACATTTTGTTTTACTTGAAATTTGTGAAAACCTGACGGAAACGTAAACGTAACGTAATTTTTTTTCGTCGCGTTTTACCAAATTTCAAGTAAAACAAAATTTATTGTCTAGAATTGAAAGTTCAGGTTTAGCACTTGCTTGTCTGAAAATTATAGCCCTCCTTGTATCTCGAGTATGCTTTTAAAGCTTCTCAAACAGACCTCTTTTGTATGAAAAATCGTGCATGTATCCCTAGACCGTGTTGATGTGTGTATTTTTATGTTACCTTTACTTCAACGATTTGCTCGTCACAGTTATTGTTTCCAGGCTTAGCTGTTACTTTATACTCCGAATCTCCGGCTATTCGCGCTCTATTGCTTTCTGGATCTATTGTGATTTTTGCTTTGAGATCTATAATAAAAATAATATAACTATCATTCCGCCCGGAACTTCGTTCCCGTGGAAATTCGAAAAATTGTGTGGCTTATGTTACCCAAGGATATCGTAGCATTCTAATGGTGAAAGAATTTTTCAAATGGGTTCAGTAGTTTCGGAGCCTATTCAATGCAAATAATATACGAACAAACAAATAAATCTTTCCTCTTATAATATTAGTATTTATGTAGATTTGGTATGAATAAAAACGTGGTGAATACACAAAAATTCTTTAATAAGTCAGTAATAGAATTATGAATTTCAATTTAGAATTTTGAGACCCATTTCATGACCTGAATTAATTTGCAAATCTTGTTTTTAGAAAGCCTTACCAGAATCAAAAAATACTTACCAATCTTTGCATGAGGCCAAGACTTCATAGGAGGAACAGACACACAGAATAATGCTGAGAAATTAGTTGCATTTTTAGGAAGGTTCATAGCGTCAGGTACTTTGATGGTAACATGGACTTTGATAGTAGGTATACATCGGTAAAGGTAGGCTGTGCTGCTTTCATGAGCGCCTATGGACAGATCTGAAAGATTTAAAGAAATATTTGTACTTAGTTAATACGACTACTTTATAAAAATGATTAATTTGTAAGTTTACTGACTATACACTCCAAAGCGCTAACAAACTTAGTCAAACTATGCTTTATTATTATTGTGCAAAAATCATATTAAATTAGTTAATCAATGCCAATAATATTAATTGATTGATAACACTGGCAAAATATTTATAATGTCAAGTTAACAATAATTTCACAGACAGACAGACAGACAAAGAATTTATTCATTGCTTTAAAACATACACACAACATTCAAAACAGTCAGAAGTACAAATACACATTAAAGGTTATTCTAGTGTTGTGTGTGTGTCAGAATGCAACAAAAAGGCCATAGCTCAGCATAAGCTTTGTCCAAAGGACAAAACACTGGTATTCTGCTATAACCTCATTAACGTCAGTCACGAGTGCTCAGCAGCGGAGATAAACACTAAAAAAGAGTATAATATGTATAACATGTATAACAGGGGATAAATATGTGAGTTATGTGTGTAAGTATGATATTGCGTATCAATAGTAGAGTGTAGCACAAAAGTTTGTCAGGATTTAAAAACCGCCATCACCGCCATCGCGCCGATCGGATTTCAAAAAATAGCCATGTCAAATTAATGTTAATTTACAACAGTAAACGTCAAATAATCAAAATAATACAAAGTCATCAAAATATCAAAATAATAACAATATTAAATTAATTTTTATTTATAAATGTCAAAATATTCATAATATTACCACATAATTCAAGTACATTCTATGTCAAGAATCATAATTTACACTGATTTGTACATAATGTCACAATTTGGAATTTCCATGATATTAGATGGAAAGATTGAAGGAAAGAAAATAAGGGGTAAACCTAAGCGGAGCTATATAATGGTGAGGTCAAATCGTATAGAGTAGTTAAATGATTATTAGTGGAGGACAGTGTGTATGGCATATCCACCGACATAAGCGCGGCTCTCAAATTAAGGAAAAATGCTTTAAAATGTTGCTTTTTGATCATAGTTGGATTGCGTGTCGTATTAAATCAAATTGAGTAAAAGATTAAAAGATTGCTACTGACTATTTTTAAGCCATGTGGTGATCAGTCGAGAATAATACAACCCCATCTCTTTCCGTGGGTGTCGTAAGAGGCAACTAAGGAAACAAAAATGAGACCTGCCTCCTAGAAATTCATTTTAAGCAACGACACCTCAGTTTTCATTTTAATCTGTGGTGGCGTCCTATGGTCTCATGCGGTGTGGTAGGCTCTGTGAAGGGCCGTCTGGTTCGCGACCACCCTCCTACCGAAGTCCGGCGCCAAACAGCTTGCTGTGTTTCGTCGGTACCCGTGCCTTAATTGGCATTTTCTGGGTTAACTCGCTCCATCGTCGATCTCATCTATGACCTTGGTCAAGATTGGGGTCACGAGTTAACCCATCTCATAATAAAAAAAATTGTTGAAATTAATTGGTGACAGTATTATTATAATTACAACTATCACGACAAGAATCTTTGGCTGATTTATATGGGATGCTTTATAATTTTTAATGAAAGAGTTACTGTAAATAAACTATAAAATGTACAAAAAATTCTGAATACCGTTGCAGTTATTTCCATCGATGTCCATTCCTTTAGAGATAGACATTCCAAATCCTTTGGCATCTTCAGCGATAATTCTTTGTGCGTACTGGATTTTCAGTCCTTTGGGACTGCCTTTGTAGATATAAACGGCTCCAATACCGTCATTTTCCCAGGGGGCGCCAATGGCTACATCTGGAATGTTGTTTTATTGATTAGCTATAGCCTACATACAACCAGGGTCCCAATTCTGTAACTAAAGTTGTGTATCGATGGAATAGTCGCCATTTTATCCGTTCATGTGGCGAGTTCTCAATTTCGCCACCTGAACGGATAAAATGGCAACCATTCCATCGACACACAACTGAAGTTACAGAATCGGGGCCCAGACCAAATTATTACCAATATCTAGAGTAGATAGTTCTATCATTGATGCTTAAAAAGTCCTTTTCGAATGTGGAAAAAGCCGACCCTCATTTTTTGAATGAAAAATATTGTGGGATTTAACCCGCAACAGTCAGAGTAAACAGTCGCAAGTATAAATGCATCTTACAATCAGATTTTTATTATATTTATTTTTTTCGGTTCGTTCACTGATCTAACTACCTTTTATAGGCCTTCTTCCTATAAAAAAATTAAAATGTCTTTTTTTTTTGTTCTTCTGTCACGTCGAAATGCCTCGGTGGGGATGGGGAGTATAAAGGCTGATATAAAAATAACTAATTAAATAGTTCGATAGAGAATCACGGAAAGTTGATAAATAATGTTAATCACAATAGGTACCGTTGTATCCATCGCCGTCAACATCTCCTAAGGCAGCTATAGCACTTCCAAATCTGGCTCCACTTTCTCCAATCCCTGAAACGTGGCCGGTTTCTTCCATCACTAATGTATCCTGTGAAATGGAAAACAGTTTGAATACTTTACCACGTAATCGACAAGTATTGTGGCTGTTTTTTTTTAATCGGTGGTATTTTTAGCTATATTGATCCTTTGCTGTAAATTGTAATACAATAAATAATTATTAAAGATAGAGACTTGTAACTTAGAATATACGCTGTTTATTTTATTTGTATTTATTTTATTTTATTTATCAACAAAAATCCATAGAATAATAGAAATGCTTTTATCTATAATCATTGACTTATTGTCAATTACGGATTTTACTGTGTACTTACACTAAACAGATAATGACATGGTTTGGACTCTGGATAAAAAAACAAACAGAACAGAAACACCAAATAGATTCTTTCTAAGAAAAATAATTGAAAAACTGTTGTTATTAATTGTTACCAGTCGCAAGTGTGCAAAAACAAGCGTATGTGTATGTAAAGAATGTAATGTGTTTGTGTGTTCGCTAAGTTGCATTGAGAAAAAGTTGTACGGTTGTGTTGTTTTTGGTGCTCGACTTGGCGGGGGGCACTACCACACCGTTATTGAGTGTCAAAAAGGGTGTAATTAAAAAACCTTTAGGTACTGTGGAGGTTCTACCTTCACGATAACCATCTACTAAGAACGCCTCTAGTGAAAGGTTATATAATTAAAATCAATCCACTTGCTTTGTTGCGCTATTCTGTGATTTTGCGCAGATCTCTCATATAGCTTCAGTCCAGTCTAGTTGTACTCTACCAATTAAATAGGTACTAAAAGTCAATCCCTCTTTCTGTTCTCCCGGCTACCTCTCTTACTACAGTCACTACAAAGTAATTTATTTGTAAATGTACTGGCTATCTTTGTGGCATTAAATAAACTTATTATTATTTTGTTTGTGTATACTCCTTGGAATCACGGGCAATTATGTCCCGGATCTTTGGAAGGTTCGAGTGGGGCCAAAGCCAATACGTAAAGGCCCGTTAGACAATTTAATTTAGTAATGTGACACCAACCGGCAATGATCTCTGTATGCACTATAGAAATGCACCCAAAGACAGCCCCCGGTTAGTGCAGAACTATTGAAAGGAATGGAACCTACCAACCAACAAAAGTAAATAAAAAATATTACATACCTGACCTCCAGCCATAAACACAAATACGGCACCCTGGTCGTAAGGCATTTCTCCATCATTTCTCACAAAATTAGGGGCCCCAACCAATAAGTCACTTCTGCTATCCCCATTAAGGTCTGTACAACATAAAGATGCTCCAAAGTATGACCCTAGTTGTGACCCTCTGACTTTAGCACGAATGTTGAGAGGGTCAAGCTCTCGAATGGCTGGTTCAAAAATTAATACCTTGAAAGAGAAAAGAATTTTGTGAGGGTTTTAACGCCTTGAATATTATGTAAATTAACACCTAAGGCTTTTATTCTATTTTATTAGGGCGGTCAAAACAAGACCCTTTTACTTAACTTTTTTACGAACTCTAATTTTGTCTTCAATAAAATCTTTTTATCATAAAAGTTTATCTTAAATTTTTTTTATTATTTAGATTTTTTAAAAGTATTTCTTTTGCATGAATAACTTGTGGTCTAATAAATAAAATCTTTGTATTGTTCTTACAAAAACAAAATACGTAGATGATATTTTACTTTCTTCCACGCTGGACTGGGAGCGAAAGAAAAACTTAGAATGTGCCAGCTGCCAACAGGTATACTGCAAAAGCCAGTAAGCGGGATGCGAGGGTTTTGCTGTATCGGGGGCGAAAGGCTGTGAATCTCCCACCACTATATTCATGTTTCATCTAATAACCCTCAAAATGTATGTCAAACGATGCATCAAGTGATTCTGAACCACCGATGCTCTGCCTACCCCATATGGGATTACTGGCGTAAGCGTATGTATGTTCTTCTTGAAATTTTTGCATGAATGACTCGTGCTATATCTATTAGAATCTTTGTATTTTTCGTACAAAAGCATAATACGTAGATGATATCTTACCTGTCCATATCCCATTTTTGCTCGGGGAGCTCCAGCAACGTACAGGGTAGACCCATTTTGTTCGAATATTCCAGATTCGACGCTGTATCCTAAAACATTTTGAAGGTATTTAGTTTTAATATTACCTTAAATTTGGGAAATTCTAATAATATCAGTGTTGATACTAATAACATCAGAAAATACGTATGACCAAAAAGTGTACTCACAAATCCAGTATTTATTTGAGGTCTTGAAAGAATCAATTTTCCAAATCTACGTAAGAAAAATAGTAAAAAAAAAATTTTAAACTTTCGCGACTTGAACACATTTTTAAAACTTCGATAAAACCTTGGGACTATATATGTTTTAACATTGCCAATTAGCCATTGCTTTAATACCTATAATAAATACTCTATTTCTGCCGATGAAAAGTAAACAAAGACTACAAGATGATGTATCATCTTTTAAGCATTTTATTGTTATAATGAGTATAAGGCTACTGAATAAAGTCGCTGAACGGATTCATTTTATTTACATGTTCGCGGAGTGAATTTAAAAATACAACATTACAAGTTATACTGTAGCTACACTGTCGCATTAGGTTTAAAACCTGTTAAGATAGTTGTAAGAATGATAATAAAAAAATAATAAAAAAAGGCAAGATAAACAGGTTACCTACCAAAATAGTCGTCAGGACCCAATTCTTTGGTGTAGTAGGGGTTGGAGATCGGTTGTTTGGCGAAGATGACACTGTCTGCATCTTGGTTAAACTTGTAGTCAATGATGCCACCTGTATGAAGAGAAAAGTGGGCATGTGAGACTTCGTCACAAGAAAGAGAGAAAAGTCTTGCTCAATAACGAGACAATACTTCCTCGACTTCTTCTCAAGCGTTCTTCATTAGTCACGTTGACAACTCAAAATTAAGTTTAGACTACATTCAGTTGGCAGTGGTGCCGCCAGTCAAAGCAGCCTTCATCTTTCAATAGATAGATAGATAGATAGATAGATAGATAGATAGATAGATAGATAGATAGATAGATAGATAGATAAAACCTTTATTTAACTGACACATTACACACAATTACAAAAACTAAAAAAAATAAAAAATAAAAATAAAGTATAAACATTTGTATCTTAACGATTAATTAAAATTAATGTGTTTGGAAGAGTATAGTGTGTGTTTGAGAGTGAGTAGGAATGTGTGTGTGTGTGAGAGAGTGTGTGTATGTGTATGTGTGAGTGGTTGGTGTTGCGTGTATCATGTCAGTGAAAATGGCGCTGGCTCAGCATTTGTTGTGGTAAGAAACCACAACGCTCAATGTAGGCACCTGTAGCTCGAGCACGATGGCAACAAACTCACGCAGCGCGCCACTCGGTTGACGGTGAAATTTACCCTTCGTCCATTCATTTTTTATCGCATTGATTAACAAAATATGAAAATACCGTAGTTGAGATGACAAAAAGTTAAATTAAAATCGGCCAAGAAATACGGCCGATATACGCATTTAAAACTATTAATTACACACCGATTAGACAGAGAGATCCGACATGGAATGTGACGTCACATGTCACTACGTACATATAAACTCCGTGATAAATTCCGAAAGAGATATAAATAAATCTTCGATGGCTATTTTTTAATTTCATAGTTACTCGAAAAATAGTTTTACTAAACTGTTTATTACATGAATGAGGATTTATTTTAAAAAAAATCATGCGCGAGGGCCCTGCGCAAAGGCTTGCTCTCCCTCCAGGCATAACTTTTAATTCAATGATTTCAAAGATAGCAAATGATAATTTTGATTGTAAAACTACTGTATTAATTATGTTTGGAAACTCTCGAAACATCTCCCGTGCAGACTTAAGTAAGGGCTTGTGCACTTTGCTAGACATTAAAAATAAAACTAATTGTAAGTTCGTTTTTTGTGCCTTCCCTTATTTCAGTAACTGGACGCAAGCACATAACAAATTAATTTTTAAAATCAACACATATGTGCATAGTATTCTATGTAGTCATAGTGACGCTGACGCTATTATGTATTTCGATACAAATAAATTTATTAATAATATTATTCTGACGAAAAGTACTATGTACTTAAGAAAAAAATGTAAACGACATTTAGCTACAACTGTAGCCTATTGCATACATAATTTTAAGACAAATGCTATTAATAATAGCAATATTTATATACAACAAAATTCTTTAAACTAAGTAGTGAGACAATAGGAAATCCCTCTCCAAAAAAAGGACAAGGATTTCCTAGCAACTCCAATATGACTAAGGATGTTCCGTCTGTGAAAAATAATAATTGTATAAACTTGGTGCATCAAAATTTAGAAGGAATGGAACACAAAGAATTATTGGTTGAGCTATTTATTAACTGTTATAAAGTTGATATTTTATGTATTACCGAGCACTGGTTGCGTAGTCATCAGTTAATATTTGGCTTCAATAATCACCAAGTTGCTAGTGCATTCAGCAGAAGTAAAGCCATACGAGGAGGTTCCGCTATATTTGCTCGTAACAATTTAAAGTTTAAAGAACGTAATGACATAATAAGCTTGTCTGTTGAGCGCACTACTGAATTAGCCTGTATAGAGCTTGAGCAGCTTATTGTATTATGCGTATACAGACCGCCCAAATCATCATATGAATCCTTTGAAAAAATCATGGAGGAAGCACTATTCAAAATTAGTAATAATAATAAAAACATTGTAGTTTGTGGAGACTTTAACGTCGACTTATTGGAAAATAGTTCTCTTAGTAAAAGAATCATATCCTTGTTTAAGTGTTATAATTTGCGCAATCTATTTCTAGAGCCTACACGAATTACCGCAACTTCCAAAACGTGTCTTGATAACATATATACAAATTTTGATCCCTCGGAAAAATCTGTTATCCACAAGTTACCATCGGATCACTCGGGCCAACTAGTTTCCTTTGATGCGCTTCGTGGAAAGGCTGTAGAAAGAGGTATCAAATATGTGCCTATTAGTGACATAAGGCTTGAGAATTACAGAAGTAATATGATCACCAAACTACCAGATCTAAGATTTGAGAGTGATGATCCTAACAAACTTTATAACTCTGTACTCAGTTTATCTAAGCAAGAATATGACATTGTGTTTAAATCCAAGACGCTAAAAATTAATGACTCCTTGAAGTTTAGTGATTGGGCGACAGTGGGAATTCACAAAAGCAGGGAAAGGCTATATGATCTCTATGGTGAGAAAGCATATAACCATTCTGAAACTTTTGTTGAGTATGTTAGAGCTTATTCCAAAACATTTAAACGTGTATGTAAAGCGGCGAAGGCTATGTTTGTTAGAAACAAAATTAAAAATAGTAGTAATATCGTTAAGACTTCTTGGAAAATTATTAATAGTGAGACGGGAAGGGTTAAGGCTCGCAAGTTTGATTTTAAGCTCAATATTAATGACAAAATCCTAACTTCCGATGTAGCTATTGCTACAGAGTTTGAAAGGTTTTTCACTGACATTCCAGTCTCCACTACTCAATCACTTGGCTCATCTCCCGCTCTCGCTGAATCGCTACTCAAGCAAAATGTAGACGAAAGTAAGGTTCATTTCAGTTTTTCACACATAAGAATTGTTGACATTCTTAAAACTTTTAAAATGTTAAACATGAAAAAGACTGCGGACCTTGATGGTCTTTCAGTAAAAGTAATAAATTGTATAATAGATTGTATTGCTCCACATTTAGTGTTTATTTTCAATAGTTGTGTCGATGGTGGTGTGTTTCCTGATTTGATGAAACATAGTAAAGTAATTCCTCTGTTTAAAGCTGGTAGTACATCTGACCCCACCAACTTTAGACCTATTTCAATACTACCAGTACTTAGCAAAATTTTTGAAAAAATTATCCTTAGTCAAATAACTACTCACTTCTATGCTAATAAACTTATGAATATTAATCAATTTGGATTCACACGGGGTCGTTCAACAACCGATGCCGGTGTTGAACTTATTCGTCACATTTTTGAGGCCTGGGAGGATTCACATGATGCTCTTGGAGTCTTCTGTGATTTGTCCAAGGCTTTTGACTGTGTTCACTATGAGACTCTAATCAGAAAATTACATCACTATGGCATAAGAGGAAATGCACTTAGGCTTCTGGAATCTTATTTTTGTAATAGGATCCAGAAGGTTGAGGTTAACGGCACTAGATCACCTGGGTCCACAGTCTGTATGGGCGTCCCGCAGGGTTCAATTTTAGGACCATTCTTGTTTCTCCTGTACATTAATGATTTGCCTTTTCTTGTTAAAGAGGCCCATGAGATCGTATTATTTGCAGATGACACATCACTTTTATTTAAAGTGAAAAGATATGACACTAATTATGACGACGTGAATATTGCGATCTCAAAGGTAGTTGAATGGTTCACTGCAAATAACCTACTCTTGAACGAGAAAAAAACCAAATGTGTTAAATTTACCTTGCCTAACGTTAAACAGTTTAATACCAATGTACAGGTTAAAAATGAAAAACTGGAAGTTGTAGAATCTACTGTATTCTTAGGTATCACTATTGACGCAAAGCTTCAATGGGGTCCTCATATTGATAAGTTAGCGAACAGACTCAGTTCAGCAGCTTACGCGGTTAAAAAAATCCGTCAATTATCGGACGTAGAAACCGCGAGAACCGTATATTTCAGTTACTTCCACAGCCTAATGTCATATGGCATTTTGCTGTGGGGTAATGCTGCCGACATTAATAAGATATTTGTCCTGCAGAAAAGGGCTGTTCGCGCGATTTATCAATTGAGACCTAGAATATCTCTTAGAAATAGATTTAAGGAAATAGATATTTTGACATTTGCGTCCCAGTATATATTTAATAATCTTTTGTATGTAAAGAAAAATGAACAATTGTTTAAGAAAAACTGTGATAGGCACAATGTAAACACTAGAAGCAAACATAACTTGGATATACTAGACAGCCGTCTCTACAAAGTAACAAACTCTTTTATGGGTCAATGTATACGCTTCTACAATAAGATTCCCATGTGTATTCAAAACCTACCTTTAGAAAAATTTAAGACGATAATTAAACAAAAACTTTGTAAAAAGGGCTATTATAGAATTTCGGATTATCTGTTAGACAAGCAACCATGGGAATAAATTGCTCAGCTCCAGAGTTATTCAGATATTAAGTCAATTAAAATTAAAAGTAAGAAAATTTATATGATTGACTTAAAAAGAGCGACCCTCGGAGTTTCTTGCCTATTCTTCTCCTGAGGAAGACTGCACCTTTGCGAATAGGCGCAAAGCCAAAAGTGCTAATGTAATTCATAATATTGACGTGTTCAAGTATCATTTTATATGTTCAATGAAATAAACACTTTTGACTTTGACTTTGACTTTGACTCTGGCGTTGTCAATGTTGACATTTTGGCATAGGACCGCGCCCAACATACTCAAAGACCGCGGCGCATTACGCGCGCTGTCACCATCGTATTTGACCTCCTGAACATATTATTAAAGGGCCGCATTGTCATTCAACCGCCACTAAGACGCCATAATTTAATAAGCATTATTTAGTATGTAGCATTATTTAATAAGCATTTGGACTACTTAGTTAAGTATTGATGGCCCAGTTGGTGATGAGCCGGACTTGTAATCCGAAGGTCGCGGGTTCAAATCCTGGTGCGGGCCTGTACCACTAAATTCGTTTTTTTCGGATTTATGTACGGATTTCTAATTATCACTTGCTCAACGGTGAAGGAAAACATCGTGATGAAACCCGTCCGTCCAAGAAAATTGATTTTCGAAAGACGAGCGGTCCACCAACCCGCATTGGGCCAGCGTGGTAGACTATGGCCTAAATCCCCTTCGTGTTTCTATGGGAGTATATGGACGTATATGGGCTGGTAAGAGTAAGAGAAATGTGGATAATTATACATTTTTGTATTAAGGCTTAAGTTTTTATGAATTAAAATATCTTATCTTATCTCATCTTATTGACTAGAGAAACAGACACCCTGTTCAATTGTTGCGAGCCTTGCCAGGTTTTTTGAGCCACTTTCTTCATCAGAGAGATATAATAAAATGCATAAGTAAAGAATAACTTTCGGTCTAAAGCTTTGTTGAGTAGACTAAGGATCAAAAGTCCTTTTAAACTGTTCCAATATCACAAAAGTTTCAAAAAATATACTTATGACCCCTTCAAATAAAAATTTTGACGTTTAAATCTGGATTAATTGGATTAATTGCGATTTATTCTTTCTTTAATAAAATTTTGTTACACACAGCGCCATCTATTGGATTTGCACCGTACTAATACTCTAACTTGGTTTGTAATACATATTTAGTTCACGGTGCAACCAATAGATGGCTTGTATAAAGAACGCTGTAAACGAACATAGTTAATAAAGCGCACTGTAAACGCGTTTATAACGGCTTTTTGTACCGGGGGCTCTCGTCCTCTTTTGCTGCCAACCACCCAGCAATAAACACTCTAAATTTGATCCATCATTTTCATTTCCCAGGTCCGCCAAATTTAAAACAGAGGAAGCAAAAGATATGTATTTGGATCATGCGAGGAGGCAAGCTGTTGTCTATGGCTACCCCAACGGGACAAATGCGTGAGTTTATGTGGGTGTACTGAGTATGTATGTAAACTTAGAAACTCAATCTTCATGTCATACCAGTCCACTGCAAGAGACCCGGCGCTCCAATAATGATGCTGTCCCTTTCTGTCACCTTCAGAGACATCCCAGCTTGGCCATACGCGTAGTAGTTCAAGTGAGATCCATATTCACCATATTCTTTCCTAGCACCGTCGGTTCTGTAGGCTAGGCGAGCTGTGGAAGATAAGAAAAATATTTATCATTTCTAAAATAAAGAGATAAATCTTGATATTAAATAACTAATCCTCAAAAGATTTCCATGGTGTCAAGTTTTTGCTTTTGTTTAGTATCTAATCATTAATGTTTACTATAAAGTTCTTCGTTTAGTTTTGATTATTATTATTACAAAATTTTCAGTTTCCACGCTAGAATAGTTCCTGAAATAATTTTCCACGTTATAAAAGACGTATGAGTCACCGACTTCAATCCCAAGTTCGCACAAAGTAGATTACTAGTATTTTTTGCAGACTACAATGCCTATTAGCAGATAACCATAAAGAAAATGTCATTCATTTATTTAGATAATGTTCTGGTTTGTATTATTTTTTTGTTTTTGTCGATTTTTTTTAAAGCGCTGAAACATTTTCGATCAAATTTATATGGGACCACCTCTGGAGTATACTCTTTTGAACAAAAAATATTTTTTTTAAATCGGTCCATAATTGGCGGAGAAATCGGTGAACAATGAATATACATACAGTCGAGCATAGAAACTCCTCGTTTTTTGAAGTTGTTTAAGAAAGAATTAAAACCTGCCAGCTGTAGAGTCTTCTTAAAAACTTTGTAGAGTAGAGGCGGTACTCTAAGTGGAACGCAATGGAAACAAATTGCCATAATTATTAAGGACGCATCTCCAAATTCAATCGCAAAACAAATGAAAACTTTTCTTTATACAAATAGGGTCAATTTTCCTTGTCTTGATTTGGAAGTTTGCGTATGCTCGGGTCTTCTTCTTATCGTGTAGGTATAGTCAAGTATGTGGCGAACTTGGCTAACCCTGGTGTCAGAGTTTTCAAACCGCACAATGGCCACTGACTTTGTTTTAACGACTGTAGTCAATCGACAACGGTCCCGTTAGCTTAACGTGCTCTCCGAAGCACGGAAACGCTCGTGATAAATTACCAGTTTGATCACCCATCAGGTTCCCTGCCTCTGAGTACGTTGTTTAATCTCACTGATCGGTTGAGATCAGCGATGCTCGGGTAGCAGGAGAGGAAGAATACTGTTCCACGTAAAAACGCATGAATTACCGAGTTCAATCCCAACAACGCCTATTACCAAATAATCACAAGCCAACCACACTTACATTTTTTTAGATGATGTTTTGGTATGTAAATTTTTGTTTTAGTTGAGTTTTTTTACAAAGGGCTGAATCAATTTCGATAAAATTTACATTGTTGTCCCGGAAGAACAAACTCTTTCGAACAAGAAAAAAGAAATACCGTTAAAAATACGCTTGAAAAAACCTGTCTAACTCCCACTTTCGCAAACAATTCCTTATTAAGGCGACTACAGCACCCGATAAAGGCAGCACACATAGGAATAGTGCTATCTCAATCTCTCAACAGGCCGGCAGTGCGAACAGTGTCGATACACGAAGTTTACGGACTATAAAAGCGTGCATGCGTAAAAACATGTTCGAAAGTTAGAAAAATGAGATTTATGGAAAGGTAACAGCTTAAATCGAAAAATGCGTTATCTACTTATCGAGAGTGTTCAATCACGAACATTTTGATTGCAAATTCAAGTTCCAGTGTGCATTTTACTATCGTTTTTTACAGCTTAAAAGATACACAATATTGGGTATTTAGAGGTGAGTTTGTGAGCTTTTTCTTCGAACCAAAAGTGCTGAATCATGTTTTCAGCAAACTACTTGTCTAGTATAACTACTTGTCTAGTATAAACTAGTTTGCTGAAAAATACTACGGTAATAATCAGGACATAAGTCTTTTTTTTAGTTTTTTTTTCTTCGATTTAATGCAGTGCGTCATGCTTATCTACGCATCATAAAATCGTTATTTAGGTTCTGTAGTCGCCTTAAAAACAAAACTTATCAAAACATTGGAAACAAGCACGTATAAGATATTATGTATATGTTACTGTGTCCGGAAATATCTCTTATCATTATCACTAATGACCGGAGTCTGTTATTGGCACCGAGAATATTTAAACTTTACTAATTGGTATCATGGTCAAATTTCACTGTTTTCGTAACATTGTAATTGGCGTCAACAGTGTAGGAAAAAGCGCCCGTAGCCCAGTGGCAATCATTGTTCGGAATTGACCAGTACGGTTAAGCAAGTTACACTAGTGCAAAGAATCTGATAGAGTGATCATTTGACCCCAGCGGCGGTTCCTCTCGAGCGTTTTTGTGATAGATGAATTATAATAAATAAATAATAATAATAATAAACACTACACACTCAAAGGCCCACACTAAGGTTTTCCCTTGTGTCGTGGGTCCCTCGGAACACACATAAAGACAAACACAAACATCCATGACCCGAGAACAAACATCTGCTTTTCACACAAATGTTTGCCCCGACTGGGGATCGAACCCAGGACCCGCCGATCAAGAGGCAGCGTCACTACCACTCGACCAAACCGGCCGTCAATTTATTATTATTGTCGATTTACTTTAATCGTTTAACTAAGTCAAAGGCCATTTGGTGGTTTGAAAACTCTGATATCAGGGTTTCTTATCATCATCATCATCATATCAGCCCATTGCAGTTCACTGCTGAACATAGGCCTTCCCAAGGTGCGCCACTTTGCACGATCCTCCGCTTTTTGCATCCAGCCACTTCCCGCTATCTTCTTTAGGTTATCTGACTATTTGGCTGGGGGGCGTCCTACACTACGTTTGCCAAGACGTGGTCTCCATTCGAGAACCTGTCTACTCCAGCGCTCGTCGGTTCTGCGACAGACATGGCCAGCCCACTGCCACTTCAGCTTGCTAAACTTTTGGATAATATCCATCACTCCGGTTTTCTGTCGGATGACCTCGTTTCGGATTCTATCCCTTAGCGAGATCCCGAGCATGGAGCGTTCCATAGTTCGCTGAGCATACCTAACTCATCATACCTAAACGATAATGAAGGAAAGATCAGCTGTTTGTTGATTAGAAAGTACACTTGCTATCTAGCACAGATAGTACAAGCCTTGCTTAGTTTGGGTTTAGTGGGCTGTGCAAATTGTCCAAGATTACAAATTACTAGCTTTAAGCCTAGGGATTTGTTTCCAAAAGAAATTGGGAAAAGTATGTAGCCTTTGTTTCTTATGATCTAATCAACGAAAACCGAAAACTGCCAAGTAGGGGAAATTATTCGTGTATAAGCGATTTTTGGCATAGTTGTAGATAATGGTGTCTGAAGCAACATACTGAAAGTACTGATGGATGGGGGTGGAGCTATCGAGAAGGGGGTGGTTCAAAGGCCCATTTTTAAGTTTTTCTTAAACAACTTGTTAATGGTGGCCCATAGCAACAAACATTCTTTTACTCAAGTAATCTACATAAAATTCTCTACAAAAAGGTTCTGCACACTTTTCACACTGGGATCAATGTTTCTGCACACTGGGATCAATGTTTACTGAAATATGAAGGAAAGAAGAATTTCCTGGAAATTGCAGTTTTTCCAGGATATCTCGGCAACCCCATTTGGGAGGTGTATGAACTTTCCTAAAAAAATGTACATAACCTACTTGAAGAAAATTTTATTTAGATTACTTGAGTAAAATTTTTTTTTTGCTATGGGCCAGCACCGTTTAAGAAAGACTGAAAAAAGGGACCTTTAAACCGCCCCCTACAAGTTAGCTCCACCCCCATCCATCAGTTCTTTCAGTATGTTGCTTCAGACACCATTCCCTACAACTATGCCAAAAATCGCTTATACACGAATTATTTCCCCTATTTTTCCTTCGTTAAATGGGCTAGGATTCTAATGGTAAAATAATTTTTGAAATCGGTCTAATAGTCTTTGAGTTTATTTGTTACAAACATACAAATGTTTCCTCTTTATAACACTGGAGCAGATTTATTTATGTTTCATTGAATTCAATATAAATTTTGAGTGAATACATTTACCTTGAGCCATTTAGTGGTCAACTCGTTGTTTTTTATGAATGGGTTCGCATTCATAAAAACAACAACGAGTTGCACTCCGGGAGTGCCGGCAGAAGTAAAATCTTGAACATATGTTTATTTCTCTTTGCGGTCTACTCTCCCTCCATTTTACGAATTTTCGATCAGGTCACGAGACCTGACATGAGTTTAAATTTTTTTACCCATACTTCAAAGTGCACAACGCCGCTAAAGAAGTTTTCACTTTAAGAATAAAATTAATTTTCCTTTTACTCACATTGGTCTTTCAAGGGAGTCAGCGTCATTCCTCGTCTCCTGGTCTCCACGTAGCATGCTCCGTTGGCCAGCAAATGCTTATCCTTATAAGGATCTGCCCATCTTGGTGCACAAACTAAGAATTTTCCTTCTGGGAAGGTAGCTATTGAGGCCCCAAACCACATATCGTTTCTGAAGAAATCCTTTACTGTTATTATTCGGCGGATTGATTTGTCGTGGTCTGTGAATTGAGATGAATAAAATATGAGTGATTTTAAAGAACAGAAAAGAGCAGTTATATTTAGAAAACTTAATGTCTTAAGAAATAGAAATAGAAAAAAAAACTTTATTTTATAGGACATTCAGGATGCCACATAAAACAAGTCAAGATTACATGAAATACATACAAACATAGATTAAATAATTTAAAAACATACATATAAGCATTCGTTATTCTGACCCTACTAACTCTACGCCTATTCGAAAAGGTACAGTCTTCCCCAGAGAATAATAGGCAAGGAACTCTGAGGGTGCTCTTTTTAATCGCATTACAAATATTCTTATTTTCTAATTTTAACTAAATCTGAAATAGATAGATAGATAAGACATTTATTTCCATCACAGTACACACTTACAAAGATTTAGAACAGAAAGAGACACAGAAACACAAAAGCAACGATAGAGTTTTACAATAGATACAACAAACAAGGAAATAAGGAACAAATCAACAATAAATAGCAAAGAAAGTAGATAAGATAAGCACAGAGACATAGAGCGTAATAACATAAAGAAAGAACACACATAATAACAATAATTAAAACAAAAAAAAAACAAAGCAAAAAAAAAAACAAAGCAAAGTAAGTGTGCGCTGCAGGAAACGAGGTTGCAGCTCAGTATAAAGTTTTACCGTAGGTGGCAAAACACTGATTTTCAGCTGCCGCCTACGAGGTAGTACGGGGCGCGAGTGCAGCAATACGATTGCAAACCAGAAGTGTGAATGTGTATGAGAGTGATGTATGATAGTTTGTAGGTGTGAGAGTGTAAAATATAATAATGATCATAAAAATATATAAACTGAATAAATAAATGAAACCACAGCAAACAAAAAAGGAATATCAAATTTCTGCCATACATTTCCGTCATCTAGACAACGAAGCGCTTAGTAACCCCTACTTCTTGCTTTTTAAGTAAGTGTAAATAACTCTAGAGCAGTTCATTCCCATGGCTGCTTATCTGATAGATAATCACAAATTTTGTAATAGCCCTTTTTGTTTAATTACTGTCTTAAATTTTATAATAATGTAGGCCCAGTTAATTCTCTCCTTTCTTAGCCTTGTTCAAAACAGGCAAAACTATTATATGAATTATTTCCTTTAGAATAAGAGAGCTATATGTATATACCCCTTTTCTGTGAACTTATATGTCATAAGGTATCATAGGACTAACATGTGCGTACTTATAGTATAAAAATCCTTAAATACTTAAATAAAATAAAAATTTAAACTAAGTAGCGAAACTTTAGTGGCTGAGTTTATTTACGAAACTGTACAACTTTCCCAGAGGAATCCCCATATAAAGGCAAGTCAGCTCACCACAGCAGTATGCTGAGCTGGCAACCCTTTATAATACATTTTAGAAAATGTAACTAAGTAATAAGAAAATTGTTTTGAAGAAATAAAATGAAGTAAGCACTATACCCATCTATTGCTAAATGGTTAAATGGGCAAAAAATATGCTGTTCAAGAAATTGATTTATTCAAACAAATCGTACCCAAAGAGATTTTATATAATTGGAAATATACCTTTAGATAGGTAAAACAAACGTTAGCTTTTATGCTTACCGAATGGGCTTTTTTATAATTCGAACGGCACGGCACTTTGAAATTTGAATTACCATTTCCCCTGATGTTCTCAGCTTCTAGTATTACTTCTTCTTAGCAAATCGATGGCAAGTAGTTGTTATAATGTTGTGGCCCAGAACGTAGCCACTTGGACGGCGGATGGAGTAGCGTCCATTAGATCTTTTTGAGTGCAGGTGGTAGGGCACGCACTGAATGATGTTAGGTGGATTTAGTATTACTATTACATAGGAGGCAATGGTAATACAATTTTTGTGCCATTTTCGAATTATAAAAAGGCCCAATCACTCCTGTTTTGAACTAGGGATTATGTTTATAGTCGTTAGATTTTTTATTTATTATAAGGCAATAAAGGTCAAAAATGAGGTTGACGATGGAGCGAGTTAACTCAGAAAATGCAGAATAATAAAACGCACATAACCCTATCGTCAAATTGACAACACTGCCAACCTACAGAAAGAATTAAGGGGAATTCCCTAGCTAAAACTTTCCAATTTCTCCCAACTGAGTTGCCACGATTAAAATCGGGTTACAACCTGTCATAATAATTTTGAAAATGGGTGAAATCTGTGTGTCTATCTGTGGCATTGTAGTTTCTAAATGCATACGATTTTTTTTGTTTGAAAGCTGTCGTAATCAGTATGGCTCTTAGCTATATTTTTTATAGAAATTGATTCAGTTCTTTAAAAGTTGTAAGCAATCGAATGCTGGGGGTGACACAATTTTTTTTTTTAAATTTAGAGTTGCTAATTTCAATAATTAATGTCAAACGTACGTTACATATCATTCTCTTGACATCTTTTCAGACAAAATATATTGTTTGTCATGGTTTCCGACACAGAAAATCGGAATTTGAAAAATCCCCGAAAAATCGTATGCAACTTTGGCAGTCTTTTTTGACATTTGTCACTTACGTGTCCGATTTTTTATTTTATTTTATAAAAACATCTTGTGATAAAAAAACACTTGAATGCAACCACTAAAATTCAACGTCAAAAGTGAGAATGCGAGTGATGAATTTACTGATTAATTGGTGATATAAATATTAGAAATCATAATAAAAAAGACCAACCTGTATCGTCAATTCCCATAGGATAGCAAGTGACATTGGCACTATCCAAGGAAGACAATTCACAAGAGAAGACCAATCCCGGAGACATGGCTTCTTTGATTCGACTGGTCGCTTTAGGAGCACCTACTAAGAGACTGGAAGAAAAGAGGAAATAACAGGTTACTTATTTTGACGATCGATTAGGTCACTTCACGCTTTACTAGGCCCCGATTCTGTAACTTCAGTTGTGTGTCGATAGAATGGAGGCCATTTTATCTGTTCAGGAGGCGAAATTGAGAACTATTTAATTTTCATTTACTTGCTGACAGCCACCCCGACCAGCAGCGCCACCGCCAACCGAAAGTAAAGTTGCAAACTACCTAGCAACTGAAAAGTCAGTTGGCGGTGGTGCCACCAGTCAAAGTAGCCGTCATTAGATGTACGGAATTTGGATAGTTCTCAGTTGCGCCACCTGAACGGATTAAATGGCAACCATCGTCGCACAACTGAATTTACAGAATCGGGGCCCTGGTAGTGAAAAAAAACATAGAATGTACCAGCTCCAATTCGCAACCAGGGAAAATATTTGTGTAAAAAGCAGATGTCATGGGTACTTGTGGCTGTCTTTGGGTTCACAAGCACTCTTTGTGCTTGTGAATCCCTGGATGTTTTGTCAAAAGGTAAAATTATATGCTGAGCTTCGACCCTTTTGCAACACTGTGGCACATATTCACAATGTTTTATGAGTAGTTTTTTTTTAAACTTCATTGTTATTGTTATTTTTTCTTCTGTAAAAGAATAAAAATAAACGTATTATCTATCTAACTATCTATCTTATCACGACACGACATTTTAGCCGTGTGGTGATCGGTTAAGAATAACACCACCCCATTTCTTTCCATAGGTGTCTTAAGAGGCGACTCAGGAACAACAAATGAGACCTGCTTCCTATTAATCCACCCCAGGTAACGACACCTCAATTTGTCCTGAATCTGAGGTGTCGTCCTATAGTCTCATGCGGTGTGGTAGGCTTTGTGAAGGGCCGTCTGGTTCGCGAACATCCTCCTAACGAAGTCCGACGCCAAACAGCTTGCTGTGTTCCGTCGGTGCGTAGGGGTACCAGTGCCTTATAGGCATTTTCTAGGTTAACTCACTCCATATCGTTGACCTCATCTATGACCTTGGTCAAGATAGAGGTCAAGAGTTAACCCATCTTATAATAATAATAAAAATACATGGTAAAACCCTGGTTAGAGCCTTTAAGACTATTTTTTTATAACGAATGGGTTCGCTCTTGATCACAATCTAGCCTAGGGGCGAAGATGTGGTCGAGGATGTAGCAAGCTCACCCAGAAGATGCCTATTCACTCGAACTTTAAAGAAATTCGGGTTATATCCGGAGTATGGAGTTTTTTAATTTTACTTTAGAAGCAGTTTTATTTGAACTCAACTTACCTAGAATAATTTAAAACCACTGAGTATCCAAAATAACTGGAAGGGGAGTCCGGGTAAAATGTAATTTTACTTTTTTGATGAAAAATGTCACTTGAACTGCAAATTTCAGCAAATATAATGCTGAGCACTAGAACAATATACACTCGAGGATACATCTTTGGAAATGAATTATTTTTGTCCACACTATATTAGTTATTTTGACTAAAAATAAAGTTTCTTTTATTTTATTGTAGAGACAATCAGAGTACTTTGGTTTTCCTTCTATTGTTCCTTTATCTTAAATATTTGTTAAATAATTTATTTGTTCTTCATCTTTTATTTATAAAAACATTAATTTTGTAATTTAATGGCATTGAATATTTATGTGTATTATTTATTTTTATCACATTTTTTTATTATGTTTGTAGTTTTCAACTGAAAAAAGTCGACCTCGCAGATATTTTTGTGAGTAAATAAATTAAGGCATCATAAAAAAAACACTGAAATGTAACACTTCGGTATGTAATTTATCACTAACACTTAAAACTTTCATATCACTAACACTTAAAACTTTCTATTTATTTAACCAAATATTAACAAAAAGCTTATGTTATATTAAAATATGGCACCAAAACAATAACCACTGCAAGTACAAGATGTTTATGTTATGCTTTTCAATCCGACACTGACCATATTATCAGAATAAAATGTAATAGTAATGATAAACAGACAAAATGACTCATTAAAGTTTTGCACTTCTAATGCACTTATGATAACTATTATCTCATAGCAATAAAGTCGAAATTTGCTAATTTCGCGTGCATTTGTGACGTACGTAATTTGAATGAGTTAACAAAAGATAATTAGCCAGTAGTTATAATAGTAAGCAAAATGTATGTGCTTAGTTCATCAAATATAGGCAAATAATTCATCATTTATCCTCATAATTAGCTTAAATGCCCATTAAAGCACAAAAGCCTTAATTGTCACATTATTGACATCCGGTTTGATCGAACGGTAGCGGCGCTGCTTCTTGATCGACGGGTCCTGGGTTCGATTCCCAGCCGGGGCAAATATTTGTGTAAAAAGCAGATGTTTGTTCTCAGGTTATGGGTGTTTGTGTTTGTTGTTTTGTATGTTCCGAGGGACCCACGACACAACGACTTAATGTAGGCTTTTGAGTGTGTAACTTTTATTTATTTATTTATAATTTATGTAACGAAATACTATCATTTATTTTATATTACAATCGTAACATCGTCAAAGGTCAACATTATTAATGAGGTTATAAAAAAAAAAAAAAATGTCAATTTAAAAAATCTCCCCGAGTCATCCCCGCTGCAAAAGTACCCATCACACTTGCGGCGTTTCCGCGTTGGATAGCGATGGATAACCTTTGCAGCAGGAACGACCCGGAGCGAGGATCACTGCCTTTTTCCCGCAATCGACGGCCGATTTCCCGGATTTTTATGTAACTCATTATTTTATAATATTAAACTAGACGGAGTGAAAAATAATAACTGTAGTATCACCCCCAACATTTGATTTTTTATAAGGCTCAGGTTTTCGCCTTTGAGTGCCTTAGAGTGTGTAGCGTTTATTTATTTATTTATTCTGTGGCCACTTTAAAGAGCCACATTTGAAATCAAATTGAATAATTTTTAATGATAAAGTTAAATCTATGATACAATGACCAAATTAACAATAAAAGTAAGAACTAGATTAACTAAAGCAAAATGAGTCAAGCTCAGCATTATGCTATAGGTACATAATTTTCCAACGTATGAGTCAACGACTTCAGTCCCAACAACAGTTCGCACAAAGTAGATTACTAGTATTTTTTGCAGACTACAATGCCTATTAGCAGATACCCACAAACGAACTTACGCCCGCCAGAAAATCATTAGCGGTCGTAAAAGAGATTTTAATTTAGAACATGTGTCATTCATAGAAATCGAACGCAAAGTGTATGAATACTGGCTGGTACGCGTTGGCTGCACGGCGGCGAAAAAAAAACGCGCGAATTAAGTCTCTGTTCTTATAATTTATTTTTTTATAGAAAGAGGATGAAAAGTAGAGTATAATATGACTCAAGAGCAAATTATTTTTACCTCGGACGATGTACTTTGAATCCCTCGCTGCGCTCAGGATTCTACGTTAGAATCTTTCGCTTCGCTCGTGGTTCATAGTAGCACCCTCGCCGTAAAAATACTTCTTTGCTCCCTTGTCATACAATCTACTATTTTAAATCGGTCCTATAGTTTTAGAGCCTCTTCAATGTAAACAATCAAATCTTTTCTCTTTATAATATTAGTATAGATTAGTGTAGCTGTAGATACTCGTAGTATGACGAATTTTCTCTTCTCTGACTCATTTCTATGAATTTCATAGCTTATTGGAAATTTAGTCACCACATCCGACACTGTCTTAATTGTTGTACTGAGTCAAGGTATTTTTTTAACACCGGACAAAAAAGAGGGGTGTAATAAGTTTGACGAGTGCATCTAATTGTCTGTCTGTGGCATTGCAGCTCCTAAACAAATTGACAAATTAGATGCTTTTTTTTGTTCGAAAGCTGACTTAATTGAAATGGTTCTAAACTATATTTGTTCAAAGTTTGTAGGGTTACGCTTCAAGCCCTAGCTGATTTAATTGTATCTTTTCGTTTCCCTGTTTGTTTACTTTTGCATGTTTGGCTTGCATTGTCACAGCTGTCTTGTCATTGTTCTGTCTTCGAATTCTATGTCTTTGGTTTATGCCATCATTCTATGCTATGACATCATTCTATGTCGTTGATCTTGTCTAAACCATTTTAACCATTGACATAGAATGTGCTTGGACTGGCCACTTACTTTTGTCAGTCTTAACTTTTTTTTACATTCGAACTTTAAATTTGAATTTGCAAGTTCGCGAACGTTTTTGGGTTTACCTGAACAAGCTTTGAGCTGGTAAATCATTTTTTCGTCCTGGTGCTCTGAGTAGAGACTAACACCAGGACCTTCATATTTAAAAGACCTTCCCTGGGTCAATGCTTGGCCCAGGGACTGGAAAGTTCGTAAAATCAAACTTGAACCTTTAATTAGAAGCAGTGTTCTAAAACTAACTATTTTCTCCAAGAATTCTAGCCCAAGACAATCTAAACGTCTTATAAAGTGCGGTGCAACTCTAATTGTTGCTAACTTCCGCCTTATTTCTTCTACGCCTCTCCAGTGGCACTATAGCGACGATATTTGTGATTCCATTATGATTTCAATGGGATTCTAAAAGCCTGATACTTCAACGGACCTACACCTGGATCTACGCGTCACCCCGTATTGTTGCCCCCTTTATTATTAATTCTGTATTTAGTATCAGTATACCACGAGCCTTAGTGTAGATAGTTTACTCGCTTGTTAACCTTTACCCAATAAATCTCTGTGTCTTACCATAATCCATCTTTTCTTTTTCACCTTTCCTCTCCACCTAGGTCGCTACGTTTGCCTAGGATTCTGACCCTAAGGTCTTAGAATCCTCGACGCAACGCCTAGAAACTCTAAACTTCCACCTAGGATTTAGTGACCTAAGCTCCTAAAGCCTAGCTGTAATCCTACACTACCCCTATACTTTTCTTTACTTTTAACTCGTAATATTCTCCTAGGCTAGGACACTAAATCCTAGGTGTAATACTCGTACTACAGTTTGGCGCCCTTCTTTACGAACCAAGTGTATTCTAATTAAAACACTATTTTAGGCACATTACGTCAATTTATTTGGATTTACTACCTACGATATACTACCTACTATTTACTACCTTACTTACTTACTACTAACACTATAACATTTATTCTACACACAATTCTACAACACATTATTCTACTTATTCTATCTATTACTTATCTACGCTTATTCTCTACCTACACATATTCTACCCAACATTTTTGACGTTTCAGAAATTTTAGACTTTTCGGGAATTTTGGCTAAAGGTACATTCTCGTATCTAAGTGTAATTTTCTTTATTTCAGACATAATAACATTTATACAATTTACAATGTCCATGGAGTGTTAGTGCGTTAGTAACAATGGTGGCTTAGAAGTATGTTAGTAGTGTTAGTTCATAAAATCAAATCAAATAAATCATGTCACAAGTCACAATAATCATTACCTATTACTTAAGCCAAGGGCAAACATCATCCAGTGCCTTTGGATTACTTAAGTTAAATTGTGTATCGATGGAATAGATGCCATTTTATCTGTTCAGATGGCGAAATGGAGAATTATTTAATTTTCATATACTTGCTGACAACCACCCCGACCAGCAGCGCCATCACCGACAGAACGAAAAGTTGCACACTACCTGCAACTGAAAATTCAGCTGGCGGTGGCGCTATCAGTCAAAGCAGCCGTCATCAGATGTATGAAATTTGGATAGTTCTCAATTTCGCCACCTGAACAGATAAAATGGCGACCATTCCATCGACACACAACTTAAGTTTCAGAATTGGGGCTATTTGCACGTTAATTGTTCTTTTAAGGACAGATTCAAGCCGAGGTCCTGTCCTCCTGTGATGTCTTTTTTTCGATACGGATTTCATGCCCGGATACTGGTTTTAAGAAGCCCACGTATTTCATCTTAACCTTGGAGTGGTCACCATAAATATGGTATTTTTGTAAAATGTGGCAAAGTAAGATCTTCATTGCCATCATGCCGTATCTATAACCTAAAAATAATAAAATGTTAGAGTAACAATATACTTTTTTATTTTTTATTATGAGATGACCTAAACCTTTGCCAAGATTATAGATGAGGTGGACGACGGAGCACGTTAACCCAGACTGGTACACAGCAAGCCATTTGGCGTCGAACTTCGGTAGAAGGGTGGTCGCAAACCAAACGGCACTTTACAGAGGCTACCAAACCGCATGAGACCATAGGACGCCACCTCAGATTCAGAACAAATTGAGGTGTCGTTGTTGAGGATGGATTGATAGGAGGCAGATCTCATTTATTGGTGGTTCCTTAGTCACCTCTTACGACACCCACTAGGTGGGTTGGGTCATGTTCACGGCACAAAAGCTTGCCAAAGTTTCAATAATTCTGATTCATCGATTAAATTCAAATACCTAATTTATATGAGTGACTTTAGTGCTTGTAGCCCAGTGGCACTCGCTGATCAAAACCAATCAGTGAGATTAAGCAACGTATACAAAATCAGGGAACCTGATGGGAGGTCAAAGTGGCAATTTTTCACGAACTTTTCCGTGCTTTCACGGTCCCGGCTGTTGTCGATTGACTACAGTCGTTAAACTAAGTCAGAGGCTATTTGGTGGTTTGAAAACTCTGATGCCAAGGTTAACTAGATTACACCTACACGATATGGAAAGGGGAAAGATTCAAATAATTATTTAATTAATTAATGTATAATAATTAATTATTGTTATTAAAATTAAAGTAAACTACGTAAGGTACTGTGGTATGCAGACCTTCACAGAGGATCGGGCATAACGCAACTTCTTTCTCATTCGATCATTTCGAAGAAGATAATTCGAATATCAATTTCAAAGGTTTGAAATGGTATTCGATGTCAAGATTCGAAATGATTGAAGATCTGGTCTTGCGCCTTTCATTGTTTGATCGTGGCGGATTGAATATTTGTTCTTAGCGGATTAATAATCTTAGCCCGCGATATAATTGTATGCGATGATAGGCGTGCAATAGCACTATTTAAAAATAAAAAGTATCTGTGTTACAATTGTGATTTTTGTAAATGAAGTAAAAGTTTAGATAACGAAGAAACATCTATTCTTAATTATAACCAAGCTATCACAAGGAATCCAGCTGCTGTTTTATTACTGCCCCCTAGAAGATATCTTGCAGTACCTATAAGTTTATTTTATTTATCTGTAATTTGTGGTGTGGAAATAAAAAACAAATCTGTTCTATTCTATTCTAATTACCTACCTATACAGTTTCGTTTTCCAAGACTAAAGCTAGCAAAACCATTAGCAGGGACATCTCCCTTTATCCATCTATCTGGCTTAAACTCATTGGCGTCAGGACCCCAAGCTGGACATTTGTTAACACCAGATATACACAGCACGCAACATGAACCAGCCGGGAGAGTATAGTTTTCTGAAAAAATAATTGTTTCTTAGTAAAAAAATCACTCACGATGTGCTCGTGAGTGGAATGCGCCTGTTCCTATATCAAAATGTCAACATTGACAACGCCAGAGGGCGAGCAACTTTTTGCGCGGGACCCTCGCGCAATTAAAGCGAAGTTTCACCATCAGCCGAGTAGCAGGCCGCGCGAGTTTGTCGCGCATTATGCTCGAGCTGCTGGGTTTCCTACAATATTTTCTTTCATTAGCATCAACACATTATTTAACACATTGAGGATTTTTATATTTTATCACGTCATGCCAATCTATATAAATAAAAATGAATTGTTGTTCGTTAGTCTGATTAAAACTCGAGAACGGCTGGGCCGATTTGGCTAATTTTAGTCTTGAAATATTCGTGGAAGTCCAGGCAAGGTTTAAAAGGTGAGAAAATATGGAAAAAGGCGTAACGAAGTTGGCCGGAACAGCTAGTTTCTAATAAAACTTGATAGTCCTGTCGGCTATGGCCATTTCGATTATAAAAAGGTTACCGTTTGCCGTTGTAAAGAGTGTCACCTACCAATCGACCAAACTGGACGTCACTGACAGATAATTGTTAGTTGCTTACTGGAGTTATCCAATTTTTTTTTAATTATAAGATGGGTTTAACCATAAAGGTCAAAGATGAGGTTGGCGTCGGACTTCGGTAGGAGGGTGGTTGCGAACCAGACGGCCCTTTACAGAGCCTACTACTCCGCATGAGACCATAGGACGACACCTCAGATAAAAATGAATTGTTGTTCGTTAGTCTGATTAAAACTCGAGAATCGTTAGTCTGATTAAAACTCGAGAACGGCTGGGCCGATTTGGCTAATTTTAGTCTTGAAATATTCGTGGAAGTCCAGGCAAGGTTTAAAAGGTGAGAAAATATGGAAAAAAGGCGTAACGAAGTTGGCCGGAACAGCTAGTTTCTAATAAAACTTGATAGTCCTGTCGGCTATGGCCATTTCGATTATAAAAAGGTTACCGTTTGCCGTTGTAAAGAGTGTCACCTACCAATCGACCAAACTGGACGTCACTGACAGATAATTGTTAGTTGCTTACTGGAGTTATCCAATTTTTTTTAAATTATAAGATGGGTTTAACCATAAAGGTCAAAGATGAGGTTGGCGTCGGACTTCGGTAGGAGGGTGGTTGCGAACCAGACGGCCCTTTACAGAGCCTACTACTCCGCATGAGACCATAGGACGACACCTCAGATTCAGAAAAAAATGAAGTGTCGTTGTCTAGGATGGATTACTAGGAGGCAGGTCTCATTTGTGTTTCCTTGGTCGCCTCTTACGACACCCACGGAAAGAGATGGGTTGGTGTTATTCTCAACCGATCACCACACGGCATGTGTCCTTCAAAAGTGTATGCCTAACCTAAACAATTTGCTAAAAAATGAAACAGTGCAACGAAACTTACTGATTTGGACGTCTTGATGTAAGTATCGAAATACAAAAGGTGCGATTGGGTAAATACGCAAACTCTCCTTTATAACTGCCTCTAGGTATGGAACGTTCATTAAGTCTTCTTTTGTTACATCTCTGTTTGACCCTTTGAAAATGTTGTTCAACCTGAAAATGTATTCATAATTTTATTTTAATTACAACATCGATTCTATAAAACACAACAAAACAATAGGTTAAAGTGACGTAATTAAGCAATTAAAAAAAATTAAAAATTTTTGTTTATTTCCTAGAGAACAATTTTACAAAAAACAGTGTTGAGGCTTCTTTTAAGTAAAAATTTTACTTGTGTTAGAAGCCCCGCTCTTCTACTATATTATGTTAATTAAGTAGACAATTCTATTTCGACAGAATTTGAACAAAATTAATTAAGTTAAATATAAGATATAAAAATAATAATAAAAAAACAAAAAAAACTTAATAATAACAATGCACATGGGCGTGCGTATAATCCGTGTGCGTCCGCTCGTGCGTATGCGTGTGTGTGTAAGTGTGCGCGTGTTTGTGTGAGCGTGTGTGTGCGAGTGCATGTGCGTAAAAGCAATAAATAAGTAAATACACCTTAATAGGGATCGTCAATGAATCACGTTGTAACGAGGCGGCATGCGCCTCGTCCTGATTCTCCTTCTCTATTCTCTTTTTGCGACATTTCTACACTTCAGTTTTGGCATTCCTAATCTAAATTCGAAATTGAACGCTTCTAGCTATCATTCGCTGGGATGACAAACCCAACTGAATTTCCGTCGCAAGCGCATGCTCGCTCATAATTTACTGTTTTTATGCATAAATTAACGTTAAAGTTTAAGTGTTTGATGTTATCCAATAAATGTAATCCTGCTTAATGGTTTTTCTTCCTTCATCGTGCTTCGAGTCTCCGGCTCCCGCCGCCAGCCGGCGCAACGTCATATTTTTAGCACCGCTTTTAACCCCACTACCCCCTGACGACATAATAATATTATAATAACCTCCGCTTCGCAGACGACGTAATAATATTTGCAGAAACACTACAATTTCTGCAAGAAATGCTGCACAGCCTTAACGCTGCCTCAAGACGTCTCGGCCTTGGAATGAACTTAGACAAGATCAAGGTCATGTTCAAAGATCATGTCATGCCCAGGCCGATCTCTGTTGACGGTGTAACGCTCGAAGTTGTTCAGTAATATATATATATACCTCGGGCAAGCGTTGAAGTTAGGTAGAGACGACTTCGAGTGGGAATAACCAGAACAGTGCAGATTGGCTGGGCAGCATTTGGGAAGCTATGTCATATCTTTGCGTCACCACTCCCGCAGTGTCTAAAGACCAAGGTCTTTAATCAATGCGTCCTACCAGTCATGGCCTACGGAGCCGAAACGTGGAACATGACAGTGAGTTTGGCCCACCGATTGCAGGTCGCTCAGCGAGCTATGGAATGCTCTATGCTCGGGATCTCGCTAAGAGATAGAATCTGAAACGAGGTCATCCGACAGAAAATGGATGATATTTGGATATTATCCAAAAGTGTAGCAAGCTGAAGTGGCAGTGGGCTGGCCATGTCTGTCACAGAACCGACGAGCGTTGGAGTAGACAGGTCTCGAATGGAGACCACGTCTTGACAAACGTAGTGTAGGACGCTCCCCAGCCAGATGGTCAGATGACCTAAAGAAGATAGCGGGTAGTGGCTGGATGCAAAAAGCGGAGGATCATGCAAGTGGCGCACCTTGGGGGAGGCCTATGTTCAGCAGTGGACTGAATTGGCTGATATGATGATGATGACCCCCAGACGATACGCGGTGATACAGTCTAATAAGGGACTGATACCCCCGAACTATCTTAAACATTCAGAATATTATCTTTAAATACAGGTATAATCTTATTCAATTCTAGACAAATATGGCTCGTCAAATAAATACACCTGAGAATAATAATTATTCTAAGAAATACACGTGATATCTCACTACCAAATATATCTACAGTTGAATTCGGTTAAAAATTCACCTCTGTACTCACTCTTCAGAAACTCTCTTCTGAACCTCAGGGTAGGACCCAATCAGCATCAAAATGTAGGTCATGGTAAGGCCTGTAGTGTCGAAGCTACCGACGATAATCGAGATGACTTCATCCCTGATCTCCGAATGTGTTAAGCTTCCATCTGTCAGTAGGATGTCTATAGCTGATTTGAATTTGCCTGGAAGATGATGAAGAGGTGACTTTAAAGAAGCGAAATCTTAGAGGGTGATTTCACCCATCAAACTGACCATGTGGTGATCGGTTGAGAATAACACCATCCCATCTCTTTCCGTGGGTGTCGTAAGAGGCGACTAAGGAAACACAAATGAGACCTGCCTCCTATTAATCCATCCCAGGCAACGACACCTCATTTTTTTCTGAATCTGAGGTGTCGATGTGGTGTGGTAGGCTCTGTAAAGGGCCGTCTGGTTCGCGACCACCCTCCTACCGAAGTCCGACGCCAAACAGCTTGCTGTGTTCCGTTGGTGCGTGGGATTCAGTGCCTTTATAGACATTTTCTGGGTTAACTCGCTCCATCGTCGACCTCATCTTTGGTCAAGATTGAGGTTAAGAGTTAACCCATCTTATAATAAAAAATAAAAATAAAAACTGAACAACTGTATCTCATGAACCGCGATAGTTAGACAGTTGACATTTTTGCAGATCATGTATTTCTATGTGCCCTATAACAACAAATATTAAAAATCAGAATAAAATAAATATTTATGGGGGCTCCCACTCCCATACAAAAAAAGGGATTTTTTTGCTCGTTTTTATAGAAAGTCTGTCTGAGGCGGCTCCTGAACCGTATTAGTTAGACAGTTGAAATTTTCACAGATGATTTATTTCTATTGGTCCTTTAATAACAAATACTAAAAAGTAGAATAAATTTAGTATTTACGGGGGCTCCCATACAACAAACGTGATTTTTTTGCGTTTTATAGAGATAAAGATTTTTATAGAGTCCGACTCGCACTTGGCCGTTTTATTATTCCTTACTTTGTTTTCTAACATGTAAATACCTACCTGATAAATCTTCAGATGGATCCATAGAAGCCTTTTTCTTTTCAATTATCTGAAAAAGCAAGAAAAACTGAACATCAAGCAGTCTCCCAAAACAAACTTCGAGACAAAAAATACCTTCATTTTATTTTGCTATTTTTAGTGTAAATAACAGAAAGTACGTGAGAAACAATGTGCTTATTGAATTCGAGAGTTTCCCTCGATTGCCCTGGGACCTAGTTACAATAGAACAACCTCTGGAATATACTCTTTCGAACAATAAAAGAATTTTGAAAATCGGTCCATAAAATATGACGGAGAAATCGTTAAACATGCATAAAAAAAAGATACATACAGTCTCACATAGAAATTCCTCCTTTTTTGAAGTCGGTTAAAAAGAATACCTTCATTGGCAGACATTGACGAATAATACAAAGGACCACGTATTAAACAGGAAGCTTAAAACACTAACCCTCTCAGCAAAATTGTGGATACACTTTACGAATTCATCTTCTTTTTTCTTTAGCCAAGTAAAATTGTAAATAAATTCATTCATGAACCAAATCTTGTGAAGTTTATACAAAGTGCGGTTTTCAAAAAAGTTTGATACAGATTCTATTAAACTCTCCATAGAAGTTTCATCAAACACTCCGATGCCCATGGTGGTCTCTGAAATTTATAAGAAACACTTTATTAACAGAAACTAACACTTATAATACACACGCATATTCGTACTTAACGCAACAAACACATTGATTTTGGTCAGAATATTAGTACCATTTTTCTTACTTTTAACGATTTACTTTATAATGAAAAATATGAAGTCATAAAATATTGATTGTTTTTGTTCTTTGAAAGACTGGCTTCTTGCTAATTTGTTTTAAATTAATTTTTATTTCTTCAAATAACTTCCTTCAAATGTGATTTTAGGCTACATAACATAACACTTTACAGCAATATATTAATCTTAAACCGTGTGGTGATCGGTTGAGAATAACACCACCCCATCTCTATCCGTGGGTGTCGTAAGAGGCGACTTAGGAAACACAAATGAGACCTGCCTCCTAGTAATCCATCCCAGGCAACGACACTTCATTTTTTTCGGAAAATGAGGTGTCGTCCTATGGTCTCATGCGGTGTGGTAAAGGGCCGTCTGGTTCGTGACCACCCTCCTACCGAAGTCCGACGCCAAACAGCTTGCTTTGTTCCGTCGGTGCGTGGGAGTACCAGTGCCTTTATAGGCATTTTCTAGGTTAATTCGCTCCATCGTCGACCTCATCTTTGACCTTATGGTCAAGATTGAGGTCAAAAGTTAACCCATCTTATAATAAAAAAAAACTTGTTATTTTGGTTTATCAAATGAGACCTAGAGTGTCTCTTAGAAATAGATTTACGGAAATAGATATTTTAACATTTGTGTCCCAGTATATATTTAATAATCTTTTATATGTAAAGAAAAATGAACAGTTGTTCAAGAAAAACACTAGAAGCAAACATAACTTGGATTTACTAGACAGACGTCTCCACAAAAAAACAAACTCTTTTATGGGTCAATGAAGTCAATGTATACGCTTTTACAATAAGATTACCATGTGTATTCAAAACCTACCTTTAGAAAAATTTAAGACAATAATTAAACAAAAACTTTTTAAAAAGGGCTATTATAGAATTTCTGATTATCTGTTAGACAAGCAACCATAGTTATAAATTGCTCATCTCCAGAGGTATTCAGATACTAATTTAATTGAAATTAAAAGTAAGAAGTTTATATGACTGACTTAAAAAGAGCGACCCTCGGAGTTTCTTTCCTATTCTTCTCCTGAGGAAGACTGCACCTTTGCGAATAGGCGCAAAGTCAAAACTGCTAATGTAATTCACTATTTTGCTCAATGATTTATATTGATTTTACTAATGTATTTTTATGACCTTTTCAAGCAGCACTTTGTATGTTCTATGAAATAATCATTTTTTGCTGACTTGACTGACTTTGATTGACTATAATCACGAAGCTATTTCTGAGTACTGCATTGCAGGATTAATAAAACACTAAAGTCCATCAGAATTCACTGTATGTTCTTATTACAATTACTTTTATAGTATAATCAAACTGAATGTACATTTATTTTTTACATTTTAAACCAGAAAATCGACTATACAACTTCACCGTCCAAACGCAAAGGACGTTTTTTAAAGTCCTTTTTGAATATTAACTTTCGCCTGTTGTCTTGCCGCCCCACCAAGTGGCCCCACTCCACACAATTGTAGTTTTTAAACGACATTATAGTTTTTAATTTTCCGGCTTGGATACTGATTTTTACGAATAAAGTGTGGCCACTTATTGCAAGCAATAACAGTAGTAATTTTAACATCATCCCTCAAGAGTTAAAAACGAAAAATACTTACGCATTGTGAGCCCTAAAGTAGCTCGTTCCAAAGGCCGATGATGGTCAAAAGCGTCTTTACCAACTTTCGCCGCTAACTGATCCACTAGTATTCGCGAATGTTCGTTAATAGATGCTATGTATCCATCCAGGACTCTTTGATTAAAAGATGGAGATATCAGTTTCCTGTGCCGGCGCCAGAGGTCAACTGATAAAGAAAGCAAGAAACATTTTAGCTGAACATACTGTACCCCCGCCCATTTTCATATAAATCCGTGTAAGCCGTGTTGTGATCGATTGAGAATAACATTTTTTTCCGTGGGTTTCGTACGAAGCGATTAAGGAAACACAAATTATTGAGACCTGCCTCCTATTAATCCACCCTAAATCTGAAGTGGCGTCCTATGGTTTCATAAGGTGTGTTAGGCTCAGTAAAGGGCCGTCTGGTTCGCGTCTATAAAGGGCCTCCTACCGAAATCCGACGCCAAACAGTTTGCTGTGTTCCATCGGTGCGTAGGAGTACCAGTGCCTTAAACAAGAGCGCTTCCCGCCCACCACGCCTACTTATTTCGTAACGTAGGCTCACTAAGTTCGTTGTTGAACTGCATAGCGAATTTTGTTAATTTGTCTACTATTTGTAGTTTAGTAAGTATTCTATTAACTATTCTTTATCAATCGTTGGTGTTGGACATGTAAAGCTGTCAACAATGGAGCGAGCCTATTTAATTAAGTTTAATTTAACATTTTCTCAAAAAGTCAACATTATTTGATGGTCTCTTTCAATTTTTTTTCAAATGGCACGTCGATCCATAAAGATTCGCCATTCCTGTCCTTCGCCTTTCTTAGGACCTTTATTAAAAGCTAGTAATAAAAAAAAATGAAATACTTTTATTTAGCGATTGTGATTGTACAGTGTTTACACAGTGGCTCCCACACTAGGCTGAAAATATATTATCTGGGCCAACAACAAGTGATATCACCCATCAGTTCTCTGTATGATGTTTAACCACACTGACCGATTACGAACAGCATGAGTCACTATGCTACAGGGGCTTCTGTAGGGGCTTCTGTATGCTTACCAGGGGCTATGAGTAGGCCGGTTTCCTGCAGATTTCTTCCAGCCTCAACGTACACGCTATCCTTCTGAAGGCAAGTGTTGCTTATTAAGAAGAAGTCTTCTGGATTCGTAATTACTGTAAAAAGCGGAGAGATTGATTGAATTAATAGTTAAGATTGTATGAGATTAAAAAGTTCCCAAAATCAAACAAACACACACAAACAATTATCCTTTCGCATAAACGTCTTATTATGTTAAGTTGCAGAATAAATCTAAAAAAATATCGTAATTTCCATAATCACAATCTTGTTTCTAAAAATACTGCTGACTTGGAAAATATAATCTTGCAGACCCGTATTACAGACTCAAGTCTTGATTTATACTTAAATATTGATTGTCTCTTTCTCAATACTCAATACACAATCATTTATTGCTTTCCATGGTTTTTACAAAGGTGACAAACAAATAACATTTCTGAGAGCTCATGGCCCCGGGCTGGGCACGCGATTTTATTTGAGAGAGGAGTAAAATGAATAAATTAAATATTTGTCGCTAAAATGAAAAAAAAAATATTGTTTTAGAAAAGGTTTATAATTACTTATATTATGTCATGCGGTTAATATTCATATGGATTCTAAATGTTAATTAATGTCATAAATTAAAAAAAAGCAGTATTAGTAGGTAATAATTAAATTTCCCGGGTATAAAAATTAAATTTACTGTCAGTTTTAATGCGTAGTCAATGGTAGTTCAATAAATGTAGATAATTGTAAGTTAAACGATGTCATTATAATAAAAGTAATAGGTTCATGTCAATTATTATAATAAAAAAAAGAAAAAATATAAATTAAAATGCCTCATGTCAAAATGTATCTTGTAAATACTCGTCAACAGTATAATAACCTTTATCGTTTAAAAATTATTTAGGATTTAAAATAAATTATTTTTCTTTTAATTCAGTTTTAAGGAAAGTCGGCAGTTTATTATATATTTTCACCGACATGCTTAGTGGGCCTGTTGAGTGTAGTTCGGTCTTGAATTAGGTAGTAATATTCTCTCACTATCAAAGCGACAAAGACGACTGCTACTCAAGTATAGATCAGAGTCTGAGTCGCTTCCTGTAATACGGACTTTAATAAGTAGCTTTAGAGTTATTTTGAAGAATTGAAGGTTTTTGTAAACTGCATTTCGCATCGTCATTTCGCATTCTTAATAAATAAATAAAAAATTATGTATTTCTGTTTTGGTTTCAACGAGACTAAGCACTTGGTTCAAAAACTAAAACGTTTTCCTTACAAAGGTTTAACAAGACAATAATTAAACAAAAACTTTGTAAAAAGGGCTATTATTACAGTTGTGACATTACAGCTGAGTCAGGGCCCTTTCATTGGCACATTGCACACACGAATATATATTAAGTATTGTACTGTTTTGTTTTTTCTTTTTAATGTTTGTGTTGCACTGTTTAATGAATAAAGTGTTTATCTATCTAACTAGAATTTCTGATGAGCCCCCATATGGTGCGAAAAACGCCAGCGAACCAGTACATACCGCATTATAATGGCCCGGCCCACATAGCCACATAGTGTTAAAAAGGACAATTCTCAGCTTGAATATTCGTCTCTGAGGAAGACTGCAACTTGCAAATGACGCAATATTAAAAATGCTAATAACGTAGTTCTGCCTATGGAGACAATAGGCAGAAACTACTAATGGCTTAGATAAATAATGACTATTTTTGTAACATACATTGACTGTTTTTAATAATTTAAATTTTAGCATTTTAAGTGTGTTAAGCTGTCGGTCCCAGCTGTTGTAGATTGACTACAGTCGTTAAAACCAAGTCAGAGGTCAGTGTGAGGTTTAAAAACTCTGACACCAGGGTTAGGAAAGTTTTCCACACACTTGACTATACCTACACGATGAGAAGAAGTAGAAGTGTATTAATTGTAAACTCATATGGAATGTGTTAAAATGTTTAAATAAGTAATAATGATATAAAATACGTGACGCTGGCTCTTGATCGGCGGGTCCTGGGTTCGATTCCCAGTCGGGGCAAACATTTGTGTAAAAAGCAGATGTTTGTTCTCGGGTCATGGGTGTTTGTGTTTGTCTTTATGTGTGTTCCAAGGGACCCACGACACAAGAGAAAACCTTAGTGTGGGCCTTTGAGTGTATAGCGTTTATTTATTTATTTATTTATTTATTTAAAATATAACAAGACAAGGGTACGGACATCAAGTTAAAATAAAAAAATTAAGTAACATGCTGAATGTTCTATGAATTCTATGAAATAAAGCTATTTTTGACTTTCAATTAAAAATAGTTCCTTACGAAAACAAAATTCTATTTTATTATTTAATTATTTCCCGTTGATAAACGGAAATTAGAAGGTCCCCCAGCCGTAACTCCTTCAAACACAGAGTACGGTGTCACTTTTTGAAGCTGTTATATGATTCAAGCTGACTTCTTCATTCTTATATTATGTATTTATATATCTGTTATAGTTATGTATATTCATATTGTATGTATGTTTATTTATTATAATTACTTTATGTAAGTACAAGTATGCATTTGATTATGTATTTAGTAGGTATTACAGTTATTTTCCTTTGTTCATGTAGTTTCATAGTTATTAAAGTAATTTCTTATATTTGTGATATGCACCTACCACGTACATCTCCCAATCACCCTAAGGTAGACTGGTAGATAATGCCATTAGGCATTAAGTCCGCCCATGTACTTTAGTGCATTAAGTTAAATAAATAAATAAAAATGTGTTAAGTTTTACCCATTATGGAGGCTCACACTGCATTGTGGATTGTATTATGTAAGGTACGATTTAATTAATAGTATATTTTTTACTTGGAGATGGGCAGGCCACTTGGCTAGAAGGGACGACGGTCGGTGGTCCAAGATACTCACAGTAAGGTGGCCAAGGGGAGCAACAAGGCCAGTGTGCAGACCACCAGCCTGATGGTCAGACGATGTCGTCAAATTGACGGAACCTCTACGGATGAGGTTAGCACAGGACCGTGGCGATTGGCGCTACAGAGAAGAGGCCTATACCCAGCAGTGGGTGGATGTAGGCTGAATATGATGATGATGATATTTTGTTTTTACTTACTGTGGCATTTCCAAGTTCCGAAAGACAATCTGACAGTGCCGCCAATTTTAATGATAGTTTGTATCCTTTCCTCTGCTATCTCCCAAAGACCTGAAAAGAAAAGTGAAAATAATTATGAAGCCTGAATGAGTTGGGATTGGTAGGATATAACTTTAGTTCTTGTTTGTCAAGTTGTTTAGAGTCTAGGTATATCCTTAGAAAATTTATCATTTGCAGTTTGATACTTCGGATGTTATAAGCCGCTGTAGTACACAAAAGTTTGTATGTATGGATTGTTGGATGTTTGTTCTTCTTCCACGCTCAAACGGCTAGAGCAATTTAGATGAAATTTGGTATGGAGGTAGCTGACACCTTGTATTAATACATAGGCTACATAATTTTTCCAAATTCCCGCAGCAACGAAGTCCCGGGTGAAAAGCTAGTTGAACATACATTCTTTCTTTCTGAATTCAAGGTTTTATGACTAAGTTGCATTCATATCTTGTATTATTTACTTACGATTAAATCCGAATAAGATTACATGACCATGTCCAATAAAGGGTAGGCCACCAGGTAGTTTCGGAGGCAGCCGAGGATCATCAGCTCTTAGTGTTGACCACAATAGCATAATCAGGCTGACAAAGATGACAGAACACAGCCAAAAGAAAATATCCATTTTTAATTAACTGCAAAAAAATGACATTCTATTAATTACGATCGGTTTGGCCCAGCGGCTTGTAACGCTTGCCACTGAATCGATGGTTTCTGGGCTCGATTCCCGGTTGGGGCAAAAATCATGTTCCTGGCAGGACATCTATTGAATTCTGTTTTTTTTTGAGAATGAAAAACAATTAAGTATTTTATACAAATTATTTTTAGGGAAAGAAAAATGTTTGGTACGAATGGGACTTGAACCTACGACTCCAGGAGTAGATTTTCTGCTGCTTTACTAACTGAGCTACCGTGCTTTCAAGTCAAGCTTTCAAGTTATTTATGAATGTTTCTCACTCATGTAAGCGTTTTAAAAATACTAATTGAAAAACATCAAATAAATTCCTCACCCGCGAAGAGTTTTAAAAATACGTAGGTACGTTTTTGTTATTTATTATGGTTTTGATAAGAAAATAGGAGTAGTATTTATACGGAAAAGTTAATCAGTGAAGTAGACTTATTTAGATCGTTATAATAAACTGAATATAACATCAACACGGTCTAAGGATATTGCCCGATTTTTCATACAAAAGAGGCTGAGAAGCTATAAAAGCCGTACTCGGTATACATGTCACGTTTTCACAAATTTTAAGCAAAACAAAATTTATTGATTAAAATTTAAAATTCAGGTTAAGCACTTGCTCTTCTGAAATTTATAGCCCTCCATGTATCTTGAGTATGCTTTTGTAGCTTCTCAAACATACCTCTTTTGTGTGAAAAATCGTGCAATATCCCTAGACTGTGTTGATGTGTATATATTTACTTACAGATGAATTGAATATTAATAATACCCTTGTTTATTGAACGAAAAGAACTAAATCAAAAAAGATTCTTCAATGTCGAGGCAGGTAAAAGAAGTTTTAAAAATAAATCTTCAGAAACTGGCCTTTTATAAGATCGTCTGTTTTTGGTTTAATCTTTACTGTTGAAGGCTTTATAAAATGTTACCCACATCATGACACTCATACAATAAAGACATACCCTAACATGTTGTTTAAATTACTCATACAAAAGTCAAAAGTGTTTATTTCATTGAACATATAAAATGATACTTGAACACGTCAATATTATGAATTACATTAGCACTTTTGACTTTGCGCCTATTCGCAAAGGTGCAGTCTTCCTCAGGAGAAGAATAGGCAAGAAACTCCGAGGGTCGCTCTTTTTAAGTCAATCATATAATATTCTTACTTTAAATTTTAATTTACTTAATATCTGAATAACTCTGGAGCTGAGCAATTTATTCCCATGGTTGCTTGTCTAACAGATAATCCGAAATTCTACAATAGCCCTTTTCACAAAGTTTTTGTTGAATTATCGTCTTAAATTTTTCTAAAGGTAGGTTTTGAATACACATGGGAATCTTATTGTAGAAGCGTATACATTGACCCATAAAAGAGTTTGTTACTTTGTAGAGACGGCTGTCTAGTATATCCAAGTTATGTTTGCTTCTAGTGTTTACTCCGACGTATCCTAACACGTTGTTTAAATTAATCCCTATTCTTAAAGTAACTTTGTTTGCAAACAAGGTTTCTCAACACCCTAGCAACTCAGATGTCATATGGCGAATTGGGAGCACCTATCAGATCATCATATCAGCCTATTGCAGTCCACTGCTGAACATAGGCCTCCCCCAAAGTGCGCCACTTTGCACGATCCTCCGCTTTTTTCATCCAGCCACTACCCGCTATCTTTTTTAGGTCATCTGACCATCTGGCTGGGGGGCGTCCTACACTACCAAGACGTGGTCTCGATTCGAGAACCTGTCTACTCCAACGTTCGTCGGATCTGCGACAGATCTATCAGATAAAAATGATAAAAGGTTACCCCCAAACTAATCTACGCTTATATATGAGGGCTATATGAGGGCTATATGACTGATATACTAATATACTTTTTTGTGCAGAATACTAATGTCTAAAAATACGGTTCCTCCACGCTGGACTGGGGTTGAAAGAAAAACTTAAAAAAGGGAAATATTAAAAAACCTTAAAGAAAGATTGAAAAAACTGGAAAAAAATTCAGAATGTTGATCTGAGATTAGGGTTTCAGTTTTCGCTAACCTGTCCCTTACACACTGCATTTAGATGACATATTTGTTTGTGGATCGGCTGATAGGCAATGCTGGGATTATAGTCAATTGATTTTTGCGTTTTTAACATGGACAAATAATTCTATGAAGTTGAAGTACTTACAAAAAATTAGACCAACGATAAAAAGTCACCTTTATACAAATCGTTCGGCCGAAATGTACACTTCATTTTTAGCCTGAGCTTTATTTAACTAGACGTAACATGATTCGTAATAAACAACTTAGTAGATCAAAAACTACGAATGTCAAAAAATAATTTGTAAATAATAACAACAACCTACAGTAACGTTTCAACTTTTTTACCGACTTCAAAAAAAAAGGACGAGGTTTTTTATGTTTGTTACCTCAAAACTCCGTCATTTATCGACTGATTTCAAAAATTTTTTTTTAGTTTAGAAGCCTCTACTTCGAGATTGGTTCCATAATTTTTTTATCGAAATCGGTTCAGTATCTTAGTTAAAAAAAAAATGAAATTTACGGTCATATATGTGGATGATAAATAGGTCATCAATGTAAACGAAGCAAAAACGAAGTTGGTCCCTGAGACTTTTAAGTTGGTTTTTGGGGCTCTTTTTAGATCTATAGCCCAGGGAAAATTATATTTCTGAAAAAGTTACCGTTTGTCTTTGTGAATTTTTTATAGATTTCGCCATTTTATATACTAAAAGTGAGGTCTTAAGAACCGTAACCCGCCGTTGTTTGCATTGAATAGGCTCCGAAGCTACTGGGGAAATTCTTTCAGCATTAGGATGCTACGCTGACCCTGAGTAACAAAGGCAAAACATTTCCCGAATTCCTACAGGAACGAAGTCCCGGGCGGAATGCTAGTACTTATAAAAATTAACTAAAACAACTTGTAGTATAACTCACAAACTATCTCCTGTCACGTTACTTGTAGAACAACACACACACAGTCAGTTACACAGTCGGTTTTTGTCATTTACTCTTGTAACTGTTAAATTACTTGTAATATAAAAAATCGCAATAAAAATTCTCGAAGAAATCTAGAGGCAAACACAGACACAGTTAACAAAACCTTGCTTTTAACTGAACCGAGTTAATATTTTTATGGTATTTTAAAGACTGTCTTAAACTTGTTATTTACGGTCAAGGTTTAATAATTTTACTACTTATTTCTTTTCCTTATGGACGTAGTAGTTACTCATTTAGGTCATGAATATATCAACCACAAAAAAATAACTACGATGGACGACGATACAGTTCATGAAAGTAGTTACACAAATTGGGATTCTTTTATAAATGATGTAAATATAAAAAAAACAAGGGGTTGCACTCCGGCAGAAGTGAAAAATTGAACATATATTACTTTCTTGCGGTCTGCTCGCTTCGTCTTACGAATTTTCGATCCTGACGCGAGTTTAACATTTTTTACCCTGCATTTAGATGACATATTTGTTTGTGTCAATTGATTTTTGCGTTTTTAACATGAAAAAATAATTCTATGAAGTTGAAGTACTTTCAAAAAATTAGACCAACGATAAAAAGTCACCTTTATACAAATCGTTCGGCCGAAATGTACACTTCATTTTTAGCCTGAGCTTTATTTAACTAGACGTAACATGATTCGTAATAAACAACTTAGTAGATCAAAAACTACGAATGTCAAAAAATAATTTGTAAATAATAACAATAACCTATAGTAACGTTTCAACTTTTTTACCGACTTCAAAAAAAAAGGACGAGGTTCTCAATTCGGGTGTTTTTTTTTATGTTTGTTACCTCAAAACTCCGTTATTTGTCGACTGATTTCAAAAATTTTTTTTTAGTTCAGAAGCATCTACTTCGAGATTGGTTCCATAATTTTTTTATCGAAATCGGTTCAGTATTTTAGTTAAAAAAAAACTGAAATTTACGGTCATATATGTGGATGATAAATAGGTCATCAATGTAAACGAAGCAAAAACGAAGTTGTTCCCTAAGACTTTTAAGTTGGTTTTTGGGGCTCTTTTTAGATCTATAGCCCAGGGAAAATTATATTTCTAAAAAAGTTACCGTTTGTCTTTGTGAATTTTTTATAGATTTCGCCATTTTATGTACTAAAAGTAAGGTCTTAATGACCGTAACCCGCCGTTGATTGCATTGAATAGGCTCCGAAGCTACTGGGAAAATTCTTTCAGCAGTAGGATGCTACATTGACCCTGAGTAACATAGGCAACAAATTTTCCCAAATTCCTACAGGAACGAAGTCCCGGGCGGAATGCTAGTACTTATATAAATTAACTAAAACAACTTGTAGTATAACTCACAAACTATCTCCTGTCACGTTACTTGTAGAACAACACACACACTGTCAGTTACACAGTCGGTTTTTGTCATTTACTTTTGTAACTGTTAAGTTACTTGTAATATAAAAAATCGCAATAAAAATTCTCAAAGAAATCTAGAGGCAAACACAGACACAGTTAACAAAACCTTGCTTTTAACTGAACCGAGTTAATATTTTTATGGTATTTTAAAGACTGCCTTAAACTTGTTATTTACGGTCAAGGTTTAATAATTTTACTACTTATTTCTTTTCCTTATGGACGTAGTAGTTACTTATTTAGGTCATGAATATATCAACCACAAAAAAATAACTACAATGGACGACGATACAGTTCATGAAAGTAGTTACACAAATTGGGATTCGTTTATAAATGATGTAAATATAAAAAAACAACAGGTTGCACTCCGGCAGAAGTGAAAAATTGAACATATATTACTTTCTTGCGGTCTGCTCCCTTCGTCTTACGAATTTTCGATCCTGACGCGAGTTTAACATTTTTTACCCATTCCAAAAAGTGCACAACAAAGAAGTTTTCACTCTGCCTCCGTCTTAAGAATTTTCGATCAGGGTCACGTGTCTTGAGTTTAACATTTTTTACCCATACTTCAAAGAAGTTTTTACTTCTAATCACTTGTGTATATTTCACGTAAACATTCGCTCCATGTTAAAGAACTTCGCTCAGATTGAGTACATATTGTCATCTACTAGTACTAACAGAAGTAAATATAAAAGATGATGTCAAAAACCTATTTCAATTACCTAACTACTATATGCACACAGAACTATGATCACGAAGGAAGGGCGGCGGTGTATTAGTGTACACACACAACAGTTTATGCTTTACGAGATACCCGGTGTTTTCTTTAGGGCTATTTATTGTCGTGCGTGTTTGCGCCCGCATGCGTGCCGGCCGTAACCTGTCATTTCATACACGTTTTTCTTTTCCCTCGCATGTGGCCCGCCTTACAATAAAAACATTTATGAAATGACAGTTTGCGGGCGGCACGCATGCGGGCGGAAGCACGCATGACAATTAAAGAGCCCTTATATTTTGAATGCGTGATGGGTGAGATCGTGACTGCATATAACACTAAAATCGGTATATGTGCATTGAATAGGCTCCCTGAATCAAATAAAAACCTCTTCATTAAAGAACTTTCGCGTGTGGTGTGCGAATATTCTCCTACACGAACTTAGTATTTGGACTAAGACTGAGAAATAAAACAATGCACTCGTATCGAAAAAAAAGCTGACCGTATCACGAAATCCTGCATTTTTCCTACGTGCCATAAACTGTCGCGAAGTGCACACGACTGTAATAAAAAATGCGATCGCGGACCATTTTACTAGTTTGGATTATATTTATTATAAAAATAAGTTAGATAATGAGAAATTTGAATGTGAATATAAAAAAATCGATTGAAAGTCTGCATTAAACCTCAACGAACCCAATGATATATTTAAATTAATAGTTGATAATTTAGTGAAACTTATGATAAGTGTAGGTACTACGAGTAGTGAGATTAAGTTAGAATAAAGCAAAGAATGAAAGTGGGTAAATAAGCGAATGTAATAAATGATTAAAATAAACAGGCAAGTGCGAGTCAGACTCGCGCACAAAGGGTTCCGTTCCGTACCATTACCTATAAAACCGGCCAAGTGCGAGTCGGACTCTATAAAAACCAATACCTCTATAAAAGCGGCAAAAAAATCACGTTTGTTGTATGGGAGCTTCCTTAAATATTTAATTTATTCTACTTTTTAGTATTTGTTGTTATGGCAGAAACCGAAATACATCATTTGTGAAAATTTCAACCTTGTAACTATCACAGTTCATGAGTTACAGCCTCGGACAGACTTTCTATAAAACGAGCAAAAATAGTACATTGTTACTTTAGGGGTGAAAGCAACTTATTTAAGTCCCGAGATGGGGTTTGGCGACCGAGCGTAGCGAGGGAGCTCATAGTTCGAGGGACTAAATAAGTCTTTCACCCGAGGTAAACACTGTGCTTTTCATTACGAATACAAAGAAAGTAAAAATAAAACAATGAATAAGCTGAACTCGTTGCTGCTATGCGAAAGTTACAAAACTCTACAACTCGAAAAAACAAACTAAGATCGGAATGCCACTACGCCTATTATGTTTTTTTTTCTGTGGCTGGCCAGCTATTCAGCCATCATTTTTCATTTTCATTGTTGAAAAAAATGGTAAATATTTTGGCAAAATCTATGTTATTTTAAAGAAATTGCTAAAAGTAAATTATAATAAAGTCATTTAAAAAAGTATTCTTTAATAATTTAATCATTTCATTTAATTATTTCAATTTTACATCGCACTGTAATAGAGTGGCTGTATAGGAAGTTGGAACATGTTTTTTTAATACTTAATTTGACAGCTGTCAGTTGAAAGCGATTCTCCCTAGACCTGAAAAATATTACTTTCAAGCCGCTCCGTAGGCAACTTCAGACCTACTTTCTGAGTATGAGTAATGAAAAGAAATTTATCACACTTTTCTTAAATATACACGTAAGTGTATCTTAAGTGTATCTGGTAGTTTATTGTAAATTCTAACCGCCATGCCGTAGACATTACTCTGGAAGACTTAAATCTTTGTAACCAACAGTAAGAGTATGTTTATATTGTTGTCTTACCAGTCTGCCATCATGTCCATCTTTAAACTTCTTAAACAGATGCAAATTTTTGTGAACAAAGATACATATTTCAGATATATACAAACTGGGAAGGGAAAGAATATATTTACCGCGAAAAATAGGTTTAAAGCTGTCTAGTCTAGTGTTTCCATACCAAATACTGCTCTCAGGCATTTTTTCTGAGCTCTGAAAACCCGAATCAAGTCGGTAGAGTTTCCCCATATGATAATACTGTGGTATGCAGACCTTCACGGAGGATCGGGCATAACGCAACTTCTTTCTCATTCGGTCATTTCGAAGAAGATAATTCGAATATCAATTTCAAAGGTTTGAAATGGTATTCGATGTCATGATTCGAAATGATTGAAGATCTGGCCTTGCGCCATTCATTGTTTGATCGTGGTGTATTCAGTGTTTGATCATTGAGAATTGATTGTTTGATCCTTGCAATACCGTACCTCAGTCTAGATGATACCATCACGTGATATGCTGTGATAGCAGCATCTTCAGATACTGTGACTCTAACTTTACTTAGGGCGAATTGATGGTGTATGTTCAAATTTGTCTAAATTTGAACACACACCATCAATTTGACGTTTCCAGTTACAGTACTTGTCAATTGTTAGACCAAAAAATTTAGCTTCATCGACAATTTCAATATTTTTATTATTAAATTTTACATTAGGTTTACATGCCTGAGTATTATATGTTTGAAATTCTAATATCTTAGTTTTGGAAATATTCATATTAAGACAGTTTTTGGTTAGCCAATCATTGATATTTGATAACGCTTGATTAGCTTTTGTTTCGAGAATATTTTTATTGTCACCTTGTATGTGTCATCAGCGAATAGGATGCATGTTTCATTAATCATATTAGGAAGATCATTAATATACACTAGAAATAACAGAGGACCGAGAACACTACCTTGGGGAACTCCTGACCTATTAAATTTAGGCCATAGAGCCTCATTGTACTTGCAGTTTTTGTATTAGGGTTGTTCTTGAGCGCCATTTTTTGCCCGACCGCGCGACGCAGAGGAAGGTAATGTGTTTATGAGCCTATGTATATTATGCATGTATGTTTGTAACAGCACATCATGCTATCTAAAACTGTCTAATTTCTCCAATCGATTTTCAATTTTATCTCCAAGCATTAGAGTTTACTATCTATTGGGGAAATTTGACAGTTTGTGGTAACCTGATGTGCTGTTAACTGTACCTTTGTGGCACTATTTAGACCAAACGCATAGGCCGATTTTCATGAATGATGCGTTGTTGGATTCGTCATGGCGGTGCAAATGTCATAGAAAAGATAAAAATTTGGAAAAATCAAAATGGTCGATTTTGGATGCCAAAATCAAAATGGTCGATTTTGGAAAAAGAAAAAATTAAATTCAACGAACTATGTCAAGTGGGACATCTTTGAATAGCTATTTAAAAATATTTTTTAGGTTTAGGATCTATAACGATTTAAAGTTAGACAGTAACGATTTTGACTTAAATACTTATAGGCTTTTAATTCGGAAATTGATTAATTTTTATGAAAATGAGATATATAGGGCTTTAGGTATCTCTCTTTCAACCTCTCGGGCGGTTAATCAGTCAATGAAACTGAACAACTTCCCCAAAGAACATAGGTCAAAATACGAAAAAAAAATTTTGATCTCCCATACAAAATGCGCTATATACTGATGAAGTTTGACGAGTTTAACAGTCAGGATCCATCAAAAATCCGGTAATTTCTAGCCGTGTGGTGATCGGTTGAGAATAATACCACCTTAATATCTCTTTCGACTAAGGAACCAGGCGACTAAGGAAACAGAAATGAGACCTGCCTCCTATTCATCAATCTTAGGCAACGAAACCTCAGTTTGTTTTGAATCTGAGGTGTCGTCCTATGGTCTCATGCGGTGTGGTAGGCTCTGTAAAAGGCTGTCTGGTTCTCGACAACCATTCTACGGAAGTCAGATGCCAAACAGCTTGCTGTGTTCCGTCTGTGCGTTGGGGATACCAGTGCCTTATAGGCATATTTTGGGTAAACTCGCTCCATCGTCGTTAACTCAGGTAAATGGCTTCGTTCCCGTGGGAATTAGGTATAATTATGTAGCTTAATTATGTTATTTTAACATATAAGCTATATTACTGCAAAAGTTAAAAAATGGTCAATTTATATTTATATAAAATTGCAATTTTTATAATAGTTATAATGTTTTTTATACTTTTTTTAATCAGCGGCTATCTTCAAGTTGCCCCAACCTTCCCACAAATTTTTGTTATATTTGGATTTCCCAACCCCGAAAAATATCCAAAAATGTTGGTATAAAAATCAGTTAGTATAAAAACCCGCTCCATCGTCGACCACATCTCTATGACCTTGGTCAACATTGAGGTCAAGAGTAAACCCATCTTATAATAAAAAATATAAGAAGTGTCGAATCGATAACGCCCGAAGGCGAGCAAGCTTTTACGGGTGCCCTTGTGTAATCAAAGTGATGTTTTAGCGTCATCGGAGTGGCCGAATGACGGGCGAGTTTGTCGCAGGCTGTTTTTAAGGTGGCACTTCACTTGGCGTTGCGTGTTCGCGTAGCGTATTCGCCGCATTTATCAAAATATTCGTACGTAGTCCAAACAGCACCAACACGACGTCCTCACTTGGGATGCCAACAGCAAATAAGATCTCATAATCATATTTGCGTCCTTTGATGTGTGACCAAAGCCGACAAGCGGACGGATCGTCGTATTTGCTTATTCGTGTGTTTGTATTATTCGTACATATATTTGCCATATAGACGAATAAATCTTTCACACATGGTATTTTTTGGCCGAATACAGCAAATACGCGAATACGCAACGCCAAGTGAAGTGCCACCTTTAGATAAAATACGTGGTTACATAATCAATAATCGTGATTGTTACAACTGGTTATATTTAATTAATCAGGTTTAAATGAATAAACAAATAAATAATTCGTTTTTTCAAAACATGATTTAATGCAATTCATCACATGTGATGATAAAGCGTTAAATGGTAATAAAAAAATAACTTAAAACGTGACAAAGTTATAGCTATTAAATAATAAACGATTTGTGAATGTTACACATTCTTACTAATTTATAAATTATTTATTACTTAACTAATATTTGTATTATTAACGCGAAAATTTGGAAATATGGATGTTTGTTACTCTTTTACGCTAAAATGGCTGGATCAATTTAGATAAAATTTCGTTTGGAGGTAGCTGACATCCTGGATTAACACATAGGCTAGATAATTTTTCCAAATTACCACGGGAACGAAGTCCCGGGCGGAAAGCTAGTAATTTATAATTTTAACCAGCCTTTCTCCCATACGAAGGACCTCTCAAGAGAAGATACAACAGGCACTGCTTATTTCTAGAAAGTTTCTTACAGCAGACTTAACAAGAGACATTGTACGAAGTGAGACGAATACGGCCTGCACAATAAATAGATAAAGTCAATACAATTTATAACAAAACAAAAATTTAATATAAAAAAAACATATACATTTTACATAATATGTCAAAAATAACGTTATGTCAATAATTAAATTAGGTATTTAAAAAAGTCTTTATTTCAAAATTCATTTTCATACGTCATATTATAAACCCGCTCTGTGCCGCACCAGCAATGTGCCCATCACAATCGCGGCCATCGCCACGTTTCCGCGTTGAATTGTAATAGATATCCTTTGCACCACATTCAGCTCGAGCAAACCTTTGCGCGTGGCCCTCACGCAATCAAGACTGCACCCCAGAAGACTGCACCTTTGCGAATAGGCGTAGAGTCAGTAGGGTCAATAGAACGAATGCGTATGTATGTATTTACTTAAATCATTTAATGTTTGTTTGTATGTATTCCATGTAATCTTGACTTGTTTTAAGTGGCATCCTGAATGTCCTATAAAATAAATATTTTTTCTATTATATTCTATTCTAACCGAGTGGCGCGCCGCGCGTATTTTTTGCCATCGTGCTTGAGCTGATGGTAAATAATAAATATACACATATACTCGTAAATACCTCAACAAACGGGTAACTAAGGGGTAAGTATGTAGTGCTCCTTTCCTCTTTTCTTAAAAACTAGAAAATATGGACTATCACGAATAGTGGGCAGGAGAGAGTTCCACAACCTAGCCGCATGGACGGTGAAGGAGTACTAGAATTTAACAAAAAATTCTACATAAATATTTTAAGGAAAAGAAAAATATTCGGCGCGAATAGGACTTGAACTCATGACCCCAGGATTAGATCTCCGGTGCTCTAACCAACTGAGCTATCGTGCCTTCAAGTCAAGCGGCTAATTTCTCATTCCCTTTACAACTCTCATAACGTCGTGCGTGTAGAAGATATTCGCGCCGAATATTTTTCATTTCCTAAAAAATATTTATGTAGAAGTTTTTTGTTAAATTCTTGTACTCCTTCACCGTCCATGCGGCTAGGTTGTGGAACTCTCTCCCGCCCACTATTCGTGATAGTCCATATTTTATAGTATTTAATAAAAAAGGAAGGGAGCACTACTTATCCCTTAGTTACCCGTGTATTTAGGTAGATAGATAGATAGATAGATAAATATATGTGTATATGTGTAAATATATGTGTATATTTATTAATTACCACCAGCTCGAGCACGATGGCGACAAACTCGCGCGACGCGCCACTCGGCTGACGCTGAAACTTCGCTTTGGTTGCGTGAGGGCCCCGCGCAAAGGCTTGCTCGAGCTGCATCTGGTGCAAAGGTTATCTAGGAGATCTAATCCTGGGGTCATGGGTTCAAGTAGGTATCATTCGCGGTGAATACCCCTCAAGCGGGTAAGCGTTTAAAAAAAGACAACTACTACATAGTCCCAATGGCTCGTGAAATATTCTGTCCTTTTCTGTTCCTTCTCTCAATTCGTATCTCATGTCCAGAAGCTGGTTTCAACATGACGAGGTATTTTATCTTAACCTTAGAATGGTCTCCATAAACGCGATAATTTCGCATGATATGACAAAGAATAGTTTTCATCATCACCATTGCAAATTTTTGACCTGAAAATCAAAAACAATAAGCTTTTTATAAACATAAATAAACAAATTTCAAAAAAGTGAAAAATAAGGACAACATCATTTAATGTGCTATACGTAGTACCCGTTTCGACGCATTGTGCCAAATACGCAATTGACCAATTACCTACTGGTCTGTTGGTCTGTTTGAAGTCGGTGAGTAAAGGCAGCCTATCAACCTTATTTGCCTTGGCACCGATACGTAGCACATTAAGGCCCCGTATTACAGGAGGAGACTTACGTCTTGATGTATACTTAAGTATTGATTGTCTCTTTCTCTCACTAGTAAAATTATAATCAAGTATAACCCAGAGTCTGAGTCGCGTTCTGTAATACGGACCTAAATGATGTTGTCTTTAGTTTTGGCTTTTTGAAGTCATTTTAATTTTTTTATCTACTATAGTAGCGGTTTGGCCATTTTGTTTCAAATCACGACATTGTGAACGGAATTTTTCAAATAATTTAATTACAGGCTATAAAAAACTTTGATAAATTACCTATACAATTTCGTTTTCCTAAACTAAACGCTACAAAGGCGTGTGAAGGGATGTCCCTCTCAATCCACCTCTCTGGCTTGAACTCTTCAGCATCAGGACCCCAAAGCGGGCTACGTTGGGTACCATATAAACACATCACGCAATTCGTACCAGCTTTCAGAGTGTAGTTTTCTGTAAAAAATAATGAAGAAACATAACTTTTTCTATCTTAAGAGGATCGTCTAAGATTTTTTTCCATACAATCGGCGTCAATGGATTCCGACCCCTAAATATCAGCAGATCTCTCTGAAATTGACATGGTGGTAGGATAACCGAAAACTAGATCCATACATTTTAATGTTTTCGATATTTTTGGTAGACAAAAAGATATTTGAGACTAAAGTCAGCACTTTTCGCCAAAAAAATTGCCAATATTTAAGAGGTGCCTGTCAAAAAATTTACATAAAGACATTTCTGAAAAAAAGCAAAACGTACTTTCATCCATCCATCCATACATACACTCACGCTTATATCAGGGTGGCAGAACTTCATGTAGTTCGAGAACCATTTGACGCTTTGAGTATATATTTGACGCCACGTTTGACAATCAGTCTACATATGACAATCAGGGTTAGTAGATGGAACATGAGTATAATAGTGATAGGTTGTCACCTACTTTTGAGCATTTTTATTGACTTAACACGAAGCCTTAAGAATTACTTCATTACGAATAAAAAATTTGTAGAAAGTTCATAGGAAGCAACATCATCCAAGAACAAAATTTTCCAAAATTACCACGGGAAACTGAGGGCATTGCTAAAATAGGAATAACTCATACATAACTTCATTTTGACGATCCACAGGTCATGGCAGAATATCAGTGTTTTACTTCTTATAAGAAGTAAAACGTTATCGCTGAGTCATGGCCCTTTTTAAATTGCTGCAGCACACAATTTCTTTTTAGTAGTAGGTAATTGGTTTTGTTTTTTGTAAGTATGTACTTTTGTTCTATTAATCTTAATTTTTGTTGTTTTTTTTTATATGTGCGTTTATTAATTTGTTATTGTGGTTTGTGTTTTCTATAATTGTGTGGTGCAGGATTCTTAAAATAAAACATTATTCTATTCTATTCTATTCATATCTCAGTGATACAGGAAGATCAGGAAGATTTTGACATGCTAATTCGTACCTCAGTAATACATTTTTCACAAGATTAAAAACAGAAAAGTTAACTTTTTGTCTGGAGGAGAAAAATACAGCTTTTTCACTAGGTGAAAAAATACTTTACCGCTAAAGTGAGAGTTAAAGAAACACTATCTGCCAGCTGTCAACTGTTCGCAGGCATACTGTAATACTAGGCTAGGGCATCAGGATGTTTTTTTCACTTTTCTATGGGCGTTAGTGTTTAGGTAACTATGTGTAAAAAACTGCAAAGGACTTACTAAGTTGTACATCTTCATGTACATATCGAGACACAAAAGGAAAGCCCGGATACAGACGGACGGTTTCCTTCATAACAGCGTCTAGATATGGTAGTTTCGAAAAATCATCTTTGTCTACATCTCTGTCAGATCCCTCATACATTGTATCTAGTCTGAAATAGAAGCCATAATAATAATTAATCATAATTTGTTCGTCAACGTGTTAATGCAGCCAATTCGCCAGTAAGCGCATTCTCCGATTGGGACAGATCTAAAACTTAGACAATGTTTAAAAATGGCTGTAGGGAGAAAGATTCTTTTTCCTTTCCCGAATGGAAAAATTAAAAAACAACAAAATGACATAAGTCAGTTTAAAATTTTTTGATGTCAAGGCGATGGATTGCCGTTAAACTAAAGAAATCAAGTCAAGTTTTTTAGTAAAGCAGTTATTACTTATAACTCTTAAATAGTTGAACCAATTTTAATCAAAAATAGCTAAGAAATATCTCGATTACGTCAGGTTTCAAACAAAAAAAAACGCATCGAAATCGGTCCATTCGTTTAGGAGCTACTAAGCCACAGACAGATACACAGACATACAGAACAGACACGTTAAACATAAAACACCTATATTTTTAATCTGGTGTTAAAAAGTTAAAAAAACAGGTATAAGGCCTGTATTACACAAGGAGACTTCTGTCTTTATCTGAGCTCATTCCGCCTGCCCCATTCTTCTATCGGACGTCCAGACGCACCGCGGGGTACCATCCCTATCTTGTTGATAGTGGGATATCATTCGCACTGAGCGCTTTTCATCATCTTTCGTACTGCGCACTGCTAGGGAATGGAACCCGAATCTCTTTAAAGTTCAAGTGAATAGGCTCCTTCTGGGTGAGCTTGCTACATCCTCGACCGCATCTTTGCCCTTGGGCTAGATTGTGGTCAAGAGCGAACCCTTCATTAATAAAAAAAATAAAAAAACTATACATAAGTATTTATCGTCTCTTTCTCTCACTATCAAAATGACAAAGTCGACTGTTATTTAAGTATAGATTAGAGTTTGAGTCGCGTTCTGTAACACAGACCTTAGTAATCAATGCTTATACTTACTCCTCATGAAGCTTCTCCTGAACCTCAGGATGAGTCGCTATCAGCACCAGCGCCAGGGTCACGGTAATAGCTGTGGTGTCATAACTGGCGATGATGGTCGTGATGACCTCGTCTCTGATCTCCAAGTCTGTTAAAGTACCTTCCGCCAGGAGGATATCCAGAACTGATTTAAACTTGCCTGAAATATGAAAAAAAAAATGAAAATATTTATTGCTTCAACAAACATATTACATTTTGTATAGTTGCTGTGACCTTCTTTTAAGTGTGAGAACACCTGTGCCAGAAGGCCACGCTCCTCCATAACCAAGTACAGTATCATTTGTCGAAGACAATGGATTTGCAACATGCAGAATAATAAAAACATAGAGAGAAGAAGAAGTCATGCAGAATGTTAGTGAGTGGTTGCGTGTGTGACTCAGTGTGCATGTGTGTGCATGTGTGTGTGTGTGTGTGTGTGTGTGTGTGTGTGTGTGTGTGTGTGTGTGTGTGTGTGTAATATGAGACAGTGGTTGAACCATCATGCATATGTTTAATTTTTTTTCTTTGAGTTTTGCAACTAATTGCTAAATCATAATTTGCTACATGGAAACAGCGTAGACCTATGTTATTTAATTAAGTACTTAAATGTTAGTCTCAGAATAGTGTAGTATTCTTCTCTTCCTGTATTTTAGTTAGTTTCTATTTCTTGTTTTATTTGTTTACATTGTATTTTGCATTGTCACAGCGGTCATGTCATTAGTCTGTCATATAGCCGTTGACATTGAATTCTATGTCTTTGGTTACTCTCTGCCTTTGGTAGATGGCATCATTCCTTGTCGTTGGCGTCTAAACCATTGACATAGAATGATGGTTCAACCGTGATTCATATTGTCTTTGGTATTTGCCACCTATTCTTTTCAATCTTAACTTCTATTTGAATTTGAAATCAAAATTGGAAATCGTGAGTTTCGCGAACGATTTTCTGTTTACCTTTTGACGGCTGAATTTCAAAAGGTCAGTCTTCCTTCATCTCTCACGTGGGATAGAAGGACAGGACAGCTACCTTACTGTCTCAAGGCCTCCCTGGGCCGCAGCACGGCCCAGGGACTTTGCCCAGGCGCGAACCCTACGCTACAACAATACTCGACCCTAAAGTGGTAGGCGCGTGTGACCTACGCTACAACAATACTCGACCCTAAAGTGGTAGGCGCGTGTGACCTACGCTACAATAGTACTCAACACCTAGTATTTTCTCTAAAGTGGTAGGCGCGTGTGAATTCACACCACAGTTCCCTCTTTTACCACTGTACCTCGCGTGGGGCTCTCAAAAACTCCAGCCTCCTCGTACCTCCGGCTGGAAGCCGTGAAGGCAGTCCTATCCTGCCTCCGGCGAGGAGCCGCGAGGGCAGCCTTCTCTTGCTTCCGGCGTGGGCCGTGAGATCTGCTGCAGACACCACCTCGAGCGCAGAGTAACCGGCATAACACGATCAAGACCTCGCTCTCCTGGTTTTAGCTACGTCGTCCTACTTAAGTCAAACTTTTGTTTTCCCTCAGCTACCTATAACTCGCCAGTGACGTTAGGGAGGCAGGACCCAAATTTGTAATATTAGGCTCTATATATAATACATCTGTTCTCTTGTATCTACTCTCTTTCTCTACTACCTCTAACCTTTCACTCGACCTTTCCCTACCTACGTCTAGGGTCTTATATCTATAGGACCCTCGACGTAGCCTACCTCGACTACTGTTCACAAGGTCCTTACGGCTCTGCTGTAAGGCTTAGTGTAACATTACAATAGCCGTATAGCCACCTACCTACTTAGTGCTCTTTAATAAATAATTCAACATTTTATTTTATTTATTTACTAGGCACGGTAATAAGGTGTAAATTTATTATATAAACAAATGGAAAAGTGGTTATTCGTGTAGCATTCAGGCATTGATTCTAAACACCACCTAAAATGAGTGATACAAATTATATATTACAAAAATATCTATATAAAAGTGGTAAGTAGAAAAGTGGTAAGTAGCCTATATGGGAAGTGGCCGTTCGGGGAAGTGGCCGTTTGCGGTAGGTGGTCATTCATAGGAAGTTTTGAAACGCCAGGCGTAAAAATACCAATTCCCAACAACTTTTGAATAAGCGCTTTTTTTTCTTTGGTGTATGTCTAACCTATTTTTAACCCCTTACAATAAAGGGGTCGTACAAGTTTGACGTGTGTATCTGTATCTGTTTATTGGTCCATTTGTGTGTCTGTAAATCTGGGTGTCTGTCTTTAGCTAGAGGAATAGGCTGATTTTGTTGCGTTTTTTTTTAAGTTGAGGTAATCGAGATGGTTCGTACTTGTAGCTATATTTGACTAAAATTGGGTGAGCATCGGGGGTAATAAAAAAAATTTAAAAAAATAAAAACGTTAGACACTCAAAGGCCCACACTAAGGTTTTCCCTTGTGTCGTACGTGGGTCCCTTGGAACACACATAAAGACAAACACAAACACCCATGACCCGAGAACAAACATCTGCTTTTTACACAAATGTTTGCCCCGACTGGGGATCGAACCCAGGACCCGCCGATCAAGAGGCAGCGTCACTACCACTCGACCAAACCGGCCGTTCATAATTTCACAGTTATTGCCACGCTTCACAGGGTGTTTCACAAACAAATATGTATATGTCATACAAAATAGAGATTCTACCTCAAAAATAATCGACTGGGAACTTAGAAAAATAAAATTATTTGAAATTAAATGATATTTATGATAAAGAAAGTTCTTACTTGATGAAATGCAAGTGGGATTTTTTTCGAGTTCAGCGCGTTTCTTTTGAATAATCTGAAAAAAATACAATCGAGAAATTCTTATACTCGAAATAATAAAGTATCCAATGATAACGTCACATGAAATTATTTTCGTATTTCTCGGTATCATAGTGTAGTGGATTTGAACAAATTGGAAGTCTTTAACGATCGTTTCTTATTAATATCAAAAATATCTGTATTTCTGTGAACACCAAATTTTCATAGAAATTGGTATGTCATTCATTATCATTAGTTGTCCTAATTCTATGAGTTTTCAAAAAGATGCAGTCTTCTCCTCAAAAGAACATATAAGCTACTCTAGGATTGTTCTTTTCAAGAAATAAGCAAAATTTTTTTTTACTACTTCTTTTAACTGATTTTCCTATACAGTTATAATAACTAGTATATTGTATGTATTTATTCTTTAAATAAATACATACATTCATTTATTTTTATATTTTGTTTTTTTTTCTGTTTTTGTATGTATATAATTCAAATACATACAAACATATATTAAAGGGTTTAAATACACACATACACAATTACACATTCGTTCTTTTGACCCTACTGACACTACGCCTATTTGCAAAGGCGCAGTCTTCCCCAGAGAGAAATAGGCATATGAGTGTGTTACTTTGTTGGTCCTTCCTCCGTGTCATACCTACATAAAAATTAATTGCTCAGCTCCAGAGTTATTCAGATATTAAGTCAATTAAAATTAGAAGCAAGGAAATTTATATGATTAACTTAAAAACAGCGACCCTCGGAGTTTCTTGCCTATTCTTCTCCTGAGGCAGACTGCACCTTTGCGAATAGGCGCAAAGTCAAAAATGCTAATGTAATTCACTATTTTGCTCAATGATTTATATTGATTTTGCTTATGTATTTTATGACGTTTTCAAGAAGTACTTTGTATGTTCTATGAAAATAAAGAATTTTGACTTTTGAATTTGACTTAGATTAACGGATCGACTAGATTGTTCGTAAAATTAATTTAAGGTCTGCTGCTTTAGCACACGTAATGAGACTTCTCTCTAATGAAAGTATAGATTTCCGAAACAAAACAAAGAAAACAGACCTTTTTCGTATTTAGAGACATTTTTATGTCTCTTGCGTTTGAATCGGGGCATGCATCCTTTTAACAATTTATTCAAGAGCATTTGTAAAAGAAATATAAACTTTTTCTGTTACATTTAAGGTCATGTTTTCCTTAGCAATAAACTCTCATGACAGTCAAATCTTATTGCGTATGTTAGGGCAGCTTGAGAGTGACGTAAACTACTTTTTGTCGTGAAAACTTTGTCGCAGGCAGAAATGTAATCTCCAATAATGCTTACCGTATCGGCTACATTGTGTATTACTTCATACACTTCATTACTTTTTTCTTTAAGTGTTTTCCCCTTATATAAACTGTAGTATAACAGACCTACGAGTTTATACAAAACTCGACTTTCAAAAAAATCTACCACGGCTTCTAGAAACTTGTCCATAGAATGCTCATTAAATCCTTTGATGCCCATTGTAGTCTCTAAAAAAAATTTGATTGATTTTATAAAGAATCTGAAACTAGGTAACTGCTGTATGAGGTAGTTAGTTAAGAGTGTGTATTGGAATTGCCTATATTTTTATCTGCAGCTGAAGCACAATGTGTCCAAATGTCAAAAAAGTGTCAAAGTGACAACGCTGGAGGTCAAGCACGCCTTTGTATGCCCTCGCGCAGTCAATGTAAGTTTCACTGTTTTTTGTGGGCCGTGCTAGCTATGCTGATGTCTAACCTATGTTACTGCAAAGTTTTTAGAAATTTTTGCAAAACAGCCATTAGTTAGATGGAATATATTCAAGGACACTCACCAAAGGAAATTTCCAAAGTTGTCTGTTCTAGGACACGATTCTGGTCAAAGGGACCTTTCCCAAGTTTTTCTGCGAATCTTTCAACTAAAACTTTAGAATGTTGATTAAAAGCTGGCATATATCCATCCAAGACCTGCTGATTGTATGCTGGAAGCAGGAGCTTACGGTGTCGTCGCCAGATATCCACTGAAAAAGATACATTTATTTACATGTTTTTTCTTCTTATACATAAAATTGGAGGTCCTGATTCACTAACTCATAAACGCCCAGCCCAAATCCTTAGATCTAGAAAGCTGAAATTTGGCAAAAAGGTATTTTTTGTGACGTAGGCAAGCACTAAGAAAGGATTTTTTGAAATTCAACCCCTGAGGGTTCAAAATTTGTATGGAGATAACAATTTTTTTGGACATTCTTCGTTAAATATACTTTGAAGCAAATAAATGGATATGTATTTTGCGATTTTTCTAAAATCATCCTCTAACTCTTAGGGGTCAAGAATGAAATAGGTAACTAAAAGAGTTCTTTGCGCGAGAGAAGCCGCGGGAAAAAAACTAGTTTTAAATAAGAGCTGAGAGCTGCATGAGCTCACTCCGCCTGCCCCTTCTTTCTACATACCCTTACCTTGTTGAAATCTCACGGATTCTATCTATCTATACAGAATAGAATAGAATAGAAAAAATACATATTTTATAGGACATTCAGGATGCCACTTAAAACAAGTCAAGATTACAATGAAATACATACAAACATACATTAAACGATTTAAATACATATATACGCATTCGTTCTTTTGACGCTACTGACTCTACGCCTATTCGCAAAGGTGCAGTCTTCCTCAGAGAAGAACAGGCAAGAAACTCTGAGGTTGCTCTTTTAAATCGCATTACAAATTTTCTTATTTACTAATTTTAACTAAATCTGAAATAACTCTAGAGCTGAGCAGTTCATTCCCATGGCTGCCTGTCTGAAAGATAATCAGAAATTTTGTAATACCCCTTTTTGCAAAGTTTTTGTTTAATTACTGTCCTAAATTTGTACACTCACGCCTTTAATCCCTTTCAGGGTAGGCAGAACTTCATGTGGTTCTGGAACTACTTTACGCCACATTTGACATTAGTTCTGAGGATTAGATAGAACTTGAGTATAGTGGTGAAAGGCTGTCAGTCTTTCGCCCACAATACAGAAAAACCTCAGGTCCCACTTACTGGCTTTTACAGTATTCCTGGGAGGAGTTGGCAGCTGGCATATTCTAAGTTTTTCTTTCAGTCCCAATCCACGGATTCGCCCTTAATTCTTATCATCTTTTATACTAGATCAGAGTTCTCTGCCAGCTTGGAAAGCTCACACAACCCAATTTTTTGTGTTCTCCAAAAAGAATGATTGCTCTATTTTTTCTTAGAAAATCTCACTAACAATTTGTTTGAAATAAGTACCAAAGTCGTTTTCAGAAACTGGTTTACTTTTTAAATTGTTTGACTTGGTTTCCTGTTTTATATGTAAATAAATGTGCGTAGTTTTGAAGTTCAAATGAAGTCAGGCAAGTTCGTATAAGTATAATGGATGACTAAATTAATTAGTTTCTTCTTATCGTGTAGGTATAGTCAAGTTTGTGGCGAACTTGGCTAGCCCTGGTATCAGAGTTTTCAAACCGCACAATGGCCTCTGACTTGGTTTTAACGAGTGTAGTCAATCGACAACAGCCAGGACCGACAGCTTAACGTGCCCTCCGAAGCACAGAAACGCTCGTGATAAATTGCCACTTTGGTCACCCATCAGGTTCTCTGCCTCTGTGTACGTTGCTTGACCTCACTGACCGGTTGAGATCAGCGAGCGCCACTGGGCTACGAGTGCTTCAATTAATTAGCGAAATTTAAGGATGTAAATCGGTTCACCAATCTTGACAACTTCTTTAGGTACCATGAACGTCGGGAAATAGGTAAATCATCATATTTACGCGAATTTAGACCCGTTTTCAACCGACTTCAAAAAAGGAGGAGGTTCTCAATTCGACTGTTTTTTTTTTTTTTTTGTATATTTGTTACGCGATTACTCCGGCAACTGTTGTCCGATTTTCAAAATTCTTTATTTGTTCGAAAGAGTATACTCCTGATAATTTTTTTTATCGAAAATGATTCAGCGCTTTTAAAAAAAATCAATAAAAACAAAATATACTACAAACTAGAACATCATCTAAATAAATGAATGACATTTCTGTTTGTAGTTATTTGCTAATAGGCATTGTAGTCCGCAAAAAACTAGATATCTACTTTGTGCGAACTGTTGTTGGGATTGAAGTCGGTGACTCATACGTTCTTAACGTGGAAAATTATAGTATTTAATTATAGGTTAATTATAGTCGAAATTGAAAATAATATTTTGCCTCTACATACCTACTTTTAAAATTAGCTGATTTGCCTTTGTCTGGGAAGGTATTGACTATTAAATACAGGGTGGTATTTTGTAATGCCATCTGAAGGGAAAGTACTCTTAACACTGTAGATAGAAAATTGTACTCAAAGAAAACATGACTTTATTTTTGAAAATAAAGAAAACTGCATTCAAGGATTTTCGAAAATTCGCTTGCCACACCCGGAAATCGAACCGACTAAAAGCTGTAAGAATTACACCCTGTACTTTTATTGCATCGATCGTTAAGGTCAATTATAAGGATGAAATCCCTCTAACAAACTTGGTAAATTAAATGAAAAGAAAACATGTAAACTTACAAGTAAACTTTTGACTTACCAGCACCATTGACAAGTCCGTTGTCGACTAGGCTTTTGGCGACATTATACACACGATCCTTGCTGAGACAAGTGTTGCTGACCAGAAGACAGTCGTCTGGATCTGTTACCACTGTTGAAGAATTATAGTCCATGAAACTGAACAACTTCCCCAATAAACATAAGTCAAAATACGAAAAAAATATTTTGATCTCCCATACAAAAAGCTCTATATGCTGATGAAGTTTGTATGGGAACTCTAAATTTTTTTTTCGTATTTTGACCTATGTTCCTTGGGAAAGTTGTTCAGTTTTATGAATTATTATTAACTACCCGAGAGGTTGAAAGAGAGATACCTAAAGCCCTGTATTTTCATAAATTATATCTTAGAAAATTAAATCAGTTGTCAATTATAGAAAATTTGACAATTATTTCGTAAAGATCCGACCGACATACGGATGATTATTGTCACTATCTGTCACTGTCATCTGTATTTGTAAGAGAGTACTAGCATCCGATGCTCTTAAGTGCATCGGCCATAGACTTACAAAATAGTGTTGTAAGAAACTCGAGTCTTGGAGTCTTATTTAATGAAACTCGAGCTATTTCTGAAGACTCGAGTCTTATAAATAAGACTTAGAGCTCAAGTCCTTCAGAATTGTGAGTCTTTTGTAAAAAGACTTAAGTCCTGCCAAAAAGAACTCAAAGAGAACTCAAAAAGAACTCTGTATCTGCGCGCCCTTCATTTAACCTTTTGCCCACATTCTTTTGAAATAAAATTATAGTATTATATATGGATGATGATATAAAATCACCCAGCATTACCTATTATAATAAACTCAATGGCTCAGAACAAACTCAGACGACTCAGTCTAGCTCAAAGAACTTAAAAGACTCAGAAGACTCAAAGGACTCGGACTCATATGACTGACGAGTCCTAGTCTTGAAAATTGACTCAAATCTCGAAATGAAGACTAAAAGACTTGAGTTTTTTACAACACTATATAAAATAGCTGATACCCTGCATCATAATGCCTCGGACAACACATGTTAACGAATAAGAAAGAGGGTAGACCGCTTTCTCTGCTCTTAACACTACCCGCAGTTCTCCATTTCATCCGTGATCTTGGTGCTTGCAACAGTGCCGAAATATCGGATACTCATTTTAAACAAAAAACCTGGTAAGAACCTTGTAAGAATATGTTTTAAAATAACACATGTTAAACTTACAACATCCCTTTTTTTCCATCAGCGGTCAATAAATTACTTACGGTTGTAATGCAGAGGACCTAGTGACATTCGTAGCACACCACCACTGTCAACGGTAGCCTTTATCATTTTCTTCATTTGCTCCCATATATCTGAAAAATCCATGGCATTGATTTGTAAGGGAGCGGAACATAGAGTTATAAATTTTCATCTATGGCTCTGGTGTGAGCTTGCTACATACTTGACCACATATTTGCTCTTGCGCTAGATAGTGGTCAAGGGCGAAACCCTTCTCAATAAAAATAAATGCTTACTTATTTGTCAATTAACAAGAATATTTGTCAATTAACAAGAAGTTATACTTCACTTATGAAGATAAATATCGTGTAGAAACCTGCAAACTCAAGCGACTGAGGAGCTTATCTGATGGGGCATCTAAGATATGGCTAGAAAGACATTTATTTTTTACCAGCCCATATACGTCCCAAATGAGGGGCCCGGGCCTCTCTTCGAAACACGACCGCTCGTCTTTGGAAAATGTTTTTTTTTCTGGCGGGTTTCATCACGATGTTTTCCTTCACCGTTGAGCAAGTGATAATTAGAAATCTGTACATAAATCCGAAAAGACGAATTTAGTGTTACAGGCCCGCACCAGGATTTGAACCTTCGGAGTAAAGGCCGGCTCATTACCATCTGGGCTATCACTGCTATTACTTGCCAGAATTTGAGAGAGTTAAGGTGCCTGACTACGCACAAGACAGAAAAGGCGTAAGTCCTTGATGTTAAAGGATAAAATCCACTTCGCTTCAACTCACTAAGCCAATATTTGGCCAAACAGTCTTTTATGAAAATAAATATCTAACTAAACAAAATTCACTTACACTCAGGTTTGCCAAGGAAACAATAAGCGTGTCCAATGAAAGGCAAACTACCAGGCAGCTTGGGGGGGAGGCGAGGATCGGCTGGTTTTGTTGCTTTTAACGTTAATAGTAAAATTATGCAGACTAGGGCAGCAGAAATCAACCAGAAGAGAAGATCCATTTTTATTCTAGGTAACTCTACCTGAAAAATTAACCGTCACTAATTATTATTATGATTTTACAACATTTTTTTTGCAAAAAACACTTAAAAACTAAATGATGAATCTTTACAAATACACACACATACACACACCCACACCCACACACCCACACACACACACATACACTTACACATACAAACTTTCACTGCATGTCACTTCCATATAATATTTTTCTTTTCTCTTTTTTAATCTTGATTGCTTAATTTTATTATCTTTACAATTTTTTTTGTGTATATAAAAACAATATATTTTCGTAATTGTTTAAAAATACGCGCGAATTGGACTGGTAATCGGCACATTTGATTACCCACGAAACAGGCCTGGCCTAGTGTGGGAATCAAGGCAAATCTTTTAAAATAATCGTGCAAAATGTTACATAAAAAATTATTATTGTCATTTCTAATTTCATGTTTTTAAATTGTAACATTATCTGAATAAACTATTTTGTATTTGTATTTTGTATTTGACATTATTCCACTCGTCCAAGGTCTTTGTTCAACTTCTTTAATGAAAGATGAAACATGAAAAATTGAGATTTAATTTCAATTACTGATTGTCGGCAAAATAATAATTCATTATGAACATAATTTAACTTGTTAAATTGATATTTATATTATCTACATTTGAGTTATGTACACACAGCAGCACATAAGGCTGTACCTGTAGACCTTAATATCACCCTTATCTCGATTTCGTAGTGCATATGGTTAGCCTGTCATTCTGCCGTCTGTACGTAATCAATTTGTATTGACATTGTTTAATAATAACGTTTACCTACTTTATGTTCTGAATATGAAATGTAAGCTGAATTGTAATTTTAATCATTATGAATCTAATAATAGACCACAGACTCTTATATAACCTAAAATAAAACCTTTGAGTCACAATAAATGAATTTGATTTTGAACTTTACTTACCACTTTACAATGTTTCTTGATGATTTGCAATGGACTAATCGAAAATAAGTAAAGACTTCAAAGTATTGAGTTTCAAGTCATTAAAATTCGAACATATTGTTAATAGTTTGTCAATACTTAAATGAGCTCATCATGCTGAATACATTTTAATTGTTTTTGTTTTCATTAGAATAATGTATTTTAAAAATAGTTTTGGACGTAGTAAACACTTCAATCATATTTGTTATAGTCTAACCTCGAAGCTCCAACGCTCCTAGATTTGACAAGTCAATCCTCAAACTAACCTAACCTAAAAGACGCTTCACACTCAAAGGCCCACATTAAGGTTTTCCCTTGTGTCGTTGGTCCCTTGGAACACACAAAGACAGACACAAACACCCATGACCCGAGAACAAACATCTGCTTTTTACACAAATATTTGCCCCGACTGGGAATCGAACCCAGGACCCGCCGATCGAGAGGCAGCGTCACTACCACTCGACCAAACCGGCCGTCATAACCAAACCTAACCTATTCAAACCTAGAATAAACCAGTAGTTCCGGGAAGGGACTCTACATATTTCGACCTTTGACTATGATTTTAAAACTCAACTCAGGATGTGAGAAGCCTACTAAACTATAGGGCAGACTGGTTTTAGTTTTGATAGAGGAGAGTTATATCATAGTTGATTTTTTGAAACCTATAACTGCGGACGAGCTCACAACATTGTTAATTCGAGACTTGAACTCACAAACGCGCGCTCTCACAACTCATCTAGGTTATATTGATTTTACCTTTTTTTTTTCTTAGCCTATAGGATCCCGCTGCTGGGTAAAGGCCTCCCCCGCATCCTTCCACTTCTTGCGATCTTGTGCAAGTTCTGGCCACCCGGAATTGTAGGCATCCAGATCATCACGCCAACTTTTCTTGGGTCGGCCCAGGCGTCGATGGCCATTCTGTGGCACCCAGTGGGTAACGATCCGTGCCCACCGCTCCGCGCGCATGCGGCTTACGTGTCCAGCCCAGGACCACTTTAGTTTGGCGGATTTGTCCTCTTCTTCGGTTATCACAGTTTTGGCTCGCAGGTCGGTATTTCTGACTTTGTAAATTAATTTTTCACCCAAGATGCTACGTTCCATTGCTCGGTGGCAAACCTTGAGTTTGGACTCTTAGCACTCCGTTAATGACCACGATTGGGCAAAATAAGTTAGGATGGGCAGGATACACATGTCAATGAGTTTTCGTTTTAAACATTTGTTAACAGAGGGGAAGGCCCCCCTTCGTATAGTGCTTCAGGGACCGAAAAGTCTTCCAGGCATTTTCGATGCGGCGATGTATCTCCTTTTCTTCCCTGTTTTCGAAGGATACTATCTGGCCCAATATATGTACTCATCGACATACTGCCCATCTACCTCGACCTTATGTTTTTTGGCGTTGGTCATTATCTGGGTCTTTTTCATGTTCACTTTCAGTCCAACCTCAAGGCTTGCCGTGCTTAGATCTTGAAGCATCGACGTAAGTTCGACAGCTGTAGAAGCAAAGAGAACAATATCGTCAGCGAAACGAAGATTTGTAAGCCTCTCTTCGCCGACAATAATGCCCTTTTCTCGCCAGGGTTGTGAAAGGTTAAAATAAAAAAACTTTTCTAAGATGGCTGTGAATAATTTTGGTGACAGTGGGTCGCCTTATTTCACGCCCTTTTCTATTTTGAAAATTATATACTTATTACATTATTTTTTTATAATTTTCTCAATTTAAATTTTTACTTTCTTCCTTCTTTATCGTGTAGGTATGATCAAGTACTAATTTAATATATAGGGTGACTCTGTATAATATGATAAATCTTATCGAGTACAGTTTAATAAATCAAACAAATAATCAATTTTTTACTTATATTTTGCAGAAAATCCATCATCGGGGTTCCGATCACGTTATTTGAACGTGTTTACTGAAACTGTACTAGATACGATTCAGCATATTATATAGAGTTAGCAAATAGCAGCTCAAGCAAGATGCGCGACAAACTTTTGTGGCGCGCCACTCGGCTGACGGTGAACGCGCAAAAGCTTTTGGGGTAGTCAATGTTGACATTTTCACATAGGACCGCGGCGCATTCCGCGCTGGAGCACATCGTTCTCGAGCTGTAGGACCACAGCAATTCCGACAAATAATGGCGTCTGAATGGCGGTTAGAACCCAGAAGTCTGAGCACAAATTTAAAAAAAAAAAAAAAAATTTTTTTTTTTTCGCAATTAAAGATTTATTTATTTAAAAAAATTAAAAAAAAAACAGATAGCGGTAAAACTTCAAAATTAACGGTGATCGTAGCCCAGAGGCGCTCGCTACTCTCAACCTATCAATGAGGTTAAGCAACGTACACAGAGGCAGGGAACCTGATGGGTGACCAAAGTGGCAATTTGTCACGAGCGTTTCCATGCTTTGGAGGGCACGTTAAGCTGTCAGTCCCGGCTGTTGTGCATTGACTACAGTCGTTACAACCAAGTCATAGTATTTTAGCCAAGTTCGCCGCACACTTGATTATACCTACACGATAAGAAGAAGAAGAACGGTGATCGAACTGCTTTCTTGACTAAAGTTCACCGCCATCTTGAGTGGCGCTATACGCGGGTTGTGCTTGAAATGCAGCGATGCATGGGAGACGCAGAATGACAATAAAAACTACAATAAATATAACTCATTTAATCATTACATCACATTTTTTTAATACTTAAGTATTTTCTGGGGAAACTGATTTTTCCTTTGAAATACGTTGGGATTTGTTCAGGAATAAGAAATCCAAATGTATTGAAATTTTGTGTGGTTAGATATTATTTGGATAACATTAAGTTAATGGCCAGGCTCGGTGTAAAATGCTACATCTTCGACCATATCTTCGCCCTTGTGCTAGATTGTGGTCAAGAGTGAACCCAACACATGTAGATGTAAGCAAAGCATCAGTAGCTTTGAAAATATTTTTAACAAAAAATTGACCCGCCTTCAAAAAGGGTAAAATAATTTTTTAAAGCTATGTTCACGAGTAAGTAGTGGTCACAGGTAAAACAGTAAATAGGTGAATTCATAGCGGAATATGGTAAATAGAGAGGAATTTTATTTTAACGTCGATTGAAATCGGTTTACAAATGACGGAGTTTTGAGGTAACAAACATAAAAAATCAAAATAATATTAAAAAAAATTCCCCCGAATTGAGAACCTCCTCCTTTTTTTGAAGTCGGCTAAAAAACACTTGATGCCACATTTGACATATATTATATTCAGAAGGTTATATAATAAATACTAGCTTTCGGCTTTGGCTTCGCCCGCGTGATCTACAGGTTATCTCGTGCCCAGTTGTGGGATAAAATGTAGACTATGTCCTTTTTCAAGGTCTAATCTATTTCTGTAACAAATTTCATCAAAATCGGTTCAGTATTTTAGCCGTGAAAGCGTAACAGACGAACAGAGAGACAGAGTTACTTTTGCGTTTTTTACTAGGGGTTAGTAAATAGATATAATTATTTTTCACGTTAAAAACGCATGAGTCACCGACTTCAATCCCAACAACAGATCGCACAAAGTAGATAACTAGTATTTTTTGCAGACTATAATGCCTATTAGCAGATAACCACAAACGAAAATGTCACTCATTTATTTAGATGATGTCAAAAGTCAAAAAAGTCAAAAGTGTTTATTTCATTGAACATATAAAATGATACTTCAACACGTCAATATTATGAATTACATTAGCACTTTTGACTTTGCGCCTATTCGCAAAGGTGCAGTCTTCCTCAGGAGAAGAATAGGCAAGAAACTCCGAGGGTCGCTCTTTTTAAGTCAATCATATAAATTTTCTAACTTTTAATTTTAATTGACTTAATATCTGAATAACTCTGGAGCTGAGCAATTTATTCCCATGGTTGCTTTTCTAACAGATAATCCGAAATTCTATAATAGCCCTTTTTACAAAGTTTTTGTTTAATTACCGTCTTAAATTTTTCTAAAGTTAGGTTTTGACTACACATGGGAATCTTATTGTAGAAGCGTGTACATTGACCCATAAAAGAGTTTGTTACTTTGTAGAGATGGCTGTCTAGTATATCCAAGTTATGTTTGCTTCTAGTGTTTACATTGTGCCTATCACAACTTTTCTTGAACAATTGTTCATTTTTCTTTACATATAAAAGATTATTAAATATAAACTGGGACGCAATGTCAAATTATCTTTTTCCTTAAATTTATTTCTAAGAGGCATTCTAGGTCTCATTTGATAAATCGCGCGAACAGCCCTTTTCTGCAGGACAAATATCTTATTGATGTCGGCAGCATTACCCCACAGTAAAATGCCATATAACATTAGGCTGTGGAAGTAACTGAAATATACGGTTCTCGCGGTTTCTACGTCCGATAATTGACGGATTTTTTAACCGCGTAAGCTGCTGAACTGAGTCTGTTCGCTAACTTATCAATATGAGGACCCCATTGAAGCTTTGCGTCAATAGTGATACCTAAGAATACAGTAGATTCTACAACTTCCAGTTTTTCATTTTTAACCTGTACATTGGTATTAAACTGTTTAACGTTAGGCAAGGTAAATTTAACACATTTGGTTTTTTTCTCGTTCAAGAGTAGGTTATTTGCAGTGAACCATTCAACTACCTTTGAGATCGCAATATTCACGACGTTCTGATTTATAGTATTTTTTGTTTTTGTTGATTTTTTTAAAGCGCTAAATCATTTTCGGTAAAATTTATATGGAGTATACTCTTTCGAACAAAAAAAAAATTTGAAAATCGGTCCATAATTGGCGGAGAAATCGGTGAACATACATTTAAAAAAATACAATACAGTCGAACATAGAACCTCCTCCTTTTTTTAAGTCGGTTAAAAACAGATGGACATTTTGCTAATTACAGCAACTCATAGTGCAGTAATGGATAATTGCGATTCGACCTTTATAGTTCACATTTAAGTAAAAACTATCACTCATTTCCAATCCAAAATACGTATTTCGTGCCCAGATGCTGGTTTTATTATGACTAGAAATTGTCTTTTTACTTTAGTGTGGTCTCCATAAACTCTAGTTTCTCAAAATTTGACAAAGTATTGTCTTCATTGACATCACGGCGAATTTTTGACCAGACATTTAAAAAAAATTACACTTATTGAATTATTTTATTCTCTATCGCGATATGGGGCGGGTTCAAAAGTAACTTTAAATTAGCGTAAGTTTAGTGAGTAATTCTCCCCCCCCCCATGAAACTTCTTCGAAGAAAATTTATGAAATTCTAAAAGAAATATTGGGCTCATACTCAACTAAGAAGTGAAAACTTCTTTAATAGCAGCGTTGTGCTCTTTGAAGTATGTGTACTTCAAAGTGAGTTTAACAATTTGAAGTATGTTAAACTTGCGACAGGGTCACGTGTCTATTACGTGATCCTGATGAAAAATCCGTAAGGCGGAGGGGTGTTTAATAAATATAAAAAATTAAAACTGCAAAAGTCAAGATGTCATCCGGTGTCAGCATAGCAAAATTTAAATTAAATATTGATGCACAACGTTAATGTTCAAGTTTTTACTTCTGCCGGCACTCCCGGAGTGCAACCCGTTGATTTTTTTTCATATTTCGACCTATGTTCTTTATGGAAAGTTGTTCAGTATCTAATGCTGTCCTTAATATTCACTAGCTCATTTAAAGTCATCTAAATTCCTCAATGTTCTCAATATACAACGTTTTTAAAAAAAAAACAAATAAAAAGAAAATTCAAAATTAATTAAAATTTAGCTTATTGCGCAGCTCTATTACAAATATGACAAGTATGTCATATTAATTAAATGAAACTTTCATTTTGAAAGATGTCAAACCGTGCAACTGAGTACTAGACTGGAAGAAATCTCAATGGGTTGACTGGAAGAAATCCCCTTGTGGGATAAGTCCGCCTTTGTACTGTTTTCCTTATATTTTGTCTTGTGTAACTTATACTCATGTACAATAAAGAATAAATACATACATACATACATACATACTAGAGTTGCGACTATTTCACTTTTAAAATTAAATTTTGGAATAACTTTTTTTGGGTTTTTTTGAAACATTTTGTACACCCTAAAAAGCTTAAGCAAAAAGCATAGCAATATGTCCACGTTAAAATGAATCAACCAACTTCAATCCCAAAAATGCCTATCAGCAGATAATCAAAGACCAAAACGCCATCTAAATACTTAGATAATGTTTTGGTTTTGATGACTGCTGCTTTGACTGGTGGCGCCACCGCCAAAATGTCAACATTGATAACGCCACAGGGCGAGCAAGCCTTTGCGCGAGGCCCTCGCGCAATTAAAGTAAAGTTCCACCGTCAGCCGAGTGGCACGCCGCGCGTGTTTGTCGCCATCGTGCTCGAGCTGCAGATGTTTTAACTGCGCCATAAATGTACTGTAATGTTACCAATGAAAGACACGGACTTTTACACTAGATTTTTACCCGTCGCGCGCTTGTTTACGTCGCGTGCGATACAAATCCTGCACACACGGGTGTGCAAACATCGCGCGAGGGTTTAAAATAAAAAATTTAAGGCGACTACAGCACCTAAATTACGATTTTATGATGCGTAGATAAGCATTACGCACTGCATTAATTCGAAGAAAAAAAATAATACGGTAATATTCAGGACATAAACTAGATAAGTAGTTTGCTGAAAACACGATTCAGCACTTTTGGTTCGATAGAAAAAGCTCACAAAGTCACCTCTAAATACCAATATTGTGTATCTTTTAAGCTGTAAAAACGATAGTAAAATGCACACAGGAACTTGAGTTTGCTATCAAAATGTTCGTGATTGAACACTCTCGATAAGTAGTTAACGAATTTTTCGATTTAAGCTGTCACCTTTCCACAAATCTCATTTTTCTAACTTTCGAACATGTTTTTACGCACGCGCGCCTTCTTAGTCCGTAAACTTCGTGTATCGACACTGTTCGCACTGCCGGCCCTGGCCTGTTGAGAGACGGAGATGGCACTATTCCTATGTGTGCTGCCTGTATCGGGTGCTGTAGTCGCCTTAAACCCTCGGTTTAAAATAAAAATCATGTATTTCATAATTAATAATGTGGAGTTCCATCAAGAAGCAATAACACAAAGTAAAACTACGTGATGTATTCTGTTATATCTTCAATTGGGTTCAACTGACTCCCAAAAGATCAATAAAATACTCACCAATACAATTTCGTTTTTCCAAACTAAACGCAGCAAAGTCATTCTTAGGAAGATCTTTCTCAAACCACCGTTCTTCAGGTGGTGATATTGAGAAGTTTTCTAAAACGTGATTTTTCATAATAGTTCAGTAGGAAGAAAAAAATCACTGTAAAAAATAATTGGAACAGCTAATTAAAAGTCTATGGAGTTATTTAAGGAGTAAGTATAAATAACTTTATTTGCATATTTTTTCCTACTATCTATTTATCCATTTGAATCTTTAAACACCGTATTAAACACCTTAAGGTTGAATTTTGATTGTTGTTCGCGTATTTGTGATTTGTAAAAAATCAAGTTCTAATTAGACTCATTCTCATGTCTAATGTCTTAAAGAAATTTTGTTTATCTATATATTGTCTAGAAATAGACAGGGTCTCGATAGTATTTAGTTCTATTTTATATTAGTTTAATTTTTTGGGTCGCTGGAGCTTTAAGTGTCTTTCTCTTCTATAACGTGAGTAATCACATAAAATAGGCATTTTCTGGGTTAACTCGCTCCATCGTCGACCTCACCTTTGACCTTGTGAGCGAGTTAACCCAGAAAATGCCTATAAAGGCACTGGTACGCACCGACGGAACACAGCAAGCTGTTTGGCGTTGGACTTTGGTAGGAGGGTGGTCGCGAACCAAACGGTCCTTTACAGAGCCTACTCTAATTATACTTAGGTAGCAATACTAGACTTTTCCCGAGCGTTTGAAACTGTAAGTCATCCAATACTTATTTCCAAGCTAGCTTATTACGGTGTCGATAGCGCCTCATTAAAATGGTTTACCAGTTATTTAAGTGGTCGTTCGCAACGGGTCGAAATCACTGATTCCACTGGTGTTAAACATTATTCTAGAGCTTCTTTGGTTACCAGAGGAGTGCCGCAAGGCTCAATTCTGGGGCCGGTCCTATTTATTTTGTATTGTACGGATGTAACAAGTAGTTTCCTGAACTGTAAATTTCATATTTATGCTGACGACCTTCAAGCGTATATTACCTTCAATCCTAACCAGATTACAACTGCCGTTGTTAATCTTAACGAAGATTTGGATAGAATTTATTCATGGTCTCAGAAAAACGGGTTAGTTCTTAATCCATCAGAGTCAAAATATATGATTTTAGGTTCGAAAGCTCAAATAGAAGTGATTAGTGATAATTCACCTGTTGTTAGTATTTCGGGTAATAGTATTGACCGGGTCGTTGAAGCTCGGAATTTGGGTGTTTTGATCGATGGCAGACTGCAATTTCATAACCATGTGCTTGAGACTGTCAGAAGCTGTTACTATAGGCTAAAAGTTTTGTATAATGTTCGGCAATATTTGAGCGAGGAACTTAGGATTCTGTTGTGTGAGTCCTTAATATTATCAAAACTTAATTACGCTGACTCTGGTATTGGCGAGTGTCTTTTGTCTAAATCTAAAAAAGTTATTCAACAAGTACAGAATACATGTGCACGTTTTAGCTTTTATATCCCACGTAGAGTCCACATTACCCCATACCTTAACCGCAGTAACCTTATGAACATGAATTCGCGCCGGTCCCTTCATTTTGCCACTTTAATTTTTAAAATTATCCGTACTCGTACGCCACCATATTTGTTCCACAAATTGGATTTCTCACGACGCCAGGTGCGTATGGCTACTCGTTTGGTTTTCCCAATACACCGCACAACTGCATTTCGTGGCAGCTTTCGGTATGCTGCCACGAGGTGTTGGAACAATATCCCGCCTCCCATACAGAACTGCGTTAGTTTAGGTCTATTTAAAATAAAGTAAAGGAACATCTCATTAATGTCCAAAAATCAATTTCAAATATTTCGCCAACAGTTAAAAAAAAAAAAAAAATTTGTTTTTGATTGTGTTGTATGGCTAGTCTAAATCCATTAGTTTAATTGTTATTGTTTCTTGAAAAAATAATTAATCTCTTTGATTTAGTTTTAGATGCTATTTTTTAGATTCACTATTTTTATGCTCTGTGCTCATTGTAAGTACTTAATTTGTATTCCTACGTGTGATCTGACTGCGCGTAAGTAGCGCTCTCTGGGTTTCCACGGAAGACCAGCTTTGTGGATTCTTCCGAAACCACAACTATGCTGAGTTGGAGGCCCATTGGCGTCATTAGAACATAATTAGAATATAATTACTTTGAATATTGTCTACCAATGTATAATGACGTCAATAAACATTTTTTCTTTCTTTCTTTCTTTCTTTCTTTCTTTCAATATAAATCTGAAATCCGATTATAACTATACACAGCGCTGCTAGTAAACTATATTATGTGACTACTCCCTAAAAGCAGACCAATTATATACATCTATTTTTTTTATAGTTAAGAAAATAGATTTATTGTAACGAATCAGAAAATATATATGTTACTGCATTTCTAAAATAATTATAAGTATGACTAAATAGATCGAGATGCAAGTAATTTTCATTAAATAATTTACACATGCGGAATATTGGATTGTTCTTGGATACATCAAATGTAAATTTTTATTTGTTTACAAAGCAAATGTTTGTTCTCGGGTCATGGGTGTTTGGGTTTGTCTTTACGTATATTCCGAGGGACGGACGACATAAGGGAAAACCTTAGTGTGGCCTTTGAGTGTGTAGTGCTTATAAAAATAAAAAAAGTTAAATTTTCGAAGTAGTAAATTTGTGATAGCCCAGTTGGTTTTTTAGCCAGATTTGTAACCGGAAGGGTGCGGGTTCAAATCCTGGTGCGGCTTTGTACCATTAATTTCGTCTTTCAAGAATTATGTATGGTTTTTCATTCATTATCACTTTCTCAGTGGTGAAGGAAAACCCCGTCTAAGAAAATTCGTTTTCGAAAGGCGCGCGGTGCACCAACCCGCATTGGGCCAGTGGTGGACTTTGGCCTAAATCCCCTTCGTGTTTCAAAGGAAGGCCCGTGCCTTTCAGTGGGCACGTAAATGTGCTGATAACAAAAAAAAGTTTGAATACTATAGCAACAGGTTAACAAGATTGGTGTTAAAGTTGTCGAACCGGCAATAAATGGTCTCTGAGTTGGTTGAGTAACTGAATTCAGTCGCAAACCAGCCAACGTCGTCGGTTACACGTGCTCCCCGCGTAAAGTGCTCTACAAAGCATGGAAAGGCTTGCGATAAATTGCTATTGTCACTTGTAAAGTTAGGGGCAAATTCAAAAACTAGTGAATTTTGTGAGACGAATAAAAATTGCTGTTTAGTTATTATTAGGCCGCCTATTGTACGTTTGTCCGTGTTTCTGTGACGTCCTGTTTTCTTGTGCACTAAAGTATATACACATAGTGTAGATATATAAAATCCGTGACTATTTACGAGGACACAAAAATAAATAGACAACTTACACCGAGGGTTGATCTTTTCAATGTGCATTATCAGCGCCTGCTGTAAAATTTGACACTGATGGGAGATTTCAGACGATACTAATTGATATAATTATTATCATCTGTTACCCACCTTCTTTTTTTTCGCAGGTTTTGGGAAAATAATAATTTAACTAAATAAGTCGAAAAACCTTGAATTAATAATAAAAAATATAAAATTTCAAGACAGCAAGCAAATTGTTTATTAAAGTACTTAAATTGACATTAGCATTTAAAATTACTTAATCGTAGGCCTTAATTTTTTTAAAGTAATATTTTATTGTCACCATTTTAGAAAATGGCCGTTTTCTTTTTGCTTTGTTCCATTACTATTGTCTGTCTTTTGTCAATATTGTGGTCAAAACTAACAGCTAAAGAGGATAACCTTCGTCTGCCTCCGAAGGTGCCTGGTACAACCCTACCATACTTCGGCGATGCACTTTATTTTTTGGGCAGACGCTTACGTAAGCAGTTTTTTTTTTAATTTTACACTAAATAAATAAACTAAAAGAAAACTAAATTTGGGTGACTTGAAATTATTTGGAGAAACTTAAGGGAGTGATTTTACTTATGAAACTGAACAACTTTTCATTGCTTTATTTTTGTAATAATTAAATAAATAAATATGGCCGTAATCATTAATATTGTAATAATGAATATAAATAAATAAAAAAGGCAGTCTGGTTCGCGACCACCCTCCTACCGAAGTCCGACCGCCAAACAGCTTGCTGTGTTCCGTCGGTGCGTGGGAGTACCAGTGCCTAATAGGCATTTTCTGTGTTAACTCGCTCCATCGTCAACCTCATCTATGACCTTGGTCAGGATTGAGGTCAAGAGTTAACCCATCTTATAATATATAAATAAAAAAAACAAAGACCTTATATATAATTCTGAAAAAATGGCGACTTCCCATACTAAGGCCCGTATTACAGATAAAGACTCAAGACTTGAGTCTTTTTCTACACTTAAGTATCGATTGTCAAGAGACAATCAAAGAAAGATCTCTCACTTACAAAATGACAAAAACGACTGCTACTTAAGCATAGATCAGAGTTTGAGTCGCGTTCTGTAATTCGAACCAAAGTGAATCGGCGAAGAGGCCGATTCACTTTGGTTCGAATTACAGAACGCGTGAAGAGGCGTACATTTTTTATACTATGTTCCTTCGGGAAAATTGTTTGGTTTAGGGAGCTATTTTTTAGCAGGCCATATACGTCCCCGCCGAGGGGCACAGGCCACCCTTCGAAACACGAAGGGGATTTAGGCCATAGTCCACCACACTGGCCCAATGCGGGATGGTGGACCGCTCGACTTTCGAAAATGAATTATTTGGACGGGCGGATTTATGTAAGGATTTCTAACATCACTTGCTCAACGGTGAAGGAAAACATCGTTCGAAAGACGAGTGGTCCACCAACCCGCATTGGGCCAGCGTGGTGGACTATGGCTTAAATCCCCTTCGTGTTTCGAAGGGAGGCCCGTGCCCCTCGTTGGAGACGTATATGGGCTGATAAGATACACATTTAAAACAAAAATCGTGGTAATAACCCATTATAATATATGTAAAGCTATTGAAAATTACCATGAGAATCTTAAAAACATATTGCATTTTTTTAATATAAGAGTAAATTATTAATCTACTGAAATTTTCAGGTGTATGGAAGCCATTTCAATTACTGATGAAAATTGCAAATGAAAAAGGCGGAGCAGTCCGGTTTTTACTGATACATTTGAAATATAATAGTAAGTTATAAATAAATAATACACACTAAAGGCCTATTTATTATATCTGGGTTTTCACTGGTGTTTTTAAGTATTCAATTTATTTTAGTTTCACTTAAGTTTAAGAAGAGTAAAGTTGTATAATTATTATTTTTCTCATTATTGTAATGAAGCTATTTCCAAGTACGTAGACTGCATAGTAAAAAAGATTTTAATTGTTTAACAGTGCTAACGGACCCAGAGAGTTGTCTTGTGGTCAGTAACACTTGCCTCGCGAAGGACTGCTTGTATGATCCTGGAAAAAACCTCTTTGGCAACGGACTTGTAAATGGTGAAGGTAAGTAACATACTTATTTCCCACTGCAACTCGAGCACGATGGCGACAAACTCGGCTGCCACTCGGCTGACGCTGTAACTTCACTTTGATTGCGCGAGGGCTCCACGCAAAGGCTTGTTCGCCCTCTGTCATGTTGACATTTTGACATAGGACCGCACTATCGCCATCGTACTTGAGCTGCTAGCTTATATAGTTTACTGAAGACTGATTAACAATGTCACAGTTTTAGTGTCGGCCCAACGCCTATTTTAAGTGAGTACACATAAATACATACACTCACGCTCATAATCCCTAACGGGGTATGCAGAGCATCAGTGGATCTAGAACCACTAGATGCCACGTAACGTGAGTAAATCCGTTCTAATTAGTTTTACTGTAAAGTTAAACATCTAGATTTACTCCATTTTTTTTTAAATTTTTATTATAAAATGGGTTAACTCTTGACCTCAATCTTGACCATAAGGTCAAAGATGAGGTCGACGATGGAGCGAGATAACCCAGAAAATGCCTGTAAACGCACTGGTACCCTCACGCACCGACGGCGGAACACAGCAAGCTGTTTGGCGTCGAACTTCAGTAGGAGGGTGGTCGCGAACCAGACGGCTCTTTAAAGAGCCTACCACACCACAGACCATAGGACGACACCTCAGATTCAGAGAAAAATTAAGTGTCGTTGCCTGGGATGGATTACTACGAGTAGGAGGCAGGTCTCATTTGTGTTTCCTTAATCGCCTCTTAAAACACCCACGAAAAGAGATTGGGTGGTGTTATTCTCAACCGATCACCACATGGTATAAAAGTTACAGGACGTCCAGTTAAGGCAGCCGTTATCAAATGTTCATAAAAGGTCGTTAGTTCACAATTGGGCCCTTTATGACGCTAAAGGTGATCATTTTATCCGTTTGGGTGGCAAAATTGTAAACTAGCGACATTTTATGAACATTTGTTAACGGCTGCCTTGGCTGGTTCAGAAGGAAGAAATTCGATTAGTGTCCAAGATATGCGCCAGAAAAATTGGTTATCCTATACGGGGTAGGCAGAGGATAAGTGGATAAGAACCACTTGATGCCATCTTTGACATAAATTTTGAGGGTTATTAGATGACCCACTAAGTATACAAGTGAGAGTTGTCAGCTTTTCGCGAGTAGGTAATACAAGCAAAACTCTCGCGTCCTTATTACTGACTTATCTACATATATAAAAGGAGAAACTGACTGACTGACTGACTAACTGACTGACTGACTGACTGACTGACATATCAACGCACAGCCTAAACGGCTAAACGTAGGCACTTGAAATTTGGAAGGGACATAGCTTAGGTACCGTAGAGGTGCACTAAGAAAGAAATTCCCGAAATTCCCACGGGAATGGGAATTAGCGGGAAAATCCTTTTGTATGAAAAATCTAAACCGCTTAAGTTAGACGCTTGAAATTTGGCATGCAGGTACCTTAGTCAACTTAAAGCTTAGTTGCAACAGGATATTGCAAAATTCCCACGGCAACGGGAGTTAGCTGGAAAAAACTTTTGTATGTAAAAATCTAAATCACGTAAGATAGATGTTTTCAATCTGTGTACTCTGTACAAAAAAATTAACACGCAAACTAAGTTGCAGGTATCAGCTAGTATACCTGGATTTGGCAATTGCTTCTAAATTTTTCCAGTCCAGCGTGGAAAGTAATGTTAAATATTTGATATATTTTTCAGTGGATATCTGGCGACGACACCGTAAACTCCTACTTCCAGCTTTCAATCAGCAGGTTCTGGATGGATATATGCCAACTTTTAACAAACAATCTAGATTACTGGTCCATCGACTCTCATCAGAAGTGGGCAAAGGTGCTTTTGACCACAATCGGTACTTAGAAAGTGCAACCTTAGAGATCAATTTTCGTGAGTACATATTTTTAGGGTTCCGTTTTCAGGATCCTTTTGCTAAGACCCCACTGTCCGTCCGTCCGTCTGTCTGTCTGTCCATCTGTCACCAGGCTGTATCTCATGAACCGTGATAGTTAGACAGTTGAATTTTCACAGATTATGTATTTCCGTTGCTGCTATAATAACAAATATTAAAACGTAGAGTAAATTAAATATTTAAGGGGGCTCCTATACAAAAAACGTGATTTTTTTGTCGTTTTTACAGAGATAATGGGTTTATAAAGTTCGACTCGCACTTGGCCGGTTATATATGTAATGGTACGGAACCCTGCCCGTTTTATTTAATTCTATTATGTGGAAATTGTCAAGCTTGAAAAGATTCCTTGATGCCGTGATGCCCTACATAAGAAATTGCGTCAATTACAAATTTTAAAAGTCTCGGTGACAAAAATACGCAATCATAAAATTTTATTTTAAGGATACAGTATAGCCTGGCATTGACATAGTGACACACAAACATGTTTGAAAGTTTTTGACTCACTTTTTTGGCTTACATGACCATATGGACCACCACATTGGATTCACATTATACGTCACCCTATTATAATTAAACGCTAAACGCTATGACACACTCAAAGGCCCACACTAAGGTTTTCCCTTGTGTCGTGGGTCCCTTGGAACACACATAAAGACAAATACAAACACCCATAACCCGAGAACAAACATCTGCTTTTTACACAAATGTTTGCCCCGACTGGGGATCGAACCCAGGACCCGCCGATCAAGAGGCAGCGTCACTACCACTCGACCAAACCAGCCGTCAAATTAGCAAGCGAAGCTTTTTTTAAACGTAGAATGGGTTTGCTCTTGCCCACAATCTAGCCCAGGGGCGAAGATTTCATGAAAATAAACAACTTTTTTCAAAGGAAGTCATGTGGAGTTCTTAAAAAAAATATCTTGACTTAATGAGAACCTTTTCTTAATATTTTAACCTTCGTTCCTTGGGAAAAGCTATTTAGTTTCATAGGAGAATCATACTCCAGGGTCGTAGTAGCAGCAGCTATTGCCTCATGCATTTTGTTACCTATACTTTTTTTTACATTTTATTCACCTTAATTAGCTATTTCAGTAGAATTTTGGAATTTGACAAAAAGTTTATTTGCTCAAATTATTAGTTTAAATTAATTAAATTTCTTTTGAAATTACTAATTCTTTTTGCGGTGTTAATATAAAAATGAGACCACGAATTTTATTTATTTTCATTTATTTTACAATTTTAAAATGAATTAATTAATGAAATAATGTAATAGATAAATATTTTTATAATTATAATTTTACCTAACATGTCGACATGAGAAGATCTGTTGTTATTAATTATGAATTTAATTTAGTCAATCAGAACATATAAATATTTTAACGTATTATTTTTTAGGACTTCATAATATATTATTGTACGCCATTGGTAGGACACAGCGAACTCCAAAATTGTAACATCTATCATATCATATTACCTGTGTGTCACAATAAAGTTAATTTGATTTAATTACTTGCGGCACATGTCTGTACGCTACGTAAACGTGCATTTCACGGCCATGGCCATGTTTTATTTAATTTTCCAAGCAATAATTTGTAGAGATAATACCAACCACTTAGAAGACTCATGTCTCACATGCATATATTCTTTATTGCACAAACAAAGTTATTATTAACAATCAGACAAGAAGAATGTAAATATGAGCAAACAAGTGTTATTGTCTCAAGAACAAGCGCTTCATCCGATTAGCATGAACAACAATCTGCGACGAAGATGAGAGTCTTTTCACCACGTAACAATATCTGGAAATCCTTCTGATGACACGAAAAGGACCTTGGAAACACCGCATCAACTTGAACGATCTCCCTGTGACTCTCCTTGTAACATACACCAGTACTATGTCACCTTCATTAAATATAACTGGTTTAATTATTTTGTTGTAATTTCTTATTTGTCTGACTTGCGCCTTCTTTATATTACTTACAGCTTTACGAACAAGCATTTTAGAAAATTCCTGCCTTTGAGAAATATTCCCCAACAATAGCCCTCCGTGCAAATAAATAAAAAAATAAAAATAAATAAACGCTATACACTCAAAGGCCCACATTAAGGTTTTCCCTTGTGTCGTGGGTCCCAACACACATAAAGACAAACACAAACACCCATGACCCAAGAACAAACATATGCTTTTCACACAAATGTTTGCTCCGACTGAGGATCGAACACAGAACCTGCCGATCAAGAGGCAGCGTCACTACCACTCGACCAAACCGGCCGTCAACAATCCAGTGCAATTGATATTCAGAGTTCTTTCTTCCTGAGTAGAATCTTCTCTAGCATGTAACATGAGATAAGGCGACACGCCTGTGGAGCTGTGTTTACTCGTATTATAAGCGTGGACCACCAGTGGGACTACAGCGCACCAGTCACGTTGATTTGGTGAACAATATTTTGCTAACATATCAGTGATGGTCCTGTTGAAGCGTTGAAGCCCATTGGTCTGTGGGTGAAATGAAGTAGTATGGGCCAATTTTGCACCAAAAGCTTCTACCGTTTCCTTCACAGCATGAGCGGTAAAAACAGTTCCTCTGGCATGTCGCCTTATCTCCTGTTACATGCTAGAGAATGACCGAAATGACCTTCGAAATGACCGAATGAGAAAGGAGTTGCGTTATGCCAGATCCTCCATGAAGGTCTGCATACCACAGTACAAAGGCCAAAGGCGAGATTATTATCTCTAACAGAGATCTCTTCCTGGCAACCTTACTAGTAAGAAATAGTATGTAGAAGAGGTAGAGAGATTTGCGCGCAGTTTACAGATAAAAGACTTTATAAATATTATAATAATAAAACGATACTTATTACAATAAAATAAATATAAATACGTAAATATACAGGGTGTAAATCTGCAAGGTTGCCATATTCAATGATGGGATAGTATGGTTTGGTACCAACTTTATTCGATAATACCGAAAACGGAACATTTAACTATAAACGAAAAAAAAACAAGATTTTGTTTTGAGCTTTAGAGAATAACCACCTAGGCTGAAATAAAAAATGTATATAGTGCACTGAGAATACCCCAGCATTACCGCATCTGTGCCATGTTATTTTAGTGATGTGCATATAGTTTCGATGAATTAATTATGGGCACACGAGTTGTCGATAATTTTTTTTTTTACAAAATTGTAGGTTTTTATATTATTATTGATTTCAACTCTATATCGGCTGTATATTTGCTCCTGTGAATATGGCAACCTTGCAGATTTACAGTTTGTATATATTATACATATAATATATTTTATATTATATGCTCATTACAGTCTCAAAAGAAAGTGTTCTTTCTATGTATAAGTAAAGGATTAAAATAAAGTTTTTTTTTTGCAGATACCACTCTTGGCATTGAAGGATTGGATGACAATACTGTAAATAACTTTTTAGAATCAGTAACCACTTTTTTTGCGAGTTGCGTTTTTTATAAAGCACTAAATCTTCTATTCAGTGGTGATTATGTTTATAATCTGACTTCATTTAAGAAAAACGAGGATAAAGTAAATAAACTAATACACAATTTTGCAGAAGTGGTAAGATCCATTTTAACATTATAAATTATAAATTTTATGATTATGTTCGTTCTTCCTTCACGTCGTAATAAGGCAACATTTCATTTATTAATCAATGATGTCTTATTTGCGGTTGGATGGCAATGGCGACCATTTGCCCGTGTGAAATTGAGAATTATCTAAACCTCATACGCCTCCTATACACTAGTGATACTAAAAGCTGGGTACATAGAAGGCAATGGTAATGCCAATTCTGTCATGCCGTGCCGTGCCGTTCGGATTATAAAAAGGCCCATTTAATCTAAAATAATAATAAATTGAAATGCGTAGTGTGAGTATTGAAGAAAATATTTTATTAATTTATAACTACGTGAATTATATGAATGATCTTGCCATGACTAAATTATCTCATATATCGTATGTTTTATGTTATAAATATCAATAAAAAGAAAATTCAAAATAAATAAAAAACTGATTGAAGGGCAGTTCTACTTCAAATAAGTCAAGCATGACACGGTATGAAACTTTCATTTTGAAAGATGGCAAACCGTGCAACTATTCACTTGTATTATTTCACTTTTTAATTTAATATTGTATTTTATTTTTATTGGGTATTTATGAAACAAGATTTGCAGTAGCAGTATCGTAGCTGGATAGTAACCCCAAGTAGTTGTTTAATAATTGCAGTACACTACAATTTTTGTTATCTTTTTAGATAATTCAACGAAGAAAGACTGCGCTTAAGAAATCACCCGTAGATCCAACAAGTGAGTACAAGTTTCTTAATGATTTTATAAAAGACCACAGACAACTTAACCAGTAGAAGTGCAATCTACGGCGACCGTTTCCCATTACTGTTTAGTGTTTTTTCACTGATATTTGTAAGCTACACGCCACTAGTTCCATCTCTCTCTTTTGCAAGCAAGATGAGACACGTGTCCCCCTCCTCCTTACCTCAGCCAGTGGTCAGAATTTATTTCTAACCACAATTTACGTTATAAAAGAGACAAGAAACTTGACAAAATTACATTCTTAAATACTCAAGTTACATTAATTTAAATTAATTATTTAAATTTATCTTTTTCCAGGAAAATTCAAATCGGTCCTTGATATTCTTCTCACGGATGGCACCTTAACAAATGAGGAAATCAGAGACGAGGTCGTCACAACTATCATTGCCAGCTACGACACCACAGCAATTACTACGACCTATGCTTTGACACTGATTGCCTCATACCCTGAGGTTCAAGAGAAAATTTATGAAGAGTGAGTAAAACACTAGACAGTCGTCTCCACAAAGTCACAAACTTTTTTATAGGGTCAATGTATATGCTTCTACAGCAAGTTTCATAATATCCAATAAAATTAAAAAAGAAAATTAAAAAAAAAGATTGGTTAATGCGCAACTCTTTTTCAAATACCGTGATTTGTACCGTGTGGTGATCGGTTGAGAATAACACCACCCCATTTATTTCCGTAGGTGTCGTGAGAGGCGACTAAGGAAACACAGATGAGACCTGCCTCCAATTAATCCACCCCAGGCAAAGACGCCTCAGTTTGTTCTGAATCTGAGGTGTCGGCCTATGGTCTCATGCGGTGTGATAGGCCCTGTGACGGGCCGTCAAAGGCGCGACCGCTCCTACGGAAGTTCGACGCCAAACAGCTTGCTGTGTTTTGTCGGTGCGTAGGAGTACCAGTGCCTTATCAAGCTTTTTCTGGATAAACTCGAATCCAGTAATTCTGTAGTTTGAAAGTATGGTGTTCGTATGCGTCAACTCCAGTTGTTCTGATTTTTTGCAAACTTGTTCATGATGTTGGCCCAATGAATTATCCAAGTTTGTGACCTTCTGCGCCGAACGCAACTTTGTCAAAAATCGATAAAACCGCGAAAATTTCGGTTCTTTTTCATATCTCAGCGGTTATAACCCTAAAGGACTAGTTTTTGATGATACTTTTCCGGGAAGTTTTAAAAGTAGACTAAATTTGCTACAATATGACAATATAATTGTCTCTGTAGACCCAATACTTTCCGAGATTAAGCCTTTCAAAGTTATTATTTTTTTTGAACTTCGCAATTTTTTGCAATATTTTAAAATCAAGATTCAAGATCCAAGTCATTTATTTGACACAAAACACTACAACACAAGGAAAATAAAATAACATACAATATAAAACACAGCACAAGAACACATACAGGAAACGACAAAACAATGTATAATTGTGCTGTAGTGCGATGTCAAAAAGGACACAGCTCAGCATGTGTTGAAGCCGAGGCCCCAACGCTGGTTTCCAGCCGTACCCTTGGTGCGCCACCACCTTGTATTCAATATTTCAACCTGTAACCTTAAACGAGAAGCAAGTTTGTACTACTACACACTTGCTTCTCTATCAAACTTTCATTTTGAAAGATGCCTAACCGTGCAACTTATTACTAGAGTTTTCACCTTTGAAGAGTCAGGCTTGTTCGCCCTCTGGCGTTGTTATTTCGACATTTGATCGCCTGTTTTCACATTTTGCGCTGCCCGTGTTTGAAACCGTCAAATGGCGTCCTAAGTGATAAGTGATAAGTGATATGGGCTCCCATTTTCCGCATGTAGGCTCTTAAGTGGCCCATTATGCGTGTGGGTCAGTGGTTATTCCAGCCACTTCAGCTCCGTCCAGAAGCTCAGAATCCTCCTGGGGATTTCGCAGGCTTCGCGGAGCGACCTAATGTCTGCAAGGATTTTTGCCCGGTGTTCTGCCACTCCCATGCAATCCAGGATTACATGGGCGACTGTTTCATCAGCTTCCAAGCAGCCCCTACAGAGGGGACTGTCGGTGACGTTTAGTACGAATAAATGCTTGTTCAGAGCACAGTGGCCCGTAAGGGTACCCACCATTATTCGTAGGTTATCTCTGGATAGGTTTAGCAGTCTGCGCGTCAGACGCGGGGAGGGTCCTGTAAAGGCTTCCTTCGACTGCCGACAAGTGGTTACGTTGTCCCACCTGTCTTTGTGTTGCATAAGGGTGCGTGCTCGGATCCAAGTCCGTATTTGGCTAAATGGAATCGGGATGGTTGGCACAGGGCCTGCCAAGATGGTGTTTGATCCCTTCCTAGCCAGTTCATCTGCCGCATCATTACCTATGGAACCGCTATGCCCCTTAATCCATTGCAGGACGACCCTGTTGGCTGAAGATATTTTATTCAGCGCTTGGTGGCATTCGGTAATAAGTCCAGAAGTATATGAGTGATTTCCTAGGGCTTGTAGTACTGATGCGCTATCAGAGAGTATCCTAATGATGTAGTTTTGGATACTCCTTCGTGCAACTGCGTTAGCTGCTTCCTTGATAGCCACGCATTCACATTGGAAAATGGAAGCATGTATCCTTAGAGCTAGTGATATGTGGATATTCAGATCGAGAGAGAAGACCCCGGCTCCTGAACCGGTTTTCATTTTGGACCCGTCCGTATAAATGCGGACTTCATGGATTCCAGAGTAGTCTTTCTCCTCCTCCTTAAGTTGTATATGATACTTTTTCTCAAAAGCATAGAATTTTGGAGTCTTATCACACGGGGCTGCAATAAGAGGCTGATGTTGCAGGGCCCTGTCCAAAATAGACATGTGTGTGCTCTTACAGGTGTCCCACAGTCCTAGTTTCTTTAGTCTTATCGCCGCCATCGTCGCCTCCTGTTGTATAAACAGGTCTAGGGGCGGTAGGCCTAGGATGACTTCTAGGGCTGCTGTTGGTGTGGTTCTCATGCAACTTGTAACTGCCGTACAGGCTAGCCTCTGGAATCGTTGCAGTCGGGTGATCGTAGTACTTAGTTCGGTCCTGGGCCACCAAACAATACTCGCATAGGTTATTATTGGTCGTATTACGGCTGTATATAACCACATCGTGATTTTCGGAGCTAGACCCCAGGTTCTTCCTATGAGTCTTCTGCACTGCCAAAAGGTTATGCATGCTCTCTCTAGTTTGTGATCAAGATGCTTGTTCCACAGTAATTTGTGGTCTAAGATGACTCCCAGAAATTTCACCTCGTTAGTTAGCATCAGGTCGGTATCAAACAACTTTGGCAATTTAAGGTTGCCAAGTTTACGTTTCTTGGTGAATAGAATGAGTTCTGTCTTCGTCGGATTAACCGATAGGCATTGCTCATTGCACCATAGTTCGACGACTCTCAGTGCTGACCTCATAAGGTCGCATAGGGTGTTCTCAAAAGCACCGCTTATGAGTATTACCAGGTCGTCTGCATAGCCCACCGTAAAGAATCTGCGACTGTTTAGTTGGCAGATCAGATCATCAACAACAAAATTCCATAGGAGAGGGGATAGGACTCCTCCCTGGGGGCATCCTCTCGATACTACCCCCCTTGTTGTTGAGTTGACGGTGAATTGAATGGCCCTTTTTCGCAGCATGCAGTCTATCCACCCGGCAATCGTGGCATTGACATTATGTTTTGCGAGGGCTCGGCTTATGCTTGTAAATCGTGTTTTATCAAATGCACCCTCTGACAATGTCAGATGACTGACAATGGCTACATCACTCCACTTAAGCAGGCCCGGGAAAATTCCGTCTAGGCCAGCTGATTTGAAAGGGAGAAAGCTATTGATTGCCCAATTGACTTTGTCCGAGTCAACTATGTTTTGGGCGGCTATCCAATCTTCGTGATCTGGAGTTACTTGGACATCATCATCCCAGTTGATCTCGTCTGAGATTCTACAACCTGGAAAGTGTGTTTCTAGTAGTAACTCGCTAGTTTCGGCGTCGTTATTTGTGTAAGAGCCATCAGGTCTTTTCAAACACCCCAGTGTCCTTTCGGGCTCACTGGATAGTATGTTTTTAATTCTTACAGCATGGTTATTGGACTCGATGTTAGTACAGAAGCGTCTCCAGCACTCGCTCTTCCTGAGGCGGATCATCTTCTTGAAGTCAAAAAAAAAAAATGGCGTCCTATGGTCTTTGTATATTTTTTTTCTTTTCAGATTAAACACAGTTTTTGAGGGGTCCGACAGAGATGTTTACAAAGAAGATTTAGTTCATCTAAAATACTTGGAGGCCGTTTTAAAAGAATCTTTGCGTATCTATACAACCACACCTATTGTAACTCGATATATCGAGCAAGACGTAAAACTAAGTAAGTATTTTCAATCGAATCTGAAAATAAAAATTGGTAAACTTGTAAATATTACTTTTGTACACACGGCAACACGTCAGACTATACATGTTGACCTTGACATCGCCCTTATCACGCTCGTAATAGCGCCTGCTTTCATAGTGCAAATGGGTAACCATCTGTACATTCAAATTTATTTCTCTGAAAGCAAATTTTTTTTTCATATCTATAAAATAAGCCGAAACTGAAGGCCTACTCTGTTAGCCTACGTTCAAAATTTCGAAGCGCCGGATGTCAATACCTCTATCTTGTGCTATACATATGACAGTGACAGGTAGTGACAATTATCAGCCGTCCGTCGATCGATCGTTTATTTACAGAGTGGATAATGACACCGTGACATTGTCAAACCCGTAATATTGTAAATTGACTTAGTGAGATTATAAACTCTCGGTATTTTGTGGACTGCCCCTTTTTTACATGACTTTTTGATAATATTATTGCAATCTAACCTAACTTAACCGGACCTAAAAACGTCTACCTAACCTAACATATTTATGCAGGCAACCCTCAAAGTTCCATTAAATTATAATTTTACTGGGACAATTGTAATATCGATAAAAATTATAATTTCATTAAAGAAGTAATAGTATTACTGTTGATGACGCGCTCTAGATCCTACCTGGTCCAAAGGTTATCGATTGGGCCTTCTTATAATTTGAAAACGGCACGGCAAAATTGTATCACCATTGCCTTCTATGTACAAGTGATACTAGAAGCTGGGAATATAGGGGGCAATGGTAATTCAAATTTTGACATGCCGTGCCGTTCGAATTATAAAAAGGCCCATTGTGATGAGCACCTTTGCATCTAGTTCGGCACAGGGCGAGTTATTTGCTTTATTTTAACATGAATTTAGAATTTAAGACGAATCTTTTGTGCATTTTTAATTTATATATTTTGATTGACGGATAATGTAAATCTTTGAATTTGTTTTAATAGAAAACTATACGCTACCAGCTGGTACGAATTGCATTTTGGCGCTTTACGGAGTCCATCGGAATCCAGTTTGGGGTCCAGATGCTGAAGAGTTCAGACCAGAACGGTGGTTTGAGAAGAATGTCCCTACGCATGCCTTCGCTGCCTTTAGTTATGGGAAGCGTGCTTGTATCGGTAACTATAAATTTTTACATTGGAAATGTCTTTTCGTTCGCTCCAGTATAGGCTCCAATTTCACGAAAAAGTGCAATCCCCTTATATCTCGGAGAGTTGAGAAGATATGATATTCAAAAAAGCCTCAAAAGATGCGTATTTACGAGAGCTGTAAGGTGCAAAAAGAATTTTTCGAGAAATTGAAAACCGAAAAAAGTTATTGCCTAAATTTTTGATTTTGACACTCGATATTTTGGAAACGAAGAATAATATGAAAAATTTCAGAAAAGTTCCTCTGGAAAATTTAGTCAGCTCCAATTTTAGCCTTAAACAAAGACGATCGGGCTTAGAGTTTGCCCTGTAGCCTAACTTATTTGAAAAAATTAGAACGAAATTTTTCGAATTCCGTAGATTCATTTTCAATGTGTTCGATAGTCGGGTAAGGCACGAAATCTGTGATTTTCTGAGACTATTCGCAATTTTATTCCTATGATTAACATCCAGTATGAATTAGTGATATTTAGTGTCGTAGGATAATTTAAATTTTATTAAATCCTACTAACATTATAAACGTGAAAGTTTGTGAGGATGTATGTATGTTTGTTACTCTTTCACGCTCAAACGGCTGGACTATTTTTGATAAAATTGGTATGGACGTAGCTAACAACTTGGATTAACTTTTAGGCTACATAATTTTTCCAAATTTTCCCAAACGGTAATTATATGTATATTTAATTTTATTCCTATCAGCACTCAACCCTATATAGAGACGTCATACAAGGCGACCCGAACCTGTCAACTCGTCAGTGGCTAGCCACTGATATATAACGCACGCCCTAGCGATCGTATTCGGAATCTCTTCGGATTACTTCGCACCTAGTTGACAAAATCGCTTTCTTTCAAATTCGCATGTATTAAGTCTCTATATAGGGTTGAGTGCTCGTAGATTTATTCCATCGCTAGTAATATTTTTATAATTTATTTTTACTTAAATTCAAAATTAAAGCTAGTGGGGAGGTAGGAGTCCTATACTGGGTAGGCTCTGTGCTATTAATTATAGCAGAGTATGCTGTCCTATGAAGATTGGGCCTTTTTATAATTCGTACGGCACGGCACGGCACTTCAAAATTTGAATTACCATCGCTCCCTATGTTCTCAGCTTCTAGTATTACTATTACATAGGAGGCAATGGCAATACAATTTTGCCGTGCCGTTTTCGAATTCTAAAAGGGCCCATTAGCTCCGGCCTATCTTCTCATTTAGTATTTTTAAAACGCTTACCCGCGTGAGGGATATTCACAAATATTTTTTAGTTGACACCTTTATGTCACAATAAAGTTTGTTTGATTTTGATTTATTTCTCTCATCAATCAAATTTAACAATTTATGTAAGTATGTGAAAGAATTTAACTCAGTATTGACGAGAGTATTGACGTTTATTTTGACCGTGTGGTGATCGGTTGAGAATAACAATACCCCATCTCTTTCCGTGGGTGTCGTAAGAGGCGACTAAGGAAACAAAAATGAGACCTGCCTCCTAGTAATCCATCCCAGGCAACGATACCTCTTTTTTCTGAATCTGAGGTGTCGTCCTATGGTCTCATGCGGTGTGGTAGGCCTGTAAAGGCCGTCTGGTTCGCGACCACCCTCGCCAAACAGCTTGCTGTATTCTGTCACGTCGGTGCGTGGGAGTACCAGTGCCTTTATAGGCATTTTCTGGGTTAACTCGCTCCATCGTTGACCTCGTCTTTGACCTTATGGTCAAGATTGAGGTCAAGAGTTGACACATCTTATAATGAAATAAAAAAATACCACCCCATCTCTTTCCGTGAGCGTCGTAAAAGGCGACTAAGGAAACACAAATGAGACGATTCCCAGTCGGGGCAAATATATATTTTTTCTCAGGTCATGGGTGTTCGTGTCTGTATTTACGTGGTCCAAGTGACCCACGACACAAGGGAAAACCTTAGTGTGGGCCTTTGAGTGTGTAGCGTTTATTTTAACTATTATTTTTTATTTCAGGTAAAAACTTTGCCATGATGTCAATGAAGACATTACTTTGCCATATTTTGCGAAGATACCGTCTTCATGGAGACCACACTAAGATTAAAATAAAATTTTACGGCATGATAAAACCAATTACCGGACACGAAATAGAAATTGAAGAAAGAACTAAACCACAAATTTGTTCAAAGGGATCTTCAGCACCTAATGGGCAAATTAAATTTATGAGCTAGGATTGAAAAGAACCATTACTTATGTATGTTATGGGATATTTGTGTATTAATATATTATTATATGTATGAAAATGTCTTCCCATTTACTAATTTATTTATTTCTAAAAACAATAAAAGAAAATGAATAACAATTTATTTACTGGGTATTCCAGACACTTACTATGTAACGGTTTTTAAATCCTGACAAACTTTTGTGCTACACTCTACTATTGATACGCAATATCATACTTACACACATAACTCACATATTTATCCCCTGTTAATACATATTATACATTATATTGTACATTCTCTTTTTTAGTGTTTATCTTCGCTGCTGAGCACTCGTGACTGACGTTAATGAGGTTATAGCAGAATACCAGTGTTTTGTCCTTTGGACAAAGCTTATGCTGAGCTATGGCCTTTTTGTTGCATTCTGACACACACACAACACTAGAATAACTCTGTAACCTTTAATGTGTCTTTATACTTCTGACTGTTTTGAATGTTGTGTGTATGTTTTAAAGCAATGAATAAATTCTTTGTCTGTCTGTCTGTCTTATTAGTGTTTGACTTATCAAAATTGGGTGAAACGTATTATTTAACATAAATCGTTTTTAAAATTAATTTTTTTTATCATCCCTGACATTCGATTGGTATAACTCTTAAACGGCTGAACCAGTTATGATCAAATATAGCTAAGTATATCATAATATCAGCTTTCAAACAAAAAAAACGCATCAAAATCGATCCACTTGTTTAGGAGCTACGATGCCACAGACAGACCCACAGATAAACAGACACACGTCAAACTTATAACACCCCTCTTTTTTGTCGGGGATTAAAAATGGAGATCAAAATCAGAGGAGTAAACACGCTCATGATGAAGAAGGGTAGAACGAGACGCATGCGGCCTCGTTACAAATTCACTTCTTATCGTATAGGTATAGTCAAGTGTGTAGCGAACTTGGTTAACCCTGGTGTCAGAGTTTTCAAACCGCACAATGGCCTCTGGCTTGGTTTTAACGAATGTAGTCAATCGACAATAGCAGGGACCGATAGCTTAAGGCGACTACAACACCTAAATTACGATTTTATGATGCGTAGATAAGTATGACGCACTGCATTGAATCGAAGAAAAAAATACTACGGTAATATTCAGGATATAAACTAGATAAGTAGTTTGCTGAAAACATGATTCAGCACTTTTCGTTCTATAGAAAAAGCTCTTAAAGTCACCTCTAAATACCCAATATTTGTGTCTTTTCAGCTGTAAAAACCATATTAAAATGCATACAGGAACTTGAATTTGCTATCAAAATGTTCGTAATTGAACACTCTCGATAAGTAGTTAACGCATTTTCCGATTTAAGCTGTCACCTTTCTATAAATTTAATTTTTCTAACTTTCGAACATGTTTTTACGCACGCACGCTTTCATAGTCCGTAAACTTCGTGTATCGACACTGTTCGCACTGCCGGCCCAGGCCTGTTGAGAGACGGAGATGGCACTATTCCAATGTGTGCTGCCTTTATCGGGTGCTGTAGTCGCCTTAACGTGCCCTCCGAAGCACGGAAGCGCTCGTAATAAATTGCCATTTCGGTCACCCATCAGCTCCCTGCCTCTGCCTAAGTTACGTAACCTCACTGATCGGTTGGGATCAGCGAATGCCACTGGGCTACGAGCGCTTCACTTAATATTATTAAGAGTATTCACCTACTTATCGCACCTTGTCATTTTCAACCGACTTCCAAAAAGGAGGAGGTTCTCAATTCGACGGTTTTTTTTTTTGTATATTTGTTACGCGATTACTCCGGCAACTGTTGTCCGATTTTCAAAATTCGTTATTTGTTCGATAGGGTATACTCCTGAAGAGGTCCCATATAAATTTTATCGAAAATGATTCAGCGCTTTTAAAAAAAATCAACAAAAACAAAATATACTACAAACTAGAACATCATCTAAATAAATGAATGACATTTCTGTTTGCAGTTATTTGCTAATAGGCATTGTAGTCCGCAAAAAACTAGATATCTACTTTGTGCGAACTGTTGTTGGGATTGAAGTCGGTGACTCATACGTTTTTAACGTGGAAAATTATATACATTCGCGTTGTGGTTAACCAATGTGACCGTGATTCCAATAAGGTAGCATTCTTTATTTGGCAAATCAAGGTAGATACAATCACTCATACTCTACTTTCACTTACTGGATCATATTTAAAAGAACGACAATAAATAATATACAGTTTTGGTACTTAAAAAAATTAAGTTTGTTATCATTTATTGGTAAGTGACTAGTCGTCATCAGCCCATATACGTCCCCACCGAGGGACAAGGGCCTCCCTTCAAAACACGAAGGGGTTTTAGGCCACAGTCCACCACGCTGGCCCAATGCGGATTGGTGGACCGCTCGTCTAACGAAAATGAATTTTCTTGCACAGGCGGGTTTCATCACGATGTTTTCCTTCACCGGTAAGCAAGTGATTAGTAATAAGAATCAAAGGATAGAAAAATCGACATAAAAAAAAACCCGCTATCACCGCTCATCCTTATCTACACTAATCTAAATCTACACTTAATATTATAAAGAGGAAAGATTTGTATTTTTGTATGTAACGTATAATCTTAAAAATTACTGAACCGATTTCAAATATTCTGTCACCATTAGGATGCTACATTATCCCTGAGTAACATAGACTACATAATTTTCCCGAATTATTACAGGAACGAAGTCCCGAGCGGAATGCTAGTATAATTATTATAAACGCAAAAGTTTGTATGGATTTTTGTTACTCTTTCACGCTCAAACGGCTGGACCAATTTTGATAAAATTTGGTATGGAGGTAGCTGACACCCTGTATTAACACATAGGCTACATAATTTAGCCAAATTCCCACGGGAACGAAGTCCCGGGCGGAAAGCTAGTTCATACTCCGTTTGCATGCGCCCAACAAACGTACTCGGCACACTCAACTTTTCTTCGTGAATTGCATTACACGTCGTCTGCCCAACACTTATAATAAAAAATTTAGCGACATTGACCCTTTCTGTATGTCAAAGCCCTGTTTTCTAAAACAAATCATGCGCACTTTTGGCGTTATCGTAAATAAAAGCAAAAAATAAGGCGTTAATAAATATTTCCACTTTTATGATGTTATGATTTCATTTAAGCAATATTTCAATTTCCAATTAATATTATGTTTTATTATTGGTTTTAATTTGTTGACGCTCTGCCTAATACCTACTAGATTACTTCTGGTTTTGATTAGTTTGCTGTTTTCATTTAATTTCACAATATTTCATTAAAAATGTACCCACTAAAATTCATGTATGTAAAGATAACAAATTATAAGTCTGTAATTGGCAAATGTTTAGATAAATTAATTAGTATTATAAGTTTTGATAATGCTGTAGACTTAAGAATAAAAATAAAATAAAATAAAAATACCGTGTGGTGATCGGTTGAGAATAACAGCACCCCATCTCTTTCCGTGGGTGTCGTAAGAGGCGACTAAGAGACCCTGCCTCCTAGTAATACATCCCAGGCAACGACACTTCATTTTTTTCTGAATCTGAGGCTCTGTAAAGGGCCGTCTGGTTCACGACCACTCTCCTACCGAAGTCCGACGCCAAACAGCTTGCTGTGTTCCGTCAGTGCGTGGGAGTACCAGTGCCTTAATAGGAATTTTCTGGGTTAACTCGCTCCATCGTCGACCTCATCTTTGACCATTATGGTCAAGATTGAGGTCAAGAGTTAACCCATCTTATAATAAAATTTAAAAAAAGAGTATAATTATAATGGATTTTTAATTGGTTATTCATAGCAATATAGCGATAGGATATTGAAGCCAAAAACCCAAATCAAGCGCAATTTCCAACGACACACTACGAAGTGCTCAAACACGTGTCTTCTGGCTTAATTTGACTTAAGCCTTTAATCACGTGCTTAATCGATAGCTTTGCAACACTTAATCGAATCCTAATCGAGTGTTTGTACAGACAAAGAGCGAGCTTTAGAACTTAGTATAGTAGCGGTGATAGCCCAGTTGGTAATGACACAGACTTGTAATCCGAAGGTCGCGGGTAGAGATGGGTAGTGGGTAAAAACCCATTCAACCAGGTTAAAACTGGGTGGTTTGGGTTATAACCCGGTTTAAACCCATTATCACCAAAATTGACGGGTAAAAACAGCTTACGCTAAAAGTATTTAAGATTACACATTTTTTTTAGAGAAAACTCAGAGTAAATAATATTTTACAGCTTTCCAAATACTTGTGTATTTCCATTACAGTCAAACTTTTTTGCAAAATGCAAAAAAAAATATTTTTATTACACACCATATACTTAGTCCTCTTAATAAAGAAGTTGTAGAGTGCGTGAACTGAAACCTAAGCGATTTCTTCGGAAAACTGTTCATATTTTTGTTCTTTTTAAATTACTACACTGTTGACCGCTGATGGCCTTCACAGCTTCACCGTGGCACTCAGCCCAATAATTTTAAGTAACAGGCCTAAGAGCGCCCCCGTGGGGCTCCAACCTCGGCTTAGGGCGGACCTGGGAGAAGGGAGTCGGACATACGTTTGAGGAGAGAAGCGGAGATGACATGTTCTTCAATTTTTATATTTCCACTTTTTGTCGAATTCTTATCCATTTTCGAACTACAAGTTCCGGAAACGTGAAAATTTTGCTAGTGTATGATAAAAGTAGTTTATTCAAAAATTTTCACTTTTCCGGAACTTGTAGTTCGAAAATGGATAATAATTCGATAAAAATGTAAATGTAAAAGTTGTAGAACATTTTATTATCTTTCATTGCGTAGAAGATATTTTTTTCTCTACAAAGCACTGTTTTGAAGATATTAGCGAAAAACTCAAAAGTGGTAACTTTCATCCCCCCCTCCCACTCCGGCACACCTCCTAGATGCGGGGGACTTTTTGTATGTTTACTCCCCAAGCACCCTGAATAATTTTCCGAAGAAATCACTTAGATTCCAGCTTACGCACTCTACACCCCCTCTTGGTTCATTCGTTGAGGAGACTAATAACAATATGAATTTTAACCATTTTTGTTCTGTCAGTCGGTTTTGAAGTGGTTTTACTGATTTTGTTTGAACTTAATATTAGGATTTTAAAAAATTAGGGCCTTTGTATGTGTCATATCATTTTTGTTTTCACACGGTACACGGTGGTTTGGGTGGATTGAAATGGGTGATAATTGGGTTTTAACCCACGCTTAGGTTTTAACCCGGGTGTTTACCCATCTCTAGTCGCGGGTTTAAATCCTGGCGCGGGCCTGTACCACTAAATTCGTCTTTTCAGATTTATGTACGGATTTCTAATTATCACTTGCTCGATGCTGAAGGAAAACATCGTGATGAAACCCGCCCGTCCAAGAAAATTCATTTTCGAAAGACGAGCGGTCCACCAACCCGCATTGGGTCAGCGTGGTGGACTAAGGCCTTAATCCCCTTCGTGTTTCGAAGGGAGGTCCGTGCCCCTCTGTGGGGACGTATATGGGCTGGTAAGAAGAAGAAGATAGTTATAATTCACAGTTTGAAATCCATATAGGCTCTGTCTTGAGTCTACATTACTGTGTCTCCTTAATAAAGTTTATTTCATTCATGCATTCACGTACTCGTATTGTCTGCTTCAATGAACAGCAATGTAGTAGCATGGTTATGTATATGGAATTTCCACAGCTTCATATTAATATTTGTTAATAATGATATTTAAAACTCAAAAGTTACAGAGCAATGAACACTTATTTAATTATTTAAAGAAGTTAGTTTTTTAGCCGAAATCAAAAACAACGGGCCTTTTTAACCGACTTCAAAAAAGGAGGAGGTTTCTCAATTCGACCGTATAAAGGTTTTTATTTACGTATGTCCGCGGATAACTTCGTCGTTTATGAACCGATTTTGATTATTCTTTTTTTGTTTTTTTGTTGGAAAGGGAGTATCCCAAGGGTGGTCCCATGGTAAAGAAACTAGGATCCTGCAGAAGAAATCCTGCAGAAGTTGAGGGAAACTCTCGAAAAAAATGTCTTTTTGGGATTGAAGTCGGTGACTCTTACGTTTTTGACGTGGAAAATTATTATAATTCGAAAACGGCACGGCAAAATTGTATTACCATTGCCTCCTATGCAATAGTAATACTAGAAGCTGAGAACATTGGGGGTAATAGTAATTCAAATTTTAAAGTGCCGTGTTGTGTCGTTCGAATTATAAAAAGGCCCAACAAAGGCCATCTCAATTAATAACTCTAAAATTTAAAAAATTGTGTTACTCCCCACATTCGATCGCTTATAACTCTTAAACGCCTAAACCAATTTTGATCAAATTTAACCAAGAACCATTTCGATCTGCAGCTCTGGCACGATAACGACAAACTCGCGCTCGGCTCACGCTGAAACTTCACTTTGATTACGCGAGGGTCCCGCGCAAAGGCTTGCTCGCCCTATGGCGTTGTCAATGTTGACATTTTGGCATAGGACCGCGGTATTGTCGCGGCGCTGTCACTATCGTACTCGGTCTGCAGGCGAGCTTTCAAAAAAAGCTTTTGTTTTTCTTATGTGCTCCTTTTAGAAAAGTGTTCATTTTCATGGGGTAAATCACCCCCTAAAATTAAGCTGACTAATTTAAAGTTAAAAAAAAACGGGCTCTTCAGGTTCCCAAAACGATTTTTTTCTCAACCTTTCCTTTTTTGGGCAGCATCTGGCTTACATCATTTCATTAGCCATACCCGGGGATTTACCGGGTAAAAGCTTTATCCGGTTTGAGGTCAGGGCTCATTTTGTTACACAGATAAAGAAAACTTTTTTAATAAAAATATTGGAATTTTTGATTTTTAGTTTTTAGATTTCAAGAGATATTATTATTCAAATTTTTACTTTGATGTTATATTGTGATCTGTAATTGTTTTTTTTTTTATTATTGAATTATTACTACAATTATATCCTTTTAACTTTAAATTTAATCACGGCATGAAAGCCGGTCCTTTTGGAAGGCTTACGTGGGGATACAGATCCAACACGCAGATGCCACTTATAAAAAAAAATGTTTTTGTTCTTTCTTTTGCGATAGGTTAAATTATTAACTTTCATTTTATTTCTTCTTTGAATATAAGTATGATAGTCAAATAATACCCGTGGTACCTCATATACTTCAGAGGTCAACTTGATTCAACTTAAGTCAGTCATTCATTTAGCCTAGTGGCCTTTATAGTATCACTAGCGACCCGCCCGGCTTCGCACGGGTGCAATTATTGATACTTACTAAATATACTAAAGAATGTCTTTATATACAACGTTCACAGCTTTTTGTCATGCGCCGCCGGCATATATTATTATGCATATAAACCTTCCCCTTGAATCACTCTATCTATTAAAAAAACAGCATCAAAATCCGTTGTGTACTTTCAAAGTTCTAAGCATATATAGGGACATACATACAGACATACAGACAACGGGAAGCAATAAATAAAAAAAGAAATGCTTCATTGTTACATGTTTATAAGAAAATAGTAAGCAGAACAGGTTTAACTAAATGTACTACAAAATGTCTTTTTATACTACGTTCACCGTTTTTTTGTCATTAGATAAAACAAACATTTTTTCGTTAGATGTTACTCTTGAAAGAGCGACATAATTGACTATGTGAAAAACAATCAACGCTCAAATCTAAGCCTGCAACGTTGAAAGTTTGACCCTGCGATTTTTAATGGTCATTACAAAAGATATCTTTATCTGAAATTGTAGGCGTTTAAATTGGAACGGTAAATCCGATGATTTCAGAGGAATTCGGGGAATCAATACATCTATTTATTCATCCATTTATTTATTTTTATTTTATCTTCTCCTGTACCATATCCGGTGAGTATTTTGCACTCTATTATAAAAGTTTTTTGAGATTTTACCAGCAAACGCGTGCCATTGCAAAGTTTAGGTGGATTCAGGTTTCTTAACAAAATAACAGGACAACCTACTTTCAACACCATTTTATGAGGAGGGAGTCCAGACGGGTTCAAAGAATTAAGAAATTCTGTAGGAAAATGAACTCCTTCTTCCAAATCGAGAACAGTATCGACCGAGTTGTGTATTTGCGTCGGCGCGTCAATCCTTGAAAGAATCAAGTTGTTTACCTTATCTACTTGTTCGTTAGTTGGTGACAGAATCGCTCTTTCTTTAAACCAAGATATAGTCTTACAACTTATGTTATCAATGTCGGGATAGACATGGTTGACCAACTCTTGGGTGTTGCCTATCAAAACACAAAGGTTTTCTAGGTTAATCCTTCCATCACTTTGTGTTAACTCTCCATTGCCAACCTGTTAACATTCGTTTAAATTAAATGCTGTTAAGACCCATATTGACCAATATTAAATGCACAATGTATTTATAGTTATTAATGATAAACTTTAGGCACATATATTGTTCAACGTTTTACAATGCAGTAGCCGAGGAAATGAAATTAAAAAAATGTTGTCAAAAACTTACACCGTATAGGTACACACGGCAGCACATCAGGCTATAAATGTTAACCTTGACGTCGCCATTAACTCGCTCGTAACAGCGCCAGCGTTCGTAGTGCAAATGGGTAACCTGACGTGCTGCTGTCTGTACATCTACTTAAAGATCTTAAAATATAGTATTTTCAATCAAAATTAACGGAAAACGTCTTAAGGATCGAACAATGTGCACATTTATCTATATTAAATGCACAATGTATTATGCCACGTATATTGTTCAACGTTTTACAATGCAGTAGCCGAGGAAATGAAAGTAAAAAAATATTGTCAAAAACATACATCGTTATAAATTACATACTTACATCAAAAGTTCTCAAACTGAATACGATTTAACAATGTGCACTAAAATTTTACGATATTACACAAAACATTAAGGATAATTCCTTAATCCATTTTTGTGTATTCATGATAATACATTGAATAACACAAAAAATATTTTATTAAACAAATAATTTCAAATATCCGCCAAAATAAAATGGCGAATAAAATCTTTTTCCACAATTATGAGGCAAAGGCTGAAAGGCTAAGCAATTAAAATGCCAGTTACGCCTACAGAAATGTTTAAATAGTTCAAATTCGCTAAAAATCAGATTTATTTTATGAAAAAAGTAAAATTATTAATTTACTTTTATACCTACTTATTTTATTTCACTGATAATCAAGATTTTCGTCAGAAATAATTATTTTGTTAGGCGTAAAAACTCTTTGCTTTCATTCTATACATACTGCCAGTATGAAGTTTTGTGAAAAAGGTAATACGTAATACTCTCACTTGTCAAAAGTGTCACTGATGATCAAATCAGCTACTCTTTATTGGGTCATACATTTTTGTAAGTATTTTATTCACTTTTTACATACTTTTTATGTATCATTTGATTAAAAAAATAACTTTACTGGATCACAGAATAGCCACCGAAGTAGAATTTTGGTGTTTGATAAATGGGTTATTTGGTCATTTGTTCAATGTTTTTTTCGTAAGCGCAAAAAAAAGTGTTTTATAAGACATCAAAAAAGTGTTTTTTACGACATCACATTAGAAACCTCTAAAATTATCAGTGTTTCTCCACTATATTATGCATGCATTATACATATAAACCTTTCTCTTGAATCAATCTATCTACAGAAGAAAACCGCATCAAAATCCGATGCGTAGTTTTAAAGATCTAAGCATACATAGGGACAGACAGACAGACAGACAGACAGACAGCGGGAAGCGACTTTGTTTTATACTATGTAGTGGTGATTGTCATGTAGTGTGAGTAATGACTCCAAAATAAAGTGAGAAATGTACTTCATATGTTATAATAATAAATAATCATAATAAAGTAATAAAGTTATGGTTCATATGGTAGGGTATGCCATACACTCATGATTTAATCTCTGGCGGAATAGGCTGGACAACTAAATTATTAGGAACAAAGGTAGGCGAGCATTAAACTAAGTAAATAATCTTTATTTGCAGTAAATATGATACAGATGGAATGTTCGGAAAACTAGGTATCAAAATAATTAAAATACATTTCAATGTGGTTTTCTTCGAAAATATGTTTTTTATTCCTCTCATTTTTTTTCTTCATATTTTCAACTGAATAAAATTATAAAAAAATAATGAAAAGCTACGATAACTTCACAGGCATAAGTCTACATTCATAAATTGAGCCGTTATAACCCGCATTATTGTGAGAGGCGTGAAAAACGACCAACAATAGATAAGGGAGGTGTCATTTGTATCTGTCAGGATAACTCATGGGTAAACCAATTAATATTGTTGATACAGATACTATTCGGCGAACAATATTATTTTAGCAGTTGACATTGATGAATTTAATTTAAATTGAGTTTTATTTGAATTTACTTGTTATATTGTAAATTAATTAACGAAAATTAAGGTTGTGAATCACCCCACGAAACTGAATAACTTTTCCTAAAGAACATAAGTCGAAATATGAACACACGACCAGTGCGACTCTGTATGGGAAGTAAAAATTTTGATATAAATGTGTAAGGTTCCGTTAAATATTTTAGCAATTTTTGCACTTTATTAAATATTTTTAAACGTTTAACTTAAATTAAATAGTTCGATGAATGACTCTTTCCGGTACAACTACTGGCAGACAAAACAGTAGCAAAGTTTAGTGGCTAACTTCATGCGAAATTCAAAACGGGAAGGGGAGTTTGGCTGACGGGGACATTCGTTACCTGGCAGTTGAAGATAGTAGTCGTGTCCTTAGAAAGTGTAGTTAACGGAAGTGTTCGTTAAAATAGTGAGATCTAAAATATAATTAAATTGTACATTACCACGAAGTGGAAATATACGTTTAAAAGAGGTCTGGTGTTTCCTTTGGATTGATGCACGTCTTAAACCTCAGAAGCGGAAAAGGACAACGCATAAACGCGTAAGTAACACGCCTTAATTGTTTTAAAGGAAACTCTTTTGATGTAGATATTTCATGTATAATTAGATACAACGGCAATAACCGACCTATCATAAAAGGAAATCGTTATGAAGGTAGATGGTTAACTATTTTTAGTTATTTTAAAATTCTATTTTGGCAGAGCTATTTTTACAGCTATTATGTGCAATTGGTAGAATAGTCCCTTCTTTTACATAGAATGACGTCATCGATGTCTTAAGATACCGACTCGGTACCTGGGAATTTATTTATACACATATAAATGTACTTCTTTGAACAATAATTTTGAGTGCTTTGAATTTTTCTCTCTACCTACATTCAATCTATGATCGAGAACAAAACTGTAACCGACGGAATCAAATATGCTGGCACCGGATTACTCGAACTGTGTGTAGGGGTTTCTTAAAGGGGGCTCGAAATTTGATTATTTTTGCGCTAGGAGCAGCCGTTTTGAAGATATGACAACTTTTTTGAATTCCTTATATATTTCGATTGTTTTTTTTTTCTAGTTTGAATTTTGTTTGTGTGTTCTACATTGAATACCTTCGTAACGTAAATGTAATTTTATAAGCAGTTAGAATGGAGGTTTGCGTTTTGTTTTTTTTTTTGTGAGTTTCAGAACGTGGCAGGCAGCAGGGAGCACGCGCGGCTCCTGCCGCAATTTGGGTGCTCGCAGCCAAGGGAGCGTCTGCGGCCGCGGTCGCAGCCGCTGCCTGCGGGAGCGGGTACGCCGGCTGGAACGGGTCTGGAGATGGCGCGAGATGGCGGGCATCGGAGGCAGCGGAGCGGGCGGCGTGGTCAGCGGAGCGAGCGGCGTGGTTAGCGGAGCGAGCGGCGTGGTCGGCGGAGCGAGCGGCGTGGTCGACGGAGCGAGCAGCTTGGTCAACGGAGTGAGCAGCGTGGTCAACGGAGCGAGCAGCGCGGTCTAAGCAGCGATGGCGCTAGACTGGAGGGACGCAACGCGCGAGACTCTGCGAGCGCCGGACACCAGGATAAAAGGTCATGTAGCCCTTCATTTTTCAACTAATGACTTGTTACAAATTGCAAAGTCTATAAAAGATTTGCTACCATCTCAGCGGTCAAATTCGATCAATAAATGTGCATCGGTTTATGGCTGGGATGAGAAGACGACCGTCCATTTACCATGCAAAAATTAACGGGACTCGCTAAGACTTGGTATGAGAGTTTGAATTGATCGACGGGTCCTGGGTTCGATTCCCAGTCGGGGCAAATATTCGTGTAAAAAGAAAATGATGTTCTCGGGTCATAGGTGTTTGTTTGTTTGTATGTATATTCAGAGACCCACGACACAAGGGAAAACCTTGATGTGGGCCCTAAGTGTGTAGCGTTTATTTATTTAACTTTTGTTAGAAATTTGCTCTTTTAAATCAGTGTAAAATAACGGGTAGGCACGCATCATCCACAGTATCGGCGATCGAAAAAAAATAAATTAGGTTAGGCACACTAGATTTACGGTGCGTTAAACCAGATCAACTTTTGAATTTTTTACTTACGTAGAAGCCTAATTTAAAGCACAAATCTGGAGCCACTTCTGAAAGTAGGTCCAACAACAGACAGAAGAACCAGGCTTATTAGTTATAACTGCAAAGAAGCTGGCCATATTCCAACTGTCCCAAACCTCTAGTCAAGTGTACCCAATGTCAGAAGATATAACACACTACCGAAACCTGTCGAGTTAAAAAGGCATCGGAATCGACGAAGGTTTCCACAATCGCCAAAAGTCATGGTCGAAATAGATATATATATTTCCTTTATAAATATATATATATATTTCATATATTTTCCTTTATAAATATGAGACGGGTTAGCTCTTGACCACAATCTTGACCACGATCATAGATGAGGTCGACGATGGAACATTCAGGATGTTATCTAAAATAGGTCAAGTTACAATAAAGGATTTAAATACATTCATACATATTCGTTCTACTGACTCTACTCCTAAGGTCATCTTTCCCAGAGAAGAATAGGCAAGAGCGCTCTTGTAAATCTCATTACAAGTCTCATTTTCAAATTTTGACTAAATCTGAAATAACTCTAGAGCTAAGTAGTTTATTCCCATGGCTGCAAAACTATGTGCATTTCAAGTTCTGGTCCAAATGAAATATAGTGAACATTGATGGCACAATCCTGGAGAAGCATTGATAGATTAACGTAGGGAAATAACGTTGATTAAACAAATAAGTTTCGCGAAACTGGGTGTTTAACACGACAGTGTTCCTCTAATGATGAAAGGTTGTGGTTATAACCTTGTACGGTCACTTGGATCAGATTTGTGTCTGTCGATTGACGGTGCTGGTGCAACGGTTTCGTGTATGTCCCAAAACGTTTCTCGAAAAGCCAATGCTGATCGGAAAACCAAGTTGCAGTTTTTGTATATCGGTGTCAAAATGCCAGGCTCATTATTAGAATAGATCGTTTATTCCTACATTATCGATTTCATAATTACAATGGATGTCAAAAAGTAATAAGAATAACACTCCCGTCAAAATAAAAATAAAAATGTATCGGCAAGGGTGACGAAAGGTTGAATCGAATTATGATGGTGGGACACAGTAAGCTTTTCGGTATGACAAGCGTTAGAGCAGCGACCGAAACCCCTTTTCCTGGCAGCTTAAGGTTAGATACGAAGATTGTAAGGAAACCGAATGATCAGTATGTTGTAGTAGTATGCACGGTCAAAAATGTTTCCTTTTCTGTAACAGTAACTCCATGCTCTAAACCGCGTAAGCTTCAGGAAAACTTCGTATTTCCTCGGGCTAAGAAACTGAAGGATATACATAGGACTTTAGAGATCAGCCAGACTGTTAGAACTTCTTCAACGCTATGACCGACTCTGAAACGCAAAATCCAGTAAAATCTATGTTCCACTTACGTTGAGATAGATAGATAGATAAAACCTTTATTTAACAGACACATTACACACAATTACAAAAACTAAAAAAATAAAAAAAATAAAAACATTTATATTTTAACGATTGAGTTGTTTCCCTCACTATTGTTGCTTTACACGTTATATACATAGATTAAACGTCTTGACAACCCTTACTCTCAAGTCTCAAATATATATATTTCATCTAGGTTCATAAATTTAGAGTAACTAAATTTAATTTGTACCAGTTAGCTTCCTCTGATTCACTAGCCTAGAATATGTGCAGTATTGGGTTGGCCTTGTGTGCCGCTTTAGGAAGGCCTTGTGTGCCGCATTAGGTTGGCCTTGTGTGCCGCCTTAGGAAGGCCTTGTGTGCTGCTTTAGGCTGGCCCTGTGTGCCGTAGTTAGCTGGCCCTGTGCGCCAAAGTGAGACTGGCCCTGTGTGCCGTAGTTAGTCGGCCCTGTGTGCCAAAGTTAGACTGGCCCAGTGTGCCGTAGATAGACTATCCCTGTATAACCAGCATGACCAGTTGTAGTATTTCAGTCGGGGTAACTCTCTGACAATGCTATACTTGGCTGCAAAATAATGATTAATAAAAAAAAATATTGACTTGTGCGGTCCAAATAATGGTCTCGTTTGAGGTTATTTGTTGTTATAATTAGAAGTGTATGACAATATATACATATTAGTCTAGAATATGTGTTTCTTTACATATAAACCCTGTCGGGCATTGCAACAATGGAACGGCAGGCGGACTGGCATTATTGTTAATTTAATTGTTTTATTTATTAATTTGTGCCTAATTCTAGAAAAGTATATCTATGTTTTTGCCATCGCTATGCTAACCGTTTTTCTGACTCCCGCATACAAAGGTCCGTATCGTGTAGTAAAAGTTATAGGTAACAATTGGTACAAGGTTGCTTCTACATCTGGATTTAAAGGGATGAAAAAATAAATGTACGACCATGGTTGCCACTGAGTGAATGCAGTCGTGGATACATATAGCGGTACTAGAGGTCAATGATAATGCGGACGAAGTTGATACTGTAGATGAAGAAGTTGTCTATTATAAGTGAGGAATTTTTACTCTAGTTGATTTATACTTGTGTTTATTATATTATTTTGTTTAAAGTTGGAATATGATACTTAGTCCACTTATGTATTTGTTTCAGGTCATTGGCGGATGTCGAAAGGATAAGGCTACCGTCTGGCCTGGGACAAATACACAGATATAACGGATTGGATGGATAATTGGATGGATAATTTGATGGAAAATTGGATGGATAATTGGATGGTTAATCGGATGGTTAATCGGATGGTTAATCGGATGGTTAATTGGATAGTTAATTGGATGGATAATTTAATAGATAAATGGATGGATAATTTGGATAGATATCGGATGGATAACTTGATGGATAAATCAGTTAGATATCCGAATAGTTAATCGGATAAGGAAATGGATAGACATTTTGATAAATAAATAGCCATAAGTGTACCTATTTGAGTAACATGTTGTTTATGACCTTTTGTAATTTAATTCCAAAGATATATACTTTATCTTACGTTGTATATTCACAAACAAAATTATCATCAACAGCTAGTCACCTAATCATAATTATGGTTGGATATGTCAGTATTTGTTTTGTAAATTGATTTAAAATTTTTGGTTGGATTAGATGTTGCACTTTGTTAAGTAGCGGTAATTTATCTAAGCTATTGAATTGTAAAATTTTGTTCGTCTATACAGCATTCTGGGGTAAGATAGATTAAATTTATTTTATAGATTGCTATTTTATTTATTTATTGCTATTTATTGTTGGACTTTGTTTTTTTACGTTAACATTTAATACATTAAATATATATACTTTTGATACGTACTTGGATACATAATAGTAGATTAAGCAACAAGGGGATAAACAGTGTAATATGTCACGGGCAGCATATTAAATTCTGAGCGTAATGAATGAGTCTGTAGTTAATTAAGATGTTATGTTAAATCCTGAATGAAGCGAAGGATTCAAGTCTGCCTAAGACTAAGACACATACACCTACTGTGAGGTTAAATAAAAAAATAAATTATAAATTCATCCCATCAATAATGTTTTGAGCCTCCGTTTCTATGTCAGAGTCGCTGGAATTACATCAAGTTTTTATACTAAATATTTTTAATAAGGCAATAAGGCTGCCGGATTGTACACTACATTATGAACATTTGTTTTTGTTTAATGTTATGTTTATTTTTGTGTGCAATAAAGAGTATTGTATTGTATTGTAATAAAAGTAAAATCTGTTTGATGTGTCAATAGATTTTACTTTCTAAATTATTTTTGATAGAAATTTTTGTTGAAATTTTGGCGTTCCATATTTAAATGTCACTAATGCCCAAGGGAAGTTTCATAAAATTTTATTTCCCTTAAGCTATAATGGCTTACTTTTAAATATAGTGTATAAAAATATTTGTTATTACTGGTTAGGGCTAGAAAATCATTATTAGCTAAAGTACAGGGATGTCCTAATCAGCCAAGTGTAAGGTTTACAACGGTGCGTGTATGAGGGCATACACGTTATCAGGATGGTCGAGTGTAAGGTTCCGTTAAATATTTTAGCAATTTTTGCACTTTATTAAATATTTTTAAACGTTTAACTTAAATTAAATAGTTCGATGAATGACTCTTTCCGGTACAACTACTGGCAGACAAAACAGTAGCAAAGTTTAGTGGCTAACTTCATGCGAAATTCAAAACGGGAAGGGGAGTTTGGCTGACGGGGACATTCGTTACCTGGCAGTTGAAGATAGTAGTCGTGTCCTTAGAAAGTGTAGTTAACGGAAGTGTCCGTTAAAATAGTGAGATCTAAAATATAATTAAATTGTACATTACCACGAAGTGGAAATATACGTTTAAAAGAGGTCTGGTGTTTCCTTTGGATTGATGCACGTCTTAAAAATGTCTTAAATCGTTCGCTCCAGTATAGGCTCCGATTTCACGAAAAAGTGCAATCCCCTTATATCTCGCAGAGTTGTGAAGATATGATATTCAAAAAGGCGTATTTATGAGAGCTGTAAGGTGCAAAAATAATTATTTGAGAAAGGCAAAAACGAAAAAAGTTATGGCCGAAATAGTGAAAAAAAAAATTATTTTAGCGCTCGATATTTTGGAATCGAAGCATGATATCAAAAATTTAAGAAAACTTCCTCTGGACAATTTAGTCAGCTACAATTTGAGTCTAAAACAAAGACGATCGGGTTAAGGGTTTGCCCTGTAGCTTAACCTTTTAAAAAAAGTCAGAACGTCATTTTTCACAAGAATATTGTTTCGAATTCGGTAGATTCATTTCCAATGTGCTCGATAGTCGGGTGAGGCACGAAATCTGTGAATTTTTTCAAGAATTTCATGTAGTTTCCTGGGAAAAGTAGTTCAGTTTCATGGGTAGTATCACTCTCTAAACTTTCGCTATCTAATTTTATGTTATGGTTAAAGGTAGGTGGTAAAATACATTAATTACAGTACAGTAATTTCTATGAACAGAATGCCGCACATCAGGCTACCACACTCTGCGCTGTTACGATATAAACAACGAAAATGGGGTAACCTGATAAGCTCACTTCTGTATTTAAATAATTAAACATTTCATTTTGAATAATAAAACTTTTGTATAAAGATTTTCTTGTTTTTATTCTGCAAGTTTCAGCTCCCATAAACATTGACAACAAATTGATTAAACGTATGAACAGCGAGCGTCACTCCATTGGCGCCTGCGCAACTTCCCCACACTCGACGCACGGGATTCTCTTCACCAGTTGACACTGTGATGCATTGCATGTTGTCTATCAGTAGACCTACCTAAAAAAGAGACATGGTAATTTAATGTAATATTTTTCTACTACAAAATATCTAGACAAGTATTATCGCTGCGGGACGGCAGCGACGGACCCGGAAGTGAGTCTGCGGGCTGAAGCTCCGAGCACGCCTGTGTACTTGTCGCGACTGCACTGCAGCACTGAGGTGCAAGACGTCGTCGAGTACATACGGCAGAAGACAAAAGTTCCCTTAGGTCTCCAGAGAGTGAAACCGTTGGAATCGCATCACCATGCTATTTTCAAAGCATTTGTGGTGCGGTTCCCGACGTTCATGCTGGAGACAGTCATGAAGGAGAGCTTTTGGCCGGAGGGCGTGGTGTTCCACCGTTTTCGAAGGAGATTACCGGTTATAGACACCCCCGGAAAAACACCCGGGAAATAGTGTTAATTAAGTTTTAATTTTGTTAAATAATATTTTATATGTATGTTAGTCTGTAAGGTATTTATCTATGGGCCTAGTTACCTGAAAATAAATGATTTTATTATTATTATTATTATTAATGATTTCGTCAGTAATATGAACACGGGGGTTTTGCTGTATTGTGGGCGAAAGGCTGCCAACCTCTCACCACCATACATCATGTTTTAACGAATTCAGAATTTCCGTCAAAAGTGGCATCAAGTGATTCTAAACCACTGGTGCTCTCTCTGCCTACCTCGTTTGAGATGACAGGCGTGAACGATGTAATGAATAATACAGGGTGTAACAGAAAGTTGTAGTCATATTTCAGGATGATGACCAGCCAATAAAACTGAACAACTTTCCGCAAAGAACCTAATTGAAATTTAAAAAAAATTTCGGGTTTTCATACTAAACCTATCAGCTGATTGCACAAGTTGTATGGAAAGGCGAAATTTTTTTTTAAGATTTTAAATAGGTTCCTTAGGGAAAGTTGTTCAGTTTTATTTCTTTCTGTTACACCCTGTATTATTAAAGTCACTAAAGTTTCGATAAAGAAATTTCTCCTATAAAAGGAACAAATTACACAAATACTATCAAATGTGAATGTAAGTTTGTTTGTTTGTTACGCTGTCACGCCTAAACCACTGAACTGATTTGAATGAAATTTGGTATAGTGGTAGATTAGACCTTGGGAAATGACATTTATTCCACTGCTGGGCATGATATAACCTGTACTCCACGCGGGCGGAAAGCCCTAGCTTTCCGCCCGCGTACTTCCTAAAGTACACATCAACACGGTCTAGGGATATTGCACCATACAAAAGAGGTCTGTTTGAGAAGCTACAAAAGCATACTCGAGATACATGGAGCGCTATAATCTTCAGACGAGTCAGTGCTTAACCTTAATTTTCAATTCTAGTCAATAAATTTTGTATTACATGAAATTTGTGAAAATGTGACGAAAATGAAAAAAAAAGTGCGTAAATTCGACCATTTTCATACAAAAAGCAGGCAAAAAGTGCATTTTCGTTTTCGTTTCCATCACGTTTTCACAAATTGCAAGTAAAAGAAAATTCATTCTCGAGTGACTAGAATTGAAAATTCAGGTTTAGCACTTGCTCGTAATGCTCGTCTGAAAATTATAGCGTTCCATTTATCTCGAGTATGCTTTTATAGCTTCTCAAACAGACCTCTTTTGTATGAAACATCGTGCAATATCCCTAGACCGTGTTGATGTAACTAAAGTTTCAAAAAAGCATTTCTCCTATATAGCCCGGGCCCTAAGGGTAAGCGGTTCAAGGAAACTATTCCACTTCGTGAGTATTTTATGAAACTTTGCACAGATGATCATTAGGTAAAACCAAGTTGTTTTAGCCCGGTTACCCTCCGGTACCGCCCCCATAGGGGGAGGGGGGGTTGCTCGAAGAGCGCCTTCGCCGAGAGTTGGAAAAAAAAATCTACAAAATCAAAATAAGCTACTATGGCAATATTAGTATCGTTTTCGTATAAATCAATAACGAGAAATTCATTTCTGGTATTTATTTTACACATATGTGCAATGTTTTTTTAAATAATCGCAAAAATATTAAATTATAATCACAAAAAAAAACGTTTCGCAGCCTATATTTTTTTATTTATGACACATATAAGTGTTAAAAAAATACCAAAATGTAGCCTGTTTAATGTTAATTTATAAAAAACATAATTTAAGTAGGGGTTTCATATAGAATTATGACATGAAAAAATGTAGAACCCGACGCGGCGGACGGATTATTTGAGAGAAGGAAACTTTTTTATTTGAATCATATAATAATTTTATGATCTGGTCCTTTTTATGATACCGAAGAGTTTATTTGCTTTTTAATATATATTTTTAATTTTTATAATTTGAGTTTTTTTTTTAAATTTCAGTGGGTAAAGAAATACGATTTTTAAAGATTTCCACGCAAAATCAAAACTATTGAAGCTGTAAGTTTAAAATTTTGCATAGATGATCTCCAGATATTTTGAAAACTTACATAAATGTGGTGTGGTGACACAGAGTTCCCATGGGAAAGAATTATAGGGCGTCCATTTAATTGATATACTGTACATTTGGTGTTTCAGTCGCAGCCCTCTATCTTTCAAACTATTATAGACAGCGTGTCCAAATTTTCAGGAAATACGTATTTTGATAGTAACTATCGTAAAATATAATAAATAAAATTAAAAACCTAAACTACAGTGGGGTTCCCATACGACAAACGTCTAAAATACCGTATTTTTGAAAAAAATAATTGTTACTGATCTATTTTAAAAAACCATACAACATATATCCTTCAAAATTAGTACACATTGAAAACATACCTTACATTATTTAAAAAATATATTAAAACTGGCCAGATGTGAGCCAAACTCAAGCAATAAAATTTTAAAGTCAATGTAAATAAAAACAGTTTTTTTCAAGGGTTTTTGGTTATTTACTATGGAATTGGCGTTTATAGTATGATGTGAGGCAAAAATGTTTAATAAAACGAAGACAGATAAGGCACGGATATTAAAGTTTCCGAGTCATAATATAAATAATAACAGTAATTCCACGAAAAATAACCAGGTAAATGTCACAAATACAGTTCGAGTGAGAGTTTGTTTAAATATAAACAAATAAGATTGCCCTAAGCTAGATTGTGGTCAAGAGCGAACCCATTTAATAATAATAAAAAATATATATGTAGCTTGAGTCCGGTTCACTCTTGACTGCTATTCATATATTTTTTAACTAATGTAAAGTATGTTTTAAATGTGAACGAAGTTTAAGGTGTATGCATTACATCGTTTCTGAAATAGAGCAGTAACAAAAGTTGTAAAGGAATTGCGAAATTTTGGACGGTTGTCGTATGGGAACTCCATTGTGATTTAGGTTTTTAATGTTATTTATTATATTTTACGACAGTTACTATAAAAATACGTATTTTCTGCTGTCTATAATAGTTTGAAAGATAGAGGGCTGCGACTGAAACACCAAACGTACATATTTCAGCGATAAATTTACGGTGGTGGTATCGCCGAAACACAAAATAAATAAAGTAGACGAAATTTATAGGAAATAGGAGTTTAATTAAATTTAAAACATACAAAAAATTTGACTCTGTGACCAAAATTTAAAGAAAGAAAATTGCACAATTAAAATTTAAAAAGAAAACTATAACTTAACAGACAGGTTGACCAATCTATTTAAACGGCTAATAACATATGGAAAATTTTGTTTAGGAAAGAAGTGCTGGTAAATTTAGAACAGAAATAATATCATACATAAAATTGAAACATGTGGCCTAATTATAATAAATTGTTATCTGAAGCAAATAGGAAGATAATATTAAATTCGTTAACGAATAAAAATCCACCTATTTAACAGATAAATCTATTGCTGACACAATTGGCTATTTGTTAAAAATAAATAAATTTAGGGAATGGTACGAATGGACTCAGCTATAGGTCTTCTTGGGGCCGCAGGTATATTCACTATGAAATTGTGGCTGGAACTGGTTAGGGGCTCTTGGAACCAGGGAATTCGTCTAACGGACGTCACAAAGAAGTACTGCTGCCCAGCCTTTCATTAGGTCATTACTTAAAACACTGAAACTACAAAAATTCCAAATTGGACTAGGATACCTAAAAGGCCACTATACCCGAAAGTGCACCAAAAGGAAGAAAAATTAAAATATATGAGTATTTTAGAATAGTAAGGATGTCAAGCTAGTGTAACCTATACAAGAAGCTAGTGTAACCTGTACTGTATAGCGTAGGTAAGGTAGAGTAGGCGTGTGAGAACAAAAAGAAAAGGAAAAGTGAAAAACTTACATTTTGATAATAAAGTAGGTAAACTTCCAATATTATACCGGAATAATATTTCATATGCTTTTATATAAAAACGTCGTACGTTGTTAGTAGGATAATAACATCATTTCAATAAAAAAAACAGATTAATACACTAGGAAACTCGTCCTTTTTTACCAAAAATTTTTTGTCGAATGAAAATGACAACTTCAATCCAAAACAAAATACAAAAATGGAGCAAGTTCTAAAATTTTGAAATCTATTGAATTAAAAATAAAACTAGACCGGAAAGAATTAGAGAACATAAAAAAGATCGCCAGCAAAAATGCTGCAATATCAACTAGCGGACGCCCTACAATTCGTTCCCATGGGAACTCCGTGTAACCTCATTTAGGTAAGTTTTCACAATATCTGAACACCATTTATGCAAAATTTCAAACTTACAGCATCAATAGTTTAGATTTTGTATGGAAATCTTTGAAAATCGGATATTTTTACTTACCGAAAAAATCTTCTTTTGTATGGGAATTCCTCAATACCAGATAAAAATCAGATCGGCAAAATTAGTGGGTTAAACTTTTTTATTACCTCCAACAATGTAAGTAATAAAAAATGTTTCACGAAAACCCTTTCAGTGGAAAGAACCGGGTTCCGAGGCTTTGACACTTTTTGGTCTTACGGAACTCCACTGCTGGTCTTTGGTATTAGAAAAACCCAAAAAAATAAAATTTATAAATAGTTTAGAAAGCAAGGAAACGCTTCGATATCATAAAAAGGACCAGATTATAAAATTATTATATGATTCAAATGAAAAAAGGTTACTTCTCTCAAATAATCCATCCGCCGCGTCGGATCTTACATTTTTTTGTGTCATAATTCTATATGAAAACCCCAACTTAAGTTATATTTTTATAAATTTACATAAAACAGGCTACATTTGGGTATTTTTTTAACACTTATGTGTCTCTTAAATAAAAAAATATAGACTGCGAAAGTTTTTTTTTGTGATTAAAATTTTATATTTTTGCGATTATTAAAAAAACCATTGCACATATGTGTAAAATAAATACCAGAAATGAATTTATCGTTATTGATTTATACGAAAACGATACTAATATTGCCATAGTAGCTTATTTGGATTTTGTAGATTTTATTTTCCAACGCTCGGCGAAGGCGCTCTTCGAGCAACCCCCCCTCCCCCTAGGGGGGTGGTACCGGAGGGTAACCGGGCTAAAACAACTTGGTTTTACCTAATGATCATCTGTGCAAAGTTTCATAAAATACTCACAAAGGGGAATAGTCAGGACCCTTAGGGCCCGGGCTAATAAATGGAACAAATTAAACGTAACATAATTCTCTTTTGTTACTAATGGCATCAGTTCTACTCTGTCTTTTTGAGAATCTGTCCTTATGCTTACAAAGGATCCATCTCTGTAGTTACTTCAATAATCTGTCTAGCACACAATGTACGGACCGCCACAACTCAGATCACCACACGCTTGCACTCTGTGCTGTTGTGATAAGAGCGGTTTTGCAATGAAAATGAAGTAACCTGATGCGCTGGCCTCTGCACCTTTCTGATCAAAAGACGCGGCTCTGGAAACCAAACTAAATACAAGGGTTGAAAAATACAAGTGCGTTTTAAAAATAAAAAACAATCATCAGCGTGAAAGCTGTATAAGACTTAGCTCTGCATCCACTTTATTAAACATTGTATTTACCTGCACTACAGCATTAGTTTCATCAGGAATATAGTTCGTTTCCACGTCATTCTTCTCACTGTATATCAGTTTCTTTTCATCAATGACGTCACAGTTGCCACATTGCCAGATACCGTTTATGAAGATAGGTTGGTCACCTGTTTAAAAATAAACCCTTTTATTGAAAATTTAATGTTATTCCTACTTATAATACTTCACAGACAAAGACAAGCATTTATACCATCGTATTTTTATCGAGTTGGTATTCCAGTACAAAGATGCGAAATAGAAAATTGCTTTCATTTTTCACAATTTGCTGACTGAGGAAACCAAGGACTTATGGAATTGAAGTTGCATTTTCGTATAAACAATCCTTACAAAATTTTATCTTGTTAATATTTTTCATTCGTTTCTTTATTTACTGCTTGCTTGTTTTTTTTAATATAACAAGTCATACAGTGCTCCCTATTGCGTTGGGGCAATGGAGGCACAGGATAATTTTGCTTTGTAGGAACGTCGAAAAGTTTGGTTTTAGTTTTTGGGCTTCACATGTAATTTTTGTGAGTTTTTCATTATTTACCTGTAAAGGAGCAACAAATCATATAATATCTACCTACCTGTCATTAAAGTACTCTTATTCTAAAAGTATTAACTTCTTACTCACCATTTACATCTTCAACAGATAACTCATCATTCAATAAGCTGTTTTGTATATCAAAATCAAGGTTATCACTTAAAACTTTAGCATTTAATACCGCTGTATTCACCACAATTGTTATTATTATTTTTAAATATATATCCATGGCAATTAAACCAACTTATTTTATATTTTCTGAAATCAATTTGAGGACGTCTTTACCGTTGTTCACAGTAATTTACTCAATTTACTCAACTCATAAAAATATTAACGTGTTTAGTGTTGAGTGGTATTTTAAGACAAAAGTCAAGCGTTTTATTAGGTCTGCAGTTAACTTCAGATCTATCTCTTATCTTCATGAACTATCCAATGAACTTTATTGATAAGAAAAGGTAGGTATTTGCGTAGTGATAAAGGGTCAAGTTATTTTAAGCTTATCATGTAAGCAAGTACTGAATAATCGTAATTTTTTTTGAAAACTGATTGATATACAAATAATATCACGAGTAAAGAGGTGATCGTCCTTTTTTGATTCATAAATACAAAAAAATAAATTATTTTAAACCCTGAAAAAAAAGGAGAGGTGTTATAAGTTTGAAGTTTGTATCTGTATGTCTGTATGTGGCATTGTAACTCCGAAACGAATGGACCTATTTTTTTGTTTGAATGGTGTTGTAAGCGATCAAATGTCGGGAGTGATCAATTCTTTTTAGAGTTACGATCGTTTATGTCTTCGTCCAAAACCACATTACGTTATAAATCAAGGAACGTTACAAATCAAGCTACATATTACTATTTTCCCTTGGTTCTTATACAAGAAAAGGTCAAAGTTCAGTATTCACATGAGTATGACATTAGATTTACATAACGAGACCATATAGGAAGTCGTCTACATAACTTGCAATTTTGGAATAGCTCCAAATTGTACAGCGTTTCTTAGGATGTTAGAGGTTTTATTGGTGGGTATTTGACTAACAAATAATGTAGGAGATAGTAGCAAGATAAAATCATATTTATAAATTAAATATTTTTCATAGCTTGTTCTTCTTAGGGAATCAATTGCAAGTAACAGCTAAAAATCTTATTGGAGACTTGGCACCTTTCGATTAGAAGGTGACTAAATTATTAAACAAAACTTAGGGGTTGATTCTCCTCAGAAAACAATATCCCCGTAGAAGTGAAAACTTGAACATTAACGTTGTGCAATATTTAATTTAATTTTTTCTATGCTGACACCGGATGACATCTTGACTTTTGTAGTTTTAATTTCCTATATTTATTAAACACTCTTGATTTCTGCAGTTTTAATTCCTTAAAAATCCCTTCGTCTCACGAATATTCGAACAGAGTCACGTGTCCGTCACGTGTCCTGACGCGAGTTAAAATTTTTTTACCAACGTTTTTACCAGTGCATAACGTCGCTAAAGAAGTTTTCACTTCAAAAATTCCTTAAGGAACTTTTACCTCTCACACTACAGCAATTAACCACACACTTGACCATACCTACACGAGAAGATTTTTTTTTTAATTATAAGATGGGTTAACTCTTGACCTCAATCTTGACCATAAGGTCAAAGGTGAGGTCGACGATGGAGCGAGTTAACCCAGAAAATACCTATAAAGGCACTGGTACTCCTACGCACCGACGGAACACAGCAAGCTGTTTGGCGTCGGACTTCGGTAGGAGGGTGGTCGCGAACCAGACGGCCCTTTACAGGGCCTACCACACCGCATGAGACCATAGGACGACAGATTCAGAAAAAAATGAAGTGTCGTTGCCTGGGATGGATTACTAGGAGGCAGGTCTCCTTTGTGTTTCCTTAGTCGCCTCTTACGACATCCAAGGAAAGAGATGGGGTGGTGTTATTCTCGACCGATCACCACACGGAGATCGGTCGAGAATAACACCACCCACAATTTTAATAAGCTCTTGCCCACAATCTATCACAAAGGCAAAGATGCGTTCGAAGATGTAGCTAGCTCAAAAGCCAATTCACTCGAACTTTAAAAAGATTACTGCTATAATTATACAGCGTGATAAAAAACCTCCTAGCTATATAAAAAATTCAGAACCAGAATCACTTACAGAACACACCAAAAAAAAATTTTTTTTTTATTAGGTATAGTTCCTTATTTTCTTATAAGTGGACACTAAGGGCCACTTTCACCAAAAGTGCTAAACGTATTTAACAGCCTAAACACATTTAACTCAGTTGTCAAAGCAACAAAATCTGTCAAATTAAACAAAATTATTCCTGTTAAATACGTTTAGCACTTTTGGTGAAAGTGGCCCTAAGTAACTCTAGTCAAACAGACAAGGCGAGAGAAGGGGGCCGGTAGCGTGCGCCTGCAGTGCGGGGTGGGCGCACACACACACACCGCGCTGGCGAAATCAGGGTACTATTCCTATTTAAAAATTATGAAAAAAAAAATATAAATGTGTTCTGTAAGTGATTCTGGTTCTGAATTTTGAATATAGCTAGGAGGTTTTTTATCACGCTGTATTTAAGAACGTCTTTTTTTTATATTATAAGATGGGTTAACTCTTGACCATAAAGGTCAAAGATGAGGTCGACGATGGAGCGAGTTAACCCAGAAAACGCTTATAAAGGCACTGGTACTCCCACGCACCGACGGAACACAGCAGACTGTTTGGCGTCGGACTTCGGTAGGAGGGTGGTCGCGAACTAGACGGCCCTTTACAGAGCCTACCACACCGCGTGAGACCATAGAACTATACCTCAGATTCAGAAAAAAAATGAAGTGTCGTTGCCTGGGATGGATTACTAGGAGGCAGGTCTCATTTGTGTTTCCTTAGTCGCCTCTTACGACACCCACGGAAAGAGATGGGGTGGTGTTATTCTCAACCGATCACCATACGGCATAAAACGTCAACGTACGTCAAACATGACGCTCTGCCTCCATGTCAGGGTTTACTGGCGTGTGTATAGATGAATGAGGAAAGTCTTCTGAATAGACACGTTTTCTCAATGATTGGGAATAGGAGTATTTTCGGAACATTAGCCTTCAGACGAGGGTTTGACGTGGAGAAAATAGAATAAGTCTTATTACCCTTTCCATTATAGTCATATACTTATAAGTTTTTACTGTTAGGAACACACATCTGTTGCTTCTCTGGAATAGAATGGGTTACAGAACAATATCACTAGATTCTCACGGGACTTCGTTCCCGTAGGAATTTCGGACTAAATATTATAAACATAAACCTTCCTCTTGAGTTGAGTCCATTGGTGAAAATTGTATCGAAATTCGTTTTGTTGTTTTTAGTTTATAGCGTTCAAACAGACAGAAAGGCGCGGTGGTGGACTTTTTTATCTCTCTTTCAACCTCTCGGGTGGTTAATCAGTCCATGAAACTGAACAACTTCCCCAAGGAGCATAGGTCAAAATACGAAAACAAATTTTTGATCTCCCATACAAAATGCGCTTTAAGCGGATGAAGTTTGTAGGTATGGGAACTCAAAATTTCACATACACTGGGCGTCAAAAATAAGTAGTACACTTTTCAAATTGCAATTACTCCTAAACTATAGTAGTTACACTTATGAAATAAAAAGCAGTTTATAGTAAACTTAACGAAGTTTATTAAAGTTATATTTTATTTGGCATGAATAAAGTTTCAAACTTAAAATTAAGATAAATACTAAAAAGTATCAATTTTTAACGATATGTCAACCACTTAATTTTCACGTTTTGGAACTTTTTCACAATTTAATAACTTGTGTTGCCGCCTCGGGCTTTAATTACAGCTTGGATCCGGTTTGGCATGCTGAACACTAAGTTTCGGAGGCGGTGTTGGGGAATATTTTCCCATTCTTCTATCAGCGCATGTTTTAGAGCCCTGAGTGTGGCAGGAGGTGGACTGCGCCTTCTGACTAGCCTCCCAAGCTCATCCCAGGCGTGTTCAATCGGGTTGAGATCTGGGCTTCTCGATGGCCAAGCCATCAAGTTGATGCCAACCTCCTGAATGTACTCTTGTACGTGGTGAGCAGTGTGTGGCCGGGCGTTATCATGCATTAGGATGGCTCCATCACCCATATTTATTAAATATGGCCCTGCATACTCGTTGAGGATCTCCGAGGCATATCTTTCACCAGTCAAAGTCCCATTTTCTATTACCACAAGCTCTGTGCGACTCTCTGAAGAGATACCAGCCCATACGTGTACAGAGCCCCCGCCATATTTTTTTTTTTTTTTTTCACTTTATTGGGGTTATCAAACAGTAACACAATATTTACGAATAAACAAACATTAAAACTAAGAACACGTAATTGTGTTACCAGCACCGATAACCACGAATTACTAGGTACATAGATTTTAGTTAAGGGTGATAGTGATAGCAAAAAGTATAGATTAATCTAATATAACATAACATATGCAGTAGAAGAAGAAGCAGTTTTATAATATGACATAGTATTGAAAAATTAATTAAAATGAAGCAGAGAAAATTTAGAACAAATATCAATATACAGAAAGGATAGGTAATGAACTAAAGTACAGAGAAGACAGGTAAAGAACTAAAATACAGAGAAGATAGGTAAAGAACTAAAATACAAAAAATACAGGTAAGGAACTAAAAATAAATAAACGAGTAGATAGGTAAAGAACTAAGATACAGAAAAGAAAGGTAACAAACTAAACTAAATAACTAAAAAGTAATTTCTAAAAGTTTAAGCTGTAGTAATCTTCTGAAGCTGCTGACATGCGTCGCCATTAAATCTATTTCATTAAAGTAAGTATTGTATAAGTGCATAATACGATACATTGGGGAACGCATGCCAGCGTTAGTGCGACAGAATGGTGTCGCAAACATTGCATACTTTCTGTGATTATGAGACCTTAGAGGAACTTTATAGTTCAAGCTGTTATTTAGAGCAATACAATCATATTTACCATGGCAAATATCATACAGGAGCATAGTTTGTAACTGGATGCGTCTAGTCTTGAGACTCATTAAATTAAACTTATCTAAAAGTTGTTCGTATGCCAGACGACTACGACAACACTTATAATTTACTCGACGCAGAAATTTTTTCTGCACTGACTCAAGGGCCAACATATATTTCTTATAGAAAGGGTCCCACACCGATACTGCATACTCCAACTGAGAGCGAATTAAACTTTTGTAAATATATATGAAAGTGCTAGATCGGGTGAATTGAGAGCAAGCTCGCATTACAAAACCATACATTTTGAAGGCTCTTGTTATGATTTTATCAATATGTGTATCCAGATGTAACTTACTGTCAAGCGTAATTCCGAGATCTTTAATCGAGGTGACCGTATCAAGTCGAGTGTCACATAAAGTATACGGTATGTTTATGATTTTTTTCTTTTTAGTGAATGTGATAGCTTTACACTTGTTTAGACTAAGGCCAAGTTTATTTTGAGTACAATATAGCGAGAAACGGTCCAAATCTTGTTGTACTTTAATATGGTCATCGATACTATCAATGGTATGAAAAATTTTGAGGTCGTCTGCATAGAGTAGAAAATTACAAAACTTAAAACATAAGTCAATGTCATTTATAAATAAGACGAATAATAAAGGGCCCAAGATTGAGCCTTGAGGTACGCCAGATGTTATCGGTACGAAATTAGACTCAAAACCATTTACTACAACTTTCTGAGTACGATTGGATATATAAGATTTGAACCAACGCCATAAGTTGCCTCGTATTCCATTAAATGCCAGTTTTTGAAGGAGAATTTTATGGTCTACTCTGTCGAAGGCCTTCTGAAAGTCAGTATAGATGCTGTCAATTTGCTTATTAGCGTCTATTCCCTCAAAAAGATAAGTTGTATAAATGAGTAAGTTTGTGGAAGTAGAGCGCTTTTGTACGAAACCATGTTGTTGTTCGATGATAAATCTATGTAAGGATGGGTATATATTATAATGAACTAATCTTTCGAATACCTTCGACAGAGTAGGAAGAATTGAAATTGGACGATAATTTTCAACGTCACTCTTTAAACCACCTTTATGAACCGGTACTATCCGGGCGGACTTCCAAATAGTGGGAAAAATACCTTCTCGCAGGCATCGGTTAAATATAAAGTGAATAGGATCCAAAAGCGATTCGGCAGTATTTTTGAAAAAAATTGCAGGAATGTTATCCACTCCCGGTCCTTTGGATACATCCAGCGACCGGAGCTCTTTGAAAACGTCATTCTTAGTGAAGCTTATGTTACTCAAAACGAGATCGGAATTAATATTAACATCAGGTATATTATCTACATCGAAATCATCACCAATGTCAGATGGCTCAAAAACAGAACTAAAAAAAGAAGAAAACATTTCGCAAATCTGTTCAGGAGAGTTAGAAGTTTCATTTTTATATGATACACAATCTGGTATATCACCACAATTTTTATTACTATTAATATATGTCCAAAAATACTTAATGTTGTCTCGTATGCTATCCTCAACAGACGTCATGTACCTTTTGTAACATTTGTGAGATTCCGCCTTGAACCTATCCCTGTATATAGAGTAAATATCGTAATCTGATTTATTTCCATAAGTTTTCCATTTAATCCAGGATTTATTTTTGTTTTTATATATATGTATTAGAGCGCGAGAGAACCATCTGGGATAGTGAGAATTTTTTAGGTTTTTCGATGGGATATGTTTTCTTATTACTGAATAAAGAATCTCATAAAAACTAGATAATAATGATTCCACATCTACGGTGTTACGTAATAACTCAGTCCAACAGACGCTATCTAGTTCAGTTTTAATATTCGTATAATCAGCAGTTTTGTATTTGAAATGAGGCCGTAGCTTAGTCTGTAATGGTATAAAATTATTATTAATAGGCAGAAGTACATAGAAAGCAGGGTGATGAGTGTCTAGTGGGACAAGTGGCAATGGTGACTCAAAAGATGTGCAATTATTTATATTTGTAATAAATAAGTCAAGTAATCTGTTTTTACTATTTTTACAACGATTTATTTGAGAACCGCCAATTAAAGAGATAAAATTAATTAAATGTTTATTAGAAGTACAGTCGTTATGTTTTAAAATAGGCTTAACATAAGTGTCGTGATCACTCCATTCAAGTGTAGGTAAGTTGTAATCTCCTACCACAATATATTCGCAAGTTCCTGACCGTTGTATCAAATATGTTAAGTAGTCGAAATATGAAGTGTAGATCTCAGAGTTAACTTTAGGCGGAATATAGACGGCACTGATAATACAATGATAATTCCGTGACCGTAACTCCAGCAAAACAAAATCCACAATTGAGGCAGGCAGCGGCGGAGCTGAGCCGCGGGGCGGGGGCGGAGGGCACGGGGTGACGGGCAGGTCGCGCTGCACCGCCACCAGCACTCCACCCCCGTCCCTCAGCTGAACCGCCTCCAGGTTCCTGTCACAACGATACACACGATACCGTGAATCTATGTACTCATTGTCAAAAATATTAGCGTTGAGCCAGGTCTCGGTTAGAATTATTACATCGTAATTATGCTGTAAAATATTCATATAAATAGTATGTAGCTTAGTTCTCAATCCCCGACAATTCTGGTAGTACACCGATAATACTTGTTTAACCATTATGTAAGAAACACCTTTAAGAATGTATATGAATGAATTAAATCGTATGCAGGGTCAAGGGATACAACTGCAAAGGTAAGATAGGTATGGTTAGGCCCTGAATCAGTACATAAGAAAGTCGCGCTAAATAAAATACCATTGTATTGTCTAACCACGCAGTAAATATAATTGTATATATATTTGAATAAAAAACTTATTCCAAGTGATTTGATTTTATAGCTCCGCCCACCCCAACAGGGAACATGGGCGTCACTGTATTTATTCAATAGTAGTAATCTGCCCCTTTCGATTAATTTTACTTTGAAGCTCTGTCCACCCAGATACGGGAAATAGGTGTCGGTATGTTTACTTATAATTTTATTAATGATAAATAATTTCGTTTTATTGCCCTGCCTACCCCTGTAAGGGAAATAGGTTAAAATGTATTTTTTTTTAAAAAAGCCCTCTAAAAATACTAGAAATAATCTTAACACCAAGATATCTCCATCAACCAGCACGACTACAATAACCAAGCTACCCACTACCGTCAAAAAGAATAATAAAAATGCTGTAATTATATAAGTAACAATAGGGTTACACTTACATTGTAGGCATTTACTTGATTTTATTAATGTCATGCAATGACCTGATTGCAATAACAGGAGAAGTATCTGACTTCCGAGCAAGTATTGTTCCATGCTTGATCCATACATATTTATATTCGTGTTGTTTGGCCGCTTCACGGCTTTTGCGAAAGATCATCTTGTTTGCTAAAGTTAAATGCTCATTGCAATATATAATGTGTTCCGGTCCCGATATTTTGAGAATAGTTGAGGTTATTATTTTCTTGTTGCGGTAGGCGGAGATAAAATTATCGCGTAACACTCTGGTTGTGAATTTCACAATTATATTTTTCGGACTCTTTTTTTGCTGGTCGGCATGCGGTACACGATGCACCGAGACAATATCGGTCTTATTGATTGAAAAATTGATTTCACGACTGATACTTTCGACAATGGAAACAAGGTTTTCAGATTTTTTTTCTGGTAGATTTGTGATTTCTATATTACTCATCCTTGCCTGTTGTTCGAGTAGTGCAATTTTGTTTTCGAGACCATTAACCTGCAGAGTTAGATCAGAAGATTGTTTTTGGTTGTTCTCAATCGCAGTTACGCGGTTTTCAATCATGTCCTGACGTTCTGAGGCAAAGTTCAAGGATTCTTCTAATGAATTTAATCGAGAATTAGTCTCCTGTAAGGATTGGTTGATTTTTGTGTTATCTTCATTCAGCTTACACATGCTGACATTTAAATCAATGAGTGCTGTAGATACCTTTGAAAGCTGATCATTAATAACTGACGAAACCGTCTTGGTAATAGTCTCTTGAACGCAGGCCTCAAGGTTTTCGTTCCATAGTGATAGTTGTTCATTAAATTTTCTGTTTAGGAACTCGATACCTACATCCATATCAAACTGCCTACGGCGACGTTGGGTCACATAGTCATCCATATCCATAGCTGTAGATAGGTCGGGGTCTGACGTCGTCGACCGTTCGGCACCGACGCCGGCGCCGCCGCTTGGTGGTGTTCGCCGCACAGACATTGTTTTATCGCCAGTGACGTCACACTTACGGCCAGGTACAATGATAAGAAGCAGGATAAAAAATATGATTCTATCCTTTATCACAGGGGGTGTGAGGAGCGGTCGCCCCGCAGTCACGGTCAAGAGATGCGACGCGAGAAAGAGATACCAGCTATAACTTAATTCTCCGTTTCACTTATAGTCATTTATAAATGCGCACAATTATGACACTATACTGTATTACAATAAAGTAAATTATCTTATGAGACTACTGCAATATTTTGACCAAAACAATGTGTAACACTACACCTTCAACGAGCGCACGAAGCATATTGGACTCTTTCCGAGATACAAGCTTGAATGTATCGCTCACCGGGTCGTCTGTAGACTCTCCGCCGTCCATCTGAAGTGTATAAAGAGAATCGAGACTCATCTGTGAATAAAACTCTAGCCCATTCTTCTTCGCCCCATTGTACGTGTTGACGGGCGTAGCGTAGTCTTGCTACGCGATGCTCTGTCTCAAGTTTGGGGCCATTTGCTGGTCTTAGAGGCTTCAGGTTAGCTTCAGCAAGTCTTCTTCTCACTGTACTCTCACTGATGTAGTCTGTTCGGGTCCGAAGAAGCTGTTGCTGAACCTCAACTGCATTAAGGTGTCGATTTCTTAACACAGTGGAAACAATAAAGCGATCTTCTCGGGTACTTGTGCACCTGGGTCTGCCATTACCTCGTCTCCTTAGATGGTTTCCAGTCTCTTCGTACCTTTGCTTTACTCGCTGAACCGTTCTTAAAGTTACACCCACCCTCCTTGCAGTACGACGCATACTGATGCCCACTTCGAGAAAAGCTAAGATTCTTGCACATTCTTCTGGTGAAAGAGGCATGATTAGTCAAATTTACTCTCTGAAGATACCTATGCTTTTCAATTACAATTGCTTTATCAGCAGCGAATGTGTCAAACACAAAAATCCTAAGTAAGACAACACCTTTCAACAGTTTAAAAAAAGTGTTTTTATTTATTCGTTTTTTTTAAAGTCAAGCATTATAAGTTCTTATAATGCATGAAGTTTTTATTGAATAAGATTAAATTTTCTTTTTAACCTTTTTTGTTTCAAAGGTCTAAGTTTTATAGTTTGGGAGAAATCGCAATTTTAAAACTGTACTACTTATTTTTGACGCCCAGTGTAGTTCATTTTATCAAACTTATTTAAAGTTACCAAATACAAGAGCGTATTCGAAAAAACTCCGACACAAACAAAATACGACCCGAAAACTCTAAATGATATGCAAATTGTGTTTTGGTGGCTGCATGTTATTTCACTGTTTATCGAGGGAGAAAAAACATAAGCACAACGCGTGTAATTGTAATATGCTATTCTGGAACCATGTGGAAAAATACATTAAACTTTTTCGTTTAGTTAGCCATCAACGTCTCCCTGACAAACAACGTACACACAGGCAGGGAACCTGATGGGTGACCAAAGTGGCAAGCATGTTAAGGCGACTACAGCACCTAAATTACGATTTTATGATGCGTAGATAAGCATGACGCACTGCATTAAATCGAAGAAAAAAATACTACGGTAATATTCAGGACATAAACTAGATAAGTAGTTTGCTGAAAACATGGTTAAGCACTTTTGGTTCGATAGAAAAAGCTCACAAAGTCACCTCTAAATACCAATATTCTGTACCTTTTAAGCTGTAAAAACGATAATAAAATGCACACAGGAACTTGAATTTGCTATCAAAATGTTCGTGATTGAACACTCTCAATAAGTAGTTAACGCATTTTTCGATTTAAGCTGTGACCTTTCCATAAATCTCATTTTTCTAACTTTCGAACATGTTTTTACGCACGCACGCTTTCATAGTCCGTAAACTTCGTGTATCGACACTGTTTGCACTGCCGGCCCAGGCCTGTTGAGAGACGGAGATGGCACTATTCCTATGTGTGCTGCCTTTATCGGGTGCTGTAGTCGCCAGCTGTCGGTCCCGGCTGCTGTCGATTGACTACAGTCGTTAATAATAATAATCATTTATTACAGGGCAAAAAAACCCATATTACAAAAATTACCAAAGTTGTGTACATAAATAATAATAATAATAATAATATAACAATAGTAATTTAAAACAGTCTTTCTAACCGAAAACAAGACAGTAGGTTAGATGTCATTTGCGATTGGCGCTTCGCTGCCCAACCAAGTCAGAGGCCATTGTGCGGTTTGAAAATTCTAACACCAGGGTAAGCCAAGTTCGCCACACACTTGATTACACCTACACGATAAGAAGAAGAAGAAAGCGCCTCACTGCTGGGCAAAACGTATACTCAATGCCCTAAAGTTCATTCTAATTTGAACCTTATCACTAAAGGAAAATCAACACTTCAGTAGCATAATTTTCATTCTAACCTTCTTCGCGTGCTTTTAGAACACATAGTGTACGAGATTTGTATCGCACGCATAAACAAACACGCATTAATTTCAGAGCTTAATACTCGTATACACATTATAATCCATCGACCACAGATACATTACTGAAAATTAATTACTAAGCATAATTCCTGGTAATTTACTCTGAATCCACTGAAGGTTAGTTGATGCATTAATTATTAAGTACTAGCTGACCCGACAGACATTGTCCTGTTTTCTTCAATTTTCTAGTGTTCTGCTCAACTTTCTTATTTTTTTCTTTCATAAGAACCTTCTCCGGACAATAAAGAATACAACAAAAAAAGAATCATCCAAATCGGTCAAGCGTTCACGCGTAATGCCGTGACCAAGATAAATAGGTATTCATTTTTATATACAGGGCTTTAGGTATCTCTCTTTCAACCTCTCGGGTGGTTAATCAGTCCGTGAAACTGGACAACTTTCCCAAGAAACATAGGTCAACATACGAAAAAAAATTTTGAGTTCCCATACACACTTCATCAGCATATAGCGCATTTTGTATGGGAGATCAAAATGTTTTTCTCGTATTTTGACCTATGTTGCTTGGGGAAGTTGTTCAGTTTCATGGACTGATTAACCACCCGAGAGGTTGAAAGAGAGATACCTAAAGCCCTGTATAAGATCTGTATCAGGAACCTAATGTTAATGTAATGATAGCTACTAGGTTTATTGCAGTCTTTTAACATGGGGCGACTATAATTAGTTATCGAAACTCCAAAGGGTGATTCTCCCCGTAAAACTGAACTCAAACTCAAAATATATTTATTTTATAGAATACTAGCTTTCCGCCCGCGGCTCCGCCCGCGTGGACTACAGGTTATATCGTGCCCAATATTTTCTTTGCTATAAACCTCACGGAGCCCGAGACCTTTCCAACGAATGCAAAACCGTGGAAATCGGTTCGTGCGTTCTGGAGTTATAGCGTCAGGAAGGAAAACCCGACTTATTTTTATATAGTAGAAGAGCAGATTCAGGATGTTACCTAAAATTCAAATTCAAAATTGTTTATTGCGTCATGAGTTTTTTTTAAAGATGCTACAATAATTAATGAATCACGTACATGAACCCCGTTGGGGTACTACAACAATGTTTTTTTTATTTTTTTCTAATTCTAATATCTATTATAATATAACTATTTTATAAAAACTTAAAACTATTTTCTATATTTTATACATTTATCTTATACTTCTCTCAATTTTATTTTCGGTTTTAAATTCTTATTCAATTTAATTTTTATACTTAAACATGAATTTTTATACCTACTTACATGTGTGTTTGTATGCATTTAATGTAATTTTGAAATAAGTCAAAATTACATTAAATACATACAAACTTACATTAAAGGATTAAAGTATATACACACACATTCTTTTGACCCTACTGACTCTACGACTATACGCAAAGGTGCAGTCTTCCCCAGAGAAGAAAAGGAAAGAAACTCTAAGGGTGCTCTTTTTAATCGCATTACAATTTTTCTTATTTTCTAATTTTTACTAAATCTAAAAATATCTCTAGAGCTGAGCAGTTCATTCCCATGGCTGCATGAACAATTGAGAACCTCCTCCTTTTGAAAAATGTATACTTAACTTTTGGTTAAAATGTATACTTAACTATGTTATAGCTATCTAAGACTTGCTTTAAGTCATTTTGAACCATAAGATATTATTACCTTAACGATGCGATGTCTTCGCCATTAAATACCCGTTAGAGGGTATAAGTTTTGTTGTTAAGGGGGTCATTTGGAAACGGTTATCCCTTCATGACCGATGAGCCGAAAATATAAGTACAGTCAAGAGGTAAATTCAACTTAATGGCTGTAATATATGCTGCATAAATATTCTACATCTACACTGTCTACAGTAATATTATAAAAAGGAAAGATTTGTATTTTTGTATGTAACGTAGTGGCGTGCATTCCATACAAGCAGAAAAGCAGTGCCTACCCTAGGGTATTCAAGGAAAATAAAACAAAAATTAAATATATGTATAATGTACACTAACGATCATAGAATCAAATGAATATAAACGTTTTACTAAATCACGTTATCTACATTATATTTTTACCGAATTTAAACTTTTTCAAAATGGCGCCATCGAAACTAGTAACTAGTTCAACATTAGAACTAGAAAAGAAGAGAGAGCCGTGCCGCTCGCCGCCGCCGCTAGATGGCGAAGCTTATAAGCACTCGTTTGAAATGCCTTTTTTGTTGAAAAATGCTGGCTTCTGATTGGCTGTTTCGCCTCCCCCGCGAAAAATTAACGAACTGATTGTATGGCGAAAAAAGCTCTGCCTATAAAGCGATGCTACCAAATTGAGAAGTGTCAATATTTGGTAAGTTTGGAAGGGCTGTTATAGATTTTTAATTTTGCGGCATTTTTTTCTTATTGGATTGTTTTTCTTTTGCAACTACGAACGAAAACTTTTGCAAATTATTGTTTTATTAGTTTATAGTGATTATTAGACATTTCTTTAGAACAAAATGAGTACAATAAGTTGTGAAAAGTGTGGTTATGATGTTTGTTTGCCGAAACTGCGTAATTTTTCAAGTTTACCTTTTCAAGAAAAAGTAAACATTATCGCAAAAGGCCGAGTAAGAAGACATTTTAATACTAAAATATACGACATTCATAATAATTGGCTCACGGGCTGTGTGAATACTAACCGCTTATTTTGTGTTTTGTGCATTTTGTTTTCAAATTGTTACATATAAAAGTTTGGAAGCACAAGTTATTTTGATTTGAATAACCTTAAGTTGTTTTAACTAACATTCTTAAATCTTAATAATTTTCATCACTAAAAGTTCACTGCCTACCCTGCCTAAAATGTCTATGCACGCCACTGATGTAACGAATAAACTTAAAAACTACTGGACCGACTTTAAAAATTCTTTCACCATTAGAATCCTACATTATCTGTGATCATAGGGCACATGATTTTCCCGAATTCCCACGGGAACGAAGTCCCGTGCGGAATGCTAGTAATAAATATATATGGTCCGTATAACAGAACGCGAGTCAGACTCTGGTCTATACTTTAGTAGCTGTCGTCTTTGTTATTTTTATAGTGAAAGAAAGAGACAATCAATACTTAACTTATTGATGGCTGGTTTGGTCGAGTAGTAGGTCGACGGGTCTTGGGTTCGATCTCCAGTCGGGGAAAACATTTGTGTAAAAAGCAGATGTTTGTTCTCGGATCAGAGGTGTTTGTATCTGTCTTTATGTATGTTCCAAAGGACCTACGGCACAAGGAAAATCTTAAGTGTGGGCCTTTGAGTGTGTAACATTTATATACGTTTATTTATTTATAAGTCTCCTTCTGTAATACGGGCTTTAGTCTATGTCTCTGCCTGTCTCTAAATAGACAAAATGTTTTTAATCCTCTCAAAGAAGCAGTCATTGAGGCATGTGAAACCGGGATATTAGATTAGCTTTGCAATTAAATGGGTTCGTTCAGTTTCCGCCACGTGGCTCTTAGAGAGCTGCTAACAAAGGGCACCTCTCATCTTGAGTTTCACGGGCCGTTGACTACCAGGGCTCTGATTCTGTAACTTAAGTTATGTGTCGATGGAATGGAGGCCATTTTATCTGTTCAGGTGGCTAAATTGAGAACTATTTAATTTTCATAATATATAATTGCTAACAGCCACCCCGATCAGCAACGCCAACCTCCAACCGAACGTATAGAATAGAATAGAATAGAATAGAATATAAATATTTTTATTCGGCAAATAATACAGGTAGGTAATTCTTATAAAACTAAATTACAAATTGCCGAAACGGATGCAGCTCAGCATAATGCCACAGCCTGAGCCATGACGCTGGTTTTCAGCTGCAACCGGTTTGGTAGACTAGGTGGAGTATACAAATGACAACAAATAAAACTAACTTAAATGATAAAAAATTAAAAATTAAACATGACTGAGTGTGTAGAAAACATAACTTGAGTGGTGAATAAATGAAAGTGTGTCTATTATGTGCAGTATAATGTGAGTATGGATTTTGTGGTGAATTAATGAAAATGTAAATGTATTTTCGATAGTGTAGGTATTTATGTGTGGAACATATTTTATGAGTGATAAATGTAAACTTGCAAACTACCTAGCTACTAAAGATTCAGTTGGCGGTGGCGCCACCAGACGGCTACTTTGCCGTCATTAGATGTATGAAATTTGGATAGTTCTCAATTTCGCCACCTGAACGGATAAAATGGCGACCATTCCATCGACACACAACTAAAATTACAGAATTGGAGCCTAGAATCAAATGTATGGATCTATAAGGGTTCGTGATAGACTTGTGTGTTTCAGTGTACCTTTGATGTTAAAGTACCTACGTAATTCGAGAAATAAACTGCGTAATATGTTACGAATGTTACATTGTATGTGTTAATCGACTTTTTTTCTTAAACGGTTTTTTTCTTTTTCTGTATTTACTTATTTTAGTTTATTTAAATCCCCGACTGCGGTGATAGCCCAGTTGGTACAGAGCCAGACTTGTAATCCGAAGGTCGTGGGTTCAAATCCTGGTGCGGGCCTGTACCACTAAATTCGTCTTTTCGGATTTATGTACGGATTTCTAATTATCACTTGCTCAACGGTGAAGGAAAACATCGTGATGGAACCCGCCCGTCCAACAAAATTCATTTTCGAAAGACGAGCGGTCCACCAACCCGCATTGGGCCAGCGTGGTGGACTATGGCCTAAATCCCCTTCATGTTTCGAAGGGAGGCCCGTGCCCCTCGGTGGGGACGTATATGGGCTTGTAAGAAACCCCCGACAGGGAAAAATAAGTTTGACGTGTGTATTTTTGTATCTGTCTGTGTATCAGTGTGTCTGTCTGTGGCATCGTAGCTCCTAAACGAATGGACCGATTTCGATGAGGTTTTGGTTTGAAAGCTGACGTAATCGAGATGGTTCTTAACTATATTTGATCATAATCGGTTCAGCAGTTTAATAGTTACAAGCCATCGAATGTTAGGGCGATACAAATAGAGTTATCAAAGAATATTTATTGACGGCCGGTTTGGTCGAGCGGTAGTGACGCTGCCTCTTGATCGGTGGGTCCTGGGTTCGATCCCCAGTCGGGGCAAACATTTGTGTAAAAAGCAGATGTTTGTTCTCGGGTCATGGGTGTTTGTGTTTGTCTTTATGTGTTTTCCAAGGGACCCACGACATAAGGGAAAACTTGAACCTTTGCGAATAGGCGTAAAGTCAGTAGGGTCAAAAGAACGAATGCGTATGTATGTATTTAAATCGTTTAATGTATGTTTGTATGTATTTCATTGTAATCTTGACTTGTTTTAAGTGACATCCTGAATGTCCTATAAAATAAAGATTTTTCTATTCTATTCTATTCTATTCTTAGTGTGGGCCTTTGAGTGTGTATCGTTTAAAAAAAATTGAACTTTTACTTAACTTTAACCCATTCAAAAGCTCAAAATTCCAATGTTATCCCTCAATGAGAACGCAAACGAAATTAGAAGCATCTTACCACTACATTTCTAATAAAATAGCTGCGTAATAAAAGCTCCCCAAGAAAGTTGGGTCAAGACAATCTAAGTTTTACCGTCTCTGTGACAAGAACAGACCATCTTCGTAACTACCCACATTAACTAGATAGTTATCTTTGTTATATTCTTGCCTTACCCTTTCTAGGCAATCTCTGCATAGAATGTTTTAGGGTAAAGGGGCTTGTTTTCGGCAGGTAAGATCTGCTGGTTTAGCCCTGTAGAAATAAAAAAGAATAGAAATATTAATTTGCTTCAGACATAGTATATTAAGGTGAAATTTAAAAGTAGTTTACATGCATGTCTTGCCAGTGTACTATTAGCATGCAAAAACTGCATTAACTTGTGTGAGAAATTCATTACTAACAAAATAATAATAATTCCATATCTACTATATAATAATAAGTCGGGTTTTCCTTCCTGACGCTATAACTCCAGAACGCACGAACAGATTTCCACGGTTTTACATTCGTTGGAAAGGTCTCAGGCTCCGTGAGGTTTATAGGATACTTTTTATTTTTTTTAAAATTAGGACGCGGGCGGAGCCGCGGGCGGAAAGCTAGTTAAAATATAAATAAAACATGATTTCATTGTTAAATAAAATCATTGGTTAAAAAAGCATTAAGACTGTAAAAAAATATTTGTACAAAGCCATTTCACTTTAACATTTAAAATTTTGATATCAGGAGGTAATTTATTATAATAAAGAGGTTTTATATTTATAATGTAGAGGAGGCACAATGTTGTAAAGTTTCATTTAAATTTACCAAAAGGCGAAAATTTGTATTCGGGTAAGTGCAACTTATAACTGTATGCATAATTTATATTGGTTGTAAATATCTACTATATAAAAATAAGTCGGGTTTTCCTTCCTGACGCTATAACTCCAGAACGCACGAACAGATTTCCACGGTTTTGCATTCGTTGGAAAGGTCTCGGGCTCCGTGAGGTTTATAGGATACTTTTTATTTTTAAAAGAATTAGGACGCGGGCGGAGCCGCGGGCGGAAAGCTAATTAAAATATAAATAAAACATGATTTTATTTTTAAATAAAATCATTGGTTAAAAAAGCGTTCCGACTGTAAAAAAAAATATTTGTACAAAGCCATTTCACTTTAACATTTAAAATTTTGATATCAGGAGGTAATTTATTATAATAAAGAGGTTTTATATTTATAATGTAGAGGAGGCACAATGTTGTAAAGTTTCATTTAAATTTACCAAAAGGCGAAAATTTGTATTCGGGTAAGTGCAACTTATAACTGTATGCATAATTTATATTGGTTGTAAATATCTACTATATAAAAATAAGTCGGGTTTTCCTTCCTGACGCTATAACTCCAGAACGCACGAACAGATTTCCACGGTTTTGCATTCGTTGGAAAGGTCTCGGGCTCCGTGAGGTTTATAGGATACTTTTTATTTTTAAAAGAATTAGGACGCGGGCGGAGCCGCGGGCGGAAAGCTAATTAAAATATAAATAAAACATGATTTTATTTTTAAATAAAATCATTGGTTAAAAAAGCGTTCAGACTGTAAAAAAAATATTTGTACAAAGCCATTTAACTTTAACATTTAAAATTATGATATCAGGAGGTAATTTATCTATCTATAATCTATAATATAATAAAACTGTAGAGGTCGAATTTCTGTACATATAAAAAAAATGCTAAAAACCGAGTCAGGGGGATGTAAGAAGAGAAATAAAACAAATCCCGATTTTTTTAGATTTTTTTGTTTCTCTGTTTGTCTGTTTGTCTGTTTGTCTGTTTGTCTGTTTGTCTGTTTGTCTGTTTGCACGGGCTAATCTTCGTAACTGTTGGACCGATTTAAATGAAATTTTGCATGGTGGTACCTTATATCCCCGGTCAACATTTAGGCTACATAAAATCTCGAAATTTAGCCGGTAAATATAAAACCAACAACAAAAACCCCTGAAAAAATTCAAAGCTAGGTGTTTTTCAGTACATTTTACTCATACCATAGAGATCAACGTATTTTTGACTTAAACATGGGCTAAAAGCATGGACATGTTGTTTTTTAAATTTATCTCTTTCGAGAAAGGCAAAGGAATCTGCATCCATACAGCCAGGTCTTCAATATATGTATTTCTTAGCTATGTCTTCAATTTATATTTCTTTACTTCTCTCATTCTCCGTAAGCCGATAGTGTTTTGTTTACGAAGAACTATGACGGCAAGAAACACTGCCGCTGGATCGGAGCAGATACACTGTATCACTTGAATTACTTTTTAACCGACTTCCAAAAAGGAGGAGGTTTTATGTTCGACTGTATACAGGGTGGAATTTTGTAATGCCACCTGAAGGGAAAGTACTCTTAATACTGTAGATAGAAAATTGTACTCAAAGAAAACATTCCTTTATTTTTGAAAAGAAAGAAAACTGCATTCAAGAATTTTTGAAAATTCGCTTGCCACAACCTGGAATCGAACCGACTAAAATCTGTAAGAATACCCTGTACTTTTATTGCGTCGATCTTTAGGGTCAATTAAAAGGATGAAATCTTTCTAACAAACTTGGTAAATTAAATGAAAGGAAAACTACGAAATCTTAAACCATTGTATATCTTTATTTTATGTATGTTCACCGATTTCTCCGCCATTTGTGGACCGATTTTCAAAATTCTTTTTTTGTTTGGAAGAGTATACTCCAGAAGTGGTTCTATTGTCACCAATTCAGGATCTGATAGAATCCCATCAAAATCAAGGGTAACCCTTGAATGGAATAGGCACTTACAATGTTTCTCAAATTCTTTCTATTATTTACGCCAAACATAGAAAAATATACACATCAACACTGTCTAGGGATACCTATTGCATGATTTTTCATAAAAAAGAGGTCTGTTTGAGAAGCTATAATACCATACTGGAGATACACGGAGTGATATCATTTTCAGATAAGCAAGTGCCAAACATGAATTTTCAATTTTTATCAATGAATTTAATTTTTCTTGAAATTTGTGAAAACGTGACTAAATTGAAAAAAAAATTGCGCTAATTCCACCAGTTTCATACAAAAAGCAGAAAAAAGTGCATTTTTGTTTTCGTTTACGTCACGTTTAAAAAAAATCAATTTAAACAAAATTCATTGACGGGTATTGAAAATTCAGGTTTAACACTCATCTTAAAATTATATCCCTCCATTTGTCTCGAGTATGCTTTTATAGCTTCTCAAACAGACCTTTTTGTATGAAAAATTAAGCAATATCCCTAGACAGTGTTGATATTTAACTTATTTTTCAACACATTTGCTCATAAAGTGGGTCTTATATCATTGTTTTAAGGTTCATAATGATATGTATTACCCAGCCCGTGAGTAATAAAAATAAAGCACAAGTACGTAATGGTTTTTTTTTCTAAATTTCAGCAAAGAGATCAGATCTTATTTTATATTTAAAATTAAGTGTAAATATTAAACTACTTGTAAATAAAAATATAATTCCACTAAATCATTTAAATTTAACAAAAAAATATCATTTATTTATACTAAAACGTGAAAATATATATTTGGCTGTATGGCATACTTGTCGATGTGAATCTCATTTTGCGAGCGAAAAAAGAAAAAATAATTGCGCCTTTTTTCAGATGTTTTTACTTGGTTTTCACAAACGGCATTGTATTCATCAGATTGTTATTATTGTCAGAAATACAACACAAAAAATGTCTTCTTCAAGTGCAGATGCAGAGCAGGAAACCTACGTGGGTACACCGCCAGAAATACTTTCCGAGGCGCAACATGCAAGTGATAGCTTGTTGCCGTCAATATCAAAGGAAAGTTTTTATTTCTTTCTTTCCTCGCAAATGTGTTGAAAAACGTCGTATGACACGCGTGCGCATTGGATATTACATTCTCGGCTCCATTGAGCCCTCGCCTTCGGCTCGGGCTCTAAACTCGCCTCTAATGTAATATCCAACTTAGCACACTTGTAGCATAATGTACTATTTTCTATGTCTATGAATACGTAGCATTTGATAAAAGGACCGGATTGAGATTTATGAGATATTTTGTATAGGTAATAGATCCATTCTTAATTTTCTGTCGAGAAGTTTGGTTGAGTGGTAGAGTTACACAGCCTGTGAATCGACGGTTTCTGGGTTCGATTTCCGGTTTGGGCAAACAAACCATACGAGGGAAACTTTAGTGCAGAAAGTTACAGTGTGAAGTGCTAATTAATTGATTTTATGATAGATAGATAGATTGACACTTTATTCAATTGACATAAAACAGCACAACACAGTAATAGACAAACAACAAACATACAAGTGAACATGAATCAGCAAGCAAACAATGAAGTAAACAGAGTAAGAAATAGAAACAAATAATTTCATAAAACTATTTTACACCGTGTTATCTGTATCATGCCAATCAAATTGGCGCTGACTCAGCATATTGCTGCAGTACCAGACTGCAGCGCTGGTATTCTGCCATGATGTTACTTATTGAGTTTTCTTTGTAGGTAATAATAATCTTTTTCAAACTTCATAAATTCACCTTTAAAAAAGTACTTTATAAAGAAAAACTGAGAGTGCTGCTCTATAATTAGATAGATGTTATTTTTAAGAGCTATCTTCGAATATAAGTGAGTCGGAAGAAATTAAAATTATTGTAACTGACCCACAAATATCCAAAATTAAAACAAAAACTTTTGTGCTGAACTGGCACTGAACAAAAAATTTTGAATGTACCAGCTGCCAACCAAATACATTGCATTGTTGGTACAGAGGCCAGCGCATCAGGTTACTCCATTTTCATTGCAAAACCGCTCTTATCACAACAGCACAGAGTGCACGCGTGTGGTAACCTGAGTTGGGGCCGTCCGTGCATTGCAAAATTTATACAACGTATTATATACTCATATACAATATGCCATTTTTGAAATTTTCATGACATGTAAAGTTATGTGACTTATGTTACCCCAACGAGGATTATAGGCGTATAATATCTAAAATATCGAAACTTTTGTCAGCTTCCCCATTCATAGTTCGGTTATTCTGCACTTTTTTAACGAACCAAAACTAAATACTTAATACAGTGTTAATAAGAACGAAGTCGATTAAGTATTTAGTCTTCAAATCTTAATTCGGCCCTGTCGGAGAAACTAAATGACATCATTCAAGGATATCACTTTTTGAAAACAATAAACGGCTTATTTTTTATTTTTAAGCAAAGGAATCTATGGCCGTACAGCCGGTGTTTTCAATGCATTTCTTATTTTTAAAGGCGGGAAACTCAATAAAAACTGACAATTGACATTTGTTTCATTAAAACCTTTGAGTATGTAGTATTTGTTTATATGGAGGCACAATATTTGACATATACATACTTATGAAGCGTGGCCAGCCGCCATTTTTGTTAAGTTTGTTTACATTTCACTCGTGAGTACTTCAGCTGTCAAGTGAATAGCAACATTAGTGAAAAATTGTGTTTTTTGTTGAGGAGAAGTTGTTTTGTGGTTTTGTATAGTGTCAGAACATTGGATGAGAAGGTAGCAAAATGGCTTCGTGCTCTGTAAAACAGTGCAGCTACAGGGCTAACAAAAATAGCAAGCAAACGACTGTGCATCAGTAAGTAACCTTTTTTTGTTGAAATACGCCTATTAAACCCAAAAATACTTCTAAAACCTTTATTACTAAGATTATATTTTATAGTTTTCACGTTTTTTACACCCTAAATTACCTTTCTGGCTAACTTTACATAATATTTTCCATAACAAAAATTTATATACAAATGACATTAGTGATGTAATAATAATGGCTATCGAATTTATATCGATGATTCTGTATTAGTTACAGAGCATATTTGTACGAGTGATCAGTTACAATATTTTTTTTATATTAAAATAGCGGTGGGACACATTAAGCTAAATAAGATAAGAAGCTGTTTTTAACTATCTATACTATCACTTTCTGTATTCAAGGTGTAAAGGGACAGTTTTGCTAAAAACTGAAATGGCGAAATCAAATCATAGCTAAGATTTTATAGGTATAGTTACCTACGTTTTGAAAATATATTAATTTAATTAATGTTATTCTGTATGATTATTTTACCTTACATTACCAATACCAAGTGAGAGGATTATTAGTATTAGTACGTATTTGGTTTGATTATGTTTTCAGGTTCCCAAAAAAAGAAGCGTTGCGACGTAAGTGGTTTGACATTATTGGGAAAGATAATTTGAAACCTCATAAAGTACCTACTCCACCTATGCTCTTTACATTTCGAGGAATCAGCATTTAATAAAAACTTGCAAATGTAAGTATTTCTGTGCCTTCTGTTTCTTTTTTGGTAAGGAATCCATGAAATTCTTGGAAAAAAAATCTCATACAAAAATCTCATACTGAGGCAATTTCTAGTTGCATGGAGAAGCTAAATATATTTTTTTTACGTAGCATTTGCCCTTAGAGAAGTCTACAGTGGCATTTACTCGTCGAAACTTCGTACGCACTCCTTAAAACTTGAAAGGTATTATACAGATGCACAGATCGATCGAACCCAGTCCGAAACCCTGTACCTTGTTCATACACAAGTAGAAAAGACAAACCAAACCAGGGATACGGATCGGGCACCGGGTCATGCATCCTCACCATACACGAGGCTCAAGGATTGACGTACGAAAAGGTTGTGATCGTGCGTACTACAACGACCAGGCAGGAGCTACACGACAGTATCCCACATGCTGTAGTTGCCATATCGCGTCATACCGCCAGTTGCAAATATTATGCGGATGATGGTAACGATGCGATAGGCAGATTCATCAAAGAAGCAGAGACGGCAGGCAGGGGAAAAGTTGTCAATTACAACCTCAAAATGGCGATCAAAAGCCGAGACACAGCCGTCATAGATGCCTTGAGGTCTGAATGCAACAGCGAAGAACCGTCACTCGTTTAAATATATATTATATACATTATGTATTCATATATTTATTATACTTATTTATAAATTTTAAACCTCTATGGAAAGTATTGTATTATTGTTTAAAATCAAGTATTAACAAGAAAACTTAATCTAGACAAAGGCACGGACATAAAGTCTGTGGATGCTAATAATAACACAACTAAAAAAATATATATATATGTATTTCCACCCGTTCCTTGGGAAAAGTTGTTCAGTTTAGAAGGCGGATTCACATCCTTAAGTTTTGCTTGTTTATAAGTCACCAAAAAATACTTGCTGCCTGCAATGCTAGCTTAAATTGACACTAACACACTCTTTAACCTCCTTACTCTGTCTGTTTTTTCGAGGAGATTGATAACCTCGACGATCACAAGTTGGTTTATTCGCAAGCTTTTGCGTATCTTTTAATAATGGCAACAGATTCCACTTTTATAACTAGATTTTTTCAATAGCGTGCATGAGTGTCATTTTTGTAATAAGCATTTCTTCGGGTGCTATTGAACGACACGAAATATCAGGTTCGCAAAAGTTCATATCCGAGATCTTGAATTTTAGGTTGGGTGAAACGTCACGCTCCGCGTCGCTCTACGTAGAGTTTGGCCTTCGGCCTCACCATATACGCAGTTTTCCTCGGCCTGCTGCCTCGCCTCGCTCTTAGAGTGAACCTTTTATGGCGGTCATCATGGAATTGAGAGGGTGGTCGCTCTGGGTTTAGCCCTGCGCGGAGCTCGGTCTTCGGTCTCGTGTCACGATTTTGTATGGCGGCTTTTATTTTAAACAAAATATCTTTTGTATGATCATTGTACAATAAAACACCTACATAATTATGTCACCGTAAAATTGTCAAAGTTTTAGTAAAATTATAAACTTTGTGAACTGGCCTTTTTTTCACATTGACAAATTGTAAATAAATGTAAATAAATGCTGTGATTTTGTTTATTTTTCAATTATTATCATAAAGTAACCGTACTCTGTACCACCCATCGATACTTTGAACAAGTATCGATATTTTGATACCCTAGCATGTGCTTACTATTGGCACGCATATTTTTGTGAAATTTCCTGTCCTTTTACTCTTTAGTCATTGATTAAAACGGAATATGGTCTATAGGTTTGATCTATGGCTTTGATGTTCTGACATGAAATAAGGGCAATTTATTGATTTTTGATTTTAGTTTACATCAAGCGTAGTATTGCGTATATAAGCCATGGATAAATATTATAATATTACTATTCTAATAAGTTTCTTAGTTTGGATCAAGCACTGACACCTTTGCTTATTTCTACAAATGTCCATTGAAGGGAAAAGCTTAGTCATTTCTATCTTAAATTTAATTTTTTATTGAATCATTTTTACACAATTATCGCAAAGCACAATGAAAGCAGCGTGCTTGCTGAAATCTCAAATGCACGGGGGTTGTCTTAGATACTGACATAGGTGACCTGTTTTAGAAACTTCTATTCCTCTGAAAATCAAAACTAAGTCCGTATTTATTAGCACTTAGGAATTCGTGTGCCATTTATTGTACTTACCTAAGTAATAGGTCTTTCAACATACAATTTTCGTAAATTTTTTACTCCACATATTTTTATTTTATCAAAATTGATTTTTTATATAAGTACAAAATCCTTACGTTTTTCACAGAAACGCGAAATACAATATTAATTAACCACTTTTTGTGGGATTGTTAAGACAACATAAACCTTTTTAAAGATGTTTTAGAGGCACCACTAAAGGAGACTCAAGTGTTAAGTGTTGATTGTCTATCTCTCTCAGTATCAAAATAACAAAAACGACTGCTACTTAAGTATAGATCAGAGTCTGAGTCGCGTTCTATAATACGGACCTTAATCTATCAAAAGCAGTAACAATGGTATAGAAAATATAACCGATAGAGGAAACAACTATGTTTGAGCTTTGTTTTTAGATCCAAAGTAATGTATTAAGTATCAACCTTATATGACATACTTAGTTAGCCAAGTTTTCAAATAAAAAATATTTTTAGAAATTGCTTTTCCTTATACGAACGAAATAGTTGCTATTCGTTCATATAACGAAAATATGAACGAAATAGTTGCTTTAATAAAAACCGGCCAAGAGCGTGTCGGGCCACGCGCATTGTAGGGTTCCGTAGCAGCATGGTTCAAATATGCAGCTGGCTTCTTAATTCTACAAGCATAGTGTCATAGTTGATGTTAAAATCCCCAAATACTATACTTAGTATCATAAACAAATGTATTAAAAAGTTTGGGCTAAATATAACAGAATGGAAGTGTTTAATGCGCGAGCGAAGCGAGCGCGAATTTTTTTTTTTTTTTTGCGACAATTTTATTGTAAGGAATAATATAATAATATCAAGCTAAGCAGGTGTATATTTTTAATGTCGTTTTCGTAATTAGCACCCACAAAAACCTATTAAACGACACCTGAAATGTCAATATGTTACAGCTTGGCTTTCGGCTCGCCTCACTTTTAGCGTGGAACCTTGTATGTCAACCATTTTGGATTAGGGTACACTTCGTCGTAAATGCTACCCTCGTGAATTATTTCACTTTTTTTTTCGTTATAAAAATTAATGTTTCCTAAACGGATTGCTAAATCGAAAAACGTTTGTAGTAAACCCCTTCTATCTTTTAAAAAGCTATCCTATGATAACGCACTCGATGATATCAGCTGGAAAAAAAACCATCGCCCATTCACGTTAATGGGAAACACACGAAAAAAATTTTTTTCCACCATTTTCTTTTTAGGATTTGTCACCACAATCAATAGGTATGTATGACCATGCCAAATTTTAGCTCTGTACTATTAAGGATCTAATATTAGTAAATATATTCTTATTAATCCCAACTAAGTTTGGCACTTGGTCGACTATTACTCGCAAACTTGAAGGGCCATCTTATGTGTGATAGTTTTTCTTTTAATTTCGTTGTATACTACCACCGTGAATCGTTTTACATTTTTAGAAACAACCGTTTAGCTGGTAGAGAGGTAGACACTTGTGTTTGACAAAAATGTTTACTTTAAAAATTTATGTTTCGCAAACGGAGTGCTGAAACGAAAAACGTTGTTAGAAAAAACTCCTTTTGTCTTTTAAAAAGCTGTCCTATGACACCCCATTTTATGATATTGGCGAGAAAAAAAAATTCATCACCCTTTCACATCTATGGGAGACACCCGAAAAAAAAATCTACAGTTCTGTCGGCGTAATTTATATGTATGACCATGCCAAATTTCAGCTCTGTGCTACCAAGGGTTTCTTAGGAAACCTGCGGACAGACGGACATGGCGAAACTATAAGGGTTCGTAGATTAATACGGAACCCTAAAAACAAATGCATTATTAAAGAGTTTGTAATTTTGGGAATAATTTTTGTTTTGGTCTAAATACAACCGAATGAAAGTATAAAATTCGCGAGCGAAGCGAGCGCGAATTTTTTTTAGTTTTTTAAAAGTTTTTTTTACGGCAATATTACTGTTAGAAATAATATCAACCTTCTGTTAAAATAATTTTGATGTCATTTTCGTAATTAACACCCCCAAAAAACTATTTAACGACACCTAAAATGTCAATATGTTACAGTTTGGCTTTCGACCTCCACTCACTTTTAGCGTGGAACCTTGTAAACATATTCTTATTAATCCCAAAAACGTTTGGTCGACTATTACTCGCAAACTTGAAGGGCCAACTTATGTGTGATAGTTTTTCTTTTAATTTCGTTGTATTTTCTATAACCGTGAATTTTTTCACATTTTTAGAAACAACCGTGTAGCTGGTAGTGTCCCCCCCGGAAACTTGTTTTTAACAAAAAATTTCACTTTAAAAATATTTTTTTCTCAAACGGAGTGCTGAATCGAAAAACGTTCTTAGTAAACCCCTTCTATATTTTAAAAATCTATCCTATGACATTCAATTCAATGGTATCGGCGAGAAAAAAAAACCATCGTCCTTTCAGGTGTATGGGAAACACCCGAAAAAATGTTTTTTCCAACATTTTATATTTTAAATCTGTCGGCGCAATCAATATCTATGACCATGCTAAATTTTAGCTCTTTAGTACCAAGGATCTTATATAAGTAAATATATTCTTATTAATCCCAAGAGTGTTTGGCACTTGGTCGACTATTACTCGCAAACTTGAAGGACCAAGTTATGTGTGATAGTTTTCCTTTTAATTTCGTTATATATTCTACCAACGTGAATTTTTCCACATTTTTAGAAACAACCGTTTAGCAGGTAGAGGGGGGGGACACTTGTGTTTGACAAAAATTTTCACTTTAAAAATGTATATTTCGCAAACGGAGTGCTGAATCGAAAAACGTTTTAAGTAAACCCCTTCTATCTTTTAATATGCTATCCTATGACACCCCACTCAAAAATATTGGCGAGAAAAAAAAAATTCATCGCCCTTTCACGTCTATGGGAGACACCCGAAAAAAATTTTTTTTCTAAGATTTTACTCTACAGTTCTGTCGGCGTAATTCATATGTATAATCATGCCAAGTTTCAGCTCTGTACTACCAAGGGTTTCTTAGGAAACCCGCGGACAGACGGACAGACGGACAGACGGACAGACGGACATGGCGAAACTATAAGGGTTCGTAGATTACTACGGAACCCTAAAAAACGGCAATTCATGTATCTGTAGTTGTGTTTCAAATATATTTGAATTTGAATTTGAAAGTACAAACTCGGTCTATAAAAATACATACAACACGCAGACGAAGTTGCGGGCATCAGCTAGTTATAATATAGAGGTTTTATACTTATAATGTAGAGGAGGTACAATGTTGTAAAATTTCATTTAAATCTATCAAAAGGCGAAAATTTGTATTCGGGTAAGTGCAACTTATAACTGTATGCATAATTTATATTGGTTGTAAATATCTACCATATAAAAATAAGTCGGGTTTTCCTTCCAGACGCTATAACTCCAGAACGCACGAACCGATTTCCACGGTTTTGCATTCGTTGGAATGGTCTCAGGCTCCGTGAGGTTTATAGGATACTTTTTATTTAAAAAAAATTAGGACGCGGGCGGAGCCGCGGGCGGAAAGCTAGTTAAAATATAAATAAAACATGATTTCATTGTTAAATAAAATCATTGGTTAAAAAAGCGTTCAGACTGTAAAAAAAATATTTGTACAAAGCCATTTAACTTTAACATTTAAAATTTTGATATCAGGAGGTAATTTATTATAATATAGAGGTTTTATATTTATAATGTAGAGGAGGCACAATGTTGTAAAGTTTCATTTAAATTTACCAAAAGGCGAAAATTTGTATTCGGGTAAGTGCAACTTATCACTGTATGCATAATTTATATTGGTTGTAAATCTTCCTTATAAAAAAGCGCCCAATTGTTTTGCATGATCGAATTACAAACAATCAAACATCTTCACAGATTTTCACGTTTATAATATTATATAGGATTGAAAATTCCCCATTACTTACGCTACCAATGTATAATTCATACTAATTTGAGATAATATGATAGTTCTTGCTAATAGCAAAATTAGTAGAATAGAATAGAATAGAAAAATCTTTATTTTATAGGACATTCAGGATGCCACTTAAAACAAGTCAAGATTACATGAAATACATACAAACAAACATTAAAGGATTTAAATACATACATACGCATTCGTTCTATTGACCCTACTGACTCTACGCCTATTCGCAAAGGTGCAGTCTTCCCCAGAGAAGAACAGGCAAGAAACTCTGAGGGTGCTCTTTTTAATCGCATTACAAATTTTCTTATTTTCTAATTTTAACTAAGTCCGAAATAACTCTAGAGCTGAGCAGTTCATTCCCATGGCTGCTTGTCAGTCATGTAATCAGAAATTTTGTAATAGTTTTATATTCATTCAATAGAGTAACAGAAAGAGGTACCCTCACCCTACAGTAACTGTGTTTCATAAAAATCCATGAGCTGTGACATGGCCCTATTAGTGGCTGGATAAGGCACGGCAGACATCTTTAGCGATGAGCCAGGGATCATAAAAATGAACTGTCAGAAATTGTTCCAGTTTCCCTAATATCCGACACTGTTTTGGCAATGAAAACAATGTTGTAATAGACTTGGATGGAAATGGGAATTTCACCCTGTACTTGTGAAACTGTTTTTAAGTGAAATTAGAAATGATTGGCGAATAATATCAACTTCCACCGCTGGACTAAGAGTGCAAGGAAAAAGCGCAGAATGTGCTAGCTGCACATTCTGCGCAGAATGTGCAGAATGTGTGAGAGGAAAAGCGCAGAATGTGCTACCTCTGAGGCATATTGTAGAAGCCAGTAAGAGTGATGTGACGGTTTGCTTACAACACTATACTTATGTCTCATCTCATAACTCCCAGAATGTATGTCAAATGTGACTCTAAGACCACAGAGCGTGAGTGTATAGATTCCACATGGATGGAATAGTATTATATACCTAGTAACCCCCATTATTAACCTCCAACAAAAACGAGGGGTGTTATAAAGTTTGACATGTGTATCTGTGTAATTATGTTCCTGTCTGTGGCATTGTAGCTCCTAAACGAATGAGTTGATTTAGTAATCGTAATGTAATCGAGATCTATATTTCACCAAAATTGATCCAGTCGTTCATGAGTTATAATTATAAGCGATGAATGTCGGGGATTTTTAAGCTATTGCATAGATTCTATCGCGGGCCTTGAGCGCGGGGACCGAACCCAGAAATTCCGTAACGAAAAAACCTAACGCTCCCCACTCCGACGGGCACGGAGGTGTGGCTTGAAGGCCGTGCATCGTCTAACGTCGTTTCAGTTCGGCAGTCTTCGACACGGTGTTTGTGTGCGTGCAACATTAATAATAATATAATTATAATAATAATAATAATGGTTTTTCTCCAATAAAATAATAATAATAAAATGAAGTTGCTCCGATCCGGACGAAAATCGGTATCTGGGGGGTTTGGGGGTCGATGATTCCGAATATCGGGTCACTTTTTCGATTCCACCATTTTCCAAGATGGCCGCCATACAAGGAGTGGTGGGGCGAAACCGCAGGCCGAGCCGAACCACGACGCCACGCTGCGAGGCGAGGCCGAGGCGAGCTGCGTAAAAAGCGAGGCCGAAGGCCGAGCTCCGCGTAGGGCGCAGCCCGGAGCGTCCCCCCGCCCAAATCCAAGATGGCCGCCATACAAGTTTAGATTCTCGCGAGGCGAGGCCGAAGGCCGAGTCGAGCCGCGTATAGGGTGAGGCCGAAGGCCGAACTCCGCGTAGGGCGAAGCCCGGAGCGTCCCCCCCTAATTAAAGATGGCCGCCATACAAATTTAGATTTTTAAGGTGAGGCAAGGTCGCAGACCGAGCCGAACGCGCGAGCCGAGGCCGTAGGCAAAGCCCGGAGCGTCTCGATTCCCCCATTTTTCGGGCATGCCGACATGGGTGTCGTTTAATAGGTTTTCGGGGGTTCTGATTCCAAAAATGATATCCATTTTGAAATCCAAGATGGCGGACATGTATTTTTTGTAAAAAACCGTCATGGGTGTCGTTCCAGTCAGTGTTGCCAGTCTGAAATACAGACTGACAAAAAATCGCTGAGCCCAGGCCTTTTTACTCACTGCAGCATCCATACGCAAATTAATATGTTTATATTGTATGTATTTTTGTTTATTTTAAATCTGTGTTTTTTTTGTGATCGTCTAAATGTTTGTATCTGAGTGCTGCATGGTAAAATAAACGTTTTTTATTTATTTATTTATTTTCAGGGGTGCTGATTGCGAAAATAACATCCATTTTAAAATCCAAGATGGCGGCCGTAAAAAACAAAAAAAATGGTAAACTTTTTTGAAAATTTTACATAGCATTTTGTATCAACTTATGCAATTATAATTAAAAGTAGAGGGCTACTTTTAATTATAATTGCATAAGTTGATACAAAATGCTATGCAATAGCTTTACCGCGGCAGTCCCCGAGTGCCACACGTCGATTTTTTTTTAAATTATGGTGTTATTTATAGCGATATAAGTAGCAAATTATTTTCAACTAGTACTTTTTTTTCTAAATGTGGAAGATTGTTAATAACTCTTATATACATATACATAAATTCCCAACAAGCTGAAAGTTAGTAAAAAACATCGCTGTAACCTTCTCAAATAAAATAAAATAAACACAATATTTTCGTGTTGTTTTTACTTTTATTTAATTTTAACAAATTTGGAAACGTATACAGCGTTTAATAAATTTACCGGACATATAGAAGCCAGCAAAATTTCCACTATAATCAATTAAACTACAGTCTAAGTCAGCGGTTCCCGAATAGTGTTCCGCGGAACCCTAGGGTTCCGTAAGAAGCTCTCAGGGGTTTCGCGAAAATTCAAGATTTCGATATTTTTTCTGATCTAGCTACATATGTAAATCGCTTCACCTTTGATATAATATGTAGGTAGGTATTTATCATAAAAAGTCCTTCGTTAAGTTTAAAGTCAAACTTTACTTACAAGATGCAAACACCAAGCCACAAAGCCTCGGTATGGTGTGATTTCACGTAAAAAAACAATGTTACAGTTAGTTTACTTTTTACTTGAGCTAGGGTTCCACCCCAAAACAGTGAACCAAAAAGAGTTCCATTGACAAAAGAATTCTGGAACCGTTGGTCTAAGTTAAACATGGGTAATACAATTACAAAACCAGACTCAGTCATAGCTTTTTAAAAACACCACTTCTACAGCACATTTTATTTAAATAACAGCAAATTGGAGCCTTTTACTTCAGAGATTCACGTTTAATATTTTTAAATGTCCCCTGTGTTCTAGAATAACAAAGCTAAGTGGCCTCCATTGTGGCGCTTGCTATTGTATTTTTAGCACAACACTCCTTTGTTAGTTGCACTAGTTTTTTAGTTTTTCATTTGAAATAGGAAGTTGACGTTTTTTTTTGCCAGCGTTAGACAACTTTGCTTCAAATTTATCCAGCTTTTACACTTGTTTTTAAACTCTATTGAAAATAGAGGGCATAACAAAATACGGAGTACTAAGATGAGAGTAGTGGGAAATTCATAGCATTTTGTAGTGCTAGTCCGCTTGTTTTTGAATAGCTCTAAAATAAAAATAAAAATTATGAACTCCAACATTCACAAAAAAAGTTTTACATAACTTAAATACAGAAGTGTGCAAAGGAGGCCTTATCGCTAAGAGCAATCTCTTCACAGTCCAGCGTGGAAGGGTATTTATTAGTATTCAAAATACAAGTTTTCAAACAGCTTTTCATTTCGCCAGCATACAAATACGTCTCGCCCGCCATCTGTCACGTTCACGTTCACGCTAACGTTTACGGTTCAATATTGACTAAACGTGATTGGGTTGCAATTATGTTGACGTTGACAGCCCTCTGATGCTAAACTGTGCCTAATGATGCAAACTAGAGGTTTATGGGGTCGTGACATTTTATTCTTGTATTTTAATCTTAATCTCATTTAATCTTGTTGCCATGTGGTCTCTTTCCGTGGGTGTCGTAAGAGGCGACTAAAAAAACAAAGCCTCCTAGTAATCCATCCTAGGCAACGAAACTTAATTTTTTTCTGAATCTGAGGTGTCGTCCTATGGTCTCATGCGGTGTGGTAGGCTCTGTAAAGGGCCGTCTGATTCGCGACCACCCTCCTGCCGAAGTCCGTCGGTGCGTGGGAGTACCAGTGCCTTTATAGGCATTTTGTAGGTTAACTCACTCCATCGTCGACCACATCTTTGACCTTTATGGTCATATAATAAATAAATAAACTTAATTTAATTCATGGATTTTATGTCTGAAATAAATGAGTTATTATTTTAGTGCTCAAAAATCATCATCTTCACTTGCTCGAGGTGTACCCTGCTGATCAACGGCGGGCGATCTATGACCTTGGTCAAGATTGAGGTCAAGAGTTAACCCATCTTGTAATAAAAAAAAAACAGTCGTTAAACCACGTCAGAAGCCATTTGGAGGTTTGAAAGGTTCGCCACAGGCTTTATCTGGTACCTACACGTTATGGAAGGAAAAGTAAATATATCGTGACGACATCAAAGGGCATCATTCAAAACGTACCAAAATTTAAAAGCGGCAGCCAAAAAAAGTAAAGTTATTTTTTATTATGACAGCTAAGCTGTACAACCTTACGAATTTTACGAATTTTCCTTTTTTAAGCTCTAGATTTTCTAGATGCATTTTTAAATATAGAATTTAAACCTTTAACCTAATACGAAAAATGTTTTGTATCACAATCTATTGAAACACTATTTTCTATGGCCGGAACATTTAAAATCAAGATTTATAAGTGTCAAGAACAAATCTTGTAATGGTCGTACAGCTCAGCTATCACACTAAAAATTGTTTAGATTAATATGTTCTTTCGAAATAATAACTTCACCTTTTTTGGCCGCCACTTTAAAAAATTTGGTATTTTTTGGATGGGCCGTGAATGATGTCCTTTTTAACTACCGAGAAAAAAGAAGGGTGTTATTTATTATCTTTCACTCAAAACAGCTTCAGAGCAAGGAAAGAAAGAACATCTAGAAATGAAGAGACATCAAAGAGTTGTGTAAAAGCTGTTTCTCTGTCCAATACAGAAAACGGTTGTACTTGTCTGTCTGTTTACTCCTTCGAGCCGGACACCATTCCAGAGAACAAAGTGTATAGAAATTCGACAAGTTGTTTTCACAGACGATGTCTTGGAAACGCGCGTTTTGTGATTTATTTTGTTTCAACTTTTTTGTTGTTTTGGATTTATTATAATAGGTCTTTACATATAAAATTGCCGACTTTTTCTCAAGCTTTATTTTATTTATAATTTACTTGATTGAACAACTATTCGTAAAACTGTTTTTATTTAAAACCTTAGCCATAAAACGGAGATATTGAGCCAAATTAATACATATTTACTTTAAATTTATTTGCTGAAAAAGAAGCTCAAATATAGCTCATTTCATCCGTTGCACGTTTCATTGCTTATTTTTGCTGTACCGTTGTTACAGTTACAACTTTCAATAAACTAAGTATAATGAAAATAAATTTAATGTTATCCAAATCATCCCACAAAATTTTACTAAATTTAGATTTCGCATTCAAGAGAAAAATCTAAAAACGTTAGTATGGAAAATTTAGTTTTCCAAAAATATTGTATGAAAAACGTAAATTTCATATGTAAAGACCTATTAAAAAGGTTGCCACTGTGTACAGCATCAGTAGCATTCGCTGATCTGAACCGATTAGAGGTTAAGTAACGTACATAGAGGCAACACGAGATTTTCCGTACTTAAGAGAGCGCGTTAAGCCGGCGGGCGGTCCCGGCTGTTGTCGATTGAATACAGATTATTTAATCAAGTCAGAGGCCATTTACAACAAAAAAAAAAGAATAAAAGTAGGAAAGCCTACTAAATAGGCTTATTTTAGATGAGCAATGAGCATGTAACATCATCGACTACATCTTTCCCCTGGCCTAGATTCCCATCAGAAGCTAAACCATTAACTCTACATTTAAAATAAATTAATTGTCAATAGAACATATGTATATTTTTCTGAATCTGAGGTGTCGTCCTATGGTCTCATGCGGTATGGTAGGCTCTGTAAAGGGCCGTCTGGTTCGCGACCACCCTCCTACCGAAGTCCGACGCCAATCAGCTTACTGTGTTCCGTCGGTGCGTGGGAGTACCAGTGCCTTTATAGGCATTTTCTGGGTTAACTCGCTCCATCGTCGACCTCATCTTTGACCTTTATGGTCAAAATTGAGGTCAAGAGTTAACCCATCTTATAATAATAATAAAAAAAAGTAATAAATACATATATAATTTATTTAAATGTATATATGTATTTATTATTTACTGTACAATGATATGATAACACAGAGGATAACAAGTGTACAGTAATAGGAAGTTTACAAAGGCGGACTTATCCCACGAAGATACTGTAAAATGTTTATTTTTCGTATTCTTCTCAGCAAGCCCTTTTATTTAAATAGACGCTACACACTCAAAGGCCCCCACTAAAGTTTTCCCTTGTGTCGTGGGTCTCTTGAAACAAACACAAAGACAGAGACAAACGAAAAAAAAACCTAGTAAAACTATAAATTTAAGAAATTTTAAGAGCCGCCTGCATGACATTAGGGTTACGTTAAGATAGGCTTTTTTTAGGTTCGGTTAGGTAAGCTTGCATTAATATTATAAAAATGTCCATCAATTTAAAAACCTAGGGACAGTTCACAAAGTACCGAGAGTTTACAATCTTACTAAGTCAAAATACAATATTAAGGCTTAGACAATGTTAAGGTGACACATACATTGCAAGCTAATAAAATCTGGTAAAATCGCTGCGTTCCCAAACCAAAGTCGGTTCCTGAGATCTGACAGCACAATAAACGACCCTAAATGAAGGGCCGCGACACACATAAGTCTGTCTCTTTATCTCTTCACTGGAATTGCCCTTATTCGAGAGTAATTGGCGCGAAAAGGAAATACGCTAACGTAAATCCTCTTTCTTTACGATTAAACGCACACTTTCCTCCGAGTTCTTTATTATTTGAGCACATATTGCCTTTTTTCTGAGTTTAACAACGAAAATTGAGATCATTTTCCGTCTCCATCCTAGACCTTAGGATTAGTTCCTTTGTGCCAATCTTCTTCTTCTTACCAGCCCATATACGTCCCCACCGAGGGGCACGGGCCTCCCTTCGAAACACGAAAGGGAATTCATTTTCGAAAGACGAGCGGTCCACCAACCCGCATTAGGCCAGCGTGGTGGACTATGGCCTAAATCCCCTTCGTGTTTCGAAGGGAGACCCGTGCCTCTCGATGGGGACATATATCGGCTGGTAAAAATTAAAAAACAAATGTATTTATTCTTCCACCAAAACACAGACATACAGGTACACAGATACACACAAATACACACACCAAACTTAAAACACCTCTCTTTTTTGTCGCTTGTTAAGAATAGTGTACAAAAAGGCAGCCTTAATACTTGAAAGCACTTTTACAATAGTAGTGTAGTAATATTAGCGTGACCTCGCTCGCTTTCCTCGACTGGAAGCGGTATCAAGTTCCGGCGCCGGCGGACGGGCGGCGGTGGTGCCGGAAAGCACCACAGTCACTTCCTCTTTCCCCGTACTAATCCACGGCTTTATATAGAAGTGACATCATTCAAAGCTCTTGTACTTAGGCCAGCATATCAAGTTGGTTGCGCTATCCTACCAATATTATACATACGAAAGTCTGTGGCAATGGATAAATGTTTTTTACACCTACACGCAAAAACTGCTGCTGCACGGAAATCGATTTCATGCATCTAAACCCAATAGTTTCGGCAGTACGTTTGATCTACCAGTCAGTTAGTCAGCCAGTCAGTTTCTCCTTTTATATTTTTGTATGTACTGTAATAGCTGGCTACAAAGATATACTAAATGTAGAATCCTTAATATCCTTTCCTTACTTTTTCCTTACTAATATTACAAATGTGAATGTAAGTTTGTTTGTTTTTTACTCTTTCACGCCTAAATTTCGGAACCGATTTTGATGAAAATTGGTATAAAGATAGATCAGACGTTGAGGAATGCTATAGGCTAAGTTTATCCCACAGCTGGGCTAAACGTGAAAGTTTGAATGGATGTTTCAAACGGCTGGACCAATAGGGATGTTGACAGAGTTTGATTTTATGAGTTATTGTATTTGAAACAAAAAATAATGCTAGAAATATATAAATATCCGAAAACAGCATTAAAATTGGTTTATAAATGAACAAGTTATTAGCATTTATATTAACGTAAGGACTAGCTATCTCGTTTTGTGGGGAGAGCTACCTATCTCGTTTTTACCTATGCAAACAAATAGCGGTGACGTCACATGCCTGTAAATGCATCTCTTTTTCGTTGTTTGACAGTTTCCCCCTCTATTGAAATTTAATAGCTTGTAACTTTTTTATTTCTCAATAGTTTTCAAAAATTATTTCGGTTTTGGGTTTTGAATGAATGAATGAATGAATTGTTTATTTCTGCACACAAAAAAAACTTACATTACTACATTATATTAAATAATTGATTTAAAAATTGAAATTAAAAATTAAAGCATATAAAAAAAATGAATTAAAATAAATAAAGTAAATGATTAATGTAAATGGTTTTGGATTCAGTTCCTTTTTAAGATAAACAATTTAAAAAAATTAGTCAACATCCCTATTTTTAATTCGGTATGGAAGTAGCTGGCACCCTGGATTAACACATAGGTTACATTATTTTCCAAAATACCTACCGTAACGGAGTCCCGAGCGGAAAGCTAGTCTGACGTAAAAGTGCCCGTGTCTCATAAAAAGAAGTCTATAAAAGAAGCCTTTGGTTTACGAGCATAAACCATCTTGGAGGTCAGACTCCTTGATTAATATTCCTTGAAGTTCTCACCAGATAATGACGTGAAAGTGTAGCAGGGACACAGACTAAGTTTAATCCCGACAGTTCAGTACATAACATAGTCGTATTTCAAAAGTAATTCATTTACTGAAATAAACTTAAGAGGAGCGTCTCATTTTGGACTAGCGTCTCAGTTGTTTTTCATGCTGTCTCGATGTCGACCACCCACATCAGACTTGTGCGAAAGGGACAACTGCAGCTTTACTAACTTTTGGTCTAACACTTTCGTTTCCATAGGAATAAGAGAAAACTTTGTAGCCTATGTTTTATTTTGATGTCTAAGCTATATTTCAACAAAGTGTCATCAAAATCCGTTCAGTAGTTTTTGCGTGAAGCAGTAACAAATAAATTTTACCATTTATTAATTAGTATATCTATAAATATATTATAAAGAGAAAAGATTTGATTGTTTGTTTATTTGCATTGAATAGGCTCCGAAACTAGGTACTGGACCGATTTGAAAAATTCTTTCATCATTATAATCCTACATTATACCAGATGAACATAGGCTACATAATTTTCCCAAATTCCCACGGGAACGAAGCTAGTCTAAACGATAAGAAAGGATTACTTTTCACTGTCACATATTCCCGCCCTGTGTCAATGCCTGAAGCCAAATAATAGCTATGCGGCTACAAAAGTCTTCTCATAAACATAAAATACCTTCATGTATAAATAACACATTTTTATTTGTTGCTCGTAAAACTGATCAAAGCGATCGGATGAAAATCGAGAACTTATATCCAGATACAATAGAAAATTATAGGCATAAAACTTTATGAGTTACCTGAACTGACTGGTTGATCAACATTCAACAAAGTATAGGTTGATTGGAAGAAATCCCCGTGTGGGATAAGTCCACCAAACAGACATTTGGTACAAAGGCGAACTTATTCCATAGGCCTTTGTATTTTGTATTTACAAAGTCAATGGTTAAATTATATTTTTTTCTTTGATGTATAGACAGCCGCAAGTCAGGTTACCCATTTGCACGGCATACGGGCGACGAAAAGGTCAACATGTATAGCCTGATGAGCTGCCGTGTGTACATTATATGATTTATATAAAAACATACATACATATGGGGTAACTTTAAATTAGTTAGCAAAACTAGGGGTGATCTTTCCCATAAAACTTTCTTCAAAAACCCATTCAAAATTCCCAAAATAACTTCCCATACAAAGGTATGTATAATAAATCAGCTGCTCGCAGTTGTATGTATATAGAGGCCAAATTATTTAAATTAATTTTATATTTCGATCTATGTTCCTTCGTCGTCATCGTCGTCATCAGCCCATATACGTGCCCACCGAGGGGCACGGGCCTCCCTTCGAAACACGAAGGGGTTTTAGGTCATAGTCCACCACGCTGGCCCAATGTGGGTTGGTGGACCGCTCGTCTTTCGAAAATGAATTTTCTTGGACAGGCGGGTTTCATCACGATTTTTCCTTCACCGTTAAGCAAGTGATAATTAGAAATATGTACATAAATCCGAAAAGACGAATTTAGTGGTACAGGCCCGCACCAGGATTTGAACCCGCGACCTTCCGATCACAAGTCTGGCTCATTCCCAACTGGGCTATCACTGTTCCTTATAATAATAAAAAAATTGGAAAAGTTTTTTTTTTATTATAAGATTTGTTAATTCTTGACCTCTATCTCTATCTTGTAGCTGTAATGTGTCCAAAACGGCACGATTGGCTGTCCATAGTGGCGTGCTTGTTCCTGCACTAATGTATGGTAATGAATGTTGGGTATGGCAAAAGAACAATGAAAGTAAAATAAATTCTGTGGAAACGAGATCCTTGAGAAGCATGTGTGGTGTGAAATTGAGCGATAGGGTGAGAAATAGCGAGATTCGAGAGCGATGTGGTATGAAGGAAGATATAGAGAAAGGAATGTTGCGGTGGTTCGGACATGTAGAAAGAATGAATGAAAGAAGATTGACGAAAGAAATATACAGTGCTTACGTAGTTGGAAGGGTTGGAAGAGGGCTCCCTAGGCGAACGTACTTAGACCAAATTGGTGATGTACTGAGAAAAGGCCGTGTTAGGAGTACCCGAATCCGAATACCATGTACGAAGCAAATTATGAATGTAGAGGAAGCGAAAGAGGTTTGTTTGGATCGTAGCAAGTGGCAATCTGTGGTCTCTGCCTACCCCAATGGGACAAAGGCGTGAGCTTATGTATGTATGGATGTTCTAGTATTAATATTACAGAAGAGGCAATGGTAATACAATTTTGCCGTGCCGTTTGCGAATTATAAATAGGCCCAAGATAATTACAGAACTTTCATACAAGGTTTAACGAATCATATAATAAATATTGACCGCTTGTCTGACCCGCTTTTTATTATTGGCACCATGTCACTGTCGCGGTTATTGGACATTAAATTTTATCGCTATAATCAAGTAGACTACATAGCGTCGATGACTTAATAGTTGGCGGGCTATACTCGAGATCTTGAAGTACCGAGTTTGATCTCCAGTGCCAGTGCAGTGTAACAAGATTTTTTCTAAATTACATAACTGCACACTGACCGATGCTCTTAAAATTTAGGTTAATGAGGAGCAGAATTGAATAGAATATTCGTCAGAATGTGGAAGAGATCACTCTTTTAGTTATACATATATGTACAGCAATGATAAACAAAAATGTATATAAACGAGTTTTTAAAACGTTTTTAACTTCGATAACATTAATAAATTAATAACAAAGTTCAAACTGATAAGTAAAGATTACTATACCTTCGACCACAATTCATCCCTGAGCTAGATAGGGTTAAGAGCAAACCCATTCTATATATGAGAATATATATATATATATATATATATATATATATATATATATATAATATGGAGAATGGGTTTGCTATATTACAGATTATATTATATATGTCGGAACGGTTATCTTATGGGCGCTACAAAACCCAAGTAATACGTATAGCTACAGATACGTGTTGCTTCGGCAGAGTCTCGGTGCGACGGCGCGGGGTGGTATAGTTAAAAACTTCAGTGGCAATTAAGGGCGAGCTTTGGTTAGACGCGTGCGCATACTGAGGAACTGTCTCACGTCTTGTAGAGTTCCATAAAACCTATAATTATGGAAAACGAACAAGATCGGCCCCCTTGATCCGACATCTTATATATTATCTATTCTATATATACATATATATAAAAGAAAGTCGTGTTTGTTGCAACACTTATAACTCGAGAACGGCTGGACCGATTTCCATGGTTTTTGATTTGTTGTATTTCTCTCCGTCCCGAATAGCAGAATGATTATTAAAAACATTGGAAAATTGACGGGGAAATTCCCACGGGAACGAAGTCCCGGGCGAAAAGCTAGTATATATATCAAAGAAAGTCGTGTTTATTACAACACTTATAACTCAAGAACGGCTGGACTGATTTTGATCAAATTTGGTATGGAGGTAGCTGATACCCTGGAGTAACACATAGGCTACATAATTTTTCAAAATTCCCACGGGAACGAAGTCCCGGGCGTAAAGCTAGTATATATATATCTTATCTTATCTTATCTTATATCTTATCTTATATATATATATATATATTATATTATATATATATATATAGTCGTATATATATATATAAAAGAAAGTCGTTTTTGTTACAACACTTATAACTCGAGAACGGCTGGACTGATTTTGATCAAATTTGGTATGGAGGTAGCTGATACCCTGGATTAACACATAGGCTACATAATTTTCCCAAATTCCCACGGGAACGAAGTCCCGGGCGTAAAGCTAGTATATATATAAAATAAGAGTCTCGCCGTAACAATTATAAGTATGAAAATATGGCTAGCGTCGAAAAAAAAAGGAAATGATGAAGCGTCTCTGAATCCCCGGTGTGATGCGGGTAAGCCGACAAAGGATGGATTACAACGACTTAATAAAACAGCCAATGACAGTGAAATGAATATCTTTCCCTGTACTCGCTCCAAGCATTTGTTTTTAAAAGCCAGTGTAAAACATCATCATCAGGAAATCCATCAGGAAGACGAGATGTACATACAGCAGCACGTCAGGTTATCCATTTGCACTGCGAAAGCCGCCGCTATTACGAGCGTTTTTTTTTTTATTTATTATAAGATGGGTTAACTCTTGACCTCAATCTTGACCATAAAGGCCAAAGATGAGGTCAACGATGGAGCGAGTTAACCCAGAAAATGCCTAAGGGCGACGTCAAGGTCAACATGTATTTTATTTTTATTTTATTTTATTTTTTTATTTAGGAAAACTTACAGCATAATATAATACATATAAATTATACACATTAAGTAACACGTAAGCCAAAAACAGTTTTCACTGAATATTTATCACATTTTCGTTGAATCATAATATAAAACATGAAAAAAAATTACTTTTACTCTCAGTCCAGGACTTATAGCATCCTAAGGGTATACCATATTATTAAAGAGGAAAGCTCTAGTATAGCCTGATGTGCTGCTGTGTGTACAAACGGCCTTGACGTCGCCCTTATCTCGCTCATAATAACTGTAGTTTTCGTAGTGCAAATGGGTAAGCTGACGTGCTGCTGTCTGTACATACATTATTGTTACTTCTTCACGCTTAACCGGCACAATTTAGAAAAAAAAATAGTATGGAATTAGCTGACACCCTGGATTAATAAATAGGCTAAATAATTATCCCGAATCCCCACGAGAACGAAGTTCCGAGCTTCATTAGTCTATAGTCTATACTAATATTATAAAGAAGAAAGATTTGATTGTTTGTTTGTTTACATTGAATAGGCTCCGAAACTACTGGACCGATTTGAAAAATTCTTTCACCATTATGATGCTGCATTATCCCTGAGTAACAAGGACTACATAACCTTCCCAAAGTCCCACGGAAACGAAGCCCCGGGCTTCACTAGTTATATAATTAATGAAAAAAACACTCGAGTAACAAAAATCCATCATTAGTCGTTCTGTAAGGCGAAGAGCATATTATTCCAATTAACACAAGAATGGTCCAAATTACTGGCTGGTTAAAACGAAAACTCTTAGAAACAAAACGTGCGGTTGCTGATTTGAACCGATCCGTGAGGTTAAGCAACGTACACAGAGGCAGGGAACCTGATGGGTGATCAAAGAGGCAAACTATCACGAGCGTTTTTGTACTTTAAGCCAGCGGTCCCAGCTGTTGCTGATTCACTCTTCTTCTTCTTATCGTGTAGGTACAGCAAAGTGTGTGGCGAACTTGGCTAACCCTGGTATCAGAGTTTTCAAACCGCACAATGGCCGCTGACTTGGTTTTAACGACTGTATTCAATCGACAACAGCCAGGACCGACAGCTTAACGTGCCCTCCAAAGCATGGAAACGCTCGCGATAAATTGCCCACTTGCTGATTCACTACAATCATTAAACCAAGTCAAATGCGATTTGGCGATTCGAAAACTCGAACCTGTAATAACTATTGTTCACAATATCTACGACGCTATAAAGATGGAATAAATAAAAAAAGGAATTATAAGCTTTAATGTTTTATACCTCTAGAGGTAAAAACACAAAAGAAAGATCGCATTACAATGAAAACAAACGGAATATGCATTGAAAAAGTACAGAACACAATTCCAAACGGATGCTGAAGAAATCTGTTCAAAAGTTCAGTTTACATTAATTACTTCTATTCATTCTCATTCTACGCCTTGCCTTTTACGAAGCAATGGAAGAGGTGTACAAATTCGTTTAGCTGAGCGAGGAATTAAACTGACAAATGCAGAATTTGAGTTTTTATCTTAGCTGCTAAGTAAATTATCTGTAGAGGAAATACAATACAGGTTTCAATAGGTCCTTCCTTATCTTGAAGGTATAATCAAGTATGTGGTGAACTTGACTAACCTTGGAGTCAGAGTTTTTAATCCGCCAAATGGCCTCTGACTTGGGTTTTATGACTATAGTCAAACGACAACGGCCGGGACCGATTACTAAACTCGTCCTCATAAGTACGGAAATGCTCGTGATAAATTACTATGGTTACCCATCAGGTTCCTTGCCTCTGTGTACGTTGCTTAAGCTCACTGATCGGTTGAGGTTGCGAACGCTACACCGCATATTATTGCGTGCGAAAATAAGTCTTTTCCTACACAATTGCAGTTTTTTTCCGCCGTTTTCTCGTGGTCCCAGGATTTTGTCCCATTAATGGGACCACGAGGGAGAACTGTTTCTTGTAGTCCCAGTGCTATGTTCGGTAATGTTTTCCTGGTTATTTTTTTACTAATTTCTTTAGTTTAAAACACAGCTTTATTTTTAAAAAATCTAAATAAAATCACACATTTTTAAGCCCCGACAAAAAGGGAGGCGTTATTAGTTTGACTTGTGTATCTGTGTGTCTGTCTGTAGCATCGTAGCTCCTAAACGAATTGACCGATTTCGATGCGGTTTTTTGTTTGAAAGCTGCCTTGATCGAATGGTTCTTAGCTTTGATTGGTTTAGTCGTTTTAAAGCTATACGCAATAAATTTTTATTTTAGAGTTTTTCAAATAGATTGCAGAGTTATCCCTGAAAGAAATCCATTTAACCGTGTTTCAGTTATCGAGTATTGATGAGCACCTTTTCAATAGAATACGATTGCCTCATCAAACCAATCAAAATCAATTTGAAATGATTGGCTGTATGCTACTCGCCACCATATGTACTGACCTGATCTCAATCCCTAATGACCTTGTCTACTGATCTGAAGATTATGGGTTCGGAATCGCATTTTGAAGTATTTGTGTTTTTTTAGGTGTTTTTATTGAATATGATAGATAGATAGATAAAACCTTTATTTTACTGACACAATACACAATGAACAATTACAAAAAATAAAAACAAAAGTATCTTAACTATTAATTAAAAATAATGTGTTTGGAAGAGTGTGTGTGCGTGTGTGTGTGAGTGAGTGGTGTTGCGCGTATCGCACGTACAATATGTATTTATTTACAAAAAAATATACAATAGTTAATATTATAAGTAATCAAGCACCCATAGTACACAAACCTTGCTTAGTTTGGAGTTACGTGCCGATATGTAAATTTTCTAAAATTATTTTTTCACTAAGATCTTTTTTTAAATCTGTTATTAAAATGCCTTCATATTTTAATACATATTTGCTTTTTAATAAGCTATTATTGAAAGCATTGTCTTTTAGTAGTTTTTGAGTTTTTAACAAAAACAAAAAGTACCTTTATTCTTCTCTGCCATCCCCCGTGGCACTTATATAATGGAGTGGACTTTATAAAACGATATTTAGGATACCTACATTTACGTAATCTTGCGAGATTTGAAAATAAATAATTTATTTCTTTTAATTTTCTTCTTTTCCCAGACCAATTTGTTAATATCTAAAGGCACGTTATTGGTGATCTGATCTTTTAAGTAATTTTAATTAAAAGCACACATAAACTTTAAACACATATTCATATCTTAATGCCTCATGTCAGTACTTAACCTATACTGTAGCATTTTCACTTGTAGCTGAAAATTCTCGCTAATCTTTCAGAAGGTATTATAATCGTAGCAGTCTTGTTGTAGGCGCCGTAGCGTCCGCACGCGTAGACCGTCTACGAGCTACGAGGTAGCGAGAAAGTTCGTTAAACGTGTTTTTTTTTTTAAATTGTGCTTTTTTTTCTAGCCTGTCGGTTTCCACTGCTGGGCAAAATAAATTGTGCGTATAATGGTTTTTTATAATTTGAAATGTGGTACCTAGAGTGTTAAATTTTGAACTAAATTAGATTTCTGGGCGAATATTTTAACAATAAATTGCTTTTGTAGATTTTCTAAGAAGTGAAAGTGATTGTGAAGTAAAAATGTGAAGCAACAACAGATTTCATCTTCAAACTGGTAAGTAATTAGCAATTATGAAAATTTTAATGGTAAGACCGTAATCAAAACTTTTAATTGAATGAATTAAGCTATAAAAGTTGTGGATTTTACATCAGATTGGGCACAATTTTCACATTTTATATTTTTTGTGTAAAATAAGAATGTGAGGAGAATTCGATTCACTCAAAAGTATCTTTAATCTGAATCAGAGGACATTGTGCGGAACTCTGACACCAGCAGGCCGAGTACGATAGTGACAGCGCCGCGACAACACCGCGATCCTATGTCAAAATGTCAACATTGACAACGCCATAGGGCGAGCAAGTCTTTGCGCGGGACCCTCGCGCAATTAAAGTGAAGTTTCAGCGTGAGCCGAACGCGAGTTTGTCGTTATCGTGCTAGAGCTGCAGGATTTCGCCACACGATAAGATGAAGAAGAATTCAATGACATTAAATTTTGTTTAAAATACGTGAATACCATTTGTTCTTTAACCTCTATTACTGTTCGCTAAAATGCTGTCTTTTCTTTTTATTAAATATTGTGCCGTGTGAGTCCCCGGCAGAAGAGAATAGGACCTCCCTCTTTCTTACCGAGGTGTCGTACAAAGCGACTAAGGTAAATATGCAAGCAAGGTCATCTGCACACAGAGAAGGAAAACTCTGCAATTATATCAAAACCCTCGCCAACCCGTCTGCCAAGCGTGGTGAGTATGGCATTTACCCCTCATGTTATTGAGGGAGGCCCGTGCCCCAGCAGTGGGGACGTATATGGGCTGATGATGAAATATTGTAGACCTTTTCTTATTTCCTACTTTTAATTATTGATCTTTCCATACAGTTTTTCACATTAAAATTTCACATTTTGATCTTTCCGTACAGTTTTTCACATAAATCTTGATTAAGTTTGTAGCATGCTTTTTTGAGTAGTACCTCTTAGACATAAACATAACATTTATTAACACAAAAAAACGACTGCTTTGCAACTGCTTTTACAACTGCTTTAAATATCTTTTAAGAGTTTGAATTTTTTTGAATTGGTTAAGCCGTTTGAGCGTGAAAGAGGAACAAACATCCATACATACAAACTTTCGCGTTTATAATATTAGTAAGGATTAAAGTTGTGCAGATAAATATTTTTATACCATTCCCCCTCTAAAAATCTTCTTTTTTTCACTGAAAATTGGAGATAAAGAGCTCTTTTAGTCACTGTTTTGGTTTTTGAATTTAGAACCCTAAAGAGATTCTTTTGCTCCCGCAAAACACGTAAAAAAGAGCAATTTCGAACACTCCAATGTTCTATACTTTGGAGTGGATATGACCTCCATCGCAAAGAATATTCGAAATTCAAACTCCTTGCGCAGATGTCTATTTCTGCTTAAATCTTTCTTTTTCTCGAGGTCATGGTATAAAATATAATGTGCAACTCTTGAATAAAACGAATTTTCATCGAGGGCTATGAATCACTCGCGTCAATCAGGATTCTAATACTCGCTTACGCTCGTGATTCAATAATTTAGAATCCTTCATTTGCTCGTGATCCAACTTCGGCCCTCGCTATAAATTCGTCTTTATTCCCGAGTTGCACAATATACTATTATATTTTTGAAGTACGATGAATATTAATTAAAGGTAAAATTAAGATTTTTGTGTGTTTAGGTCTTCGGAAAACTGTGAAAACCATAATAATACATTTCACAAGTGAAATCATAATAACTTGAAAGGCCACCTGTATTAAATTAGGATATGTTACGTAAGGTTAGGCTTCTTTACAATGCAATACAATACAATATACTTTATTTGCACACAAAGACATACAATACAATTAACAGAACATAAAACATAGTGTACAACAAGGCGGACTTATTGCTAGGTGGCAATTTCTTCCAGGCAACCTTAGGGTAGGACAGCAGTAAGTTAAGAAGTAGTTGGTGGTGCATAAATATATATAAATAATACAAATAAACAAATATATAAGTATACATATATATAATTATATTTAAATTATATATATATATGTATACTTTAGGTTCGGTTAGGTTAGGTTGCATTAATGTTACAAAAAAGTCCGTCAATTTTAAAGAAATTGAGGCAGTTCACAAAGTACAGAGTGATTATAATATTACTAAATTAAATTATAATGTTACGGTGACATTCACACAAATGTGTCTATATACAAAAAACCGGCCAAGTGCGAGTCGGACTGGCGCACTAAGGGTTCCATACCATTATTTCTATAAAATGGCAAATAATCACGTTTGTTGTATGGGAGCCCCCTTAAATATTTACTTTATTCTACTTTTTGGTATTTGTTGTTATAGCGGCAAATAAAATATATCATTTGTGAAAATTTCAACTGTCTAACTAGCACGGTTTGTGAGATACAGCCTCGGACAGATTTATCTATAAAAACCAGCATAATATCACGTTTTTCGTATAGGAGCCCCCTTAAATATTTATTTAATGCTGGTTTTTAGTATTTTTTGTTATACGACCAATAGAAATACATCATCTGTAAAAATTTCAACTGTCTAACTATCATAGTTCATGAGATATAGCCTGGTGACAGACAGACAAACGGACGGACAGGGGAGCCTTAGTAATTGGGTCCCGTTTTTTCCCTTTGGGTACGGAACCCTAAAAAATACCTCCGGTATGAGTCATTGAGTATTTGACATTATTAATTTAACATTTACATTCGTGTACAAGAAAAATATTCAAGGCACGGAAACCCATCGAGCCAAGGAAAGCCTCCTTGTTTAATAAACATGAAAGTAAATAATCTACGACTCGTGTATTTCTTCAAAAACAGCGGTTCTCAAAATAGGATGTTTGTACACAGGTAAGCTTGAGGAAAATTTACATTCACCAATAATTTTTTTTTCGCGCCGACCATTTTTCTTTCCCTAAAAATTTGTTGTTTATTTCAGGCAAAATAATTTGTTTATATTTTGGTCTAAACTAAACAAACAAATAATTTGTTTATTTTTTGGCCTTAGGTTCGCGCTACTATCAGAATGTGAAATGAATTGCTGATTTTTCGATGTTATCATTATTTTTATAACACATTTGCTTGTAAAGGGTCTCTTATTTAACCAATTTCAATATCGTATTGATCTCATTACGTACTTGTCCAGTAATGTAATGTAAAACGGACGGTTTATCAAGATGCTCCGTCTAAAAACTAACGATACTTTTTTAAATCTTAGCAATGAGTTTTTATGTCAGAATAGTGGTCAAATTTTATGAATAAAATTAACTTTGGGAGATAAAATATAATAAATTAACATTTAATACTTTAATTTAATTAATTTTGACAATAAATTATAACCATTTATCTATAACAAAAACACAAAAATATTTATTAAAAATACTGGCTGTTTTTTGTGCCTTTGCCTAAAATAAAACGATGATGCGCGCGCATCGCTAATTTGTGAACAAGTAAAAATTGTTCCGCGCCCTTCTTTTTTTCTTTCTATCGTTTTTATTTATTTCCTCGCAAATATGTTATAAAACATACGTGCGCTTTGAAAATTACAGCCTCTGCTTTCTTGTAGCAATATCACCTCGGCTGTAATTTTCAACATACCGCACTTATATCGTAATGTACTATTATTGCATAATGGACTTTAATTAAACTTAAAGCAGAAAATATTAAAAATCACGAAAAAAAAACTTAATTCCACTAGAATATCATTCAGAATGATGTTCTTAATGCAGGGGTTTCAGTTTTTGTTAAGTGGTACTTTACACCCTGTATTTATAAAGAGTTTTACGACTATGGTCAAGTCTGATATAGGTCAAATTGGTAATTCGTCAAGTCCTCTTTTCGACAAATTATGAAATTTGCCAAGTATGCCAAAGTGTAACAGCTTCCCTGGGGCAACAAGTTTGAGAATACTTGCTCTTACATATCGAGCATAACATCTGACGTTTTAACTCACATTACATTACACACATCGCGATGTTTCTCGCTCAAAGCAGCGACTGAGCCGTAAAAAGTTTTCGGGATGTATTTCTGTACCACTTTCATCTTAAGCTTTAAGTAGAGATTTGTTTATTCTTTCTTGCCTACCACGTTATGTGTCACTCTTCTTCCTAGCGCTTAATCCCGTTTCTCGTTCGGGGTATGCTTGATCATGATCCAGGATTTGGCAGGTCAAGTCATCAAGTCATCTGACCTCCTTGACCCTGCTAACAGAGGAACCGGACCGGATTGGATTATAGTTATACATTCAGTCTCCAGAATGTGCAGGTTGCCTCACAATGTTTTCTCTCACCGTAAGAGCATCGGTTAGTGTGCTAATGTGCATAACTCAGAAAACGAGTCATTGGTACATGGCGGCACTGGGGTTTGAACTCGGTATCTGTCAATTACGAATCAGACCCACTAGCCGTTAGGCCACCGACCGACGCATTTATGTAATGTAAAAACTACTGCAACCCTCACAATTTGTTTCAAAAGTGTCATCTAGTGGTCTATTGATGCTCTGCCTGCCATATTAGGGATTATAGGCATGAGGGTATGCATGTATGTAAAAATACTACTAATATTTATTTTTGCACCCACATCTCACGATTTATTATTTTTTTCCACACCCAAAGGTTGCCGATAAGATATTGTAACGTCCTGCCTACTCAAGATTTCCCTCAACATTACTAGGTTGACTAGTAGAGATACCCCTTGTGGGATAAGTCTCTATTTTGTAATTTTGCTGTACAATAAAGGATTGACATACATACATGCATATTGCTTCTTAGCAATACAACCGCCTTTTATACAGTCATAAAACTGTCCTAACAAATTGAGATGCAATTCAAATTGAAACAAAACTAGATGTTTCAACTTTACACAACGATTGTAGGAATGACAGAACAATAAACCATCCATCCATCTATCTTCACAAACTTTCACTTTAATAATTTTGTACACGCATGAGAGAGGTGGAGGCGGGGCGCGGAGGGAGCGTGCGGCCAGCGACGGCCACCCGACACATTCAACATTGAACTACAGCAAAGCACACATACAATCCATTTTTGTTCTTTATAAAATATATAAAATTTGATAATTAGCGACCCTGTGGTTTTACCTAATACTCGCCCTCTCACTTTTTAACCGACTTCAAAAAAAAGGAGGAGTTTCTCAATTTGGGTGAATTTTTTATTTTTTATGTTTGTTACCTCAAAACTCCGTCACTTGTAGACCGATTTCAAAATTTTTTTTTTTAATTCGGCGCCGGTTTGGACAGGACCTAGTTTAATGAAATAAGTATTCGCACAAGCTTATTTTGGCTGTATAAATACTAAGATAATTATGCCATGCGAGTAATTGTTCCGCGCCGATGTCAAAAAAAACATTCCTCTCTATTTACCATATTCCGCTATGAATTCACCTATTTGCTGTTTTACCCGTAACCACTACTTACTCGTGAACATAGCTTTAAAAAATTATTTCACCCTTTTTGAAGGCGGGTTAATTTTTTGTTAAAAATATTTTATGTAATACCTAAAAAGGCCATTAAAAACATTTATTTTTATCATTTACGAAACCTTTCTTTGTAAAACAATGTTAGCGATCGATTGCGGATATTAGATGGGATATTGAACAAAATAACCTTATGATGTTGACGTCAAGTATATTTTATTTACTTTGTTATTGCATTACGTTCATTGTTACTCGATTTCTTCAAGAAAGACGGAAGTAAAGATAAAATTATCGGCCTGCCATTTAAAAAATCATTACTATTTATTTATTTATTTATTATAAGATGGGTTAACTCTTGACCTCAATCTTGACCATAAGGTTGAAGATGTGGTCGACGATGGAGCGAGTTAACCCAGAAAATGCCTATAAAGGCGCTGATACTCCTACGCACCGACGGAACACAGCAGCTGTTTGGCGTCGGACTTCGGTAGGAGGGTGGTCGCGAACCAGACGGCCCTTTACAGAGCCTACCACACCGCATGAGACCGTAGGACGACACCTCAGATTCAGAAAAAAATGAAGTGTCGTTGCCTGGGATGGATTACTAGGAGGCAGGTCTCATTTGTGTTTCCTTAGTCGCCTCTTACGACACCCACGGAAAGAGATGGGGTGGTGTTATTCTCAACCGATCACCACACGGTGACTACAACACACCTATTAACTACAAACTACTATACCATACTTAAATTTTTTATGGAATATTAGTTTAAATTGCAATAAAACTCTCTTATCTTACCTTATTTATGTGTCCCACTGCTGGACAAAGGTTTCCCTCGCTTTCCTGCACAGACTTCTCTCCTTTTCTATCCATTTATTGTCTTATTCTATTTGATTGAAACGTAGAGTTCTTCTATTTTATTATTGTAAATTGATTTTCAAAGGAAAATAACGAGAAAGACACTGTTACCCGAGAGACATTAAGAAAATTGAAGCACTGTAGGGACCTGAACATTGAGAAAAATCTCAAATTGTGGTAATTTATGTAGAGTAGCTAATTCCATTAAGAAGATCGTCTCAGTGTTTTTTCCCTATACAAACGGCGTCAATGGATTCCATCCCCTAGACTTCAACGGATCCCTGTGACATTATGGTATAGTAGTGTTAGGAACACCAAAAACTAGGTCCGTACGTTTTGATTTTTTTGATATTTTTAGTAGACAAAAAGATATTTGGGAAATTCAGCATTTTTCGCCAAAAAAATTATCAACAATTAAGAGATGACTGTTGAAAAACTAAGAACAGTTTTGGAAAAAACAAAACGTACAAACCTCGTTCATACGCTTACAAATCGATAGAGACTAAAAACGTACGATTTTTTTAAGTTTTTAGGGCAGGAATTCATTGACGCCTAAACTCATAATTTTGGAAATAAAACTCGGCATTTCGCCGGAAAACTTCAATTGTCCCTTTCGCACAAGTCTGAGGCGGGTGGTCGACATCGAGACAGCATGAAAAACAACTGAGACGCTAGTCCAAACTGAGACGCTCCTCTAAAAGTCATTTCTAGACAACCTTTCTTTATCTTTTTTGTCGCTACTAATATCCTTTTTCTTACTAATATTATAACTGCGAAGGTTTGTATAAATGTGCTGATAGATAGACGGTCACTCAAAGAGCGATGGAAAGGGCTATGCTCGGAGTTTCTCTGCGCGATCGAATCAGAAATGAGGAAATCCGCAGGAGAACCAAGGTCACCGACATAGCCCAAAGAATTGCTAACTTTAAGTGGCAGTGGGCAGGCACATTGCTCGTAGGACTGATGGCCGCTGGGGCAGAAAAGTCCGCGAGTGGCGACCACGTACCGGAAGGCGCAGCGTAGGAAGGCCTCCCACAAGGTGAACCGACGATCTGGTAAAGATTGCGGGGAGCTTCTGGATGCGAGTGGCGCAGGACCGATCGAGGTGGAGATTCCTGGGCGAGGCCTATGTCCAGCAGTGGACGTGTGGCTGATATAATGATGTCTGAATGTTTGTTACTCTTTCACGCAAAAACAACTGCACGGATTTTGATAAAACTTTGCAATAATATAGTTTAGACAGCAAAATGACGAAGTTTTGGGCGGACAGCTAGTACTTTATATGTCTTTTTTTTCATTCTATACGAAATGAGCTTTTGAGCTGTTTTTGTTTTTAGGGTTCCGTACCTCGAAAGGAAAAACGGAACCCTTATAGGATCACTTTGTTGTCCGTCCGTCCGTCTGTCTATCAAAACCCTTTTTCTCAGAAACGCGTGAAGGTATCAAGCTGGAATTTGTATCAAATACTGTCCCTTAGAGCTGTGAAAAAATCTAACTTCTAAGCCAACGCAATCAAAAGATAGCCGTTTATGTCGCAAATTTCCGCAAATTTTCGACACTCCCAAGGGAATCAAAACCAACAGGGTATTTTCCGTGAACTCAGAATCTTGATATTTGGTGCGAAGCAACGTCTTATAGCACAAATAAAGGGAAAATTGCGAAACCGCAAATTTTTAGTTACATCATATAATAAAAATATTTTCAATCATTTTAAATCTACTACCCCTTTCCTCATGAACGCGTAGAGGTATTAAATTGAAATTCATATCTATAATACCTTTAAGCAGGTTTTTACGGAACCCTCGGTGCGCGAGTGTGACTTGCACTTGGTCGGTTTTTTTATTTTGAATTCTATAAATAATCTTGTAAACAAACAAATCTTTTGGAATGTAGACACAGGGTATCCGACATTTCGTTCGTTGTACCTAGTAATAAGTGCACTTTAATAGAGGAAATAAAGATTTAATTCGCGACGAATTAATGTAGATGCTTTTACCTGTATCACTTATCCAAAATAAAAACTACAAAGTCAAAGAAACACCTGACAAATTCTGGATTCGTTTATAACAAAGCTTACAAACTATAAGCCAAATACTACCTTATACTAACGAGATAAGGTACTTCTCGTTTGTTAGGTGCACTTTAGTACTAAATGGTAGCATACTTGCAAATTACTTACACGCTACTTACTTGTTTCAGATGCTGAACTCTAATGGAGACCATTAAGAGTAAGTAGAATTACGTATATTATATGTATGTATACCAAATAAACTGGGTGTAAAGGGACAGCTTAGCAAACACTTTTTTGTACCAGCCCATATACGTCCACACCGAGGGGTACGAGCCTCCCTTCGAAACACGAAGGGGATTTAGGCCATAGTCCACCACGCTGGCCCAATGCGGGTTACAGGACCTTTCTTGGACGGGCGGGTTGCATCACGATGTTTTCCTTCACCGTTGAGCAATTGATAGAAATCTGTACATTAATCCGAAAAGACGAATTTAGTGGTACAGGCCCGCACCAGGATTTGAACTTCCGATTAGGTTTGTGAAGGACAGGGATTAGGTTTTGTTTTGGTTATGTATTGTATTTTTTTTTTGTATTTCTATTTGCGAGTGCCATGATGAGGGTGGCATGTCTCAAAACCCTCTAATAAATAAAGAACAAAAAAAAACCTTCCGATTACAAGTATGGCTCATTACCAACTGGGCTATCACCGCTAGCAAATACTTAAGTGGAAAAATCTGTACATAACTATAATCGACTACAAGTAAATATTTTTCCCCGGAAACGTCATGTTCAGCAGGGCAATCGCGCTAAAAAACGCAGCTGCGGCTCTACCACATAAGCGAAGCTGATGCTGATTGAACGAATGGAATAATGTACATTGCTGTGTTTGGTTCATGTCGTTAATCAAGGTCTCCTTATAAAGAAGCAATCGACAACGTTCCATTCGTTTACCCAGCATCAGCTACGTTTCAATTGCGATTCAATCCACTTTTTTTAGCGCGATTGCCCTGCAGGAGCTTTCGTTATTTACCTTCTTTGGCGCTACGCAATGTACCGCGAAACCATGCCCCGCGCGCGGATCCACCATGCGATGTACATTGCTGGTTTTCGTATCTTACACCGCTGTTATAATCGTTTTTTATTTAAATTAGAGTGTAATCAATAGAGTGTAATCAAATTTTAAGTTTCAGTTTTTGCTAAACCGTGCGTGCCTTACGCCCTGTATATAATAAGTATATACTGTTACTTACAACTCGACCAAGCTAAGTTTGCACCTCGCGTCGAACGTCACACTGACGCTTAGGTACGGTCTGCAAAAAAGGATTCGCTATGACTTAAAAAAAAGTAAACAAGTGTCTATTAGATTTTACTTTGCATTTATTGTTTTTAACATTATGTTATACACTAGCTTTGGCCCGTGTGGACTACAGGTTATATCGTGCCGAACTGTGGCATAAAATGTAGCCTATGTTCTTTTCCAGGCTCTAATCTATCTCTGTATCAAATTTCATTAAAATCGGTTCAGTAGTTTAGGCGTGAAAGACGGACAGACAGACAGAGTATCTTTCGCATTTATACGAGTAGTATTAGTAAGGAAGTAAGGATATTAAAAACAATAAAACGCTTCACAGCGAGGTGGTTCCCCAAGTGGTGCAAATATTTGTGTAAAACTCAGGGAACCCAGGTTCTAGAGTGTCGTGTCTGTCCTTATGTATGTTTCAAGGGACACACAACACAAGGGAGAACCTTTGTGTGGGCCTTTGAGTATGTAGCGTTTATTTCTTTCATTTTTTTCGATATTACAAACAATTAGTTACATATGTATAACTATTCATTATTTTTTGTGTCATGCACCTAGTTTTTATAATACTATAATAAACTATGGGTTATAAAAAACAGTTAACTACTTTGTTTCCACACTTTGAGTATTTTTTTTATTTATTTTTTATTGAAATATTTTAAAAGAAACAGTAATTGCTTAACCTAATGATCTAACATAAACCACAATATGGTTTGTCTGTAGACCACTGACCGTCGTCTGCCACCTCGTATCAGTGGGTAATTATACAAGAAAAAATAAAAAATAAAGTAGGTAACTGATTCTACATCTACAAAGCGAGAATCTGTGAAGCGAACAGCGTGCAGTCGCAATGATTGACTTGAACATAGTAATGAATCAGTCGCTCGTCGACGTCACACTGAGACGTCACACGCTTTAATTAGAGTTCTCGCTAAAAACAAATTTACAATATTTTTTGTGTAACTAAAGCGTTGGAATGCTCGGATTCTTAGACTTTTTTCCATATTAATCAAATTCGAAGTCTTCTATGAGCTTGGCATCTTCTTCTTATCGTGTAGGTTTAGTCAAGTGTGTGGCCAACTTGGCTAACCCTGGTGTCAGAGTTTTCAAACCGCACAATGGCCTTTGACTTGGTTTAAAGACTGTAGTCAATCGAAAACAGCCGGGACCGACAGCTTAATGTGCCATCTGAAGCACGGAAATGCTCGTGATAAATTGCCACTTTGGTCGCCCATCAGGTTCCCTGCCCCTGTGTACGTTGCTTAACCTCACTGATCAGTTGAGATCAGCGAGCGCCAATGGGCTACGAGCGCTTACGAGCTTGGCATAAAATAAATTAATACTTCAGACCTCAAAAAAACCCCATAATAATTTTCCACGTTAAAAACGTATGAGTCACCGACTTCAATCCTAACAGTTCGCACAAAGTAGATATCTAGTATTTTTTGTGGACTACAATGCTTATTAGCAGATAACTGCTAAACAGAAATGTCATTCATTTATTTAGATGATGTTCTAGTTTGTAGTATATTATGTTTTTGTTGATTTTTTTTAAAAGCGCTGAATCATTTTCGATAAAATTTATATGGGACCTCTTCAGGAGTATACTCTTTCGAACAAATAAAGAATTTTGAAAATCGGACAACAGTTGCCGGAGTAATCGCGTAACAAATATACAAAAAAAAAATACAGTCGAATTGAGAACATCCTCCTTTTTTGAAGTCGGTTGAAAATAAGCTATTCATCTTCTTGTGATATAAAAAAAGAAATGTAGTAACTCAGTATCGACGGTCGTAACGTATGTGAGCACGTAGAATGACGTATTTCGCCGTAAAAGTGCATTTCCATAACGTAATTGGAATTAAGTTGGGAACTGCGAGTTTTATCAAGTTACCACTTTTATATCGATACCTACCAGAGCAGTGGTAAAATTCAATATTATGCATACATAACTGTCACTTTTTTTTCTTCTACACTATTAATTGATCGTGCTAGTTTTACGTACTACAAAATTGGTTTATATGGGATGGAAACTTTGTACTTTGGTTGTAGCCCTGACTTCTTAAATACTATATCAGTGTATTAGGTATGTACTGTGGTATGCAGACCTTCATGAAGGATCCGGCATAACGCAACTTCTTTCTCATTCGGTCATTTCGAAGAAGATAATTCGAATATCAATTTAAAAGGTTTGAAATGATATTCGATGTCAAGATTCGAAATGATTGAAGATCTGGTCTTAGGCCATTCATTATGTGGATTCTTTGTAGTGAGTTCGTGGAAGAAGTTCTTGTATGCGTTCGTAGGCGTGCAAATAGCACTTTACTAAGCATTGTTGAATAATGTTAACCGTGTAGTGTGAGAATAAAAGTAAGTGTAACAAAAGTGTGGTACCCGATTAATTTATATTATAATACCTGAAGAAGAACTTCGTATTTTACTCATTTGCCCCCAGCTGAGGTATCACAGTACTTACTAGCTTTCCGCCCAGGACTTCGTTCCCGTGAGAATTTGTAAAAATTATGTAGCCTATGTGTTAATCCTGGGTGTCAGCTACCTCCATACCAAATTTTATCAAAATTGGTTCAGTCGTATAAGCGTGAAATAGTAACAAACATCCATACAAACTTTTGCGTTTATAATAATTATACTAGCATTCCGCTCGGGACTTCGTTCCTGTAATAATATGGGAAAATTATGTAGTCTATGTTACTCAGGGATAATGTAGCATCCTAATGGTGACAGAATTTTTGAAATCGGTCCAGTAGTTTTTCGCGTTAATAAAATTAGTAAGAAGTAAGGGTAAGTAGTATGCATTACTATAGTATGCATTCTCTACCGTGGTGAGACTAGATCCACAATCGCCACTAGACATTTTTTTTTTTAAATTATAAGATGGGTTAACTCTTGACCTCAATCTCGACCAAAGGTCAAAGATGAGGTCGACGATGAAGCGAGTTAACCCAGAAAATGCCTATAAAGGCACTGGTACTCCCACGCACCGACGGAACACAGCAGGCTGTTTGGCGTCGGACTTCGGTAGGAGGGTGGTCACGAATCAGACGGCCATTTACAGAGCCTACCATACCGCATGAGACCATAGGACGACACCTCAGATTCAGAAAAAAAATGAAGTGTCGTTGCCTGGGATGGATTACTAGGAGGCAGGTCTTATTTGAGTTTCCTTAGTCGCCTCTTACGACACTCACGGAAAGAGATGGGGTGGTGTTATTCTCAACCGATCACCACACGGCATTTGGCTCTATGTGAGTTGTTGCTATCGATAACCAATTAAAATTGCATAAAATAAGTTAATAACAATTGTTTTTCTAAGTCTATGTCTGTTTGCAAAGGTGCAGTCTGTCCCTGAGAAGAACAGATAAGAAACTTGAGGATTGCTCTATTTTTTTTTTATTTTTACAATTTTTCTACTTACTTTCAACTTAACTGATCTTTAAATTCATTTTTGTCACATACATTTTCATCAAATTTTGTTTTTTTTGTTTTTTTTTTTTACTGTAGAACAAACAGTCTTATACTAACACTTACACTTATCTGTATACTTAATGACATATAGCTCCCGTAACAGTTAATTACGGTTAATAATAACTTTTTAAGAATATTTTTTTACGTAGGTAGTACCATGGTTCAGGCAAATATTTAACCTTTCATAAGGTCTATTAAACTGCTAAACAAAATACCTAAACAACTTTTACCTGAACAACTCTTAACTCAAACAAAAGCAAAAACTTTGACATTGCCTTATTAATGTTCCTAATAAATTAATTGGTATTTGGACAAAGTTATTAATCCGAAATATAAGCTAAACAAAGGTATGAACAACCGAGGGGTTAACAAAAACCACAAGGGGAATGAAAGATTTTCGCAAAACTTGGACGAATGTTTGTTCAAACAATTAAGGACTAATCGAATCAAACAATCTATATCCAATGCGGTGATAGCCCGGTTGGTGACGAGTCAGACTTGTAATCGGAAGGTTTCGGGTTCAAATCCTGTTGCGGGCCTGTACCACTAAATTCGTCTTTTCAGATTTATGTACGGATTAGAAATTGTCACTTGCTCAACGGTGAAGAAAAACATCGTGATGAAACCCGCCCGTCCAAGAAAATTATTTTTCGAAAGACGAGCCAGCGTAGTTATGGCCATTAGGACTATGACCTAAATCCCCTTCGTGTTTCGAATGGAGGCCTGTGCACCTCGGTGGGGACGTATATGTGTATACGTTTCATCTTTGGTCTGCGGAAATTTGACCATGTTTCCGAATATCGCACTCGTCTTCAATGGCTCCCCATCCGCCGCCGGAGGGACTGTCACGTCCTTTTGCTCTTGTACACTATCCTGTCTAATCCCACTGCTCCTTGCTACCTTAAAAATATCTTTACTTTCCGCTCTGCAACTCTCAACCGTAATCTTCGTTCATGCTTTAATCATTCTTTAAATATTCCTTCGCACTCTACCAACTTCCTCTCCAAATCCTTCACAATCCAATCTATCCAACTATGGAACAATCTTCCCGAGTCCATAAGACGTTCTCCTTCCCTAGATTCCTTTAAATCCCGAGTCAAAGCCCATTTCCTTCACACTCTGTCCTCTTCCCAATGATTTTTAACCTCTCCTTATAATATAGCAGTATTATATGTATAGATAGGTATATATATATATTATATGTATGTATGTTCTTTTTTGTTATTTAAATGTATTCTTATTTATACTTAGTTTTATGTTACTGTTTAGCATGTATTTTTATTTATTTATTTTTTAATTTAGTTCTAGTCACCACCCGCTTTGCTTTTTTACCTGTCGGAAACCTAAAGGTTGCCTGGAAGAGATTGCTACCTAAGCAATAAGGCTCATTATACTTCCTTGACTATTCATGTTAATTTACTTTGTCTGTCCCTGGTGTGCAATAAATAATATTTCATTAATTCATTCATTCATATGGACAAGATATGGACTGGTAAAAAAATATATTCAATGCTATGGTCATATTTCTTTTTTTTTTGCCACACGTAGAATAAAGGAAAACATAATGTAGACTAAAGATAAACACAATACAGTCAAAATAAGAATAGTTCAGTTTTAAGAGCGTGTTTGTAATTTATTACGGAACCCTAAAAACGTGGAGCAAGACAGTTTATTTGAAATCTGTATTATACTCGTAAATGTAAAGTTGGAGGTCCCGAATAAGGAACAATTTTACGAAAATAGTCAAAGGCTTCCTGGACTTCGATGCATGTATGTATTTAAATCCTTTAATGTTATGTTCATATGTATTTAATGAAATCTTGACTTATTTGAGTAGCATCCTGAATGTCCTACAAAATAAAGATTACTTATTCTATTCTATTCCTCTGTCCAGCAGGCGTATTCAGGAGCGTTCGACTATTTTCCGTTCGACTATTTTCCGAATTCGACTCGAGTCGAAGACGAGTCGAATGCCACGGAAATCTTTATTCACAACGACGTTCGATTCGTCTTCGACTCGTTTCCGTCTTCGGAAACTATGTGACATAGATAACACGTTTATGCAAGCATTTACGGAGATAATAGATTTGATTGAACGAATAACTGAGTGAATGAAAAATTATAACATTTATAAAATATCATTTTATTTCTTTAATTTAATTTTTAGATGAATTTCTGGCCTAGAGAAAATATAGTTTTACTTTTTAAATGGTTTTTAACCATAGTAACCTTAATAATTCTTCATTATAAAAACTTGTTTTAAAATTTACGAAATGTCTTTGTAAACGAGATGTAAAGTGTCAAGATCTTGCTTTGCTTTGTTGTGGCGGTTTATTTTGTGTTTTCTTGAAACTAACTTGAAACGTACAACATACTGATTCCCGTAGGAATTTGGGAAATTCTACAGTTTATGTACTATTCCGACGTCGCTATATTAATTGGACATTTCATCAAAATCCGTCCGAGAGTTTTAGCGTGAAGAAGGAACAAACATCCATCCATACTTACAAGCTTTCGTATCTAAAATATTAGTAGGATACTTAAGTGTTTTTAATCTGTTTAAGATGGTGTGTTGAAGCTACAATATGAAGCTACAATAGGGTTTAATAATTTAGCTTCTAGGTACTCACTGTTCCACTACTTAACTATTGTTATTAATGAGAAATGAGTATTCAATGTTTGTAAGAATACCTAACTACTGTTTTAAATAAACCCAAGCGATTTAAATAAACTGTGTAAGTATTATAATATGTTCAGTTTTATTCAAGATTTTTTTTAATAAGTAACAATACAATTATATACTTATACTTGCAATAAGTACTATCACAGAAAAAAAAGGTTTGCATCGCAAGTGAACAATAAAGTATGCTAAACTACTTAAAAATAGACACAGTCAATCTTCATAAGTAAATGTTCTTAATGGGGATAAGCAGAGCATTCAGTAGGTACTAGCATAAGTGCTCTCAGAACCATTTACCTCGAGAGTTAAGAAATAAGTATTATGAGCATTTTACATGTCATGTTTGTGATTTTTGCCCAGTCAGCCCAATAACTATGGAGTGATTTCAATTTATTTGTAAAACAACGCCAAGGCCTTTTAATACTCCAAACACCTTTCGATGCAGTTTATGGACTTCATGTGCATTTTATTAAATTTTTCTTCAGGACTGTTCATGTCAGCCTGCGAAATCGGGGTCATCAGGCTAGGTTGGGTAGCCTGAATACTCTGAAAATAGTCAAAAATTTGGATATTAGTACATATATCTAGTTATTTTATTTCTATGAAGGCAATTTAAATATAAAGTTAATTATAAGCAACTAGCTTTCCGCCCGCGGCTCCGCCTATAGGTTATATCGTGCCCAACTGTGGGATAAGATGTAGCCTATGTCCTTTCCCAGGCTCTAATCTATCTCTGTACCAAATTTCATCAAAATCGGTTCAACAGTTTAGGCGTGAAAGACGACAGACAGATAGACAGACAGAGTTACTTTCGCATTTATAATATTAATAAGTAAGGATAAAGAATTACACAGATAAGCAAATCTTATTTTTAACAAAACATTTCCTACTTGATAGTGAATGCTATGAAATCACATCCACATCCTCATAACTTCTGGCGCATTCAGTGCCTGAGTTGTTTGCGTTATTGATGTAGACATTGATGCCTGGCCCTTTGTTACAAAATTTCTGTTAACTATCTTGTGCCAGAAAGTGCAAGGCTGTAAAAAAAATTAGAGCTATTTGTAACAAGATCTTACCACAATTTTTGTTTAATAATGAGTCTCCGATGCCTCTGTATCTTGTGAAAATAAAGGCAAGAATCTGTATTTTAAATTACACCTTACTTACTTTGAATTCCACGGGAATGGCTAATATCTTGGTGGTTGGTGGATAATATGTTTACAAATTACTCAACAAAGTGAGATATTCGCAAGGAAGCGACTTTTAAATGATATATGTTTTGAAAATTGGTATCTTGAAAAGTATTAGAAAAATCCCTTATCTCCATGTTGGAAGACATTGTCTCCGGTCCTTGTTTTGCTCTTTCTTTATTTCTCACTCGGATTGTAACGTAAAACTGAATTTTAACTTGATTCTAGCACAAAATGTTTGTTTACATGTGTAAGTCGAATGCTCAGAAGCAATCGTGAACTTTTCCGAATTTGGATCCGAATTAGAATGTCAAATTTGACATTCGGATCGAGCCGAACGCTGCAGAATACGGTGAGTCGAAGGCATTCGAAAACGGATCGAATTTCGATCCGTTCTCGATAGTCGAACGCTCCTGAATACCCCTGCTGAAGTGGAGCAAGACAATTAATTTAAAATAGAATAACACACTTAACGAGATTCTGCGACTTTTACTTTTATAGTCGATAAAAACGCTGCCTTACACACTTTAGAATCACTTAACAAAACTTACCTAACATTGTAATATAAATAAAAGTATTTTTCTATTCCATGCTAAGTCGCCCGCGTCGTAGAAACTTTGTCTCGGCCGACCTCAGAACTTTGGTCGTTAACACTTTTGTCACGAAGTGTACTGTTGTACAGTCGCTTTCAGACTCATTTTAAGTTCCAACTCTGTTTTTTGTTTTATCTGTCTGAGGTTTTGTGTAACATATTATAACTGCACAATAAAAGTAGACTTATAAAAGCTATTGACACGTTTTGTTACACTTATGTCAAATTCACGTGATTGCAAATAATATATAAATAATTTGCATTCCGCTCGGGACTTCGTTTCCGTGGGAATTCGGGAAAATTATATAGCTTAAGTTACTCAGGAATAATGTAGCATCCTAATGGTGAAAGAATTTTTGAGATCGGTCCTGTAGTTTTTAAGTTAATTCGTTACATACAAAAATACAAATCTTTCCTCTTTATAAAATTAGTATTGATAACTACACACTCAAAGGCCCACACTAAGCTTTTCCCTTATGTCGTCCCTTGGAACACACACAACGACAGACAGAAACAAACATAACTCAAGAAACATTTGCCCCGACCGAGAATCGAAAACCAAACTCGTCGATTAAGAAGCACTATCACTCGACTAAACCAGCCGTTGACCAAAATGGTAATACAAACCACTGTACGTGTAGTACGACACTAGCTTTCCAGCTGGCGTGGCTGGACAAAATAAAAAATTAGCAATGCTTCTTTTGTTTTATAAAATGATGGATTAACTCATGACGTCACATGTATGTTCTTTTAATTTTAAGTACGGGGCCATTCATTTATTACGTAAGACTATTTTCGCTAGTTTTTGACGCCCTCCTCACCTATTATAAGAAGAAAATAAGAATAAGCCGATCCCCTCCCCCCCTGTTTAATATTTATTACGTAAGAATCTATAGGAAAAAATGAATACACGTTTGATTTGTTTTAATGTTTATTTTTCAAAGTAATAATTTTTTGAAATGTTTATACTTGTAAGTACTTACAAAGAAGATACTAATAATTTTTATGTTTTGGTTAAAATCAAATTTGGTTTTAATCACATTGCCCGCGCTTTTTTAAAGTAAAATTTTAACTTTGCGCATTTTTGTGATCTTACACAAGAACTATCGAGACTCCCTCCCACCCCCTTGAAAGAAAAAATAAGACCTAGTCGACCCCCCTCCGCCCCTAAATCGTCTTACGTAATAAATGAATGGCCCCTACCACCTTCGTTATAACTCATGTGACATGCAATTTATAAATAAAGAAATAAAGACCTCAATCTAAACCAAGGTCATAAATGAGGTCTACGATGGCACGAGTTAACCCAGAAAATGCCTATAAAGGCACTGGTACTCTCACGCACCGACGTGACACAGCAAGCTGTTTGGCGTCGAACTTCGGTAGGAGGGTGGTCGCAAACCAGACGGCCCTTTACAGAGCCTACCACACCGCAAGACGGCCCTTCACAGAGCCTACCACACAGCATGAGACCATAAGTAGGACATGCAATTTAAGTATTCAGAACAAATTAAGGTGTCGTTGCCTGGGGTGGATTAATAGGAGGCAGGTCTCATTTGTGTTTCCTTACGACACCGACGGAAAGAAATGGGGTAGTGTTATTCTCAAACGATCATCACACGGAGTACACTCTATTTCTAATTTCTCGTTATATTTCGGCAATAAATTTTCCGAATGCACACAAACTATCTATGCATAAATTAACTTGTCTCCTTAAATAATTTTAATTCACAATTCTTACGTAGGTATTTTATTATTTTTTCGTTTTAATTTTCATGTCTTTTACTTATTTGATGGCAGCAATAATTTTAAATTCAGAATTACACATTTTATTGTTATTATAAAACAAAGTCCCCAGCTGCGTCTGTCTGTCTGAACGCAATAAACTTAAAAACTACTGAACGGATTTTCATATTCACTAATGGACGGAATGATTCAAGAAGAAGGTACAATTCATCACCTAATTTCCTACGGGAACGTTTTGTTATAATTTCGGTAACACGAAGTTTGCCGAAATTCAATAAGTATAAGATAAGGTATAAGGCACGGAGATCAGATGGCAGTCGCTCTACTTATTTGACCTGCTAAATCAAATAAATAATACACACATCAACACGGTCTGGGGATTTAACACGATTATTCATACAAAAGAGGTCTGTTTGAGAAGCTATACCTACAAGCATACTCGAGATACATGGAGGGCTATAATTTTCAGACAAGCAAGTGCTAAACCTGATTTTTCAATTCTAGTCAATAAATTTTGTTTTACTTGAAATTTGTGAAAACGTGACGGAAACGAAAACGAAAATACACTTTTTGCCTGCTTTTCGTATGAAAATGGTCGAATTTACGCAATTTTTTTTTAGTCACGTTTTCTGAAATCTCAACTAAAACAAAACTTATTAACTAGAATTGAAAATTCAGGTTTAGCACTTGCTCGTATGAAAATGATAGCGCTCCATGTATCTCGAGTATGCTTTTGTAGCTTCTCAAACACACCCCTTATGTATGAAAAATATCCCTAGACCGTGTTGATGTGTTTAGTTTAGATCATGGTTAGGCCTAACCCAAATGAGTCACGAGGCTTAAAAGCTACGAAGTGTCTAGTTTTGAGCGGTATCTTGTTTCATAATTTATTTTCTCCTGTAGCTTGTATCACCGCCTCATCCGTACAAACTTTATTGCTGTCACATAAAAACTATCAACTCCAGCGCGTCATTAAGCAACAAAAAAGTACTTTTCTTTACAAGTGTCTAACTGCCTTGTAACTTGGATCATTAACACTTGTGCTCGTACAAGTACTTTTTGGATAGGGTTGCCAATGCCGTATTTATGTAAGAATTAACTTGTATCGTTCATTTTCGTTGTTGGATTAGAAAAATGTGTAAGTAATGTGTAAATGAAAACTTTTTTTGAAATGTTTGGATGGTAATGAATGGTTAGTTAAGTGACGTTACTCTAAATCCGTTATAGTAGACATAAATAGAAGGGTTTGCTGAGAGGAATACAGAAAAATCTTGTCTTAAAAATGTTATAAAATACTTTGACTTTTGAATTGTACGCCTTATTTACATACACTCACTCTCCCTTACACACACACCCCAACACATACACACATACACACACACACACACACACACACACCGCTCTTAGCTTTAAGTTAAAATAATTTGGTCAAGATTGAGGTCAAGAGTTAACCCATCTTATAGTAAAAAATAAAATAAAATCTCATTTTGATTGGATCCACTTAAATTCATAAGTAATTTCCGTCCTTAGATATTATATACCTATCAGTACATTTTACTAATATTCTTAGCTGCGCGGTGGGCCCCTGGAGACCTGCCATACAAATTTTGCAAGCTCCAGTCTCCCACTTCTCTATGTGCTCAAGTTTTATATATGTACAAATTTTAAGGAGAATACTAATTTTTCTCATAAATACTAATTTTTATTTTATTTATTACTACTCTTGGCAACCCTGTATTACAGTCGAGTACAGTCGAGCGCGAAATTGAAATGCATCAGGAGCTTGTTTCTTAGTATTTTGAGTTGGTAATTACTTTATAACGAGTAGAAACCTGTTCTCATTTCAATTTCTACTAGATCTCAATTCGGATTTGCCGAGGATTCCGAGAAACTGAAAAGTTTATCTGATTTCAAACTTTGAACTTATTTTGAACTTTCAGTATTTTTTAAATAAATAAACACTGTAGCAAGAACACATTACCTCACCAACACATTGAAAACATACTACACTTCCGAAGACGCTGCACACGGCACCAGGCCACCAACGAACCAATCCCGAAGACTTTTGCACACGACACCAAACCACCAGCGACCGGCCGACGAGTATAAAAGCAGCCCCGCAGCCGAACACATCATCAGTAGCTAGCGAGTTACTTAAGCGATAGCGCCAGCAGTCCTTCAGTAACTTGATTAGGCCCAAGAGTGCGATAGCTCCCGCAGTCCACTCCAAGGCAGTAAGGTTAGGAGATGCGATAGCGCCAGCACCTCTGAGCATAGGCACCATCAGTGCAACTTTATTCTTTTCTTTTGGCCAAACCTTAAGGCGTCAGTCAAATAAGGCTCCCCGATATGATCAATTCACTGCGTGGAAACTGATGGAAACTCTGTACTAAGCGTAGATTGAATCTTCTTACCCTCCACCACCTTTAACCGTGGATCTACCTCCACAACACTTAATCACGCCTGTAATTTCTAACGGGGTAGGCATGAGTAAGTGTTTATTCTAGCGAACTATTTGATACCACGTTTGACACAAAATGTGAGTGTTATTAAATGAAACAAGTTGTATGTGGTCAGACTTTTGCCCATTATACAGCAAAAACCTAATATCCCACTTAGACTTTTATTGTATACATGGGAAGAGTAGGTAGCTGGCACATTCTAAGTTTTTCTGTCATTCCCAGTCCAGCATGAAAGGATCTTTTAATCTTTGTAAGAGTTTACTGAAACAATTAAAGTTTCGTTTTAAATACTTGGGTTGAACCAATGACCAAAATTAACTCGAAGAATTCGGCAGAAAAAAACATGAATACTCGTCATTATGTTTTTTTTTCTCTCTAAATGGCGTCCAAATTAAATAAATAAATAAACGCTACACACTCAAAGGCCCACACTAAGGTTTTCCCTTGTGTCGTAAGTCCCTTGGAATATGCACACAGACAGACACGAACACCCACTACCCGAGAACAAACATTTGCTTTTTACATAAATATTTGCCCCGACTGGGAATCGACCCTCCAATCAAAAGGCAGCGCCACTACCACTCTACTAAACCGGCCATCAATGTGGCCGTTAAAAAAATAATTTATCTACCCATCTTACATCCATTTTCAATATTTACTGGCAAATGTTCACCTCAACCTGGCTAAAAGCAGTTTGCCTAGCTCATCAACTTCGATAGCGATGTAAGCGTGTTTTCATATCAACATGTTGCAGGCATGTTGTGAAATTCGTCTATTTAACAATATCATAGACATTTTTAAAGTCGTGTTGTCTTAAAAATGACAAAACTTATTTGGGCTATGTCCACTAATTTCCGAACTAAAAAATGTTAAATATTAGAATGTTAGCTTTGGTTAAATATTCGGATTTTAGTTTATTTATTTATTTAGATGACAATAGACTGCAACATTGTACGTTTTTGTTTTTTGGACGACACACGCAGCGAAATCCAGCCCAAAACCAAGCAAGCTTAAGATATTTTGTAAACCACCTCTACAATTTTCATTCTGAGTTAACTAAAAAAATATCATTCTATAGAAGTAACGTTTTTGTCCGTTTGTCTACCGCTTGCCGTCAACGAGATTGAGATTATTTGAAGAATATTTGAACGAGGTGACTAGTGTGCAGTGAACCGGCAGACGACACAGTAAAATATCTATCGCTATATAATCTATATACAAAATCTCACTACACCCCCCTTCCCCCTTGAATGTTTCGTGATGTTTTACGAGCCCCTGCCCCTCTTTTTGACTCTTACGTTATAAATGGACGATCTATTACAGATTTGACCTAAGCTTATAGTCCTAGTTGTTATGGAAACCAAGCTGCATTTTATGATAGGAACAAGCCACTTTGCAAATTGATAGAAGGGACCATAATAAAATATTTGACCCGAGGATAAACGAGATTCCCCCATTTGGAACAGAGATGGCGCCACTTACTCGATTTTTTTTATTTTAAATTCTAAATCCTGAATGGATGCTCCGATTTGCATAATGAAGGTGTCAATCGACAGGGAATTAATTGATTTATACTAAAAAAAATAAAAAAGCGCCCTAAAATAAATATAAGATAAAAAAAAACTGGAATAAATATATATAAAGTGTTTTTTTTTTTGTATTAACGAAATTTTTTGAACAGTGTGTAAGGAAATGGAAGTTTTTATTTATATACATATTGTCACGCAATAATTTACACGTTTTGTGCAAAAAACCGTTACTCAATATCTTGTCTCGTTACAAATTTATTGAAGAATTACCGCTGTCGTCCGCAAGACTTTGTCCGAGTATAATTCGTTAAAATGAAAATATTTTCTCTTCCCGTCATCCGATGTTTATAAAACTTGTACCAATTTGTAAATCGCTCTCAATCAGTCAATATTCTAGAAATAACATACCTATTTTAACCTAAGTTAGGTATATATATATTAACCTATAGCCAGACAGACGTACGAAATTCTAATGATTGTTTTGTTTCTATAAAGATCCTATAAGTTTACTATTTTTTCTTCAAATCATTCTATGTTCTTAGGGTTGTTATAATTCCCAATATTTTTAAACGAGCAATTCTTGTATCTTATACTTTAAACGAGCTATTCTTGTATATAAATATATATATATTTTTAGGATCTCGGAAACGGCTCCAACGATTTTCTTGAAATTTGGTATGTAGGTTGATTCGGGGGCAAAAAGTCGATCTGGCTAGGTTTCATTTTAAAAAAATAACCGTGCGAAGCTCGGTCACCCAGGAACTATAAATATATATATATTTAGGATCTCGGAAACGGCTCCAACGATTTTCATGAAATTTGGTATGTAGGTTGATTCGGAGGCGAAAAATCGATCTAGCTAGGTTTCATTTTTAAAAAAACCGTCACCCAGGTACTTTTATTTATTTACATTGTGTTGATACCTACTGGCGCCACAAGTGCACCTCATGCATTGATAATTAAACTAATTATCATCAATTTCAAAGGTGCTGGAAACCTTGAAAATAAGGTCGCTATTAGTATAAAATACCAAAATAATAATAATATTAGGTAAATGTAAAATAGTTTTAGAACTGATATTTTACTTACGTTTTGTTGTCACATTGGCCTTTGCACGTTTTACACTGTAAAGTGCAAGCAAGACCTACGCATCGGCAGCCACAACGCATCGGGTTGCAGCTCAATTTACAGACACAATTATCAAAAAAGCTTAATTCGGGCCAAATTGGAGTGCATTTGAACCATAGAGGAGTCCATTTTCCATCAACATTGTGTCACCCCCAGACAGATGGACTTGGGGTTGATGCGTCTAAATCTAACGCGTTGCCCCAAATATGGCCCGCTTGAAACGCTGCACGTAAGGCATGCTGTTTAAGGGCAGCGGAAGTAGGGGGCAGGCTCATCACCATCCTGTTTTTACTTGAAAACAAATCTTGCCGAACCTCATTTACCGTTGAATGTTTGGTTTGCACGTCGTATAGCCTGCAAGTGAATCTGCAAAAAAAAGTAATCAGCTGATAACGTGTGAGATAGTTATATAATATACCTCATACAATAACAAATCATATATATACGAACCGCTCCAAATGACCCATTACTTCTTCAGAAAGTATTTCTGTAGGAATTGACATGCCAGCAAAAGCGGTGGTTGTCTCAGGGTGTGACATCCAAGTTTTAAAACAAGTTTTTTTTCCTTTTGTATTAAAATATGAAGTCGTGTCACACCCTATAAAGGCATGGAAGCCCCGTAGAGCACTTGACATTTCAGGGCTTAAAAAAGTAAGCAATTGTTTTATCGGTTCGCTTTTTATCACTAACGAAAGACATTTTTAACGGATTCTTACCCAAAATAGTAAATTTTTTATGCACCGCTCCTCTATGGTTCAAAGCCACTCCAATTTGGCCCGAATTAAGCTTTTTTGATAATTGTGTCTGTAAATCGAGCTGCAACTCGATGCGTTGTAGCTGCCGACGCGTAGGTCTTCCTTGCACGTTACAGTGTAAAACGTGCAAAGGCCAATGTGACAACAAAACGTAAGTAAAATATCAGTTCTAAAACTATTTTACATTTACCTAATATTATTATTATTTTGGTATTTTATACTAATAGCGACCTTATTTTCAGGCTTTCCAGCACCTTTGAAATGGAAGATAATTAGTTTAATTATCAATGCATGAGGTGCACTTGTGGCGCCAGTATCAACACAATGTAAATAAATAAAAGTACCTGGGTGACGGTATTTTTTTAAATGAAACCTAGCTAGATCGATTTTTCGCCTCCGAATCAACCTACATACCAAATTTCATGAAAATCGTTGGAGCCGTTTCCGAGATCCTAAATATATATATATATTTATAGTACCTGGGTGACCGAGCTTCGCACGGTTATTTTTTTAAAATGAAACCTAGCCAGATCGACTTTTTGCCCCCGAATCAACCTACATACCTACCAAATTTCAAGAAAATCGTTGGAGCCGTTTCCGAGATCCTAAATATATATATATATATATAAAAAATTGCTCGTTTAAAGTATAAGATACAAGAATTGCTCGTTTAAAAATATTGGGAATTATAACAACCCTAAGAACATAGAATGATTTGAAGAAAAAATAGTAAACTTATAGGATCTTTATAGAAACAAAACAATCATTAGAATTTCGTACGTCTGTCTGGCTATAGGTTAATATATATATATACCTAACTTAGGTTAAAATAGGCATGATATTTCTGGAATATTGACTGATTGAGAGCGATTTACAAATTGGTACAAGTTTTATAAACATCGGATGACGGGAAGAGAAAATATTTTCATTTTAACGAATTATACTCGGACAAAGTCTTGCGGACGACAGCGGTAATTCTTCAATAAATTTGTAACGAGACAAGATATTGAGTAACGGTTTTTTGCGCAAAACGTGTAAATGATTGCGTGACAATATGTATATAAATAAAAACTTCCATTTCCTTACACACTGTTCAAAAAATTTCGTTAATACAAAACAAAACACTTTATATATATTTATTCCAGTTTTTTTTATCTTATATTTATTTTAGGGCGCTTTTTTATTTTTTTTTGAATAAATCAATTAATTTCCTGTCGATTGACACCTTCATTATGCAAACCGGAGCATCCATTCAGGATTGAGAATTTTAAAAAAAAAATTGTGTAAGTGGCGCCATCTCTGTTCCAAATGGGTGAATGTCGTTTATCCTCGAGTCAAATCCTTTATATTGATCCCTACTATCACTATGCAAAGCGGCATATTCCTATCATTAAATGCAGCATCCTGGGAAAAAATGGTCATAACAACTAGGACTATTAGAAATATGACGACGGCGACAGCTAATTTTTGCCTCCAATCGCAGCTTAAAGAAAAACACCGAGATAAGGGCAAAGTCAGGGTTTTTTTATTTTTTATTATAAGATGGGTTAACTCTTGACCTCAATCTTGACCATAAGGTCAAAGATGAGGTCGACGATGAAGCGAGTTAACCCAGAAAATGCCTATAAAGGCACTGGTACTCCTACGCACCGACGGAACACAGCAAGCTGTTTGGCGTCGGACTTCGGTAGGAGGGTGGTCGCGAACCAGACGGCCCTTTACAGAGCCTACCACACCGCATGAGACCATAGGACGACACCTCAGATCCCGAAAAAAATGAAGTGTCGTTGCCTGGGATGGATTACTAGGAGGCAGGTCTAATTTGTGTTTCCTTAGTCGCCTCTTACGACAACCACGGAAAGAGATGGGGTGGTGTTATTCTCAAGCGATCACCTCACGGTCAACATATATAGCCTGATGTGCTGCCTTGTTTACATAGATAAAGTCACAATTTTTTGTAAACTGACATGCAATTGGTAAACTGACCAAAGATATGATATTGCCGCAACATACTTACCTACTCGCACACAGCACAAAGTACATGAGTAGCAATATTACTCTACCAGCGAGCGATGTGGTTTGAAATGGCCACTTATATTTTATCATCTATGAACTTACGCTATCTATATTACTCGTACACGTGTTTCAGACTGAAAACATAAATATACTTTGAGAGAAAACAACTTAAACTTGAGCGCCTGCAAATAATTTGTCCGCAACTTTTTGATCTCTCTCGCAGACTTGATTGCTCCAAAAGTAGTAAAAGGCGTTTTGTCTTTCAGCTTCGCATTATTTGCCTATGAAAGATGATTGATGCCCTTGTCTACCCAATGGGGATTTAAGGCGTGAGAGTATGTATGTATGTATACTTCAACCTAATGGTATTATTCGTCACCAGCCCATATACGTCCCCACCGAGGGGCACGGGCCTCCCTTCGAAACACGAAGGGGTTATAGGCCATAGTCCACCACGCATGCGGGTTGGTGGACCGCTCGTCTTTCGAAAATGAATTTTCTTGGACAGGCGGGTTTCATCACGATGTTTTCCTTCACCGTTAAACAAGTGATAATTAGAAATCCGTACATAAATCCGAAAAGACGGATTTAGTGGTACAGGCCGGCACCAGGATTTGAACCCGCGACCTTCCGATTACAAGTCTGGCTCAGTACCAACTGGGCTATCACTGCTTGGTATTATTATTGTCTTTTAACCTTACGAATTTGCTGAGGCAACCGGAAAAAAACCCGTGTGACTACTCATAGTAAAAAGCATTAAACACCAATCAGTTTTACCCGCAATATAGAGCTGACCATCAATAAACCAGTTAAATTTATCGATGAAAATGTATCGATTTACCAATGAACCCTTTTTGTTATCATATGTTCCTTTCTTTCATAGTAATGTTGTATTATATGTATTAGTATATGTAATATTGTTATATTATGTACTTAAACATTAGAGCTGTATTTTATGTAATATATAAATATATTTTATTATTATTATTTCATTTTTTATTGTTAGCCACCGCCCGCTCTGCTTTATATTTTTTTCATTATTTTCCTACCCAAAGGTTGCCTGGAAGAGATTGCTACCTTAGCAATAAGGCCGCCTTTTTGTACATTTCTGTTTTCTGTCCTTGTCTGTCATTGTAATGTTTTTGTGTCACAGTGTGCAATAAAGTATATGTCTATGTCTATTTGCCATTCAAAGTCAAAGAAAATATATCTTTACAATCAACTAACATTTCAATATTATTCTATTCTGGCTGTGTGTCTGTCTATGTCATCGTAGCTCCTGAACAAATAGACAATTTCGATGCATTTTTTTTTGGTTGAAAGCTGACATAATTGAGACGGTTCTTACCTACATTTGATCTAAATTGGTTCTGGCGTTTAAAAGTTAAGCAGTGATAGCCCAGTTGGTAATGAGCCACAGACTTGTAATCCGAAGGTCGCGGGTTCAAATCCTGGTGCGGGTCTGTACCACTAAATTTGTCTTTTTGGATTTATGTACGGATTTCTAATTATCACTTGCCCAACGGTGAAGGAAAATATCGTGATGAAACCCGCCCGTTCAAGAAAATTCATTTTCGAAAAATGAGCGCTCCACCAACCCGCATTGGGCCAGCGTGGTGGACTATGGCCTAAATCCCCTTCGTGTTTCGAAGGAAGGCCCGTGCGGTGGGGACGTATATGGGCTGGTAGGAAGTTTAAAGTTATAGTCGAATCTCTGGGGTAATACAATGTGTTCCGCCAAATTTTTCACTTTTAAAAAGGGTTCTACCCCCCAAAAACTTTGAGAACCGCTCTGCTAAAGCATAAGTCGTAAGAAACAGCAGCAATAAAGAATTCATTAAATGCCTGCCTTTGTTGTATTTAATAGGTCCACTCTTAACCTTAATCTTGTCTTAAAGGGATCAAAGGTTAGATAGATAGCTAATAGAACAGTGGTTTTACGTAGTTAACTTTTTTATATTTTTTTATTATAAGATTTGCTCTTGACTTCAATCTTGACCAAGGTCATAGATGAGGTCAACGATAGAGCGAGTTAACCCAGAAAATGCCTATAAGGCACTGGTACTCCTACGCACTGACGGAACACAGCAAGCTGTTTGGAGTCGGACTTCGGTAGGAGGGTTGTCGCAAACCAGACGGCCCTTTACAGAGCCTACCACACCGCATGAGACCATAGGACGCCACCTCAGATTCAGGACAAATTGAGGTATCGTTGCCTGGGGTGGATTAATAGGAGGCAGGTCTCATTTGTGTTTCCTTAGTCGCCTCTTACGACGAGAAATGGGGTGGTGTTATTCTCAACCGATTATCACACGGCACGGCACTTTAATAGATAGATAGATAAGACATTTATTTCCATCACAGTACACACTTACAAGATTTAGTACAGGAAGAGACAAACACAAAAGCAACGATAGAGTTTTACAATACAACAAACAAGGAAATAAGGAACAAAAAAACAAAAAATAGCAAAAAAAGTAGTTACGATAAGCACAGAAACATAGAGCGTAATAACATAATAAAGAAATAAAACACACATTATAATAAAAATATTTTAAAAAAAACAAAGCAAAGTAAGTGTGCGCTGCAGGAAACTAGGTTGCAGCTCAGTATAAAGTTTTACCGTAGGTGGCAAAACACTGATTTTCAGCTGCCGCCTACGAGGTAGTACCGGGCGCGAGTGCAGCAATACGATTGCAAACCAGAAGTGTGAATGTGTATGAGAGTGATGTATGATTATTCGCAGGTGTGAGAGTGTAAAATATAATAATGATCATAAAAATATATAAACTGAATAAATAAATGAAACCACAGCAAACAAAAAAGAAATATCAAATTTCAGCCATACATTTCCGTCGTCTAGACAACGAAGCGCTTAGTAACCCCTACTTCTTGCTTTTTAAGTAAGTGTAGTTTAAGGTGTTTTTTGAAAGTGAATTTAATATCTATGAACAACTTCCTCTAGCGATATCTCAAACTTTTCAGGTGACTTTAAGTACATTCATATACTCACGCCTATAATCCCATTCGGGGTAAGCAGAACGCCATGTAGTTCTAGAACCACTTGACGGTACATTTGACATTCATTTTGAGGGTTATTTTGAGTTTTGTGGTGACAGGTTGTCAGCCTTTCGCCTACGATGCAGCAAAACCCTCGCGTCCCACTTATTGGCTTCTACAGTATGCCTGGGAAGATTTGGCAGCTGGCACAATCAACATTTTTCTTTCACTTCCAGTCCAGCGTGGAAGTGACTTTAAGGCGACTACAGCACCTAAATTACGATTTTATGATGCGTAGATAAGCATGACGCACTGCAATAAATCGAAGAAAAAAATACTACGGTAATATTCAGGACATAAACTAGATAAGGAGTTTGCTGAAAACATGATTTAGCACTTTTAGTTCGATAGAAAAAGCTCACAAAGTCACCTCTAAATACCCAATATTGTGGATCTTTTAAGCTGTAAAAATGAAAGTAAAATGCACACAGGAACTTGAATTTGCTAACAAAATGTTCGTGATTGAACACTCTCGATAAGTAGTTAACGCATTTTTCGATTTAAGCTAAAACCTTTCCATAAATTTCATTTTTCTAACTTTCGAACATGTTTTTACGCACGCGCGCTTTCATAGTCCGTAAACTTCGTGTATCGACACTGTTCGCACTGCCGGCCCGGGCCTGTTGAAAGACGGAGATGGCACTATTCCTATGTACGCTGCCTTTATCGGGTGCTGTAGTCGCCTTTAGTCTTATGAAATAAATTATTTTTGACTTTGAATTGGGTGTCAAGTGGTTTCCACATTATGCTCTGCTACCCCAACACAGGTATTTGGCTTAAGTGTATGTATGTTACGTGCCTCTGTAGGGTATGGTAATAAACCACAACGTCTCCGTTAGTCCGATTTCTATTTAATACATACAATGCAACAAGTTTAAGGGTCAAGTTCATTTTTATTTAAACCTTATCCCTAGCAGATATTTAAAATAATACTACACACTCAAACACCGACACTAAGTTTTCCCTGGTGTTGTAGGTCCCTTGAAACATATACAAAGACAGACACGAACATCCGTAACTCGAGAAAAAACATCCGCATTTTACACAAAAATTTGCCCCGACTGGGACCCGTCGATCAAGAGAGGCAGCGCCACTACTACGCGACCACACAGGCCGTCGGTGGATATTTAATTAAAGGAACAGACTATGCACGAGCAGACTTAATACCTGAAGGCAATAACTACCAGACAACCTTAAGATTTGACATCGTATCAGCCATATGACCGACTCGATAAGAAGAACCTGAGGATGACAGATTTATTAGCCTACATATAAAAAAATTATATCGATATTTTTTCCCAACACTAGCTTACCTGGCCTCATGCTCCGTTTACCATAAAGTGTGTGTTTTCTGCAAGAATAAATGCTGTGGATTTCACACGAAAATTTATTGAACAAATTCCGAGAGAAATGAATTTACTAGGACGGGGAGGGCTTTACTTTGAGAAAATAAAAGTAAGAAAAGCACTTCAGCTGAATTTCTAATTTCGTTTTCATTGCTGGTAACGTCTTTTTTATTATTCAATCGGGCTAAAAACGTAACAGTAACGAGCAAGACAGATTTTGTAAATAACCTGAAAAGAGACCAATAAAATTCCTATAAAATCGATAAGTCTAATAAATTCTATCATCAAACTGAGATTCAGTGTTCTTACTTGATGACAATTTGTATACCATTACTTTTTATAGCATTTGTTTACTAAAGAATACCAAGTAAACTTAAAAATAAATAGAGAGATAGAGAGATGAGGAGAATTTCTTCAATAAAAAAACAACGGGTTGCACTCCGGGAGTGCCGGCAGAAGTGAAAACTTGAACATTAACGTTGTGCATTAATATGGAAATAAAACAAAATACACTAAAAGAGTCCGTTATTCTCTCAGGATTCGAACCCTCGACCTGTTGCTTACAATCTGGCAACTTTTCCACTCGACCAAACTGTCTACTTTCAATTCAGTAAAATAGTCTATCGGTATTTGCGCACTACGTGCGAATAATCGTTGACATCGTTGTCATCTGTCACAGAGATAATTTTACCATAGGGCTGCCATCCGTCCGGGTCATGGATCTAATACATAAGGATAGAAATCTTCGAGCTCAAACGCGGGACGAAGAAGAGATAGAGCAACGAGGCAGAACGTCTCGTTCTAGTAGGGTGACAATGCGATTACTCGTATTATAATTTTTTTTTGGGAGTGCAGAGTATACGTAACAGACAAATACAGGCTTCCATTTAAGGATAGAAGTTTTCCTGTAATTTTATTTTTATATAACAAACCATCAGCAACATTTACGTTACTACATTTTTGTTATGAAACACCAAATTGTATGATAATATACAAGGAGGACACAGAGTAGTGGATATCTGGAATGTGAAGTTAGGTTGCGAAAAAATAAATCAAAAACTCACCTTTCGTCTAATCTTATAATCAAATCATTAAAACATGCTTTTAACTTAATTTCAAAACTTTTCCCATGAAAACATTTTCCCCAAGCAATCCATATTGGATTTTTGTAAAATTGGAGTTTTTTTGGTTAGAATTTGTTTTTTCCTATTTTATCTAACGGACCTTAGGAAGAGCCCGTTTAGTTCCATAGGGAAATCAGTTTCTATAAGTTAATTTTGATCTAATGTTAATTTTTATTAGAAATTATTAAATAATAAATTTTGTCAATTCCCCCTTTCACAGAATAGAATAGAAAAATCTTTATTTTAAAGGACATACAGGATGCCACTTAAAACAAGTCAAGATTACATGAAATACTCGTACATACAAACAAACATTAAAGGATTTAAATACATACATACGCATTCGTTCTATTGACCCTACTGACTCTACGCCTATTCGCAAAGGTACAGTCTTCCCCAGAGAAAAACAGGCAAGAAACTCTGAGGGTGCTCTTTTTAAATCGCATTAAAATTTTTCTTATTTTCTAATTTTAACTAATTCTGAAATAACTCTAGAGCTGAGCAGTCATTCCCATGGCTCCATGTCAGTTAGGTAATCAGAAATTTTGTAATAGCCCTTTTTGTAAAGTTTTTGTTTAATTACTGTCTTAAATTTCTCTAAAGGTAAACTTTGAATACCGTGACGCAACTTTGAAATTTCACTCTCAACGCGCCCAAAGAAGTTTCATTTCAAAAACTCAAAGTTTGAAAAGGATGATGATGCTAACTGTATTTGGACGGGGGCGGTTTGGAATGAGAGCGGAATAAATTAACCCTGGATAGTGAGTGGGACCTGTGAGCGGAGGGTCGTGGGTTCGATGCCAGGTTGAGGCCTGTATTACTATACATTCGTCTTTTAATTCGTATTTAATAGCTATCACTTGCTCAGCGGTGAAGGGAAACATCGTGAGGAAACCCGTACCTCTAAAGATTATTTCCGAAAGACGCATGGTCCACCAACCCGCATTTTAGGCCAGTGTGGTGGACTATGGCCTGAATCCCCCTTCACTGTTCGAGGGAGGCTCGTGCCACTCGGCGGGGACTTTGCATTTAAAACTATAACTGTTAAGTAGTATTTTATAGGTCTACAAAGATCTTGTGGCCGACGGGTGATAGTTGTAGCTAGAAAAACTTGTATTGTAAATAAAGGCGTCACCATGGAAACCGCGGGCCAAAAGATCTTTGTAGACCTGTAACGTGTATTTATAGTGTGTTGGTGTGCGAATACAAAAAAATACAATTTCGCAATAGTAAATAGTTTTTACCGTTGGAGGAATAGTAGGAATTGGAATTGCGTTCACTTTGAGTAACTGGCGGGAATTTCCAGCATAAAAGCAAGTTGGCACAAAGTGCCAGCTGCATACAACGGAATTTTTTGTTATCTTTTGTTTAATTTCAACGCTGTTGAGCCATTTTTGTCTTTGTTCTGAATCTTTAGGCACTCTGCAATAAAATAGCACAGCATTGTTGAGAACCTTTCTCCGCCAAACACAAGAAATCATGGACAACATAGTAATAGATTTAGAAGAAATTATTTTAGCTTACTTCTGAAAAGATATGTTACAGCCACCATACGATTCACTTGAACAAGTGTGAACACAACATCTTTTTACCATTTTGTCAGTATTTTAATTTAAAAACTGGTATAATCCTTACCGTTACGAATTATTTTTATACGATTTAAAGCATGCCACCATGACATTACGATGACACTTTACGGGATGCCAGTAGAAATAAATGGTTTGAAAAAAATTTACGTTTTCTTTTGGTAATTTAGGAAAAGATGACGAAGTTATTATGATTACAATTAATTTACATCAATTCGAACTGAAATTCATTTCAAATGCAACGTACTTCTTCGTTATTAACTTCATTGTCAAAGCCTATTAACTTCATTTTTTGATTAATGAAGTTTTTTTTAAATTGGCAAGAAAAAAGAAAGAGACAATCCGCCTCGCTTATCGGTGTCCCTTTTGGCTTCAATAGAGGCTGTCGGAGAAGCAGTAGAAAATGTACCTTATTGCTATGGGTTTAAGTTTCATATTCCTTAATACGATTTTTCTAAGTAATCGGTCCTTTAAAAGAGAAAGTACTAAGTCCATGGTCCGGGTTTCTACCATAGACATAGAAAAAATGAGTTAAATACCACCCATACTAAAGAAGTTTTCACTTCAAAAAAAGGTAGTAACCCTATCCTACGCATTTTCGATCAGGGTCACGTGACATCTGACGATCTGACGCGAGTTCATCGCGAGTTTAAATTTTTTTCCCCATACTAAAAGTGCTCAATGCCGCTAAAGAAGTTTTCACTTCAAAAGTATCATCGCCTTTATTTCTCCGACCAAATCTCTTCATCTTCGTTCTTTGTAAGTTCTGCCATTGCTTCCCAATAAGTTGGAGGATTGTCACCTGAATCTGCATCGATAAAGCCTAGTACTTGATCGCGTAGTACATCAACAACATTACCAACTTGCACAGGTATCTTCAGTATTGCATTTTTATGAGGCATCGGTAGTAAAACTTCAACAAGAACATGGTACTTTCTCTCAACAATATTAGATCCCTCCAACGATTTTATGTCGTCACTCAAAACTATTTCGAAATCAAAATTTTGTTTTTGACCACTTTTGATTGCTCCAGTTTTTGAACCAGTTTGCTTGACATTTTTGTACTTGACTGTACCCATTCCCTTGGGTTTTGTGAATAAATATATTTCAATCAATTTAGTTTCGATTCCAGTTATATTAACATTAGTAGTGTTTTCAATTTCACAGCTTATATTAATTTTTCCACCTTTATCTATAACAGAGTTCTGAATGATTGCCTTGATTTCAAATGAACGTGATCTGAAGCGTAACAATTGGAAAACAGATTTCTTTTCTAAAAAATGAGTAGGTTCCATAGGAAGTCTTGGTATGATACCACCATCAACTTTGATTGTTTTCTTAAATCTTTTCGCAAACTTCATAAATCCAGGTCTATCGAATCTAATACGAACGTAATAGAGGATGACGCAAGTTACATCATGCGGAAAGTTTTTTTGGAAATTCATTGATGCTGGAATGTTTGCTGGAAGTTTAAAATCAAATTTCACTTCATACATTCCTGTATCTAAAGAAACATCTTGCTGTACAACGGTATCCACATCTATGTAAGTTTCTTCGTTTATAAAGCAAACGGTCTCTTGAACACTTTTATTACCTACTTGTCGATGACGTGTCTCATTAATCCGAAGCGCTCCTTTGCCTTTTAAGGAGACAATTATTTTATTAAATATAGTTTTCTCATCAACTGCATATTTTATCACACCGGTAACTGAGTTACCTGGTATAAAAACTCCATTTGAAGGTTTGCACAAATAAATTTCACAATAAAGTCCCATTTTGTTTACAAAATACTACTACAAACAATGCTTCTAAGCACGGACTGATACTGTACTCCAATACAAACCAATATAAAAATTGTATGTTATCTGATAAAGCTATCAACGAGGTTCTTCCCTTATATCTATGGAAAAGTAAAAACAGCGTATTCATTCTGAGTCACGTATCTGATAATAATACTATTTTTGGAACCACATTCATTAAAATGCTTATAATTTCAGCGTAAAATACTGTGTAATATAATGTTGTATTACACAGTATTTTATAAGAAGCGGTGACAGCCCAGTTGGTAATGAGCCAGACTTTTAATCGGAAGGTTGCGAGTTCAAATCCTGGTGCGGGCCTGTACCACTAAATTCGTCTTTTCGGATTTATGTACGGATTTAGTTCTACTTATCACTCGCTCAACGGTGAAGGAAAACATCGTGATGAAACCCGCACGTACAAGAAAATTCGTTTTCGAAATCCCCTATGGCCTAAATCCCTTTCGTGTTACGAACGGCGGCCCGTGCCTCTACCCCGTATATGGGCTGGTAAAAAAAATGTTGTAACAATGTATGATGTTGAAGATACTATCATAAATAAATAAAAACACACCACTTTTTAATAACAGTTTATTGAATTTATTTTTACACATAATCGAAAATTATTGAAATGCGTAAAAAATATAATTACGTAATACTGACGTTAACCTTAGAGTACATATGACGTTAACAATTGAAAAATGTGATATGAAGCAAAGAATATGATAAAAACTCACTGCTTATTAAAAATGTAACTATCCTGTTCTGGAGGTAGACATGCTTACCAACTAAATTAATTTTTCTTAAGATTTACTACTTCCACTATCCGGATTTTCTACTTCAACACCATCGTCATTATCATCGTCATCATCATTAGTCTTTGCATCCTCAGACATAGCTTCCCAATAAGATGGGGGCGCATCACCTTTTTTAGTTTTTACGTCAACATCCCCAATTTGCACCGGAATATCTAAAACAGCATCACAGTGAGGCAACGGAAGATTGACTATAATCTTCACAACGTAATCTCTGGTCACCATCCTCGAGTAATCTAAAGATACCTTTTCTGGAGGCACAGCTATTTCAATATCCATTGTTTTTGTCTCTCCACTTTTAATCGAGCCAGTTTTAGAATCCGTATCTTTGACTTCATCACTTGCTGTGTATTCTCGACCACCTTGACTAGTAAAGTTGTACTTTTCTATTAATTTTGTTTCAACTCCTTTAACGACTACATTGGTGTTGTTTTCGACTTCATAATTTAGGTGGATTGTTCCTGCAGGTCTGATTACACAGTTTTGTATCGTAGCTTTTATGTTTAGGATGCTTTTTTTGCTGGAAAAGAATTGAGTTAGAACCTTTTGTTCTCCACAAATAGTTGGGACAGTGGGTAGTCTTGGTGTTATCCCAGAAACTACACTTATATCCTTCTGGAACTTTTTGTCGAACTTCAGCAGTCCTGGCCTTTCAAACTTTATCCGAATGTAGTATTTTATGTTACATCGCACGACATATCTTGGTAAAGTTCTTACGTACTGTAGTGACGGTGGTATTTTTTCTGGTAAAGTAAATTTGAATTTTGTATCATAAGACCCGGCAGCTATTGTTTTTGCTGCCTTTTCGTCGTTGTGGATAACATTTTCTACATCAATATAGTACTCATGGTTCCTGTGTGTATGAACAGCTCGCTTTCTATTCTTTTTTTCTTTCATTGATAGATGTCCGTTGCCTTTTAAGGAAACAGTTATTTTGTTGAAGGCTGCTGGTTCATCAAGGACGTACTTGATGACTCCTGAAACTGTACTTCCTGGGGTATATACTCCGTCTGATGGCTTTGCCAAATTGATTTGGCAGAATATACCCATCTTTTAGTTTATTTATTTCGCTTGTTTGTTTATTATTCGCTGAGTCAACTCGATTTTTCCGCGTTGTGTCTTTAAATCTGTAAAGAATTTTTATTTCATAAATTATTTAATAAATTCAGATTTTTATTTTCTCGTTTAAGTTGTAATGATATAATTAGCTAACGTGATCGTCTACATACACAGGAATCCTTGAAAATGTACAAAGTACATACAAAGGCTTTATTTCCGTACAAATACAATCGGAATTACGACAGCTGATTTTTGTTGTAAATAACTTTTCACGTTAAAAACGTATGAGTCACCCCAACAACAGACTTCAATCCCAACAACAGTTCGCACATAGTAGAAAGTAGTATTTTTTTCAGACTACAATGCCTATTAGCAGATAACCACAAACGAAAATGTCACTCATTTATTTAGATGATGTTCTGGTTTGTAGTATTTTATTGTTTTTGTTGATTTTTTTTAAAGCGCTAAACCATTTGCTACCAAATTTACATGAGACCACCTCTGGAGTATAACTCTTTCGAGCAAAAAATAATTTTGAAAATCGGTCCATAATTGGCGGAGAAATCAGTGAATATACATTTTAAAAAATACATACAGTCGAACATAGAACCTCCTCTTTTTTGAAGTCGGTAAAAAAGGAATTAAACACACAGACTTATCAACGCCCCTACCCAAACCATGGGATACAGAAAGCTAAAAATTTGCATTTAATTTATTTGCATTTCTCTTACAATTTCAAGAAGAATTCCCAGAACAGCACATTAAATTTTATTTTTTTTACAGCCTTGGTGAGTCGCTACTTTCTAACCCCTAACAAAGAAGAGGGGTGTTATAAGTTTGACTTGTGTATCTGTGTATCTGTATGTCTGTGGGTCTGCCTGTGGCATCGTAGCTCCTAAACGTATGGACCGCTTTCGATGCGGTTTTTTTTATAGGAAGCTGACGTAATCATTTCGGTTTTTAGCTTTAATTAAACAAATTAGTTCAAAAAGGAAGAATCCGTTAAAAAGTTATAAGTGTCCTCGGAAAATTGTAAAACTATAATATTACAATTTCACTGGTGAAATTATAATCTCCCGCGATATTAAGGTTGATGGAGAGATACCTAAAGCCCGATTATACAGGGCTATTGTCAATTATGTAACTGCATTATTTTACTGGATCAATTTGTCAATTATGTAACTGCATTATTTTCTTACATTTTTTATTTTATTTTTATTTTTTCTATCGCCTAAATTATCAGGTGCATTCAGGCTTTATACACCGAGTGGAACCACTGACCCTCAAAACACAGGTTAACCTAGTTTGAGGATCAGGGGACAGCATTTTAGTTAATATGATAAGCCAGCCACTGTATTAGTTTTAAGTGTAGACCTAAGTACTGCATTTTTAAATAGGCTTACGGAATAAAAAAATATTTATTTATTATAATTTGCCAAGTAAATACGTTTTTGCCGTGTGGTGATCGGTTGAGAATAACACCACCCCATCTCTTTCCGTGGATGTCGTAAGAGGCGACTAAGGAAACTCAAATGAGACCTGCCTCCTAGTAATCCATCCCAGGCAAAGACACTTCATTTTTTTCTGAATCTGAGGTGTCGTCCTATGGTCTCATGCGGTGTGGTAGGCTCTGTAAAGGGCTGTCTGGTTCGCGACCACCCTCCTACCCGAAGTCCGACGCCAAACAGCCTGCTGTGTTCCGTCGGTGCGTGGGAGTACCAGTGCCTTTATAGGCATTTTCTGGGTTAACTCGCTCCATCGTCGACCTCATCTTTGACCTTTATGGTCAAGATTGAGGTCAAGAGTTAACCCATCTTATAATAAAAAATATTTAAAAAAATGTAAGGGCCGTCTGCATGAAATCAGGATAAGTAAGGTTAAGTTCGGTTAGGTTAGATAAGTATTAATAAAAAATCTGTCGATGTGAAAAAAATGGGGCAGTTCACAAAGTACAGAGAGTTTATAATCTTACTACTTAAGTCAAATTGCAATATTACAGGTTTGACATGTACGGACGGCCGCAACTCAGGTTACCACTTGCGTGCACTCTGTATTGTTGTGATAAGAGCGGTTTTGCATTGAAAATGGAGTAACCTGATGCGCTGGCCTCTGTACTCTGTCCCACTTTGCACTACTTATCAAGTTAAGCGTGTCACACATAGCTAAACCAGTTGCACAACTACGCCTCTGATTACTAACACGTTTCTTTATCTTATCGTTTTACTGATGATATGACTCATGCCAACAAATGAGTAAGTACAGTCAACAGCACATCAGGTTACCACAAACTGACAAATTTCCCCGTTGGATAGTAAACTCTAATGGTTGGAGACAAAATTTAAAATCGATTGAAGAAATTTGACAGTTTTGGTTAGCATGATGTGCTGTTGTCTCTGTACAACCGAGAGCATAGCAAGCTTGACAGGTTCACTCTTGAATGAATTTATACTTTATTGCACAACAGAAACAAACAAAAAGTACTTACATAAACATAAGTAATTAAGCAAAAATAATATACATGTACAGAGGCCAGCGCATCAGGTTACTCCATTTTCATTGCTTAACCGCTCTTATCAAACATCACAGAGTTCACGCGTGTGGTAACCTGAGTTGCGGCCGTCCTACAAAAAGGCAGCCCTATTGCTAAGGTAGCAATCTCTTACAGGCGGTTTAGGTAACCTTTAAGAATAGGGATGTTGACAATTTTTTATTATGTTTATCTTAAAAAGGAACTAAATCCAAAACCCAAAACCGAAATAATTTTTGAAAACTATTGAGAAATAAAAAAGTTACAAGCTATTAAATTTCAATAGAGGGGGAAACTGTCAAACAACGAAAGAAAGAGATGCACTTACTGGCACGTGACGTCACCGCCATTTGTTTGCGTAGGTAAAAACAAGATACGAGTAGCTAGCTCTCCCCACAAAACGAGATAGATAGTCCTTACGTTAACATAAATGCTAATAATTTATTCATTTATAAACCAATTTTGATGCTGTTTTCGGATATTAATATATTTCTAGCATTATTTTTTGTTTCACATACAATAATTCATAAAATCAAACACTCGGTCCATAATTGGCGGAGAAATCGGTGAACATCCATAAAAAAATACATAAATGGTCACCAATTTTTTTTAAAGATATTATTAGTATCCACAGACTTGATGTCCGTGCCTATTGAGACGCTATTGTTTAATGGAAAAGACGATTTTTTGTCCGACGTGATGTGCTCTGTTCTGTAATACTACTCATACTCATACAAACAAACAAACGATTCTTGGAAGATGAATTAATATGCATCACTTAGCTTTCCGCCCACTTCTTAGCGCGCGTCGAATTCCTTATGAACTCTTTGTTTAGAGATGACACGTACAGACAGCCGCACATCAGGTTACCCATACGAGCGAGATAAGGGTGACGTCAAGGACAATATGTATGGCCTGACGTGCTACCGTGTGTACTTAAGCATATTTGTACAACATCAAATTTATTTATGTCTTCTTCTCCTTATGTCTTCTCCCGAGCGTAGCGAGGGATTCTAGATTAGAATCCTGAGCGGATCAAGGGATACAAGAGCCGAGATGAATTTTTTTACGTGTAAGGTACTCTACTTTTTACCATTGACTACGAGAAAAAGAAAATAATTACTCTGTAACAGTAAATTATCAACAATAGCAGCTGCTTTAACGCGAAATGACTCTGGAACGAGAGGTTCACTTTCATCACTGGATGTCGAACTCATTTTAAGATTTTGAGACAAAAACTTTTAACAGAAACTTTTAATTGCATGAAAATTGCACAGAAAATTGGCTGAATTCCTTATACTTTTAAAATTTTTTACCGAGCCATATTCCATACAGCCAGTTATTACATACAGCCAAGGTTTAGTACGTTTTTATAGCGATAGTATGCAACCTCCTTGCACATTTTCTTTTGTTTTCTTACTAAAATTCTTATATTCGCGCATGTTCCAAATTCAAAATGTTTTATTCACTCAGTGAAATAAACAGCGTTTTATTCTCTGTTTTTGAAGAATAACGGACCCTTTTTCGAGGGGCAATGGTAAAAACATTTTTTACTTTTGACTTTTGATGGACAGACAGACAAAGTTACTAAAAAACCGCATCGAAATCGGTCCACTCGTTAAGGAGCTACGACAGACACACAGATAAATAAAAAGATACACATGTCAAACTTACAAAACCCCTCTTTTTTGTCTGGGGTTAAAAACCATGGTAACACACAAAAACAAAACATATTTTTTCCGAATCAATTTTTGTTAAAAATGTTAAATAGTATGTAATACTCACATAAATAACTAACAACAATAACTCGTCCATAAATTGTAACTTAACCTCATTATTAATTTTTAATTTGAAAATGATTTTAACAATCTATTTGGTATTTAGTATTTTATCGTCAACTTCACGTTCATCTCTATTGACATAAAATGTATGACTAATAGTTACCTTTTGCCTCTCTATCGCCCATCCTATTCATAGCTGACAAATACTCATGTTAGAGGGAGATAGATAATATAATAGAGTGCATAAGCACTTGCATTGTTGGGGGAACTATTTAGACCTCATAGTTGCCGACTATTGTGTGTTTTATTTGGTTGTGATAAGGTTGGGTTCACCAAAGCAAATGCTGTGTGTATTTTGTACCTGTTATTTTGTAATTTTTATTACAAGTTTTAGGAATCCAGTAGCATCCAGTAGTATCAGTATCAGTCATGAATAAATAAGGTGTTACAGTAGGTTTCTATAATTGGATACTTCAGTTTTTATTTTTAAAGAACAATAAGGTGATAGCCCAGTTGGTAATGAGCCAGACTTGTAATCGGAAGGCTGCGGGTTCAAATCCTGGCGTTCTTCGAAATTCAATCCCTAGGGGGGTAAAATGGGGGTTCAAAGTTTGTCTGGAGAAAACATTTTTTTTGACATTTTAACTCGAAACTTTGTCAAGATATACCTTGAAGCAAATAAAGAGACACTTGTTTCGCAATTTTTCGAAAATCACCTCTAAGGGGTCAAGAATGAAATGGATAATTAAAAGCTAACGAAGCCGCGGGAAAAAGCTAGTACATATACTTACTTTATTTTGACACAGAGACATACAGTACAATTACCAAAACATAAAACAGTGTACAACAAGGCGGCCTTATTGCTAGGTAGCAATTTCTTCCAGGCGACCTCAGGGTAGGACAGCAGTAAGATAAGAAGTGAGGTATTGATCTCAAATTCGTCATACATTGCTTTTGTACAAAGCGATTTCCACGAGTCTAGTTGCTCAAACTCAGCAATGTACGAAGAATCGAGATCTGTCTAATCGTCTGGATATCATAGCTCGGTGAGGCAAGACGTATGAGGTGGGGGGAGACTGTGACGTCATCACTGGAGTCTCGACTTGAAGCGCGTCTTGAACGTCACGTGGCTTGTCAGAACAGGGAAGAGTCTGGGAAGTTTTTAAATTTAGAATAGTCGAAACAAAACAAAATCGCAGTTTTGTTGTCAGCCAGTGAAGCGGGTTCTTTTGGGTTCAGTTTGAAATTGTTTTTTTTTTTCGTTATGGCTTCGCTATGTAGTTTGAAATTAACGCAATTTATTGCTCGGCAACTTCAGGATATACTTTCACCATATATATTACTAGCTTCCCGCGCGGGACTTCGTTCCCGTGGGAATTCGGGAAAATCATGTACCCTATGTCCATCCCGGATAATGTAGGATTCTAATGGTGAAAGAATTTTTCAAATTGGTCCAGTAGTTTCGGAGCCTATTCGATGCAAACAAACAAACAAACAAACAATCAAATCTTTCCTACATGGAAAATACTTTTTTTTAATCATAGCGGTGATGGCAATGAGAGCCAGAAGATTGGGGATTCAAATCCTGGTGCGGGCCTGTACTAATAAAGACGTCTTTTTGGATTTATGATGGATTTTTCAATTATTTTCACTAGATCAGTGGTGAACGAAAACATCGTCTAAGGAAACTTGGGCCAGCAGTGTGGTGGACTATGGCCTAGGGAGGCCTGTGCCCCTCGGTGGGAACGTACACGGGCTGGTAAAAAAGTAAATTAAAAAAATATATTAGAGATGTAGGTTAGTACAATGAACAGGCACGCCGTAAAGCTTACACAGAGCCCGAATACTTAATACGTGAAAATATTTCTTTAAGCAAAACTTTGTACACACGGCAGCACATCAGGGTGTACATTTTGACCGTTACGTCACCCTTATTTCGCTCGTTATAGCGTCTACTTTCGTATCGCAAATATTTAACCTAACGTGCTGCTGTCTTTATGCTATCGGGTATAAATTATCCTCACATTTAAAACTCCTTATTCTAATGTAATCTTATATACAGGGCTTTAGGTATCTCTCTTTCAACCTCTCGGGTGGTTAATCAGTCCATGAAACTGAACAACTTCCCCAAGGAACATTAGTCAAAATACGAAAAAACAAATTGATCTCCCATACAAAATTCGTTATATGCTGATGAAGTTAGTATGGGAACTCAAGATTTTTTTTCGTATTTTGACCTATGTTCCTTGGGAAAGTTGTTCATGTTCATGGACTGATTTACCACCCGAGAGGTTAAAAGAGATTTACCTAAAGCCCTGTATATAAAATTGGAGGTCCTGATTCACTGACTCATCAAGGCCCAGTCCAAACTCTTAGACCTAGAAAGCTGAAATTTAGCAAAAAGATGTCTTTTATGACGTAGGGAAGCACTAAGAAAGGATTTCTCGAAATTCAACCCCTAAGGGGAAAAACAATTTTTTTGACATTTTGACTCGAAACTTCGTTTAGATATCATTGAAGCAAATAAACGGACACGTGTTTCGCGATTTTGGCGATCATCCCCTAAGGGATCAAGAATAAATGGGTGACTAAAAGAGTATACTGCGCGAGCGGGAAAAAGCTAGTCGGATATAAATTATCCTGTCACTTAAAACGCCTTATTGTAATGTAATAAGATACAAATTGGAACAAACTCGAGCATTCTCTTAAACGCAGAAAATTAATCATGTTCTAATTATTATTTACTGACTCTTGTCTGCCCGTTCTGAATAAAACATTCAATAATTAACTTAGCAACAAGACAGGCGGGAAACTCGGACACAGTGAGAATATTTGGGAATTTTCTATAACAAATATCTAGGCAGAGTGTTTTTTTTTAACAGCCCATATACGTCCCCATCGAGGGGCACGTGCCTCCCTTTGAAACACGAAGGGGATTTAGACCGCTCGTGATAATTAGAAATCAGTACATAAATCCGAAAAGACGAATTTAGTGGTACAGGCCCGCACCAGGATTGGAACCGGAGACCTTCGGACTACAAATCTGGCTCATTACCAACTGGGCTATCACCGCTAGGCAGAGTTATATTGGAGCTATTATAGAAAGAGGAGACCTTATTGAAGTGTACAAAATTCTCAACGTCCACTACGATTCACAAGACTTTGAAGCACTTCTTAAAAGTGACACCAATACCCGGCTGAGAGGGCTTCACTTAAAGCTACAAAAATCCTGCTTATCGAAATTTATTAAGCAGAAGTGACACTTCTTTGCCAACAGAGTAATCACGCCTTGCAACAAACTAACAGAGGAAGTGGTCTCAGCGGCCAACGTCAACATCTTTAAGAATAAACTGGGCAAACATAATAAGATAAGACCAACAGATGAGGATATCAGGATAAGGCTTAACATCAGTTGTTTTTCAACTGCCTGCCTGAATTATAAAGAATAATTTTTCATATAAAAATAAAAAAAACTATAATATTTTGTTCCTTTTATTTTTTCATGACGTTAACTAATGAAATCACAAAACACACATTTAACTATGCTGTTTAGTTTATCACATTAATTAACTGATTCTAAGAATAATACACGAGTGTTTAATACAACGTTGTTTGCAAATCGACTTTCTAGAAATAGACTGATTGAATGGCAAAGATGGCTGTCCTAGGCATTCAAAAACGAGACTAAAATCGCATCACCATGCTAGTTTCAAAGCTTTTGTGGTGCGGTTCCCTCAGTTCATGCTGGAGACAGTCATGAAGGAGAGCTTGGAGGGCGTGGTGTTCCGCCGGCACCGAGGGAGATTCCCGGTTGTAAACACACCCGGGAAATAGTATTAATTAAGTTTTAATTTTTGTTTAATTATATTTTATATGTATGTATATTAGTCTCTACGGGCCTAGTTACCTGAAAATAATGGATTTTATTTATTATTATTACTAAAATCCAAATTGTATCCCCAGACATGAAAAAAGTATTAAATTGCCTCGTCTAAGACTCACACTTACTTGTCAAGTTTCTTATGTTTAATTTTAACCCCTCAATCTCCCTAACATCCTTAACACAATGAGTATTCCTGTCATCTTGACACGTTTTTTTTTTGCTTTCGAAGCGAAATCCAACGTCTTTCCGCCTCAATGGGTCTCGAGAGGGCTTGAAGGCGAGCAGCCATGAATAAAGACTTGTGGAGGGTACTTAAAGGCGCTTCTTGTCTAAGCTTTCTGTCGATTTTATAGGTCAGAGTCAAAACATTCATGAAACAGCTGATGTAAGCGTGTGAAAAAATTCTGTCTAAACAACTAGAAAACCAAAGTCAGTGTTTTCTACAAGATTTACTTAGAGGAGTGTGCTCATGAGCTGCACGAGCTCATTCCGCCTGCCCCTTTTTTCTACCGGACATCCAGACGCACCGTAAGGTACCACCCTTACCTTGCCGAAATTCCTCGAATCCGTACTGAGCGCTTCTCTTCATCTTTTATACTGCGCACCGCTAAGGAGTGAAATTCTCTGCCTGAGTCTGTATTTCCGGGCTCATATAACCCGAGTCTGTTTAAAGTTCGAGTAAATAGGCATCTTCTGGGTGAGCTTAGTCCTAGACCACATCTTCGCCCCTGGGTTAGATTGTGGTCAAGAGCGAACCCTTTCATTATAAAAAATAATAAAAAAAGTCACTGACGTAGCTCAGTGAATTAGCAAGCTTAAGTGGCAGTGAGCTGGTCAAATCTATCGTAGAACTGATGGCCGTTAGGGCAGACGAGTTCTGGAATGGAGACGACGAATCGGCAAACGTAGCGTAGGGCACCCTGTAACTAGGTGGGGTGACGATATTCGTAAGGTAGCGGGCAGTAGTTGGAGGAGGAGAGCTGAAGACCGAGTTCAGTGGAGTGCCATAGGAGAGGTCTATGTCCAGCAGTGGACTGACATAGGCTAATGATGATGGAGGGTCTACACCAAACCCGTTTTCAGACCAAAGTATTTTAGCCTAGGACCAACTAGTTTCTCTGTTTCTAACTTCTATATGCAGTCAAAAGGGGTCGAAAGGACAACGTCAGACTGCGAGCAAGCCTTTGCGCGGTGCCCTCGCGCAATCAAAGTGAAGTTTCGCTTCGCCGTCATTTAAGTGAGCTTTTTGCGAACAGGCATAGAGATAGAAAGATAAAACATACAACACAAATTTACAACCAAAAGTGTGCAAGGGCAGCCTTATCGCTAAACAACGATCTCTTCAAGGCAACCCAAATGTTTTGACGTTTTTACCCTTATCCAGGCTATGGTTGAATGTCTCCCTCATAGATTTTTGGAGGTTTTTACCAGGTTTTGGTAAGGAATCTACCACAAACTGTCAAAAACGCCAAAATATAAATATTACTTATGGTCACACAAAAAAAATTGAAATGGAACGCAAATGTCACTTTTACTGGCATTTTTTCTAAAGTCGCCTGTGAGACCGTTGTTTTTTGAAAAGTGCAGCGTATTTTGTTTCTAATGGCGAATCGGAGAAATTCTAATGGCGAATCGGCGAATTTTTTGATATGTTGTAGAATTTGAGCTTTTCTAGTGATATGTGCATAACTTATACGTAAATACTTGAAAAATATCATGATGATAACGAACTAAAACACGTGGGAACCATATGACCTTAGCCTGTCAAGACCTAATTATTCTGGGAGTTATATGTCCATTGCCCGGGGAATTTAAATTTTTATTTTGAACTAGCTTTTCGCCTTTTGGTTTGCTCACGGTCATTTTGCATTAAAAAAGAAATTACGTTTTATTTTAGTAATATAAATTGTGGGTAATGGTAAGCTTTTGTCGTCGTTGATTTGAGGTTTTTAGGTTATTGTCTATACAACATATAAAGAGGAAAAATTTGATTGTTTGTTTGTTTGTTTGCATAGAATAGGCTCCGAAACTACTGGACCGATTTGAAAAATTCTTTCACCATTAGAAAGCTACATTATCCCCAATGGACATAGGCTACATAATTTTCCCGAATTCCCACGGGAACGAAGTCCCGGGCTGAATGCTAGTCTGAATATAAATGATGAAAACTCAAACTAAACGTTATTACTCATATAAATCTATTTAAAAAATCACTCACTACAGGATTTGTCCGAGGCCTGGTAAAGGGTTAAATTACTTTCAACTGAACTCGTTTTTTTTTTAAAAAAGAAACTGAACTACTGACTTAGCTTACAGCCAAAATTTAGTTTAGGTGTCACGGCAATAATTAAAATTATTTCAGACGATATTGTAGTTTTACAAAAAAAATACTCAAAATTCTAATTTCTTCTTACCAACCGTACTTTTAAGAGGCTTTACGACCCTTGGCCTATTTCCCCCATTTTCTTACTCTGAACTTTATTTTAAGGCCTTAAAGTCTATTATACAACGAGAACACTAAGCTTGTTAAGTCTGAGGCGTTTAAAAATAAAAGGGTAAGTGACTCGGCATTTCATTAACGTTCTTTCTTGTTTTAATTATAATTGTTACAAAGATTTAACTGTTTTGTACAGTAGAGAACACACGCACTATGTACAGACACACATAGGTGAACACTCACACATACACAAATAACAATATTTATAATTGTGGAATAAAGGCTTGGGCCTCGATTCTGTAACTTCAGTTGTGTGTCGATGGAATGGAGGCCATTTTATCTGTTCAGGTGGCGAAATTGAGAACTATGAGACCTGCCTCCTACTAATCCATCCCAGGCAACGACACTTCATTTTTTTCTGAATCTGAGGTGTCGTCCTATGGTCTCATGCGGTGTGGTGGGCTCTGTAAAGGGCTGTCTGGTTCGCGACCACCCTCCTACCGAAGTCCGACGCCAAACAGCTTGCTGTGTTCCGTCGGTGCGTGAGAGTACCAGTGCCTTTATAGGCATTTTCTGGGTTAACTCGCTCCATCGTCGACCTCATCTTTGACCTTATGGTCAAGATTGAGGTCAAGAGTCAACTCATCTTATAATATAAAAAAAGAACGATTTAATTTTCTTATATTTGCTGACAACCACCCCGACCAGCAACGCCACCACCAACCGCACGTAAAGTGGCACCACCAGTCAAAGCAGCCGTCATTAGATGTATGAAAAGTTCTCAATTTCGTCACCTGAACGGATAAAATGGCAAACATTCCATCGACACACAACTGAAGTTACAGAATCGGGGCCCTGTATTTCGCTTCAAAGCCCATAAGACACTGAAATAACAGACAAAATAAAGTCGTATAGTGCTTTTAGCGGCGGAAAAATCAGATGCTTTTATTTGCGCCTTTATTTCCTACGGGAACTGCTAGGAGCATGAATCACGTCATCGGGAATATGCGGAAGTTTCCCTGTTGCTTGGAAAATGGGTCAAAGTAAGAATGTTTAAAGATATTCCAAAGTTTTAGTAATGAGTTCGCCACACACTTGACTATACCTACACGATAAAAGTAAGAAGAAGAACATTAATGGGAATTTTTTTTTACCAGCCCTTAAACGTCCCCACCGAGGGAACTTCTTTCGAAACACGAAGGACATTCAGGCCATAGTCCACCACGCTGGCCAAATGTGGGTTGGTAGACCACACGCCTTTCAAAAACGAATTTTCTTAAACGTGCGGGTTTCATCACGATGATTTCCTTCACCGTTAAACAAGTGATAATTAACTGGGAATCCGTACATAAATCCGAAAAAACTAATTAAGTGTGTGGCCCACACCAGGATTTGAACCCGCAACCTTTCGGTCACAAGTCTGGCTCATTACCAACGAGGCCATCAATGAGACAATACATTTTACTATTAATATTTATTTATAAAAGCAATACAAAAGTTTTTCTATGCCCATCATTGGCTAATTAAAAAACTATAGTATCTTTCAACTGTCTTATCGTTACAAACCAACAATGCCATTGAAAAACCAACTTTCCATTTGTTCCTTCTACAAAAACATTGAAATCAACTGCAATTATAAGTTTGTAAAACCAACTTGTATTTGCGGTGCGATAAATGCAAATCAATTAAAAGTTTTACAGAGAGCTGATTTCGCATCTGCAAAACAAAAATAGCTTTGTATCGATAGAACATTTGGTTTGGAATAAAAATATTCAAAAAACTTTGAAAAGGAACAAATACTACATAGGTAGTGAAATCAAAAAATAAAAATTACAGGTTCTCGATTTTTTTAAATGCAAACTTTGCTTTTCATGCTTAACATAAATGTTTTCATTCTTACAAAAGATCGTATTATTATAATAATGTGAAAACCTTTTTTATAATTACGTATGTACATACCAATTATTTGTTATTATTATGCCGATGGGCCTTTAAATAGCACGGCAAAATTGTATTACCATTGCTTCCTATGCACTAGTGATACTAGAAGCTGAGAACATAGAAGGCAATGGTAATACAAATTCTGTCATGCCGTGCCGTGCCGTTCGAATTATACGAGTAAAAAGGCCCAATAGGTATTGTAGTACCTGTTCTGGGGGCAAATAGTGAAAGTCGTAGCTCTTCTGGTACTATAATTATAAACAAATACTTGCACTTTTGTTCCACTTGTTTTTTATTACAAACGTATACACGGTTATTATAATTAAACAACGCTAGGAAAGTGCTATTTGCACGTCTATGAACGTATACAAGAACTTATTCCGCGAGCTCTCTACAATGAATGGCGTAAGACCTTCAACCATTTCGAATGTTGACATCGAATACCATTTCAAACGTTTTAAAGTGATATTCGAATTATCTTCTTCGAAATGACCGAATGAGAAAGAAGTTGCGTTATGCCCGATCCTCTATGAAGGTATGCATACCACAGTATTAATAAAGTTGAGTAACATAAGAAGGAACGGCGGCTGTTCCGCTTCAATAGCATCTTAATAGCAATGGATTAATAACAGTAGCGTAGCTACTGGAGGGCTAGATGGGGCACTGTCCCGGGGCCCCCAAGCTCAGGGCAAGGGCGTCGCCAAGGGGGGCAGGGAGGGGCAGCTGCCCACCCCTAGAGGTGAAAAAAAATGAAGCCAAATGCAAAGCAACCAAAGTTGGAACCGTTCTTATTACAAACGCCAATTCGCCATAGAAGCAAAGACTCGCGCTACAAGTGTAAAACTTCATGCTCTTGACCTGTATCTACAATTCATTTTTTTTTCCTCCATAATATTAACTTGCCCCCACCTAGGCCACGGGCTGGCGACGCCCTTGGCTCAGGGGGCCCCTCGGACTCTGACTTACAAACTATAAATTGAACTAGTGAACTCCCACATTCGGAATACAAATAAACCAGATTCCAGGAACGCGACATTAATGTTGGCAACTTAATTGAAAAAATACAAGGGAATTCCCAACAAGTCTCGAACATCTTTGGGGATTACGACAAATCTGGAGTACGTCGAATTTGGAACACGACGAATACGGAACAAACGAATTTAAATAGTTTAGGGGGCCCTAGTTAATTTTTGCCCCAGGGCCTTTGGTTACCTAGCTACGCCACTGATTAATTATGGTAACCATTTCTATCCAGTTAGTATTGTATTATGTAGAGATGCCACGAATATTCGGCAACTATTCGGTATTCGGCCTATTCGACCACTTTTTTGTTATTCAGTATTCGGCCGAATAATACGTACTATTCGGCCGAATACCGAATACCAAATCGTGAAAAAAAGACACGTCATAATATTCAATATAATGTATTAATTACCAAATTACAACACTTAGTAAGTAAAAGTGATCAGTGGTAAGTTGTGATGGATAAAAAAACAAGCTTTTCAGCATTTTTTGGTAGCAAACGATTACGCTTTTCTTCATAAATGATACCAACTTCCGAAAACAACCTCTCACTGTACACGCTACTCCCAGGAGAAGAAAGATAATTTTAACAAATTTCGAAAGGTTTGGATATTGTTTTTCGTTTGCTGACCACCACTTGCTGTATGCATCGCAACGAGGGAGACAGGTTACGACTTTTCTTATTCTTGATTAACTACGCGCTCGACAAGCATGTATTTTGTGCCGAATATTCGGCGCTTCGGCCAACAGCGTTGCCGAATATTCGGTATTCGGTATTCGGCCAAATCACTATTCGTGGCAACTCTAATATTATGACCATTTTATCATTTTGTCACTGGCTGGATATTTTGATTTTAAAACATGCATATTAGGTAGGTTAGGTAGAATATGTGACTGACTGTAAGCATTATTAATTGACATCTAATATAAAATATTTTAAACAGTTGACAAAATTAAGAACTATCGAAGTCTCACTCATTTGATAACGGCTGCCTTCACTAACAGAGCCTTGACTATACAGCCTTGACTACACCGTGAACTGCATGTTAAGTTGCTAGGCAGTTCGCAATGAGATTCCAATAGTTCTCAATTTCGCCACCTGAACGGATAAAATGGTCACCATTTTTTTTAAATTATGAGATGGGTTAACTCTTGACCTCAATCTTGACCAAGGTCGTAGATGAGGTCGACGATGGAGCGAGTTAACCCAGAAAATGCCTATTAAGGCACCGGTACTCCCACGCACTGACGGAACACAGCATGCTGTCATTTCATTGCCATCAACACGTCATTTATTTAGCAAAGTAGCCGCCCAGTCAGTTTCTACAAATTGTATTGCAATTACTTCGTAATATGAGCCTTATTACAAGGGGTCAAGAGTTAACCCATCTCATAATAAAAATAAAAAATAATTACAAGTGGGTAAGGCAAATACTATACAGGACCCAACACAAATGCTAGAATCGTCATCAATAGGCGATAGCCCCTATACTGCACGATTGCACTGAGTTGTTTAGAGACTGTGCAAACGAAAGGATATTTTATGTTTTGTTGAGTCTATCTAGGGTAATAATAATTAGGTATAAGGTAACTCCCCGTCGTCGTCCATAGGAAGTAATGTTTAATCCTTTCAGCGCCAAGAATTTTTGTCAAAAACGCCCACCACACGCCTCGGTATCAAAAAATTAAAAAAAAAAATTTAATGTTGTGGCGTTTGGCGAACGCTTGGTGAACGATATAAAAGTTAAAAAAAAATTGTCTGATATATCAGACTTTGGCGGCGAGGGCACGAAACTGAAACGTCTGATATATCAGACTTTGGCGGTGAAAAGGTTAAGTAATATATTCATTCGAGGAAACGTAATACAATGTATGGACGGCCGCAACTTAGGTTACCACACGCGTGCACTCTGTGTAGTTGTGATAAGAGCGGTTTTGCAATGAAAATGGAGTACATGGAGCGCTGGCCTCTGTACAGTCAGCTGCTAAGTTAGCTCACCGCTCAAGAACTGAGGATAAAGTTATTTCTGAAACAAACATCTACACAACATGGGCCTCACCGAGACCAAGTTATGTAGATTCTGTCATGAAGCTGACGAATCGTCTCTTCATGTAACCTGTGACTGCAGCGCACTGCACTGCAGCAGGAATTAGTACCTTGGAGGCCACAACTTATCCTACCAAGATATTAAGGATGTGCCCGCTAAGGACATAGCCAGATTCGCGGTTGGCATAGGACTCCAAGACGTACTGTGATAACACAGAAGGGTACTGTTAAAATAGATATGTGAAGGTCGCAGTGACACGGGGGCCTGCGTACACGCTTGTCCCCAACCCTTCAAACCCCTTAAATAATAATAATAAAGTTATTTCTTGAAATTTTCTAAGGATTCAAATGATATTTTGTGTAGTTAATACAGTTTGTCCAACTAAATAATTACGCTCAATCACAATTTTTAAAATTTGCGTTTTTTCGTAGATAGCTTTATCTTTATCCGGTAGGGACTGTAATATACAAACAGGAAATTAAGGAGGAAATGAATCGTATTCAGCAGTTATGCAATTGAATTTTAAAATCTATAATTAACATCAAGATACGACTTGTTACTTTCGTCAAGACTGCTTAATGTGTTGTAGTATACAATACAGTATACTTTATTGCACTCAAACACAAATAGAGCCTTTTTTCGAAAGGCACGGCACGGCACTTCAAAATTTGAATTACCATCACCCCTATGTTCTCAGGTTCTAGTATTACTATTACATTGGAGCCAATGGTAATACAATTTTTCCGTGCCGTTTTCGAATTATAAAAAGGCTCATTAGGTACCTACAGTTACATTTTCATACAAATATTTAGTTTTGTCAGGGTACAAAAGGCGGACCCATTGCCAGTAAGCACTAATATTAGAGATCGCTTAAAATAAAGAGACACTCGCCGTCCATCCGCAACGAAAACAACAAACACTTAAAATAAACAACTTTCCCCAGGGATCGTGTAAGTTTACTTATTTGTCGAACTGAGTTAAAAAGCAAGAATTTAAAAAAAATTACCAAGTATCTTAAACTATTTAACACAGATAGTACTGATTACGTTTTCGGTTTCTCCTCACCCATCACTTCCCAATAAGTAGGTGGCGAATCGTCATCTTGATCATCTAACTCTAAAATATTATCCACAGTCCCATCAGGTCTTTCTCCAATCACCAGCGGGACTTCCAAGTTGGCATTCAAATGTGGAAGTGGTAATTCTAATGTAACGCTTACTAAATACTCTACGTTAATTATTGCGGAATGCTGAATCGAATATAAGTCTGGTTTTGTTGGAACTTTGACCACTAGCTTATTGGTTTTGCTAGCGCCAACAAATGCTTGTCTTTGTTTGCTTCCTTCAATTGTCTGTTGAATTTTCTCTCTACTTCTATGAGTATGTAAAACAAAAGCCTTATTTGCATAAAGAGATATCTTTCTTACTAGTTCGCACTTCACCGCATTCACAGCTATATCACTATTGTTTTCAAGGTCAATTATCAAATTCACATCTTCACTTGGTGTCAGAAATGATTTCAGAATAGTTGCATGTACTTTGATATATTGTTTTTCTTGAGAAAACGGCTTCAAAAGAGTCTTTTCAAGGCCGTAAGACACTGGTTCGTCTGGAGCTATTGGGTTAAGGTTGCCATAAACAATTAATTCTTTTTGAAATGTTTTGTTCAAGCTGAAGAAGTTAGCTTTCTCGAACTTCAATTTTATGAGATATGTAATATAGCAGCGGTAGCTATGGCCAGTGAATATCGATCCATGACTACTGTAGGATGAAGGAATGTCTTTTGGTATCACAAATTCAAATGTATGCTCATAAGGAGCGGCGTGTAATGTTATAGTTTGTTCTGGTCGATTTTGCAACAGATTTTTAGTACAAGAGACAAAATCTTCGTATCCGACGAGTGATTGTATTGAATTCTTAAATCCAATAATATTATGCACCACTTTTTCGAACGAACACTGAGCGGTCCCAACAAGCGACAGTTCGACCTTCTTAAACTCTGTTTGTTCATCTAAGGCATATTTTACAATCCCTGATATAGTATCACCAGCATTTATGGCACCGTTAGGAGATTTCCGAATAAATATTTGACACGAAATACCCATCACACCAGTTCATTCACTATATGATTATAAATAGCTACTGTTTTTATCGGTACGGGAAACACGTCGTCTCGCACGCACAAAATGCGTTAGACTGAGACAGGACATGTTTTGAGTGTGTTGCCCTTGAAATGCGCTTTGGAATACGATCGATAGCACATCGAGCTATACAGATGAGTATCCTGTGTGGTTGTGTTAAGGTCGATTTTATAAATATCTTGAATGAATCATCACGTGCATCGTGCAATACAAGCGCCGCGCCGTGTTTCAGATGACGTCACTAACACTTATGTTTAATTCTCATTCCGGTTTAAAAAAAAAAACACAGTGTTCTAAAAATAACCCGTACCCGTACCCCGTCTTTTACATGTACTTTGCTTATTTAATGTGCCCACCTCAGCACATAAAACTACACATAGTTGAACTTGAAGTTGTTGCCCTTATCTCGTTAGGGTCAGTTCACACCGCGACGCGACGCTGCGACCACCTTTTAATCTCTACTCAAAATTTAATTTTATTTATTACTAGCGACCCGCCCGGCTTCGCACGGGTGCAATTATTAATACTTACTTAATATACTAAAGAATGTCTTTATATACAACGTTCACAGCTTTTTGTCATGCGCCGCTGGCATATATTATGCATATAAACCTTCCCCTTGAATCACTTTATCTATTAAAAAAACGGCATCAAAATCCGTTGTGTAGTTTTAAAGATCTAAGCATATATAGGGACATACAGACAGACATACAGACAACAGGAAGCAATAAAAAAAAAGAAATGCTTCATTGTTACATGTTTATAAGAAAATAGTAAGCAGAACAGGTTTAACTAAATATACTACAAAATGTCTTTATATACTACGTTCACCGTTTTTTTGTCATTAGATAAAACAAAAATTTTTTCGTTAGATGTTACTCTTGAAAGAGCGACATATAATTGGCTATGTGAAAAACAATCAACGCTCAAATCTAAGCCTGCAACGTTGAAAGTTTGACCCTGCGATTTTTAATGGTCATCACAAAAGATATCTTTATCGGAAATTGTAGGCGTTTAAATTGGAACGGTAAATCCGATGATATCAGAGGAATTCGGGGAATCAATACATCTATTTATTCATCCATTTATTTATTTTTATTTTATCTTCTCCTGTACCACATCCGGTGAGTATTGTGCACTCTATTATAAAAGTTTTTCGAGATTTTACCAGCAAACGCGTGCCATTGCAAAGTTTAGGTGGATTCAGGTTTCTTAACAAAATCACAGGACAACCTACTATCAACATCATTTTATGAGGAGGGAGTCCAGAAGGGTTCAAAGAATTAAGAAATTTTGTAGGAAAATGAACTGCTTCTTCCAAATCGAGAACAGTATCGAGTGTATTTGCGTCGGCGCGTCAATCCTTGAAAGAATCAAGTTGTTTACCTTATCTATTTGTTCGTTAGTTGGTTACAGAATCGCTCTTTCTTTAAACCAAGATATAGTCTTACAACTTATGTTATCAATGTCGGGATAGACATGGTTGACCAACTCTTGGATGTTGTCTATCAAAACACAAAGGTTTTCTAGGTTATCCTTCCATTACTTTGTGTTAACGCTCCATTGCCAACCTGTTAACATTCATTTAAATTAAATGCTGTTAAGACCCATATTGACCAATATTAAATGCACAATGTATTTATAGTTATTAATGATATACTTAAGGCACATATATTGTTCAACGTTTTACAATGCAGTAGCCGAGGAAATGATATTAAAAAAATGTTGTCAAAAACTAACATCGTATATGTACACACGGCAGCACATCAGGCTATACATGTTAACCTTGACGTCGCCATTAACTCGCTCGTAACAGCGCCGGCGTTCGTAGTGCAAATGGGTAACCTGACGTGCTGCTGTCTGTACATCTACTTAAAGATCTTAAAATATAGTATTTTCAATCAAAATTAACGGAAAACGTGTTAACGATTGAACAATGTGCACATTGATCTATATTAAATGCACAAAGTATTATGGCATGTATATTGTTCAACGTTTTACAATGCAGTAGCCGAGGCAATGAAACTAAAAAAAATGTTGTCAAAAACATACATCGTTATATCGTTATAAAGTGCATACTTACATCAAAAGTTCTCAAACTGAATACGATTTAACAATGTGCACTAAAATTTTACGATATTACACAAAACATTAAGGATAATTCCTTAATCAATTTTTGTGTATTCATGATAATACATTGAATAACACAAAAAATATTTTATTTAACAAATAATATCAAATATCCGCCAAAATAAAATGGCGAATAAAATCTTTTTCCACAATTATGAGGCAAAGGCTGAAAGGCTAAGCAATTAAAATGCCAGTTACGCCTACATAAATGTTTAAATAGTTCAAAGTCGCTAAAAATCAGATTTATTTTATGAAAAAACTAAAATAATTAATTTGCTTTTATACTTATTTTATTTCACTACAAATCAAGATTTTCGTCAGAAATAATTATTTTGCTAGGCATAAAAACTCTTTGCTATCATTCTATACTCACTGCCAGTATGAAGCTTTGAGAAAAAGGTAATACTTGGGTAATACGTAATACTCTCACTTGTCAAAAGTGTCACTGATTATCAAATCAGCTACTCTTTATTGGGTCATACATTTTTGTCAGTATTTTATTCACTTTTTACATACTTTTTATGCATCATTTGATTAAAAAAATTACTTTACTGGATCACAGAATAGCCACCGAAGTAGAATTTTGGTATTTGATAAATGGGTTATTTGGTCATTAGTTCAATTTTTTTTCGTAAGCGCAAAAAAAAGTGTTTTATAAGACATCAAAAAAGTGTTTTTTACGACATCACATTAGAAACCTCTAAAATTATCAGTGTTTCTCCACTATATTATGCATGCATTATACATATAAACCTACCTCTTGAATCAATCTATCTACAGAAGAAAACCGCATCAAAATCCGTTGCGTAGTTTTAAAGATCTAAGCATACATAGGGACAGACAGACAGACAGACAGCGGGAAGCGACTTTGTTTTATACTATGTAGTGAAGTACATGAAAAGATAAAGATTTCATTGTGATAACGCCGCGGCGCGCCGCGAGGCGTCTCGAGGCGCAACGCTGCGTGGTGCAACGTATTCTAAATTCTCACATGTAATAAATAAAATTCAATTTTGAGTGGCTCTATTAAAATGTCCGCGCAGCGTCGCGTCATTGTTTTAACTGACCCTTAGAAATAGCGCACCGGCTTTTATAGTGCAAATGTGTAACCTGATGCTGCCTGTAAATTCCTTCCTTATCAAGTAGTTTAAGTATAATCAAGGACACAATATCAATACTGCATAGAGATATTGTAGGATTTTTCATACAAAAGAAGTCCATTTGCGAAGCAGTAAAAGCATACTCGACGGGCTGCTAGGGCAGGCGACCAAAAAATTCATGGCAGAGGTTGGCCGTCGCCTAAGGGAGAATGGAGGCGACCCCCGCTCCGGGTTTTTTCCGGCGCAAAGGCTGTCCATGCCTATACAGCGCGGTAACGCTGCAAGTGTCATGGGCACCTTTGCGCCGGGAACGATCAGGGGTGGGCTGTTTTTGTAAATATGTATATTGTGTAGGTAGTTTCTTTTTATTTTAGAATAAGTTTTAGTTTTAATTTTAGTTTTATATTTTATAGGTTAAGTGATTTGTAAAGTATTTTATGTGTTCAGAAATAAGATTATATTTAAATTAAAAAAACACATAAAAGGATAACATTTTCAGATGAGCAAGAAGCACTTGAGTTTTTAATTAAAATCGATGAATTTAGTTTTGCATGAAATTTGTGAATACATGATGGAAATGAAAACGAAAATGCACTTTTTTCCTGCTTTTTGTATGAAAGTTGTGGAATTTGCATAGCTGATTTTTTTTTTCGTTACGTTTTCATAAATTTAAAGACAAATAACATCCACTCTTGTGATTAAAAATTTAGGTTCAGCACTTGCTTTTAGTGAAAATTGTATCCCTTCATGTGTCTCGAGTATGTTTTTTTAGCTTCTCAAACATACCACTTTTGTAAGAAAAATCGTACTACATCCTATATTTTTTTGGAGAAATTACGTCCAGAATCGCGTTTTTTTAAACGGTTTTATTTAGCTCACCCCGTTTGTTTTATTTATTATTCTTGGGTCAAATTTAGTAATTCAAATTTCACCCTGTTCCTGTCAACCGATTAATCTGAAATTTTTTATACACTTTGGATTCTGGTGACAATACAATTATGTTTATTCATTATCATTATAAATTCAAGATGGCCGCCGCTACAAAATGGCGGATAATTTATGTTTTATTAATCCCATCATTCCAATGTCAGAATAAATTATAGCGAAGACTAACGAAGCCGCCAATATCAACTAAAGAAACCCTAAGTCACGCACCAGCTTACGCGCCGTGCGATACAATTCCTGTATTTATTATATTCTTTATATACATACGTCATAAATACTACACAGTAACATGCACACGCGCGCAGAGAGCGCCTCCGTCCACTTAGGTCCTGGCAGAATAACAGCGTTGTGGTTTCTTATCACAACAAATGCTGAGCCAGCGCCATTTTCACTGACACGATACACGCAACACCAACCACTCACACATACACATACACACACTCACACACACACACACACACACATTCCTACTCACTCTCAAACACACACTATACTCTTCCAAACACATTAATTAAATTACCTAATCGTTAAAATACAAATGTTTTTATTTTTTTAGTTTTTCTAATTGTGTGTAATGTGTCAGTTAAATAAAGGTTATATCTATCTATCTATCTATCTATCTGTATCTAATGTGATACTTTTTGGGGTGACGGGTTTGTAATACGTCAGGGCCTCGTCCGTTGCTCAGCGGGGTGCACCGCTACCAGATGAAGATGATAACTTTCGAGCAATTAGATATTGTTTTTTTTTTTAATTATTATAAGATGGATTAACTCTTGACCTCAATCTTGACCATAAAGGTTAAAGATGAGGTCGACGATGGAGCGAGTTAACCCAGAAAATGCATATAAAGGCATTGGTACTCCCACGCACCGACGGAACACAGCAAGCTGTTTGGCGTCGGACTTCGGTAGGAGGGTGGTCGCGAACCAGACGGCCCTTTACAGAGCCTACCACACCGCATGAGACCATAGGACGACACCTCAGATTCAGAAAAAAAATGGAGTGTCGTTGCCTGGGATGGATTACTAGGAGGCAGGTCTCATTTGTGTTTCCTTAGTCGCCTCTTACGACACCCATGGAAAGAGATGGGGTGGTGTTATTCTTAACCGATCACCACACGGCATTGTGATGATGGGTCACAGAACCCTTAGTAAAAGTATTTTATAATAAACACTAGCTGATGCCCGCAACTTCGTTTGCGTGTTAATTTTTTTTTGTACAGAGTACACAGATTGAAAACATCTATCTTACGTGATTTAGATTTTTACATACAAAAGTTTTTCCCCGCTAACTCCCGTTCCCGTAGGAATTTCGCAATATTCTGTTGCAACTAAGCTTTAAGTTTACTAAGGTACCTGCATGCCAAATTTCAAGCGTCTAACTGAAGCTGTTTAGATTTTTCATACAAAAGGATTTTCCCGCTAATTCCCGTTCCCGTGGGAATTTCGGGAATTCCTTTCTTAGTGCACCTCTACGGTATCTAAGCTACGTCCCTTCCAAATTTCAAGTGCCTACGTTTAGCCGTTTAGGCTGTGCGTTGATATGTCAGTCAGTCAGTTTCTCCCATGGACTTAGTACTTTCTGTTTCTCCTTATAAATATGTAGATTATTATTGTTTAATTCAAGGAAATGTAAGTAAAAGAGACAATGGGCCTTTTTATAATTCGAACGGCACGGCACGGCACTTCAAAATTTGAATTACCCATGCCCCCTATGTTCTCAGCTTCTAGTATTACTATTACATAGGACGCAATAGTAATACAATTTTCCCGTGCCGTTTTCGCATTACAAAAGGACAATTTTAGGCCAAAACAATTTTCTAATCACTAAAGACGCAGCTATTTTTATGATTGTAAATATAAAACATTGTTTGGTCCAAAAAAACTGATTAACCTACAAAACAATTGATAATAATTCCTTGTTATCGGTAAACAATTTATCCTACTAAGTATAATTACTTCAATTGATGGCTGTGATAAGATAATATTAGAAAACACTGTTCGGTTATTGACATAGTTTTGAACACAAAGAAATGCTATACAAGTTTGTTCAGAATCGAGAATCGAAATTTTAACCAAAAAAATATTTTAATTACGCCGTGTCGCTAGCTACCAATCACTCATACACGTGCACACATACATTGGATTCTTGCAATCAGCGTGTGAAAGCATAGACTTTTTAATTTGCAACAAACACAAGAAAACAAAAAAGTTAATTCTTCTTAAATAATCTTCGTAATAAATTTAATAATTTATATAATCCTTTTACAATATAATTTTCCACGTCAAAAACGTAAGACTCACCGACTTCAATCCCAAAAAGACAATTTTTTCGAGAGTTTCCCTCAATTTCTTCAGGATTCCACCATCAGATCCTGGTTTCCTTACCATGGGACCATCCTTGGGATACTCCCTTTCCAACAAAAAAAGAATAATCAAAATCGGTTCATAAACGACGAAGTTATCCGCGGACATACATTAAAAAAAATATACGGTTGAATTGAGAAACCTCCTCCTTTTTTGAAGTCGGTTAAAAAATAAGTTGGGTTGTATGAGGTTTTGCGCTTTTTCGTTAACACGTTGTATATGATGACTTACACGATACCAAGAAGAAGACACCCAGTTGCAGAAAATGCTGCTTTAAATATCATACTATCACTTTCCGTCTTGTTGACATAATCAAGGACAGCATTACATTTAAAGAAGCTTTAACTTTAAGGAAATTTTCTGTAACTGTGCGAATTAGTTAGTGAAACTTTGGGGTTCATAGGGCCTTTTTATAATTCGAACGGCACGGCACGGCATGACAGAATTTGTATTACCATTGCCTTCTATGTTTCCAGCTTCTAGTATCACTAGTACATAGAAGGCAATGGTAATGTAATTTTGCCGAGCCGTTTTCTGGCACGGCACGCCGTTGGCTGGCACGGCACGGCACGGCAAAATTTGTATAACCTTTGCCCAATATGTTTCTAGCTTCTGATAACTAGTATAGGGTTTCTCAAACTTTTGGCTCCACGACCCACTGTTAAAGTTTCCAGATGACAGCGAACCCCTTGACTAACCAATTAAATCCCCCCCCTATAGAAAATAATAAAGTTGACTACTGAAGAAAATAAGGTTTTTGTTTCAATAAAAGGTCAAATACAGTGTCAAAAGAAACATCTTTTTAATTTTAACTTGTCCAGCAGTCATCAAGCCGCCATCACGTAAATCTCGCCGCGAACCCCCTACCCACGAATGCTGAACCCTAGGGGTTCACGTACCCCACTTTGAGAAACCCTGCCTAGTACATAGGAAGCAATGGTAATACAATTTTGCCGTGCCGTTTTCAAATTATAAAAAAATCCAGTGATGACTTTATAATATAATGACAGTGACCAAACTCAAAAAAATCAAAAGATACAACTCTGATTTCAACGCATTTTTGCCAAACTTACTTAAATAGATTTTATAGAGTCTATAAATATATAGAGTCTATTATAGAGTATATATGTATAATATAGACAGCACATTAGGTTACCTTGTGCATGTATCTGTGCTGTTACGTTAAGAACGGTTTTGCGACGAAAATGGGTTAACCTGATGCGCTGGCCTTTTCTGTACTCCGTTTCCGTTTGCCTTTTCCATATGAGACAAAGCTTGAGAAAAAGGGATTATGACTAATTAGGTACAGGACGCTATTAATGGAGGCATAGTTAAACTACTTAGCGCGTTGCAATAGGGACTATGTTCCTATGAACATAGTTCAAACGATTTCTCACGCACACAAGCTTGTAGCCTCCTCTAAGAACATAATTTTGCTAAGCGACATCTCTTGGCTCCTCGGTGAAGTTTTTGTAGAACGCATTCACCCGACATTGCACTGTCCTCCACTCACCGCTGCTGTTGAGTTATATCAAACAATCGGTAATGTAAACATGACGTAGTGTATCTTTATTTTGTCGATCTTACTAGCGTTATATATGGTCCAGCGGATAAGCACTGTCCTAGCAGGGAGAAAGGTTCACGGGTTCTAATCCCAGCCGAGTAGTTTCTTTTTGTAATTTACTTTTGTTTATTAAAGCATTAACAACAATTTTCACACATAATATTACATTAATAATAATAATGTTACATTATTGTATCAGTGATAAAGTATTTGAATAAAACAAATATGAAATTCGACTAGGTAATTTTATTTCCTACTAACAAAAACACATTTTTTTTCTGCAACTTGATCACTTACAGTTTTATTAAGGTTATAGCTTAAGAATTCGTTTTCGTGAAGAAAAGAGTATTGAAGCTAAACCTCAACAAAAATTAATATTTAACTTGCACTACAAGGCAGTAGATATATAGTTTATAATAACAAAAGAATAAGTTATAGATAAATATATCACAATTTTACACATAACAATATTTAATTAAACTTGTTAAGCCTTAGAATCGATGAACTCCATTTATCTTCCGTATGAATTCATTATTTTCATACATTTGCACCACACGCTGATTCATTGATAACTCGCAATCGTCCACTGCGCGGCCGAGATTACACGTTACCCTCATTCCGTAATGATTCACCCGTCCTTCACTAAAACCAAAATAACAAGATTAATATAATAAGGAACAAAAACTATGCACCACTAACAAAATGCATTACAATAGTTAAGCTTATCATTTAGATGATAAAATTCTCAAAATAAATAAAAGTTCTCAAAATAAATTATAAATTTAAAAACAGTGTTAATATTAAGTAAACATTAGAATACTCACTGTAAGACCTATCTCATTAGCAATTTGGGATATATTATATCCTATATTGTGCAGCGCAACAATACACTGCCTCTCCTGCAAACTTATTATGTATTTGTATGCATGTCGAAAAAAGAAATCACAGTAAACTGCCGATACGGTAAGAACACACGAGCACCTTCGCTTATGATCTAGCAATGACAAACAGGTTGCTCATGAACACCGAACCGAATGAATCTAAACTAACTTCATTGCATTCAATTTTTGTATGGTATGGTCTATGACTATAAAAATGTTTGAAAACCAAAACATATCTAACAAAACTTCGTAGGTATTAGGCGACAGTTGGGCTCGAACCCGCGCCTTGCTACAGCAGGCAGACAGTGTTTCCGCTGCGCCACCAAGACTTATGCTTTGGCTCGTGAATTTATGCTTGTTATCAGAGCAATAAGCGTAGTGGGGTATACGGTAGACGTCATTGTGTCCATGTGTGAGTACACGAGCGGCCGCAAGCGACTTGTTTTCTGCGTTTTGTATTGACTATGCCTCCATATATGAACGTGATAGTACATTGAACTAAGATTATGTTAATTTCGTTGATTAAACCGGGATGGTAGGTCTGGAGTTCTCTTTTTTTTTAACGCTACACACTCAAAGGCCCACACTAAGGTTTTCACTTGTGTCGTGGGTCCCTTGGAAATCACATAAAGACAAACACAAACACCCAAGACCCGAGAACAAACATCTTCTTTTTACACAAATGTTTGCCCCGACTGGGAATTGAACCCAGGACCCGCCGATCAATAGGCAGCGTCACTACCACTCGACCAAACCGGCCGTCATTTACTCTCGGATAACGGAGGGTCCCTGTTTTTTGTTTTTTTTAGCCTCAATATAATTAAAAGACAAAATAATTCAGTACAATACTCTTTATTATACATAAATAACTCTAAAATTAAATAAAATGTATCACCCGTGATATTTCATTGCTTATAACTTTTAAGCGGATGAACCAATTTCAAACACGTCAGCTTTCAAACAAAGAAAATCGCATCGAAATCGGTCCATTCATTTAGGAGCTACGATGTCACAAGACACACAGATTCAGAGAAACACTCGTCAAACTTATAACACCCCTCCTTTTTTGTCAGGGGTTAAAACACCGACCACACAGCCTAATAGACGCCTAATGCAAGGCGAACACTCTCTGGCAACACGTTAGACTTATACGTCTTACTTAAGACACCGATCGCGAAATCTGCTTTAGTATCGACCACATCCGTGACCCGTGTACATCTCGTGCGTTTATTACAAAATAAAATACGAAAGAGGAGAAACATGGCTGCCTGTACAATGAAATGGTGTGGAAAATGTAGCCAATCATCTAATTTCAAAAAAAACGGCAAATATTTTTTTATAAGTTAGCCAATTTCAAGATTATTGTCAAGAATCAATTTATTTAGAGCTCAAATTACGCTGGTTCGAATCCGTAACAAAAGCATTTGTTGATCAGTACATCCCTTTCTCTCAAATACAAATGAGTACTGCTTATCTTTTCTTGGATTATTGTGACCTTGAATCGGCCAATCAGCATACATTTCTTCCTTCTCCCCCCGCCCCTCGCTTACCTCAGCGCATTGACACAGTTATTTGTTTCGGGAAATTTAAACATTAGGCGACTATTAGGCTGTGTGGTCGATGGTTTAAAAACATAGCATTAAAGAAGACCACTATAACTGTGTGAAATGCGGCAGCCTTATCTACCTCGTCACTCTCAGGAACTTTTGAAATGATTCCCCTTAGCTTTTCACCAATAAAAACTTTTCTTCACGTTGCATCACAAGCGTCATAACCTTCACTGGCACTTTCTTCACCCATTGCTTCCCAGTACGACGGGGGTGGATCGTATGCTGGTCTGCCTTCACAGTAACTTTCACCTAGATCATCACTAAATTCATTAGTGAACTCTATATCACCAATTTGTACAGGAATGGCTAACGTCAAGTTGGAATGGGGATTTGGTACTTCCACTATAATCTTCACAAAGAATTCCTTTGTAATTAAAGTTGAATGTTCTATAGAATTGATGTATCTTGGTACCAAAATTTCAAACGAATTGACCACAGTTGCGCCGATGTCCACAGTGCCACTACAATGAGCTATGCCTCCGATTTCTTCAACAATATTTGCTCTAATAAACGGTCGATTAGGCTTGAATTTACACTCTGATACTAATTTTGCTATAACTCCGTTCAAAATTGCATTTGTACTGTTCTGCATTTTATAGTGAACGTAAATCTTATCACCGCCATATACTACAGAATTTTCAATTGCAGCCACAATTTTTACAAATCCAAAGTGAAGAGATATTAGTCCTTTAAGAAATTTCATTGCATCATATTTAACAGGCGTGATAGGTAATCTTGGACTAATAAAAGATTTCACTGTAATGTTTTTCTTGAAGGTCTTGTCAGATTTTAAGTAACCTCTGTCAAATTTAATGCGAACATAGTACGTAATATTAAGGTCAATTTTGTGCCTTGAAGTATTAGTCAAGCATTCAGTAGACGGAGGAATATTCTTCGGCATCACAAAGGAAAACGGTTCTTCGTAAGTTCCAATTGGTAGTACAAAACCTTTAGCACTCTCTTGGATAACACGATCTAAATGTATGTAAGTCTCCTTAAATGTTCTTCTGGCTTTGTGTTCTAAATCCAAGTGACCATTACCTTTCAATGAAACAACGATCCTTTTCAGAAGTACATCTTCATATGCAGTGAACTTGATTATTCCTTGGACTCTCTGTGTTGGTCTAAATGCTCCTTCAGGAGGATTGAACACTTTAATCTGGCAACTTAAACTCATCGTCGGTAGTTCAAGCTTAACAATAATACAGTTGAGACGAATGTAATAGCACAATAGCAACTGTCTCGATAGAACTCATTAAACTACTTAAATACAGACAGTTAGTGCTGTTATCTTCCATGTTCTAAATTAAATCTAGAATAAACGATTAGATAATTGCGATAAGTCATTTAATCGTAAATAATTGTTGTTTTCTTAATATATTTTTTTTAGTTATTCCCCTATCTGGTCTTTATCTTTATTTTAGCAAACACGCCTACGTTAAGATACTGCATTACATGCTTGTATTGCGGGTATTCATTTTAAATCCTTAAACGGCTGTAGATTTTAAGAACTGAGTCATATTCAAAAGGTACGGTCAGCAGCTTAGCAACATACCGGCAGATAACTAAATTTTTGTCAAACGTTTTTGCACTTGCGCAGCATAACGTTGACTTAGAAGTACTTAGAGACGTTTCTTTTCGATTATGGTATCTTGCATTAGAATCTTAAAATATTTTACACTGGTTACCATTACCACGGTACGTAACGCTATGCATTAAGTTATTTTGGTGTTTATATGAAGCAATCAAGGGAATACTTGTTTTACTAAAGAGCTGAAATCAGTACAAGGAGTTTATTACAAACTTGTAGTTTCTTCGTTTGAACTCTCATCATCAAAATCATCATCGGTCTGCTCTAAATCATTACATTCCTGCAACACTTGCCAATACGCCGGCGGTGGACGGTCACTTGTAATTTGAATCGGGATCTTAAACACAACATCACGGCGATGCTTTGGAAGCTCAACTATGATAACAATAAAGTATTCACGCGACATAAGATTTGAATATTCAATAGAATTCAAATGTTCTGGCACGACGATTTCTCCGGATCTTGAAACAGTTACACCATGAGCAATGAGACCTGTTCTTAAAGCAGTGTCTTCAACTTCTTCATTAATTGTCACTACTTTACCAGCATTGAATTTGTAAACCTCTAACAGTCTTACAACCACGCTTTTTATGTTAAAATTAGTACCATTTATTATTTCATAGTCTATCTTTATCTTATCCTCGGGCATCGCTACTGATTTATCGACAACAGCGTTCAATTTTAAAATGTTTTTCTTGCGAGATAGTTGAAACAGTGTTTTTTGTTCACCGTACGCCGCTGGCTCAGTCGGAAGTCTTGCTTTTACGACTGATATAATATTGACATATTTTCTAAACTTTTTTACTTTATTTACAATTCCGTTAACTTGAAATTCCATTCTTATGCAGTAAACAATGCGACAGTGTATTAGCTTATTTGGGGTTTTCTTGGAATATTTCAAAGTTGGTGGTATGTTATCTGGTACGATGAAGTTGAATTCTTTTTCATACGATCCTTGTGGCAGTTTTTCATTGCCTTCGTTTTTATATATTATGTAACCAATATTTACATACTCTTCATGTTTCCTTTTCGTGTATAAGTTGCTGCCTCTCGGTCTATATTTAATGAATAGGTAACCATTTCCTTTGAGAGAAACGGTTATCTTTTCGAAGGAGAGATCTTCGTTAATATTATATTTGATAGTTCCATACAGTAAGCTTCCAGCGTTGAAGTTACCATCACTTTTAGATATATTTATTTCACATTGAATACCCATGTTTTTCGCACTGTATAGAGTGTGTTTTGAAACTTTTCTGCAACAATTTGAAACACTGACACTGTTTTCTTTCGTAATATTTAAGAAACTGTTCAACATTCACGATTTTGTTGATAAAACAGTGTACGTAAAAGGTTTATCTATTGATAGCGTTTGGCGTGTACTGATTATCATAAACAATGTCACATAGTTATCACATAATGAATTTCACGCTAAAAATAATTGTGTGTTAACACAGACTGCACTTTGGTTAGTAGGCATAGAGTGAAAGGAACTAATTTAATTCACTATATGTTCTATAAAATATGACTTAGTTAGACTATGAATATGATAAGTACACGCCTTTAATATCTTTACCAGAATGAGTGAAGTATCGAAAACCCATAGAACATCTTAAAATTAGAGTTGAATAATTTTTATACCTTTCAAACCGTTACATATCTAAACAAATTTAAGAAAAGTGATTTTTCCTACAATTAGTTTTGGATATTTCTCGGGAATGCGACAGCAATTAAGCTAATTATGGACATACTTAATTTATTGAAAGCGGCTACTTCTGCAATGTTAGACCAAAAATATGCATTAAAACGGGCAACAGATGAAAGGAACTATATTTTCACTTCCTTTCCAGTTTGTAAATCGAAAATAAATATGTATTAACTTTATCCAAAACCTCCGCAATACATACGTTTTTTTTTTATTGTAAGATGGGTTAACTCTTGACCATAAGGTCAAAGTCAAAGATGAGGTCGACGATGGAGCGAGTTAACCCAGAAAATGGTACCTCCCACGCACCGACGGAACACAGCAAGCTGTTTGGCGTCGGACTTCGGTAGGAGGGTGGTCGCGAACCAGACGGCCCTTTACAGAGCCTACCACACCGCATGAGACCATAGGACGACACCTCAGATTTAGAAAAAAATGAAGTATATACTATGTATATACTTCATTTTTTTCTGAATGAAGTATATACGTACGAGTATATACTAGTTTTCACAGAATTATTTTAGAAATGGTTATGATTTAAAAAATCTTACACAAAATAGTGCTTACAATTTTCGAATTACTAGTAAACGAAAATTCAAAATGTCGAAAATTCAAACTAGTAAAATTCAAACTAGTAAACGAAAATTCAAAATGTCAACTGCTTCTTATTCTTGTTTTAATTTAGTGTATAGTCGGTAATCTTTCTGTTTAATCGCATTTTTCTGGGAGTAAAATAATATACTAAAACAAAATTTCTATTCTTACTACGTAAGAAGGACACACCTTAAATAATAATTGTACGATACGAAACTATGTTTTTTTTTTCTTGTAAACAATTAAATGTGTTTTTGTTGTTTTCACAATAATGTCGCAGTGAAATTATATTACCAGACAATAATAAAAAGACAGAATGATAAAATTGATCCATTAGTAGATAACATATTTGACAAAATATTGTGCGCATAAATATTGAACGTACTTCTTTGTCTTCGTCTGATATTTTCATTGTTTAGGCACTAATCTGGTATCAGAGCTTGAAAACCATCTTGTTGGAAGTATAAACCCTGACCTAACATCTACATTTGTCTTAAGAGACTTAGTTCAGAGGTAATGCAGCTGCCTTAGAATCGACTCTATGTTCGATATCCCGTCAGGGTAAAAAGCAGATTATTGTTTTCGGCGTATATGAATACTAGCTTTCCGCCCGCGGCTCCGCCCGCGTGGACTACAGGTTATATCGTGCCCAACTGTGGGATAAAATGTAGCCTATGTCCTTTCCCAGGCTCTAATCTATCTCTGTACCAAAATTCATCAAAATCGGTTCAGCGGTTTAGGCGTGAAAAGGTAACAGACAGACAGACAGACAGACAGAGTTACTTTCGCATTTATAATACTAGCTTTCCGCCCGCGGCTCCGCCCGCGTGGACTACAGGTTATATCGTGCCCAACTGTGGGATAAAATGTAGCCTATGTCCTTTCCCAGGCTCTAATCTATCTCTGTACCAAAATTCATCAAAATCGGTTCAGCGGTTTAGGCGTGAAAAGGTAACAGACAGACAGACAGACAGACAGAGTTACTTTCGCATTTATAATATTAAGTAGGGATTAGTAGGGATGTCCCAAGGAGCCCACAAAACACGAAAAGACTTTAGATCTTTGAGTGTGTGCTTAGCCACGATGAATATCCTTCTGCTTCGGAAAACCTGGATATCTACCTGTTCCGTAAGTATAGGATCGATAATTTATAAAGTATCGAAATTTTCTGAAGTTATTAAGATTTTCAGGGGCAAGACGTGGTCGAGGATGTAGCCAGCTGACGCAGAAGATGCCTATTTACTTGAACTTTAAAGATACTTAAATTTTATAAGCTCCATTCCTTAGTGCGCAATATGAAAATAAAGAGAAGCAGTCTGTCTTTGGTAATATTTTTAGTTGACGGATTCAAGTTTTCGATTTATGTAGTTTTATATGAGCATGAGATATATTGAGTAAAATATCATTGTCTTGCATTGAATGTCATTACTTGTCTCTCTTATCTCTTAAACACAATGACAGTAAGACGTACCTAATAAGAAATATCGATCGGTCGTAAGTCGATCGTAGATTTACATAAAATATACACTCTGTTCGAAATAACTTTCATATACCAAACGATACGCGAGTGTTATATATTTTAAAAATAAAACAGTTAAAAACCTTGCTTCAAAATACCTTTCTTCCACGCTGGAAATTTTAATTCAAATTAAATTTTAATTATCCAGCTGCCTACTCTTCCCAGGCATACTATAAACGTTAGTAAGTGAGACGCGATGGTTTTGCTGTAGTGGACGAAAGGCTGATAAACTCTCACCGCTTAGGTACACTATATTTCTTCTAATACCCTCCTGAATTTATGTTAAACGTGGCATGAAGTGGTTTTAAAACTACTGGTGATCTGCTTACTCCTATAGGGATTATAGGCGTGATGTATGTGTATGTCTACTTACCTTACTTACAGTTAGCTTCAGAAAGCTCTTAACCTTTATGAGAATACTAGGTTTCTGCCCGCGTCGACTACAGGTTATAGCGTGTGTCCTTTTACAGGCTCTAATTTATCTCTGTACCAAATTTCATCAAAATCGATTCATTGGTTTAGACGTGAAAGAGGGACAAACAGAGTTACTTTGGCATTTATAATATTAGTAAGGATTCATCAGGGGGTGGGCGGGGTCATACTCCTCTCGCGTCCTTCGTTACTAGTTGACTTTTTATTCCGATTTTTCATTTCATTTATTATTGGATTTTCTAGGATATAAAAGGTAAAGAGAGAGCGAAGTCTCGGCAAAAATCCAGTTAATTACAAAATGAATTTCTGTTGAAACGGCAGTTGCAATAAGACTGGGAAAACACCGCCACCTCCGCTCCGACAGATGACTAGCTTTATAACAACTGCTCTGATTTCTGAACATTTTTTTTTACAAAAGCAGCGCTGATTCGACATCAAGAGATATCACAAATGGTACAGTATGAAACCATATTGTTTTTATCTGCCGTATGTAAAGGGGTAAGTTGATGAACTGTTGATGTTGCTGGTGCAGCAAAAGGAAACGGAACGAAACATTAATTATTAAAAAAATTACAAATTGCCGCTTCTGCGGTTGTTTAGGAAGAGAGGAATCTTCCAGTAAAAAACAAAAGACTATAATAAAAATGTTGGGGTTGCCAACACCATAACAAGAATCTGCCATAGATAAAATGTCCTTATCCGAACGAAGTGTGTTATCTACTTATACCAGCAGAAGTGTGTATTGTACTTATTTAATACATTAATATCGTGTAAGGATGTGTTTTATGTTTTTGTTGTTTTTTAAAGTACTTAATCAATTTCTATAAAATTTGCATGAAACTACCTCAGACGTATTCTTTGTAGCAAAAAAATAATTTTGAAATGCGGCCAATATTGGCTGAGTTATCGTGTAAATAACATATTTTATTTTTAAAAGCATACTATCGAATTGAAAACCTCTTGGTTTATGAAGTCCGTTAAAGATGACCTACGTTGAACGAACAGATAGGGTCTAAGGTCCAAATTATTGAACGTGACTCAGACTCTGATTTATATTTAAGGCGACTACAGCACTCGATAAAGGCAGCACACATAGGAATAGTGCCATCTCTGTCTCTCAACAGGCCTAGGCCGGCAGTGCGAACAGTGTCGATACACGAAGTTTACGGACTATGAAAGCGTGCGTGCGTAAAAACATGTTCGAAAGTTTGAAAAATGAGATTTATGGAAAGGTAACAGCTTAAATCGAAGAATGCGTTAACTACTTATCGAGAGTGTTCAATCACGAACATTTTGATAGCAAATTCAAGTTTCTGTGTGTATTTTACTATCGTTTTTACAGCTTAAAAGATACACAATATTGGGTATTTAGAGTTGACTTTGTGAGCTTTTTCTATCGAACCAAAAGAGCTGAATCATATTTTCAGCAAACTTTTTATCTAGTTTATGTCCTGAATATTACCATATTATTTTTTTTATTTTATTCGATTTAATGCAGTGCGTCATGCTTATCTACGCATTATAAAATCGTAATTTAGGTGCTGTAGTCGCCTTAAGTAGCAGTCGTGTTTGTTATTTTGTTTGACTTGATCTATACTTAATTATTGATTGTCTCTTTCTCTCACTAACAAAATCTCCTTAATTAAAACGGGCCTAAAATACTTACTATATTCTACCTGAGCTGTGTCACTCTTAACAAGTGCAGTAGATCAAAGACGCGGGCAATGCTGGCCACTCGCTTTGAGCTCTGCAACCCTTGAGCGGGATAACCCTCGGCGTAACCCTTGAGCGGTTCTTGAGTCCGTTACCCTTGCCGGATCAAGCTTACAAGGGCTTTCGTTCTTTCCCACGGTATCCATAAGCCTCGAGGTCAAAGATGAACTGAATATGAAAAATCACCTTACATTTTATGTCCACGTCAAAAAAGATTCAATGCCTTTTTATAATTCGAAACGGCAAGGCAAAATGGTATTACCAATATTACCATTGCCTCCTATGTACTACTGATACTAGAAGCTAGGAACATAAAGGGCAATGGGAATGCAAATTTTGGCGTGCTGCCGTGCTGTAAAAAGGGCTAAATTAATTTAGATAGTTTAGATCATTTATTTCATTTCATTTATTGATTCATTTAAAATTACAAAATGATACCATTACGGGACTTAGGCCCAAGTCGATAGCATTATTTATTACATTATAAATATTAACATAGAGAACCTTATATACTACGTATTAATTTCATAATTATAAAATATCAGTATCATATACATCATTATTATTATCATATAATTATACAAAATGTCCCGTCTAAATATAAAATACAGATAACACGTGTCAAAATATATAATTAAAATTACGATGCAATAAATTAGTCATTAACAATAATAATAATCAATAAGTAAACAATAATCATTAAACAACATTAAAATTTTAATTTATTATTTTGTCAAGTAGTTTAATACAGCTTCTGCTAATCCCGCCAATGAGCAATTAAATATGTCGATATCGGTTGAGATTTCGTTAAGAGTACGTAGAGCTATAGTTAGTGGGGCTAATATGTTCGTTCTGCATGTAGGGAGAGCGAAAATTTCCTGACGTGGCGCTCTCCTAAGATGTGTATTTGGGACCTTCACGTAAATGCATTCTAGTAGCTTTGGATTGGACAGTTTACCACAAAATACCTTCCACACATACGTGACCAAAGCTATGTGTCTCCTGACTTCTAGTCTGTTGTACCCTACCATTCCTAATATAAATAATGTAGGGTACATCAAGGGATAGAACGGATATGTACCATATTGTCTTAAGTACATATATCTTAAAAACTTATTTTGTATTTTTTCAGTCATTTCTGCGTATTTCCTTTCATGGGGGTGCCACACCATACCGTTATATTCTAATCTACTCCTTACTAATGCACCATATAATGTCCTTATTGTCTCTACATTATTAAACATTACATTATCAGTTGACAATTAGCGGAGCCGGAGTTATCCTTATCATGTAACATACATGCCAAAAAAACAGTCGAATTGAGAACCTCCTCCTTTTTCTTGAAGTCGGTTTTAAATAAACAAATTTTATAGCAGACGTGCGATCTTACGACCTTAAGTCTCTATTCTCTTCCGGGGTAGCCAGAGCATCAAGTAGCCGTAAATCAGTTGGAGTGCTATGATGGTATTTATAAGATCAAAGTTTCACACATAAATTCTGTAAAATTACTTAATTACTGTAATTCTTTTTCTGATCCTTTGACTATGCATCAAAAAGTAAGACACTATGTTTATCTAGTGTACAGTTTATTACAAAAATCTTACCTTCTCTTGAAGTGTGAGCGAGCCTTGATGCGAATTAAATTGTTTGAAAAATAGTTTATAAAATAAAAACACGAAAAATCTTAGTTGTTTCAGTAGCTCTGAGCCAACCTCTTGCAGAGATTGAAATGTGTATTCTTTTTAATCCTAGAAAAGTCTTGGAAATTAAGAATGCTACTTGATTTCCAGGATTTTTTTAAGTCTCCTATTTCAAAAATTCTTTAACCATTAGGATGCTACATTATCCCTGAGTAACATAGGCTACATAATTTTCACGAATTCCCACGGGAACGAAATCCCGCGCGGGAAGCTAGTTTAAAATTAATTTAAAAAAACAACAATTAATCAGATAAGTTAACTCGCAAATATAAGGGCACGGAAATCATTTCTGTGAATGCAAATAACAAATATTTAAAAAAACATTATATTAAACCACCCCAAGATAGACGTACATTTTTAATGCCTACCTGTTCAAACTTTGGAATCGTATTTCCGCTCACAAGAATGTATTTCAGATTTCTTTTATTTGCCCAACAGCTATTCCGGCGCCCTCATAAAGATAAGAGACCCCAATCTCGAAGTCCACAAAACCCCATCGATACGTAGGAATAGTGAGATCAAACTGGATGGTCTCATCTGAAATTCAAAATCTCGATGGAGCCTGAGTGGCGCGCCTCAGAGACCCTATATACTGTAATTGGAGAAATCGAGTTTTCGGGAGGTCAGGCACAGAGAGGGATTTGGACATTAAGGCGACAAAAGCACCTAAATTACGATTTTATGATGCGTAGATAAATCGAAGAAAAAATACTACGGTAATATTCAGGACATAAACTAGATAAGTAGTTTGCTGAAAACATGATTCAGCACTTTTGGTTCGATAGAAAAAGCTAACAAAGTCACCTCTAAATACCCAATATTGTGTATCTTTTAAGCTGTAAAAACGATAGCAAAATGCACAGAGGAACTTGAATTTGCTATCAAAATGTTCGTAATTGAACACTCTCGATAAGTAGTTGACGCATTTTTCGATTTAAGCTGTTACCTTTCCATTAATCTCATTTTTCTAACTTTCGAATATGTTTTTACGCACGCACGCTTTCATAGTCCGTAAACTTCGTGTATCGACACTGTTCGCACTGCCGGCCCAGGCCTGTTGAGAGACGGAGATGGCACTATTCCTATGTGTGCTGCCTTTATTGGGTGCTGTAGTTGCCTTAAATAGCTTTCGACCCCTTCACACGGTCATGTTAATCTTATTCAAAGTCAAGTAAAAATCAAAAATAGATTATTTCATAGAACAATCAGGATGTTACTTATTAAATAAGTCAATCAGGTCAGCTTTCAAACATAAAAAAACATAATGTTAATTTTAATATTTTGTACGCAATTGATAACTTCTGTACGGCCTTATAACTGCATGCATGTGTAATTTGTAGTTTCTGTAAGTGACGCCATGTCTTGAATCTATATATATTACATATTATAAAGAGGAAAGAGGAAAATACGAAAAAAAAATTATCTCCCATACAAAATGCGCTATATGCTGATGAAGTTTGAATGGGAACTCAATTTTTTTTTTCGTATTTTGACCTATGTTTTTTGGGAAAGTTGTTCAGTTTCATGGACTGATTAACCACTCGAAAGGTTGAAAGAGAGATAATTAAAGCCCTGATTATGATTTTGTTGAAAGATTTTGTTTTTCAACAAAAACAAAATCTTTTTGTTTTTTTTATTTGCATGAATAATGTTCAAATGTTACTCGCTGTCACCATCAGAGTTTGAATTAGGCTCGAAGGACCCAGCAATCCACTATTGGTAAACTGACTCAAGCAAATAAAGTTTTTTTTTTTGACAAGCTTGTGGAATAGACCAGCTGCTGGTAGGATTTTTGCCTGCTGTTGTCGGTCACCTAAATCCAGTCCCAATACACAGGATGTCCCTTGGAATTGGCTGTGGAGTAATCGTTGACGGGAGCAGTCAGTTAATGTTGTTTCAAACAAACGCCACATTCGTTCTATGTGAGTGTAGCGAGGGAGCTCCTATTTTGACCACCCTTTATGTGACGTGATAGGCAATCCAACTCGATTACTGTTTGCAAAATGCTTTTGTTGTGTTTCGTTCGGATTTCAGGCAGAGTAACGTATATGTTATATTAAGCTCATATTACTTAGAGAAAACTGAGAGCGTTAATCAATCCATTAAACTGAATAACTTTCCCTGAGGAACATGGGTCGAAATGTGGCTAAGAAAATTCGCCTTTCAATACAAATTGATATAATTTGAGAAAAATATTTTTTTGACAGTTTCAGTAGCTTTCTTTTTTTTGTATAAGATGGGTTGACTCTTGACCTCACTCTTGACCAAGGTCATAGATGAGGTCAACGATCTAAGGAAAAGGAAAAGTTTTCTAAGGAAGAAAGATAAGGAACTTTTCTAATTAAAAGTTGTTTCAGTTTCATGGGTAGAACCACGACCTAATGTTTCGCAAATTTTAAATCACTCAATACAATTACAGTCATACATACATTCACGCCTGTAATACCTTTCGGGACAGGCAGAACGTCATGTTGTTCTAAAACCAATTAACGATACATCTGACATATTATATAAATAAATAAACGCTACACACTCAAAGGCCCACACTAAGGTTTTCCCTTGTGTCGTGGGTCCCTCGGAACACACATAAAGACAAACAGAAACACCCATGACCCGAGAACAAACATCTGCTTTTTACACAAATGTTTGCCCCGACTGGGGATCGAACCCAGGACCCGCCGATCAAGAGGCAGCGTCACTACCACTCGACCAAACCGACCGTCAAGATGAAACTCGACCAAACCGACCAAATTGGCCGTAAGGATTATAACATGAAACATAAGTATAGAAGTAACAGAATTACCAGCCTTCCGCCCACAATGCAGCAACATCCTCACGAACCACTTTATTACTGGTAGGATTTATAATTCCTACCAGTAATAAAGTAATTATAAATACTATACTTTCTCTGCTTACCCCATCAGGGATTATAAACGAGAGCGTATAGGGATTATTCTCATTATTTCAAACGTATCTTCCTTACAAAATCTCATCATAATTTTATACCTTACTAAAGCAAGCAAAAATCAAGAAAAATGTATTTTATCCAATATCGAAGAAGATTGAAAGGCGCGAGAAAAATCTCAAGTACGTTTTTCAGAGATAGCAACAATGACCTAATCTTGATAAATTGTCGAGAAAATTCAACAAAAGATTTACCTTCAAAACTGTTGAATGTCCTTAAATAAAATTCAAGTTTATGAATAAAATGAGGGGAGAAAATAGATTTTTATGTTTAGTTGGGAAATGGCTTCTCATTTTTTCAGGACTCTTTTAATTTCAATAACTTTGAAGCGTTCTTGTTGTTTGGTTAGAACAATAAATGCAGCTGTGGAACAAACTTCCGAAACAGATTCAGAATAGTCCATCTATCACTTCCTTTAATAAGCAAGTAAAACAACACTATCTTTCTTCACTATATTAAATAGCATGTATTTATGTATATTATATTGTATATATATGTGTATGTATGTGTATATATATATAAATGTATATATTTCTTATGCTGTATTTTTGTAATTTAGTAGTAACTGTTAATATTTATTTTTATAACTACTATAATTAATGCACACAGTCTTGTTCCCGTAATTTATAGCTTTTCTGACACCGGATGGGTTATAGCTTTTCTGACACCGGATGTTACAAAGGCGAGCTAGAGATAAGCTCGCCTTTGTAACATTTTTTAGTAATTAAGTTTCAAACTATGTGTGTACAATAAAGAGTAAAGAGTAATATAAATACAATTCCTGAAGCGCTCATAGCCCAGTGGCACTCACTGATCTGAACCAATCAGTGAGGTTAAGCAACATATTCAGGGAATGGGGCACGGCACGTTAAGCTGTTGACTACAGTCGCTAAACCAAGTCACAGGCGATTTGGTGGTTTAAAATGTCTGACACTAGGGTTAGTCAAGTACCTACGCTATCAACTTCGCGTCCAGTACAATAACGCGTGCAGAAGGTTGATGGGGCTGCTCTGGCGCTGCAGCGCGTCGGGCATGTTTGCAGCTTCTTGACAATCCTGCGCAAGCGAGTCGCCTCCCTTGCAGCCAGAGTCAGGGTCGGCTCCAACTCCCTTCTGAACATGCTAGCAGACCTAGTAGACTGCCCATATATACAGCTCTGCTGTAAGCTACATATGGACTACAATAAACTTGTAGGGTAGCTACATAAAACCGCCGCGACCACAATATAAATACGGCCGCAGCAGCGAATAAATATTCATTCATCCAACGGCACTCAAGCGTTTCACTTCTCCCTTACTCGACCCTACCACCGTCCTGGGACTGGTGCTCCTCCGACGGAGTCTACACCGATTCACCGCACCAGCTTTTTTTTTATTATTATGAGATGGGTTAACTCTTGACCCCAATCTTGACCAAGGTCATAGATGAGGTCGACGATGGAGTGAGTTAACCCAGAAAATGCCAATAAAGGCACTGGTACTCCCTCGCACCGACGGAACACAGCAAGTTGTTTGGCGTCGGACTTCGGTAGGAGGGTGGTCGCGAACCAGACGGCCCTTTACAGAGCCTACCACACCGCATGAGACCATAGAACGCCACCTCAGATTGAAACCAAACTGAGGTGTCGTTGCCTAAGATCGATTACTAGGAGGCAGGTCTTTTTTTTGTTTCCTTAGTCGCCTCTTACGACACCCACGGAAAGAAATGGGGTGGTGTTATTCTCAACCGATCACCACACGGCCTAAGCTTCCATAAACTAAAATAAACTAACTTAGCAAATAATGATCGATCGAGTTTTGACGGCCGGTTTGGTCGAGTGGTAGTGACGCTGCCTCTCGATCGGCGGGTCCTGGGTTCGATTCCCAGTCGGGGCAAATACTTGTGTAAAAAGCAGATGTTTGTTCTCGGGTCATGGGTGTTTGTGTCTGTCTTTGTGTGTTCCAAGGGACCCACGACACAAGGGAAAACCTTAATGTGGGCCTTTGAGTGTGAAGTGTCTCTTTCTTTTGTCTTTTTAATGATAATACTAACACGACGTTTTACTGTAACTATGAGTCATTGTAATAATTAAATAAATAAATAAATAGTATATTGTGCATCTCGGGAATAAAAAACGTATTTTAAGCGAGGGCCAAAGTTGGATCACGAGCAAATGAAGGATTCTAAATTATTGAATCACGAGCGTAAGCGAGTGATTCAAGTGTTACTCGTAGAATCCTGAATGACGCGAGTGATTCATAGCCCTCGATGAAAATCCGTTTTATTCAAGAGTTGCACATTATATTTTATACGATGACCTCGAGAAAAAGAAAGATTTAATCGGAAATAGACATCTGCGCAAGGAGTTTGAATTTCGAATATTCTTTGCGATGGAGGTCGTATGTCTATACATTGGAGTGTTTGAAATTCAAACTGCTCTTTTTTACGTGTTTTGCGGGAGCAAAAGAATCTTTTTGGGGTTCTAAATTCAAATACCAAAACTGTGACTAAAAGAGCTCTTTATCTCCAATTTTCAGTGAAAAAAAGAAGCTTTTTAGAGGGGGAATGGTATAAATATACTTGACTATACCTACAGCAGAAGAAGAATACAATTCCTATTTGAGTGATATTTGCATTCCTTCATATTGAGTTAGTGAATTCGATCCCGTATACCGGATATCCAGAGGGATCAGGTTCAACCGCCTGCAGCTATAAACGAGCTGTATAACAGTTTTATTGCTGCATTTTTATTTTTATCTCGCCATCTAGGTCATGTAGTGGGAAAGAAAAGAAGTATTGTGACTAAAGGACGTTTGTCACTACAAAAAAATAATAGGAAATATGATTTTCCAAATTAAAAAAGTAAGAATCACTGACTTCAAACCCAATAATAACTATCTGCAAATAATCACAAACCAAATCGTCATCTATGTGAAATAATAGGTAAATAAATAATTAAACGCTTCACTCTCAAAGGTCAAACCGGCGCCGACGTCAAAAAAAATTCATCTCTATTTACTATATTCCGCTATGAATTCACTTATTTACTGTTTTACCCGTAACCACTACTTACTCGTGAACATAGCTTTAAAAACTTTTTTTTTTGAAGGCGGGTAAATTTTTTGTTCAAAATATTTTATTTTATACAGTTATAAATAAATAAATAAATATATAAATAAATAAACGCTTCACACTCAAAGGCCCACATTAAGGTTTTCCCTTGTGTCGTGGGTCCCTTGGAACACACAAAGACAGACACAAACACCCATGACCCGAGAACAAACATTTGCTTTTTACACAAATATTTGCCCCGACTGGGAATCGAACCCAGGACCCGCCGATCAAGAGGCAGCGTGTCACTACCACTCGACCAAACCGGCCGTCGAAATTATTCATTTCCGTCGAGTTATTAATGAAACATGTTTTTCGTCTCTACTGTAAAATTTGAGTATTGCTATTACTGGATTATACGATTCGACTTCGACACGACAAAGAAGTCGGCGAAAAATGATCAGCTTGGAGACAAAAAATCGATGTATTTCAGAAGACAAATTGTTTTTATTCTTTTAACTTTCGAGCCCTACACAAGTACACACTGACTAGCTGATGCCCGCAACTTCGTTTGCGTGTTAATTTTTTTTTTTTACAGAGTACACAGATTGAAAACATCTATCTTACGTGATTTAGATTTTTACATACAAAAGTTTTTTCCCGCTAACTCCCGTTCCCGTAAGAATTTTGCAATATCCTGTTGCAACTAAGCTTTAAGTTTACTAAGGTACCTGCATGCCAAATTTCAAGCGTCTAACTTAAGCGGTTTAGATTTTTCATACAAAAGGATTTTCCCGCTAATTCCCGTTCCCGTGGGAATTTCGGGAATTCCTTTCTTAGTGCACCTCTACGGTACCTAAGCTACGTCTCTTCCGAATTTCAAGTGCCTACGTTTAGCCGTTTAGGCTGTGCGTTGATATGTCAGTCAGTCAGTCAGTCAGTTTCTCCTTTTTTACTTATTTAGATACTATTTAAGAAGACGTCAGGGCTACAACCAAAGTACAAAGTTTCTATCCCACATCGGGATTTGACTCCAATCGAGCCAATCTTTACATCTCACGGGATTTTAAATCCGTGCCTAAGTTCGGTAACTTAGACAAGGGTTGGTTTTAAGACCTTTTGGATTTAACAAACCCTTTAAAGGTAAAAACTTCTTAAGATTGCATTTCTTATGTAAATATATGTTAGCGGAAAATTGTAAAAACCGTGAAATTATCACTATACCTTCACTAGTGAAATTATAATCTATAGTGAAATTATTAATCGTTAAGATACAATTGTTTTTACTTTTTTTTTTTATTTTTTTAGTTTTTGTAATTATGGGTGTAATGTGTCAGTTAAATAAAGGTTTTATCTATCTATCTCCGTTAGGTAGGTAGGTAAAAAAAATCTGTAAATGTAAGAATAATTTTCCAAAAACATCGTGAGGAAACCTGCACATTCAGGCAACTGAATGAGTAACCATGATCCAATCTGGTCAAGTCCCCCTGGTAACAGGGTCACGGAGGTCAGATGGTAGTCGCTCCACTGTAATGACTTGACCTGCCAAAATCCTGGATCATGGTCAAGCGTACCCCTAATTAGAAACGGGAATAAGTGCTAGGAACAAGAAGTGAGAATAATTTTCCACGTTATAAACGTATGAGTCACCGACTTCAATCCCTACAACAGTTCGCACAAAGTAGATAACTAGTATTTTTTGCAGACTACAATGCCTATTAGCGGATAACCACAAACTAAAATGTCACTCATTTATTTAGATGATGTTCTGGTTTATAGTATTTTTTGTTTTTGTTGATTGTTTTTTAAAGCGATGAATCATTTTCGATAAAAATTTATATGGGACCATCCACCTCTGAAGCATACTCTTGCGAACAAAAAAAGAATTTTGAAAGTCGGTCCATAATTGGCAGAGAAATCGATGAAAAAAACATACAGTCGAACACAAAACCTCCTCCTTTTTTTAATTCGATTAAAAATGGTGCAGTTCTAACTTTGTAATCATTCTTTTTTTGTTTCTTATTCATGTTTTTGTTTTTTTAACCTAAGTCGAAATCGTGTAATTTTTGCTGTTTAGTATGTAATGAAATCTGTTATTGGTAATCAGTTTAAGATACAATAATAGAAATAAGCACTTTTGTATTCTGATTAAAAAACAAAATAAAAATAATAAAATACCTAATACAAAAATAAATGATCCGAAATTTGTTGCTGCTGTTAAATTTATTAAGTGGACCCTTGATTTCCTACATAGGGGTCCGTGGACTAAAAACCGGCCAAGTGCGAGTCGGACTCGTGTACGTAGGATTCCGTACCATTACCTATAAAAACGAGCAAAACAAATCACATTTGTTGTATGGGAGCCCCGTTAAATATTTATTTTATTCTGTTTTTAATACTTGTTGTTATAGCGGTAACAAAAATACATTATCTGTGAAATTTCAACTATCTGGCTATCATGAGATACAGCCTGGTGATAGACGGACGGACGGACAGTGGAGTTTTAGTAATAGGAATCCTAAAAACGTTAAGAAACGCTGATCTAACCTATCCACTAATTCTAGAGTACTCTAAACCCAGTCGTCTGTAAACCTGTAACGCACAGAAAGCAATCTGAATTACCTTTGAGTGCCGAATCCTTTTGAATTTTGTCGAGTAAAGCTGTTTACCAATCAATTACCTTTGAAATACCTTATTGATGATAAAGGACTTTTTTCATGTCTACAAATTCTTTTTGAGCTTAATTTCTTACGACCTTTATAATAATACTTACACATCAAGCTAATAAAGACCAAAAACTTGTAAAAAACAGTGTTTGCGCATGTTAAACGAAATGTATGATTTATTTATTAGTAAAACCGTGTGAATTAACATTTTAAAGGTCTTTCCTTATCCTGTATGACGATGGTGATGAATCGACGGTTAACTCTTGACCTCAATCTGGACCAAGATCATAGATGAGTTCGACGATGGATCGAGTTGACCCAGAAAATGCCTATTGAGGCACTGGTGCCTATTGAGTTTGGCGTCGGTCTTCGGTAGAAGGGTGATCGCGAACCAGACGGCCAGACACAGAGCCTACCACACCGCATGAGATCATAGGATGCCACTTCAGATTCAGAACAAATTGAGGTGTCGTTGCCTGGGGTGGATTAATAGGAGGCAGGTCTCATTTGTGTTTCCTTAGTCGCCTCTTACGACACCCACGGAAAGAAATGGGGTGGTGGTATTCTCAACCAACCATCACACGGCATACTTGTAGGTACTAAAAATTTGCGCTAAAATTTAAAAAAAAAATGTGTGTGCGTGTGTGTCTTTGTACAGACCAAACATTTTTAACAATTAGATTATTAAATAAATTCGCTCGTAAAACTTTGGGATGAATTATTCACCTTTTCTATATCCACAGATAAAACTCATTGTCTATGCATTCGAATTAATAGTTTTACTTTTAACTAGTCAGTAATTAATAGTTTGGTCTGAAATGTTCACAAGTTAGTGACATGGGTTCAGAGGTTTGGGGTTCAAGCTTGTAAGGCATTCATCAACACAGAAATACAGATTACACAAGCAGTAGGTACATTTCTTTTAATTATAAATACTTAATAGTTTTAGAATACCAAAAACCAAAAAAAAACACAAAATTGTATTCCAAAATTGTACCATCTATCATACATATCACCTGTGTGTCACAATAAAGTTTATTTGATTTAATTTGATTTAAAAACGACCGACGGTCGGTTTGATTGAGTGGCAGTGGCGCTGCCAAATATTTTCGTAACAAAAACATAAAGTCGAATTGAGAACCTCCTCCTTTTTGAAGTCGGTTGAAAAGCAGATGGTTGTTCTTGGTCATGGGTATTCCTTTCTGTCTTTCTGTATGTTCCAAAGGACCCACGACCCAAGGGAAAAACTTTAATGTGTTCCTTTAAGTGTGTAGCGTTTATTTAATTTTTTGTTTATATTATTTTAACTAAAGAATACCCGGGGCTACGTTCCCGAAATAATTTTGTAAAATCCTTCCTTGTCTATAGTCTATACCGTTAACAGAACCTTTGCGTAAAATTTCTGCTCTTGAGGTTTAAGAAACGCGTTATAAGTCAGTGAGTCAGAAAAAACCCCAGACGGTGAAACAGAAAATAAAACGGGCATGTGCGAGTCGGACTTGCGCACGAAGGGTTCCGTACCATTACCTATAAAACCGGCCAAGTGCGAGTTGGACTCTATAAAAACCATAATAATCTCTATAATAATTAAATTAGCGATTATTATTAAAAAAACAAAATACCCGACTGCACACTAAAAAAAGAGCGCATACATATTTTTTTAAAGGGAAATTTAGAAAAAATATTATTATGTCTTTATCCCGTGGGACTTTTAGGATAAAATGTATCCTATGACACTCCCGTAATCAAGACAAATCTAACGATACCTCATACATCAAAATCCATCAAGCCGTTTAGGCTACAGGAGGTCACAAAGGAAAAGACATACATACATACTTACATACACTCGAAAAACATTACCCTCCCTTCTTTGGCAGTCGGGTAAAAACTGCAAAAAAATCACGTTTGTTGTATCGGAGCCCCCTTAAATATTTAATTTATACTACTTTTAGTATTTGTTGTTATAGCAGCAATCAAAATTCATCATCTGTGAAAATTTCAACTTTCTAAATATCACGTTTCATGAGATACAGCCTTGGACAGACTTATCTATAAAAACGAGCAAAAAATCACGTTTTTTGTATGGGAGCCCCTTAAATATTTATATTATTCTAGTCTGTAGTATTTGTTGTTATAGAACCAATCGAAATAAATCATCTGCGAAAATTTCAACTGTCTAACTATCACGGTTTCGCGAGATACAGCCTGGTGACAGACGGACGGACGGACGTTTTTTCCCTTTGGGTACGGAACCCTAAAAAACTGCAGAAGGTGAAACAGAAAAAAAATGGGTGCGTATACTTATGTACGCGCGTGAGAAGTTATACTTCTTTGAGCGGTTAAGCAGACAGCTTCATACTGTTAATTTTGTGTCACAGATGCGCGCGCATCTTAAAATTTCACTCTCATCATTTTTTCATAACGCGCCTAGCTTCATACTGTTAATTTTGTGTCACAGATGCGCGCGCATCTTAAAATTTCACTCTCATCATTTTTTCATAACGCGCCTAAAGAAATATAACTTCAAAAATTACTCCGAATGAAAAACGGGACATAATGCGGGTAGGCAGAAGAATAATTCAGAGGATTTAGTTAATAAATGAAGCATCAATAAAATGGACATGGACATCGCACGTCACATCAAATGAGTCCGTTTTAGCCAGATAATCTGAATAATTAAAGACTGCGTTTCCATATTCGACATAACCTGTCACTATCATATGTATGCTGCATGAGGGAGAGAGATGGAACAGAAACTTTTATACGCTTGTAACGAGCGATGTGAACATAAAACCACCGCCGCCGCTTCACTGATCACTGACATCCAGTTTGCAGCCTAAATGCTTTATAATTCCACGTCAAAAACGTAAGAGTCACCGACTTCAATCCCAAAAAGACAATTTTTTCGAGAGTTTCCCTCAATTTCTTCAGGATTCCACCATCAGATCCTAGTTTCCTTACCATGGGACCACCCTTGGGATACTCCCTTTCCAACAAAAAAAGAATAATCAAAATCGGTTCATAAACGACCAAGTTATTCGCGGACATACATAAAATAAAAAATATATATACGGTCGAATTGAGAAACCTCCTCCTTTTTTGAAGTCGGTTAAAAAGTGAGTCTTTGACTTTTCCCTGATCTCCGTTAGCTATTATACATACTAGATCCCTACCTGTGACGTACGCTACATTACCTTGTAGATTGTTGCATATGGCGCCTGGAATGTAACCCAATTCATTCAAGAAGGTCCTTCACCGTGCCTTTGATTTGTATTTGTGTCTCAAGTTTCAAGATTCAAACAGAGGTCATTTCAATTAAATGTAGTACTCGGCGTTTGGGGTTACAAAAGGTACACTCAATGCCCCAAGTTAAAGGGCCTAGTTCATTCTAATTTGAACTTTATCACCAGCAAACAATAAACACGGGTGGATACTTAATTGCGAACTGACTATACACGGTGTGGAGAGTATATAAAGTCTTACATATAAAAGTGGAGGTCCAGATTGACTGACTCATTAACGCCCAGCTCAAACCCTAGAAAGCTGAAATTTGGCAAAAGTTGTTTTTTAGGCAAGCACAAGGATTTTTTGAAATTCAACCCCTAAGGGGTGAAATGGGGGTTCAAAGTTTGTATGGAGAAAACAACTTTTGCAAAAGTTTCTGGGAGGTTTAAAGAGGTGGAACTGTCAGTGCAGAGGTAAAACTCATGCGCTGTTGTGGGGAATTGGGTGTACTGATTAATGGTCCCAAATAAGTGGACTGATCACCCGCCTGTGCTTGACGGGCGTCCCCTCCATAGATAGATAGATAGAACCGGAAGGTTGCGGGTTCAAATCCTGGTGCGGGCCTGTACCACTAAATCCGTTTTTTCGGATTTATGTACCGATTTCTCATTAATTATCACTTGCTCAGCGGTCAGCGGCGAAGGAAAATGTCGTGATGAAACCCACACGTCTAAGAAAATCCGATTTCGAAAGTCGCGCTGTCCACCAACCCGCATTTGTCCAGCGTGGTGGATTATGGCCTAAATCTCCTTCGGGTTTCAAAGGGAGGTCCAGACCCTTCGGTGGGGACGTAGGGACTGATAAAAAAAGAAGGTCTATCCTATAACTTTGATTCCAAGACCATAAAGTTCCGTCAAGAGGTAACAACACCAAGTGTAGCTATTCCTTCTCTGTAGTTTCTGAAATAAAATCCTTTGTGTAAAACATTGTTACAAAAAATCAGGCCAGAGCGTGGCAGTATAGGGTTCCGTAGTTACAAACAACACAGAAAAGCCAACTTAGCTTTGACAGTTTTCCTTTTAATTTCTTAATCTACCACCATGAATTTTTGACATTTTCAAAAACAACGGTTTAACTGGTGGGGGACATTTGAAAATTTGCACTTTAAATTCTAAATATTTTGCAAACGGGGATAGTTACATAATCGTCGCAAACCTGTATTTCTCGCCGTGTGGTGATCGGTTGAGAATAACACCACCCCATCTCTTTCCGTGGGTGTCGTAAGAGGCGACTAAGGAAACACAAATGAGACCTGCCTCCTAGTAGTCCATCCCAGGCAACGACACTTCATTTTTTCTGAATCTGAGGTGGCATACTATGGTCTCATGCGGTGTGGTAGGCTCCGTAAAGGGCCGTCTGGTTCTCGACCCCCCTCCTACCGAAGTCCGACGCCAAACAGCTTGCTGTGTTCCGTCGGTGCGTGGGAGTACCAGTGCATTTATAGGAATTTTCTAGGTTAACTCGCTCCATCGTCGACCTCATCTTTGACCTTTATGGTCAAGATTATTTTATAATAAAAAAATAGAAAAATCTTAAAAAACCTGTTCAATTACTGCCCACACGATGGGAATGGCGAGCAAAAAAAAAACCATCTCCATGAAAGAGATTTCACTGTTTTGTCGGCGTGATTAATATGTATAACCGCGCCAAATTTCAGCTTTGTAGTATCAAAGACCTCTGAAAAAAACCGGGGACAGAAGGACATGGCGAAACTAAGGGTTCGTAACTTACTACGGAACCCTAAAAGAGGGCCCGCTTGTTAGTGTATCACTGTGGTAGCTGTTTCTCTCACTCCTTATTGCGATTCCCTCTCCTGGTAATGGGCCCGTGGCACGCGAGCACACAGGGACAAATCTAGAATTTGTCTATACTTGCACAATTTTTTTTATATTATTTTGTTTCTGTAATGTGTGCTGTTTGTATTTTATTTGTTGCTGTTGGTGTGCTTGTTTGTTTTGTTTTTACGCTGTTTGTTTTTTTAGGATTCCGTACCCAAAGGGAAAAAACGGGACCCTATTACTAAGGCTCCGCTGTCCGTCCGTCCGTCTGTCCGTCTATCACCACGCTGTATCTCATGAACCATGGTAGTTAGACAGTTGAAATTTTCGCAGATGATATATTTCTATGTGCCCTATAACAAAAATTACTAATAAAACCGGCCAAGAGCGTGTCGGGCCACGCGCATTGTAGGGTTCCGTAGCAGCATGGTTCAAATATGCAGCTGGCTTCTTAATTCTACAAGCATATTGTCATAGTTGATGTTAAAATCCCCAAATACTATACTTAGTATCAAAAACAAATGTATTAAAAAGTTTGGCCTAAATATAACAGAATGGAAGTGTTTCATGCGCGAGCGAAGCGAGCGCGAATTTTTTTTTTTTGCGACAATTTTATAATATAGTAATATCAAGCTAAGCAGGTGTATATTTTTAAAGTCGTTTTCGCAATTAGCACCCACAAAAACCTATTAAACGACACCTGAAATGTTAATATGTTACAGCTTGGCTTTTGGCTCGCCTTACTTTTAGCGTGGAACCTTGTATGTCAACCATTTTGGATTAGGATACACTTCGTCGTAAATGCTACCCTCGTGAATTATTCCACATTTTTTTTCGTTATAAAAATTAATGTTTCCTAAACGGATTGCTGAATCGAAAAACGTTTGTAGTAAACCCCTTCTATCTTTTAAAAAGCTATCCTATGATAACGCACTCGATGATATCGGCTAGAAAAAAAAACCATCGCCCATTCACGTTAATGGGAAACACACGAAAAAATTTTTTTTCCACCATTTTATTTTTTAGATTTGACACCGCAATCAATAGGTATGTATGACCATGCCAAATTTTAGCACTGTACTACCAAGGATCTAATATTAGTAAATATATTCTTATTAATCTCAACTAAGTTTGGCACTTGGTCGACTATTACTCGCAAACTTGAAGGGCCATCTTATGTGTGATAGTTTTTCTTTTAATTTCGTTGTATATACTACCACCGTGAATTGTTTTACATTTTTAGAAACAACCGTTTAGCTGGTAGAGAGGGGGACACTTGTGTTTGACAAAAAATTTTACTTTAAAAAATTATTTTTCGCAAACGGAGTGCTGAATCGAAAAACGTTGTTAGAAAACTCCTTCTGTCTTTTAAAAAGCTGTCCTATGACACCCCATTTTATGATATTGGCGAGAAAAAAAATTCATCACCCTTTCACATCTATGGGAGACACCCGAAAAAAAAACTACAGTTCTGTCGGCGTAATTTATATGTATGACCTTGCCAAATTTCAGCTCTGTGCTATTGGTTTCTTAGTAAACCTGCGGACAGACGGACATGGCGAAACTATAAGGGTTCGTAGATTACTACGGAACCCTAAAAACAAATGTATTATTAAAGCGTTTTTAATTTTGGAAATCATTTTTGTTTTGGTCTAAAAACAATCTAATGTAAGTATAAAATTCGCGAGCGAAGCGAGCGCGAATTTTTTTTTCATTTTTTTTACGGCAATATTACTGTTAGAAATAATTTCAACCTGCTGTTAAAATAATTTTGATGTAATTTTCGTAATTAACACCCCCAAAAAACTATATAACGACACCTAAAATGTCAATATGTTACAGTTTGGCTTTCGACCTCCCCACACTTTTAGCGTGGAACCTTGTAAACATATTCTTATTAATCCCAGAAACGTTTGATCGACTATTACTCGCAAACTTGAAGGGCCAACTTATGTGTGATAGTTTTTCTTTTAATTTCGTTGTATATTCTATAATCGTGAATTTTTTCGCATTTTTAGAAACAACCGTTTAGCTGGTAGAGAGGGGGACACTTGTGTTTGACAAAATTTTTTACTTTAAAAATATTTTTTTCTCAAACGGAGTGCTGAATCGAAAAACGTTCTTAGTAAACCCCTTCTATATTTAAAAAATCTATCCTATGACATTCAATTCGATGATATCGGCGAGAAAAAAAAATCCGTTGCCCTTTCACGTGTATGGGAAACACCCGAAAAAATGTTTTTTCTAAAATTTTATATTTTAAATCTGTCGGCGCAATCAATATCTATGACCATGCCAATTTTCAGCTCTGTAGTACCAAGGATCTTATATAAGTAAATATATTCTTATTAATCCCAACAGTGTTTGGCACTTGATCGACTATTACTCGCAAACTTGAAGGACCAAGTTATGTGTGATAGTTTTCCTTTTAATTTAGTTATATATTCTACCAACGTGAATTTTTTCACATTTTTAGAAACAACCGTTTAGCAGGTAGAGGGGGGGGACACTTGTGTTTGACAAAAATTTTCACTTTAAAAATTTATATTTCGCAAACGGAGTGCTGAATCGAAAAACGTTCTTAGTAAACCCCTTCTATCTTTTAATATGCTGTCCTATGACACTCCATTCAAAAATAGTGGCGAGAAAAAAAAATTCATCGCACTTTCACGTCTATGGGAGATACCCGAAAAAATTTTTTTTTCTAAGATTTTACTCTACAGTTCTGTCGGCGTGATTCATATGTATAATCATGCCAAGTTTCAGCTCTGTAGTACCAAGGGTTTCTTAGGAAACCCGCGGACAGACGGACAGACGGACAGACGGACAGACGGACAGACGGACATGGCGAAACTATAAGGGTTCGTCGATTACTACGGAACCCTAAAAACCAGAATAAATAAATATTTAAGGGGGCTCCCATACAAAAAACGTGATTTTTTTGCTCGTTTTTATAGATAAGTCTGTCCGAGGCTGTATCTCATGAACCGTGATAGTTAGACAGTTGGAATTTTCACATATGATTTATTTCTGTAGGTCCTATAACAAAAAATACTAAAAACTAGAATAAAATAAACATTTAAGTGGGCTACCATACAAAAAACGTGAATTTTTTGCTCGTTTTTATAGATAAGTCTGTCCGAGGCTGAATCTCAAGAACCGTGATAGTTATACAGTTGAAATTTTCACAGATGATGTATTTTGGTTGCTGCTGTAACAAAAAATATTAAAAAGTAGAGTAAATTAAATATTCAAGGGAGTTCCGATACAACAAACGTGATTTTTTGCCATTTTCATAAAGATAATGGTTTTTATATAGTCCAAATCGCACTTGCCCGTTTTATTTCTGTACTGACAAAGAAACGGTTGACTTTCTAACTAAGACAAACTACAGGGTGGCGCAACATTTGGAAATTGTTAGCTCCAGATTTATTCAGATATTAAGTCAATTAAAATAAGGAAAGGGTGACTACACATAAAAGAGCAACCCTCGGAGTTCCTTGACTCTCTGAGGAGGACTGCACCTTTGCGAATAGGCTTACAGTTAAAACAATACTGTAATGAACTAAATTTCAAGAAACTGTCTGAATGTATTCTATGAAATAAAGCTTTTTTGACTTTGAAAGAAGAGTCCCTGAGTTCATCCCTGTGTGATAGTTACGTTGTAATTCTTTGTTCATATCGTGCACTCTCCTCCATGCGATATTTTACCGAAATAATCTGGGTCGACAGACCACTATATCTTGTGCTACTCATATACATAGTCTACACGTCTAGTTCATGGAGCAGTATGTTGCGTGACTTTAAAATAGTTAGCGGAATATTAAGGTTATGTATTGGACTGGTAATTTGCACATTTGATTACCCACGAAACAGGCCTGGCATAGTGTGGGAATCAAGGCAAATCTTTTAAAATAATCGTGCATAACTATTAATTATTAAAAAAACAAAATACCCGACTGCACACTAAAAAATATTATTATGTCTTTATCCCGTGGGACTTTTAGGATAAAATGTATCCTATGACACTCCCGTAATCAAGACAAATCTAACGATACCTCATACATCAAAATCCATCAAGCCGTTTAGGCTACAGGAGGTCACAAAGGAAAAGACATACATACATACTTACATACACTCGAAAAACATTACCCTCCTTCTTTGGCAGTCGGGTAAAAATGTTACATTAAAAATTGTTATTTTCTTTTCTAATTCCATGTTTTAAATTGTAACATTGTCTGTATAAAATATTTTGTATTTTGTATTTGTATTATCCCACGAAACTGAACAACTTTTCTATAGATTTATATACTTTTCTTATTTTCTATCCACTTGCAATCGGTCTGTAGACCATAAGCTGGTTTTATTAGTGAGTATAATAATGTGGAGAAAAAAATTCACAGATTTCGTGCCTCACACGACTATATATCGAGCACATTGGAAATCAATCTACGGAATTCGAAAAATTGTCGTTCTGGCTTTTTGACTTTTTTGAAAAACGTTAGACTACAGGGCAAATAACTCCATTTTGTAGGTTTTTAGTTGTTTCTAGTCCACCGAATTTTCGAAAACTACGTACCTACCGTGTCTACCTGGTCCGGAGCAGGAGAAGCTGGTAATCTGTAACACAGGTCTCCCTAGTACAGATACCAGTCTCTTACATAGATTGTTTGTACTGTACCTACCTCTTAGATTAAGAAACATTCTGTAAACCATATTCTGTGTGAGAGAATAAATAAACAATTTATTACATTTTATTATTTATTTATTATTTATTTAATGCGTGCTGAATGTACAAAGTGGTGACGATTATTTTTTAAAGTATATTTATTTTGATATCTTCTGTAGTGTATATGTATAGTATCTAGTATGATTAAGCGGTTGGCTATCCTAAACAAAAAAAAAATTAAATCAACTATCATTAAAACTTACAAAGATATGAATCAGCCTACAAAAGAGAATATCGGTCGTCAATTTAGAAAAAAAATCGTCTTTCCATTCAACTTTAGTATAGAAACTAGCCCCCCGATTGCAGTAAGTTTTAAAATGTTTACCAAAGCTAAAACGCTCACGTTTCCGTATTTAGCCCCTGAATACAATAAAAAAATGAGCGGTTAGGCTTGGGTAAATACGTCCAAACTTACCGCAATCGGGGGGGTAGCTTTATTAACCCACGCAAAAATGGGGGATGTTACAAGTTTGACGTGTGTATCTGTCTGTGGCATTGTAGCTCCTAAATGAATGGACCGATTTCGATGTGTTTTTTTTGTTTGAAAGTTGACATAATCGTCGTTATCGAAGGGCTCAGCCGTTCAAAAGTAATGAGCAATTGAGTGTCGGGAGTGACATTTTTATTTCATTTTAGAGTTATGTTTATACTAGCATTCCGCCCGGAATTTCGTTCCCGTGGGAATTCGGGAAAGTTATGTCGCCTATGTCCATTGGGGATGTCCTTTTGTAATGGTAAAAGAATTTTTCAAATCGGTCCAGCAGTTTCAGAGTCTATTCTATGCAAACAAACAAACAATCAAATCTTTCCTCTTTATACATATATAAGTATAGAGTATAGATATAGAATAGAATAGAAAAGAATAATTTATTTCACAAATTGGGTTATAAAAAGAGTTACAACAGCGGGCCCTGCACTAAGCAAGCTTGTATCGCAGGCGCCCTGTAAGCGATTACCTACCCGTGTACAGAGTTTTAGACAAAATGGATAAACATAGCACAATTTAAAAAGTAAACAAATCATATAAAATTAAATTAAAGTTAAACAAATTATATTAAATTAAATTAAAGTTAAACAGATTATATAAAATTAATTAATTAAAAGAATGTGAGTATGTTGGCATACATGTTTGTGTGTATGTGTGTGTGTATGTGTGTATGTGTGTGTAGGTATGTGTGTGTGTTTTTGATATAGATTAGTATAGATCCGTAAATTCATTTCCGATGTGCTCGATAGTCGTGTGAGGCACGAAATCCGAATTTTTTTTGTTTGAAAGGTGACGTAATAGACGTTATTGAAGGTCTCAGCCGTTCAAAAGTCATAAGCAATCGAACGTCAGGTCGGTCGATACAAAAAAAATAATTATAGAATTATTTTAATACAGGGTGTCCCATAAGTCCTTTGATATGAAAAAAAAATTAAAATAAAACTAATTTATGAATTATATTTTTATTTACAAAAAAAGCTTAAAAAACGGGAATTATTTTTCGAAATTAACATCTTCTAAATGTAATCTGTTGCGATCACGGCACTCTTGCAAACGACGTCTAAAATTGTCGATGACTGCGCGGCACTTTAGCCTTAAGGTAGCCCCACAAAAAAAAATCCATCGGGGTCAGATCCGGACTACGTGGAGGCCAGGAAATGTCTCCTCTCTTAGAGATCACTTTGTAATTCTCAGAAAAGGTTGTTGAATGTAATTGGCATTGTTCTTAAAGTTTCACTTATTAATATAAATTACAGTCATTATTTCGGCGGGCTATCAAAAAAGATAACTCCGCGCTAAAACCGTAAGCTTTTAAGTTTCGTTCGTTATTATTATACGCGCTTATAAATTAAAGTACAGGTATTTAATTTTATGTGCCGGTATAATTCTAAAAGGCTTAGCTTATCTTATAATTGATAGCTTAATTTAGCCCGACTTAAAAAGACGGTTGTGTTTCATATTATAACGAGGCAGCTTTTCGTTCACGTCTTTGTACATTTCAGCAGCTCTAGCATGATAACGACAAACTCGCGCTCGGCTCACGCTGAAACTTCACTTTAAGGCGACTACAGCACCCGATAAAGGCAGCACACATAGGAATAGTGCCATCTCCGTCTCTCAACAGGCCTGTGTTGGCAGTGCGAATAGTGTCGATACACGAAGTTTACGGACTATGAAAGCGTGCGTGCGTAAAAACATGTTCGAAAGTTAGAAAAATGAGATTTATGGAAAGGTAACAGCTTAAATCGAAAAATGCGTTAACTACTTATCGAGAGTATTCAATCACGAACATTTTGATAGCAAATTCAAGTTCCTGTGTGCATTTTATTATCCTTTTTACAGCTTAAAAGATACACAATATTGGGTATTTAGAGGTGACTTTGTTAGCTTTTTCTATCGAACCAAATGTGCTGAATCGTGTTTTCAGCAAACTACTTATCTAGTTTATGTCCTGAATATTACCGTAGTATTTTTTTCTTTGATTTAATGCAGTGCGTTATGCTTATGGGTTAGGCCGGACCGCCCCCATTCCGTACCGCCCCTGTCCGGATCGCCCTCAGTCGTCTTTTAAAAGTTTTGAATAAATGTACAGTCAGAAACAGAATTGTTTCTTTATGTAGATATTTTATATTACTTGTAATTTATATAACTTGTTACTTGTAAAGAAAATTTAAAGTGTAAAATTATAGTATTATTTTATTATTGATTGCCAAAACTAGTCCATGGTAGCAGTAAAGAAGTAGCTCGTTCTAACTGTTGTATAATGTTTACCTGAAGATAAAAAGGTTCTTCTAAACAATTAGACACAGTTACGCTTGCCATATCCATTTTTTACCTTTTACCTGAGTTCTTGATAATAAAAGACAGTCCATCTCTTTCGCACACGATTGAATATTACAATTTTTGCAATTATGCAAGTAATAAGAAAGTTCAGTCAGTTAGTATGTCATAATATCTCACTATGTCGAGTGAAGGTCCATGTGTCAGGGGCTATATCGTAATTATAAATTTATAACAAATCAAAATGGAGGACGAAAATTATTACATGCTGGATGGACATTCATATGTTTTTCAAAGAAATAACAAATTTTCCAGTGTAAAAAGTATTCTGGATTTGTAAAATTAGTGACTGAAAGTGATCATGTGCGACTTCAGAAGGTACAGTGATTGCGAACCAAACTTTGCCTAAAATGAATTGTACGCTGTGATGGACAAAATAAATACAGAAGTTACTTCAAATTTTAACTCAATAAAGAAAATGTTTGAAATACGTACTAAATAACTAAAAGAAAAAGGTTTTAGTGAGAATTCCTGCACTCAAAGACATTAAAAACACTTTATATAGTTACCGCAACAAAACTTTGAAAGTGCCAAAAACACTTAGAAAAAGTTGTTACCATACACTTCGATATTGGGTACGAAATGACAATATATATAATGCCCATGTTTTACATACTTCTGGTTAGTAAAGAGAAAAATACATACGAGACAATGTTTCGAAATTTATACTCAATCCCGTGAAATTTATACTGGATTTTGAAATGGTTATATATTATAATCATATTAATATTATAAATTCGAAAGTAACTCTGCCTGTCTGTCTGTCAGTCTTTCACGCCTTAACTACTAAACCGATTTTGATGAAATTTGGTACAGAGATAGATTAGAGCTTGGGAAAGGACATAGGCTACATTTTATCCCACAGTTGGGCACGATATAACCTGTAGTCCTTGCGGGCGGAAAGCTAGTGCTATATATTTTTGAGATTGATTATAATTATAGAAAAATAAAAAGTATTAATTTTTTTATGTTTATTAATGATTTTGCATGCTAGTTATTATTAAATTACAAAATAATTATGATTGAATAGTTTATTATATATCATATTTTTCAATGACTATTTGTGTATTGCATTTGTTGATTTTTTAAAATGATTTATTCTTTATATTTTTTGAGAATGATATGTTAATTGATGATTTTTTGTGTTAAGTTATTATTTTATTTCAAGATAATTATAATTGAAATGTTTTTACCGATATTTTATGACATCTAAGTATCAACAAATATTAAAATCCTGAAATTTATACTTTGTTTCACTTGTCATCATCCTCCTAAATTAATTACTGTATACAATTTCAGACTTCATATGTTCTCAATATACTATTTAAGGCATAATATTTTATAGTAAATCTGATGCTACATACATATAAAATGGTGCTAACTGTACTTGCTCAAACTGACAAAAAACGACTGAGGGCGGTCCGGACAGGGGCGGTACGGAATGGGGGCGGTCCGGCCTAACCCATGCTTATCTACGCATCATAAAATCGTAATTTAGGTGCTGTAGTCGCCTTAATTGCACGAGGGTCCCGCGCAAAGGCTTGCTCGCCCTATGGCGTTGTCAATGTTTACATTTTGATATAGGACCGCGGTGTTGTCGCGGCGCTGTCACTGTCGTACTCGGCCTGCTGCACGCAAACTAGTAAAAAAGAAAGAAAGACTGATTTATTATCTTTATGTGGTCTATGTAGCAACTCGTCTAAAACGCAACTCGCAACTCGGTGTTTTAGCAACTCATCTAATCTGCAACTGGTCTATAAAACACACCCCATATCTTTCCGTGGGTGTCGTAAGAGGCGACTAAAGAAACACAAATGAGAACTGCCTCCTATTAAAACGTCTTAGGCAAAGGCACTTCAGTTTATCTGAATCTGAGATGGCGTTCTATGGTCTCATGCGGTGTGGTAGGCTTTGTGAAAGGCCGTCTGGTTCGCGACTACCGTCCTACTAAAGTCCGACGCCAAACAGCTTGCTGTGTTCCGTCGGTGCGTGGAAGTACCAGTCTCTTAATTGGCATGTTATAGGTTAACTCGCTCCATCGTTGACCCCTTCTATGACCTCGGTCAAGAGTTAACCCATCTCATAATAAAATAAAATAAAAACACAAAAACAATAACAATAAACCTTTAGATCGCTATGTGGTATAGGGTCCGAGGCAAAGGGTCTTCAACTCAGCTATACTGGGTGATAAAAAACCTCCTAGCTATATTCAAAATCCTGAACCAGTATCAATGAAAGAACAAATTAATGAAAAAAAATTTTTTTATACATTTTTTCAATGGGAATAGTTCATTTTTCGCCTAAACCTAGACATTACTCCTACACCAGGCACGCGAAGGGTGCGGGAAGCGCTAGGGGGGTGCACCCGAGTAGTGTCTACGTTTAGGACAAAAAATTCCCAACATAAAAAAATAAATAAAAAATAAAGTGTTCTGTCAGTGACACTGGTTCAGGATTTTCAATAAAGCTAGGAGGTTCTTTTTCAACCTGTATGTTGAGACTTGGGAATCAGGATATGAAACCGCGAGCCACGACCCTGGTTTTCAGTGAGTCCCATTACCATGTGACGTAAAAACTAGTGTTGAAACCAACAGTAGAAAGTATCGATAGTCTATCGATACTATGGTAACCTTGAAAAACAGTAAGAATATCGATAGGGTTATCGATAGTATCGATATTATCATACTATCGATAGTATCGATAGCCAATAGTTTGTGATACTATTGATGACAGACCAAACTATCGATTGAGGTACTTTCCTACAAGGGCACGGCACGCAAGGCATGGGGCTGGTTAGTCGGTGGCAGCGGCGCGGCGAGCAGTGCTAGGCAACGGACCAATCTCCAGTAGCATTTCTATCGATATTCTTACTGTTTTTCAAGGTCAACTATATTCACATTCATATTCATTTATTTCGTAATTATAATATTACATGTCAAAATTTGTATAATATAGGTAAAATATAAATTATCTATTATCTATCGAACGTAATAGCGTGAAAATTTTAAAATAAATTTATAATAAAAAAATGCACTAACTATTGATAGTTATACAACACTATTAAGAACGTCCGTTGACGATACAGACAATTACTACGCCCGTATGTCCTTTCTAATAGTTTTCTTATCTCTATGTTGCTACCTTACTATAAATGAACGTTAGTGAAAAATTACCAACGAAAGACATATTTTTTCCACTCTTCATTGGTAATAATAAGGAGATCCATCAAGAAACAACAACACAAAGTATAAACTACGTTAGTGAAAAACTTTACTACGTTACCTTTATCTGTCAAGCGTAATCTTCTCTTGTCTGTATTCCTAAGCCAATATAGAGTAACAAGTTTTTTTGTAACGCTCGCCAAATCCGGTCTTTTAGAGTCTTCCACTTTTGTTAAACTTATATTAGTTTTTCGGCCTCACTCGAATCATGTGGTTACTCAATAGTTATTTGGGTACTTGGACACAGAAAGGACATTATTCGAAACTATTCTGATCACTAACTTTTCAGTCTGTTGATCTATGTTTCGAGCTCAGATCTATTATTTGTTGTCTCACTGCTGGTCAAAAGCGTTGGGTATGCCTTCTACGTTATCTTTATTATTATTTGAATATCTTCTACGGGAAGTCACGGTGAGAAGGCCGATCTTTCTAAAAGATTTGTGTATGTATGTATTTTTTTATTCCTTATTGTATGTAGGTAGTAAGCGTACCCCAAATCAGAAACGAGACTAAACGATAGGAAGAATTAAGTGTTTAGATAAGACAATACAAGAATTTAATAGTTTTAAATGGAATTATTTGGCAATTAATTAATTTCTTGGATAATTTTATTTACAAACTGATTTTTGCATGTCGTGATCTGACTAAATATGTGGAATATGTTCCACATATTTAGTCAGATCACGACATACAAAAATCAGTTTGTAATTGTATTTACTATCTGATTATGCCATATTTAATGTAAATAAATGACTATGAACTAAGAACAAAAGTATAATAGCGGACTTATCTCACAAGGGGATCTCTTCCAGTCAACCTACGAGTGAACCAGGGAATTTTTTTACATCACTCGATTCTGAGCCACGATAAACCATTTTTTGCAAAATATACCAATAATCATAAAAATAAAATAAACTATTTTCTTGTTAACGTTGCTTAGGAAATATTTGCTTTAGTTATTAGCTCTCAGCCGTTACAGGATTAGAGCAAGATGGTCGGCCCAAGTGCCCAGGGATGTGAATAATCCCCCAGCAAGACTATCTAACTGTCAAGTGACCATATCTAGTAAAATGGTCTAAGAATCTGACATTATATGCAACCAACTCGAAATAAGTATACCCCTTTCCGGCGCACGAATATATATAAATATACTCATTACATATGAAGTGTTTTGGAAGGCTACTAGTGCAAATAAACGAATTAATCAGTAAATTAAATATTTATTACGCGACATCACAAATCACAGAATTGAATGACAGGACATTTTTTTTATCAACGATAAGTAGCAGAGGTTTTTGATGTCATAGATTCCAACACTCCTCCTCATCAGAATACCTCTTGCTACTAAGGATCCAACCCAAGCTGCACCCGGCACTCCTCAAACTTTTTCTTAGGCAATGCCTTCGTAAGAATATCTGCGGGCATCTCCTCAGTTCTTAAGTACTCTACTCCAATCACACCTCTTGCGGTTACTTCTCTTATATAATGTTGACGAATATCAATATGCTTCGACTTTGAAGTTATGACAGGATTGCAGGATAACTTTTGTGCTGCTTGATTATCATTATAGATAATAACCTTTTCTTGGTTGTCTTTAATGTCAGCGTGCAGTCTTTGCAGGTGAATGGCTTCTTTAGCACATTCTGTAAGCGCCATGTACTCCGCCTCCGCTGTGGATAGTGCGACAGACTTTTGTTTCCGGGACTCCCAGCTTATAGTAGCTCCACTTTTTATAAAACAGTGTCCAGTGTATGACCTTCTGTCTAAGTTGCATGATGCCCAGTCTGCATCTGCATACCCCTTCAGGGTTTTATCTTTAGTTTTTCGAAAAGTCAATTTTAAATCTTTAGTCCCTTTTAAATATCGCAAGACTCTTTTAGCCGCAGTCCAATGTTCTTTACCATAGCAAGTATTGTACTGACTTAGAAGGCTAACGGCGTTTGCGATATCCGGTCTTGTCGCAACTGACAAGTACATTAGGGCTCCAATGAGATTTCTATACGGTAAATCTTCATCTATCTCCGTTTGTTTTTCTAGTTTTAAATTAATTTCCATCGGTGTGGAGACTGGCTTGGCGTCTTGCATATTAAACTTTTCTACAATTTCTTCAATGTATTTCTTTTGTGACATGGCAATAACGTCTGACTTGCAATCAAACTCTATTCCCAAGCAATAATTTAGCTCTCCAAGATCTCTCATTTTAAATCTTTTGACTAACTCATTTTTAGTCTTTATAATAGCTTTTTCGTCCTTATGAATGATTAAAATATCATCAACATAAACACAAATTATTACAGGTGTTGGCTCCGTTGAGGAGACATAAACACATGGATCAGCTGCAGGCTTGAAATTCATTTCTTTTAACCTTTCATCCAGTTTCTTGAACCATTGCCTGCCAGACTGCTTAAGTCCATAAATGGCTTTATTGAGTTTACAAGTCGTCTCTCCTTTAGTTTTTCTCAGATCTTCCAACATCTTTTTGGCTTTTGTAAAAATGGTAAGATCTTTATTTGAGCTTTCTTCTAAAATTATGTCACTTAAATATTTTTCTAAATTTTGTGGTTTTTCGATAAACAAATTTTCTTCAATTGTACCATTAAGAAAAGCAGTAACAACGTCTAGTTGTCTTATCTTCAAATTTTCTTGTGCAGCTTTGGCCATTAAAGTTCGTATGGAACTTAATTTTACTACTGGCGCGAATGTTTCCGAATAATCAATACCAGGTATTTGGCTAAAACCTCGAGCAACTAGTCTAGCTTTCTTTCTTATGACCTTTTTATCTGCACCAATTTTTTCTTTCAATATCATCTTGCACGTTACTACATTGTGATCTTTTCCTTTTGGCACTACAGACCAAGTTTCATTCAATACATGGGCTTTTATTTCTTCTTTTATTGCTTCTTCCCACGAATCGTCAAGTTTTATTTCATCACATAAGTTGGACATATCATAGTCTTTTGCCCAAACTGGTGATTTCTTGGTCCTTTCAGGCCTTTGACTTGTAGATGGCTCATTTTCTGTATATGAATCACAGGCTTCAGTTTCTGTGATATTTTCTTCGACGCAATCTTCGAATGGTTCTGTTGCATCTTCTTCGATGCTTTCTTCTAAATAAAACTGTGGTGGCAAACCACTAAACTTTTCAATTTCTTTGTCAGTTTTATTTTCTTTATTTTTATAATACATTTTATTTATAAATCTAACGTCACGACTTATTATCAGCTTATTTTCGACCCAAATTCTGTAAGCTTTGGCGTTTTCACAGTATCCAATAAAAATCCCTTTTTCTGCTCTTGGTGCGAACTTCCGCTTTCTCGTTTTATTTAAAACAAAAGCTTCAACTCCGAATATTTGGAAATGTTTGACTGAGGGCTCATAACCAACCCATGTTTCAAAAGGCGTTTTATTGGTAGCCCTGGTTGGTACTCTATTGGAAACATAGTTGGCCGTAAATATAGCTTCAGCCCAGAAACTTTCCGGCAAATTTGATTCAATTAGCATGCATCGTGCTTTTTCTAACAAAGTTCTGTTCTTGCGTTCTGCTAAACCATTATGCTGTGGCGTATATGGTGCTGACAATCTTCGTGCTATGCCATTATTTCTTAAGTAAGTGTCAAATTCTTGATTACAATACTCCTTTCCATTATCAGTTTGAAGAACTTTTATTTTGCACTTTGCAAATCTTTCCATTTCTTTTTGATAGTCCTTAAACTTTTCTAGAGCTTCATTTTTATTTTTAAGAAAATATACTCTGCAATATCTACTGTATTCGTCTATAAAAGTAATGAAATATCTGTGACCAGCTTTACTTGGTGTTGGCATCGGACCACATAGATCAGAATGTACAGTATGCAGCTTCTCTTTAGCTTTCGTTTCTTCGCTCCTTTCTTTTGGATATGGCAAATTTGTCATCTTTCCTTTCACGCATATTTCACAGTCTTCTAGTTTATCATTTATGTTAAAGCTTAACCCTTTTACTATCTTATTTTTCAGAGCTAGCTTTAGATCGCTTTCATTTAAATGACCTAATTTTCTGTGCCACTCATTAATATCACTCTCTTTGGTATAATGAGATTCTTCATTTTTATTATTCATATTATTTACATAATATAAACCGTTTTCCTTATAAGCCTTTAGAAAAATTTCTCCAGACTTGTTTGTCACTGTGGCATATTTATCATTAAAAATAACTTCGCATCCTTTTTCTGTGGCTTTAGCAACCGAAATTAAATTCATGGTTAGACTTGGTACAAACAAAGTATCAGTTAGATTGATAATCTCTTTCTGTACTTTCATTTTCACTAGTCCCTTACCTTTTATTTCTTCTGACTTGTCAGATGCCAGCTGAAGAGTTTCATTAAGCTCTGTCATGTCGTGAAAAAGGTTTTTGTCATTGCACATATGGGATGTGCATCCACTGTCCAAACACCAATTATTGGTATTAATTTTTTCTTTGTATGTTTTCAAACATAATTCTTTAGAATACAGGCTATTCTGCTGCTTATGTTTTGACTTGTCTTTAAACCAGCAGTCACTAGTTTTATGCCCCAACTTGTTACAGTTGTCACACTTTACTTTTTGTTTGAATTTGTTTTTATTTTTATTTCCCTTTTTATTTTTGCTATAATACGCTTCATCTTGTTGCGTTGCTGATGATCCTGATGCATGGCTATCTCTGTTCCTCGCTTCACTCTCTTCAATTATTTTTATTTTTAGCTCTTCAAGCGCCGGTAATCGGTCGCGAGATTCAATTGCAACCCTAAAATTTTCATAAGAGTCGGGTAGACTGTAGAGCATCATAATTGTGAGCAAGTTTTCATTTATTTCAACGTCCATGTCTTTAAGCTTGTCTACAAGATCAATAAAGTTATTAATATGGTCTCGCACGTCATCGCCATTTTGCATTTTCGCCTGAAGCAATCTTTTAAGTAAAGTCGCCATCCGCGCAGGTCCACGGCTTTCGTATGCATTTTTCAATGTATTCCACAATTCCAGTATGGTTTTACATGACTTCACCAGCTTTAGCTCACTTGGAGAAATAATTAGCAATAGCTCGGCTCTGGCCAATGCGTCTTTTTCTGGTTCTTCTTTTGCAGCAGTTGCGCTCAGGAACTTTGAAAGTCCTGCTTTTATAAGCACTGCTTCCGCTTGAACTTTCCACGTATCATAATTTGTTTTTGATAGTGGTTGAATATTCGAATGAAATTTTGACGTAGCCATTTTTGCACAAACTATTTTTTGTTTTTACTGAATTTTTATATTTTTACGTTATTTTTGCTGCACTAGCAGGCTAGGACGCTGGGCCCATAACCTGAAGTGTTTTGGAAGGCTACTAGTGCAAATAAACGAATTAATCAGTAAATTAAATATTTATTACGCGACATCACAAATCACAGAATTGAATGACAGGACATTTTTTTTTATCAACGATAAGTAGCAGAGGTTTTTGATGTCATAGATTCCAACAACATATACAGTCAAATACATATAGAATAACTAATTTGATAAATTAAATTGAAGCAGCAAAATTTTATTTTGATATACAAGTTTTTCCGTAAGTAATATCACTTAGAAAATTCAAAGCCATTTTTTTGTATACCTCTCAAAATACAATTCAATTTAATTTACGTTCTCACAAAAGTAATATTTATTCCCAATTTGTGTCGAATAAAACTTCCAACAAAATTTTCCTAACGAAATAATATAATATCACCTTCTAAATGGAAAGCTCTCGTAATGAGGAAATCTCTGAAAAATTAAAAACTAAAATAACTTCAAACAATGCAAAGAAATTGTAATTAATTTTCACCGTCCCTCTGAAATACCAATTTCCGTAGACAGAGACTAATTACGAAGTTAAGGGCCCCACATTTAATAATTCTGGCAAGGACCTAATATTATAGATCTCAAAAGATTTTTAGATACAATATCTTTCTGGCACGCGACCTGCAAAAATCTAAAGGCTATCGATTTCGCTGGACTAAAAATGGGAGAATCTACGTACGTAAAAATGAAACCGCACAAATCATCCTTATCAAAAACGAAGACCAAATACAGCACCTCATGCTGCAAGCATAACTGCCGCGTTTGGGCTTCGGTTTATGTTTAATATTAGTTTTAAGTAAAATCTATTTGCTTTGTGTACTAACCTCAAACAAGAAATCACATAACCAAACACACACTCACTTACACTCTACCACCCTCACTCATTATGGACAAGCCTACACAAAATCAAACACAATCACTCACCATATACATAAATTCACTACCGCCGCCGTTTCAAATGAAAAAATAAAGCTATATTTACACAAAAATAATTATCGAATGATACTGGCCATAATATTAATATCTACCCCTCCTAAATACAACGAGTTTCTACCTCTGATTCTTGATGGATAGTACAATCCAAACAATACAAGACCTTGACAACTTTGAAGCTGCCCACTCTTTTCAATGTGATGTCCTGCAACTCCATAATCATGTCCGAGTATATAAAAATGATTTTACCATGATCTCTCAAAATATACGCAGTGTCTACTGCAATTTTGATGACTTTTTATTATCTATTAGTCAACTTAAATTTGAGACAGATGTTCTGGTACTTACAGAATGTAGACTTGATGAAAACAAACCCCTTCCGGTACTACCAAACTACGATGTGTATTTTACGCATCAACAACTTAACCAAAATGATGGTGTAGTGATATACGTAAAAAGTTACTTAAAACACAAAACTTCAGAAGTTAAATTAAGTCAAGCATCTTGCCTGCAATTGGAAATATTGAATAATATTATTTTGTGTATATACCGGTCCCCCTCTAATCGGAACGTAGACAGCTTTGTGGACTCACTCGGTGAACATCTAGATAGTATAAACATGAGAAGTAAGAACGTTATTATTACCGGCGACATAAATATAAATATAGCAATGAAAGTGTATGAACCCAATCAAGAATACAAAAACCGGAACTATTACCTCAATCTTCTATCTTCATATGGTTTACTTCCCGGTCATACTATTCCGACCAGGGGCATAAATTGTCTTGACCACGTTATACTAAAATTACAAACCAAAAAAGTCCTTGCGAAAGTTGCAATATTGCATACTACCACTACCGATCATTTGACCACCCTTTTGATTGTCTCTAAAATAAAAAATGCACCTCCAGTCCTAAAAACCAAATCAACTATAGACTATGAAAAAGCCCTAGAGCAACTGAGGAATTCTAGTCTCTCAGAACTCCTGTTCTGTAACGATCCCACGGAAGTCATTGATCGCCTTATATATATCATCACCTCACTTCTAAAAGAAAACACTAAAATCGTAAATATACCCTCAAAACTTCGAATAATTAAACCCTGGATCACTCCTGGTATCCTCAGATGTATTAGAAACCGCAACTGTCTACAGAAAAAGTTTCAGAAAGATCCATTTAACGATATAGGTAAATTAACCTTCTATAGATACAAAAAGTACTGCAATAAATTACTAAAAAAAGTAAAACGAAAATATGATAGCGAACTTATTTCTAACACTCTAAATAATAATAAACTACTTTGGAAAAATATAAAAAATATAACTTATACTAATTCAGATAGACGTACATGTATGGAGTTATCAAATTTAAAATCATCCCCCTTTGCTTCCGCTGAATATCTCAACAAGTACTTCGTAAATATTGGTAAAGTACTTGCTCAGAACTTCGACCGTAACGATAATGACCTCCATGCGTACTTAAATAATTTACCGAATAGGTCAGGCTCTTTTGTCTTGATGTCTGCTGACGAGCAGGAGGTTGGCAGCATTGTGATGAATCTTAAGTCAAACAGTGCTGCTGGATGGGATGGTATTACTACATCTTTTCTAAAACTGGCAATAAATGAACTTGTCCCTGTCATCACTCATGCTGCCAACCTCTGTTTCAATAAAGGAGTTTTTCCAGATCCTTTAAAAAAAGCTATTGTTACGCCTGTGCATAAGGGTGGGGAAAGGGACAGTGTCACAAACTATAGGCCAATCTCCGTTCTAACTGCCTTGTCAAAGATTTTCGAAAAACTTCTAAATAGCAGACTTATAAATTATCTAAATAAATTTAATTTACTTTCACCCAATCAATACGGCTTTAGACAAGGTAAATCGACGGAGGACGCGATTATCTCACTTACATCCCTTATTGTCGAGAATCTGGACAAGCGTAAAAAATGTGTATCTGTATTCCTTGACCTAAAAAAGGCTTTTGACACTGTCTCGATCCCCATCCTTATCCACAAACTGTCTGCCATCGGTATAAGAGGTGTTCCACTTCTTCTTTTTAAAGATTACCTCTCAAAAAGATTACAAAGAGTCAAACTCGAAGACTGCTACAGTGACTATGAGGAGGTTACGTTTGGCGTTCCTCAGGGGAGCATCCTTGGCCCAACATTTTTTCTAATCTACATTAATGACTTATGTGACTTGAGGGTCAGGGATGCTCAAATATTTTCCTACGCCGACGATACTGCTATCGTTTTCACGGGAGAGTCCTGGGATGGTGTCAGGTATTCAGCTGAGCAAGGGTTAAAAATTATCTATAGATGGTTAGATTATAATAAATTAACATTAAATACAGATAAAACTAATTTCATTAGTTTTGGCATAAGTAATGATTCCCAGCCAAATGAAGATTATCAAATTAAAATTCATTCCTGCAATGACGTATTAACTTCTGCAAATTGTCTCTGTTCTTGCCCTTGCATCAAGAGAGTATCTCAAATTAAATATTTAGGTATCTATTTGGATCAGAGGCTCTCCTGGGCCCCACAGCTGGACTATGTCACTAAGCGAATTCGTAAACTTATCTGGATCTTTAAAACTTTGAGACATGTGGTGCCCAGGAGAGTTTCTGGCCATGACTCAAAATCTAAGGATCTTCTCACTCGAATATACCTGGCTCTGGTACAGTCTGTTATTACCTACTGTATTACAGTATGGGGTGGCGCAATTAAAACTAATTTTATCAATGTAGAAAGGGCCCAGCGTAATCTGCTAAAAGTAATGTACTTTAAAAAACGAGCTTTTTCTACGCAGAGTCTATACCAAATAGCAGACCTTTTCTCCGTCAGAAAGCTTTATATTTATAGTACAGTACTCAGAAAGCATAAAACTCTCACATTCGACCCAACTATCTTGGAAAAAAGAAGAAAAGATATTGCTGCTGTAGTGCCTTATACCAATACTGTATTTGCTAGCCGACACTTTGTTAAACGTTCGGCGAAACTGTACAATGTTTTAAACAGAGATATATGTATTTACACTAAAAATGCATATGAATGTAAGAAATGTATTTCTACATGGCTTAAACCTAAATCATTTGATGATCTGGAGGAGCTGTTGAAAGGCTAGTAGATTTCATTTTACTGTTACCGATCCCAACACATAGTCGTAGGGCTGGCCTTTCAGCGGCTCTTCCACCTCAGATAACATATGAATATATCAGATACCTACATTAAAAAACACTCGTAATACACACACACACACACACACACATACACACACACACACACACACATTCACACACACTTACACTCTCTTTCAACTTTTACTAACATTATGAATTTATGATATATATTTTTATTTTGTGTTAATTTGTGATAAGTACCTATAGATTTAAAATTAAAATTAAGAATAGAATGGTCTCACGAAGAGCGGTGGCTCCAAACACAGGCGAAAAGCCTAAATGGAGACACTAGCGACTCGCTTACTTTTATATTGTTTAAAGTGAAATAAAGAAAGAAATAAAATAAAGAAAGAAATAAAAAAAATATTAACAATCTCTTTGTAAGAGAAAAACTGTTAAGGAGCCAAAGTAAAACATTTATTTAAGTAAAAAAAAAGGAAAAAAAATAGGAATATTATTTTTAGTTGAAGATTAAAAAAAAAAGATTGTTAAGTGGAGGTAAAATATTTTATTAATAATATTTGTGTAATAACTAATTAATAAACTAATTAATATTCATTCGGCGGTAAGGAAAAGCAGAAAATAACATAGAAAAAAATTATTTTTCACTTAATAAAAACTATAAATTAAGTAAATGTTAACTACAGTTTTACGTAGCTTCTGGCATATATAAACTACGACGCCGGTTTGTTAAGGGCCTATCAAAAACAGAGGATGTACCTGTCTTAAGCTTAGAGAAAAGATTTCCATTGTATTTCAACATATCAAAGAGAAAACAGGCGATACCCAATTTAGGGAAATCTTTTATTGTAATAAAGTGGCCATTTTGTTTCTCTAAAGCTCTTGTTGTTTAAAAAGGCTTTTATAAGGTTGCACAAACGAAGAAAACTTTACAGTTTCACCATATCCGTCCGTTCGTCGTTCTGTCCGTGCCTATTAGATCAGAAACTCTCTAGAAAGCTGTAATTTGAAAAAACCCGCATTAAAATTAAATTCATATTTCTGATTGTTCCGACAAAGTGGCAATATGATGGGATTGGGACATAGCCTGAGTTTTCACACGTACATATTAGCGCATTCAACCAAACTTCATTCAGGAAGTGTTATATTTCGCTTCAGTTCAAAAAATAAAAAATATTTCATCATTTCCTTTGTGATATATACTGATTCACTGAATAAATGATTTTCCGAGCGACGCATGAAATTCAACCTTTTATTTACGATTCTAATGTAATTTTTGTTTTTTGATTACAAAATTAAAAATTCTTTTCATCACTGCAATCCTGAAGGTATCTGAATAAATTAGAATCTCAAAAGGAAGTATGTAAATTCTAAATAATTATTCAATTTTTCTACACACCAATCGAGTGCTAAAAAAGGTTCCATACTTTACATATTTAAATTTTGACATTTTAAAATTATATCATTTGATTTGGGTGTGTTGTGTTTTTTTTATAAACATAGGTCTGTATATGTATTTTACTTAAGTTTTTCATAAAGTCAACGTTTACTTAGTAGGCCAACTTATTTTTATTTGTGTTTGTAAAAACAAGCATTTTTATTTCTTTTTACAGGTATGTTTTCAAAGTTCTTTTTATTTTTTGTTCGAAAAAATATACTCCTGAGAATATATAAATTTTATTGAAATAAATTTTGCACTTTTTAATAAAGTTAACAAAAATAAGAAACACATACGTTATTTAGATAATGTTTTTAGTTATGATAGGCATAGCGATTGATGTCGGATGATTCTGACGTTTTAAACGTGGACAATTATTTTCAATCAAATGCACACTTCTGCTACCTCTTACATGACTAGCATTCCGCTCGGGACTTCGTTCTCGTGTGAAGTCGGGAAAATGATGTAGCTTATGTTACTCAGGAATAATGTAGCATCCTAGTGGTGAAAGAATTTTTGAAATCAGTCCAGTAGTTTTTAAGTTTATTCGTTTCATACAAAAACACAAAGCTTTCCTATTTATAATATTAGTGTAGATTATCTTTTTCTCGGCAATCAATTCTCATGAGAGTTAAGTCTCATTGCTTTTTTTTAAATTATAAAATGAGTTACCTCTTAACCAAGGTCATAGATGAGGTCGACAATGGAGCAAGTTAACCCAGAAAATGCCTATAAGGCACTGGTACTCCTACGCACCGACGGAACACAGCAAGCTGTTTGGCGTCGGACTTCGGTAGGAGGGTGGTCGCGAACCAGACGGCCTTTCACAAAGCCTACCACACCGCATGAGACCATAGGACGCCACCTCAAATTCAGAACATATTGAGGTGTCGTTGCCTGGGGTGGATTAATAGGAGGCAGGTCTCATTTGTATTTCCTTAGTCGCCTCTTACGTCGCCCACGGAAAGAAATGGGGTGGTGGTATTCTTAACCGATCACCATACGGCAAATTTTATAGACCAGCTGCTTGTGCTAAGACAGCTGGTCTATAAAAGAGGTTGACATGAAAATAAAAAAAAGATAACGCATTGAGATGGCTGGAAAACTCTGAAAAACAAAATAAGTCAATTACCTTCACTCTGATACCTTAAGATCTTCAACATCCCCTTGAGAGCACATTCGTACGTATTACCAACAAAGTATCCAAAGTACCTTCTAATATGCAGCATAATGTTTTTTGTACAGTCGAAAAACTTCAAACTTTACAATGTCAAAGTTTATTTTCTGTTTTTTTTTCTTTTTAAGCGACTTCAAAAAAGGAGGAGGTTCTATGTTCGACTGCATGTATTTTTTTTAATGAATGTTTACAGATTTCTCCGCCAATTATTGACCGATTTTCAAAATTCTTTTTTTGTTCGAAAGAGTATACTCCAGAAGTGGTCCCATATAAATTTTATCAAAAATGATTCAGCGCTTTTAAAAAAATCAATAAAAACAAAAAAATACTACAAACCAGAACATCATCTAAATAAATGAGTGACATTTTCGTGTGTGGTTATTTGCTAATAGTTATTGTAGTCTGCAAAAAATACTAGTTATCTACTTCGTGTGAACTATTGTTGTGATTGAAGTCGGTGACTCATACGTTTTTAACGTGGAAAATTATTCGCGATATTATGCACGTCTTACTCGCCTCACTTCTCTCTTGTGAGGTCTGCTGTATGAAAGGACAATGGGCGATTTGGGCTATCGGCGGCCACTGATGAAATTAGTGTCAAATGAAAGTACTAATATTTAGGAACAACTTTTGCCTTGGACGTGTTATTGTATTTCATTTAGTTTAGAAAATAATTAAATACGAAATAATGTAATCGCATAGAAGAATATCGCTTAATAATTATTTATTATTCGTGTTCACCTAATGCTAATGCATCATTCTAAACTTCCAAATCATCAAAGGATTTATTATTATTATTATTAATACAATAGAACAGTTTGATGAGTTCGACTACCTGCTCAGGCGAATGACCAATCAGTGCCGAGTGATAACAATGACAAAGGACGGGTCGGCGCGCGCGTCGCTCTCTTTTTATTGGAGTGCTGCGCAGTCTTTCGATTACGCTTGCGTCGTTAAGTACTGTGCGATTTGTTTCTTTGTTATGCGCTTTCCTTTGACCTGTTTTTCCTCCCGGACTTTGTTTACTCCTCACCTGTTTACTTGGCTTTCGTTTTTGGACTTTGATTCTCTTTGTGAAGTGGACTTTGTTGAATATGGCACAAAATCGACCGATCTGTATTTTGTGCAATAGATCTGTGGTAAACAGAAGGAGGTTTGAGATAACTCACGCTCTTTTTGAGGAAAATGCCGCAAACGCTCAATATATTATTGAAGCTATTGCTCCACAACAAGTAAGTTTTTATTTTAAATATTTTATGTGCTTACTAATAACAATATTCTTAATAAAAATAATGTTACGTAGTAAAGAAGCATTTTTCGAACCTTTAGGTTATGCATCTGAACTTCTTCGCTGTATGTGCTTAACGTAATAAGGTCATTTTCATTTTAGTATTTGTTTAAATTAAAATATAACATGCTAACAAATGTATAGTTTACTAACTGTATTAGTTTACTAGCTTTCCACGCGCGGCTACACACGCGTTGACTACACGTTATACTGATTTAGCGGAGACCCATGCTCAGTAGCAAAATAAAAGGACTGTGTTCATCAGGGATAATGTAGGAATCCGATGGTGATCAAATCCATCCGTCCTGTAGTTTCGGAGCCTATTCAGTGCAAAGAAACAAACAATCACCTCTATAGTAGTATAGATATAGATAACAAGTCAATATATTTCCAGATTCAATACAACGGCCTGGAGTACGTTTGTAGACCATGCTGGCAGCGAGCTCAACGTGCTGTGCAGCCTAATGCAAACCCTGCCCCTCACGAATGTGTACTGCAGGTTGAAGAATATTCGCGAGTGCCTAATACCGCAGTCAGATGTATGTTTGGCAGATGTTTAAGAAATACACGCCATCGCGTTCCAGAAAACATTCGGGTATCGCTTTTGGTAGATTTCAACTTGTACATACCAGCAGAAGCCAGAATATGTGACAGACATCTATTATCCAATGACTGGGACGAGATCATTGACAGTCCAAATCTACTGCACGACTTCAATAGTACTCATTTCGTAGAAATGATGGGTCTCATGAAAGCAGCTGTGTCAAGAAGTGCTATTTTGGACTTTGAAAATATCGAAAACATGGACACAAATGAAATACATGTTCGCCTAGGTCTCAGTCGAGAAAACTTCACTGAGGTCTTAGTACAAACGCCTACTTTGTCAGGATCGAACTCAAAAACTGCTTTAGCCATTTATTTGATGAAGTTGCGTAGTGGCGAAAGCAATGAAAGGCTAGCAACGTTATTTAAAATGAGCAGAAGAACTCTAGAGAGACACTTAAAAAGAGCAAGAGATTGTTTATCGGTCGATTTCGTGCCTAGACACCTAGGTCTGGATCACATAGACAGAAGATTGGTGATTGAGCGTAACCTGTACGTGCCGAACGCCTTATTTGGAAACCCAAACTCACCTATCGAAGATAGAAAAGCAATTGTAATAATGGACGGAACATACGTCTACATCCAAAAAAGCTCCAATTACTCGTTCCAAAGAGAAACATATAGTTTACATAAGTTTTCAAACCTTTTAAAGCCATTTTTAATTGTGAGCTGTGATGGCTATATATTAGATGTCTGTGGGCCATTCGCGGCTACCGACTCCGATGCCTCAATCGTACAAAGAATGGTGTATGACGAGGAAGGTACATTCCATTGGTACTTTCGATCTGGTGATGTTTTTATTTTAGACCGTGGATTTAGAGACGTCTTGCCCGATTTAACAAGTTTCAACTACTCTGCCTATATGCCTGAAACTAAAGATCGCGGTGCCGATCAGCTCACAACCGAACAAGCAAATAGGTCTAGGTTGGTCACCATATGCCGCTGGGTGGTAGAAGTAATAAACGGTAGATTTAAGCGTGATTTTAAGTTGTTCCGGCAGGATTATTTTAATCGGGCTTTAAGCCATATGTTTGAGGACTTCAAAATAGCAGCATCATTAATTAATGCTTTCCAGGAGCCCATCCGGGACAGTGTGCATGCAGCCACATTTGTGAATATTATAAATGACCGCTTAAATCGACCAAATCACCTGGCGGATTTTGTTACTCGCAATAACATAAATAGACAAAGAGCAACGTTCGTGAGTATGACTGGTGATCAGCCTATGTTTGAAGATTTTCCAAATCTCACAGAAGAAGACCTTATTTTGTTTGCTCTTGGTACATACCAAATCAAGCTAGCCCGTAGTTATTATGCTGAGCATCTTGTACAGGGGTTGTATAACATTGAGGTGTACCGAGAGCAACAAATAAGGGGACTTAGCGAGTATATTGAAGAGCAGGACGTTTCGTTCCTACGAGTCCGAATTCAATCTAGACACGTGAGGTCCAGGGTTTATTATTCTTATATCGTCATTGACCGTCAAAGGAATGGACGAGAAGCGATAGCTCATTATTATTGTTCATGTTTGAGTGGAAGGCGCACGGTCGGTTGCTGCGCACACGTTATGTGCGTAGTCTGGTACCTCGGTTGGGCAAGAAACCAAACCGAAGACATACGCTTACCAGCAGCGGAATTAAGTGCTATTATAGAACACGAATAAGCACTAATAAACACTGGACCTCCTTATAAAACATAGTATAATATGTAATTATTATTGTAATCATGAATAATGTAATAAGTATGTACTGTGTTGTATTATTAAGTAATAAATACATGTTGGTACTATCTAAGATTTCTTATTTCATCTTACTTTCCCGTTTTTGCTCTAAAAATAAGCTAAGATACTTATTCAATTGTGCATATCGTCCTCAAAAATAAAAATGTATTTTATCCACTTTCAAGTATATTTCGGCGTTGAGATTTCTCCACTGTAATTGTAGGACTTCTTAATATGAATATATGTTAGAATTGTTCTTGGCCGCGGATAGCCCACGCTCCATACAATTTTGCCCATTCTCCTTTCTTCATAAAAATAAGCAGTGCCTGTTGTGTCGTCTCTCACTTTGTTTAGTTTATTTTTGTATGTCTATTGTGTACAATATACAGTAAATAAATAAATGTCGCGACCACGCACACATATACACACACAGAGAGACACAGACATACACACATATACATACTTGGCATATCGTGGAAACATCTTATATCCCTGTTACTTTACTGTATAATTGTAGTTGCATTAATTTGGTATTTCTTTAATTTATTTAAGAACGTTAAAACTTTTTCTTAATAACCTTTGTCTTATATTGTACCTACAATGTATGTCATTTAATTATAAGAAGAGTGGTGTTAGACACAGGCGATGAGCTTAAAGGGTGGCACCTACCACTAGCTTTTAAGGTTCCATACCCAAAGGGATAAAACGGGACCCTATTACTAAGTCTCCGCTGTCTGTCCGTCCGTCCGTCCGTCAGACCTTCTGTCACCAGGCTATATCTCATGAACCGTGATAGTTAGATTAGACAGTTGAAATTTTCGCAGATGATGTATTTTTATGTGCATTATAACAACAAATACTAAAAACCAGGATAAAGTAATTATTTAAGGGGGCTCCCATACAAAAAACGAGATTTTTTTTGCTCGTTTTTATATAAAGTCTGTCCGAGGCTGTATCTCATAAACCATGATAGTTAGACAGTTGAAATTTTCACAGATAATGTATTTTGGTTGCTACTATAACAACAAATACTAAAAAGTAGAATACAATGAATATTTAAGGGGGCTCCTATACAACAAACGTGATTTTTTTGCCGTTTTAATAGAGATAATGGTTTTTATAGAGTCTGACTCGCACTTGGCCGGTTTTATAGGTAATGGTACGAAACCCTTCGTGCGCGAATCCGACTCGCACTTACCCGTTTCATGAAGAACCCATTGTATCGCTCTTATCAAGGGACAAGGTTACTTTTGCTAAGGCCGATATGCTTCTGGCTGTATCTTACGCACTCTCAAGTGGGTTGGAAAAAATAATTGCGCGTCTGTGCCGCCATGTAAATTAGTACAATTTATTCTGCGTCTGCTCTACCTTCTGTTTCGTAATACAACCTACCTTTGTAGCGTGTGCAAAAAACGTAATTTCCTTTGGATAAAAGAGGTCTTCAATTAATGTACAAGTATAAATGAAGAATTGTTGAAAAGAGCGGCCGTAAGATAATTAATGGTTGGAGTGAGAACACCGCATAAAAATTAAAAATTTTGTGAGGTAAATTTACCCAGAGGTAAATTCATGCGCTGATATTATGGGGAATTGGGTAAAATGGTCCCAAATAAGTGGACTTTTTTATTATAAGATTGGTTAACTCTTGACCTCAATCTTGACCATAAGGTCAAAGATGAGGTCGACGATGGAGCGAGTTAACCCAGAAAATGTCTATAAAGGCACTGGTACTCCCACGCACCGACGGAACTCAGCAAGCTGTTTGGCGTCGGACTTCGGTAGGAGGGTGGTCGCGAACCAGACGGCCCTTTACAGAGCCTACCACACCGCATGAGACCATAGTAGGACGAAACCTCAGATTCAGAAAAAAAATGAAGTGTCGTTGCCTGGGATGGACTACTAGGAGGCAAGTCTCATTTGTGTTTCCTTAGTTGCTTTTTAACACCCACGGAAAGAGATGGGGTTGTGTTATTCTCAACCGATCACCACACGGTAAAAACTGATCACCAGCCTGTGGCATTTAATTATGAGTCCCTTGTAACATACACAAAGACAGACACGAATACCCATGACATGAGAAGAAACATCGGTTTTTTACACGAATATTTTCCCGAACCGGGAATCGAACCCAGAACCCGTCAATAAAGAGACAGCATCGTCAACCACCACTTAACCAAATCGTCTGTCGCTTAAAAACTTTATTTTGTAACGAATGGGTTCGCTGTTGACCACAATCAGCTAAAATCAGCTAGTTGGCAAGATTTAGTCGAGGATGTAGCAATCTCATCCAGAAGAACGCTTTTCTGATATCTGCGATCTTCAGCGATAAATGTTCAGGTGGTAATCGCCAAATCACAAATTAAATACAAAAGTAAAGAGTTATAAAATAACTGGATTTAATCATAAAATAAAAATAAAATTTAACGAAACATTCGACTTTTTATGAAACACACGATGGGGTAATTAGGTAAAAAAATAACATTAATTTAGAGGATAAATTTAACTAAAATAAACTATTGGGTAGACCTAGTAGAGTGTTCTTGGGGTATAAAATTACAGAAATAAAATCGGTGCTAAATGTGTTTAGTAAGAGAGTTTTAAAGAGAAAAGCTAACTAGTTTTGAACATAAATAATACCACACAGCTATAGAATTTGTGGAATAATTAAATCTAGTCGGTATCTAAACCAAATAGAGGTTATTAATTCGTCGACGAATATAATACCTAACTATTTGATGGATTGTTAGAATTTACAAAGAAAATTAAATAAGTTTAGAGTATGAATGGTGGGACAAAATGGAAAGACTTATCGTGTTGTGGGTATCTTCATGTAGCTGGAGTATACCGCGTCAGAATTGGATAACAGGAACTGGTAAGGACGAACAGGTTTTCGTCAATCGCCTTGTTATAACCCCATTAATAATTTGGCTTCGGGTTCTGCCTCAATGGGTAGCCAAAAGCACTGAAAATTTTGATAAACACATTTATGCACGAAAATCAAGTTTTAAAACTGTAAAAACTATCACTAAAGCAGGAGTTTTATAACTTATTAAACTTATTATTACTTAATTAAATATGGAAAAAAATTATTGAAAGTCTCCAGCGATGAAAAAAATAGTCCTTTATCTGCAAATTTTTTGTCGAATGAATTGACAACTTCAATCCCCAACCAAAAAGCAAAAAAGGAGAAAGTTCCAAAATTTAAAATTTATTGAATGAAAAAGAAAACTAGGCGGAAAAAAATTGGTAAACACAAAAAGGATCGCAAGCAGAAATGCTGCACTCTATACTAATATTATAAAGAGAAAAGATTTGATTGTTTGTTTGTTTGCATTGAATAGGCTCCAAAACGCCATTAGAATGCTACATTATCCCTGATGAACTAGGCTTCATAATTTTCCAAATCTCCACGGGAACGAAGTCCCGGGTGGAATGCTAGTATGTTATAAGATCTCGGAAATGCAGACTCAATTCCTTATAAGTGCACATTGCGCAACATGAAAAATGAAAAAAATGTTCCACGCTGGTCGGGGAATGAAAGAAACTAAAAATATTCCAGCTGCTTACTCTTTACAGGCATACTGTAGGCAGAATCATCAGCGTCACAGCTTGCTGCGACATATGCTGTGCCTGGGCCTTTTCACCATCACACACAGTACACGAAGACACCTACACATACTACACCACACATCTTATTGCTTGTTTGTTTATGTTTTTTGTAAGTATTTCTTTTTACTTTTATATTTTCTTTGTTTGTTTGTTTTGTAATGTGTGCTGTGTGGTTTTGCTGTATCGTGGGTCAAACGCTGACAACCTGTCACCACTATACTCATGTGTCATCTAATAAACTACGACATTCCCGTGTGGTGATCGGTTGAGAATAACACCACCCCATCTCTTTCCGTGGGTGTCGTAAGAGGCGACTAAGGAAACACAAATGAGACCTACCTCCTTTAATCCATCCCAGGCAACGACACTTCATTTTTTTCTGAATCTGAGGTGTCGTCCTTGGTTTCATGCGGTGTGGTAGACTCTGTAAAGGGCCGTCTAGTTCGCGACCACCCTCCTACCGAAGTCCGACGCCAAACAGCTTGCTGTGTTCCGTCGGTGCGTGGGAGTACCAGTGCCTTTATAGGCATTTTCTGGGTTAACTCGCTCCCATCGTCGACCACATCTTTGACCTTTTTGGTCAAGATTGAGGTCAAGAGTTAACCCATCTTATTATAAAAAATATAAAAAAACATGCTCTGCCTACCCCGCCAGGAATTATAGGCGTGATTATTTGGATGGATGGAAGAAAACCGCTCCGTGCGAATTGCAATTATGTTGCTAACCTTACTTGGTATTTCTCTGTATATCCGATTATTCGCCCTTAGGCCGGCTTATAAGCGATTTGGGATTCGGGATTACTTTTTTCCTCCAAATGTCTGGAATTTAAGGTAATATGCAAGATACGAAGCCTTAGATTCTCCAAACAAGGAATTATTTAATTTGTTTTGGGATTCAAACATTACAGCAATGTTTTGCGGTCTTGCAATCTAAAGTTTCCATACAAAACGGAAGCAAAACAATATTACGTATATCTCTAGGGACAGAAGTAGAAGTTACTTCACAGATAAGTTCTTGTTTATTGCATAACTAGCTTTCCACCCGCTACAACTTTTTAATTTATTTCTGTGTCTAGTTCAATTATTTGATTTTGCCAATGTCTGAGTATTTTAACCAAAATTAAAATGTAATTTCTCCGTGTGGCGATCGGTTGAGAATAACACCACCCCAATCTCTTTCCGTGGATATCGTAAGAGGCGACTAAGGAAACACAAATGAGACCTGCCTCCTAGTAATGCATCGTAGGCAACGACACCTCAGTTTGTTTTGAATCTAAGGTGGCGTTCTATGGTCTCATGCGGTGTGGTATCTCTGTAAAGGGCCGTCTGGTTCGCGACCACCCTCCTACCGAAGTCCGACGCCTAACAGCTTGCTGTGTGCCGTCGGTGTGTTGGAGAACCAGTACCTTAGTTGGCATTTTCTGGGTTAACTCGCTCCATCGTCGACATCATCTATGACCTTGGTCAAGATTGGGGTCAAGAATTAATTTTGCAAAGGACATAGGCTACATTTTATCCCACAGTTGGGCACGATATAACCTGTAGTCCACGCGGACGCAGCTGCGGGCGGAAAGCTAGTATTCTAAATAAAGACTCAATAATAATAATAATAATATATGAGTTTGATGAAATATGGAATCCTGTACCGTCTTGACATTAGAATAAATATGTAAATTTGCGCAGGTGGGTGAAGTTATCTCATTACTATTCAGACTGCGTCCTATTCGAAGCCAAATGAATGTTATTATTATAGGAAAGCCTACATTTTCACGCCTGCTTAATAACATTGAAGCGCTCTTAGCCCAGTGGCTCTCGCTGATCTCAACCGATCAGTGAGGTTAAGCAACGTACACAGAGGCAGGGAACCTGATAGGTGACCAAAGTGGCAATTTATCACGAGCGTTTCCGTGCTTCGTAGGGCACGTTTAAGCTGTCGGTCCCGGCTGTTATCGATTGACTCCCGACTCTCTGATTATATAACCGACTCCTTGTGGAATTGAAGTCCATCAATAAATTCAAATTCAAATTATTTTATTTGCAAGAATATGTTTTACATTAGATGTCAATTAAAAATGTTTACAGTGAGTCACATATTCTACCTAACCTAATAGGCATGCAAATATTTGTCATAGTTTAGATTTAATATTACAATGTGCAATAAGTTATGTCTATGTCTATGTTTTAAAATCAAAATATTCTTTTAGGGTAATAAAATAAATGTTCAATGCAGCCAATCAGTTATGTTACGATTAAAAATGTTACCTTCTAATCGTTTAATTTCCTCAAGCAAATTGTTAATAACAACTATACACATATAAAAAACGTTTTTCTTAAAAATATCAAGCCGACATTCGGGTTTATAAAGTAAGTTGGCATATATTTGGATTCGGCCTGTCTTGTAGAAACATCGCAACGCCGTTTAAACAACGAACCGTTATTCTTAACAAAAATACATAGGTCTCTTATATAAATGCATGTCAATGGTAATACCTTAAGTTTTTTAAATATAGGCCTGCAACTGTCCATGAAATGTGCATTACAAATAGCCCGTAAACATTTTTTTTGAACAATAGAAACTCTTTCTGCATCAAATCACATCATGAGTCCATATCTCAAGACAGATAAGACATAGCCATACATTTCCAACCTTTAAAAATAAACTTAAAAAACTACTTATAGAAAAAGCATACTACTCAGTTGACGAATTTATTAATGACAGAAACACATTCAAGCTTTAAGGGATATATTTTAATGTTAATGTGTATTATCAATGTGTATTTAATGGCAATTCTGTTTTACTTTGTGTGTCTTTAAATGCCTATGTAATAGTTAAAGCAGTTTTCAAACACAATGTATATTGTTAATGAATAAATGAATAATGACTACAGTCGTTAAAGTTAAAAGCAAGTCAGAGGCTATTTTGCGGTTTGAAAAACTCTGATACCAGGGTTAGCCAAGTTCGTCACATACTTGACTATACCTATACGATAAGAAGAAGAAGAAATTTTTTATTAATACGATTTTTTTACGCTACATGCTTTATTATACGTCCCTCAAAGCACATGAAAGACAGACAAACACCCTTCAGGGCAAACGCGCTAATAACATTAAAAATTAATTGCTTATGACTTTGAAACCGCGGAACCAATTTTAATCAAATATAATTAAGAAACATTTCTATTACGTCAGATTTAAACAAAATAACTATGGTACAGACAGATACACAGTGATACAGATACAAAGATACACAGGTCAAACTTATGACACCCTCATTTTCATGTCAGGGGTTAAAAAATGTTATTGTGATAAATTATTTTATAGTTTATAATTTTTTTTATTTAAACTGTTTATTTCTAATAATACACAAAAGAACAAAATTCCTTTAAAAAATTCTTAATATTAAAGATATAATTATCAATTATTATTTTTATTATTTTTATTTTTTTATTGTTATAGTGTGTTATATTACGTTAATATAGATAAAAGGAATATCAATTAATCACAGTCAGTAAAGACATCATTAGTACTTGTCACAGTCTTGTACGATTACAAACTTATTTCTGTAAACAGTTTCGTCTACAGTTCGTTCGGGCAATTAGTGTGCAGTACAGGCGCACGGTATATTGGGACCATTCTTTAACTTAAATGTGACTCGTCCACAAATGCAAATTTTTTAATAAAAATTAAAATTAAATAGCCATCTTACAACTTAAACATATATGCTATTTTTGTAGCATAAGTATAAAAAAACAATCTAGCTATTCCGAATCAGAGTCATCTGTATCACTTTGTGTGTTTATTATGAAAGTGTCTCCGTTAACATCAACATGCTGGTCTACATTAAAGTACTTATTCTCTTCTTTGATTGCGTGGGCAATATATTTACCCCACAAGTCAGATGTAACGTTCAACATGACCTGCCTGATCAATTGACATACGGCACTGCTGTTTTTGGGGTCGCAATTGTTGGCTCTAAGGTCATGTTTAATTTTAGACCACACTTGTTCTATCGGATTAAAAATGCAGTGGTATGGTGGAAGACGCACCACCTCACAACCATTCATTTTTGCTATTTCATCAATGACATATCTTTTTTCTATGCCCGCCTTTTTCACAATATCCAGCAGCACTGGAATGGTTGGGGTTGGCTCTGGAATGGAAATTTTGTACTGTCTCATAAAATCAAGGATCTCCCCTTTTCTGGTTGTGGTGTTTGGAATTCTGACGGATAGTCGCGAGTGGTAAGGAGCGTTATCCATTACTATTAGGCTATTTGGTGTTATGTTTGGCAATAATTGCTCCTGAAACCACTTTTCAAAGAGCACTGAGTTCATGTCGCAGTGGTAATCAGCGCTCGCATCGCTAATCTGTTTCGCAGATAGAAGCACTCCATTTTCGACCCAACCGTCTTTGGATCCAGCATGCAATATGATAATGCGTTTCCCACGAGTGGAAGGCAAATCTGAAATGCAGTGACAACTACAATCAGTCCAACTTTTTTTGACGGTATCATGTGTGTCATACCACGTTTCGTCCAGGTAGATTATATTTCGCCCCTCTTGACGTGCTTCTCTGAGCTTTGTTATATATTTATAACGCCAGACTTGGAATCGCGGCGTCTCAAGCAACACACTGCGTTTATTCACTTTTTTATAGTTGAATCCAAGTTTACGTAAAAGCTCATACAACGTAGTACGTTGATATGGGAAGTCCGTATTTGTCTTTAAATCTTGCAATATCATATCGAGTGTTGGAAGTTTCTTATCTGTATAGAATCTATATACTGTGCGTCGAACTAAATCGCATTCAAAATCATCTATCTTTGAGAATTTTTTCGTCTGACTTCCTCTCTTTAAGGGAGAAACTGGTCCTGATTTTATAATTTTGGCGACAGTGTTTCGATGCACATTAACCATTTTCGAAACTGTCCCAATAATTGGATAATTTTTTAATTCCATCTCTTTATCATTATCAGGCGGCATTGTGTTGACGCAGTATTGATGAACATTCAAAATTATTTCTTTGCAGTTTTTACAAAGCGTCTTCCTTTTTTTAATTGGAGCGTTATCGTCTTGAGACGTACCACCGCTGTTGTCATTATTCGCAGTGTCATTGCCAGTCTCCTCCAACATTCTCAACTATAATTAATAATGCCCTTTCTCAACTCCAATAAATAAAATAGCAAAATTTATTATTGAACTTATGCCTATTCTTTTAAATATGGCCTCCGCATAGTGATTTTGCCAATGTCAGTATTTGAAAGAAATTCAAATAATAAATGTCGAAACTCATATCTATCTATAAATAAATTAATCTATGAATATCACATAATGACCGAAAAGCTTTTATTCTAATGACCGTTACTGCAACTGGGTATTTGTAATGCAAGTAATACCTACAGGACGAATTATCTGAACCCTCCTTTGTAATTTATAAGTTAGCAGAACTAACTTCCTTAAGTACTTATTTTTGGAAATATACGTTATTATTATTTTGTAAATGTTAACGATAGTGTCAATGAACACATACAATAATTTATTTACAGTTAAGTAATTTTATTTTCAAATAGGTACGAATATTTTTCTTTCAAAAAATAGCTATACTAATCCATGTAAATATTTACAGAGACCACAAAATATTATTATTTTCGTATTATAACTAGTAGAAAGAGATAGAAGATATGAATTACCATTCAAGTTTTCTTGCTCCCTGTACCGCCATACATTTCGAGATGACAGCTGACAGCTACCCATGCACACTAATTGAGCGAACAAACTGTACTTACCTACGATTTCCTGAAAGTTCTTTGTCCAGTGACATCTCGAATACTATAAAAAGAAATAGCGGAAAATACCTTTAGAAATAAAGGTAGAGTGTAAAAAATACACCTGATTCCACCGGATTGGTCGACACAACCCTTTTCAATTCCAATTACAGAATATAATAGGTGCTCGAGTGGAGCTAAATGAAATTTGTCTTCAATTTGAACTGGACTGGGATTCTACTAATTTTTGCAAAATTTATTCATGTGAAGTAATAACTCTAAAATTAAAAGTTGTGTATAAACTTTGACATTCGATTGCTCATAACTTTTAAACGGCGAAATGCATTTTTTTTCTTGTACACAACATTGTATTTTTTTCCTTTTTTTTATTATTTTTTTACTATAGTAAACACTTTGTTGAAGTTAATAGACATTTTTTTATAGAATTTAAACCTAGTACTTAAAATAATAAAATTCTCTTTCTGCGTTGTAGACGTAAACATGGACGGCATAACATTTAAAGAAGCTTTACAATAAAATAGAATAGAATAGAAAAAATCTTTTTTTATAGGACATTCAGGATGCCACTTAAAACAAGTCAAGATTACAATGAAATACATACAACATACGCATTCGTTCTTTTGACCCTACTGACTCTACGCCTATTCGCAAAAGTGTAGTCTTCCTCATGAACGTGAAAACTTAATGAACGTGAAAACTGGCGGAAACTCAAGAAATATTGATTGGTTGGTAATTATTTTTTACCTCTTTCTGCTCACAAAAATGTACATTCAAAAACCTTTTAAAAATTAAGATATTGCTGTTTTTGCGTTACATACCTACGATTTTATAGCAGAATACCGTACAATTCGAGGACAGATTTACATAAATTTGGCGCCAAATTTAGCATTATTGTGAGCTTTTCAGCAGGAGCTATAATTCCGACCTGTTATTATTGTTAGCAGATCTTTTTTTCATTTTTAGGAAATGAAAAACTAGTACAAATAAAAATAGTACGCCCTCATAGCTATAGTTAAATAACACTATTTTAGGGCTCTTTTATTGTCGTGCGTGTTTGCACCCCCGTGCGGGCCAGGCCCGTATGCGTGCCACGCAGAACCTAATGTTTCATACATATTTTTATTGTAAGGTACGCGGGAAAAGAAAAACATGTATGAAACAATAGGTTCTGGGTGGCACGCATGCGGGCCTGGCCCGCACGCGGGCGCAAACACGCATTACAATAAAAGAGCCCTTACTCGGTCGATTTTTTTATAGTTCTCAATTTTGTTATTTGAACGAATAAAATTGCAGCCATGTCATTCTAACGCTAATAAGACACCATTAATAGTGAAATAGCCGTCCAGAATGGGCTTTTTTATAATTCGAATGGCACGGCACGGCACTTCAAAATTTGACTTACCATTTCCCCCTATGTTCTCAGCTTCTAGTATTACTATTACATAGGAGGCAATGGTATACAATTTTTCGAATTATAGGCCCATTATATGTTAAATATGGTGTGAAGTGACTTTAAAATGAAAATATTTTTTTATTTAATTCAGATGTCCAATTATCCATAACATACTTGACAACAACTCTTTTTCTTATTTTCGTGTCAATGGCTTTTTTTGTCAACTTCTTTTATTATTATTATCTTCTTATCAGCCCTTAAACGTCCCCACCGAGGGACACGGGCCTCCCTTCGAAACACGAAGGGGATTTGGGCCTTAGTCCACCACGCTGGCCTAATGCGGGTTGGGGGACTTTATTAGATATTATTATCTAGCTTACAGTCATTATGTTGGTACACACACTTAAAAACGTTGAAATATGTGCTTAATAATAATTTAATTATTTATTTATTTAAGCTACAGGAGCTCATTATGTGTTAGTAAAACTTAACCTATGTTAGTATTTTACAAATGTCAAAAAATAAATAGAATAATAATAGAAATTAAATACATTTAAATAAATAATAATACGTTCACAACACCTCATGCAACCAACACTCTAGTGAGGTGGCGCATGATATCAGAGTCACATCCTGCCACCACGGTACTCAGGATAGAGTTGGAGCTGGCCCGCACCCTGCAGAGCAACGAGGCAGCTCGCTTCCGCACAATCGCATAGAAATCATCTGTGCGTGCGTCCGCGAACATGCCTGATGCGCTGCAGAAGCGGGGCAGCCCCATCAATATCCTGAATCCATTATTATATTGAACTCGCAGGGCGCTAATGGTCTTTTGCGTAAAGTTGGTTAAGAAAGCAACCTTCAAAGTGGTGCTCATAAAATTATAATGACGAATATTTACGCTCAAACTCTGCCTACTTTAACATAAGACTGTCTACCCCAACAAAGCGCTGCCTACCCCAACATGGTACACATCAAGTAAGTTTTAAGCTTCTCTCTCATTCTACTTGCACCATCGAGTTAAGAAGTATTTAAGTGGAAATCCGTTGGAACTGTCACCTTAATGGAAGCAGACGAAGGGGGCGGGAGAGCTGTAAAGTGAACGCTAATTTCATTAGTTTAGTCAAGTGTATAACGTACCTTACTGTAGCAAAGGAGAAGAGCATACGGGACCCCATATGCAAGCGTAAGAAATATAATTTTCCACATTGAAAACGTAAGAATCAACTGACTTCAATCTCAAAAATGCCCACAATCCAAAACGTCATCTGAATATATTGTGTACGTGTTTTTATTTTTGTTGTTTTTTTTTAAAAGCGCTGGATCAATTTTGATAATATGTAAATGGAACTGTTTCAGAACTCTACTCTTTTGAACAAAATAAAAATTTTAAAGATCGGCAGGCAATTGGCGGATTTATAGCGTAACAAACTGAAAAAAACATACAGTTTAATTGAGAACCCCTTCTTTTTTTGGAATTCGGTTAAAAACTAAACTTTGTTTAGGTAGTTCTTGTACCAAATCTCTTGGCCGAAGTCACGTGACAAGTGTATCATACAAAATACTAAATAGTTTTACGAATAAGATAATTATTATGAATTTTTAAATTAAATAACTTTTATGAATATTAGGTTCGCTCTTGACCACAATCTAGCACAAAGGCGAAGATGCGTTGGAGATATAGCAAGCTCACAGAAGAAGCCTATTCTTCTGCGACCTTTAAAATGGTTCGGGTTATGTGAGCTGGGAAAAACAGATGCAGGCAGGAAATTCCATTACTTGAAAGTGCGCAATATAAAAGATGAATAGCGGTCAGTGTGAATCTGCGGGATTCCGACAAGATAAGAAAGAAAAAAGAAAGAAAATAATTTATTCATGCCAACAATACAATACAGCAACAATTTAGGTTATAATTATAACAGAGTTCGTACAAATTCATAAATTGTAAATCTACACTATATTGTATTGTACAAAGAATTGGCTCCGACTCAGTATTTTTTCATAAACACATAACAAGTAATAACACTGATATTCTGCCGGTACCGAATTTAAAATAAGTTGCGCACCATAACAATAATCAAAAGCGATTTGTGCAGTGAAAAAGTAAATTGTGCAAATGATTAAACAAACTTAAAAACATATAGCAACGAAGGTATTATTATTATTAGAACAAAATTATTATTAAACTAGCCTTTTCCCGCGGCTTCGCTCGCCTAATTTTGTCACCTATTTCATTCTCTAAATCTTTTATTTTCGAAAAATTGCGAAACACGTGTCCGTTTATTTGCTTCAAGGTATATCCTCGCGAAATTTTGAGTCAATATATCCAAAAAAATGTTTTCTCCATACAAACTTTGAACCCCCGTTTCACTCCCTTAGAGGGTGAGTTTCGAAAAATCCTTTCTTAATGCTCCCCTAGACCTCATACGAAACCTATATGCCAAATTTGGAATCTCTAAACCCAGCGGTTTGGGCTGTGCGTTGATATGTCAGTCAGTCTGTCAGTCACCAGTCAGTTTCTTTTTTTATATATTTAGATTAGAATTAGTTAAGAAAGTTAATTAGGAAAGGTGTCAGCGACCGCAGTCCCAAATTTATGGAAACAATTTCTGTTGGTTTAAAGCTCCATTTAGATTGTATATTTCTAATCAGTGGAGGATATTTTTCCCCTGTGGTGATCGGTTGAGAATAACACCACCCCATTTCTTTCCGTGGGTATCGTAAGAGGCGACTAAGGAAACACAAATGAGACCTGCCTCCTTATAATCCACCCCAGGCAACTGAGGTGGCGTCCTATGGACTCATGCGGTGTGGTAGGCTCTGTGAAGGGCCGTCTGGTTCGCGACCACCCTCGTACCGAAGTCCGACGCCAAACAGCTTGGCTGTGTTCCGTGAGTGCGTAGGAGTACCAATGCCTTAATAGGCATTTTCTGGGTTAATTCGCTCCATTGTCGACCTCATTTATGACCTCAGTCAGGGGGGTGTCACTCCGCAGTTTAGGCATATTCGCGCGGCGGGCATACTGAGTTGAGTATGCCAGCGAGCGCCGGTTGACAAACGCCGCGCGCGCGCTCACCGCGTTGGTCGCGTGTTGAACAAATTAATAAGTGTACCTACTTATTAATAATATTAAAACCAGACAGAAACACGTTTTGTCATCACAATAGTCTGTAGGTGTCTGTAGTTAGTAGGTATGTAGGCTAGGTATCAAATAACATGGTTGGTTATGTTAACTTGTGTTTTTACTTACTACACGTCCTAACTAAAGTTACTCTTGATTTTATATGATTTTAGCTTTGTTATCTTACTTAATTAATTTCAGTAGTAATTTTACCTCTAAATCGGCGGCGAGTGTTAACCCTGAGCTGTCGTCGCGAACGCGGCATTGAGTCGGAATATGATAGAATATGAACGCTAGCGACTGAGTATACGTTTCAATTTCTCTTGCAAGCCTGTGCCGCTTGCAATAGTAGGCAAATTTTTATGCCTAAAGTTGATTTTTGTTAGGGAGTGAGACTTCTGTACGTTAGTACTATTATTTATTCTGTGCCTCGGTCAAGATTGAGGTCAAGAGTTAACCCATCTTATATTAAAAATATTAAAAAATCCAATATTTGAAAGCGTGATAGCTGAAACTTCTCCGAAAGACAGGTAGTTCAGTGTTTAATTTTAGGTATGCTGTAAGAGTGGTACCTCACAATTTGTATGCACGTCCGATAGAAGAATGGGGCAGGCGGAATGAGCTCATGCAGCTCCTGAACACACTCTTCGATGTACATCTTCTAGAAAACACATAGGCTAGCTATTTTGCGTCTACAAGCTGGGCAGTAGATTATTTTTAACCATTTCTCATCACCGATAAGAATCTGTGATTCTAAAGAAATCAAAAACAAATGAAAACTAAAAAGGTTCAAGAAGAACCCAAAAACTCAAATTTTTCGTATTATTTACTTTCATTGTAATTCCTCGGAGTTAATTGCTACGAACGTAGCTATGCTACGAGGCACTTAAGTTACGTGATTGGAGTTAAGTTACTAATTAGATTTTTTTTCAATATTTGCTCGCTCTTTCTTGAATAAAAGCTAAAGTAAGAGTTGTTTTTTTTTCCTTAACATTTTCTCTTTTTAGGGTTCCGTAGTAATCTACGAACCCTTATAGTTTCGCCATGTCCGTCTGTCCGTCTGCCCGTCTGTCCGTCTGTCCGTCTGTCCGTCTGTCCGTCTGTCCGCAGGTTTCCTAAGAAACCCTTGGTACTACAGAGCTGAAACTAAGCATGATTATACATATGAATCACGCCGACAGAACTGTAGAGTAAAATCTTGGAAAAAAAATTTTTTTCGGGTGTCTACGTGAAAACGTGAAAGGGCAATTAATTTTTTTTTCTCGCCAATATCATTGAGTGGGAAGTCATAGGATAGCATTCTAAAAGATAGAAGGGGTTTACTAAGAACGTTTTTCGATTCAGCACTCCGTTTGCGAAATATAAATTTTTAAAGTGAAAATTTTTGTACCTGCTAAACGGTTATTTCTAAAAATGTGAAAAAATTTACGTTGGTAGAATATACAACGAAATTTAAAGGAAAACTATCACACATAAGTTGGTCCTTCAAGTTTGCGAGTAATAGTCGACCAAGTGCCAAACACTGTTGGGATTAATAAGAATGTATTTGAACCATGCTACTACGGAACCCTACAATGCGCGTGGCTCGACACGCTCTTGGCCGGTTTTTTTATTTATAACATTACTTCCACGCTGGACTGTGCCAGCTGCCAAGTATCATAGGCATACTGTAGTAGCAAGCAAAGGGACGTGAGGGCTTTGCTGTGTCATGGGCGGAAAACTGACAACTATCCTACTGTGCTCATGTTTGATCTTAGCCCTCGGAATGTACAGAGGCCAACGCATCAGGTTATTCAATTTTCATTGCAAAACCGCTCTTATTACAACAGCACAGAGTGCACACTTTTGGTAACCTGATGTGCGGCTATCCGTATGTCAAATGAAGCGTGAGTAATTACTTTAAAATAACTTTATACAGGGTTACTTTTATATCAGTACACAAATTTTTCTTACGGTGTCAGTAACGTTGATAGAACGTAAATAAGAAGGAAAATATTTTTTTCCAAAATTTTCAGATTTTTATACCCCTTTTTAACGTCTTAGATGATGAATTTTGTAAAATGCAGAAACACGGGTGTCACAAATTGTGTTGAAGAGTACTATTACCAAGTTTCAAGTCAATTGGACGAAGTTTTTTTTTTCATACAATTTTTTTTATTTATTTTCATGCTTCAGACGATGTAGCTTGAAATGTTTATATGAAACGATATAAAACAACAAAATACGGGTCTGTTAAATTTTCATAAAGTTTACGTACAAAAAAATTGTGTACTGATTAAAAATTACCCTGTATTAGTTAGCTAGCCATATGACACGTTGGACCACATTAGGTGATATTAAATTAGCTAGCACAACTTTAGGAGTGATTCTTCCCATAAAACTGAACAACTTTCCCTAAGGAACCTAAATGAAATTCACAAAAAAAACAGCTGATCATACTACCTGAAAACATGCGACAAACTTTGAGGGATGAATCTACCTATGACTACGAACAACTTTTTCTATGGGACCAACTTTCCTATTTAAAAAAAAATTTGTTGTTCCATACATTTTTGTTGAGTACGTATTGAATTTTTGTATGGAACAACTTTTTTTTTTTAGTAGAAAAGTTGGTCCCATAGAAAAAGTTGTTCATAATCATGGGTAGATTCATCCCTCAAAGGTTGTCAAATGTTTTCAATCTCACCCTGTAGTTGTATTAAGAGACATTTTTTTTTCATATTTTGACTTAAGTTCCTTTGGGAAAGTTATTCAGTTTCGTGAGTTTATTCACATCTTTAATTTTCGCTAAATAATTTAGAGTCCCCAATATATATTCGAAAGGAAAGCCTTGATGTAGCATTAACCTTTGTGAATGTAGCATTAAAAAATATATACAAACAATCAAATCATCGCAAAGTTTTACATAGCGTGTGCCTTAAGATAAGCGAGCGGGCCGTAAGCGGTGTTTAGCTTAAGCCATCTGTTTCGCACGTGACTCCGCTTATCAAGTTGTCACGCTCATCCTGTTTGGATTTAGGAGGCGCTGGCACTTCAATTTATCATTTGGCGAAGATTGTGAGTTTAAAAAACTGTTGGAGGTGACAAAGTATTATAGGTCAATCGGGCGGCGGGCACTTTCTTACGGAATCCATGTCCATACAACCATTTTAAACATTAACTAGTACGCCAGTCATATCGAATATTAAAGTAACAAACAAACGGATAGTTCTGATTTTTTTTTATTTGTTGTTAGGACCACTACCAATATCGTAGTGGAAACTAAAATGCACTTTTTGCCTGATTTTTCCATGAAAATGGTTGAATTTACGCAACTTTTTTTTTCATTTTCGTCACGTTTTCACAAATTTCAAGTAAAACATTTATTGACTTGAATTGAAAATTTAGGCTTAGCACTTGCTTGTCTGAAAATGATAGCCCTCCATGTAGGTATCTCGAGTATGAAAATGACTGGCGTATAAGTTTTAGTTGATTTCTGTGGTAAGGCTCTAAATATCGGGGGGTCAACATTGAATAAAAGAACATGTTTGTATGTATTTAAATCTTACATTAAAAGATTCTGATTGTTCTATGAAATAAAGCTGTTTTGAATTTAAATTTTAGAGTTACTGTATGAACGTTTTTGAAAGTGCCTGAAATTGACGAGCGTGCATAACACTAGTGAATATAGAGGAAACGAAATTGGTTTGTTTGGGTCGTACTTACTGCCATACTAAGAGTAAATTACAATTAAGAAGTAATTAAATGTCATGCTATCCTTGTTTATATCAACAAGAGTGAGAATGATAATATCAGAGTTTAACAGTACCTAACTTTAATTGACATCTCTGAGTACGGCAGTGAGAAGCAAATAAATAAATATGTACCAGTAAATAAGTCTGAAATTAATTAAAAATATCTGCCTACTTCAATTGAGAACAGGGATGAACTTATTTATTCAAGCATGTACATAGTGTAGTAAATAGACGACATATGAATTAAATCTCAATTAGTCCCATCCCCAAATATGTACGGTTAAAGGCAGCGCGCACGGACGCACTTGGTTTTAATTTACAGCGTTTAAATAAATATTGGCAACATAGAACATTTAACTGGATAGAACGCCTGTCTTTTACATACAATTCAAGCTAAACTTTTATAATAATAAGAGAATTCCATTCCGCTAAGGAATGGAATTCTCTGCCTGCGTCTGTATTTCCGGGCACTTATAACCAACCAGTCTCTTTAAAGTTCGAGTGAATAGGCATCTTCTGGGTGAGCTCGCTACATCCTCGACCGCATCTTTGCCCCTGGGCTAGATTGTGTTCCAGAGCGAACCCATTCGTTTTATAAAAAAAGATAGATAGATAAAAACACTTATTCACAAAACAACACACAAAGGAATCAAAATATTAACACCTAAGTTACTGTGTTAATATTTTGATTCCTTTGTGTGTTACAAGATGTTATGACCACTCACATCCCCGATGGTTTACTATCGCTCATTCCAAACCTTTAGACCTAAAGATTCGTTTCGAATTCTTATAGAAACAAAGTTACAGGCGTCCCTTAACCAAGAACACTCGACCTTCTCGTTTTTAACATTCTGTGTTAATAGCCTAAAGGAATAAAGTATTTGCTGTCGAAATACGATCAGCTCATCTCCAAAGAGCGAGCAGTTAACGAAGGGTTCACGTCATCACGTTTAAAGAGGATCAACATCATTAAGGATTAATTAATTTTGAAAAATATTTGAGCAGCTCGTGTTTAGGGATAATTTTATGACGGGTTAGCCTTCTAAGAAGAGAAGTTTGCATGGTGAAAAGAGAAAAGTTACATTTTATGTCAGCCCCTGCTAAAGACCCATATTACAGCTATTTTGTCAAACAGTTTGTTTAAGGGCTTATTCATCGAGTCACATGTAAAAGTTACTTCTTTTTTTTATTAACAGTTGATTGTGCATCCACATACTTGATGTCCGTGCCCCTGTTTTATAACATTAAATATTGTTATTACTTATTTAGCATTGTAATCAAAGATTTTTTTAGGTCACTTCACAAATCCATACAATTTTACTTGCTTTGTAAAAGAGTACACGATAACATGTTGTAGAAAGCTTTTTTGTGGAAAATGAAATCGTTAGTTAATTAAAATATAGATTAAAGCAAGCCCTATGACCAAAAATTAATTTTACATGTAAACACAGTAGTTTCATAAACCATGAATAATTTTGATTATAATTAAATCTTTACAAATCATACTGTATTCTTTTCTTACCAGCCCATATACGTCCCCACCGAAGGGCACGGGCCTCCCTTCGAAACACGAATGGGATTCAGGCCATAGTCCACCTCGCTGGCCCAATGCGGGTTGGTGGACCGCTCGTCTTTCGAAAATGAATTTTCTTGGACGAGCGGGTTTCATCACGATGTTTTCCTTCACCGTTGAGCAAGTGATAATTAGAAATCCGTTCATAAATCCGAAAAGACGAATTTAGTGGTACAGGCCCGCACCAGGATTTGAACCCGCGACCTTCGGATTACAAGTCTGGTTCATTACGCACTGGGTTATACTGTATTGTAAAACATATAAAACAAAGTCATATAAAAAAGCCGCTTCTGTCTGTTTGTCTGTCTTAACGCGATAAGCTAAAAAACTACAGAATGGTTTTTCATACGGTTTTTATCAATGGACGAAGTGATTCAAGGGGAAGGTTAGGTTTACGATTTGTTTCGTAAGTCATAATTAGTAGTCATTTTTTTAATAATAATTATTTAAATTATTTAACTGATTGATGGTAACCACTTAAAATCCGCGAATACACTTGTTATACATATGTACATATGATAGTACATTCGACTACAGAAGTTGGCCTTGATGTCCCTTACATAAGAATAAATAATAACTATTGCAAATGGGATGCAATAGTAATAACTTACTTATGTAAGTTATTATTTATTCTTATGTCCCTTATCCCATTTGCAATAGCGACGGGTTCCGTAAAGCAACTATATAACTTGAAGCACTGTTGTCTGTTCTTGGCTTATTATTTGTATGCGTTGTTTATGTGTCTTATTATATTAGAAAATGTATCCTACATAAACTAATGTAAGTTGGGCTTCGCCTCGACTATTAACAGCAAGTGGCCCTCCCCAATTAATTGGGCCAAGCGAACCAAGACGGGTCAAATGACAAGATGGTCCCAGGGGATGTTTGAACTCGGGAAATTAGCTGATGTTATCTATTGTCGATTAGCAACCGCCGCAGATTTAGTTTAAAGATGTTAGGTAAACGGTTGGAAGGTTTTGTTGAATGAGAACTTTATTAGAAAGAAATTTATTAGAAAGAGATTTCATTTTCAATGCGTATGACTGTGAATATACTTAGCTTTTATTGACCTTTTTTAATGATTGAAGGTTAACATATACTTCAATTCTTTCATTTCTTTTCTTAAAGTTTTGTAAACGTCAGTGTTCTAATGGCTAGCGGGTCGGACTCGTAAGCGAGAGTACTGAGTTTGATACCCAATGCCGCCATGACTCGTTTCCTGAGTTATTTACACTAGTTTTAGGTATAAATATGTAACCATGATACTCTCCGGTCAGTACAATGTATATATACCTATTAATATTCGTGACTGTACAATTACAGGCATGTTGTTAAAAAAATAACATAATAAACGCTACACACTCAAAGGCCCACTATAAGGTTTTTCTTTGTGTCAAGAGTCCCTTGAAACATGATCCTCCCATAACTCGAGAATAAACATCTTATTTTTAAACAAATATTTGCCCCGACCGGCAATCGAACACAGTACCCGTCGATTAAGAGGCAAAGCCACTGCCACTGGACCAAACTGGCCGTCAAACCATAAAGAACCATAAAAATCTAAATAGTAACTCACTATTCAGCAAGAATTCAACAGAAAATCTCGTCTCAATCGAGAGCCATTCTCGTTGATTCAATTTTCAGTCTTTGTCCAAGGTAATAGGGATAAAATTGGATTAACTCTAACAGAATAGAGTGCGCCGAGTGTTTGCCTATGATTAGGCTATTGTGAGTCTGCTTTTTGAGCTCAGTTCAGTTCTTTTGACTAAGTTTAGTGAATATAATTTTTCGAATTAAAAATATTAAAGTCTAGCTTTAGTTCTTTTAACTGAGGTAATTGGATATAATTTTTGGAATTAAGAATTCAAAAGCAAAGTCTAGTTCGTTATCTCTCATTTTTAACTTTACATGACGTTAAAGCACAACCGAGACTTGGCTCCTAGTGCTATTATACAAAATAAATTAAATTTGTAAGTAACATAAAAAAGAGTACGCAGTTGGTAAAATTTTAAACTGGGCAAAGTTGGGCGTTGATGGGTCATAACATAAGCGGGACAACAATTTATATGTTGTAACTTGTAATTAATTAATATTTTAGGAAAGTAATTGTAAAAATAAAGATAGATGTAATACAATTAAAAGATTAGTTTTATTGTTATACTAGCTTTCCGCTCGCGGCTCCACTCGCGTTGACTACAGGTTATATCGTGCCCAACTGTGAGATAAAATGTAGCCTACGTCCTTTCCCAGGCTTTAATCTATCTCTGTACCAAATTTCTTCAAATTCGGTTCAGTAGTTTAGGCGTGAAAGTCGGACAGACAAACAGACAGACAGACAGATTTACTTTCGCATTTATAATATTATTAAGGATTTAAATATTATATCTATGAAGAAATGCTATATCTATATGTTTGTTCCTGTTACACATTATATTATCATGATAAAGATAAAAATATAAAATTAAAATAAAGATTTGGTGCCTTCAAAGAAATGCCTTTTTACACTATTTGAAAGAAAAAAAAAAAAAAATTATTGACGTTATTATACATTGGTAGGCAATTATTAAAAGTTACTTAATATTATTTATAATCTAATGACGCCAATGGGTCCCCAACTCAGCGTAGTTGTGATTTCGGAAGAAGCCATTATATTGTTATTTTAAGATTTTCTACACGAATGTTGTTTAACAATCTCCTTTTCTCTTTCCAGAATAGTCGGCGTTGATCTGCCGGCCGGGTATGAGTGCCCCGCCGCGCCCCTCCCCGCCCCCGTACCTCAGCTCACCCCTCTGTGAGCACGTCTTGAAGATATCTTCCCTCCTTCTCCTCGTGTTTCTACTGCCTTACCTTCAAATGACTTCCGCGAACAACACCAACAGTCCTCTTAATCAGGACGGAATTTTACATGACAAAGTTGATAATAAAAATACACAAGAGCAGATTAATAATGTAAATTTTGTTCAAGGAAAGAACAATCACACAAATGCAGTCAATATTGAAGAAGTTTTTCCACAAAATTATGAAAAAGGAGATAGTTTGACTGTAAATGTTATCAAAACTACAACAGAAGATGCTTTTGTTGAAATTTACAATGTAAGTGAAGCAGAAGAAGATATTTTTAACTCAAATCTTACTTCTGTAGAAAATGTTGAAAGTGAAAGCATTTTAAGTAAAAATAAAACAAGTAATACAGACAATTTTAATCAAACAATAGTAGAAAATACTAGTATTTCTTTGTTATCACTAGATAACGTTTCTATAGATTATGCAGAAAATAAAAACAATATCAGTGAAAATATCAGAGATTTAAATTCTACTCGTAAATTTTCTGAAGAAATCACTACAAATTCAAATGAGCTTAGAACAAACAATGTAAATAGCAAAGAATATCAATCATTACTAGACAGATTTAGAAGAAAAAATACTGCAGATGAAAATGATAACGAAAATAACACAACTGTAAATTTAACTGTATTCATCCATAATGTAGATCAGAATAAGAATAATAACAAAGAATATACAAAAACAAACGCTATTGAAGAAGGAGTACAAGTGTTAAAAGAAAATGGTACTATGGAAAAGCTTATAGACGATGAGACAAGAAACAAGATTCTGCATGATTATTTCAAGACAGTAAATAAAAACGAACGTGAAAACAAAGAAACGACTACAGAAGACGATGTAATTGAGCTTGAAGATATGTTTAATGATACAAATGGCAATATGAGTGTAGAGAAAATTACGGGAGGAGGAGGTTCATTAGATGTTAATGACGGAAAGGATCGAGTTACTTCATTTACGACGTCAAGGCCCAGGTTAAATGGTGAGTATTTTATTAAAATAACCTCATTTAATCCTTTGTTTTTCAGAGGTATGCTTAGATTTTTCTAAGATATAAGCATCATTGTACTTTTAGATTTGATTGTACTAAATTGGCCTAAAATACGCCACTTATAACGTACAATGAACCTAATATAAATCAAAAGGAATATAGCGTTTCCAACTTTGTGTTAAGCTTCACTTTTCATCACTATAGGCGAAAATTACCAAGTTTATCATATTGCGAAGTTACCAAGCCTTCCCCCAGTCCCCCACTGAATCTTTTGTCGCTAAAATTCAGAAAGGGGCTTAGTAGGTATTTTTTCGTTTGTAATCCAAACATCGATATACGCCTGTAATCCATTTCGGGGTAGGCAGAACGTCATGGAATTCTAGAAGCACTCGACGCGACATCTGAAATATTTTTTTTTATAAGATGGGTTAAAAAGCGGTGATGAGCCACCCAGTTGGTAATGAGCCAGACTTGTAATCCGAAGGTCGCGGGTTCGAATCCTGGTGCAGGCATGTACCACTAAATTTTTAACCGTGTGGTGATCGGTTGAGAATAACACCACCCCATCTCTTTCCGTGGGTGTCGTAAGAGGCGACTAAGAAACACAAATGAGACCTGCCTCCTAGTAATCCATCCCAGGCAACGACACTTCATTTTTTTCTGAATCTGAGGTGTCGTCCTATGGTCTCATGCGGTGTGGTAGGCTCTGTAAAAGGCCGTCTGGTTCGCGACCACCCTCCTACCGAAGTCCGACGCCAAACAGCTTGCTGTGTTCCGTCGGTGCGTGGGAGTACCAGTGCCTTTATAGGCATTTTCTGGGTTAACTCGCTCCATCGTCGACCTCATCTTTGACCTTATGGTCAAGATTGAGGTCAAGAGTTAACCCATCTTATAATTTTAAAAAAAAAAAACTTTTCAGATTTATGTACGGATTTCTAATTATCACTTGCTCAACGGTGAAGGAAAACATCGTGATGAAACCCACCCGTCCAAGAAAATTCATTTTCGAAAGACGAGCGGTCCACCAACCCGCATTGGGCCAGCGTGGTGGACTATGGCCAAAATCCCCATCGTGTTTTAAAGGGAGGCCCGTGCCCCTCGGTGGGGACGTATATGGGCTAGTAAGAAGATGGGTTAGCTTGAAATTCATTCAGAGGGTGATGGGACATGAGTACAGTTATAATAGGTTGACAGCCTTTCGCCAACGGTACAGAAAAACTCTCCTATTCCACTTACTGGCTTCTATAGTAAGCTCTGAAAGAGTTGGTAGCTGGAACATTCTATGTTTTTCTTTCACTTCAAGTCCATGTAAAAGTCTGTATGTAGTAATTTTTTATGTTCTGAAAAAGTCCAGACTACATAAAACAGTAGGACTGAAGAACTAATAAATGGAAAACTTTGTGAGGGTGGATGGATGGTGGTTGTTACTCCTTCACGAAAAAACGTTTTATAAAACTTTGCAGTAATATAGTATAGACATCAGAACAAAACAAAGGCTATATAAATCTTTCAAATTTCCACGAGAACGAGGTCCCAGGCCAAAGCTAGTAATAGAATAGGAATGTAAAGGAAGTGTAGGAAGCTTTTCTAGGATCGTGTATCTAAAGTATCTGACTATCGCCAAATCAAAACTTTTGTTCTTAGATCTAAAAAAAATCCTTTATTTCTATGAGATAAAGCCACCCAAAATAGCTTAACTTACAAAATTCACAATATATTAACATGGACACTCGAGATAATTATATAATTTGCTTCAGATCGAATCTTTAATAACTAATGAATGACCCAAGAGTGGGCCGGAGTCAATAGATGAAATATTAATAAGAACGAATATTAAAGGGAGGTCAGTAAGCCGTTTACGCCGAATGTATTTCGATTGTTGGAATTTGAAAGCAGTACGTTTATTGGTAGGGTCGAACCGAGTGATTATAGGAAAATTGAGACTAGTTAGGTATTTAGAGTTTAAAGTGAAAAAAGAGTACTTTTAAATTTTGCAAAGAAAAGTTTTACTTTTATACTTTTTAATACTCATAAACCTTTTTCCTCTTGAATCACTCATTTCATTGTTTACCTATAAAAAAGGTACCTACAGTAGTTTTTGAGTTTATTGCTATAGACATACAGATATAGACGCAGCGGGTTACTATGAGTCTATGAATATAGTGTTAAAAAATCGTTAACATACATACCTATACAAAATATCATCGCCCAAAAACCTACTTAACATAAGCCATATTCAACGTTTAAAACAAAACTGTTTTCAATTTCTTTACTAAAAGCTATATTGATATTATTAGAATAATTAATAAACTGCCATTGATTTCGGCCGTGGCAACCAAATGACTCCCTTCACTTGAAAGATCGCCTACTCGTATTTCGCCATATTCTGAGCGCCGAAACAAACAAAAATTATTAATATAAGGAGAATTTAAATTACTTACCTTCCATATAATTCGTATAGCAAGAAATAAAGACAAACCCTTTGGTAGAGATGCCTCGGCACAATCCTCAAGTCAGCTTCATAACAAATTCTCGAAAACAATCTTTCTTTTGAAAAATCGTCAGAGTGGTTACGCCTAAATCCTTTGTACACAGAATATTCTTAATGAAAAACTGAGCCATATCTTCTTTCTTAGATTTTTTCCTTAAATAAAAACGCTCACTTTAGTTACTGAACATATTGTAAGAATCAGTGAAGAGGTTCATGGAATTTTTGGATTTGTTGGATTTTTTATCAGCTTAAATACGTCCCCACCGAGGGGCACGGGCCTTCAAAACACGAAGCGGATTTAGGCCCAATGCGAGTTAGCGGACCGCGCACCTTTCGAAAACGAATTTTCTTTTCACATGCGGGTTCGTCACGATGTTTTTCTACACCGCTGAGCAAGTACTAATTAATGAGAAATCCGTACATAAATCCGAAAAGAAGAATTTAGTGGTACCTACAGGATTCGATCCCGCAGCTTTTCGGTTAAAATTCTGGCTCATTACCAACTTCATGCTGATTTACATAGGGAGGCGAAACTTCAGGAGGTGATTTGACCCATACAACCCAACCACTTTCCCCAAGGAACGGAGGTCGAAATACGAAAAAAACTTCACCTCTCCATCAACTTTCGGCCGGTTACCTTATTTCGCACTAAAGTTTTGCTAATTCAAGTGATCCCATGTACAACTTGAGCACTCGATTGAGGTAAATACCCGACCAATGGCAATAGATACATTCCTCTCTTCACTGAGTATAGAATAGATAGTCAAGTCACATTTTATAAGGCTTTAGAAAGCGAGTCGATGAAGCCCCTGGACTGTACTGACAGAAACGAATGTGTCGTTTAATATTGAAGCAAGAAAATGCAATTTCGAAAAATTATGTAACCTATGTGTTATTTTGATCTCTCAGCTATATCACTGCAAAGTTTATTCGAAATCCGTCCAGTCGTTTTAGCGTGAAGGAGTAACAAACATCCATCTATCCTCACAAACTTTCGCATTTATAATACATACTAGCTTTCCGCCCGTGGCCCCGCCTGCGTGGACTACAGGTGATATGGTGCCCAACCGTGAGATAAAATGTAGTCTATGTCCTTTCCCAGGCTCTAATCTATCTCTGTATCAAATTTCATCAAAATCGGTTCAGTAGTTTAGGCGTGAAAGACGGACAGACAGACAGAGTTACTTTCGCATTTATAATATTAACAAATAAAAAATTCATAGTAAGGATTACTTTTAAATCGTACTGTACTCCGTAGTCTGGACTTTTTTAGAACATTACAAATTACAACATACATTACTTCCACGCTAGTCTTGGAGTGAAATAAGCTGCCAACTCTTCCCAGGCATACTGCAGAAGCCAATAAGTAGAACACGAGGATTTTGCTCTATCGTAAGTGAAATTCTGACAACCTATCAGCACTATACTCTTGTTCCATCTAATAACCCTCAAAATAAAAGTGGTTCAAAGTAAAACTTCATGACGTTCTGCCTACTTTTCAGGCGGGAAAACCCATCCAGGGTATAGAATAGAATATAAATAATTTGTTGTCTCCACACCATACACATAGTTAGAAATAACATGCAAACAAAAACAAAAAAAAAACAAAATCAAAATGTACTTAACCTATTTAACATAATGTACCTTAATCTAGGTTGCGGATCACTATGTGCATGCCGCAGTGAGTCAAAAGGTTACTCAGTGCGGTCAAACACTGATTTTCAGTTATAACCTGAGCGGCCGTGTACGAGATTTAGTGAAAATAAAAATATGAAGATGATAGTGATGGATATATGAAATTTGTGTCAGGGTAGAGGTCAAGTCAAGAGGGTTATTGAATAAAACATGAGCAAATAAATTATTCTCTTTTTATACTTGAACTTCTATTCGATGCTTATTAACTGGAGTTTTACACAGTAGTTCAGAGATAAAATAGTCATTGGAAAAGGGAATCCTCCGGTAATGTATTCAGCACAACGTTTGACTGTTCAAACACTAGACCACTGAATATTGAATTTATTACCACAACCCTTGCTACACAGACGTAAAGGATTTCTATTATTGCTGCATATTGCTGTGTTACGTGATTGCTCGCAAAGGATCCGAGCATACGTTTTCATTTCTTATTGAAATATAACTTTTTAATCGACTTCAAAAAAGGAGGTTCTATGTTCGACTGTATGTATTTTTTTTAATGTGTGTTCACCGGTTTCTCCGCCTATTATGGACTGATTTTCAAAATTATTTTTTTATTCGAAAGAGTGTACTCCAGAGGTGGTCCCGTATAAATTTTATCGAAAATAATTCAGCGCTTTTAAAAAATCAACAGAAACAAATTAATACTACAAACCATAACATCATCTAAATAAATAAGTGACATTTTCGTTTGGTGTTATCTGCTAATAGGCATTGTAGTCTGCAAAAACTGCTAGTTATGTACTTTGTGCGAACTGTTGTTGGGATTGAAGTCGGTGTTTTTTTACGTTTTTTTAACGTGGAAAATTATTAACATTTACTGTCTGTTGAAGTTCTTAGTTCGATTAATACAGGGTATAAGGGACAGCTTAGCAAAAACTAAAACCCTGAATTCAGATCATCATTCTAAATGACTTTCCAGTGAAATTTTCGTCAGGAAATTGTAGTTTATTTTTATTCTATGGGCGAATTTATTAAGACGTAAAGCTTATGTTATGTTTGTATGGGTTCACCGGGAAAAGTTGTTCAGTCTTACAGGCAGATTGGTTGTATTTTTATTGAAGCACAAATGAAACGTCAAAATTCATTAATTTAGCATTTTTAAAACCCACTTGACTCCCATATACGTCCCCACCGAGGGGCACGGGCCTCCCTTCGAAACACGAAGGGGATTTAGGCCATAGTCCACCACGCTGGCCCAATGCGGGTTGGTGGACCGCTCGTCTTTTGAAAATTTTCTTGGACGGGCGGGTTTCATCACGATGTTTTCCTTCACCGTTGAGCAAGTGATAATTATAAATCCGTACATAAATCCGAAAAGACGAACTTAGTGGTACAGGCCCGTACCAGGATTTGAACCCACGACCTTCGGGTTACAAGTCTGGCTCATTACCAACTGGGCTATCACAGCTAACTGGGCTATCACAGCTAAAATAAATAATTTAGGAAACTGTAAGTTTATATAAGTTTCATATTTGTTTCTTTTTTAAGTTATGTAAAAAACTGTTTGTTTCTTAATAAATAAATAAAAAAACCCGCGGCTTTTAAAAATTTTAAAACCCGCGTGAAGTATATTCACTAATAATTTTAGGAAAAGAAAAATGTTCTGCGATAGTGAAAATTGAGGATTAGATCTCCTAGTGCTCTAACCAACTAAGCCAACGTACAATCGTGTGTTAGCTGCGAGCCAGTGCCTTAAGGTGACTACAGCACCCGATAAAGGCAGCACACATAGGAATAGTGCCATCTCCGTCTCTCAACAGGCCTGGGCCGGCAGTGCGAACAGTGTCGATACACGAAGTTTACGGACTATGAAAGCGGGCGTGCGTAAAAACATGTTCAAAAGTTAGAAAAATGAGATTTATGGAAAGGTAACAGCTTAAATCGAAAAATGCGTTAACTACTTATCGAGAGTGTTCAATCACGAAATTCAAGTTCCTGTGTGCATTTCACTACCGTTTTTACAGCTTAAAAGATACACAATATTGGTATTTAGAGGTGACTTTGTGAGCTTTTTCTATTGAACCAAAAGTGCTGAATCATGTTTTCAGCAAACTACTTATCTAGTTTATGTCCTGAACATTACCGTATTATTTTTTTTCTTTGATTTAATGCAGTGTGTCATGCTTATCTACGCATCCTAAAATCGTAATTTAGGTGCTGTAGTCGCCTTAATTGGCATTTTCTGGGTTAGTGCCCTGCGCGTCCAATATGATAACATCTTCAGGGCTCTGTTCCGGCTCCTCCGTAGCGCGTCTGACATGTTCGCGGATGCCAGTGTGGAGGATTTTCACGCAGTAATGCGGACAAAAGTCGCCTCGCTTGTGGAGTGCGGCGGAGCTCCAACAGAGTCCTGAGGATGGTGGGGGATCGACTCGACTCGACCCTGATGGGCAGGTTCACTGAACTACATGTGTTAAGAGTCCGATGAAACTGCCCAACTGGGGTTGTTACCTTCGTTTTGTGTTTAATTGTGTTTATTTTATTATTATTTATATTTTTACTAACATAGTTTTTAAGTTGCATTGTTACTAACATTCTATGGATCATTGGTGTGAAAATAAATAAAATATTTTTTTTTTACTCGCTCCATCGTCGACCTCATCTATGACTATGACAAAAAAATGTCGTGAGTATAAGTCCCATTTCTCTTTCCCTAAAATGATTTGTGAAAATTCGTCTTACATAGAAATCTTCACAATCGCAATCGCTTCATACATAACACGGTATTTGCTTTTCTAATGTACTCAGTCTCCGTCCAGCGTTCAAACACTCGAAGCCCGACTGGATATCGGGCCCAGACCGCTGAATTTATTATGAGTGTGTCCATATTTACGGTCACAGAACTTCTACAATCAACTAAACTGGGCCCCGATTCTGTAACTTAAGTTGTGTAAGTTGCCATTTTATCCGTTCAGGTGGCGAAATTGAGAATTATCTAAATTTCATACATCTGATGACGGCTGCTTTGACTGGTGGCGCCACCACCAACTGAATGTTCAGTTGCTAGGTGGTTTGCAACTTTAGGTTCGGTTGGCTGTGGCGCTGCTGGTCGGGGTGGTTATCAGCAAATATATGAAAATTAAATGGTTCTCAATTTCGCCACCTGAACAGATAAAATGACCTCCATTCCATTGACACACAACTGAAGTTACAGAATCGAGGCCAGTTGATTATAGAAGTCCTGTGACCGTAAATATGGACACGTTCGTAATAAATTATAATTTTCAAAGCGATATTAACATATTTCTGCCTTTCTGGCCCCAATTTGTTTCTGTGTATCACCCGCTTCCCAGAATCGGTTCAACAGAAAATGAAATAAAGGTTAAATGAAGATTTTTATCCATCTATCTAATTAATAACCCACCGGTATGATTGTCATTTTTGCTGATTCTTAAACCTCATTCAAAAATAAAGTTCTAAAGAACTTTAAATCTAAATAATTTGTAAAATATCAATCTATTATTTTCATTACTATTTAAATATTTATTATAATATTAAAAAGATAAACTCTGTTATTTGTTATTTTTCAACCGACTTCAAAAAAGGAGGAGGTTCTCAATTCGACGGTTTTTTTTTTGTATATTTGTTACGCGATTACTCCGGCAACTGTTGTCCGATTTTCAAAATTCTTTATTTGTTCGAAAGAGTATACTCCTGAAGAGGTCCCATATAAATTTTATCGAAAATGATTCAGCGCTTTTAAAAAAAATCAACAAAAACAAAATATACTACAAACTAGAACATCATCTAAATAAATGAATGACATTTCTGTTTGTAGTTATTTGCTAATAGGCATTGTAGTCCGCAAAAAACTAGATATCTACTTTGTGCGAACTGTTGTTGGGATTGAATTCGGTGACTCATACGTTTTTAACGTGGAAAATTATATTCAACTGATTTTACAAGATCACATTAATTTGTTTAATTAGATTTTAAGTTGTTTTTGTTTTATTTTAAGTACGTTGTTGCCTTGCTAAGTTAATAAAATATTGTGGGTACTTTTAATTGGCAAACACATTTATATATTTATCTATACATAAGTTTTAATTGTTCCATTAAACTTAATTTAACTAAACTTAAACATTGAAAGCATTTACTCTCACTAAAGTTTTATAGCAAGCAACTTAGTATTTAAAACTTTTTAAGTATATTTATAATCAATCTTGTTTGTTTAAAATATTCATATTTTATAATGCCTAAACTCTGAAGTTAATTAAATCTATATTTTATTAGATGGTGAAAGGCTAAAAGCTTTTTAGATTATGGCTACGAAAATGAAGGCAATAAATAATTCATTTTGAGGTCCGCTAGCTTAAATATACTAGATTAGGCCCGGGACTTCGTTCCAGTGGGAATTACATGAAATCCTTCCCTATTTCTTATCTAGGATATAAAAACTACTAGGTCCAAGGGCTCTCATTAGGTCTTCATCCCTTGGTGTTGCATAATTTAATAGGTAAGGGAAAATGTTTTTTCATATTTTGTACGTATCAAGTTTTAATTAAATCTCTTTAATTTTAGTGTTTGGATCTGGCTGGTTTCGATACCAATGTAAAATAAAAAGGACATCATTCACGGCCTATACAAAAAATACCAAAATTATTAAAGTGGCGGCCAAAAAAGGTTAAGTTATTATTTCGAAAGAACATATTATTATAAACATTTTTTAGTATGACAGCTAAACTGTACGACCAATACTAGATTTGTTCTTGACACTTATAAATCTGGATTTTAAATATTACGGCCATAGAAAATAGTGTTTCAATAGATTGTGATACAAAACATTTTTCGTGTTAGGTTAAAAGTTTAAATTCTAAATTTAAAAATGCATTTAAGCTTGGAAATCTAGATTGTTTAAGCTTTACAATTCGTAAAGGTCGTACAGCTTAGCTGTCATAATAAAAAATGTTAAGAATAATGTGTCCTTTTGAAATAATAACTTTACTTTTTTTGGCCGCGACTTTTAAATTTTCGTACGTTTTGAATGATGTCCTTTCAAAAAAATAAGATTTGAAAAGATTTGAACCCGGAACCTTTCACTCATTAAAATCACGAAACGCCCAAAATATCGTTTGTAATCATTCAAAATATATCCTGTAGAAATAGCACTAGAATTATTTAGTTGCTCTCGAACGCTATTTTTGCTGTAAGACTTTACCTGATAACTCTAAAATAAAAATAAAAATGTAGGGTGATAGTGGATCTCCCCCGACATACGATTGCTTATAATTTTTAAATGGCTGAATCAATTTTGATCAAACATAGCTAAGAAATGTGGTGATAGCCCATTTAGTAATGAGCCAGACTTGTAATCCGAAGGTCGCGGGTTCAAAGCCTGGTGCGGGCTCAAATCCTGTACCACAAAATTCGTCTTTTCAGATTTATGTACGGATTTCCAATTATCACTTGGTCAACGGTGAAGGAAAACATCGTGATGAAACCCGCCCGTCCAAGAAAATTCATTTTCAAAAGACGAGCGGTCCACTAACCCGCATTAGGCCAGCGTGGTGGACTATGGCCTAAATCCCCTCAGTGTTTCGAAGGGAAGCCCGTGCCCCTCGGTGGGGACGTATATGGCCTAATAAGATAGCTAAGATCCATCTTGATTACGTTAGCTTTCAAACAAAAACCCGCCACAGACAGACACACAGATACTTAGATACCCAAGTCAACCTATTACACCCTCTTTTTTGTCGTAGGTTAAAAATATCAAACGCACAAGCGAGCTCTATCTCTCATACGTAATTAAATTCGTTTGTTCATTGATTTAGAAGCCTCAATCTTAAGTGACATGGTAATATAATTAACCGTGTTGTTTGTACGAGTATCAGCCAAATAACATCACATCTTCACTTACCTCGGCTGTTTAATTATTTCGACAAGAATACCAAAACCACACGGAAACCATTCAATTGTTCAGTACTGAGACTGCTGGTTTTCCTGATTTATTGATGGTTAACTGAATCTCGAGTAAACATATAAAATGAACTTTTTATAAAAAAGTTAAACCAACTTCACATAGCGAAAAAGAAAGACATACATCATAACCTGTCATTAAACTGAACAACTTTCCCCAAGGAACCCATACAGCTTAGGAGGTACGGTGGCGTAGCTAGGTAACCAAAGGCTCTGGAGCAAAAAATAAACTAAAGCCCCAACTAACACGGAACAAATTTCTTCCGTCGCAATATTTTTATAAATAAGTTGCCATTATTAAAGTCGCGTTCCTGGAATCTGGTTATCATACTCTCACGCCTGTAACCCCTAACGGGGCAGGCAGTGCATCAGTGGTTCAAGCGAATTACTTGATGCCACGTTTGACACAAATTGCGAGGGTTATTGGATGGAGCAAGTTGTGTAATGGAGAGAGGTGGTCAGCCTTTCGTACATTATACAGAAAAACCCTCGCATCCCACTTACAGACTTTTACTGTACACTTTCAGTCCAGCATGGAAGGACCATGTAATTTAATGTGCTACGTAGTAGCGTAGTTACCAGAGGGCTAGACGGGAAGTCCCGGGCGAAAAGCTAGTAAATAATAAACGCTACACACTCAAAGGCCCACACTAAGGTTTTCCCTTGTGTCGTGGGTCCCTCGGAACACACATAAAGACAAACACAAACACCCATGAACCGAGAACAAACATCTGCTTTTCACACAAATGTTTGCCCCGACTGGGGATCGAACCCAGGACCCGCCGATCAAGAGGCAGCGTCACTACCACTGGACCAAACCGGCCGTCTACAGTTGGGGCCTTAGTTTATTTTTTGCTCCAGGGCCTTTGGTTACCTAGCTACGCCACTGTACTACGTACCTCCTAAGCTGTATGGGTTCCTTGGGGAAAGTTGTTCAGTTTAATGACAGGTTATGATAGAAGAATTATCTTTCACTGTTTCATAGCTAGTTATCAATAAGGAATTATCCCGTTAATCCACGTTCATTAACAGCACGTCAGATTATACATTTCGCACTACGAAAGCCGGCGCTATTACGAGCGAGATATGGGCGACGTCAAGGTCAACATGTATAGCCTGATGTGCTGCCGTGTGTACATAATTATGGGCTTTAAAGTATGTAGTGTATTTTTTTCTATAACCAGTAGACCAAGCTTTGGGCTCCTGGGCGCCATCTTAGATCGACCTACAAAACTTATCATTGTATTGTAAATTGTATGAAATTATATTTTGCCATGTAGTGTAACATTCATAACATTGATTTTAGTCCTTCCACAGTGGACTAAGAGAGCAAGAAAAATTTAGAAAGTGCCAACTGCTAACTTTTCCCCGACATACTGTAGGAAGCAATAAGAAAATGCGAGAGTTTTGGTGTATTGTGGGCGATAGGTTGATGACCTATCACCCTATACTCATGTTTTTTCGGATAATCCTCAAAATGTATGTAAAACTTAGCGTCAGATGGTCCTCTGCCTACCTCAAAAGGGACTGAAGGCGCGAGGGAGGGATATATAGATGTAAGGGCTGGTGCTTGTGCGAAGCCGGAACGTATATTACAAACAATGAAATAATAATAAAATTATGCTTAATAAGTATTACATTATTTACCATAATGTAAGATTCCTTAAAATCAAATTAAAATAATTTATTTTTTTTGTCAATGAACGTCTATTATATTGCACTATTGAAATTAGTTTATGCATGCATCAATAATTATAATCAAAGCGCACGATAGTGCGCCGGCCAAGTTCTAAACACAGGCCGCGCGCACACCGTGCACTATTTACCCGAACCGCTTCGAGCCACTTTTGACTCCCCTGTATCTTCTTACCTAGTTAATAAATCTGGATGAAACTTTACAGACATAATAACACTATTTAATATACTTTTAATAAAAAGTTTCAATATTGTAGCTATTACAAAAAAAAAGTTATAGGCTCGAGAAATTTGTAAGTTTGGTACTCACTGATTGACTCACGCATTCACTTACTCACTGACAGCTCATCAAAATGTTTGACAACTTCTAGAAGACCTACAAAGCTGAAATTTGGCATTTAGGAGTAATGGAACCGATATTAATCATTCGACTTGGCGGGTTTTGAAATTTTAATGAAGGAAAAAAGTCCAATTCTAAAACTTACCTCCGCAAGATTTGCTCTTTTCAGAAGTATTGGTGTGATGAAAACCCGCCAAGTTGGAATGATTAATATCGGTTCTGATTATTATTAACTTGGCTGTAGTTTAGATTTCAACTCTTTTTTATGTACAAGAACTTGGACTACATTTTTACATTTATATTTTGGTGGGATTCATATTCCGTAAAGTTTAAAGCAGTAAGTTTATATATGTATCCTAATAATAAAAAGAGGAAAGATTTTTATGTTTGTATGTAACGAATAGGCTCTGAAACTACTGGACCGATTTCAAAAATTCTTTCACCATTATGATGCTACATTATCCGTAACAAAGGCTACATAATTTTCCCGAGTTCCCACGGGAACGAAGTCCCGCACGGGAAGCTATACTAAATATTTAAATTATTTCTTGATTCTATATATTCCATTCCCACACGCGTATGCCGATCCCTCGTCATCTCCCCCTAAAATAACTTTAAGTTCTATTGCCTTTGTAAGTTGGGGAAAACTATTCGCTCCGCAAAAAAATATTAAAATCCTTTATACCCGAAGGCAAAAAGCCAACAAAAACGTGTGAACAAATCGACATGTGCCTGTTATCAACACCCTTTACGAATAACACCCTTTGAACTACGAATATAACACGGCTACCCCGTTTCTCTGTTTCGGCAATTTATAGTGTAGGCTCTTTGATATTTGACTTACTTTCAGCTACTGCAGTTTTGTTTAGCTTTTAGGCTTTTGTTACAATAAGAAAACCCCCAGAAAAAGTATTTTCTGTGTGTATGAGACTTTTATTTTGACATTCAAATCATCCTTACTAATTAAAATGGCGTAACAAATATGACTTCCACGCAGAAAAACTTACAATGTGCCAGCTGCCTACTATTCCTAGGCATATACACACACACACACGTACAATTCACATAAGAGGGTTCATATGGTCATTTTCGCTTAATTGTTCATTTTGTTTTGTTTCTTTAACTCGTTATATTGAGTCTCGAGCGGTTACATTGCGTGATCCTACTTTTTTCCTCTTTCAAACCATTACTATATAAAATCTAAATACCGATAGGAAACTCACTCCAGTGACATTGCTCGTACTTTATACAGTAATAATTTATACGGTAATTTAATTTTGCTAGTATTTATACACATTGGTAACTGTACTAGGTTTGCAAATGTTTTCCACCTCCTGTTTAAACTAGAAAACCTGTAATTGGCTTTACAATTAGACCTAAGCTAGCTACTAATTTTACATGTCTTGTAATTAAGCTGTTGGTTTTGTACAATAAATAAATAAATAAATACTGTAAAAGTCAGTTAGTGGGACGCGAGGGTTTTGCTGCATTGTGGGCGACAGGCTGACAACCCCTCACCACTATAGGTACATCATTTTTCATCTAATACCTTCTAAATTTATGTCAAACATGGCATTAAGCGGTTTTAAAACCACTGATGCTCTGCCTACCCCGTATTGTAGGCGTGAGCGTATGAATGAAATATTAATATGAATGTTAGTAATGAGCTAGACCAGAGGTTAACAAACTTTTTTTTCTCATAGACCACTTTCAAAATTTTGTTGGTTTCGGTGGACCCCCTCCCTGCAGCTACATTTCTACCATATTCCCAAAACTCGACAAAAAATGTGAAGATTAGATCCTTAAGAGAATTTGCGTTGCGGCTGAGTTCCAACCACGAATTAACAGTTTTCGAAAAAAAAGCAAGAATTGATTGGTTTATTAATTAATTGATTGTGCTGTGAGTGGATGTCAAAAAAGTAAAGGTGGCCAATCAAAAAAGTTATTCCATCCAACTTTACATTTTTGACATCTCACTCATAGCACAAGGAGCATTTTAGTTTTTCACTATTGAAGACAGATAATTTTTTGTGGACCCCCGCTTATACGAATTGTGAACCCCCATTTTTTTGTCACACAAACGTAGACCCCCTTCGAGTCTCCCGTGGACCCCTGGGGGTCCACCTGGACCACTTTGGGAATCAATGAGCTAGACTTATAAACGGTAGGTTGCGGGTTCAAATCCTGGTGCGGGCCTGTACCACTTAAATTGCCTCTTCGAATTTATGTACGGTTTTCTAATTAATTAACCACCTACTCAGCGGTGAAGGAAGACATCGTGATGAAACTCGTACGTCTAAGAAAATTATTTTGGGACAGTGTGGTTGACTATGGCCTTAATCCTCTTCGTGTTTCGAAATAAAAAAATGAAGGAAAACATTCAGGAAATTTTTGTTTTCCTTAATAAAGAAAATAAAATAAGTTTGTAAATTAAACGTATAATTTTTTTTTTACTTTTTTCGTTTTTTTTTTATTTTATTTGACAAAGCATTGGTAACGAGACTATCATCTTAAAAGCAACAATAACACATGAAGTATTCTCAGGTCAGGTCAATAAAACATGAAGTAGGCTTCTCAGGTCCTTCGTAAACCGATAGTGTTTTTTACGAAAAACTATGGCGGCAAGAAGCACTGCCGCGGGATCTTTGTCGGAACCAAACGGAGCAGATACACTGTATCACTTGAATTCCTTTATAACCACACTGTTTAAAGTTAGTTTACTGCACAATACACTATCAATATTACACATTAAACCACTCTTTAATGTAATAAACAAAAATTCAATCGTCACAACAACCCCTCACGCCGAGTTCCCGCCAAAAATCTCTTTTTTCGTTTTGTATTAATATGATTTAATTGCATCGCAACCCGCGTCAGGTATGTCTTCTCTCTCAACCACTCTAAGGTAAACTGGAAAATTATATACAATGCATATACAATATTATATGCATACAATACACACATATTTATTATCTGCACTATTTCTTCGTGGAACCCAATTTTCATGAACCTTTACCCTAAGCTCCCAAAATGTAATATTTTTTGTTTCAACAAAGTTACGCACTATTTGTATTAGATTTGTTAGGGTAAATAGATTGCGAAGTAAAAAGGACGGACTCAGACCTTCTAATTTAGAACCCAGAGTCTGTAAGAGACTAGTGTTGTACAAGAAGCGAGGATTGCGAGTCATTTTTATTAGGACTCTCTATTTAAAAAAAATCTCGCAAGTTAAAAATGATAATGTTATTCACTATTTTTACTTATTTTAAGTAAGTTTCTGTATGTTCTATGAAATAAAGCTATTTTTTACTTTGACTCTACCAATATACAGTGAATTCTCGTTATTTTTGTAAATACTATTATAATAGATGAAGAACTTATTAATTGCCGTAAAACATACACACAACATACAAATTACATACATACAAGCTGTTAATCTAGAAGTGCGTCATACTTTCTGAGGTAGTAATACTGCTGATTCTAAACCCAAACAATAAAATATAACACTAAACTTTTTTTTATTGAAAATTTGATTTATTATTTTTTATCGATAAACATAGCGTTCAACCCTAAATCATGCTGGCCGTTCGCTCGGTTATGCGCCGGTACGCGCCGCCAGCGCCAGCCAGTGCACGCGAGACCTCTGTATAAGTATGCGCGCGCGCTTTCTGTTGCTTGCTACACCGCCCGCGCCGCCTTGGCCGCCATCATATGAACTTAGGTACAGTCTTCATTAGTTGATATAATTAGCATGATTTACTATTGAATCTATGAATATGATGCACTTCTAGATTAACAGCTTTTATACAACATACATACAACAACAAAATATTAGTTTTAACTGAAAGCTTAGAATTTGAGAAAGTTCCTAGATATTTTTTAAACTAAAGTCTAGTTTTAAACTTAAAAAAATTAATCGCTACGGACAAAAAGCCTACACTAAGGTTTTTTTTATTCAGAGCTCTTAAAACGTTTTAGTCTTTCAAAATTAATTTTGGTCTTTGAATTTAGGACTCAAGTACCCACTCGAATCCTTTACAACACTAGCTGGTACTCTAACCCAGGCTGAGAAAGGATGGGTCATAGAATTTAATTGCAAATGTTTCGACTGCGGGTTGTGAAATTGACAAAGTACCGCAATTTGTCGAAGGATCTATTGAAAGTAATGTTTACATGTCAGTGTTTACGCCATGTATGTGCTACCATTTAAAGAAAATAATGACAAGGTGTGGGTGAGGTTAGAAATGAAGCTTCTTAGAGCTTCAAAATCGTCATCTTCTCCTGCTAGCTGTGCACCCTGCTGATTAAATGTCAAGGCTCTGACGTCTTACAACTTAATAGTAGATTTTACAACAAGTGCACAAACGAGCCTTGTCTCGGATAAAAATGGTTTTGTGGACGAGTTATAAACTCTGCTTTTCACTTCGATTGCGAGGAAATAATAAAATAACATATAATAGCAAATTTTATCTTTAAACTTCTGATTATTTTGGCTGTATGGAGTTTTCTATGCCTTACTATAGACCCATTTATGAGTAGTTTGTGCACTAGAGCGATTTTGTGCAGCCTATAGTAGATCTTTTTGTGCTCTAAAACACAAAAATCGATTTTGTGCAGTCTACGATTTTATAAGCTGCACAAACAAGCCTATAAGCTGCACAAACAAGCACTTTCCCAGCATGAGTATAGTGAAAAGGGTTTTTTTAACATAATATAATAACGAGTATAACCTATACCACCAATTATCTCTCTTTTGCTATACAGAGGACAGTGTCAGTTTATACGGTCCAAGTATTTATATATTTTTTTTTATATTAACGGACACTATAAATTTTATGTTATGTATTTATTTTTTCTTTGTTTAAAAATTACGTGTCACCCCTATATGCACTTACATAAAGTGGTGACACGTAAGCCTTCAACGATAATCCACCGCGGTATCTGTAGTAGATAACAGAATCTAATATGCCAGCTAGATTTCTTTCTTTCTAAGTAGATCGGTAAAAAATCAGAATGGCCAAGGTTAATAACTCTACAATAAAAAAAATTGTATCACACTTATTATTCTAACTTTTGAACGGCTGAACCAATATCGATTTATACCTAAGAACCATGTCAAATACTTCAGCTTTAAAAAAATCGAATCAATGTCGGCAACGATGCCATAGACAGACATACAGATACACAGATACACTCGTCAAACTTATAACACCTCTCTTTTTTGTCGGGATTTAAAATGACTAAACATATTTAAGTACAACTCAGTTAAACAACTACCAACTAAGGTCGTACGACTAATTATAAACCTTTACATGCTTTTCATTGTACATACAATGTGTGCGGCAAGGTTGTGGAACTCTCTCCCGCCCACTATTCGCGAAAGTCCATCTTTCCCCGTTTTTAAGAAGAGAGTAAAGGAGCACTACCTCTCCCTTAGTTATCCGTGTGTGTAGTTATGTATTTGTATAGTATATGTATTTATGTATATGTATGTATGTATTTGTACGTATTATGGATATTTATTATTAGGTAACTTCATTGGTTTATGTTTATTTTGTGTGTTTGTTTTGTTTTTTTTTTCACGTTATTGTGCACGTCGTACTCGTCTCACTTCGTCCAATCTCTCTTGTTAGGTCTGCTGTAAGAAATTTCTTCCAAGGAATAAGCAGTGCCTGTTGTGTCGTATTTCTTTTTGTATGTTTCTTTTTATATGTCTATTGTGCACAATAAACAGTAAATAAATAAATACTTCCAAGATTAATACAGTACTTGTACCCAATCTCTTACGCCCTTAAAGGCGACAAAGAAAAACGACAAAAACTCGTGAAACTAATAAAACGAATGCGCGACTAAAACAGAATCTATGTCGCCATTCTTCTTTCCATCCCTAATGGCCACGCGAAATAAATTAACAATGAGTATTATATTTCTTACTCTGTTTGTGGACATTATTTGTAGCTTTTTGTGCAATAGTGGCTGTGAACCGTATAAAGCATGATTTTGTATTAAGTCCCTATGAAATTTTTGTTTTCTATACAACATTTTTGGGAAACTGATTTTTTATACAAACATTTTTGGATATTGTTCGGGGTTGGGAAATCCAAATACATATAACAAAAATTTGTGGGAAGGTTGGGGCAACTTGAAAAAAGCCGCTGAATCAAAAAAAGTATAAAACACATTGTGACTAAGAAAAAAATAGCAATTTTATAGGTGAGGACCCAATATTTTTAATATAAGCTACATAATTATACCTAATTTCCACGGGAACGAAGCCCCGGGAAAAAAGCTAGTTGTCAATATTATCTGGAGAAAAGCTTTTTACTTTTCAGTATAAATAAATAATAAAAATAAAATATTTTTTTTATTTCAGACCAAATCTATTCTAACCTAATCAAAGATAGACTTTTTTCCAAAAATAAAATCCAGAATATGAATACAAAAACTTATTTATGGGTATTGTGTAATCAGCCAGAACAAATTATCAGCTATGTTAAATGGACTTACCAACTATATCAACTATGTTATTGGTGTAAACCCTGTTGGAAAACAGCCAGAGGTATTTATAATATTAGGCCTCCCGTTCAAAACTATCAACTTACGATTTCATTGCAATTTGAAGGTACTCGTTAAAAGTTAAAACTATTTAAAAGCAGGTTGCAATTAAAAGTTAAAACTATTTATGCCTATGGTATATGGAAACGCTCGTGGAGTTTTCATTAAATGTTTCTCTGACCGAAAATAATAAAGCAGATTTATATTGAGTGTTGGTTTTACTTGGTTTAATGAAAAATAACTTGAAATATACTGTAGAGCACGGTTTCTCAAACTTTTGGCTCCACGAACCCCCTGTTAACTGTCCGTCTTTCATACCTAAACTACTGAACCGATTCTGATGAAATTTGGTACAGAGATAGATTAGAGCCTTGGAAAGGACATAGGCTACATTTTATCCCATAGTTGTGCACGATATAACCTGTAGTCCACGCGGGCGGAGCCGCAGGCGTAAAGCAAGTAATATTATAAAGGCGAAACTAATTTTGTCTGTCTGTCCGTCTTTTACGCCTCTACTGAATAGATTTTGATGAAATTTGGTACAGAGATAGATTTGAGCCTGGGAAAGGACATAGGCTACATTTTATCCCACAATTGGGCACGATATAAGTAGTCCACGCGAGCGGAGCCGCGCGCGGGCGGGAAGCTAGTCCTTGATAAACAGATAATTCGATTAAGTTATTCAAAGGTTTTACAAGGTCGTTGAAAATGGAGACAGCGTAGAAGAAATTTACAATCAATTTTTGTACGCCTAAGTGCTGAAGAGTCCTTGAATAGTTCCGGTTCAATGAATTTGCCGTATGGTGATCGGTTGAGAATAACACCACCCCATTTCTTTCCGTAGGTGTCGTAAGAGGCGACTAAGGAAACACAAATGAGACCACTAGACAGCCGTCTCTACAAAGTAACAAACTCTTTTATGGGTCAATGTATACGCTTCTACAATAAGATTCCCATGTGTATTCAAAACCTACCTTTAGAAAAATTTAAGACGATAATTAAACAAAAACTTTGTAAAAAGGGCTATTATAGAATTTCGGATTATCTGTTAGACAAGCAACCATGGGAATAAATTGCTCAGCTCCAGAGTTATTCAGATATTAAGTCAATTAAAATTAAAAGTAAGAAAATTTATATGATTGACTTAAAAAGAGCGACCCTCGGAGTTTCTTGCCTATTCTTCTCCTGAGGAAGACTGCACCTTTGCGAATAGGCGCAAAGCCAAAAGTGCTAATGTAATTCATAATATTGACGTGTTCAAGTATCATTTTATATGTTCAATGAAATAAACACTTTTGACTTTGACTTTGACTTTGACCTCCTGCCTCCTATTAATCCATCCTAGGCAACGACACCTCAATTTGTTCTGAATCTGAGGTGTCGTCCTATGGTCTCATGCGGTGTGGTAGGCTCTGTAAAGGGCCGTCTGGTTCGCGACCACCCTCCTACAGAAGTCCGATGCCGAACAGCATGCTATGTTCCGTCGGTGTGTAGGAGTACCAGTGCCTTAATAGGCATTTTCTGGGTTAACTCGCTCCATCGTCGACCTCATCTATGACCTTGGTCAAGATTGAGGTCAAGAGTTAACCCATTGTCATTCAAATTCAGTGTATAGAGTTTTGTCGTCTCAATTTGAAGTCGATTCAACGTTTCCACTAAAGGAGTGTCTGTTAATAAGCAGTACAATATCGTCAATGAAGTTCTCTTGCCAGCCCATATACTCGTACGTCCCCACCGAGGGGCACGGGCCTCTCTTCGAAACACGAAGGGGACGGGCCTCTCTTCGAAACACGAAGGGGAGGCCAGTCCACCACGCTGGCCTAATGCGGGTTGGTGGACCGCTCGTCTTTCGAAAATGAATTTTCTTGGACGAGCGGGTTTCATCACGATGTTTTCCTTCACCGTTGAGCAAGTGATAATTAGAAATCCGTACATAAATCCGAAAAGACGAATTTTGTGGTACAGGCCCGCACCAGGATTTGAACCCGCGACCTTCGGATTACAAGTCTGGCTCATTACCAACTGGGCTATCACCGCTTTTCATGAACGTTAAGCTTTTCTTTAAGAGGTATAAAATAATCGGATATTAGTGAAAAGTTTTTAAAATCGCATTAGAGCCATATTTCATTTTTGATAACTTTTGGGCGTATTGGTCCTGTAAAGAACAAACGAAACTTAAAAAATTACCTGGATTTTTTTTTTAGCTTATAATCGAATCAATAAGACTTTAGTTGAAAAACACAATGAATGACCTTAAAATATAACTTTACAGAAAGTAATACTTCACCTATAACAGTGTTTATATTGTCATTAAATAACTCAAATAAAATATAATAAATTGTATCATCCCTGATATTCATATATTACAAAAGGTACTTTTAAACAGCTGAACCAATTTTGAAAAAATACTACGTCTTTACCTATGAAATTGCCGATTTTTATACAATATTTTTGGAAAACTGAATTTTCCATACCAACGTTTTTGGATTTTTCTCGGGAATGCGAAATCCAAATTTAGCAAAATTTTGTGGCAAGGTTTGGACAACATTAAGTTAATTTTCATCATACTTACTTTATTGAAAGTTGTAACTGTAACAACGGTACAGCAAAAATAATCAATGAAACGGGCAACGGATAAAACCAGCTATATTTGAGCTTCTTTTTCAGCAAATAAATCTAAAGTAAATATGAATTAATTTGACTCAATATCTTCGTTATATGGCCAAGGTTTTAAATAAAAAACAATTTTAGTAATAGCTGTTCAATCAAATAAATTATGAATAAAATAAAGCTTGAGAAAAAATCGGCAATTTCATAGGTAAAGACCTATTATTATTAAGAATCATCTCGATCAAGTCAGCTGTCAAATGAAAAAATGCAACAAAATCGGTCCATTCGTTTAACCTGTAGTCTGCTAAGCGCAGGTCCGCGTCGTATCATTCTAGTATTTGCCTCTTTCCTTGCTAACCGCCATAGCCAAAGGGTTAAGGGCTATGATACCCCAGACAAACACACGCAGATACACTCGTAAAACTAAATAACCCTTATTTATATTAGGGATTAAGCCTTCGCGCGCCAAATGTATACCTGCAGGCCGAGTCCGATAGTGACAGCGTCGCGACAACACCGGCCCTATGTCAAAATGTCAACATTTGACAACGCCATAGGGCGAACAAGCCTTTGCGCGGGACCCTCGCTCGGGATTTCTTTTTGTTTTCTGTAGTCAGTACAGAAAACAAAAATAAATGTGTTTATAAAAAAAAATACTTAAATCGAACGGGTTATAAAGATTCACTAGTTAGTTAGTTACTTATCTTGTTTCCGAAGACTTTCTGTGTCTCGACTTGCAAGGCAGCAGCAAAAATCATTAAAAAATGAAGCACTCTGAGACACGACATTTTGTTTCATGATATTGTAAGTTAGTGGCTAAATAAAACAAAGCGGTTCTCTTTATGATTATTTTTAATGAATGCCCGGAAAATAACGGAAGTTTGGAACAAAGCCCTAAATTATATATCTAAGTTTATTCTAATTTGACACTTATTACCAAGGGGTAAGGCGATGCTTTGGATTAAAGCATCGAAGTAAAGCAAGAATTATGTAATGATTCAATTTATACGTCGTAATATTTTCCTGTTGTATATCAATTAGTGCTACTAATTAAAACATTCGATGAGAGGCTGTGTGGTCGATGGTGCTACTTATATAGATCATAAAATAACAAGAGATGAAACTGTAATTACAAAAAGTTGGTTTTCTGTCTTATTATTTGTAATTGGATTCCTGCGTTAGTTTCACAGTCATCAGTAGAAGTATACTTTCGATGTGGCATTGCATAGCTTAGTCTTTCCCAGAACCAGGGGTCGTCACAGCGCATGTACGTATTAAACGAGAGGTATCCCTGCAGCTCAGCGTCCAGATTCTCAGGATATGAGAGCACGTCATCCAGAACCAACACTATCAACCCACACCAACTGCCATTTCTCGAAATACCTATCGCATACCTCAATTCTAAAGTGCTCCACATCGAGTCCACAAAGTTTTTTGACAGAACTATCACAACGCGCTTTGACAGGTTTATAGATCGCATGATTTGTACTGGAATGGATTCACCTACAATCCAATCTCTGTAATGAACGCATATTTTGTATTGATACGGTTCAGATTCCAGTTTTGGAAGTAACTCTTGAGTTACATACTCCTCGTCGCCGTGAGCGAAAGATAGGAATGCGTCGTATTGTTCGTCAGAGTTGAGTACTTCTTCTCTGATACAGCAGGGACACCAGCCGTGGGAATAAAGGTAAATACTTATATGGAGTCTGAATCGCCATATCAGTACAGCAACCATCATTGATACAGCCAGTAGTATGCCGGATGGTATCACCAGGTCTTGCACTATACATGCCTCAAAAGGTGTTATGGTGTGCAGGAGCTCTTTATCTTTGCACACCAAGCTCTTGAAGTCGTTGAGCTAAAAAAAAAAGTTACATAATTAAAGCTTTGCATGTGAAAAGCGGCTTGCACCTGTAAATACACTTTATTTACATACTTTTGTTAAGATAAAATAGTATGTTATTGATGTCTTTCATTATATTCGGCTTCGTCCTACGAGATTAGCAAAGAAATTAAAACACTTGTAGCGACCACCATTCTGGCACTATCTTGAGGGTACATTTTTTTTAAAGTTAAACGACAAAGTTTATAATTTTCCACGTTAAAAACGTATGAGTCACCGACTTCAATCGCAACAACAGTTCGCACAAAGTAGATATCTAGTTTTTTGCGGACTACAATGCCTATTAGCAAATAACTACAAACAGAAATATCATTCATTTATTTAGATGATGTTCTAGTTTGTAGTATATTTTGTTTTTGTTGATTTTTTTTAAAAGCGCTGAATCATTTTCGATAAAATTTATATGGGACCTCTTCAGGAGTATACTCTTTCGAACAAATAAAGAATTTTGAAAATCGGACAACAGTTGCCGGAGTAATCGCGTAACAAATATACAAAAAAAAAATACCGTCGAATTGAGAACCTCCTCCTTTTTTGAAGTCGGTTGAAAATTACAACGAATCCCATCAAAAATATAAATGTGAAATGAAAGCCAAGTTCAATATTATGAAACATGCCTTGGTTATTGACTTCATCGACAAAAGAAGTTGGTTGCCAATAATAATACTAATTGGTTGCCAAGTTCAATGGTCAGTCCTGAAATTTATTTATAACAACATAAAATATTTTATAAAAACTTTAAATATCATTTTTTCTTATGACTTAGGATAATATATTGAAGCGTAAGGTCTGACTTGGTTAGTTTTCATATTTTATAATTATTTTGAAGTAAAACTGTCATGAAAGAGCCCTATGTTCGATGGCTAGTTTATATAATATAAGAACTTACAGGTTTAGAACTTGCGAAGGCTATAATATAATTCGTATATGAAAACTAGCCAAGTCAGAATATTGAACTAGGCTCTCATTTCACATTAATGTTTTTGATGGGATATCATTACTTTTTGTACAGAAATTATTAGTAGATATTCATTATAAAATTATGACCGGCTGTCATCAGTTTTGATTGCTGATTCTTACATTACAGGCACTTTAAGTAAGTTGTCCTATAGTCGGGCAGAATTAGCCGATCCCAGTGCTAAAATCTGGGAAATTGTAACCAGCAATTAAAAATGTTTTTTCTATAGATCTTTGCGTTAGTATAAACATATTCATTTTGTACAACTTTAGAGTTGCAGCGCGACTGTCAAAAAAAATGTCAAAAACTGTCAAAACGGGTTTTTTGCGATTTACCGGTAAACTACGCGTCTGGCGGTAATAAGTGTTGTAAAAACCGCAGTAAAAAGACGAACATAATAAGTTTTGTTGAGTCACGATGGGTTTGGTAGTTTTTGCACAATCCGCAAAAAACCGTGTTTTTTGGCCATTTTTTAATAAAGAGCTCAAATTTGTACTGAAGGTACATATTACAGCTTCTAACATTTGTATCAAAGTTTAGCTCGATCGCATTTAAAGTTTTTGCAAACTGCAGCAAAAACTGAAAAATGGTCCTGTCGTAAAATGGCCCTAAAAAAAGTTTGTAGACTACGTAGAGACTTTTAAAACCTCTCATTCTCTTTCCCTAATCCCTCTACAATATGTCATAAAGTTTAAGTGAGTGCAAGTCCCTCAAACGTTGAACACAAAGAGGACCATTTTCACTTTTTACCTCCAGATGCGTAGTTTACCGGTAAATCACAAAAAACCTGTTTTGACAGTTTTGGACATTTTTTTTGACAGCCGCGCCGCAACTCTAAAGTTGTACAAATTAATATGTTTATACTAACGCAAAGATCTATAAAAAACCATTTATAATTGCTGGTTACAATTTTCTTGACGCAAAACCTAACTCTGCCCGACTACTAATAGAATCAATTAATTGAAAAATGACAAAAATGACAAAAATTTGCTAGTTTCTGATTTATTCCTTTGTATTCACCCAATTACCTATCTAGATGCCAAATTTAAACTTTCTAGGACATCTCGAAGTAGGTTATAGTTTGATCTATTAGGTTAGTGATTATATTTAAATAACCGTTTGAGGTGTGTTTATGAAATTTAGAGTACATTATGTATCTCGCGAGTCCCAATATATGAGCCAAATTTGACATGTTTATCTGCAATAGTTTTTGAGTTATAAGGGAGTCAAAAGTGGCTCTAAATGGTTCGTGTTAATTTACACACTGTGCTGCTCACCAGTTTCTTGAACTTGGCTTTGACACGGTCTAGATTATTAAAAAAGTTAAAGAAAATAGAAAAGAAATTACGCCGTGACAAGGAAGTGAAACGTCGCCGCCTGCGTATTTCGTCGACTTCATCGTGTTCATCAAGCTCATGCCAGGAGTCTTCAGCACGACAGTCCAGAATCCGAGGGTCAGTAGTCTATGGTTATTGATGCGCTAGGTATTGTGGACAGTTCGAGGGGCTGTCTCGTGCCTATCAAATGGTGTTGTGGGCAGCATCTGGAGCTACTTCTTCACCATCTATGCTCTGCATAAGCAAGAGTGTGCAATATCACATTGTAGTTTTACGAATAATTTCGCAGAGAAATATCCGTTCACAACTTCACGAGTATGTTAATACGGAGAGAGTGGGTGGATCACACTTGTTCCCTTCACTATGAAACATCTTACCGAGAAATTAATATTAAACTTATATATATAATTTATATAATAGATAGGCAACATTTGACTCGATCTCCAGATTGCATACCATCGAGTCCGGTCCCTTCTATTTCGGCCGTCGACGAGCAAAAGCAGACTTAACTTTCGCCGCCCCTCGCCCCCGCCGCCGTGAAACTAACGATAATACCGCAGTCGAATTAGACGCCGATATACTCGAAAACCTATGTGTCAATCCGTCTAATATTGTAGTTAAAAATATTCAAAAAGATATTGCGATCCGCTTCGAACACACGGTTGCAAATGGACTTGCAAAGGAGGAGCGAAGAAAATTACCGATAAGTACTTGATACTTAGAGAATTTCAAACTTATTGCTGTACCGACCTTAAACCTTGAGATTAAAGCCGCTGTCTCGGAAGCGGTTGTCAAACGCGATAAAGCCATTGAGTTAAAACAAAAACTCATAGCCTCGGCGTTTTCGAGTCTTGGCGAGCCGATAACCCATATGCTGTCGTCTAAAGAGTATTGGATATTTTAAGGAATTATTATACGCCGACTAATTGACCCTGGCCGAACAAAGTGCGACGCAAATACAGTTATTTAATTAATGAGATATTGCGCAAGGTATTGTGGGCAGTTCGAGGGGCTTCCCGTGCCTATCAAATCTAGTTGTGGGTAGCTTTTGGGGCTATTCTTCACCATCTATGCTCTTCATAAGCAAGAATGTGCAATATCACGCGGCGAGAACGCCCAATGAAATGAAATGTTTTCATGTAATAAATATAATTCTAATTTGAGGGGCTCCATTAAAATATGCGCGCAGCGTCGCGTCGCGGTGTGAACTGACCCTAAAGGACAATAAAGGTCTACAAGTGTTTGAATTCCTTTGCTAATCTCGGAGGACGAAGCCGAATATAATAATTGATTAAACGAACTTTCCTGTGAGTGAAATTCGATCATAATTATATGAAGGCTTCGTCCGAAGATACCAATATATTTAAATTTAATTTTTTTTAACATTGTACCACCCCAATTGTGAAATATTATTCGAACTCTAAACTAAATGAAGGGTTTAAGCGAAAGATAACCGAGCTAGGCTTTGTTGCCTACATAAGTACCTTAAAAAAAACTAAAAAAAACAAAATGTCCCCTCAATATAGTGCAAGAATGGTGGTCGCTATGCGGTACTATAAGTGTTTAAATTCCTTTGCTAATCTCTTCGGACGAAGCTTCACGTACAGGCAAGTTCGTATATAATCATTAATTAAATTTATTTCGAAGGAATTAAAATGCCAATTAACTTTTAAAGCCTTCTCCACTCGGAAGAATCTACAGAATTATTGTGTTGGATTTATAAATAGCAAAGATCTATACTAATATTATAAATGCGAACGCAACTCTGTCTGTCTGTCTTTCACACCTAAACTACTGAATCGATTTTGATGAATTTTGGTATAGAGATAGATTAGAGCTTAGGAAAAGACATAGGCTACATTTTATCCCACAGTTGGGTACGATATAACCCCACGCGGACGTAGCCGCGGGCGGAAAGCTAGTTATCTATACTATGAAGTATGTATTAAGAGAACGAACTAAACCACGAGTGCGTGGACTGGTTCATCAAATTTCACTCGTTCCTATTCATTCCCTCAGTCTTCGACTTCTGTGATAGATGTGTATTAGCTTTCTAGTGCTTTATATTATACTTACTAGCATTCCGCTCGGGACTTCGTTCCCGTGGGAGTTTGAGAAAATTATGTAGCCTATATTACTCAGGAATAATAAAGCATCGTAATGGTGAAAGAATTTTTGAAATCGATCCAGTAGTTTTTCAGTTTATTCGTTACATAAAAAAATACAAATCTTTCCTCTTTATAATATCTTATATCCTCTTTATATCTTTCCTCTTTGTAATTTGTTCCATTTATAGGAGAAATGCTTTATTGAAACTTTAGTTACATCAACGCGGTCTAGGGATATTGCACGATTTTTCATACAAAAGAGGTCTGTTTGAGAAGCTATAAAAGCATACTGGAGATACATGGAAGGCTATAATTTTCAGACGAGCAATTGCTAAACCAGTATTTTCAATTATAGTCAATAAATTTTGTTTTACTTGAAATTTGTGAAAACGTGACGGAAACGAAAAAGAAAATACACTTTTTGCCTGCTTTTTGTATGAAAATAGTCGAATTTACGCAATTTTTTTGTGTATATTACCGCGTTGATGTGTATATTAGTGTAGATTACTTGATTAAAACGTGACTACCTGAATTCCTTTGCTCATACCCTCATTCCTATATTATGAAATCATTGACATTCTACCTATATAGGGGGAGGTGAATACTAGCGTGTACCTGATGACTACGTTTATGAAATTCTTTAACTAATTTGCAGTCGCACACAAAAACGTTTCCACTCAGCCAAACATTCCTCTCTGGGTTTGCAAATAGGATTGCAGTCTCGTTTGGACTCAATCGCGAAATTTCATTGTTGCGCAGATCAAGAACCTGAAAACAAGGTTTAAAGTTACCAAGGTTTAAAGGTGTTATGTTAGCTCCGCAATTTCACAATACAATAATTATCAAGCTTCACCGTCATCTGAGTGGCGCAACTCGCGGTTTGTATTCGGGACGTTGTTCCCAAAAACTGGCTTGATTTGTATCAGCAAAATCAATTCGAAAGTAGAAAAACAAGGAAAGAAAACAAAGCAAATAACATCCACAACAATTTTTAAGAAAAAAAAAACACTTCGAAATGAGTATGCTTGCTAGATTTACGATCATAATAGGTCTTTACCTATGAAATTGACGATTTTTTCTCAAGCTTTATTTTATTCATAATTTATTTGATTGAACAGCTATTACTAAAATTTTTATTTGAAACCTTGGCCATATAACGGAGATATTGAGTAAAATTTATACATATTTACTTTCGATTTTTTTGCTGAAAAAGAAGCTCAAATATAGCTCGTATCGTCCGTTGCCCGTGTCATTGCTTATTTTTGCTGTGCCGTTGTTACAGTTACAACTTTCAATAAAGTAAGTATGATAAAAAAAAAACCGGCCAAGAGCGTGTCGGGCCACGCGCATTGTAGGGTTCCGTAGCAGCATGGTTCAAATATGCAGCTGGTTTCTTAATTCTACGAGCATATTGTCATAGTCGATGTTAACATCCCCAAATACTATAGTATCAAAAAGAAATGTATTAAAAAGTTTGTAGTTTCAGAAATAATTGTAGTTTTGGTGTAAATATAACAGAATGGAAGTATTTAACGAATTTTTTTTTGTTTTTTTTAATAGTTTTTTTTTTTTTTTGTTTTTTGATTTTTTTGCGATAATATTATTGTTAGGGATAACATAATAATATCGAGCTGCTGCTAAAGCAGGTTGCGTGGTGATCTTGTATAAATTTGATATCATTTTCGTACTTAGCACCCCCAAAAACCTATTAAACGACACCTGAAATGTCAATATGTTACAGCTTGGCTTTCGGCTCGCCTCACTTTAAGCGTGGAACCTTGTATGGCGGCCATTTTGGATTAGTGTACACTTCGTCGTGAATGCTACTCTCGTGAATTATTCCACATTTTATTTTTATAAAACTTAATATTTCCCAAACGGATTGCTGAATCGAAAAACGTTCATAGTAAACCCCATCTATCTTGAAAAAAGCTATCCTATGATAACCCACTCGATGATATCGGCGAGAAAAAAAAATCCCTCGCGCTTTCACGTGTATGGAAAATACCCGAAAAACAATTATTTTCCACCATTTTATTTTTTAGATCTGTCGGCGCAATCAATATTACGACCATGCCAAATTTTAGCTCTGTAGTACCAAGGATCTAATATTAGTAAATATATTATTTTTAATCCAAACAACGTTTGGCACTTGGTCGACTATTACTCACAAGCTTGAAGGGCCAACTTATGTGCGATAGTTTTCCTTTTAATTTTGTTGTATATTCTATCACCGTGAATTTTTCCACATTTTTAGAAACAATCGTTTTGCTTGTAGTGGGGGAAACTTGTTTTTAATAAAAATTTTCACTTTAAAAATTAATTTTTCGCAAAGGGAATGCTGAATCGAAAGACGTTCTTAGTAAACCTCTTCTATCTTTTAAAAAGCTATTCTATGACATCTCATTCGATGATATCGGCGAGAAAAAAAAAAAAATATAATAAAATGGAAGTATGTAATGCGCGAGCGAAGCGAGCGCGAATTTTTTTTTTTTGTTTTTTTTTTTTTTTTACGATAATATTATTGTTAGGCATAATATAATAATATCGAGCTGCTGCTAAAGTAGATCGCGTGGTGATCGTGTATAATTTTGATGTCATTTTCGTAATTAGCACCCCCAAAAACCTATTAAACGACACCTGAAATGTCAATATGTTACAGCTTGGCTTTCGGTTCGCCTCACTTTTAGCGTGGAACCTTGTATGGCAGCCAATTTGGATTGGGGTACACTTCGTCGTAAATGCTACCCTCGTGAATTATTCCACATTTTTTTCATTATAAAAATTAATGTTTCTCAAACGGATTGCCGAACCGAAAAACGTTCATAGTAAACCCTTCTATCTTTTAAAAAGCTATCCTATGATAACCTACTCGATGATATCGGCGAGAAAAAAAAATCCATCGCCCTTTCACGTGTATGGGAAACACTCGAAAAACATTTTTTTTCCACTATTTTATTTTGTAGATCTGTCAGGGCAATCAATATGTATGACCATGCCAAATTTTAGCTCTGTAGTACCAAGGAGTGAGTATTAATATTAGTGAATATATTAGTTATAATATTAGTGAATATATTCTTATTAATCCCTACAACGTTTAGCACTTGGTCGACTATTACTCACAAGCTTGAAGGGCCAACTTATATGTGATAGTTTTCCTTTTAATTTTGTTGTATATTCTATCACCGTGAATTTTTCCACATTTTAAAAATAATCGTTTTGCTTGTAGTGGGGGACACTTGTTTTTAATAAAAATTTTCACTTTAAAAATTAATTTTTCGCAAAGGGAATGCTGAATCGAAAAACGTTCTTAGTAAACCCCTTCTATCTTTTAAAAAGCTATCCTATGACATCTCATTCGATGATATCGGCGAGAAAAAAAAAACATTGCCCTTTCACGTGTAATGGGAAACATCCGAAAATTTTTTTTTCCAAAATTTTATTTTTTCAATCTGTTGGCGCAATCAATATGTATGACCATGCCAAATTTCAGCTCTGTAGTACCAAGGATCTAATATTAGTAAATGTATTCTTATTAATCCCAACTAAGTTTGGCACTTGGTCGACTATTACTCGCAAACTTGAAGATCCATCTTATGTGTGATAGTTTTCCTTATAATTTCATTGTATACACTACCACCATGAATTTTTTCACATTTTTAGAATCAACCGTTTAGCTGGTAGAGGGGGGGGACACTTGTGTTTGACAAAAATTTTCACTTTAAAAATTTATATTAGGCAAACAAAGTGCTGAATCGAGAAATGTTCTTAGTAAACCCCTTCTGTCTTTTAAAAAGCTATCCTATGACCCCCCATTTAATGATATTAGCTAGAAAAAAAAAATTCATCGCCCTTTCACGTCTATGGGAGACACCCGAAAAAATTTTTTTTTCTAAAATTTCACTCTACAGTTCTGACGGCGTAGTTAATATTTATGACCATGCCAAATTTCAGCTCTGTAGTACCAAGGGTTTCTTAGGAAACCCGCGGACAGACGGACAGACGGACAGACGGACATGGCGAAACTATAAGGGTTCGTAGATTACTACGGAACCCTAATAACATAATGTTGTCTAAACCTTCCCACAATTTTTTTTAAATTTAGATTTCGCATTCCCGAGAAACATCCAAAAACGTTAGTATGGAAAATTCAATTTTCCAAAAATATTGTATGAAAAACGGCAATTTCATAGGTAAAGACCTATTATTTTGTCTCTGAACTAGGTAAACAGCAAACTCATTTTTTACAATAAATCAGTACTTAACTTACTTTAACGGTACTGGGCACATAAGCGTCTACAATCGAAGAAATAGCGTTGTTAGAAACATTTAAGATTTCTAGAACTGGACGTTTCTTAGTCTCATATGTAACGTCACTCCAATTGAAGATGAATTTGTTGTGCCATTCTACACCTATTTTATCACTCCATTGTCTAATTACTAGTTTATTATCAAGTATATCCATTGAACAATTAAGGTTCTTTAAAGGTTCTTCTGTGATTCGTTTTCCAGATTGACAGTTTATGTTGGAAAAGTTGATGTTTGTGTATTGTGGATTTTCAATAAGAGATTTGGCTAGCCAGTAATGGTCACAGTCACAGTTTAGGTTAGTTAATAATGTTAGATTCTTCCCGTGATATGGTTTGATGTCCTGAAAAAAAAACATTTTGCATCACAAGTTTACGCCAGTCAAGATCCATTTCAGGTCGCTGAGCCAGGATAAGTAACTTCCTAACAGGTTTATGTGTAATCAAGTATACGGAAAAACCGGTATACGGTTCATCTTAGGAGCCGTCCATTAATCAAGTGATGTTTTTTAGCATTTTTAAACCCCTCCCTCCCCCTTGGTGATACGTGGTGAGGTTTGAGACTGACCCCCCCTCCCCCACCCAAAATCACGTGTATTTTTTAGTACCTACAAAGAATCTTGTTTTTTTGAATATTATCTTTAAATACAGGTACAAAGTATAATCTAATTTTATTCTGAAATAAAGGACCATGATAAAAATGTCCAGACAGAAATGTTGCAGGTTGTTTTTGACTGGAATAAAAATAATATTAAAGGTATGGTGTAACCATGCGAAAAACACATATTAATGTATATTGTCCTCGGACCACGGATTAGCAAGACTTTAACTGGATTAAGGATCTTGCAAGTCAGTTGTTGGCACTGTGCTTTGTTGAAGATCAACGTCGGTTTCATCAAGTCACACTACGCGCCGCTTTTCGGTTTAGAAATCGCGTGTTTGACGAAAAAATAAATACACGTGATATCTTATTACACCCCCCCTCCCCCTTGTGATATTTCATGATTTTTGCTAAACCCCCTCATCCCTCTTTCGAACCTTATGTGATTAATGGACTGATTAATGGCTTTCCGCCCAGCATCCGTATTCTAAACCATTCGATTCGAAACTGTCGCACGGAAAATCTCAGTGCATCCCTCTCTAGCGGTATCTAGATGACAGTAACGGGTATAATCTTGTCAAATATCGGATTCGAGTCGAATTATGTAGAATACGGGTGCTGGACTTCGTTACCGTGGAAATTCAGGAAAATTATATATAGTATGTGTTATTCCTGGGTATCAGCTACCTTCATACCAAATTTTATTAAAATTCGTCCAGCTGTTTGAGAATGAAGAAGTACAGACATACAAACACACCCTCATAAACTTTTTCCTTTATAATATTAATCTGATTGTACATATTTCATACGTAAAAAAGAAAAAATATCTTTAAATACCGAAAAAAGCATATCTCGACCTCGCAAGTCCAAAGTTATATACGATGCATCCGTTATTGGTAAGTTCCATAACTGAAAATACATAAAAAAGTTATTAATATATATATATATATATATATATATATATATATATTATGTTACGGGCAACTTGATAAGTCCGGTCACTATGAATAATGAACGGTCTGTATACATAATGCCCGCATCAGATGGGCAATCTAATTAAAACTTCTTGATTAATTACTTTTCCCGGTCAGTATTAATAATGACTACCTTACCTTGGGCAAAGTAATAAAACATATGGTCCGTAGTGTTTTTGTTTATTAAATTAAATTAAACTAAGGTTAGGTCAGGATAGGTTGCGTGCCCTGAGCCGTTGTCCAGCGCGGACCATCTCCCCGTTCGTCACTCCCAGCTCGTCGAACCACGACATTACCTGGACCTGGCCTAGATGGTATTCCCAGCCGGGCTTGGGTATTGGCTCTCTCCGTCGACCTGTGGGGTCACCTTAAATAGCCGTTCTACGCCTTCCGTAGCACTGGCACGGCCATAAGCGCGATTGGCGCTTCTGAGGAAAGAGGGCAGGCTTGCAGATTCTCCTCTGCACACCGACCCATTTGCCTGCTGGATGAGGCCAGCAAACTATTCGAAAGAATAGTTTCCTCTCGACTCAGCACGTGCCTGCAGAGCGTCAGCTCCGACCTGTCGGATGACAAGTTCGGTTTCCGGCAGTCACGCTCGTTAAAGCACGCGATTCTCCACGTCCAAGAGCTGTCGAGGCAGGCAGTGTCCCGGGGTGCGGTAGCATTGGCGGTAAGTCTCGATATAGTAAATGCCTTTAACTCGTTACCCTGGGGGACGATCAGAGAGGCACTGGTGTACCAGTAAGTACTTTCCTACCTGCTGTGCCCGGTCGGGACCTACTTGGAAGAAAGGTGCATAAGGTATAAGGGTTGAAATGAAGTTTTGTATCAAACGGGATGACATGTGGGGTTCCGCAGGGGTTCGTGCTAGACCCCCTACTGTCGAACTTCGCGTATGACGCGGTCCTGATGATAGAACTACCGGACGGAGTCCATATCGTCTGCTATGCAGATGCATATTGGTACTTGCAGTGGGGGAGTCGTACTAGAGAACCACCCAGAACATCGGTTCGCGTGGGTGACGTTCAAGTCGATGTGGGTCAGTACTTAAAGTACTTAGGTCTCACGCTCGACAGTTGCTGAGCTTCGAAGAGCATTTCAACCGTCTGGTCCCCCGAATAGAGAGGGTGATGGGTTTTTTATCATATTACCCGGCTAGAAGTAGGGAAGTATTCATACTGCCCGGTCCAAGTGATAAATTCAAGCTCAAGTCTCGATATAGTAAACCCTGATTTTTAAATGGACCACGGACCGTCGGGCATTATTAATATGGGCCGGTCAAAGTAATTTTATCAATTTCAACGACACTCTTGGTCATTATTCATAATGAACGGTACATATCACTACTGCCCGTTTAATCAAGTTGCCCGTAACATATACAGGGCTTTAGGTAAATCTCTTTTAACCTCTCGGGTGGTTAATCAGTACATGAAACTGAACAACTTCCCCAAGGAACATAGGCCAAAACACGAAAAAAATATTTTGAGTTCCCATACAAACTTCATCAGCATACAGCGCATTTTGTATGGAAGATCAAAACCCACCCGAAAGGTTGAAAGAGATTTACCTAAAGCCCTGTACATATAAAAATGAACTCCTATTTCTCTTGATAAAACGGCTTGACCGATTTGGATGATTCTTTTTATGTTGTGTTCTTTATTATCACGACTTTTTATATTCAAAAAAAATGAAAATCCACCGGGAACGTTCCCACGGGAACGAAGTCGCGAGGGGACAGCTAGTAATTAATAAAGGGTAACAAACTTGATTGAATAACACTTTAAACTTCCTCGATTTCAACACATCATTTTATACTGAAACTTGTCAAAATTCGCGTCAAAGTTTTCTGCTATTTGATACCTAAGTAAAATTTTCTAGTAAGTATCTAAATTAAAAGAAAAAATCGTAAGTATGAAGATTTTTTCAAGACTTTTACTAATTTGAGAAAATACTTATTTAAGAAAAAAAATTAACTGTTTAAAAGTGATTTAATTAAATAATGAGTTATTTAATCAAATAATAAATTATTGTATTAAAACTTTGTTTGTTACTAGCATTCTGCCCGGGACTTTGTTCCCGTGGGAATTTGGGAAAATTATGTAGCCTATGTCCTTTGGGGATAATGTAGCTTTCTAATGGTGAATTTATAAAGAAGAAAGATTTGAATGTTTGTTTGTTTGTTTGCATTGAATAGGCTCCGAAACTACTGGACCGATTTGAAAAATTCTTTCACCATTAGAATGCTACATTATCTCTGAGTAATGTACAGACAGCTGCAGAGATACCTGACCACCCCTACCGGATAGAGATGAAGTTGTCTATGACAAAACATACAATTTTAAAATCGTGACTAAGCGCAGTTGTTTAGTTGACAACTATATTAATATATAACAAAATATAATTGAAGTACCTAAAATATTTTGTAAAATAACTTCATCTTTATTTTATAGGATGGGGGTATCTCTGCAGCTGTCTGTACGTAAGAAAAATTTGCATATTTCCATTTTTACATAATTTTCCCGAATTTCCACGGGAACGAATGCTAGTGATGCATAATACTGTAAGTACTTACATGGGAGACTTCGGTAAGCGGACTAAAGTTCAACGACATATCCAAGTATTTCAAATTAGCAAAATGTGAGTTTCCGAAACAATCGACATCAAGAGTAGGATTGTCCCGAAGAGAAAGTATTTCCAAAGATCCCACGTGCTCTAAAAACACTGAAGAGAACATTTTTTTTATCATGAGATGGGTTAACTCTTGACCCCAATCTTGACCAAGGTCATAGACATTGGAGCGAGTTAACCCAAAAAATACCAATTAAGGCACTGGTACTCCCACTCACTGACAGAACACAGCAAGCTGTTTGGCGTCGTTCAGTAGGAGGGTTGTCGTGAACCAGACGGCCCTTTACCACACCGCATGAGACCATAGGACGCCACCTCAGATTCAAAACTAACTGAGGTGTGGTTGCCTAAGACGGATTACTAGGAGGCAAGTCTCATTTGTGTTTCCTTAGTCGCCTCTTACGACACCCACGGATAGAAATGGGGTGGTATTATTCTCAACTGAACACCACACGGCATATCTCAACCGATCACCACATATGGGGTTGATTAAATTTTAGGGGGTGATTTTACTCATTAAAAACAACTTTCTCTCCAAGGAACCTATATAGGAATTCTCTAAAAAACGTTGACGTCCCATATAAAGGCAAATCAGCTGATCGCTTAAGAGGGAAGAATAGTGCGTGCTCGTCCATACAAAAAGAGAAAACTGTTTTCCACTTCTAAATATTTTCAAATCGGAATGATTTTTTAGTATGTTATTAACACAATGAACCACTAGGTAAAACTTATGGGTACCTCAAATAACATTTTTTTTGTATTAAAATTTTGTCGAATTGAGCCGTCTGTTGTACAAACGCAATGTATTTTATTTTTAAAAGCTAAACCTATAAACCTAGAATGTATTATGTTGAACCGATCGATACCAAAATCAAAGTGATCTGTTATGATTTAGTTAGTGGAAAACGTTTTCTCCCGAAATGCAAATTTCACCAAGAAAAGTACGTATTGTCAAACGCGAGCTGCAACGGTCTCTATCGCACGCGATTAAGCTATTCTTCCCTCTTAAGTTGAAGCGAAAGAACCCCGCACAAAATGTTCGGGAAAAGCCGTTCGTTCGATTTGGCTAAAATTTTGGGAAAATATAGTCTTTACATCGGTGGTCAATTGTGAAAAGTTTCAACGTTAAATAATGAACTTGAACAATATCAATTTTAAAATATCATTTTTACTATAAGTCATAGATCTTTTTAACACATTTTTTTAAGTAGGTGGCACAAATAACTCTGTAGTAGTAAGGTCGCCACATACATTGTGCACTATCAGATACGTGGTGTTTGTTAAACTATAATAATATAATTACGTTTTTTGATCTGCAATAAAGACGTATTGTGTTGACAATTTTATTTACAAGAGCAGCATTACAGAGCAGTTTTTTATCCACTTGACATTGAAATCAATGAGTTGTCATTGATAAAAAAATTTACCGACTTCAAAAAAGGAGGAAGTATGTCTTTTTTTTCTTATCTATGTTCACCGATTTCTCCGCCAATTATGGACCGATTTTCAAAATTCTTTTTTTGTTCGAAAGAGAATATTTCATATAAATTTTATCTAAAATGATTCAGCGCTTTTAAAAAATCAACAAATACAAAAAAAATTCAAACCAGGACATCATCTAAATAAATGAGTGACATTTGCGAACTGTTGTTGGGATTGAAGTCGATGACTCGTACGTTTTTATAACGTGGAAAATTATTTCTATGTATGTTTATTTTCATAATTATCATCTTGGCGAGTCACTTTGCACAAAACATAATATTTATTTCAGTAAAGAGGGTAAGAATAAAAGTGGGTATGTGCGACTTTTGGCTTAATAAAAAATATACGGGCGTGTTTTTAGATATTATTTAACGTTAAAACTTTGCACAATTGTTTACCAATTTAAAGGCTATATTTTCCCAAAATTTTAGCCAAATCGACTGAACGGCTTTTTTCGAACATTTTGTGCGGGGTTCTTTTTGTCATAATTCTACCTACGTTCCTTGGGGAAAGTTGTTCACTTTCGTGGGCTTATTTATATTTTACTAACTAATTTAAAGCCACCGAATATAATGTTCATTCTTCTTCTTATCGTGTAGGTATAGTCAAGTGTGTGGCGAACTTGGCTAACCCTGGTGTCAGAGTATTCAAACTGCACAGTGGCCTCTGACTTGGCTTTAACGACTGTAGTCTATCGACAACGGCAGGGACCGGCAGCTTAACGTGCCCTCCGAAGCACGGAAACGCTCGTGATAAATTGCCACTTTGGTCACTCATCAGGTTTCTGCCTCTGTGTACGTTGCTTAACCTCACTGAACACTGATTATGTTTTACAAGTTTTACATTTATTGTAACAAGTTGCGACGAGAGAATTAGGTGTATTTTAACCAGCAATTGGGGCATTCAGTGTACCTTTTACCACACAAAGTTACAAATACTTACATTTAAAATGATGGTAATTTGGAACAAAGAAAAAATTTCGTCGTGACCCTGAACAAGTTAGAGTATTTTTATCCAGTATAAGAGTTTTCAATTTAGGTATTTTCACCAATAGCTGCGTAAAAAATTGGCCATGTAAAGCGTTGCTTGATAGATCCAAAAACGTCAAGTAATCCAAATTTATATAAGGTATTAGCCAACTGTAATAATAATTTTTAACTGGTAATTACATCATAATATACGTACAGGGTGTAAGAGAGAAACTGAAACCATGAATTCAGACCAGTTTTGTGAATGATTATTCAACTGATGTTCATCGCAGTCTGGACATTGCATAGTAGTAGAGCCATTAAGCAGATTCACATTTTTCTACTAGATTAAAGCAAGCCAATTGGTATGATTGTTTCTTATGTTAAAATAAGCTGATAAAGATCGGTAGCCCTCGAAAATATCCCCTCCGAACCGGGAGGGGGAGGGTCAAAGAGGTGCTCCGCCCGGCGTTACTTCAAAAAATATTACCACTCATTTGTAGCTACCAGGTAGTTTGATATGGTTTTTGTATAAATCAATAATGAGGAATTCATTTCTGGTATTTATTTTACACATATGTGCAATGGTTTTTTAAATAATCGCAATAATATAAAATTGTAATCATAAAAAAACCTTTCACAGCTTATTTTTTTATTTATTTAAGAGACATATAAGTGTTAAAAAAATACACAAATGTAGCCTATTTAATGTAAATTTATAAAATATAACTTATGTAAGGATTTTTGTATGGAACTATGACAAAAAAAAAGTAAAATCCGACGGATTATTTGAGAGAAGTAATCTTTTTTTATTTGAATCATATAATAATTTTATAATCTGGTTCTTTTTATGATACCGAAGCGTTTATTTGCTTTTAAATCTATTTATTAATTTTGTGGTTTTTTCAATGGATAAAAAAAATCTGATTTTTAAAGATTTCCACGAAAAATCAAAAATATTGAAGCTGCAAGTTTAAAATTGTGCATAGATGATCTTCAGATATTGTGGAAACTTACGAAAATGAGGTGACACGGAGTTTCCATGGAAAATAATTTAACTGATACGTACATTTGGAGTTTCAGTCGCAGCCCTCTATCTTTCAAACTATTATAGACAGCGTATCCAAATTTTCAGGAAATACGTATTTTGATAGTAACTAAATAAAATTAAAAACCTAAACCACAGTGGGGTTCCCATACGACAAATGTTCAAAATATCTCATTTAAAAAAAATTGTTACTGATCTATTTCAAAAACCATACAATGTATATCCTTCAAACTTAGTACACATTGAAAACATACCTTACATTAATTAAAAAAATATATTAAAACTAGCCAGATATGAGCCAAACTCAAGGAATAAAATTTTAAAGTTAATATACAGGGCTTTAGGTAAATCTCTTTCAACCTCTCTGGTGATTAATCAGTCCATGAAACTGAACAACTTTCCCCCAATAATAGGTCAAAATACGAAAATAAAATTTTTGAGTTCCCATACAAAATGCGCTAAATGCTGATGAAGTTTGGTATGGGGAACAAAATTTTTTTTTTCGTATTTTGACCTATTTTTGGGGGAAAGTTGTTCAGTTTCATTGACTGATTAACCACCAAAGAGGTTTTAAGAGATTTACCTAAAGCCCTGTTAATAAAAACAGGTTTTTTCACGGTTTTTGGTTATTTACTATGGAATTGGCGTTTATAGTATGATGTGAGGCAAAAATGTTTAATAAAACGAAGACACATACATCAAAGGCACGGATATTAAAGTTTCCGAGTAATAATAAAAATAATAACAGTAATTCCATGAAAAAAAAACAGGTAAATGTCACAAAAAAGTTCGAGTGAGAGTTTGTTTAAATATATTTAGCTTGAGTCCGATTCACTCTTGATTGTTATTCATACTTTTTTTAATTAATGTAAAGTATGTTTAAATGTGTACGAAGTTTAAGGTGTACGCATTACATGGTTTTTGAAATAGAGCGGTAACAAAAGTTGTTAAGGAAATGCGAAATTTTGGACGTTTGTCGTATGGGAACACCATTGTGATTTAAGTTTTTAATGTTATTCATTATATTTTACGACAGTTACTATCAAAGTACGTATTTCCTGAAAATTAGGACATGCTGTCTATGATAGTTTGAAATATAGAGGGCTGCGACTGAAACACCAAACGTACATATCAAACTAGCGGACGCACTACAATTTGTTCGCAAGGAACTCCGTGTAACCTCATTTAGGTAAGTTTTCACAATATCTGAACGTCATTTATGCAAAATTTCAAACTTACAGTATCAATAGTTTTGATTTTGTATGGAAATCTTTGAAAATCGGATTTTTTTACCAACCGAAAAAAACCTTCTTTTGTATGGGAATTCCTCAATACCAGTTATAAATCAGATCGGTAAAATTTGAGGGTTAAACTTTTGTATTTATACCGCAAACAATGTAAGAAAAAATGTTTCACGAAAACCCTTTCAGTGGAACCGGGTCCCGAGGTTTTGACGTTTTTTGGTCTTGCGGCACTCCACTACTGGTCTTTGACATTGAAAAAACCCAAAAAATAAAATTAATAAATAGATTATAAAGCAAGTAAAAGATTCGATATCATAAAAAGGACCAGATTTTAAAATTATTCTCTGATTCAAATAAAAAAGGTTACTTCTCTCAAATAATCTGTCCACCGCATCGGATTCTACATTATTTTATGTCCAAATTCTATACGAAAACCCCTACTTAACTTATCACTATCACTACATAGTATAAAACAAAGTCGCTTCCCGCTGTCTGTCTGTCTGTCTGTCCCTATATATGCTTAGATCTTTAAAACTACGCATCGGATTTTGATGCGGTTTTCTTTAATAGATAGATTGATTCAAGAGGAAGGTTTATATGTATAATACATGCATAATATAGACGAGAAACACTGATAATTTTAGAGGTTTCTAATGTGATGTCGTAAAAAACACTTTTTTGATGTCGTATAAAACACTTTTGTTTGCGCTTACGAAAAAAAATTTGAACTAATGACCAAATAACCCATTTATCAAATACCAAAATTCTACTTCGGTGGCTATTCTGTGATCCAGGTAAGATATTTTTTTAATCAAATGATACATAAAAAGTATGTTTAAAGTGAATAAAATACTGACAAAAATGTATGACCCAATAAAGAGTAGCTGATTTGATAATCAGTGACACTTTTGACAAGTGAGAGTGTTACGTTTCCTTTTTCACAAAGCTATGAAGCTGAACTGGCAGTACAAAATTACAGCAAAGAGTTTTTATGCCTAACAAAATAATTATTTCTGACGAAAATCTTGATTTTTAATTAAATAAAATATACAAGTAAATTAATTAATTTACTTTTTTCATAAAACAAATCTTATTTTTAGCGATTTTGAACTATTTAAAAATTTCTGTAGGCGCGATTGGCATTTTAATTGCTTAGCCTTTGCCTCATAATTGTGGAAAAAGATTTTACTCGCATATTATTTTGGGGGACATTTGAAATTAAGTATTTGTTTAATAAAATATTTTTTGGTTATTCAATGTATTAACATGAATACACAAAAATGGATTAAGGAATCATTCTTAATGTTTTGTGTAATATCGTAAAATTTTAGTGCATATTGTTAAATCGTATTCAGTTTGAGAACTTTTGATGTAAGTATGTACTTATAACGATGTAACGATTATGTATGTTTTTGACAACATTTTTTAGGGTTCCGTAGTAATCTACGAACCCTTATAGTTTCGCCATGTCCGTCTGTCCGTCTGTCCGTCTGTCCATCTGTCCGTCTGTCCGTCTGTCCGCGGGTTTCCTAAGAAACCCTTGGTACTACAGAGCTGAAATTTGGCATGGTCATAAATATTAACTACGCCGTCAGAACTGTAGAGTGAAATTTTAGAAAAAAAATTTTTTTCGGGTGTCTCCCATAGACGTGAAAGGGCCATGAATTTTTTTTTTCTAGCCAATATCATTAAATGGGGGGTCATAGGATAGATTTTTAAAAGACAGAAGGGGTTTACTGAGAACATTTTTCGATTCAGCACTTTGTTTGCCTAATATAAATTTTTAAAGTGAAAATTTTTGTCAAACACAAGTGTCCCCCCCCTCTACCAGCTAACGGTTGATTCTAAAAATGTGAAAAAATTCATGGTGGTAGTGTATACAATGAAATTATAAGGAAAACTATCACACATAAGATGGATCTTCAAGTTTGCGAGTAATAGTCGACCAAGTGCCAAACTTAGTTGGGATTAATAAGAATACATTTACTAATATTAGATCCTTGGTACTACAGAGCTGAAATTTGGCATGGTCATACATATTGATTGCGCCAACAGATTGAAAAAAAAAAATTTTGGAAAAAAAATTTTTCGGATGTTTCCCATTACACGTGAAAGGGCAATGGTTTTTTTTTCTCGCCGTTATCATCGAATGAGATGTCATAGGATAGCTTTTTAAAAGATAGAAGGGGTTTACTAAGAACGTTTTTCGATTCAGCATTCCCTTTGCGAAAAATTAATTTTTAAAGTGAAATTTTTTATTAAAAACAAGTGTCCCCCACTACAAGCAAAACGATTATTTTTAAAATGTGGAAAAATTCACGGTGATAGAATATACAACAAAATTAAAAGGAAAACTATCACATATAAGTTGGCCCTTCAAGCTTGTGAGTAATAGTCGACCAAGTGCCAAACGTTGTTTGGATTAAAAATAATATATTTACTAATATTAGATCCTTGGTACTACAGAGCTAAAATTTGGCATGGTCATACATATTGATTGCGCCGACAGATCTAAAAAATAAAATGGTGGAAAATAATTGTTTTTCGGGTGTTTTCCATACACGTGAAAGCGCGAGGGATTTTTTTTTCTCGCCGATATCATCGAGTGGGTTATCATAGGATAGCTTTTTTCAAGATAGATGGGGTTTACTATGAACGTTTTTCGATTCAGCAATCCGTTTGGGAAATATTAATTTTTATAAAAATAAAATGTGAAATAATTCATGAGAGTAGCATTCACGACGAAGTGTACACTAATCCAAAATGGCCGCCATACAAGGTTCCACGCTTAAAGTGAGGCGAGCCGAAAGCCAAGCTGTAACATATTGACATTTCAGGTGTCGTTTAATAGGTTTTTGGGGGTGCTAAGTACGAAAATGATATCAAATTTATACAAGATCACCACGCGACCTGCTTTAGCAGCAGCTCGATATTATTATAGTATCCCTAACAATAATATTATCACAAAAAAATCAAAAAACAAAAAAAAAACTATTAAAAAAAACAAAAAAAAATTCGTTAAATACTTCCATTCTGTTATATTTACACCAAAACTACAATTATTTCTGAAACTACAAACTTTTTAATACATTTCTTTTTGATACTATAGTATTTGGGGATGTTAACATCGACTATGACAATATGCTCGTAGAATTAAGAAACCAGCTGCATATTTGAACCATGCTGCTACGGAACCCTACGCCCTACAATGCGCGTGGCCCGACACGCTCTTGGCCGGTTTTTTTGTTTCATTTCCTCAACTACTGCATTGCAAAACGTTGAACAATATACGTGCCATAAGTAAATCGTTAATGACTTTAAATACATTGTGCATTTAATATAGATCAATGTGCACATTGTTTAATCGTAAACACATTTTCGGTTAATTTTGACTGAAAATATTATAATTTAAGAACTTTGGATGTACAGACAGCAGCACGTAAGGTTACCCATTTGCACTATGAAAGCCGGCGCTATTACGAGCGAGTTAATTGCGACGTCAAGGTTAACATATATAGCCTGATATGCTGCCGTGTGTACCTATATGGTGTAAGTTTTTGACAACATTTTTTTAGTTTCATTTCCTCGGCTACTGCATTGTAAAACGTTGAACAATAAACAAAACAATATGCCTTAAGTATATCATTAATAATTATAAATACATTGTGCATTTAATATAGGTCTATTTGGCTTTTAACAGCATTTAATTTAAATGAATGTTAACAAGTTGGCAATGGAGAGTAACACAAAGTGACGGAAAGATTAACCTAGAAAACCTTTGTGTTTGATAGACAACATCCAAGAGTTGGTCAACCATGTCTATCCCGACATTGATAACATAAGTTGTAAGACTATATCTTGTTTTAAAGAAAGAGATATTCTGCCACCAACTAACGAACAAGTAGATAAGATAAATAAACAACTTGATTCTTTCAAGGATTTACGCGCCAACGCAAATATACAACTCTGTCGATACTGTTCTCGATTTGGAAGAAGCAGTATATTAAGTATCAATAATTGCACCCGTGCGAAGCCGGGCGGGTCGCTAGTCTTATATATAAAAATGAATCACTAAATCTGTTGGTAAGCGCAAAACTCGAGAACGGCTGGACCGATTTGGATGATTCTTTTTTTGTTGTGTTCCTTATTGTCAGGAGAAGGTTTTTATGAAAGAAAAAACTAAAAAAGTGCCACGGGAACGAAGTCCCGGGCGGAAAGCTAGTATTTTTATAAATTTACATTAAATAGCCTACATTTGGGTATTTTTTTAACACTTATGTGTCCCTTAAATAAAAAAAATATAGGCTGCGAAATGTTTTTTTTGTAATTACAATTTTATATTTTTGAGATTATTTGAAAAACCATTGCATATATGTATGCATGTGTAAAATTTATACCAAAAATGAATTCCTCATTGTAGATTTATACAAAAATCATACCAAACACAACCTGGTAGCTACAAATGAGTGGTATTATTTTTTGAAGTAACGCCGGGCGGAGCACCTCTTTGACCCTCCCCCTCCCGGTTCAGAGGGGATATTTTCGAGGGCTACCGAGGGTTAACTTTTGTAAAAAAAAATGGTTGAGATAGTCTTTGGCGTTATTTTTTGAAGCCGGTTTAAAATGCCGAGACGGGCAGATTATGTGCTTGTTGTAATTTATTACTTAAAGTGCTTACTTACGAAATATTTTCATTGTCAGTTATCTGATTCGATGATAGATCGAGATATTCAAGCTTTGTGGCTTCCTGCAATATTTCTCCAGGTAATTCTATTACATTGCTGTTGTCAATCGTTAATGAGCGTAGGTTCTTCCAGCTTTTTTTAAAACGGTCTAGAACATCTAAAGCGTCTGTTTCACGTAATGCAAATAACCGCAGTTTTACCAACTGCGGGCAGTCAATATTTATATTTTTAAACAGGTAACTTTTTACAAAATATTTATGAGAAATTTCTTCAATGTTTAGTTCTTGTAAATATTTACAATTTTCCCAATTTGCTACCCATGCGCCAGATGAGACATTCAATTTAATCAGCTTAGTCTTCGGCAACGAAGGCAGGAATCCTGAAGATATAGTTAACTCTTTTAGGTTTTCCAATGGTGTTATAAGGTCTTTGAAGACTTTTAACAGAAATTTTCCCGCCAACTCTAGTTTTTCGATATTTAAGTCCCGGAGAATCATTCTCGTAAGTGTCTTGTGTTCATCCGTTGACATAGAAACGTTTTTTTTGTTCCTAGAATCCAATAATGTCTCAAAGCTTGTTCTTTGTAAACTCAGTGTGTTCAATTTTGTAGTGTTTATCTTTAAATAATTTAGTATCTCTAACAAAGGAGTTGGTAATTTACAGTCTGATATTTTTAATGAAGTTGCGGTGACCACTTCCTTAAATGGTAGAAATTGTTTACCTATTATCAAGGTATTGTAAACATCACATTTGAGCAATACCTCATCTTTATTGACTTTCTGGTATACTCGTCCTGTAAAAAAATATAGAGACTCTTTCAATACTTAAATTTCTCGCTCCTGGTCCCAATCCGTACCTTGTTCCACATCATTCGTTAACCTGGGTGGACCACGAGCAATATTTTTTTTCCATTGGTTCACCTCAATCAAATGTGTATTTTAATTATATTTCTGTCTTTATTAGAAGCTTTATCTTAGTATTTCCATGTTACTTGTTTAAAGACGTAAAAAATTACAGCTCGATGATTTTGGTTGTAAGTTTATCCTAATTTTTAATTCGGCATTAAAAGTTTGACATTCTCTATAAACGAAACAAAATTTTTACCTTGTAAAGGAACAGCAACAGCTATCATAAAATATAACATTTTGAGAAATATCATTTTGCCTCATAAGGATTTATTTATAAGTACACTTCACAAACACAAAAGAAACAACAGTATGAAAACCATAAATAAATATCATGAGGTATTGAAACAGTACTCAAAAGTCGTGTTTTTTTAATAAGTGAAGTATTTATAATTAAAATTAAAATAAATTAGGTCACTGAACACAAAACTGTGACAAATGGGCCAAGTGCGAGTTTTGTTTGTGCCCTGAGGGTTTCGTAGGTACCTACTCTTGGTCATATAATCTCCTATAGTTTTCAACCGACTTCAAAAAGGAGGAGGTTCTCAATTCGTCTGTATGTTTTTTTTTGGTATGTTTGTTACGCGATAACTCCGCCAACTGTAAGCCGATTTTCAAAATTCTTTTTTGTTTCCTAAGAAAATACTATTCAAGTGGTCCCATATACATTTTACCGAAAATTATTTAGCGCTTTAAAAAAATTCAACAAAAACAAAAAATACTACTAACCAGAACATCATCTAAATAAATAAATGACATTTTCGTTTGTGGTCATCTGCTAATAGGCATTGTAGTCTGCAAAAAAATACTACTTTGTGCGAACTGTTTTTGGGATTGAAGTCGGTTACTCATACTTTTTTAACGTGGAAAATTATGTTTTATTCTATTATAGAACCGAATCGCTGACTTTACCGCGCTGTAGGAATCCTACACTATAAGTTGGTAACACTGCCTCGCTCCCTTTTAAAAATATCTCTGCACCATTCTGGTCAAACTATCTATCAATAAACATTGTAAATTCAATTTTTTGGATTTTTATTGGCAAAGCCACGTCGAGCTGCATCCACCTGTAACGGTATCAACTCACCCCAATGATTTTATTTCATTTTCAGAGTAGTCGATTACCTTTCTTAGCTGGGATCGTCTATGAAATTGCATCAGTAAACTAGCTTAATTATTTTCTTTGTCATTTCTGTTGACAAACTTATTTGACTTCATATATTTGTCACCATTAGAGAGAGTACTTAGGTCAAGACTTTTATTTTATCTCTAGATGTTTATTCTTCGTAATAAAGACAGGAAGGCAAATACATGACTCAATCCTAAGTTTATTAAAAGTTTTTTTTTCCATAAACAAGCGGAATACAAGATGCAGACGCCGTATTTCATACCAGGACGAACCGACAATTGCCAGCCTTACATACCCTGCTTGTAGATAGACAGAGATAATGAGTTACTGATAATAAAAACAGGAAGGCAAATACATGACTCAATCCCGAATTTATTAAAAGTTTTTACCCGTAACCAAGTGGGATACAAGATGCAGACGCCGTATTTCATACCAGGACGAACCGACAGTAGAAAGCCTTACATACCCAACTTGTATTACAGATATAGCAATATTCTTTATTTGTGGGGCCCCATTTATATATTTGCGCTTTTATTATGTATTTGTAATTGTGTATTGCTGTAGTCTATGACTCAAAGTCCCAATCTTTATATTATGGTATACTTGATATCATGTTTATAGCTCAGATTATACAGTGCATTGTTTATTGATGCAATAAATCAAAAGAGCTCGACTTTAATAATGGAATTGAAGTCGTTGTGTCTTGAACTCAATTACTTTGTTTATAACTCAAATGAAAAATCAGGTACTTAATGTTGGAATTAAATGACCATTATGTTAATGTTATATTTTAGAAGAATAAAAGGATTTCAAGAAGGTGATCAATGAATCCAGCTATACCTTGTCAATAAAATATCTACTTCAATTAATAACTGAAAATGCTAAGATTCAGTAAAAGGAGAACTAGTTTTATAAGAATGATATTGAGAGATTATAAATGGGGCTTGATTGTCTTGATGATGAGAGTTATGAAATTAAACCAACCAAGACCTTTTAGGAGATTTATTGGGGTAATGCATAGGAAATCAGTACACATATAAGCAAAGCTTAGGTGTTTTATAAATATTCAGAAATTGTTATGCGATCAACAATATAAATAATTCAATAAATATGGAAAATAGCTCTTCCACCGCTACTTATTATAGCATAGAAGCCACAACAGTAGCGGTTTCCATTCTTTAGTAAACCCTTAGCCTCTGGGCAAGCCCTTGTTTCATACGGAGACAAGTCCCCCTACCAGAGCTAGAAGACACCGAGAGATTCTACTTTACTGAGCCTTGATTAGGCATTATAGATTTAGCTGGCTTTAACAGTCGCATAACAATCCCTTGCAGAATACAGGAAGTATAGAGCGTCTTAGGACTAATACAGTTTTACTTAACTTTTATTGCGCCGGTCGGACACAAACACTACAACCAATATAATAACAAGATTCTATACTAATTATATCTTAGTATATATAATAACCTAGTGGGTATTTTCTAGTTATATTTAACAGAGAAAACGGCTGAAGGCCCACACGCGTGCTGTCAGTTTCACGGTTAAAACTCCAGTGTCCACCTCTTCCTTCTCTTCATCTTCAGCTCCTGCGCAGCCTGGAGCCGCCCACATCGTCCTCATTGGTAAAACGATTCTTCCCGCTTCAAAGTAGGTCCACGTTTCATGTCGTCATTGGTGGAGTCTTTAGGGGTAGCCTGCGACATCGTCTCTCTCTTTCTCGCAAGCGTCTTTAATCCACGCTCTCACTCACTCCAGGGGTTGAACACTTGTGTGTCCACTGGCTATTATGTTCCTGGAACTAGAAAACATTTGGCGAGCATCAATACCTCTTAAAATAATAAAGATAAGAAAGAATATTGTTTCTAAGTATAGAGAATAAAAACTCTCATACATTTATAAAATTTATGGGTCACTAATGTTCGTTTCCTGGGGTGTTAAGTATTTCAAAGATTTACGCATTGCTTCTCAGCATACACTTTTAAAATTGGTTGTAAAGGGTAGTAAAAAATGAGTTCCTTTGAATTTGGCTGGTGCGGCTTTCTAATTTATAACATTCGATTTGATGTCTAGGTTGTACCGTCACACACCCTAAAGAGATGTTCGGGACTTCGTTCTCGTGGGAATTTGGGAAAATCCATATTAAATTTTATCAAAATTCATCCAGTCGTTTAAGGCTATTATAAGGCTGTGGCAGAATAACAGCGACTTAAACCCTCCATAGGTTTTAGTCAATCTGAGGCCACAGACCAATTTGTCCTTATAACATTATAAATATTGTTCTGTTGTCATAATTGTTAAATGTTTTTAATGGACAAATAAATGTTTATTATTATTATTGTTTTTGAAATGATATTTCAGCTCGGCGTAGTAACACCAGTAAATGATAATGTTATTATTATTATTAAGCGTGAAAGAGTAATGAATAAAATTATAAAATAAAAATAAATAAATAAAATAAATAAACATCCATTCATCCGTACATACATCAATACATACAAACTTTCGCGTTTATAATATTAAGTAATGATAAGGCCAGTGGGGCAGCCCGATCAAATCAAATCAAATCAAAAATGCTTTTTTTTCATAAAACATACAAAGCGTTTCTTGAAAACGTCATAAAAATACATTAGCAAAATCAATATAAATAATTGAGCAATTTGCAAAGGTGCAGTCTTCATCAGAAGAATATGCAAGAAACTCAGATGGTCGCTCTTTTTAAGTCAATCATATAAATTTTCTTACTACTAACTTTAATTGACTTAATATCTGAATAACTCTGAAGCTGAGCAATTTATTCCCATGGATGCTTGTCTAACAGATAATCAGAAATTCTATAATAGCCCTTTTTACAACGTTTTTGTTTAATTATTGTCTTAATTTTTTCTTAAGGTAAGTTTTTGAATACACATGGGTATCTTATTGTAGAAGCGTATACATTGACCCATAAGAGAGTCAGAGTCAATGGTCAGACGATGTCGTCAAAATGACGGGACCTCTACGGATGAGGTTAGCACAGGACCGTGAAGAGGCCTATACCTAGCAGTGGGTGGATGAGGGCCGAGTACGATGATAGATAGATAGATAGATAATACGTTTATTCAAGGACCAGCAACTTACATAAAACAAACAACTTCACACAATACACAAATATAAACAAAGAAAAAACGTCAAGGGGAATCGTGATGTGAAACGCTGGTCAAGGAAGAGGTCCTGACTCAGCATAGTGTTGTGGTTGGAGCCACAACGCTGATATTCTGTCAGTGCCTTTAAAACTATACGCGCACTTCGATGATAATTATTATAATGAAGAATAAGGATGTCTATATTTTCTGAACCCTTGTGAAGAGTTCAGGCATCTGATTGGTTATGTGGGTATAAAGAAAAATTGTACACACGCAAAGTTTTTAGGGGGTACGGGGGTACAAAAAAATGGATATAGTTACAAATTTTCATATTTAATTTTATTGAACCCTAACAGTTCTTTATCTTGAAAAAGCCCATTTAACAAAATATTTTCCTGTTTTATTATCAATTCCTGCTAATCGGAGCTGCGCCTGGCCTGACATATTTGGCACACATTTTGCGCAGCTACAAAATTCTGGAGATTTTGAGTAGTTTCATCTATGTTTTAACTAGTTTCCCGCCTGTGACTTCGTTCGCGTGAGAATATGGGAAAATTAGTAGCCTTTGCGTTATTCTGTTGTTTAAGCTATATAACTGTGAAATTTCATCAAAATCTCATCATCATGTCAGCCGCAAGACGTCCACTGCTGGACATAGGCCTCCATCAGGGATCTCCACCTCGATCGGTCCTGTGCCACCCGCATCCAGCGGCTTCCCGCAATCTTTACCAGATCGTCGGTCCACCTTGTGGGAGGCCTTCCTACGCTGCGCCTTCCGGTACGTGGTCGCCACTCGAGGACTTTTCTGCCCCAGCGGTCATCAGTCCTACGAGCGACGTGCTCTGCCCACTGGCACTTAAGGTTAGAAATTCTTTGGGCTATGTCGGTGACCTTTTTTTGGGTTAACTCTTGACCTCAATCTTGACCATAAGGTCAAAGATGAGGTCGACGATGGAGCGAGTTAACCCAGAAAATGCCTATAAAGGCACTGATACTCCTACGCACCGACGGAACACAGCAAGCTGTTTGGCGTCGGACTTCGGTAGGAGGGTGGTCGCGAACCAGACGGCCCTTTACAGAGCCTACCACACCGCATGACGACACCTCAGATCCAGAAAAAAATTAAGTGTCGTTGCCTGGGATGGATTACTAAGAGGCAGGTCTCATTTGTGTTTCCTTAGTCGCCTCTTACGACACCCACGGAAAGAGATGGGGTGGTGTTATTCTCAACCGATCACCACACGGTTAAACCTTGGTTCTCCTGCGGACTTCCTCATTTCTGATTCAAAATCTGTTTAGTAATTTTAGCGTCAAAGAGCAACAAACAACCGGCTACTCATCCTCATAAACTTTCACAGTAGGGTTATAACTGTTATAAGACCTTTTTCAATGAGGTCGTCAGGGCGCGTAGGTAGTTGGCAGGGCCACTATTCTGTAACTTCAGTTGTGTGTCGATAGAATAGTAGCTATTTTATTCGTTCAGGTGGCGAAATTGAGAACTATCCAAATTTCATACATCTAATGACGCCTGCTTTGACTGGTGGCTTCACCGCCAACTGAATTTCCAGTTGCAGGTAGTTTGCAACTTAACGTTCGGTTGGCGTTGGCGCTGCTGGTCGCGCTGGTTGTCAGCAGTATATGAAAATTAAATAGTTCTCAATTACGTCACCAGGAGGTTTACCATGATCGCTTAGCGCGATCCAATTTAGGACCTAAACAAGTCTGCAACGCTTATTCGTACCATGATGGCTTATAAGCGATTCAATTTTGGCGCTGTTGCGATTCAAAGGCAGACCAGCGACAATTTATTTTGAAAATAAAAATGGACCATGGACAACCGAGCAGTTCAAAAACAGCGCCATCATGGTACCATTTAAGAAAACATTCCAATTGCGAAGCAGTCCAAAGTTGGATCCTAAACAGAAATGCTTTTAAACGATCGTGGTAGGTACCCTGAACAGATAAAATGGTCTCCATTCCATCGACACGTAACTGAAGTTACAGAATCGGGGCCCAGGTAGCAGGAATAGGGGTAGCTCCGGTGGGATGCTTGTATGAATTAAACACTCACATACATAATTATACGTTGGTTGATTGTGTAACGATTGTATGTACAAAAGAAGGCCCGAGCACATGGCTCAAACGCATTTATATTATATGAAATGCTGACGCTAATTTACGTTATTTACATCGATTTACTTACATACTACATCACCCCCCTTATTTATAAAAAAATGTAATTAAAAAAAAATATTAAACAAAAATATTTTTTACGTAGGTAACTTATAAAAAGGTTTTTTATGTAACGAAAAATTTTAATTTTTGTTTACAAAAAATGAATTATAAAGCATCAAATCACTCGAGATTAAAGACCAAATACAATTACTTTCACCCCTCTTGATACCCACCGAAAGATATGAGGTGGTGATTTCATAACCAGTCGCAAGATGGCAAGAAAGATACGGGGTAGTACAATTCTCAAACCCATCGCCAGATGACATGGAAGATAATGAGGTGGTGATATTATTAACCGATCACCAGACGGCAGGAAAGATGTGTGGTGGTAATATACTCTACCGGTGACTAAACGGTCGAGCCCCAGGACACAAAAGAGCCCCAAAAAAAACTTAAAAGTCTCAGGGAACAACTTCGTTTTTGTTTCGTTTACATTGATGACCTATTATCATCCACATACATACATTATATGACCGTAAAAGTTTTTTTTTACAAAACTACTGAACCGATTTCGATAAAATTGGAATGAACTGCTCAGCTCTAGAGTTATTTCAAATTTACTTAAAATTAGTAAATAAGAAAATTTGTAATGTGATTTAAAAGAGCAACCTCAGAGTTTCTTGCCTGTTCTTCTCTGAGGAAGACTGCACCTTTGCGAATAGGCGTAAAATCAGTAGGGTCAAAAGAACGAATACGTATGTATTGTTTTTAAATCGTTTATTTCATGTAATCTATTTAACGTAATCTTGACTTGTTTTAAGTGGCATCCTGAATGTCCTATTAAATAAAGATTTTTCTATTCTATTCTATTCTACACAGTATATGGCGTGGGAAATCAAATACAAAATACATTTAGCTTTGCAGCGAATCAGAAATGTATTCTAAACTCTCTCTACCAACACACGCATTCAGATCTAGCCTTACTAAGTTAGCTTCGTTAGGTAGCGCCTGAAACTGACAAATACCGATCTTGTAAGCGAATTAGATCTCTGTGTTACTTCACATGCCTTGTGCAGCGTTAAATCGGAACAATTCCAGAATTTCCAAAGATCTTTGTGGAAAACAGATAATCCAGAGCAGCTTTTCCAAATCAAATCAAAGTCATTTATTGAGTTAACTCTGAAGCTCATCATACGTCATATGTGTATTTTTTTATTACGTTTATTCAAACAAACTTAACCTACCTATCTATATATATAAAAATTAAAGAAGCGTTCGTAGCCCAGTGGCTCTCGCTGATCTCAACCGATCAGTGAGGTTAAGCAACGTACACAGAGGTAGGGAACCTGATGGGTGACCAAAGTGGCAATTTATCACGAGCGTTTCCGTGCTTCGGAGGGCACGTTAAGCCGTCGGAACCGGCTGTTGTCGATTGACTGCAGTCGTTAAAACCAAGTCAGAGGCCATTGTGCGGTTTAAAAACTCTGACACCAGGGTTAGCCAAGTTCGCCACACACTTGACTATACCTACACGATAAGAAGAGAAGATCTATAAATATGAATCACTAAATCTGTTGCTAAGCGCAAAACTCGAGAACGGCTGGACTGATTAGGATGATTCTTTTATTGTTGTGTTCTTTATTGTAACGACCAGGTTTATTTTTAAAAAAATCCACCGGGACAATTCCCACAGGAACAAAGTCGCAGGCGGACAGCTAGTTTACATATATTTATCATCGCCAAACTGCAAAGCAGTATGCATCTGTAATACTAAACTTTACGATCTTAACCAACCTATTCCAACGGCTAATAAAATTATGCAAACTAATTCCGAGACAGCCCGTCGTACGCGCATCCAAATCCGGGACCTAATCCAAAATACCGGGATATCGGTACTCGGGTACGGAGCGGTACGTACCGCATTATAATTTCTAACACTTCAGAGGATCGACTACCGCGCCCATGTCCATACAAAAAGGGAAAACGTTTTGCTACCCCTAAATCTTCTCCGATTTTGATAATTTTTCACTATGTTGTTGTCCCTATCAAAAACTATGCCTCTATGTTTTCCTTTTTTGAAAATTTTGTTTAGATAAAAAGTTATAAGGATCTGTAATCTTGCTTTATTGGGTTTGAAAAACATTCATTTTAAATTCATTGTATTTCAGAAATAAAGTAAATTTTCGGAAAAAACAAAAAATAGAGGCATAGATTATATTCTGCTGAAAAGATTGATACCAAAAAGTAGTATATTTAGTACAGTTTAGGGGTTGGGAAACGTTTTCCCCCCAAACGCGATTTTCGACAAAAAAATACCTAGAAACACAGCCGAGCTGCAACTGTCTCTATCGCACGTTTGCGAGCGGGGCCGAGCGCGGTCGCGACAGAGAATGATTCTCCAAATACCTATTTTCCTACGCTCGCGGCGCTATAGAATAGTCTTCAGTCGCGCGAACCCCCAACGTGAGCCTCGTCTGATGGCAATGAGTATATCCCGAATAATGTGATTGAGGAAACATACGAGTTTAAATTATGTACGTGCATGCCACGAAACCTCACAAAAAAAATAGTTTATTCTACTCTTATCTTAAGTGTAAAGATATTATTATTGTACTCGTACAGTCATGCGCACCCTACCTTTGTGAGAGTCTGGTGTCCATAGTAGAATAAAATTATGTATTATGGATCACCAGGCCTCCCTCTGTTTGATTACAAACCTTAAAACTATTCAAGTACAGTATCAAGTTTACAACGAAAGAGAGTAGAATAGAAAAACATAGATACAACTTGTGGTGAGACTCTAGGTTTACACAAAAATAAATACTTTTCCGTGTTTGGTAAGAATTGCGCAAAAAAAACTTTAATGCATGATACTTTCTAAATTACTCATCATTGGATTTGTACCTATCAAGAAGTAGATTTTATACATGTGAAAATAAACGTGACAATCTCATCAAATAGTATTTTGACGGCCGGTTAGGTCGAGTGCTATATGGTGCTGCCTCTTGATCAAGACGTCTGTGATTTGATTTCCGGTCAGGGCAAATATTTGTGTAAAAAGCAGATGTTTGGGGTGGGGTCATGGGTGTTTGTCAATGTCTCTGTGTATGTACCACGGGATCCACGACACAAGGTAAAACCTAAGTGAGGTCCTGTAAGTGCGTGAGGTTTATTTTAATCTGTCTTTACCGTTATCAACCATGGCAAAGGTCGTATTAAGAGTTCCCAAATCCGACAAGCAAGTATGATGCGATTTAATATGTACTCGACCGGGTCTCAACAATGTTAAAAACTCATGGTAACCTTTTTAATCCGGCCGCCGCGATACAAGCTACGCTTAGTGCGGCGACCACTGTTTCTCATGTACCCTCTTTTCAATTGATGAAATAAATTATTCTTATTCTTATTCTTATTTATGAATCTAGAGGAAGCGGAAGCGGCAGTCTCTGTGTAGCGTTTATTTTTATTTTTTTTAAATAAAAGAGTTATAAGTAAAATTTAAAAGTTGTTTCATCTGATAACCTCACAATTTGTATCAAACATGGCATCTAGTGGTTTTTTTTCAATCTTTGTTTATTATAGAGGGTTTGAGACATGCCACCCTCATCATGGCACTCACAAATAGAAATCCAAAAAAAAGACACAAAAATACCATACATAACTAAAACATAACCTAATCCCTGTCCTTCACATATTTTTTATACAAACAAATAAGCATCTTGGCCTTAGCAGACTTTGGGAAGGCCAAGATGCTGTTTACGATGCCAATATTGGGGCAACATAAGCCAAGCTGCACCCTCATCACTTCACTCCGGCCACACTCCATTAAAACATGATATAGATCCTCCACCTAGTGGTTTTAAAACGTGGTATGGAGTGGTTAGGGATTATCGGCGTGAGCGTATGTATATTATGTATGTATGTATGTAAAATTTAAAAATTTCCTTCCATAAAGTTATTCATAAATGTCAGTTTTATTTTTAACTCGCGTTCTAAAACAGCAAAGAGCGGGCTCGTCCTTTATATTGTCCCGTGTGTTTCTACCATGCGAACACTAGTTAATATGTTAATCTGATGTGAGCACATACTGAATTAAGTTGGACATGCAGCTTTGCAATTAAGATTCTAGAATGTTCAATAACCATATTCTCAGTCATAATTAAACCTTACTATTATATCCATTGACTTTTGAGAAGATATCTACATTGGGGCTATTTTTGATGCAAGAAATATCATGACCCATGCTTTTGAGTGCGTGGGGTTTATTTTTAGCTCCTGATAAAAAGAGGGCTGTTATTAACCGTGTGGCGATCGGTTGAGAATAACACCACCCCATCTCTTTCCGTGGGTGTCGTAAGAGGCGACTAAGGAAACACAAATGAGACCTGCCTCCTAGTAATCCATCCCAGGCAACGACACTTCATTTTTTTTTGGATCTGATGTGTCGTCCTATGGTCTCATGCGGTGTGGTAGGCTCTGTAGAGGGCCGTCTGGTTCGCGACCACCCTCCTACCGAAGTCCGACGCCAAACGGCTTGCTGTGTTCTGTCGGTGCGTGGGAGTACCAGTGCCTTTATAGGCATTTTCTGGGTTAACTCGCTCCATCGTCGACCTCATCTTTGACCTTTTGGTCAAGATTGAGGTCAAGAGTTAACCCATCTTATAATAAAAAAATAAAAAAATAAAAAGTTTGAAGTGTATATCTGTGTGTCCGTTTGTGGCATTGTAGTTCCTTAACGAATGGATCGCTTTTAATGCGTTATTTGTTTTATAAAATCTGAGGTAATTTAAAAGTTTTTTAGCTATATTTGATCCAAATAAGTTCAGCTTTTTTTTATTATAAGACTAGCTTTTCGCCCGGGACTTCGTTCCCGTAGGAATTTTCTCGTCAATTTTCAAATGTTTTTAATAGTTATTCTGCTATTCGGGACGGAGAGAAATACAACAAATCAAAAACCATGGAAATCGGTCCAGCCGTTCTCGAGTTATAAGTGTTGTAACAAACACGACTTTCTTTTATATATATAAGATGGGTTAACTCTTGACCTCAATCTTGACCAAAAGGTCAAAGATGAGGTCGACGATGGAGCGAGTTAACCCAGAAAATGCCTATAAAGGCACTGGTACTCCTACGCACCGACGGAACACAGCAAGCTGTTTGGCGTCGGACTTCGGTAGGAGGGTGGTCGCGAACCAGACGGCCCTTTACAGAGCCTACCACACCGCATGAGACCATAGGACGACACCTCAGATCCCGAAAAAAATGAGGTGTCGTTGCCTGGGATGGATTACTAAGAGGCAGGTCTTATTTGTGTTTCCTTAGTCGCCTCTTACGACACCCACGGAAAGAGATGGGGTGGTGTTATTCTCAACCGATCACCACACGGTCAAACGGTCAGCTGTTTAAGAGTTATAATTAAAAGCGATGAGTTTTGGGGGTAAAACATCATTTTAAAGTTATAATTTGATATTTGCACGCTCGTAGCCCAGTAGCTCTCGCTGATCTTAACTGATCAGTGAGGTTAAGCAACATACACAGAGGCACGGAACCTGATGGGTGACCAAAGTGGTAATTTATCACGAGCGTTTCCGTGCTTCGGAGGGCACGTGAAGCTGTCGGTCCCGGCTGTTGTCGATTGACTACAGTCGTTAAAACCAAGTCAGAGGCCATAGTGTGGTTTGAAAACTCTGACACCAGGTTTAGCCAAGTTCTCCACACACTTGACTATACCTACACGATAAGAAGAAGATATTACCGTTAGCAATCGTTATCAAAGCCGTGTTAGGAGAACCCAGTTATTAATGTAAAGAAAGCGGATGAGGTGTGTCTTGATTTTATCGAGTTGTAGTCTCTGTCTACCCTAGTGGGACAAGGGCGTGAACTTTTATGACAACCGTAATGGGCCTTTTTATAATTCGAACGGCACGGCACGGCACTTCAAAATTTGAATTACCATAGCCTCCCATGTTCTCAGCTTCTAGTATTACTATTACATAGGAGGCAATGGTAATACAATTTTGCCGTGCCGTTTTCGAATTATACAGAGGCCCAACCTAAATCGTAACTAGTTACATATATCCAGCTTCACCAAAGTTTAATTTAACTTTTAGTTGATTTTGTTTCCATCAAACACAAATTCACACAAAAGTTCGCATATAATTTTGTGGCAAAATAAATTTATTATTTATATTCCTGTTTTCACGTAACCACAACAGGGTTCTGGTAAAAGCGAAATGGCCATAGATTCATAAACAAATGGGAGATAATGCTCTTGCTTCAAAATTGTTTGAATTCAAGAGCGTCTCCAAAAATAACGTCTATCGATGCAACACAATACACAATTGTTACACAATTGTTCATACACAATAGGTATGAATATTATCGAATTCACTCAATAACATCAATTAGAATGCATTAACTAAAGATGAAGTGGTTGTACATTTTCAAGTTATTGGTTGTGGGATGAACTTTCACTTTGGTACATTTGCAATAATCTTTTTTGCGAATTTTGAGTTAGTATTAAATTGGGTTCTAACTTAAAATTTTAATTAATAACCAAATTTTAAATACAATTTTAGTCTTAAATCCAACCTAATCTAAGCGAGGCAAATAAGCCAACCCGTTTTATTCCTGAGGCAAAGTAGGTTTCCATAACCTTTCGACGCATTGTGCCAAATAAGCAAATGGCCAATGCACACATTTTTGGCAAATGGCGTATCCATAACGCTGGCCGCGTTGCCGCGCTGAATTGCCAGGGACAACCTTTGCACTAGCAATGCTCCGGAGCGGGAATCATGACTCCTCTCGTATATCATGAGCCCCCTCTCTGCGAATATTAAATTCGCACACGCAACGCCTCTCCTCCGTCCAAATAGTTAATATCTCAGTGGAAATAAAACAGCGGACGTGAAAATGTGAAACAACAAAAGTTTTCCGGTAAAACCAAATGTTGGTCGGAGCCTGGTTATAGGTTGCTGGTTTTTAATGATTAATTCGGATTTGTGGTTTACTAATTTCATGTGTTAATTTTGCCAGTGTATTTGTCCTGTCATTTATTGGTAAAGCAGTCATCTATATACTAATATTATAAAGATGATGAAAGATTTAATTGTTTGTTTGCATTGAATAGGCTCCGAAACTGCTGGACCGATTTAAAAAATTCTTTCACCATTAGAAAGCTACATTATCCCCGATAGACATAGGCTACATAATTTTCCCGAATTTTGCACGGGAACGAAGTCCCGGGCGGAATGCTAGAAGCATATAACTTTTAAATGGCTAAACCAATTTTAATCAAATTGAGCTAAGAATCATCTCCATTACGACAGCTTTAAATAAAAATAAAAAAACACATCAATTCGTTTAGGATCTACAATGCCACAGACAGACGATACATAGACAAACAGATATAGAGAACCAAGGAGAACCAGGTCAGGTCCTCGAGTGGCGACCACGTACCGGAAGGCGCAGCGTGAAAGGCCTCCCATAAGGTGGACCGACGATCTGGCAAAGATCGCGGGAAGCCGCTGGATGCGGGTGGCGCAGGACCGATCGAGGTGGAGATCCCTGGGGGAGGCCTATGTCCAGCAGTGGACGTCTTGCGGCTGACATGATGATGATGATGATGATGATGACAGACATAGAGATACACACATCAAACTTATAACACCCCTCTTTTATGTTCGGAGTAAAAAATATGAGCTTTTGAAATAATACCCTGACATGCTAATAGGGTAAAGGCAACATAACTGGATACCCCACTCATCAGTCAAGTGTGTTGTTGACAATGCCTCACCGCATTACGCTTGGTCGAGCTCATGACAACATTTGGGACGGTTACCCCAATGCCATTTGCAAACTTAACCTTTTCAAACGTAATTGTCAACGTTAGAAACGTACACACATCAAAAAAAGTTTGCGATCACTTGGAAAAGTGCTAATATTTTTTATAGTAGAAGAATAAAACTTAATCACTTTTTATCTTTTGATTCCTTATTTAAAAATATGAAATTTAAATATAAAATAATTTCGTAATTCAAATGTTTTTTCATTTAAAAAGGACAATCAACCCTTGCTTGCTTTCATTCAGAAATCTGACATAGTCGCAACTTATCAATATTTTCAATTTATTCAAAAAAAATTAAGTTGGTAACGATGCCGAGAGGATTAACTGCAGTTTTACGAGTCAGAATTCTAACTTTAAGTGGAGAAGGCTATTCCACGAGGGAAATATCACGCAGAGTTCATGTATCCCAATCCTGCGTGGTGACCACGTTGGAGAGGTATCAGGGCATGGAAGATTTAGCTGATCGACCTCGCAGTGGTCGCCCAACTGTTCTTACTGCAATTCAGAAGCGATATATCAGATTACTGGCTGCCCGTGACCCAACAATGAACGCTACTAAAATGAAAGCAGAGCTGCGAGCTGCCACCGGCCGCGAAGTTAGCACCCAAACGATTAGAAATTGCTTACACCAAGCTGGATTACGAGCAAGGAGATCCTGGCGAGCACCTCTGAACTCACAGCAACGGAAGCGGCGCAGATTGCAATGGGCTAGGCTCCGTCAAAATGAAGAAATTGAGGACGAAAGCATCTGGCAGAACTGCTTCTTCGTTGACGAAACGCGGATCAGTACACATCCAGATAACCGACGTGTCCGTGTCTGGAGAAGACCTGGCGACTCTGAAAGGCAGAGAACTGCCACTGGAACCGTTCAGCAGGGCGGGAAATCAGTGTCCTTTTGGGCCGAGATAATGATTGGGGCTAGGACGCCCTTAATCCCGTATCAAGGCACCATGACCGGAGCCATGTACAAAACGATTGCAATCGATGGATACGTCAGACCATTCCGCATCAACCACGGGCGCCAATTCATAATGATAGATGATAATGCGTCCGCACATCGAAACGGACGTGTTGATGCTGCTCTCCAGCAATACGACATCACCAGGTTAGACTGGCCTGCCGGCTCGCCTGACTTAAACCCGATCGAGCATGCGTGGGATGCTCTTAAGCGAGCTGTTTGGAACCGTCAGCCACCTCCGCAAACAGTGTCAGAAATCAGGGCAGCTGCTATTGAAGAGTGGGACAGGTTACCACAAGAAATGCTAGATAACTTAATTCTTAGCATGCCCAGAAGGGTTTCCGCATGTGTGCGAGCCAGGGGAGGAGTCATTTTATACTAACTATTAATTTTTTCGTAATAAATATTGTTTGTTTTTTCATTAATTCAAATTTTTCATTACATTACATTTAAGCCAAAATTGCATTTCCTAGCTTTTGTTAATAAAAAGTAAATAATTAATAATGATTCTTTTATTTACTTAGTGCATTTTCATTATAAAATCATAAAACGTAAACAGTTTCTTTAAATAATTTATATTTTAAAGAATACACCTGATTTTGCTACTGATCGTAAACTTTTTTTGATGTGTGTATGAATCAACCGACTTCAATTCCGAAAATGCCTATTAGCAGATAACCACAAACCAAAACGTCATCTAAATAAAATGTACAGGTATTTATGATTTTTTATAATTCTTTTAAAAGCGCCGAATCGATTTCGATAAAGTTTATATGGGACCACCTCGGGAGTATATTCTATACAGCTTAGTAAAAACTGAAACCCTGGACTCAGACAATCATTCTGAATGAATTTCCAGTGGAATTTTTCTACGGAAAATTTTTATTTTTTTTAAATTTCTTAAATATTTTCTGATTAATTTTTTTATTATTGAATCGTATACACTCCATTTTGCAATAAAAAACAATCATAACAACGTAAAACACGAAAACAGGGAATTACAGCGCCCTCCGATAGCAGCGCGGTGCAGCGGGATCGCGCGCGGGGCGCGGTTTCACGATACGTTGCGTAGCGCCAAAGTAGGTAAATAATGAAAACTCCTTAACATGATGTTTTCGAGAAAAAATAATGACTTATAGCTGATGATATTTATGGTAGATTCCACCATTAAAGTATTTGCTAAGCTGTCCTTAACACCCTGTATACAAAAAAAAGTTTAAAAATTGGCCGACAATAATTGGCGGAGATGTTGCGTCACAAAATACAAAAAAAAACATACAAATTCTAAAGTCGGTTGAAAATATGTGTGTTTTTCCTGCCTACCCTAAATTACAAACTCGTGAGCTTTTGTGTGTGGGCGTGTGTAGAAAAGTAGCTATAATAAATCGGCATTATGGCCTAAAATACTCACAACCTGATAGCACGGAATCGGGACAAATTATCTCGGATGTAACAAAAATGTGTTACATACAAAAATTAATCCTCGTCCAAACCTGTCCAAAATGTGTGGAACAGAATATGTTTTTTACACAAATTTTCGGTTAACGCTTAAGGCGACTACAGCACCTAAATTACGATTTTATGATGCGTAGATAAGCATACGCACTGCATTGAATCAAAGTAAAAAAATACTACGGTAATATTCAGGACATAAACTAGATAAGTGGTTTGCTGAAAATATGATTCAGCACTTTTGGTTTGATAGAAAAAGCTCACAAAGTCACCTCTAAATACTAAATATTTGTATCTTTTAAAGCTGTAAAAACCATAGTAAAATGTATATAGGAACTTGAATTTGCTATCAAAATATTCGTGATTGAACACTCTCGATAAGTAGTTAACGCATTTTTGGATTTAAGCCGTCACCTTTCCATAAATCTCATTTCTCTAACTTTCGAACATGTTTTTACGCACGCACGCTTTCACTTCGTGTATCGACACTGTTCGCACTGCCGGCCCAGGCCTGTTGAGAGACGAAGATGGCACTATTCCTATGTGTGCTGCCTTTATCGGGTGCTGTAGTCGCCTTAACTATGTTCCGTATTACAGAACGCGACACAGACTCGGATCTATTCATAAGTAGCTCGTCTTTGTCATTTTGATAGTGAGAGAAAGAGACAATCAATACTTAAGTATAGATCAAGACTTAAGTCTCCTTCTGTAATACGGGCCTATGACTAAGGAAGATCCTCTTGTCAATAATATAGAAATTGGAATAATAGAAAAAAACGGGAATCGCATATTCAAATAGCGTACTGAAGTTTGAGATCCAAGGAGAAATAGAGAAACTAAGTTTGTAGCGTATTTAGAAAACATTATGCAAATCTTACTTCTACGCGTAAATAGATATAAATAGGTCTGGTTCAAGTATCTTATCTAGCAAACTATGAAGCTTTGTAAAACTTTTTTTTATCAACCCATAAACGTCCCCACCGAGGGGCACGGGCCTTCCTCGAAACTTTCTTAAGCTTTATTAAACAAAATCAGATATGGTATAATTACTTTATGCAAGTATCTGTCTTAGACACTAGACTCTTCCATCTCAAGTCCAATATAAAATGTCTTGTTTTGTTTTAAAAGGGCGCATGATAAATTACTAAATTTTATCATAATTTACAAGGCCTGCTGAACCAAGCAGGTTTCAAACAAAACACTTATCGAAATCGGTCCATTCGTTTAGGAGCTACGACACCACAGGCAGATACACAGACATACAGATACACAGATAGACAAGCCAAATTTAGCCAACTCGTACCAGCCAGTATTCATACAATTTGCGTTCGATTTCTATGAATGACACATGTTCTACATTCAAATGTCTTTTACACCCGCCAGAAAATCATTGGCGGGCGTAAAAGCTCATTTACGGCCGCCAAAGAGTTCTTAACAGAAATGAGCTCTTTTGCTCCCACTTATATGTAGAGGAACAAAGCGACACTTTTCGAATAGAAAGGATGAAAAATATATTTTCGACGTATTGTTTTCTGAAGAAAAATAAATGACTGTGTTTTTTACAATTCTCGAAAATAACCCTTATAACAGATATAATACATTATTATAATTATAAAATACAATCAAACACTCCGGTAAGCTTTCACTCCTCAAATTCCAATATTTCACATTAACATCATAGAAACCCCAGGGTATTTCAGAGCTTCCCTTTGACAAGCGTTTCAATTTACGCAAAGTGGATGTGCAAGCGACCCCGAAGGTTGGAAAAGGTCAGAGGTCACCGGTTGACCCTATTTCTCACACAGAACACCATGGGAGTTGAGTGGATATCGCAGTTACCTTTATTATTAACCCTCGACTAAAAAGATGGGTGTTATAAGTTTAACGTGTGTATCTGCGTATCTTTATGTCTGTGTATCTTTGTATTTATCTGTGGCATCGTAGCTCCTAACTAATGGACCAATTTCGATGCGGTTTTATTTTACATTATTTTGATCTATCTCGTAGGGTTCAGCCAGCGTTTGCTATGTAAGCGTGAAAAAATGTGTTTATTTACAACATCACATTAGAAACCTCTAAAATGATCAGTGTTTCTCTAGTATATTATGCGTTTATTATATTATGCATATAAACCTTGTAATTGAATCACTCTATCTATTTTTAAAAAATGGTTCAGCCCTTATTTTTGAAATTTTAGAGTTACTTATTCGTTTAATCACTTCCATTCGTTTTGGAGCTACGATGCCACAGGCAGACACACAGATACACACATCAACCTTATAACACCCCTCTTTTTGTCGTGGGTTATAGAGAGCAAGGTTCGTATTACAGAACGCGACTCAGACTCTGATCTACACTTAAGTAGCAGTTGTCTTTGTCATGTTGATAGTGAGAGAAAGAGATAATCAATATTTAAGTATAGAGACTTATTGAGTCTCGTTCTGTAAAAAGAGCCTTATAGTATTTTTGACATTACTGATAGTACTTTTGTATATTTAATTTATTTTCTTATTTTTATTTGACATTGTTTAAAATATTTCACTTTTATTGTAATTTTAATAATTTATATGTTTGAATATCATATTATGGGCTGAAATGACTAACATATCTTCTATATATATAAAAATTAATTGCTGTTCGTTAGTCTCGCTAAAACTCGAGAACGGCTGAACCGATTTGGCTAATTTTAGTCTTGAAATATTCGTGGAAAACCAGGGAAGGTTTAAAAGGTGAGAAAATATGGAAAAAGGTGTCACGAAGTTCGCCGGGTCAGCTTCTAAGTCATTACGAAGATCGTCGGGACAGCTAGTTTCATTATAAACTTGACATTTGTAGCTATATTATGAGATAAATAAATCTTATCTAATCTAATCTTAAGAATTTGTTGGTGACTAGCTAATTATTTTAGTCTGCCTGTATTTTCGGGTGGTAGTCTTCTTCTTATCGTGTAGGTATAGTCAAGTGTGTGGCGAACTTGGCTAACCCTGGTGTCAAAGTTTTCAAACCGCACAATGGCCTCTGACTAGGTAGTAGAGCTACCTCTTGTAATACGGGCCAAAAAGTCAATTACATGGCAAAGCCACTCCAGCCTTGACGCTCTGAGGATTCTCTTCCTATTTTCTTCATGTCGACTCGATATCGACTAGTGCATACAAAATGAACGTAATTAGAATGACTTTACTCGTCTACGCGCTCGTAATAAAGTAGCGCTCATTGTTCGAAATCGAAAACATAGCTGAAATATAGCTCGTATCTGGTTGACCGTTTTACTGCTTGTTTTTGCTGTACCTTTGTTGCAATTACAATTTTCAATAAACTAGGTATGAACAAAGTTAACTTAATTTTGTTCAAATCTTCCCCAAAGATTTTGTTAAATCTAAAATCCAAGAACGTTAAGTTTGAAAAAAAATCATTTTGTCAAAGTATTGTATGGAAAACGGCATTTTATATATGAAAGAAGAAACTGACTGGTGACTGACTGACATATCAAAGCACTGCCCAAACGTTTCTTATGAGTTATGAGGTTTTAAAAGGGGAGAAACGGGGCTCGAATTTTGGGTCAAAACTTCGTGAGGATATACCTTGAAGCAAATAAACGGACACGTTTCGAAAATTAAAGATTTAGAGAATGAAATGGGTGACAAAAAAAACTTCATTGCGCGAGCGAAGCTGTGGGAAAAAGCTAGTTTTAGAAAAACATCTATTTAGTATATGTTTTGAAACGCTTATCCGCGTGAGAGATATTCACAAATAATTTCGCCAATAAGGGATTTCCAAAATTTCGCGCGAAACATTTTTCTTTCCCTAAAAATTATTTATAAAGACCTGCAGGCCGAGTACGATAGTGACAGTGCCGCGACAACACCGCGGTCCTATGCCAAAATGTCAACATTGACAACGCCATAGGACGAGCAAGCCTTTGCGCGGGACCCTCGCGCAATCAAAGTGGAGTTTCAGCGTGAGCCGAGCGCGAGTTTGTCGTTATCGTGCTATTTTAAGTTGCTGTCATCTGTACTAATAATAATATTATCTACTAGCTGATGCCCGCAACTTCGTCTGCGTGTTGTATGTATTTTTATAGACCGAGTTTGTACACTGACACAACTACAGATACATGAATTGCCGTTTTTTATTACAGAAACTATTTCGTTCATATTTTCGTTTATTGATAACTAAGGAACAGCAATTTCTAAAAATATTTTTTACTTGAAAACTTGGCTAACTACAAGTATGTCATATTAGGTTGAATACTTAATACATTACTTCGGATCTGAAAACAAAGCTCAAACATTTGTTTCCTCTGTCGCTTATATTTTCTATACCATTGTTACACTTGCTGCTTTTGATAGATTAAGGTCCGTATTATAGAACGCGACTCAGACTCTGATCTATACTTAAGTAGCAGTCGTTTTTGTTATTTTGATAGTGAGAGAGATATACAATCAACACTTAACTCTACACTTGAGTCTCCTTTAGTAGTGCCTCTAAAACTTCTTTAAAAAGTTTTATGTTGTCTTAACAATCTCACAAAAAGTGGTTAATATTATTTCGCGTTTCTGTGAAAAACGTAAAGATTTTGTATTGAAAATCAATTTTGATATAATAAAAACATGTGGAGTAAAAAATTTACGAAAATTGTATGTTGCAAGACCTATTACTTAGGTAAGTACAATAAATGACACACGAATTCCTAAGTGCTGATTACGGACTTATTTTTTATTTTTATTGGAATAAAAGTTTCTAAAACAGGTCATCTATGTCAGTATCTAAGACAACCCCCGTGCATTTGAGATTTTAGCTAGCACGCTGCTTTTGTTGTGCTTTGCTTTAATTGTGTAAAAATGATTCAATACAAATTTAGATTTGAGTTAGAAATGACTAAGCTTTTCCCTTCAATGGACATTTGTAGAAATAAGCAAAGGTGTCAGTGCTTGATCCAAACTAAGAAACTTATAGAATTATTATATTTATCCATGGCTTAACTATATACGCAATACTACGCTAAAATCAATAAATAGCTCTTATTTAATGTCAGAAGATCAAAGCCATAGATCAAATCTATATAGACCAAAATACTACATACTCAAAGATATAGACCATATTCATAGTTTAATAAAACAAATGTCAATCATTAGGTTCTATTGAGTTTCCCGCCTTTAAAAATAAGAAATGCATTGAAAACACCGGCTGTACGGCCATAGATTACTTTGCTTAAAAATAAAAGTAATTATTTCAAAAAGTGACATCCTGAAGATAGAATAATGTCATTTAGTTTCTCCGACAGAGCCAAATTGAGATTTGAAGACTAAATACTTAATCAATTTCGTTCTTATTAACACTGTATTAAGTATTTAGTTTTGGTTCGTTAAAAAAGTGCAAAATGACCGAACTATTAATGGGGAAGCTGAAAAAAGTCTCGATATCTTAGATATTATACGCCTATAATCCTTGTTGGGGTAAGCAGGATATCTAAATGTTTCTACAGTCACATAACTTTACATTTCATGAAAATTTCAAAAATGGCATATTGTATATGAGTATTTGATACGTTGTCTAAATTTTGCAATGTACGGACGGCCCCAACTCAGGTAAACAAATGCGTGCACTCTGTGCTGTTGTGATAAGAGCGGTTTTACAATGAAAATGGAGTAACCTGATGCGCTGGCCTCTGTACCAAGAATGCAATGTATTTGGTTGGCAGCTGGCACATCCCAAATTTTTTGTTCAGTGCCAGTTCAGCACAGAAGTTTGTTTTTTTGGATATTTGTGGGTCAGTTACTATAATTTTAATTTCTTCCGACTCACTTATTGTAATGCCACCTGAAGGGAAAGTACTCTTAATACTGTAGATAGAAAATTGTATTCAAAGAAAAACATTCCTTTATTTTTGAAAAGAAAGAAAACTGCATTCAAGGATTTTCGAGAATGTGGATTCGCTGGCCACAACCGGGAATCGAACCGACTAAAATCTGTAAGAATACTCTGTACTATTATTGCGTCGATCATTAGGGTCAATTATAAGGATAAAATCTTTCTAACACGTTTGTTAGAAAGATTTTCGAAAATCCTTGAATGCAGTTTTCTTTCTTTTCAAAAATAAAGGAATGTTTTCCTTGAGTATAATTTTCTATCTACAGTATTAAGAGTACTTTCCCTTCAGGTGGCATTACAAAATTCTACCCTGTAGTGTATACAGTCGAACATACCTCCTCCTTTTTGGAAATCGGTTAAAAAGTAATTCAAGTGATACAGTGTATCCGCTCCGTTTGGTTTTGACAAAGATCCAGCGGCAGTGCTTCTCGCCGCCATAGTTCTTCGTAAACAAAACACTATCGGCTTACGGAGAATGAGAGGAGTGAAGAAATAAATTGAAGACATAGCTAAGAAATACATAATTATATTGAAGACCTGGCTGTATGGACACAGATTCCTTTGCCTTTCTCGAAAGAGATTAATTTAAAAAACAACATGTCCATGCTTTTAGCCCATGTATGTCAAAAATACGTTGATCTCTATGGTATAACTAAAATGTACTGAAAAACACCTAGCTTTGAATTTTTTTAGGGGTTTTTGTTGTTGGTTTTATATTTACTGGCTAAATTTCGAGATTTTATGTAGCCTAAATGTTGACCGGGGATATAAGGTACCACGATGCAAAATTTCATTTAAATCGGTCCAACGGTTTCGGAGATTAGCCCGTGCAAACAGACAAACAGACAAACAGATAAACAGACAAACAGACCAACAGAGAAACAAAAAATTTGAAAAAAATCGGGATTTGTTTTATTTCTCTTCTTACATCCCCCTGACTCGGTTTTTAGAATTTTTTTTCTATGTACAGAAATTCGACCTCTACAGTTTTATTATAAGTATAGATATAGATATCTATACTTATTATAAAGAGGAAAGATTTGATTGTTTGCTTGTTTGTATGTTTGTTTGCATTGAATAGGCTCCGAAACTACTCGACCGATTTGAAAAATTTCTTTCACCACCATTAGAAAGCTACATTATCCCCGATGGACATAGTATGAAGCCTATGTTCTCAAATTCCCACGGGAACGAAGTCCCGGGCGGAATGCTAGTGTCTAAATAATTATTTACGTAGAGTGCATGGTATCCTTAATGTATAGTACATGCTATTGTAGTGTATATTGGTTAATTTGTGCCAAACCACCGACCTTTACATAATAATAGCCTGGCCATATTGGCTTTTCATGAAACATAGATTAGCCTAGTTCACTCACGTGTCGGTAGCACGGGGTTAGAGACGTAATTGGGAAGTCAAGTGCACCGCACGGTTATAGTGCAATTATCGACCTTATGAACAGGGCCCCGATTCTGTAACTTAAGTTGTGTGTAGATAGAATAGTCGCCATTTTATCCGTTCAGGTAGCAAAATTGAGAACTATACAAATTTCATATATCTAATGACGGCTGCTTTGACTGGTGGTGCCACTGCCAACTGAATTTTAAGTTGCTAGGTAGTTTGCAACTTTACGTTCGGTTGGCGGTGGCGCTGCTGGTCGGGGTGGTTGTCAGCAAGTATATGAAAATATAGGTCTCAATTTCGTCACCTGAACAGATAAAGTGGGCTCCATTCCATCGACACACAAGTTACAGAATGGGGGCCCAGGGTCTGCTCCGGTTTTCCAATCAAAGGCGCTTGTTTATACACAAGCGAAGTGGCGCGGTGACGCCGAACAAAGCCACGTAAAATGAATCTTAATAGCTAACGGAGTCTTTTAACCGACTTCAAAAAAGGAGGAAGTTCTTTGTTCGACTATATGTATATTTTTTTATGTATGTTCACAGATTGCTCTGCCATTTATGGACTGATTTTCAAAATATTTTTTTTGTTCGAAAGAGTATAGTCCACCCCACTCCTCATCCTGTTACGGCGGTTCCTTCACGGTGCACTCTGTGCGTTTGTGGAATTCACTTCCACAGGCCATTCGAGCGAGTTGTTCATTGGATGCGTTCAAGAGAGAGCTGAAAGAGCATTATTTATCTAAGTATTATCCATATATTGTATGTATGTATATATTATAGGTACTTTATATATGTAGGTATATATTATTTTTTTATTTAGCTAATTGTATGTCATTATATATTTATTAATTATTATGTTTGTATTATAAATTTAATATCTCACTTTATCTTGGTACACCCTTGCCCACTTCAACTGCCTCTCCCTCTCACATAGGTTAGCTGGAAGAAAACTCATTGCTTGAGTTAAGCTCGCCGTTGTACATGTCCTTTCTTTGTGTAATTTTTTTATATGTATTTGTGTGTACAATAAAGAATAGTCCAGAGGTCCCATTGTAACCAGGTCACGATCTGATGATGGGATCCCAGGGAAATCTAAGGAAACCCTCGAATTTAAATGGGATTTTCATTGTTTCTCACGTACTTTCTGTTATTTACACATACATACATACGCTCACGCCTATAATACCTAACGGGGTAGGCAGAGCATCAGTGGTTCTAGAACCACTATATGCCACACTTGACACAAATTGTGAGGGTTATCAGATGGAACAAGTTATTACACTACAGTCAGCTGTCAGTCAGTTGTCAGCCAGTTAGTTGTCAGTCAGTCAGTTAGTCAGTTGTTTATGGATGGTACTTTCTGTTACTTACGCTTAAAAATAAATAAACCTTTTACAAAAAAAATAAACCAACTTCAAAAAGCAAAAAATTAAGACGTAGTTTTTATTGTTCTACGTACCTACTGATCTGTTTGAAGTCGATGCCAAGCCAAATAAGTTTGATAGGCTATACATACATATGCCTTCGCACCGACTTCAAACAGATCAGTAGGTAGGTACGTAGAACATTAAATGCTAAGTCTTTATTTTTTGATCTTCGAAGTTCGAAGTTGATTTATGTTTTAATATAAAAAGTTATTTGTCGTCCGTTTTCAGGTGACAGACGTCTCTTTGTGCTTCTGTTTTTCGCAAAAGAAACCTTTGCTTTGTAGCTATTAAGACTCATTTTGCGTTGCTCTGATTACTGCCGTGTGGTGATCGGTTGAGAATAACACCACCCCATCTCTTTCCGTGGGTGTCGTAAGAGGCGACTAAGGAAACACAAATGAGACCTGACTCCCAGTAATCCATCCCAGGCAACGACACTTCATTTTTTTGTGAATTTGAGGTGTCGTCCTATGGTCTCATGCGGTGTGGTAGGCTCTGTAAAGGGCCGTCTGGTTCGCGACCACCCTCCTACCGAAGTCCGACGCCAAACAGCTTGCTATGTTCCGTCGGTGCGTGGGAGTACCAGTGCCTTTATAGGCATTTTCTGGGTTAACTCGCTCCATCGTCGACCTCATCTTTGACCTTATGGTCAAGATTGAGGTCAAGAGTTAACCCATCTTATAATAAAAAATAAATAAAAAAACTACGTTGCCGCGCTACACTGGACCGACGGGAGTACCAGCTGCCAACTCTTTCCTGTCATAATGTAGTTGGCAATAAAATAAGTGGTATGTGAGGATATTGCAGTGGCGTGGGCAAAAGGCTGTCAACGTATCACCAGTGTACTCATTTTTTTTTTTTTTTTTTTTTTTTTTTTTTTTTTTTTTTTTTTTTTTTTTTTTTTTTTTTCTTTTTTTTTTTTTTTTTTTTTAAAAACGCCATACACTCAAAGGCCCACATTAAGGTTTTCCCTTGTGTCGTGGGTCCCTCGGCACACACATAAAGACAGACACAAACACCCATGACCCGAGAACAAACATCTGCTTTTTACACAAATATTTGCCCCGACTGGGATTCGAACCCAGGACCCGTCGATCGAGAGGCAGGGCCACTACCACTCGACCAAACCGGCCGTTTTTAATCTAATAACGCTCAAAACCTAATAGCATAATTATGCTACACACTAAAGTTATCCCTGTGTCATGGGTCCCTTGGAACATATACAAAGACAGACACAAACACACATGACCCGAGAACAAACATCTGCTTTTTACACAAACATTTGCCCCGGTGATACTCTGCCTACTTTGATAGGAATAATAAGCGAGAATGTACAATAATCTATACTAATATCATAAAGAGGAAAGATTTTATTGTTTGTTTACATTGAATAGGCTCCGAAACTACTGGACCGATTTGAAAAATTCTTTCACCATTAGAATCCTACATCATCCCCGATGAACTTAGGATACATAATTTTTCCGAATTCCCACGGAAACTCCTGGGCGGAAATCTAGTGTAATAATAATAATAATAATGTTTATTTTCTCCAATTAAATAGTACATCAAAAATTGAGCACAATAAAGTGGGAGACTGGAGTATCGCAGGGCTCCAGGGGCCCACCGCGCAGCTAACAGTACCACACAATATTCTTTATTGCACTATTTTAAACAGAAAAACAAAGATAAAAGGCTTACAAATAAAATTTACAAAAAAAGGTAAAATATAGGCGACCTTATCGCTTTAAGCGATTTCTTCCAGGTTACCTTAAGGTATCCCTTTGACAGCCAATCACGAACTGAATACGTGATGCAACGTGAAATGAAAATCTCCGGCTGTCAAAGTGTTAATAAGAACGAATGTCGGTATGTACGTACTTACTTAATGTCTAAGGATGTATGTATGTATCTAGATAAATAGGCGTTGAATAAAAGTAAGTACCATATCTACTTCACCCCTTTCCCTTTCGAGTGTTCCAGTAATGGGTTCATGCTAATATCTGGGCTCGAGAGTAACCCGAGTTCCCGAGATTATAATTTTGATTAGGATTTTGAATTCTAATTTCAATTTCAAATGTTTTGTAAGTGGTTGGGATCTGTGTCAATATGAGTTGGGAGGTAAGGGCTCCTAGTTGTGGAATTGGGGATCATGACGTTTCGTGACTAGTTTGCTTTAGTATGGAGGTAGCTGCAATATGAAAAGGAAATATGCATGTAATTAAAATATGGATTTTATTTTTTAAATAAGCTTTAGCACTTCACAATTAGGTCTATTTGAATATTCTTGATTATAATTTATTTTTAAGTCAGAAATTAATATTTCAAACGTGCAGAAAAACTGCAGAAAATTCAAATATCCGAAACGCATTGCCATTGGTAAAAGTGAAAATGACTGAAATGAATTATTGGTTTTTTAGATCGTTCTATAAATAAAGAATGTTGTTTTATGATGAACTAGCTTCCAGTTAGAATTACTTTCGCATTTATAATATTAGTATGGATTAATTGAAACTTTAGTAGAAATACATTAAAAAATAGTGAAATTAAACAAAACTCTGTGACGAAAATGTGTAAAAAAAATTGTTATTACTTTTCATCGTAGACATTTTTTAACGATTATTTAGCGATATAAGTTATTTAAGGCGACTACAGCACCTAAATTACGATTTTATGATACGTAGATAAGCATGATGCACTGCATTAAATCGAAGAAAAAAAATACTACGGTAATATTCAGGACATAAACTAGATAAGTGGTTTGCTGAAAACATGATTCAGCACTTTTGGTTCGATAGAAAAAGCTCACAAAGTCACCTCTAAATACCAATATTGTGTATCTTTTGCTATCAAAATGTTCGTGATTGAACACTCTCGATAAGTAGTTAACGCATTTTTCGATTTAAGCTGTTACCTTTCCATAAATCTCATTTTTATAACTTTCGAACATGTTTTTACGCACGCACGCTTTCATAGTCCGTAAACTTCGTGTATCGACACTGTTCGCACTGCCGGCCCAGGCCTGTTGAGAGACGGAGATGGCACTATTCCTATGTGTGCTGCCTTTATTGGGTGCTGTAGTCGCCTTAATAAAAATATTTAAAAAATACATGCATATTCCCTGTTCAATGACAATGGTGTCCATTTTATATTTTCACTGATAGAATGGCCACTATGGTAATTTAAGATAAGATAAGATAATAAGATAATCTTTATTTACTTTAAACATGGTTTAAAAAGATGTTATACAATAAAAGTGGCCTTACATGTTTAGCTAAATAATTGTAGCATGCGAATATTAGCGGTGATTAGGTACAATTTAAAAAAATAATCAATATCATCAAATAATCATAAATGCAGTCAATAATAATCAAAATAATAATCACTATAATCAAAATAATAGTCAATTAATCAATCAAAACAATAATCAATAACAAACAATATAATTAACCGCCCTTACTAGCAAATTACGTCGTGCACGTAGGTTAGCGCATCTTTTAATAAGAAATTTCGCCGCTTGACTTGAAGGCACGATAGCTCAGTTGGTTAGAGCACCGGAAGATCTAATCCTGAGGTCGTGGGTTTCAATTATTCTTTCCCTAAAACTATTTGTGAATATCCCTCACACGAGTAGCGTTTTAAAAATACTAGACTTCAATACTCTTCCCATGTTAATTAAATAGCAATTTTCAAAAGTGTCGAATGGAATCATTTATTTCTCGAAGCCTTCATCTAGCAATCAGCACTCGTATTCAACTTCGCTGCTGAGCATTCGTGACTGACGATAATTAGGTTATAGCAGAATATCAGTGTTCGGATAAAGCTTATACTGAGCTAAGGCCTTTTTGTTGTACTCTGACATACACACAGCACTTCAGATAAACTACATAACTTATTTGGTTGGCATTATTATTTGTACCTTTGGCGGTTTTGTATTATAACTGTTTACCGTAGAGTAATGGATATTTTAGAAGTGAAAACTTCTTTAGTGGCGTTGTGCACTTTTTGAAGTTTAAAAATGTGATGAGTAAAAAATGTTAAACTTGCGTCAGGACACGTGACTCTGATCGAAAATTCGTAAGACAGAGAGAGAGTGAAAACTTCTTTGTTTTGCACTTTTTGGGATGGGTAAACTGCAAGGAAGTAATATATGTTCAAGTTTTCACTCTGCCGGCACTCCCGGGAGTGCAACCCGTTGTTTTTTTTGTGTTTATATGGGATGACTGTAAATTAGTTACTTAAGGCGAAATTTCCTTTCAGATTTTGACCTATGTTCCTGGGAAAAGTTGTTAAGTTTCGTGGCCTGATTCACATCACCCAACGTGCAGACCCAACATGACAAATGTGACAAAAAATTTCATTTCTGCAAAATAAAATTAAACAGTGATTTATTTAAGTACTGTTGCCCAAGGTTATTCGTAGGATGGGTGACCGCTGGGGGCAACTCGAGACCCTCATTAAAAAGTCTGATGGCTACCGTTATTCAAAACAGTAATGATTAACATTTATCATCAGATTTTGTGTTTTTTAAGTTGCATTTCTTGTTTGGCGATGTGATATGTTGTTGGTACCGGTAGAGAACAAAAACCCAATTAGAGGGTTAATATTATTGGAGGACTTTACATTAGCGAAAATTGAAGACGTGAATTGACTTATGAAACTGAACAACTTTCCCTTTGAAACATAAGGCGAAGTATGAAATTTTTCTATCTCCACGTCCTAGTAACTCAAGCGGTCAGCTGATTGTCCAATAAGAATAGTAACATCTTTGTCTATTACCATGTTTATTGCAAATAAATAACTATGACTATGACTATAGCCGGCTTTTGACTATGGGATGTAATATAAGATATATCTTTATCTTATATTACATCTTGAGATATAATATTTTATCGCTCGTTATACATTTTGTACGAGACCGTTCACACTGCTATATAATATACATTACATCCCAAACTATAAATATTTTTTTGACCGGCTGAGCGATATTTTTGAACGTGTATATTTTTCCTCACGTCCCCGGACACCGCACCTCCCCCTGCCTCGCCCTCATAATGGTAATATAATAAGAACGTGTTGACAGTGTTGACACAGTGGCGACCGAAGCTGAACTGTTCCAAAATATATATCTTACAGTGTGAACATCAATCGCGTGATGTAATATATAGCTCAAGATATAATATACATTACATCCCATAGTCAAAATCCGTTTTTGACTAAAATACATTTTGACATTGGAAATGTCTTTTCGTTCGCTCCAGTATAGGCTCCGATTTCACGAAAAAGTGCGATCCCCTTATATCTCGGAGAGTTGAGAAGACATGATATTAAAAAAGACGCGTATTTACAAGAGCTGTAAGATATAAAAAATTATATTTGAGAAAGTCAAAAACGAAAAAGTTATGGCCGAAATAGTAAAAAAAAATTTTTGAATCGGAAACTTATTTTGAAAACGAAGAAAATGGTATCAAAAATTTGTAAAAAACTCTTCTGGACAATTTACTTTTATTTTTATTTTGTATTATAAGATGGGTTAACTCTTGATCTCAATTCAAGACTTCAATTGAGTCAGCTACAATTTGAGCCTAAAACAAAGACGATCGGGTTAAGGATTTGCCTTGTAGCCTATTAAAAGTAAAGCCACATTATTTCATTTACTTATTCAATGTTTATTCGTGCAAATATGGTTACAATTAAGTGGTCTATCACAGAATAACCTGTTTTTGCTGCTTTGGCCGAGTGGTAGTGGCGCTGCCTTTTGATCGACGGGTCCTGGGTTCGAATCCCAGTTGGGGCAAATATTTGTGTAAAAAGTAGATGTTTGTTCTCGGGTCATGGGTGTTTGTGTTTGCCTTTATGTGTGTTCCGAGGGACCCACGATACAAGAGAAAACCTTAGTGTAGGCCTTTGAGTGTTTGGCATTTTATTATTATTTATGTATTATTATTTTGCAGATACCAGAAAAAAGTATAAATGACACACAACCGGAACGAAGTCTCGGCCGAAAAGCCAGTAGTTGATATTTCGGCATTTTAGTATTTCGGTGCTAATACTAAAATTACTTTCATTATTCTGTAACGAAATATATTCTCAAATAAAACGTAAGCCCGTCGCAAACAAAACCAATAGACGTTTCTATTTATAACATAGGATCTAGAATGTATAGAAGTTCGCTTTGAAGTCTAGAACTCTAATCCGGCTTTAATGAAACCTAGTAACATAAGTATGTTCTATGTAGGAGTTATTACTGCAAGCATATGAACACTTATACAGGGTGTAAAGAACAGCTTAGCTATGATAATTTTAAGATTTTTTTCTCAGGTCATGATGGGTGTTTCTGTCTGTCTTATGTATGTTCTGAAGGATCCACGTGGGCCTTTGAGTGTTTAGCGTTTTACTCATAACTGTGTACGATCGACTACAAGATTTTTTTCCCGGAAGCATCAAGATAAGGAGTTATCGTTATTTACCTACTTTGGCTAGTTTTCATGTACGCTGTTATTATTGTTCTATTGCAAAATAACGAGATATCGATTTAAAAAAAAAATAATGCTGAAAACATTCAAAAATTATGAAATAAAAATGAACATTTTCCTGTGGCAAAATTCCACTGGAAAATCATGAATAAGGATTTTGCCAGTGGCGCCATGGAGGGGGGGCAGGGTGGCTCGGCTGCCCCCCCCCCCCCTAGAGATAAGAAAAATGTAGCCAACTGTAAAGCAACCACAGTTGGAACCGTTCTTATTACAATCGCCAATTCGTCTGAAAGGCAAAGACTCGCGCCACAAGTGTAAAACTTCATGCTCTTGTCGATAATTGAAGATTGAAGATAAGTACACCTACAATTCATATTTTTTTTCCATAATATTAACTTGCCAAGGGCTGGCGACGCTCTTGATCATGAATGATGGTCTGAAATCAGGATTTCAGTGTTTGCAAGGTTTCAAAGTAGACTGTACACATAATCTCACACCTTTGTCCCATTAGGATAGACGGAGATCAGAAAACTTGCATAGCTCAAATAATCTTTTTTTTTTAATAGGGCTCTTCCAACCCTTCGGGTGATTGATCAGTCTATGAAATCAGTCCCATACAAACTTCATCAGCATGTAGCGCATTTTGTATGGGAGATCAAAATTTCGTATTTTGACCTATGTTCCTTGGGGAAGTTGTTCAGTTTCATGGACTGATTCACCACTCGAGAGGTTGAAAGAGAGATACCTAAAGCCCTGTTTATGTTAGAGTTGTATGGCATCTACTAGTTGATATGTTTTAGTGTGTTTTAAAAAAAATGAAGCAACAATAATAAGAAATAAACTCCCAAAGTTCCTCTAAAATCAATTTGAAAAGTAGATAAGTATAGTAATTGTGTTGGAGTGCAATAAATTATATTTATTGTATTATCTTGGAAACTCATCGCATAAACCTTTTATCTGTTTAAAACTTGCAAAGAGAACTGAAGAGCCATCCAGACAATATCAAACTTACAAACATGTCAAGTTAAATAAGAGATTGCAAACTGGGCCCCGATTCTGTAACTTTATTGTGTCGATGGAATGGCTGCCATTTTATCCGTTCAGGTGGCGAAATTGAGAACTATTTAATAATCATCAGCTCTAACACGATAACGACAAACTCGCGCTCGGCTCACGCTGAAACTTAACTTTGATTGCGCGAGGGTCCCGGGCAAAGGCTTGCTAGCCCTATGGCGTTGTCAATGTTGACATTTGACATAGGACCGCGGTGTTGTTGCGGCGCTGTCACTATCGTACTTGGCCTGCATATACTTGCTGACAACCACTCCAGAAACGCCACCGCCAACCCAACGTAATATTGCAAATTACCTAGCAAATAAAAATTCAGTTGGCAGTGGCGCCACCAGTCAAAGCAGCCGTCATTATATGTCTGAAATTTGGATAGTTCTCAATTCCGCCACCTGAACTGATAAAATGGCAACCTTCCATCGACACACAACTTAAGTTACAGAATCGGGTGCCTCAACGGGTTGTATTGAATTGCCGGCAGCTCTTTCAGTCCGCTCTGTAGTGCAATTGAAAAGCCGTGTCGAGAGCCTTTTCAGACTCAAATCAAATAATCTCGTTCAATGACTCTGGAGTGGTTTCAAAAGACCTGCGTCACAGGTTTCCGCTTCCGTTTTAAATAGTATTCAAGTGATTTTTTATCACTGGTCAAATTGTGCGAACGTCAAGTCCATAGTAATTAAACAGACCTGAATTATTTTTTTAATTATTTCAGTCACAAAAAGTTATCATTTTCACACAAAAAATCATATAAATAGGTGAAGTCACTTCAAATAGTAAAATAAGAAAACCATTTAGAACCATTAGAAACCATTTAGAATAACTATTCAAATAAAAAGTTTGGTATTACCCCCGTTATTTATCGCTTATAACTATTAAAGGAGCTAAAATGCCACAGAAACATACACAGAGGTACACAGAGACACACGTCAAACTTGTAACACCCCTTTTTTTGTCAGGGGTAAAGTGATACTTTGATTTTCCCAACCAATTTATATACAGTTTCCAAATATCACAAGAACATTTTATACACCTGGCTCACAGCCTCAGGGCATACTTATGCCATCAAAGTGATCACAACTTTGGTATTATTGCGGCTACATGCAGATTTGTTAGAGATTCGCAGTTTTCATGATTTATGTAAACTAAATCGATGTTTGATGGCTGTTATGGGAAAAAGAGAGGGCGCCCTAGGCGAACGTACTTAGACCAAATTGGTAATGTACTGAGAAAAGGCCATGTTAGGAGTACCCAAACCAAAGAGCACGTATGAAGCGAATTATGTATGTAGAAGAAGCGAAATATTGTTTAGGTATATTTAACGAATTAAGATTACGATTACTTGATTTTTTTAAAGTTAGGAACTGACTTATTTTATTATGAGTTAGCTTAACGACGTTGACCTTTTTAGGACAGATAAAAAAAAAACAACGAAAGAGGTGTATTTAGATCGTACCAAGTAGCAATCTGTTATCTCTGCCTACCCCAATGGGACAAAGGTATGAGCTTATGTATGTACGTATGGAAAGAAAACGCACAGAAAATGCTATAAGATTTTCAAATCACAGTATTTATTTCAAATAATTTAAACTGTACTTTTTATTTGGTACCCCAATTGGAAACATGCAAATGTCTATAATATGATTTTTTTAAAGAAATTACAATTTAAAAAGCTCAGTAAGTGCAATTGGGTCATGAATTATGGCGATAGCGAGACGTCAGTCACCCCTGTTACGCGGACGTGAGCTCTTCCGTGGCCGCTTAAATGCATCGCCAGACATTGGTCTATTTGCATGTAAATGGGCAAGAATATCAGGAGAAATTCACAAACATTACAAAAATTCTTAATTTAAGTTTACACTTCTTGTTTCCTGTTTAGTTATTAGGTTAGCCTGTAAGACTAAGCATTTTACAAAAATAAATAAACCCCCATCTTTTTCCGTGGGTGTCGTAAGAGGCGACTAAGGAAACTCAATGAGACCTGCCTCCTATCAATTCGTCCTAGGCGACGACACCTCAATTTGCTCTGAATCTGAGGTGTCGTCTTATGGTCTCATGCGGTGTGGTAGGCTCTGTAAATAGCCGTCTAGTTCGCGTTCACCCTCCTATCAAATTCCGACGCCAAAACAGCTTGCTGTGTGCCTTTAATAGGCATTTTTTGGGTTAACTCGCTCCGTCATCGACCTCATCTATGACCTTGGTCAAGATTGAGGTCAAGAGTTAACCCTTCTTATAAGAAAAAATTAAAAAAATGAGCAATACTTTTAAATTTTCGTAGGACCGTTATCGTATTTCGAGGGAGACTCGTGGCTTTTAGCAAAATTAAAACATAAAAAACAAAATGAACCTGCTGGAAGTTAGCTGTAAGCCGTGTTTTCTCACGACAAACATTTGCAGCGGTCCCGCGGTTACAATAAAACAGAACATGTTTTATTGCGTTGTCTCTGGTTGGAATGAAAAATTGCGAGAAAACTTTTTTGACAGTTTTTGTTATAATTTAATTAACAAATTCTTAATTAATAATTCAAAATTAAACGTTTTGTATAACCCCTAACTTTCGATCGGATTTTGAAAAATTGTGAGAAAAAAATTCTGCCAGTTTTTTAATAATATAATTAACAATTTCTTAATTAATAACTCTAAACTTCAAAAAAATGTATAAGGCCTTACATTCCATCGCTTATAACATTTAAACAGCTAAACTAAAACCATCTTGATTTCGTCAGCTTTTAAACAATCAGCCCATATTCGTATAGGAGCCACAATGCCACAGATAGACACACAAATACACAGACAACAGATACATAATTACACAGTCAAACGTATAACATCCCTCTTTTTTGTCAAGGCTAATAACGGGTTCATCCTTGACTACGCCAAACGAAGGGGTAAATATGTGTTCGAGGATATAAGCAAACTCACCCAGAAGCCTATTAGAATAGAATAGAAAGAAATTCATGAAAAATAGAATAGTTTATTTGCCAGAACATAGTAAATAAGTTGTTACAGAAATTGTGCTTCTAATGTTGAGCCTTAAGAGCAAAGCATGCAAATTGTCAGCGTAGAAATTAGTAGCAGACATGTCAAAAGTATAAATAATTAATAACAATGTCAAAAATAATATCAATGTCAAATTAAAAAATGCGTCAAGAAGCAAGTTATTTATTTCTTTACTCATCTCACTTAGACACAGATACACACGTCAAAATGATAAAACGTCGAGGATTAAAAAAATATTTCTTCGGAACAAAATCATCACCAAAGTCCTTTTCAAGATATCTTTCTTCTCCTCAGATCTAACGAGGTCAACCAGCAACCGAGTGGTCTCCATCCTGGGTCTGTTTGAGCTGTCAGTTGGAGACACTCCTCGAGCTGACGGACTATCGGAACTGGCTGCTGCAAGACTGGCCGTGGAGCATGTGAACCAGCGTGGTCTACTGCCTGGATACAAGCTGCATCTTGTCACTAATGATACTAAGGTCTTCTTTTTTATTTTATTTTATTTATTTAAATTAATGCACTTAAAGTACAAAAGTGAACTGAACACCTAAAGCATTATCTACCAGTCCACCGAGTATTAGTAGAGAATCATTGCAGGTGCATACCACCATGGAGATGAGAGACTAAACGGAAATAATTCAGATAATACTTCTTATTGTGTAGATATAGTCAAGAGTGTGGCGAACTTGACTAACCCTGGTGTCAGAACTTTCAAACGGCCAAATTACCTCTGACTTGGTTTAACAATTGAATTCAATCAACAATAGCCGCGACCGACTGCTTAACGTGCCCTCCGAAGCACGGAAACAGTCGTGATGAATTGCCACTTCAGTCACCCATCAGGTTCCCTGCTTTTCTATACGTTGCTTAACCTCACATAACGGTTCAGATCAGCAAGCGCCATTGTACTACGAGCTGTAAAGCTAGTACTCTTAATAATTAAACTAATCTCCGCTAACTATTCCCCAATGACGTAGCTTAAGTAGCTCGTAGTAGCTACGACCGTAGCAATTAACTACGAAAGTCGGTCTCAAAGATATCGGTTCGAATATTTGCTCTAACATTTGCAAAGTAGATTGCTTCTAGTGAGTAATGCTGTTACAACGACTTCTGGACTAGACTCGCGTTCGATGATGAAGTTTTACACTTAAAAAGTTTTATCGTAGTTATTAAAAGTGAAGTTTTTCTCGTGGTTATTCATTATTTTCTTATGTTTACTTACATAAAATTATGTGATGTAGCCTATGTTACTCAGGGATATTGTAGCATTCTAAATAATGAAAGTTTTTTTTAAGATTTTTGAAATCGGTCCAGTAGTCTTACTTACAAAAATATCCAAAAATACAAATATTTCCTCATTATAATATTAGTGAAGATTAAAATATATTGAGCATTAGCGTTTGCTATAAATGATTGAATACACAAAATACCGTGATTTAAACTGTTAAAAAAAAAAATTTTACAGCTTAAAATCACAAGTAACATAATAATCTCTCAGACCCCACAGTATCTATTAATTACATCCTTTACCGATCTCCGTCAAGCCAAGGAATGATATAACTTGTCTCATAACAATGTTTTCTTAAATAAATTCGTCAAAACTTCTTTTATTTTTGACATTCTGGGGTCTCATTATCATAATGTCAGCCACAAGCCATCCACTGCTGAATATAGGCCTCTCCCAGGGATCTCCACCTCGATCGGTCCTGCGCCACCCGCATCCAGCGGCTTCCCGCAATCTTTGCCAGATCGTCGGTCCACCTTGTGGGAGGCCTTCCTGCGCTGCGCTTTCTGGTACGTGGTCGCCACTCGAGGACTTTTCTGCCCCAGTGGCCATCAGTCCTACGAGCAATGTGCCCTACCCACCGCCACTTAAGTTTAGCAATTCTTTGGGGCTATATATGTTTTTGGTTCTTCTGCGGATTTCCTCATTTCTAATTCGATCGCGCGGAGAAACTCCGAGCATAACCATGAGCCTTCTTATGAGACCCAATGCAAGCGACCATGTTTCAGTGCCATCCGTCATCACTGGCAACACACACTGGTAAAAAACCTTCGTCTTCAGATACTGTGATAGTTGGGATACGAAAAATAATCGTGGGGGTCTACGATTACATAGCAAATGTGATTTATGCCCACAGTGCGACCCAGGCGTGGGCGTGGACCGTTTCTTCCACGCGCTGTACACGGAGCGCCGCTCCAGGATGGTGATGCTGCTGGGCACCGCCTGCTCTGACGTTACCGAGAGCATCGCCAAGATAGTGCCCTACTGGAATATCGTACAGGTAAGAAATTCATACTTGAACAAAAACTTTGGCATTGCTCAGATTTGGAGATATTCAGATATTTTATAAAATATTCTTTGTTGCACAACAAAGTAAGAAAAAATGTTACAGAAAAATCGTAGAGAGTAGTAGCCTACGCTACTCTCCAGCCTTCCAACTATCCCTTGCTCTTTTACAACGATGTGAAAGCAGGAAAGGTTAAACTAATAAACAAACACACTATCACATTAATATTTGTTAAAGGTCACATTAATATTGGTGGTAAATGTAAATAATTGGTGATAATAGAATAGAATAGAATAGAAAAATCTTTATTTTATAGGACATTCAGGATGTCACTTAAAACAAGTCAAGATTACAATGAAATACATACAAACATACATTAAACGATTTAAATACATACATATACATACGCATTCGTACCTCTGATCCTACTGACTCTACGCCTATTCGCAAAGGTGCAGTCTTCCTCAGAGAAGAACAGGCAAGAAACTCTGAGGTTGCTCTTTTAAATCGCATTACAAATTTTCTTATTTACTAATTTTAACTAAATCTGAAATAACTCTAGAGCTGAGCAGTTCATTCCCATGGCTGCCTGTCTGATAGATAATCAGAAATTTTGTAATAGCCCTTTTTGCAAAGTTTTTGTTTAATTACTGTCTTAAATTTATCCAAAGGTAAATTTTGAATACACATGGGAATCTTATTATAGAAACGTATACATTGACCCATAAAAGAGTTCGTGACCTTGTTATAATGGTTGTAGTTGTGGTTGTAGTTTTACTACTACCAACGCAGTTGATTGCCAGCACTATAAATAAACCTTGCCCTCGCAATAAAACAAAAACTCCCTTATGACTGTGATAACCGTAGATCTCTGTGTAGTGCGAAATTTATCCAATTATGATGTATGTCAAACATATTGTTTAAAAATTTTACGGTTTTTTCGAAAAGTTTTGAATATATTCTAAGGGATTGCAACGTTTTTCGTTGTTGAGGTGTATAAGAAATTTCGGTGCTGTTTGTTGAATTTCTAGATATCAAAAATTATCTATACTATGGAGTATGTATTAAGAAAATTAACTAAATTAGGAGTTAGTTGACTGGTTGATCAGATTTCACTCGTTCCTTTCATTCCGTCGGTCTTCGACTTCTGTGATGGATGTGTACTAGCTTTCCAGTGCTTAACAATATACTACCTAATTTAAATGTGACTACCTCGTTTCGTTTGCTATTAGTCTAATTTCCATTCTACTGCAAGCATTATAAGCACGGATACCCATAAAAAACGTGATACTAGTCCGTTATAATATGTTTAACACTTGTTAAAGTAAGCTCTGACACGTTATTTATAACCTCAGTCACTCTTGAAAAATGAGCCGTCTATAAAATACCGACGCCTATTTATTTCATCCAAAGAAATGCTTTTTGTACGGCAACACAACTTCTGTGACTAAAATTGACTTTGACGTAGTGCAGGAAAGTTTCCCCGTATTTGTTTTACGAGATTTGGTGTGTCTATTTCAGCCGACGACTGTACCGGTTGCAAAACAAACTTAGTTCAAGTCGTCTCGCACACTCAGATATTTGAGTTTCAGGATAAATGAGGAAAGATATGTACTTCTTTGCTTATATTTCTTGTGAGTTTTTATTAGTAAAACAGCTAACATTTTTGTTTTATTTTTTGATTTATTCGTACCTGTCAAAAAAAAATATACCGTAACTCCAGAAAGTGAATTTTATTTATGTGAAAGTGTGTTTACATGCCTCTCCTTAGTGTCATAATGGAAAAAAGAATCGACGTAATTTCGTACATAGAAATAAACTGAATGCCGGATTGTGACATAGGCTACTTTTCCACGGGAACGAAGTCGCGATTGGAAAGTCAATTAAACATATTCATGTAAGATTTTATACATCGTTATCTATGGTCCCAAATTATTGTAGTGAAAATAGGTTCTGAAGTTAACAACTGAAAAATGGTATAATTTCCCTAAAAAATACATACAAATTCTGCAATCTCCAAAATAAAATAAAAACTCAGAATAGATCAATTACTCCAAAATAAAAATAAAACTGTATCACCCCCGACATACGATTGTTTATAACTTTTAAACGACTGCACCAGTTTTGAAGCCTGCACGGCTGCTAAGAACCATCACTATTGCGTCAGCTTTTAAATAAAAAATAACGTATCGTAATCAGTTTCTTCGTTTAGGAGCTGCGATACCACAGACAGACATACAGATAAACAGAAATAAATATACACAGACACACAGATACACCCTTCAAACTTATAAAACCCCTCTTTTTTTGTCGGGGTTTAAAAAGTGCGATCGAACACGGTTTTTTCAACAAAACTTTACACTCTGAAGTAGATGATACAATTATCGTTCATCAATTGTGTTTAACTTTCGCTCAATAACTACAGTAATCCCAGTCCACATAGTACTACATCAGCTAGGTATCCAACAGAATTAATACGATCGAAGCCCGCAGTAGCTAAAATTGAGTTCCGCCAGCACTTAACAGACGTCCTGCAAATATGGTATCAGTTGATCAAAACTGTTCGGCTGCCTACTACGAAATACTAATGCGGTATTTGGAGAAACGTTTATTCGGGGAATAAAGTTATAAACACCGAAATAACTTGAATAAAATATATTGATATAAATAGACTGATTAAATATCTGCAGCTCGAGCACGATGGCGACAAACTCGCGCGGCGCTTCACTCGGCTGACGCTAAAACTTCACTTCGACAACGTTAAAGGTCGACCAAGCCTTTGCCCCGCGCAAAGGCTTGCTCGACCTCTAGCGTTGTCAATGTTGACATTTTGACATAGGACTGCGTTGCATTACCATCGTTCTCGAGCTGCTAATTTTAATAATAGCGAGTGCGCGCGGCCAATTTTGAATTGAACTGAGTCAATTCGGATGTTGCGTTGATTTTGTACAGCTTGCTCCTCGAACACGTTTGCCATGACCTCTAAATTCGGGACTTCGTTCGCGTGGGAATAGCCTGTGTTTTAATTTAGGTTAATTAGTCTAAAATCTTCTACCTACGCAAGAAAATGTGAATAAATTATTCAGTATTGAGTTCAGCCGTTTTTAACCCCCGACAAAAAAAGAGAGGTATTAGAAAGCTAACAAAGCTCATGTAATCCATCTCGATTACTAAAAATAGGTCAAAGTAGTGAATCGTATTAGCATTTTTAACTTTGTACCTATTCGCAAAGGTGCATTCTTCCCCAGCAGGCCGAGTACGATAGTGACAGCGCCGCGACAACACCGCGGTCCTATGTCATAATGTGAACATTGACAACGCCATAGGGCGAGCAAAGTGAAATTTCAGCGTGAGCCGAGCGCGAGTTTGTCGTTATCGTGCTAGAGCTGCAGAAAAGAATATCCAAGAAACTCCGAGGGTCGCTCTTTTTAACCCAATCACACTTTGCTTGTTTTTTAATTTTAATATGAATAACTCTAATGTAGAACTGAGCAATTTATTCATATGGTTGCTTGTCTAATCTACTATATAAAAATAAGTCGGGTTTTCCTTCCTGACGCTATAACTCCAGAACGCACGAACCGATTTCCACGGTTTTGCATTCGTTGGAAAGGTCTCGGGCTCCGTGAGGTTTATAGCAAAGAAAATGTTGGGCACGATATAACCTGTAGTCCACGTGGGCGGAGCCGCGGGCGGAAAGCTAGTAGATAATTAAAAATTCTATAATAGACCTATTTACAAAGTTATTATTTAATTGTGTAAAATTTTGCTAAAGGTAAGTTTTGTATACACATGGGAATCTTTAGAAGCGTAATAACGATCCATAAAAGAGTTTATTACTTTATAGAGACGACTGTCTAGTAAATCAAATTTATGTGTGCCTTTAGTATAAACATGTGCCTGCCTATCACAATGATTCTTGAACAGTTAGATAGATAGATAAATACTTTAATGCATACTTCACAAGGCAAAACAAATATTTACAATATAATCTTACAATCAAAAGTGTGCAAGGGCGGCCTTATCGCTAAACAGCGATCTCTTCCAGTCAACGCAAAGCGAAAGGAAAAACACAAGAAAAACCGAGAGTAGCGCAAAAGTACAAAAATAATAAGAAAGAAAAGAAAACAAAATTGTGCACGACGAGACGTCTATTTTAATTAATGTACATATTAGTTTTAAGTATTTACGTTGTTTAAGGTTTATTTTTCTATGTATTTTCCTGTAAATAAAAGTTTTCATCTTGCGCGTTTCACTTAGCTAGGTATCCGGTTAGATTGACACAATAGCGCAACTCATTAGTAAATTAGGTACCTTAAGTACATAGTAAGAGGTCAATCTAGTTGGATTGCATTAGGATGCATTCGTCACGGCGCCCCGAGTAACAATGCGGCGCGGCCTCGCGCGACCGCGTATATTTATACTCCTGAGGCGGGGGGCGAGGTACTATAAAAGCAGCGCGCGCAACTTTTCGCTGCCATGGATTGCCGCGTCGCTCCGGTAGCGTTCCTGTGTTCCGCCGCCGCGTAGTCCGAGCTCACCGTCCGCGACACCATTGCTCTGCTGCGTTTGCTGAGCAAACCCGGGTAGGGCAACCCGTGGGATACCGCGACACTCGCGACCCCACCGGGGAGTACTACACCATGTGTGCGAACACCTTTGTGTCGTTTTTCTCTCAGTGAGGGTAGACCGCGCCTACCCTCACTTCGAGCTGCGATAGTGACGCTTTAGTGCATTAGTGCTAATACTTAGAACTCTTTAACTGTCACCATGGGTGACAGATCTGGTGCCAGTGCGCGTTCGCCCGCGCCGCCTACGCCGTCGACCCCCAGCCAGCCTCCTCCCGGGCCTGCAACCCCGGGAACACCCATCCTGGAGCCGCCTGCCGTCGGTTCCGGAGCAGCGAGCACATCGCCCCGTGTCCGACTTGAGTCGGACACAGTGATGGTCGCACGACTCTGCGCGTCGGGCTACCTGTCTGGCGAGCTGCAGTTGTGGCTCGCAGCCTTCATTAGGGTGAAGGAAATGGAGCTCAGCGGCGCCGCCAACGAGCCCCTTCACCCCGCCGACCAAGCCGTCATCAAGGCGCTGGAGCGCCTCTCGGAGCTGCCGATCCAGCTGCCGCCCTCGGGCCCGTCCGCCCGGCAGAAGAGGAAGGGACCAGAGGACTGCAGCATTCCAGTCCCCACGCCGCCGACGAAGCGCCCGCAGCACGACTCGGCGTTGCACAGCAGGGACCCGCGCAGGAGCCGCTCGGCGAGTACGGGGAGAAAGTCCCCGTTATTATCCACCTCATTAGAGTCCCCAAAGAGCCCCTCAGGCAGGCAGGCAGCACCTACTTCCATGCCGCCGCCGCAGAGCCAAGCGCCTAAGCCGCAACGGGAGCGGCCCCGCGCCAAGGCTAGCAACCCGCCGCCCGCCGCATCTACCACTGTAGGTACTACCCGCCCCGACATGACGGCCAACAGGCCCACGGCACCCCCGCCGCCGCAAGCGCAAGCGACGGCCGCCGCCGCGCCTACGTTCGCAGGCGTCCTCTCCGCCGCCCCTCAGCCGCGACAGCAACCGCAAACGGCAGGTAAGTCGAAACCCACCCCAGCTCCGAAAGGGCACTATCCACCACTTGTGGTGGAGAAGCTGCCCAGGTGGACGGAACATTTCGCCGCCCTCGCCGAACAGCTGGGCCGCCCCCCGAACGCACGACCATACGGAGAGGGAGTGCGCTTCACGCCGGCCGACGGCGACGAGTACCGGCTTGTCCAGGCCTACCTCACCAATCTGGAGAGGGAGACAGGGGTAAGTTGGTTTACCTACTCGCCGCCAGAGCAGAAGTGCCTGAAAGTCGCTATCCGCGGCCTTCCTGTGGAGACCGACCCCGAGACGATAAGGTGCGCGCTCGTCAACAAGGGGTTCGAGGCGCTCTACGTGAAACACATCCGGGCGCGCGCGGGGCGCCCCGGGTGTCTGTTCTACGCGGCGCTCGAGAAGACTCCCAGCCTGATCCCCGGCATATACGCAGTGACGGAGCTGCTGAATATGCCGGGAATCAAAATCGAAGCCTGGCGAGGTAAGAAGGGCCCTGCGCAATGCCACCGTTGCCAGGGATTCCGTCACTCATCCCAGTGCTGCCACCGCCCTCCAGCCTGCGTGCGCTGCGGAGAGCCACACCTGGCCGCCGAGTGCCCGCGCCCGCGAGACCAGCCGCCGACCTGCGCCAACTGCGGAGGACCCCATCCGGCCAACTTCACCGCGTGTCCGGTTTTCAAGCGAGAGACTCGCAATAAGAAAGCCGGCACAGTAGCCCGCCTCGGCCCCGCCACCCGCGCCACGGTAAGGCAACCCCAGGTGGAAGAATCAGCGGCAGCATCGTTGATGGCTCCGGCGAACGCACCGCGTCCGAGAGCCCAACCTACACCCTCGCAGTCGCAACCTCCCTCTCGCAAAAAACGCGGGGGTAGAAGGAAAAAAAAAGAGGAGGTACCCTCAGGTGAGTCGGGTAACGGCTGTAAACCTGCCGCCGCCGCCGCCGCCGCCGCCCACGCTCCCAAGCCCAAGCCTGCGACCCAGCCAGCCCAAGCGAGCGACGCCGGGAACGAGGCAATGAAGAAATTCTTCCTAAGCGTGTTGGACGAGTACTTTGCCGCCAACCGCTTACTCCCAGTTGCTGCCCAAGGACCTAGGCGTAAAAACTGACTAAGCTCAGGTTGGTCTATTGGAACGCCCAATCCCTGTTCAAAAAGAGGCGCCTGCTCCTGAACTTCCTCCAGGAGCAGGACATAGACATCGCTCTAATAAATGAGACCCACTTGAGCTTAAAAGAGAACTTCAACATTCCAAACTATCTGGCGTACCGCAAGGATGAGATTTCACCGCAGGGCAAGCCGTACAGAGGCCTACTTATCCTTGTGCATCGCCGGATAGTTCACCAGCCCGTTCCCTTTACGCAGCTTACATCTATCTACGCTTTGGGGGTAGATATACATACCGACGCCGGCGATTTTCGTCTCTTCGCCGCGTATAAGCCGCCTGCTACCCTCATTGACGTTGGTGAGGTAAGAAACCTTCTTCTACCCTCGTCCCCCACCTTTCTGGCCGGCGACCTCAACGCGAAGCACACGGCTTGGAACTCGTCCAAAACGTGCAATGCAGGCCGCGCGCTGCTCCAGGACGCGATCGACCACCAGTACGAGTGTGTCGGTCCCACTGAACCCACCCGCTACGACCCGCCAGAGGTGCTCGACATAGTTGTGTACCGCGGCCTGCCCGCCCCGCCTAGCCTTGAGGTAATGCCAGACCTGCCCTCGGACCATCGCCCGGTATTGAGTGTCCTGGACCTGTTCCCGGTCCGCGTGGTTCCTCCCGCCCCGCGCACGCGCATTGACTGGGAAAAGTTTTCCACGGCACTCGCCGAGCACACGCCAACTCGCCCGATCACGACGCCGCAGGAGGTCGACCTAGCCACCGAGGAGCTCACCACGGCCATCCAGGACGCGCTTAGCTCATCCACGCAGCACATCCGCTCAGGTGAGAGGAAAAATCCCCTCCCCCGGCGGATCCGAGACCTAATTACGGAAAAGCGCGCCCTGCGACGCGACTGGCAGCGCACTCGCTGCCCCACCCTTAGAGCCAAGCTTAACAGCTTGGTGGAAAAGGTAAAGGCAGAGCTAGTGACCGACGCCCGCGAAAGGTGGGAACAACACATCATGGAGGTAGAAGACGGCGGCGTTCCCTCCGTGCACCGCCTGTGCAAACAGCTGTCGACGACCCCGGACCCCATCCGACCGCTCTACGACGCCCAAAACACCCCCAGGTACAAGGCAAGCGACAGGGCGGAACTGTTCGCAGACTGCCTGGAGGACCAGTTCTCCCCGAACCCCTCAGGAGACCCCGCCCACGACGAGGAGGTTCTCGACCACCTTAGAGAGTACTTTGCCGCGCCACTTAACCCGCGAGACGACCCGGTCGTGTTCTCGCCCGGCCAGGTGCAGCGAGCGCTGCTACGCACCAAGCCCAGGAAAGCCCCCGGCCCCGACCGCATAACAAACGCGGCACTGCGACACCTGCCATATAAGACAGTGGCCGCAGTGGCGCGCTTATATACCGGCATTCTACGCTCCGGTCATTTCCCATCGGTGTGGAAACTGGGCCGCGTTATAATGCTGCCAAAGCCGGGCAAGGACCCGAAGCGACCCCAAAGTTATAGGCCTATCACCCTCTTGCCGACTCTCTCTAAGGTGTTCGAGAGACTCCTTCTCCAGCACCTACAGCCGCACATCGTGCCCCGCCCTGAACAATTCGGTTTCCGGGCTGCCCACTCGACCACGCTACAGCTCACGCGAGTCCTCCATTTCTTGGCCATGTGCCAAAACAAACGTGAGTACTGTGTGGTCGTGATGCTCGACATGGAGAAAGCGTTCGACCGCGTATGGCACGAGGGACTGCTATACAAGCTCTCACGGTCGAGCGCGCCGCGTCGCATCATACAGGTAGTAGCCTCTTTCCTAGCCGACCGCCGCATCCAAGTTGCAGTGGAGGACGCGACCTCCTCCGAACGCCCAGTACGCGCCGGCGTTCCCCAAGGCAGCTGTCTATCACCGGCCTGCTACGCGCACTTCACCGACGACATACCCGCGGTAGGTGACGTCAGGCTAGCACTCTTCGCCGACGACACGGCGTACATCGCTGCGTCGTATCGCCGCGACCACGCAGTGAAAAAGATGCAGCCCACACTCGACGCCCTACCCCACTGGCTGTCCCGCTGGCGGATGTCGGTGAATGTAGCCAAGACGCAGGCCATGCTCACGGGTCTTTGGATGAAGCCGCCTCCTCAACTCACGCTCCAGGGCCAATCTATACCATGGGCCTCCAAGGTAAAGTACCTGGGTGTAACGATAGACCGCCGACTAACCATGCGCCACCACGTCGGCGACATCGTTACCAAGACGAAAGTCGCACGGGGTAAACTATACCCCGTGTTCTCATCTACCCTCCCAGTAGCAACCAAGCTCATGGTATACAAGACGTACATAAGGTCGCGTCTCACGTATGCCGCCCCCGCCTGGTACGCACTGGTCAGCGAGTCAAACAAACGCCGACTACGTGCCCAAGAGAACCAATGCCTGCGTACCATCGTTAACGCCGGCAGATACGTGCGTAACGATGTGATCCGACGCGACCTCAAGCACGAAGCCCTGGACGAGTTCATCGTCCGCTTGGCGCGGGTCATGTATGACCGCGCCGACAACTCCACGCACGAACACCTGCGTGGAATAGCGCCACTCCACGCTAGACCGCCCGACCGACGCTGCCGAGCTCTCCCCCGAGAGCTAATCCCGGCGGCGGACGATGAAGCCCCCGATCAAGACACGCCGCCCCGCCCGACCTCCCCAAGGGTAGAGGTCGCGAGGCCGGCCCCCACACCGGACTTGACTTAAAAAAAAAAAAAAACAAAATAAAATAAGAAGCCCCCACGCATTGTAAGTACCACCTGCAACAACTTACCGGTCACCACCACCTACTACGCATACGGATGGAGCCGCAAGTCGCTGGACCCAGTGCAGCGCCGCCAGGCAGGTAATCCCCCTAAGACCTACGAACAGGCCGGGCACGCTCCCCCCTAAGCCCTGATACAGGCCGGGTAACACCACCCTAAGCCCTGAGAGCCTCACTATCCACGCGACTGGCCGGGGACCTGACCCCCCCCGCGCCCGCTGTGCTCTCCTGTGGTATAGTAGGTAGGTAAGATTTCAAGACCCTAATTTGAACACTAATGCCCTAAAATATCCAATGCGTGGGGCGCTCCCCTATGGGACAGGAAAAAAAAAAAAAAAAAATAGAGACTGCCAATTTCCGCCCGACTGACACCAGCAGAGGGGTGTAGGCCGTCTCCGCGGTTATTGATCCCCTAGGAGCAATCCCCGCGGAACGACCTCGCCCCTACTCGCAATCTCACCCTTTCCCTGGCAGTTTTACTTTCCCTTTCACAGGGCAACTACCAGGGAAAGCCGATAGGACTTCCAATCGTCATTCCGCCTGCCCTCTCCATCATTCGCCTTCGCACCCAAACAATAATAACAATGGAGGGTAGCAAATCAACTCGAACGAGTTGGCTACCCTCCACAGAAAAAGATTTTACAGGCGGGTAGTCGAGGGACTTGAATTCTTTGACTACCCCCCCACCCAGTTCTTAATGCTCCAAGGCGAGCCGGGCCTCACCCGCTCGCCCGACCTCGTGAAGGCCAAAAGACCCTCCTTCCCTATTGTGGCTCACGCGGGAGGGTGCGAGTACGCCCCGTTGAGATTGGCCCTGTGGCCAAGACCAGCGGTTCGGCTCCTCCTCTCCCAGCGCTCTCAACTTCCCATGGCAGTGTCATTCTCCCGATCGGGAGCTGCCAGGGGAAGCCGATAGGATCATCCCGGCACGGGTGGGGCGTGGACCCACCGTGCACGCCGCTTCAGTAGGGTTGGTGTTGAAATTTTTCCCCAAAAATCTAGGTTCGTTTATTTTCTCCCAAACAATCTAGGTTTTTGCAATCTTTATTTCCCAAAAAATCTAGGTACCCCATTACCCCTTTCCCCTGTCGTCGCCGTCGCTGTTGTGGTCGTAGTCGCCGTCGTGGTCGCACACCCAACGCCGCGGTCGCGGCAGGTGATGCCAATGACCGGTCCATAGCTATGGACCGCGGTAGATTCCACCGCCATGGGGTTCGCCCCGAAGCGGTTTCCCCGCGCGCCACTCGGCGCACGAGAAGAAAGTTCGTTCGTTCGCTGCCATTTGCAAACGGAGCGCTGCCGGAACATGACAAATGCATAAAAACGTGTAAAAAGTAAGTAGCTAGGCCATGCAAAAAGAGTCATTTCGATATATTCATGTAAATATGTAATTTTAACAATAAATAAGCGAGGAGTCTGGCGGAGGGGTACAGGGGGGGGACAGGGAGCAGCACGCTCCGAAACGGAATAAAAGCCGGCCCGGATTGGCAGAAAATTCATTCCACATCGCGCCCTTCACAAGAAGAAAAGTCCCTCTCTCTGCCCGGCCGCCCTGCTACCTCGCTCAAGAAAGAAGAAACAAGTATTTTATTTCACGCCCCAAGAACCCATAGTTACAGCGTCATACAGTCCACACCTAGGCATCTGCGTGCAGAACATTTATGGTCCTTCGAGCCGGATTAAGAAGATTTATTCAAGATGCCAACCACAAGAAGCAAAAGCGGCCAGACTACGTCCCCGAGCGGCACCAATACGACGGGTACCGGGACAACGGCAACCACGGAGACCTCCGCGACCGGCACAACCTCTCAAGAATCGGGAACCACCGCCACCACCACCGAACGCACTGCGAGCACCGTAATGACCCGCGAAACCGGCGAGTCAAGCTCCCACAGCAATGCGCCGCCCGGTGAAGCGACCCCCGCCCCTGCCGTGCCTAGTGTCGCCCCGCAGGTTCCGCTACCGCCGCCTACGTCCGACCAATTGCCTGCGCCCGTCGATCGGGACGCGGCCACGTTGCGACCGACCTCTCCGATCGCTTCCCGCGTTCCTGAAGACGCATCCATGTGTCGCCCGCCGTCTAGGACCACGTCGCGCCGTTCGAAGCGCTCCAGCCAGCGCCGCGTCGTCGCCGAACTGGAAATACGGGAGCGACTAGCGGAATTGGAACAAAAGGAGATTCAAGCGGCCGCCGAGCTACAGAGAGCCCGACTGAGAATTCTAATGGCTACTATGTCATCGTCCGACGAAGATGAAGAAATTCTCAAGGACCCTACGATGACAACGCGACGTGTCGACAGGTGGTTCGAGCAGCAACCCGCCCAGCCGCTCCCCGTACCCCCGCAAGAAGGGTGCCCCCACCTACCCCCTCGCCCCCCTGCGAGGCCTGCTATCATGTTAGAAGATGACGAACGAGGACAGGGAGCCTGTGCAAACCCGGCGCACAGGCAACGGGATTATAGAAGAATCTCGCCTGCGCGTTCTACGAATAACATCAACATAGCGGAACTAGCGGCTGCCATTTCTGAAGCCGCCCGGTTGTCTACGCGACAACCACCGAAGTATCTCATCGAGTTACCGATCTACAATGGGAAAGCCGACGAGTGGCTGTCATTTAAAGCCACTTTCATCCAAACGCAAGACAGTTTCACCGCAGCAGAGAACATCGCGCGCCTACGAAGAAGTTTGAAAGGCGCCGCCCTCGAAGCTGTGTCCGCCCTTCTCATCACGCAGGCCTGCCCCGATGACATCATTCAAGCTCTCGAGCGGCGATTCGGTCGCCCTGAAGCCCTAGTTATGGCAGAGATGGAGAAAATCAAGACGCTGCAGCGAGTCGCCGACAACCCGCGCGATCTCTGCATATTCGCTAACAAGATATCGAATATCGTCGCTGCAGTCGAAGTATTGAAGAAGCCGCAATACCTACACAGCCCCGAGATGCTACGCTTCACCGTCGAGAAGCTGTCGCCTATTTTGAGGAACAAGTGGTACGACTACGCTTCTATCCGACGCGACGGCGCGCCCGAGCTCAAGAAACTCACCGACTTTCTCGACCGTGAAGCCGACAAATGCGCCGCCTACGCCTTACCTGAGGCTGAACACGAGAAGCCAACAAGGAAGAGACCGGAACGCGCCTACGTCGCGGAGGCGAAGAGCGGGAGGGACGTCACATGCCCGGCCTGCAAGAAGGAACATCAACTGCCCGAGTGCCCGCAGTTTCTCAGCGCCGACGTAAACACGCGCTGGGAAATAACGAAGAAGAATCGCATCTGTTTTCGCTGTCTAAGAAGCAATCATCGAAGGATAACCTGCCGTGCACGAGCCTGCGGTCAAGACGGCTGTACCCTACGGCATCACAAGCTACTTCACATGCCAAAGAAACCGGAAAACCACGAGTTCAACATAGAACAATCGTCATCGAAGCCGCCAGTCCGAGAAGAAATCACAACTTCTGCTATCGGGTGTACCAACGCCACTGAAGAGCCACGCTTGCACCGACGAGCATTTCTGAAGGTCGCCCAGGTCGTCCTCATCGGCCCCAAGGGATATCGCGACACCTACGCTCTTCTCGACGAGGGAAGCACAGTTTCAATCGTGGATGCGCAATTAGCGGAGGAAATCGGACTCGACGGCCCGGTCGAACCAATGGCGGTTCAAGGCGTGAACGGCGATGAGGTGAAACACGACAACAGCAAGCGGGTCTCGCCGATGATCAGGGGCAGATACGAGCATGAAGTATATCAATTGAAGGACGCCCGCACGGTCGACGACATCAGCTTCTTCTCACAATCGGTGCGGGGGAGCGACATCGATGGCTGCGCTCACATGGAAGATATTCGAGGCGAACTTACCTACGAAAACGCAACACCGAAGATTCTAATAGGTCAAGATAACTGGGAGCTTATCGTCTCACGAGCGGTGCGCGGCGGCTCCCGTAATCAGCCAGTGGCGTCGCGTACCCAGCTGGGATGGGTGCTGCACGGCTGCCGCACATCCCACACTTACCCGGTCGTGTTCTGCGCGCACCTCAACGCCGCGGACAGGGCACATGACCGCCTAGAAGAAATTATGAAGAAACACTTCGAGTTGGAGTCACTCGGCATTCAACCTCGACGTCAAGGCAGCGACCCCGAGCAACATGCACTCAATATTCTAGAGAAGAAAAGTCGCCGCCTCCCCGACGGACGCTTCGAGACCGGACTTCTATGGCGAGAAGAAAATGCGAAGATACCTAATAATTATGAAGACACCCTGAAACGCCTACGAAGTCTAGAAAAGAAGTTGGATCGAGATGAAAGCCTGAAAAGAAAATACGAGGAACGCGTCGAAAATCTGCTGAAGTCAAACTACGCCGAACGTGTGACAGCGCCCCCTACCGGCGGGAGAACGTGGTACCTCCCGCACTTCGCTGTCATCAATCCTGAGAAAGAAAAAATTCGTCTGGTCCACGACGCAGCGGCTAAGTCTCACGGCCGCAGCCTCAACGACATGCTGCTCCCGGGCCCCGACCTGTTGCAGTCTCTGCCGGGCGTCATCATGAAGTTTCGCCAACACCCGATTGCCGTGTCTTCCGATATCAAAGAGATGTTCATGCAAGTGAAGATAATAGAAGAGGACCGCGACGCTCTCCGCTTCCTGTGGCGTGGCAATCGACGCGACAACGAGCCGCCTGAGGAGTACCGAATGACGTCACTAATATTCGGTGCGACGTCATCGCCGTGCACCGCCCTCTACATAAAAAATCGCAACGCGCAAGAAAACGCCGAGGAAAATCCCATCGCCGCTAAAGCTATACAAGAAAACCACTACATGGACGACTACCTGCACAGCTTCCCATCACTCGAAGAAGCGCGAACAATCACGGCGGGGGTCAACAGCCTTCATCAAAAAGCGGGTTTCGAGCTGCGCGGCTGGGCAGCGAACGATATACGAGCGATACAGCACTTCAAGGGGGCGGCGGGGCGAGAGGGGGCAAACCAGACTGTCGAGATCGGCGGCAACGATATCGAGAAGACACTCGGACTGCTATGGCACGTGAAAGAGGACACACTTGGCTTTCGCGTGAACAAGAAGAGGGTGCCGCCTGAAGTACTGGAGGGCCTCCGCGAACCTATTAAGCGAGAAGCGCTTAGCCTCATCATGTCGATCTTCGATCCACTCGGCCTCATTTCGCCTATCACAACGCCGGCGAAACGCATCATGCAAGACACTTGGAAGTACAAAACCGAGTGGGACGACCCGATACCTGCCGCACTACAACCGAGATGGAACGCATGGCTAGCCAGACTACGTAAACTAAGTGGTCTGCGGGTCCCACGATGCTACGACTACGAGCCGGCCGCCGAGAGGGAAATTCACACTTTCGTAGACGCAAGCGAGGAAGCGTACGTGGCGGCCGTCTATCTACGTACAAAACGCGCCGACGGGTCCATCAGCGTCGCTATCGTCGCCGCGAAGAGTCGCGTCACACCTACGAAGCCGGTGTCGATACCTCGCCTCGAGCTACAAGCCGCCGTACTGGGAGCAAGACTGACAAAGGCCGTGGAGGACGGCCACGACTTCGATTTCAAGCGCAAGACCTACTGGAGCGACTCGCGCACGGCGCTATCATGGATACGCGCCGAGCCCCGTACCTACAAGGCATTCGTCGCACACAGGCTCGCTGAGATAGAAGATTTAACAAAAAAGGAAGAATGGCGATGGATACCCACTGAAGAAAACGTCGCCGACGACTCCACGCGCGACACGCCTAGCGACCTCACTACAAGACACCGTTGGTTCGCTGGCCCCGAGTTTCTCTATCAAGACGAGGGCTGCTGGCCTACTGAGAAGAAACAGCAAATCCACGACACGGGCGAGGAACGAGAAACATGTTCGCTACAGACTGCGGGCCCCGCCGTCAATATGATTGACTTCGATCGCTTCTCAAAGTGGTCGCGATTACTACGAGCAACGGGCCGTGTACTGCAGTTCGTCGACCTCTGCCGCCGCCGCATGATAGTCGCCGCTGCTCGCCGCAAGAGAACACGAAAAAACCAAGAAAAAGACGAAACGTGGAGAAAAATACCGAAAACGTCAAAAGAGAAGAAAACCGCTCCCCATTCCCCGCTCCCCGTGAGAAAGGTGCGACCACTAGAGGCACACCACTTACATGAAGCCGAGCGTCTCTTGATAAGATTGTCGCAAACACAGTCTTATTCTACGACGTGCAAGGAAGTCTACGACAGGCGCTCCTCGACGGCAACCAGCAGCGGGCCCCTGGCCGGCCTCAGCGTGGTGCTGGACGGCGAGAACATCCTGCGACTACGAGGACGAGTAAACGAAGCCGAAGCGATCGACTACGAGACAGCGAACCCGGCCATACTAGAAGGCAGACATCGCTACACTAAATTGTACATACAATATGTACACGAGAAGCTACATCATGGCGGCGTCGAGGCGGTGGTCAACGAGCTGCGACAACGGCTATGGATCGTCAGAATACGACCCGCGGTGAAAGAAGTCCTAAAGAGCTGCCCGCAGTGCCGTCTACGCAAGGCCAAGCCGGCGAGCCCTTCCACGGGCAACCTCCCCCGCGCGCGCCTTGCCCATCACGAGCGCCCCTTCGCCTTCACCGGGCTAGACTACTTTGGCCCACTGGAGGTAACCGTGGGTCGTCATCGCGAGAGGAGATACGTCGCGCTCTTCACGTGCATGACATCGCGCGCCGTGCACCTGGAGGTCGCCGCGTCACTTAGCACCGACTCGGCGATCAACGCGCTGCGCCGATTCATCGCGCGCCGCGGCTGCCCTACCGAGCTGTGGAGTGACAACGCTACGTGCTTCCGCAGCGCCGACCGCGAGCTAGAGGACGCATGGCGCGCCCTTGAAGAGGAAGCCTCAGCGCGCCGCATCGCCTGGCGCTTCCTTCCCCCCGCCGCCCCCTTCATGGCCGGCGCGTGGGAACGCATGGTGCGTACCGTGAAAGAAGCCCTACGAGTCACCCTGCACGAGCAGCGCCCCAGCGACGAGACGCTCACTACCCTACTCGCCGAGTTGGAGGCGACGGTTAACTCACGTCCACTCACTCACGTGGCCGTAACGCCGGATGCCCCGACAGCCCTCACGCCAAACATGATACTACTGGGTCCTAACTGCTACGTGCCTGCGCCGGGCAAATTTGAGGACACCGACATCGATGCACGAGCCCAATGGAGAAGAGCCCAGCGCCTCGCCGACATCTTCTGGCGCCGCTGGGTACGCGAATACCTGCCCCTCTTACAACACCGCCGGGAGCCCAACGCGACCGGTGTCAGCCCGAAGATCGGCGACCTCGTCATCATATGCGATTCCAACCTGCCACGCAACACCTGGCCGAGAGGACGAGTGACGGCCACCTACCCTGGGAAAGACGGCGAGGTTCGAGTCGTCGACGTGACCACAACGAGCGGACGTGTGATGCGGCGGCCAACGAAGGGGATCGTCGTGCTACCAGTAGACTAGCAAAATGCTAGGGCGGGAGAATGTGCACGACGAGACGTCTATTTTAATTAATGTACATATTAGTTTTAAGTATTTACGTTGTTTAAGGTTTATTTTTCTATGTATTTTCCTGTAAATAAAAGTTTTCATCTTGCGTGTTTCACTTAGCTAGGTATCCGGTTAGATTGACACAATAGCGCAACTCATTAGTAAATTAGGTACCTTAAGTACATAGTAAGAGGTCAATCTAGTTGGATTGCATTAGGATGCATTCGTCACGGCGCCCCGAGTAACAATGCAGCGCGGCCTTTTTTTTTTTTTTTTTTGGAATGACTACGCTGTTGGCCGCTGATGGCCTTGACAGCTTCACCGAGCAAGTGGTGAGCGCAGATGGCTCTCAACCCAAAATTTTAAGTAACAGGCCTAAGGGTGCCCCCTGTGGGGCTCGAACCTCGGCTTAGGGCGTTACTGCGAGGGAACCGTCGGACATACGTTTGTGGAGAGAAGCGGCCGGGTACGTACCGGTACCGCGAATCGGGGCGGAGGTGAGGAGGTATACGCGACGAAGGTCCTCGCCGGCGAGGACGGTATCTCGGTCTGTTTGGTGTACGGGACTCTGCGCGTTGTTGGTCGGCCTGAATAGCGAGGGTGATGGGATCGTCCGGGTCGTTGAGGACGTTCCTCGGACGGCGTTTGCCGGGGTTGTTGGGGACGGGGTCGTAAGTGGCCGCAGCCACCACCAGGGGATTGGGGTGGTGCGGGGCAGAATCAAAGAAGCGGGTGGAGGATTGCTTAAGGTACTGCGAGATGGTCGGCAGTCCTAAGTCTATATGCAAGTTCTCAACGGCGCGGCCTCGCGCTACCGCGTATATTTATACTCCTGAGGCGGGGGGCGAGGTACTATAAAAGCGGCGCGCGCAACTTTTCGCTGCCATTTGCAAACGGAGCGCTGCCGGAACATGACGAATGCATAAAAACGTGTAAAAAGTAAGTAGCTAGGCCATGCAAAAAGAGTCATTTCAATATATTCATGTAAATATGTAATTTTAACAATAAATAAGCGAGGGGTCTGGCGGAGGGGTACAGGGGGGGGACAGGGAGCAGCACGCTCCGAAACGGAATAAAAGCCGGCCCGGATTGGCAGAAAATTCATTCCACATCGCGCCCTTCACAAGAAGAAAAGTCCCTCTCTCTGCCCGGCCGCCCTGCTACCTCGCTCAAGAAAGAAGAAACAAGTATTTTATTTCACGCCCCAAGAACCCATAGTTACAGCGTCATACAGTCCACACCTAGGCATCTGCGTGCAGAACAAAAATATATACTTAAATAAGTCATTTTCATTCATATACACTGGGCGTCAAAAATAAGTAGTACAGTTTTAAAATTCCGATTTCTCCCAAACTATAAAACTTAGACCTTTGAAACAAAAAAGGTTAAAAAGAAAATTTAATCTTATTCAATAAAAACTTCATGCATTATAAGAACTTATAATGCTTGACTTTAAAAAAAACGAATAAATAAAAACACTTTTTTTAAACTGTTGAAAGGTGTTGTCTTACTTAGGATTTTTGTGTTTGACACATTCGCTGCTGATAAAGCAATTGTAATTGAAAAGCATAGGTATCTTCAGAGAGTAAATTTGACTAATCATGCCTCTTTCACCAGAAGAATGTGCAAGAATCTTAGCTTTTCTCGAAGTGGGCATCAGTATGCGTCGTACTGCAAGGAGGGTGGGTGTAACTTTAAGAACGGTTCAGCGAGTAAAGCAAAGGTACGAAGAGACTGGAAACCATCTAAGGAGACGAGGTAATGGCAGACCCAGGTGCACAAGTACCCGAGAAGATCGCTTTATTGTTTCCACTGTGTTAAGAAATCGACACCTTAATGCAGTTGAGGTTCAGCAACAGCTTCTTCGGACCCGAACAGACTACATCAGTGAGAGTACAGTGAGAAGAAGACTTGCTGAAGCTAACCTGAAGCCTCTAAGACCAGCAAATGGCCCCAAACTTGAGACAGAGCATCGCGTAGCAAGACTACGCTACGCCCGTCAACACGTACAATGGGGCGAAGAAGAATGGGCTAGAGTTTTATTCACAGATGAGTCTCGATTCTCTTTATACACTTCAGATGGACGGCGGAGAGTCTACAGACGACCCGGTGAGCGATACATTCAAGCTTGTATCTCGGAAAGAGTCCAATATGGCGGGGGCTCTGTACACGTATGGGCTGGTATCTCTTCAGAGAGTCGCACAGAGCTTGTGGTAATAGAAAATGGGACTTTGACTGGTGAAAGATATGCCTCGGAGATCCTCAACGAGTATGCAGGGCCATATTTAATAAATATGGGTGATGGAGCCATCCTAATGCATGATAACGCCCGGCCACACACTGCTCACCACGTACAAGAGTACATTCAGGAGGTTGGCATCAACTTGATGGCTTGGCCATCGAGAAGCCCAGATCTCAACCCGATTGAACACGCCTGGGATGAGCTTGGGAGGCTAGTCAGAAGGCGCAGTCCACCTCCTGCCACACTCAGGGCTCTAAAACATGCGCTGATAGAAGAATGGGAAAATATTCCCCAACACCGCCTCCGAAACTTAGTGTTCAGCATGCCAAACCGGATCCAAGCTGTAATTAGAGCCCGAGGCGGCAACACAAGTTATTAAATTGTGAAAAAGTTCCAAAACGTGAAAATTAAGTGGTTGACATATCGTTAAAAATTGATACTTTTTAGTATTTATCTTAATTTTAAGTTTGAAACTTTATTCATGCCAAATAAAATATAACTTTAATAAACTTCGTTAAGTTTACTATAAACTGCTTTTTATTTCATAAGTGTAACTACTATAGTTTAGGAGTAATTGCAATTTGAAAAGTGTACTACTTATTTTTGACGCCCAGTGTAATAATATACTAATACACAAATGACCCATAGCAGCTGACTCCAAATGGCTAGGACAAGAAAAAAGAAGAGAAGACAAATAACCCATAGCATACATAAGTAAAATACATTGTTCACTTTTCATCCATTCAAGTTCCACAGTAGGCCCCCAGATCCCGAGAGCGGTAAACGCTGGTGCATTGTCAATGGATCCCATCAACTATTGAGCGGCTGGATTGCAGTCACTCACAGGCGCGTCCGATGGCGGTCCCCGATTGGATCCCATTCACGAGTAGCGAGATTCGATTGCAGTTGCTTCTGAAAACGTTCCATTGAAGTGCTCTTTGTTTTAGTAGGTGAAAACCTACGAGGATTTTAACGTGATATTATTTTCGCTGCGATTTCACAGAAGTGGGACATTATACACCCATGACTTTTTTTTTATATTATAATATGGGTTAACTCTTGACCTCAATCTTGACCATAAAGGTCAAAGATGAGGTCGACGGTGGAGCGAGTTAACCCAGAAAATGCCTATAAAGGCACTGGTACTCCCACGCACCGACGGAACACAGCAGGCTGTTTGGCGTCGGACTTCGGTAGGAGGGTGGTTGCAAACCAGACGGCCCTTTACAGAGCCTACCACACCGCATGAAACCATAGGACGACACCTCAGATCCAGAAAAAAAATGAAGTGTCGTTGCCTGGGATGGATTACTAGGAGGCAGGTCTCATTTGTGTTTCCTTAGTCGCCTCTTACGACACCCACGGAAAGAGATGGAGTGGGGTTATTCTCAACCGATCACCACACGGCAAATCACGCCTATAATCCTTTACGTGGTAGGCAGAACGTCATGCTGTTATGAAATCACTTGACGCCACATTTGACATTCGTTTTGAGGGTTATTAGGTGAAATATGAGTTATTTTATACTAGCTCCGCCCGCGTTAACTACTGGTTATATCGTGCCCAGCTGTGGGATAAAATGTGGCCTATGTCCTTTCCCAAGGTCTAATCTATCTCCATACCAAATTTTATCAAAATCGTTTCAGTAGTTCAGGCGTGAAAGACGGACAGACAGAGTTAATTCCGCATTTATAATAATAGGTCTTTACCTATGAAATTGCCGATTTTTTCTCAAGCTTTATTTTATTCATAATTTATTTGATTGAACAGCTATTACTAAAATTGTTTTCTTATTTAAAACCTTGGTCATATAACGGAGATATTGAATTAAATTAATACATATTTATTTTAGATTTATTTGCTGAAAAAGAAGCTCAAATATAGCTCATTTCATCCGTTGCCCGTTTCACTGTTTATTTTTGCTGTACCGTTGTTACAGTTACAACTTTCAATAAAGTAAGTGTGATGAAAATTAACTTAATGTTGTCCAAACCTTCCCACAAAATTTTGCTAAATTTGGATTTCGCATTCCCGAGAAAAATCCAAAAACGTTAGTATGGAAAATTCAGTTTTCCAAAAATATTGTATGAAAAACGGCAATTTCATAGGTAAAGACCTATTATTAGTAAGGATATCTGAAGGTTATTAGGTACATTAATGACTAAGAAAAATGTCTAAACAAGTTTCCTCGAAGAATCATAATTAAATATTGAAATCAGCTGATCGTTTTAAATATTAATGTTATTGAAATGAGAACTTATTTTTTAAGCCGATTTTTGTTAAATTACCTATGTTTAATTAGTTTAATTAGAGAGTGTATTTTGTTCTATAAATAATATAACAAAAATACACTCCCTGTATTTTTGTTATATTTATTTTATACATGAAATAATAATTAATTAATTATTGTAAGTCATAATCTCTCGAAATGAAGTCATATTACAAAAACGTGGCAAATAAGTCTGCTTAGCAAGTCATGGTTGGATAAATTTGAGTAAACTATATAAATATATATGAGTTCTTGTATAAATAATATATGTATATGTTAAACTTAACATTAACTAACAAGCTACATACAATTACTTAACATCTGCGTCATCTAGTTAATGCTGAAATCCTGTCTGACTAAGCGGTTAACTGCTTAGTTTGTTGAAGTAGGTACGTGCACCACGTGCACACACCGCTTACTTGCTGTAATATTTTTTTACCATTGCCCCTCGAAAAAGGGTCCGTTATTCTTCAAAAACAGTGAATAAAACGCTGTTTATTTTACTGAGTGAATGAAACATTTTGAATTTGGAACATGCGCGAATATACGGATTTTAGTAAGAAAACAAAAGAAAACGTGCAAGGAGGTTGCATACACTCGCTATAAAAACGTATAGAATATGGCTCGGTTAAAAATTTTAAATTTAGACTAAGGAATTCAGCCAATTTTCTGTGCAATTTTCATGCAAATAAAAGTTTCTGTTAAAAGTTTTTGTCTCACAATCATAAAATGAGTTCGACATCCAGTAAGGAAAGTGAACCTCTCGCAGAGTCATTTCGCGTTAAAGCTACTGATAATTTACTGTCACTAGAGTAATTATTTGCTTTTTCTCGTAGTCAATGGTAAAAAGTAGAGTACCTAACACGTGAAAAAAAAATTCATCTCGGCTCTTGTATCCCTCGATCCGCTCACGATTCTAATCTAGAATCTTTCACTACGCTCGGGATTCAACTTTAGAATCCTTCGCTCCTCTCGGGATACAACTCAATGCCTCGAAAAGAATTCACCTTTCTTTCCCTTGTTGAGTAATCTACTATTGTAGTACTTACATACAACCCTTAAACCGTATAAAAGCCAATTAATTTATACAAGCCTCTTTAAAGAACTTCTTTACCTCATAATACTTGCTAAGATATTTTCTTCTTTCTATACTAAACAGATTTCGAAATTTTTTTAAAGGATTTTAATTGTATTGATTAATTAAAAGGGTTTTGATTACCCCGTTAGAAATTATAGTAGGTATGTATGTATGTATTTAAATTCTTTATTGCTCAAAAACCATGTAATACAAAACATTTTATAGGTAATTTAATAGCAAAGGCGGACTTATCCCTGGAGGGAACTCTTCCAGTCTACCTTAGAGTAGTTGAGAGGAGACACAGGTGACACGGGTTACGATGCAATTAAAAAGATTTAAAAAAAATAATAATAGTAGTCAGAATTACTATTCTAAAGCGGAACAAAACAAGTAAATACCTAGTAATATAATATTAAGGTAAGTTAATTAGGTAAGTTTGTGAGTGAATTATATTTATTTATTTATTTATTTATTTAACTCTTTATTTGCACACACATAAATAGAACACAGACAAAAACAAACAAAACAAGAAAGTGTACAGAAGGGCGGCCTTATTGCTAAAAAGCAATCTCTTCCAGGCAACCTTGGGGTAAAGGAGAAATAATAAGTAAGTAAAACAGAAGCGGGTGGTGCAAATATTTGATTAAAAATGAAAAGCTTAAGTAGTATAATAGGTACCTATTTAAAATACGTAGACATACTAATCGAATATAAGTATATTAAATAAATATAAGTATATAACTATAAATATATATTATATATACATATATATATATATATATACATACATACACACATACATACATACATAGCGTAAACAAGAGGACGAGAGAAACACGAGTTGATAAAATAAATAATTACTTCAGGAAATGCGCTTTAAGGCGATTCTTAAAGGAATCCAGAGAAGGAGCCCGCCTAATTTCTTCTGGCAAAGCATTCCACTTACGGATGGCTTGGACTGTAAAGGAGTGAGAGTAGAAATCGGAGGAATGGGAAGGAATGTCGAGCGTTAGGGTGAGAGAAGTGCGAAGTGTGCGATTTAAAGAACAAGATCGGTAAGAGAAACGCTCTTTGAGGTAATTAGGAGTAGAAGGAAGCATTAGGACAGAATAGAGTGAAGAAAGGATATGGAGGTCTCTCCGTTGACGAATCGGCAACCACTTTAATAGACAACGGAAACTGGAGACATGGTCATATTTGCGGAGCCCAAAAATGAAACGAATGCAAAGATTCTGAAGACGTTCGAGTTTATTAAGCAACTCAGAGGAAAGGTCTGGGTAGCAGACATCCGCGTAATCCAGTATAGGAAGCAGGAGCAATTGAGCGAGACATATTTTAGTCCTCGTGGGAAGAAAATTACGAAGACGCCGCAGAGAAAAATAAGAGGCAAACATCTTCCTACTGACTTCGGCCACCTGAGGCTTCCATGTAAGACAGTTGTCAAATATGATGCCCAAGTTCTTGACCGTTTTAGAAAACGGTATAGGGACACCATCGAACATGATACATGGTAATTTATTATCTGGCAAAGCCCGTTTCGTATAAGAATTAAAATTTGGGTGATTGTTCTGATTATCTATCAAACAAACAACCATAGAAATAATTTTCTTTTTATGCAAACAACCTTCGAAATAAACTACTCAGCAGGCCGAGCACGATAGTGACAGCGCTGCGACAACACCGCGGTCCTATGTCAAAATGTCAACATTGACAACGCCATAGGGCGAGCAAGCCTTGCGCGGGACCCTCGCTCAATCAAAGTGAAGTTTCAGCGTGAGCCGAGCGCGAGTTTGTCGTTGTCATGCTAGAGCTGCAGCTTTGAAGTTATTTCAGATTATGGTCAAAGAAAAAGCACCCTTTGGATTTTCTTGTCTATTCTTCTTGGGGGAAGATTGCACCTTTGCGAACAGGCATAGAGTTAAAAGAACTAATTGAATAAATTCATTACTCAGTAATAACATAAATGTTCTACAAAACTAGCTTTTAGTTTGACTAACTTGACTTTCTTATATTATGGCATACGAGCTTTCCGCCTGCGGCTCCGCCCGCGTGGACTACAGGTTATATCGTGCCCAACTGTGGGATGAAATGTAGCCTATGTCCTTTCCCAGGCTCTAATCTATCTCTGTACCAAATTTCATAAAAAACCGGTTCAGTAGTTTAGGCGTGAAAGATGGACAGAGAGACAGACAGATTTACTTTCGCATTTATAATATTAGTATGGATCTTTCTTAGTAGGCAAAATTTATAAAGTTTAGTAGGCTGATTTGCATCCTTAATTTATCACTTAGTTATTTAAAGTCACCTAACTGAGTAATTATGGCTCTGTTCATCAACGCTACACATTACACACTAAAAGGCTCACACTAAGATTTTCCCTTGCGTCCCGGGTCCCTGAGAACTTAAGACAGACACAAATACCCGTGACCCGAGCACAAACGTTTTTCACACAAATATTTGCCCTGACCTGGGAATCGAACCCAGGAACCGTCGATCAAGAGGCAGCGACACTAACACTCGACCAAGTCAGCCTTCATAATTATCGTCTTTTTGCAGGTGTCCTTCGGTTCAACCTCGCCTGCCCTGAGCGATCGGAACGAGTTTCCACTGTTTTGCCGCACGGTGGCGCCGGACTCGTCACACAACCCCGCTCGTATCGCTTTCATCAGGTAGGTACTGACAAACAAACCTGCATTTTGACAGTCTGCGTGATGCTACTAGTGGACATGACATGATTACTCCCTCCTCATTTTGCGGATTTGTGGCGCCTGTTTTGCGCCTCCAGCAGCTCGAGTGCGATAATGATAGCGCGCGTAATGCGCCGCGGTCCTATGTCAAAAAGTCAACACTGACAACGCCAGGGGGCGAGCAAGCCTTTGCGCGGGGCCCTCGCGCAATCAAAGTGAAGTTTCAGCGTCAGTCGAGTGGAGCGCCGCAAGAGTTTGTCGCCATCGTGCTCGAGCTGGGAGGCTATTTCGCTAACCAATGCGTCTCAATAGCAGCGGTGGAATGATAATGATAACCACTGAGCGGGTAAAATGTTCACCAACCGCCATTCAACCACGTCATTAAACAGCCAATAGACGCCATAATTAGTGGAATAGACACCCAGCTCAGGGGAAAAATTCGGCGCAAAAGGGACTTAATCCCACGACCCCTTATGTAAAATACAATATATAAAATACACTTTAAGGCGACTACAGCACCTAAATTACGATTTTATGATGCGTAGATAAGCATGACGCACTGCATTAAATCGAAGAAAAAAACTACTACAGTAATATTCAGGACATAAACTAGATAAGTAGTTTGCTGAAAACATGATTAAGCACTTTTGGTTCGATAGAAAAAGCTCACAAAGTCACCTCTAAATACCAATATTGTGTATCTTTTAAGCTGTAAAAACGATAGTAAAATGCACACAGGAACTTGAATTTGCTATCAAAATGTTCGTGATTGAACAATCTCGATAAGTAGTTAACGCATTTTTCGATTTAAGCTGTTACCTTTCCATAAATCTCATTTTTTAACTTTCGAACATGTTTTTACGCACGCACGCTTTCATAGTCCGTAAACTTCGTGTATCGACACTGTTCGCACTGCCGGCCCAGGCCTGTTGAGAGACGGAGATGGCACTATTCCTATGTGTGCTGCTTTTATCGGGTGCTGTAGTCGCCTTAAGTCTCGGAAATAAAACAAAACAGTGCATGAAAACTAAGGATATTATTATTTTCGATAATAGAACTAAAGTAACTATAGGTCATTTAGTATTTTGAAACGGTTACCCGGTGCGGATATTCACAAATGGACACAGACATTCCTTTCACCATGTTTTTGCAGGCTCATTTGAATAAATATTTTGATTAGTACTTACACGAAGTAGACACACTTCTTCTAATCAGAAAGTCAAAAAATTCAATAAAATTCGTGATTGATTGATTGAAAATCACTACGGTCAGATTTTGAATATCAATAGGTTTGACAATTGATAGCATAGATGGATCTAAAATTCAATTTGAAATATATTTAATAAAAATCCAATGGAAATAAAAGAATCGGTCACACTTATTTGTATTTCACAAAAGACATAATTATTTCAATGATAATATTTAAAGTAAGAATCTCAAAACAAACTTACCATAAAATAACCCTAAACATTAATTACCACATTCTGCCTTCACTCAATGTATTATCTGTTCTATTTAATGGTACGAAAGTCTATTTTAGCTGTAGAGGGGCGCCCATGCCCTACAACGCGATATTAAAGTTTTCCTACTCGTTAGTATGTATAGGACGGTCGCTCCCTCGCCAGAGGGGTGGGCCAGTCTCTACGCGGGAAGCCGGTGAAGGGCTGTGCCGGTCTAAATCAGTCGCCATCTCAAGATGACTGCTGCTGTCATTAGTGACCACAGTGTTAGTGTTACTTCTTACAATAAGAAGGACGCAAACCATTCTCAGAAACGGTATCTTTGAAACCACTACACCGTTATAGAGCATTTGTCTACCCCACCTTTTTGATTGGACACTGAAAATAACTGAACTTAGTTATATGTAGTAGATAGATAGATAAGATAAAAGTCTTTACCTATGAAATTGCTGATGTTTTCTCAAACTTTATTTGGTTCACAATTTATTTAATTCAACAGTTGTAACTAAAATTTTGTACTATTATTTATTCTGTGCTAAAATTGTTTTTTATTAAAAACCTTGGCTATATAACGGAGATATTGAGTCAAATTAATACAATATTTACCTTGGATTTATTTACTGAAAACGAAGCTCAAATATAGCTTGTTTCATCCGTTGCCCGTTTTTTGCTTATTTTTGCTGTAACTTTGTTACAATTACAAATAAACTAAGTATGATGAAAATTTACTTAATGTTGTCTAAAGCTTCTTACAAAATTTTGTTAAATTAAAAAAAATGTATTTATTCAGTCAAAAAGATAGTAAATTAAACAGTGCTTCATGGTACCCGCACTAGGATTCCCTGTGTCGTGGGTTACCAGGCTCATTCCCTCAGTTCAACATCATTATAGAAACATTTAGAAAATATGTATTAAAAAAAAAGAATAAAATAAGTTTGGATTTCGCATTTCCGAAAAGAGTCCAAAAACGTTAGTATGAATAATTAATGTTGTATGAAAAGCGGCAATTTCATAGGTAAAGGCCTATTATTATATTAGGTGACTCTACATTAATTAGTGAAAATTAAGGATGAGTCCCTAAACCCCTAATGATTTTAATATGGGGAGACTATCAAAGTCACATCTCTCGTAAAATCAAAAACTTTTTATTTTTTTTATTTACTAATAATGGGTTTGTTTAAACTATTCAATTTAACGGTTACCTAGTCATTGTCTTACTTTTTAATTTAAGGTATCCTTCGACTACTGACAATATCCTAAAATGCACACAGATTTGCCCTACATACCAGAGATAATTTTCCACGTTAAAAAAACGTATGAGTCACGTGGGTGACTCGTGGGTGGGTGTTGTAATCCCAACAACAGTTCGCACAAAGTAGATAACTAGTATTTTTTGCAGACTACAATGCCTATTAGCAGATAACCACAAACGAAAATGTCACTTACTTATTTAGATGATGTTCTGGTTTGTAGTATTTTTTTGTTTTTGTTGATTTTTTTAAGCGTTAAGTAAATCATTTTCGATAAAATTTAAATGGGACCACCTCTGGAGTGTTAACATACATTAAAAAAATACATACAGTCGAACATAGAACATCCTCCTTTTTTGAAGTCGGTTAAAAAGGTAGTAAAACTAAAGATGGACAGTAACAGAACAATAGAATTAGTCCCAATTTTTTTAAAATATTATAAATAGACTTTAAACCTCTAATTTAAGCATTGATCTAATTTTGTGACATAAATAAACACATGCAAGTAATTAAAATTAAAAAATATCTAACAACAATTGTTAAGTAGTTTCTTATCTTACATTGAAATACAATAACGCTGGCGTATTGTGAAAATAAATCTCTAATACGAACTTAATAAAACGCAACAAGTACTGCCTTAATTTGAAACACCTTATTCCAACGCACGAAAGTCTGTTTTCGTCTGTTAAACTTGATGTCCTACAACGCGGTATCAAAGTTTTCCTACTCGTCGCTATTAATACACCGATGCGCCTTCTGCTAGAGGGGTGAGCCAGTCTTTACTCGGGAAGTAGGTTGGCGGCTTTACCTGTCTAATATAGCCGTTTATCCATGATGACTGATGTTTGTCAGCCTGACTGTTTGACAGGAGTGACCTCAGTGTTGCAAAGTGTAAAATTATTCACGTGCGAGTAGTTAACGTGACACGACGTTGTCTGTCGCCTCACCCCCGAAGTATAGCATTTGCTTACCCTATTTTTACGTCTTTAATAGTAGGGCAGAATTCAAAAAACTGATGATAACGAAATCAGGAACACAAATCGACTACAAATCTTCTGTCTACAATTCTACATCCCAGTAAAATTTCCCAGCACTTGCCATAAGTTTGAATCAGAAAATATTAGGTGAAAGGCTTAAAACTAGTTAGCGGACATTAATTATGAAATCAGCATAGAAAACTGGATCAGCCCGATATGAAAAAATTATCTCTCCCATGCCCTTGTGCGATTTGATTGCCTTATTATGAAAATTGTTGAATGCCTAAGGTTTTTTAAGGTTTTTTTTGAGTTAAAGTCAAAATAGCTTTATTTCAAAGGACAATCAGGTTGTTACGTCATAAAGTCAAAGAAGTAAATTACCTTAAAGGATTTAAATACATACATATTCATTTTTTGACTCTACGCCTGTTCACAAAGATGGAGGTGATGCTATCTAAAAAGCATTTATTTGCGATTTTGTTTTTGTATAAAATTTGAAAAATATCGTCTTGCTGCAAAAAATGCAAACACGAATTGTGTACCACATGTATAAATTTAAGAACAACCTACATAACCGAGAGAAAGCCTATTTTGGTAGATTAAAAAAAAAAACTCTACACACTCAAAGGCCCACACTAAGGTTTTCCCTTGTGTCGTGGGTCCCTCGAAACACACATAACGACAAACACAAACACCCATGACCCGAGAACAAACATCTGCTTTTCACACAAATGTTTGCCCTGACTGGGGATCGAACCCAGGACCCGCCGATCAAGAGGCAGCGTCACTACCACTCGACCAAACCGGCTGTATAAGCAATAGTTGATAAACAACAGTAAGCAACAAGTACTGCCTTAATTTGAAACACCTTATTCCAACGCACGAAAGTCTATTTTCGTCTGTTAAACTTGATGTCCTACAACGCGGTATCAAAGTTTTCCTACTCGTCGCTATTAATACACCGATGCGCCTTCTGCTAGAGGGGTGAGCCAGTCTTTACTCGGGAAGTAGGTTGGCGGCTTTACCTGTCTAATATAGCCGTTCATCCATGATGACTGATGTTTGTCAGCCTGACTGTTTGACAGGAGTGACCTCAGTGTTGCAAAATGTAAAATTATTCACGTGCGAGTAGTTAACGTGACACGACGTTGTCTGTCGCCTCACCCCCGAAGTATAGCATTTGCTTACCCTATTTTTACGTCTTTGATAGTAGGACAGAATTCAAAAAACTGATGATAACGAAATCAGGGACACAAATCGACTACAAATCTTCTATCTATATACAATTCTACATCCCAGTAAAATTTCCCAGCACTTGCCGTATGTTTGAATCAGAAACTATTAGGTGAAAGGCTTAAAACTAGTTAGCGGACATTAATTATGAAATCAGCATAGAAAACTGGATCAGCCCGATATGAAAAAATTATCTCTCCCATGCCCTTGTGCGATTTGATTGCCTTATTATGAAAATTGTTGAATGCCTAAGGTTTTTAAGGTTTTTTTTGAGTCAAAGTCAAAATAGCTTTATTTCAAAGGACAATCAGGATGTTACGTCATAAAGTCAAAGAAGTAAATTACCTTAAAGGATTTAAATACATACATATTCATTTTTTTTGACTCTACGCCTGTTCACAAAGATGGAGGTGATGCTATCTAAAAAGCATTTAATTGCGATTTTGTTTTTTTATAAAATTTGGAAAATATCGATTTGCTGCAAAAAATGCAAATTACGAATTGTGTACACTCAAGAGCACGTCAAGCTTGACACTTTCGACTTTGGACCGGCCTTGCATTGTATGGCGCGCAGTATAAATCAGAGCTCAGCTTAAACTGGTAGTGTAAAGTGTGACCTGCTCTTGACTGTACCACATGTATAAATTTAAAAACAACCTACATAACCGAGAGAAAGCTTATTTTGGTAGATAAAAAAAAAACTCTACACACTCAAAGGCCCACACTAAGGTTTTCCCTTGTGTCGTGGGTCCCTCGGAACACACATAAAGACAAACACAAACAACCATGACCCGAGAACAAACATCTGCTTTTACACAAATGTTTGCCCCGACTGGGGATCGAACCCAGGACCCGCCGATCAAGAGGCAGCGTCACTACCACTCGACCAATCCGGCTGTATAAGCAATAGTTGATAAACAACAGTAAGCAACAAGTACTGCCTTAATTTGAAACACCTTATTCCAACGCACGAAAGTCTATTTTCGTCTGTTAAACTTGATGTCCTACAACGCGGTATTAAAGTTTTCCTACTCGTCGCTATTAATACATCGACGCGCCTTTTGCTAGAGGGGTGAGCCAGTCTTTACTCGGGAAGTAGGTTGGCGGCTTTACCTGTCTAACATAGCCGCTCATCCAAGATGACTGATGTTTGTCAGCCTGACTGTCAGTTTGACAGTCAAGAGTGACCACAGTATAAATGTTATCACAGATTGAAGCTACTAGGTACCACCGTAAGGGGACCCTCATATCATCGAAGTATGGCATTTGCTTACCCCACTTTTTCTCTAACTATAAAATTCGTGTGGTGATAGGTTGAGAATAACACCACTCCATCTCTTTTCGTAGGTGTCGTAAGAGGCGACTTGGAATATCAAATGAGACCTGCCTCCTAGTATTCCATCCTATAGGCAACGACACCTCAGTTTGTTTTGAATCTATGTGGCACCCTATAGTCTCATGCGGTGTGGTAGGCTCTGTAGAAGACCTTCTGGTTCGCAACCACCCTCCTACCGAAGTCCGACGCCAAACAGCTTGCTGTGTTCCGTCGGTGCGTGGGAGTACTAGTGCCTTAATAGTAATTTTCTGGGTTAACTCGCTCCATCGTCGACCTCATCTATGACCTTGGTCAAGATTGGGGTCAAGAGTTAACCCATCCCATAATAATAAAAAAAACAAGTACAGCATTACATTAAAAGAAGCTTTAACTTTAATTAATGTTTCCGCAACTAAGTGAATGTTGACTAATAACAGTTTTGTTCATTGGTTAGTAGTGCTTTCTCTGTATCAACAGTTGTTGGGTTCGATTTCCGGTCGAGTAAACACTACTTGTTTTAACTATTAGCTCCCGACCCCGTTCGTGTAGAAAACTAAACTTTTTATGTCTAATTTATTTAAGTATTTTGTTTTCTTTTATTTCTTATACTTTTTGTACTTTTGCGCTAATCTCGGTTTTTCTTGTGTTTATCCCTTCGATTTGGGTTAACTGGAAGAGATCGCTGCTTAGCGATAAGGGCGACTTTGCCCGCTTTTGGTTTTTAGACTGTTTTGTGAAGTATGCAATAAAGTATTTATCTATTTATCTAAATCTGTTAATTCGTTTTCACAAACGAATAGACTTTCACATTAATGATGTTAATAAAGACCTGGGAATCCCTTCTTCACTAAAAGCACTCACAGGCATTACAGCCAGCGGCAATTAGAAGATTTACGGGTGACTGCATCCGTGCCAGAACTCCAGACAAGTCTAATTACCTAGTGTAGTGAACCGATACCGCTAATGATGTCTGAAGCTCAGATTTCCAGCTGATATGAACAATTGAACGTGTTAGTGAATATTATTTTGGGTGACTATAAGTTAGTTTGCGAAAATTGAGGATGTACACACGGCAGCAGATTAAACTATACCTACAGGGTGAAAAAAACCTCCTAGCTCAAAATCCTGAAAACCAGTATCACTTACAGAACACTTTTTTTTTCGGTGGGAAGTTTTCCTAAACGTCGACACCACTCCGGTGAACCCTCCGGGCGCTGCCCGCACCCCTCGCGTGCCTGGTGTAGGAGTAATATCTACGTTTAGGCAAAAAATGAACTATTCATATTGATTTTTTTTTTAATTTTTTCATAAATGTGTTCTTTGAGTGATACTGGTTCAGGATTTTGAATATAGCTAGGAGGGTTTTTATCACCGTATACATGTTGGCCTTGACGTCGCCCTTATCTCACTTGTAATAGCGCCGTCTTTCGTAGTACAAATGGGTAGCCAGACACGCTGCTGTAATTCATTTTTTTCTGAATCTGAGGTGTCGTCCTATGGTCTCATGCGGTGTGGTAGGCTCTGTGTCTGGCCGTCTGGTTCGCGACCACCCTCCTACTGAAGACCGACGCCAAACAGCTTGCTGTGTTCCGTCGGTGCGTGAGAGTACCAGTATCTTTATAGGCATTTTCTGGGTTAACTCGCTCCATCGTCGACCTCATCTTTGACCTTTATGGTCAAGATTGAGGTCAAGAGTTAACCCATCTTATAATTAAAAAAAATGGCTTATTCTAAGCAACATTCTGAATGTTCTATGAAATTAAGCTATTTTTGACTTTGATTTATTGTTTTATAGGCAATTCGGGTGGGACACGGTGACCGCCTTCTCCCAGAACGAGGAGATCTACTCCCTGGCTGTGAACGAGCTGGTGACACAACTGGAAGCAGCCAACATCACCTGCACAGCTTCTATCACCTTCGCGGAGACTGACTTCAAAGAACAGCTGCAACAGCTCAAGGTTAGATCAACCTCATTGTAGAATCCAGCTGGTAAAATTACAATAAAATCTTTTACTTATTGCGCGTCCTGTTTACAAGTTAAATAATCCACCCTGTGCCGTACCAGACGCAAAGGTGCCCATCACACTTGCCACGTTTCCGCGTTAAACAGCAATCGACAACCTTTGCGCCCAGTAGGACCCAGAGCGCGCGTCATGCCCACCCCCTAAGACGACGTCCAATCTCTTTAACGAAGGTCAAAGCCTGCGACCCCCTGCAACCCGTAGATAGGCTGGTAAAATAGGTTTTTTTTACTATACACTAGCATTCCACCCGGAACTTCGTTCCCGTGGGAATTCGAGACAATCATGTAGCCTATATTACTAATATAGGCTAATAGGGATAATGTAGCATTCTAACGGTGAAAGAATTTTTCAAATCGCACCTGTAGTTTCGAAACCTATTCAATACAAACAAAAAAAAGATGCCTATTCACATGCTATTCACTCGAGCTCTTAAGAGCTGTTTAAGGGCAGAACTTGAACAGTTGAAAGCGGCCAACTATACCCAGGTTCCATTACTTTCGCGGAGACTTACTTCAAGGTAGTTTAAGGTATACATTAAATGAAAATTTGATACAAATCTCGTAAAGGTGTGCATTTACGTTTTTAGAATTGGCGTGTAAAAACGTTACCAAAATATTGTAATTTATGCACCTAAAGCTAATGTTTTTATTCGTATTCATTTGCATAATAATAATAATTACCCGTCCCCGAACGAATAAAAGTCAGGAAACAATAGAAAATCTCCGGTAGAGATAACAAAGGCACGGGGAAATTAACCAGAGGTTTGTGTTTTACCTGACAATGGTGGAGACGCTGCGTATTCTTGCTTATGATGATTTATTGTACTTTTAGTTTTTCAATTTATTGGTGAGTTTAGATCGATAGATAACAGCTTTTTTTACTCCAATGAGATGATAATTATAACTAACACACAACAAAACACAAAGTGACACAAAACAAACATTAACAAAAAGTGAACAGGAGAGTGAGTGCCACCGGAGTGAAGAAGAGGCGTCGACGCAGTTTACAGTGCTGATCTTCCGTCAGGACCTAAACGGAATTATAGCAAGACCGGTAGTGAATATGAAATAGGAAAGAGTGTCAGGTGGTTCGTGATTGTTTACTGCATTCTTTTTACACACTACCAACTGTCGTAAAGTAGGTGCCTGGGAAATGATTAATTTTATTTACCTACTAGCATCCCGCTCGGGACTTCGTTCCCGTGGAAATTCATGGAAATTATGTAGCCTATGTTACTCAGGGATAATGTAGTATCCTAATGGTGAAAGAATTTTTGAAATCGGTCCAGTACTTTTTGAGCCTATTCATTACAAACATACAAACATACAAAAATAGGTACAAATCTTTCCTCTTTATAATATTAGTGTAGATTTAAAAACACTGCAATTATTGTTAAATTATAAATCATGCACACTTTATCGAACGCGGAGGATCTGCTTAATAGTCAAGTTCTTCGATGAAAATTGTTTTTCACCAAAAAAAACAAGTACTTTAGTTATATCTGCCTAATAAGCTATCTTGTTTGAAATGAGAAAAGACCGTTGATACTTCTGTAACTTTGATATTGGTTCAATCCCATATGATTATGAAGAGTATATCGCATTATCAAAAGTAGACTTAAATAATTGTATACACATAATTATTGTCTAATTATGTGAAAGGTAAATTATTTTGGTTTCTCTTTATAGAGGTACATAGCTGTATTTATTCCTTAAATTGCTAATTTCCTGTCACACTTCACAGCGTCGCGCTATAATTAGCATAAGATTCTCCAAAAATACCCGCTCAATCAATTTCCTGTGATCAATGGCTTCTATTTTCCAAGAGAATGAATTGGACAACTTTATTACAAGTTTAAATCTCTTGATTTACTTATTAAAAGGGCGCATTCGTTTGAATGTAATTAATTAAATTCTCTTTACGCCCCATTTTGGCCCGCTTCACGGGTTAGCTTTGGGCCGGGCATTACCATAACTAGATGAAAACTTAATCATGGGGAAAAGATGCGGTGGGATTTTGTACGGAGTTAAGTCACTGATGGTTATATCCTTACTTTCTTTACGTCCTTAAGGATTATAGTTATATCCTTACTTTCTTTATATCCGTAAGGATGATAGTTATATCCTTACTTCCTTCGTTACTTAACGCGAAAGTTTGAATATGTACAGATGTATGTATGGATGTTTGTTACTCTCACGCTCAAATGGCTGGAACAATTTTGATAAAATTTGGTATGGAGGTAGCTGACATCCTGGATCAAAACATAGGCTACATAGTTTTACCAAATTCCCACGGGAACTAAAGGTAGTCAATGAATATTTCTTTTAACAAAAGAAGATGAAAGGAAATGTTTTTCTCAGTATTTAAAATCACTTTTGCAGGAAGAACACGTTTTAAAATGATTAATATGCTACTTTGTATTGGTTGTTAAGTATATAAATAGTGCTTTTAATCAAATGGTTTCAAGTTCGATTGCCAGCTAGGACAAAGATTTGTTCCAAAAGTCAATAAAACATATTGGTTCTAAGGTCTGTATTTACGAAACTTTAGACCTTTTAGTGTGTCCTACACATACGAAAAGGTCTAAAGTGTCGTACTTATACTTTCCTCAAAGTAAGACCTTAAGAGAAAAAAATGTTCACGTTTAAAATGTTCACGTTTGCCTGTTCATATTTCACTCTTTTAGAGGACATACCCAACCCATGTCTAGTGGGCTTTGCAAAAAGAGAGAAATAAAGAAATTGTTTTTTAAAATTTTTTAAAGAGGTTTTTGTTAACAGACCACCTCAAAAGAAATTAGCTTTATAAATATTCTTTATTGCACTTAGATTACATGGGATACAGATAAAAGCCTACATCTAAGTGAAAATCGTTACTAACCAACTTTAAATCGTTATAGATCCTAAACGGTAACTGATTGAAAAACGATATGAGAAACCTAAACATGATTTTTAAATACCTTTTTAACGATACCCTATTTAATATAGTTGGTCAATTTTCATTTTTTTCCCATTTTGATTTTTTCAAATTTGTATACTTTCTATGTCATTTGCGCCGTCATGACGAATACAACGACGTATCATTCATCAAAATTGGCCCACGCGTTTGGTCTAAATAGTGCCGCAAAGGTACAAACATACATACATACATAGGCTGAGAAACACATTACCTTCCTTTGCGTCGCGCAGTCGGGTAAAAAAGAGAAAATATTTACAAAGGCAAAGAAAGAAAAGAAATTAAAAAATCTTATACAATAATCAAAAGCCCAACCAATTATCCACTTTGTTTGCCTTTGAGTGGATAACTTTATCGCTTAGTTTGAATTTCCACCACTCCCTAAAACTTTGAGTTTAGAGAAGTTCAAGTGCTCTTTTCAGCGATTTCTGGTAAAAATTCGTTCACGGCGGTTCTTAAAGTCGAAAACGTAAATAAACCTCTTGAATCTTTCCAATAGATTGTAGGGGGTTACCCATAAAATGGGCGATAAACATCTTTCAGACAATTAATTACGTGACGTGAGAAAATTATCACTGTAAGAGGGGATTTTCATAGTCCTCGTCACTGAGTTAGAAATTACTTTCCTTAAATACAAATTACATGAAAAAGCTAATGAAAAAGAACTTACACATATTTTTTTGTAAAGACGGGCTCTTTCATAAAAAGATCATTTTTGTAGATTTTCTTTATTCAGAAGCAACAGAAGTATCGCTCGATTTCATCTTTGAATATCCTCTTTTATTAGAAGTTCAGTAATGCTTTATTAGGCTATAAAGACTAGAGGATTCCCGGAACTTCGTTGCCGTAAGAACTTTGTAAAAATCCTTCCTTAGTCCTTGTCTACGCTATAAAAGTAATCTTAGGGCCATCAGCTGTCTAGGTTCAAAGGTTTAGGTGGACGTTGACGAGTCAGTGAGTCTAGTCACTACACTACATACTTATTTTAAAACTCTAAAGAGCAATTAATTAACTAACTAACTAATTAGTAACTAACTATTTTGAATTCCTCATAATTTCTTTCCATTTCAGGAACTAGATACGCGTATAATCATCGGGAGTTTTTCTCAGGAGATGATCCCGAAAATTTTTTGTGAGGTAAGAGGAAACAGTTTTAGTACAGTACTAGCTTTCCGCCCGGGACTTCGTTCCCGTGGGAATTCGGAAAAATCATGTAAACTATGTTCATTACGGATAATGTAGGATTCTAACGGTGAAAGGATGTTTCAAATCGGTCCAGTAGTTTCGGAGCCTCTTCAACGCAAACAAACAAAAAATCAATCAAATCTTTCCTCTTTATAATATTAGTATAGATATACTTCGATGATTTTGAGCTAATATAAGGTTAAATCAGCAATCACAAGAAGTTGACCTAAAGACTACAAACCAAGGCCACTCTAGGTAAGGGCCAAGTGAGCAGAGAAATAACTCGAAGTACTGATGGTCAATGGCCACTAGGTTTAAAAATGTCAACTAAGGGCTGCCGTGTAGGTACCACCAGAAAGCTACCAAAGACCTTAACGCCTAAAAAAATTAATAGGTTGAGGAATTGAGGACTATGTCAAGCATTAGACATGTTATAGAAAAGAAGCATGTACCCGTTTTAGTGTCACTGGATTCGATTCCTGTTGAAGGTCAAAATATTTTTATCTAAAAAGCAGATGCTTATTGTTGGACCCTAGTAAAAAAACCTTGGCTCGTTGTGTATTTAGATATTATACAAGGGTAAAGCAATGGTTCTTTGTATTTAGTCATTAGACGAGTTGCTACATAGACCACATACGTTCGCGGCCATTTTATACTAACTCTTTAATTTTTTTCAAAAGTAAATCTTTTTATGCCTCGTTCTCCAATAGGCATTCAAGCTAGGCATGTTCGGCGCGGAATACGCGTGGCTGGTGTCAGGGTCGCCACCGCGGATCCGCGGGCCGGCGCCGTGTGCGCGGGCGCATCTGGCGCGCGCGCTCGAAGGACTCGTCACTGTCACCGCGCATAAGGGCATCGTTGGAGAGGTGGCTGCTTATTCTGGCCTCGTAAGTAGAAAACCCTGGATGTTATAGATTGCGATGTATCCAACGGAGATTATTTCAGAACTCCACTTGAGAAACACTTGGCATAAGTGATAGATATTCTTACATGTACATATATACTCTCACAACATTGTCCCATTGAAGTAGGTAGAGATCACAGATTACCACAGGTAGTATGATCCAAATACACCTATTTCGCTTCCTGTATATTGATAACTAGCATTCCGCTCGGGACTTCGTTCCTGTGGGAATTCGGGAAAGTTTATTAGCCTATGCTACTCAGGGATAATGTAGCATTCTAATGGTGAAAGAATTTTTCAAATCGGTCCAGTAATTTCGGAGCATATTCAATGCAAACAAACAAGCAATCAAATCTTTCCTCTTTATAATATTAGTATAGATTAGCATCACATTGGATGACTTTCAGTTAGCATTAGGAACGTAAACTATCCCACCAAACTGAACAAACTAAAATATCTCCAAGGATAGGGTTGAAATACGTCCCGCATATACGGGACTGTCACCGTATTTGATCATCCCGTCCCGTATTACTACATGCCCCGTATATGTCCCGTATTTCGACAAAATAAGGAAACAGAGCTGAGTGGCGCGGGCGCCCGGTGCGCGGAGTTCGGGGGCGCGCATATTATGAGAGCCTCTCATGCAATCTAAGCTATTAAGATTGGATACTTTAATAATGAGCGTTCTGAAACAATAACTAAATATTGTATTCAGACTTTTGATACGGTTCAGATCAGAGGGTATTTGTTAGAAAACACATAGTTTATCTCCTCTCACTATGTAGGTTGTGTTCTACGTGTATGTGTAGGTGTAGTTGAAAAGCCGTCGGCGTTGAATGTGTTATGATTATGAGTTTTGGACATCGGAAGAGAAAGAGAAAACGTCCCGTATTGGTTCCCAGAAGTTATGGCAACCCTATCTAAGGAACATAAGAAAAAATAAATAGGGTATATTATATACTCCTATCATGGGCATCATCTTCAAATTTGACAAAATAGGTATCTTCAAACGTTATTTTAACGTCGAGACCCGTCGTTTTGTAGACGCAGTAGATCCCTCGACATTTCACCCGCTAAAAGCCAACAGCATCCCACTGACTTGCCTTATAAATACTAATAAATAAAAAATATAAAGTCTTGCTAAGCGAGCGTGCAGTCCATCTTTTATTCATGGCTGTCTAATCCATTTTCTAAGACAAATCGCCTGAGCACCATCTTATAAATAAAACGTCTACTCCTTTAAAATAGGTTCCTATCGTCGTAATTCAATATTTCAATCTGTTTTACCCCTTTAAGGGACCATTTTAATTTCAAATTGCGTTTATTTATTGCGCTGAGATTGTCTCAGGTAAATTAATTTGCTTTTTAAGCACTTGAGAATGATTACGGATTAACTCAGTGCAGACTTAAACAGTAAATTAGAAAGTTTGAATGGTTAATGGATTTAAAAGGTTAATGAAGTTCGTTGTCATACGTCTATCTGTCTTCTTCAGCGGCCCAATCGAGCCCAACCTGCGAGTCGAGACAGGTGATACACAAGAGTTGCGTGAGGTTGTAGAGAGTCAAGAAACGCGCGTACGTCCCATCGATTCGGCCCATATAACCGTAATAACGCATAAATTCTGTTCTGTTACTTATGGTCCTAATGAATTATGTCATCAAAGTTTTCCAAGAACTGGGTCTATGAGCAAAAATACTTTGTTAACCATCCTAAAAACACCATGGAATGCTATTAAAGTACTGACATTTTCTTCACAGACCAACGAAATGTTCAACCGTGAAATGGAAGCCGCTGGTGCGATAGTATCCACCTACGCTCCTCAGACATACGATGCTGTGTGGGCGATAGCATTGGCTATGAGGAAAGCGGAGCAACTGTGGAGAAATATGACAGTTGAAAACGGAACTAGACCCTCTAAGCTCGGTCTTAGCCATTTTGACTACGATAGAAAGGACATGGCAGAAGAGTTTTTGAACCAGCTCGCGAATTTGAGCTTTCTGGGAGTCTCGGTAAGTTTACAGTTCTTAAACAACATTGACGGCCAGTTTGGTCCAGTGGTAGTAGCACCATAGTATAAAAACGGCAAAGTAGGTTATCTTCATACAAACGCACTGCGCACGGCTTGTATGTGTGCGCCATTGTATCTATGCGTCGCTGCACACACACTCGAACCTTGTGCGATGTTAGCCCCGAACATCATCGACTGGGGCGCACTGAGAAACACGCCGAGATTTTGTTGAGTGTGCGTGCGGCGACACATAGATACTATGGCGCACACATACAAGCCGCGCGCGGTGCGTTTGTAGGAAGATAACCTACTGCCCGTTTTTATACTATGGTAGCACACTGCCTTTTGATTGACGGGCCCTGGCTGGGTTCGAATCAATCGAAAAAAATATATATATTTGTGTGAAAAGCAAATGTTTGTTCTCGGGTCATGAGTGTTTGTATCTGTCTTTGTGTTTGTTTCAAGAAACCCACGACACAAGGGAAAACCTTAGTGTGTTCCTTTAGCGTCTATTTAAAAAATATATATATAAAAAATTGATTGACTTATGATTGAATTCTTCTTTGCCATAAAGGTGCAAAACCTCTCTAGAATAGTAGAATAGAGAGAGACAGGAACACTCATACGCGTTTGATTAACACCTGTATTCTAACACCAATATTCTTAGAAGTTAACTCGAGATTTCCTCCACCTACACTCAACCTCTGTCAAGGATTTTGACGTTTTTATTTGACACTTCCGTCCTTGACTTTACAATTTTCCTCAGTGGAGTCGAGGATGAATTGAGTAATCAATTGTCAAAGTTAAGGTACCTCGCGACCTACCTTAAGATTTATTTAACGCTTTATTCGATGCCTGTAGCTTGTTGTGATGCTACTTTTTCATATGAAAAATGAATGACTTTGAAGATTTCGTGGATTATCTTTATGATAATAATATCGTTATAGGTTAATTTCGAATAAAAATATACGCTAGCTAGTGCCATCTATCGTCGAGTAGCTTAATGCCACGTTCAAGGCACACTAAGAATACCAAAGGTCGTTTCGAGGATTTCCTTAGCTGATGTTGAGTGGAGGAAGTTTCGAGTTAACTTCTTAGAATACGGGCGTAAATCTTTATTCGATATTAATCTTTAACGATTTATTATCATAAAGATAATCCACGAAATCTTCAAAACAATTCATTTTTCATATGAAAAAGTAGCATACAACACGTTCAAGCATCGAATAAAGCGTTAAGAAAATCTTAAGGTAGGTCGCGAGGTACCTTAACTTTGACAGTTGATTACTCAAATCATCCTCGACTCCACTGAGGAAAATTGTAAAGTCAATTCAATTCAATCATTTATTGCTATTCATATGTACAGAGTATAAAAGGTCTTTATCTACATCGAGGACGGAAGTGTCAAATAAAAACGTCAAAATCCTTGACAGAGGTTGAGTGGAGTCGAGGAAATCTCGAGTTAACTTCTAAGAATATGGGTGTTAATATATATCCTATTGTGTTGTTATTGAGAACTTTGGTGACAGTACAAGATTGAGAAACCTAAGTCAAAAATTAAATATAACTCCAATACAACCTTCTTTCGCGTCATGTGCCGCGGTCATATGTCAAAAAAATTTCGAAAAGTCAACGCCATAGAACGAGCATACCCAAGGGCAAGCCCTCGCGCAGTGAAAGTGAAGTTTCACCGTCATTGACGTGACGCGTAATTTTGTCGCGAGCCGTGCTAGATGTGCAGTAATTACATAGTACCTACTTGCAACGAAAGTATCACGTCTGGTCACGGCACCAAATAGTAAGTTTATAATCACTCACGCGTATAATCCCTGACGGGGAAGGCGGCATCATGTGGTTCACTGACGCCACTAGAAATATCTTCATTAAGGGGAAAATACCAAACTAAGAGAGTTGAGACATTCAAACTAATTTCAAATCACATCGAAAACCAAATCGGGTTCGCTGAGTCTTAGGCGCTGTAATAGTGGTTAATACCTTGTTACAGTTTCATAGTTTCTTATAATAGGGTCTCGGTCAAAGTTTGCCAACTAATATGAACTTTCAATGACTTTACCTATATTTGCCTCACTAAAGACCACTTTCAATCATAGTTTTGGAGAAGCCAATTATGGCGCTGTGTGTACATTCAAGAGCACTTCTGGCTTCAAACGTAATCTTAGTCCGTCAATATAAGAGCAAAATTGCGAAGCTTGATTACAGTGGCGTAGCTAGATGATGTTCTGGTTTGTAGTATTTTTTTGTTTTTGTTGATTTTTTTAAAAGCGTTGAATCATTTTCAATAAAATTTATATGGGACCGCCTCTGGAGTATACTCTTTCGAACAAAAAAATAATTATGAAAATCGGTCCATAATTTGTGAAGACATCGGTGAACATACATAAAAAAAATACATAGTCGAACATAGAACCTCCTCCTTTTTTGAAGTTGGTAAAAAGCAAATGTTTGTTCTTGGGTCATGGGTGTTTGTGTCTGTCTAAGTGTGTTCCGAGGAATCCACGAAACACGGGATACCTTAGTGTGTGCTTTTAAGTGTGTTGCGTTTTATTTATTTAGAATTTACTGCCTAAACTGTTTTGCTGTTTATTTTGCAGGGTCCTGTGTCTTTCAATGGTGCAGACCGAATAGGCACTTCAGCGTTTTATCAAATACAAGGTAGGTTGGTATTAATAATTTATGAGATAAACGGCACCCCGTGTAGTGCCGGGCAAGAATTGTACTACCCCGTCTCTTCCTTTGGGTGTCGTAAAAGCCGACTAATGGATAAAACAGGTAATGAGCAGCAGCGTTACCTGAGCTGTGAAAAAAACATTTATTTAGAACTGCACTCGCCAACCCGCCTGTCAAGCGTGGCGAGTATGGCAAATACCCCCCTATTGGGGAGACCCATATCCATCAGTGGATTTTTTGTGGTTGATATGATGAGAATTGAGATAAAGGTAATTTTTTTGTTTACAATTTTGAGGAAACAGGTGCAGCGACGCTAAAGTGGCATATAATGTAATTCACTATTTTGGTGTTCTATGAAATAAAGCTTTTTTTAATTTAACTTTGACTATGGGTTTTTAACCGTGTGGTGATCGGTTGAGAATAGCACCACCCCATCTCTTTCCGTGGGTGTCGTAAGAGGCGACTAAGGAAACACAAATGAGACCTGCCTCCTAGTAATCCATCCCAGGCAACGACACTTCATTTTTTTCTGAATCTGAGGTGTCGTCCTATGGTCTCATGCGGTGTGGTAGGCTCTGTAAAGGGCCGTCTGGTTCGCGACCACCCTCCTACCGACGCCAAACAGCTTGCTGTGTTCCGTCGGTGCGTGGGAGTACCAGTGCCTTTATAGGCATTTTCTGGGTTAACTCGCTCCATCGTCGACCTCATCTTTGACCTTATGGTCAAGATTGAGGTCAAGAGTTAACCCATCTTATAATTTAAAAAAAATGGATTCGTCTTTAACTACAGTTAAGCGAAGGGGTAACGTTACAAGCACTCACCCAGAAGAAGCCTATTCATGAAGAATAGCTTCTACAGACATAGGCTTAGAAAGGAGTATGAAGATTTCGAAAAGAAAAAAAAGATTTAGCCCTTCATACAGAAATCTCACCCAGACGACGCCACTAACACTTTAAAGAGATTCGGGTTACCTATGTGGAGTCACTTCTAGCGAAACTTCAGAGGATTCACCTCATGAAAAAATACAACGTAAATTAGCTGATCAGTGATTACACAAGTTGGAGGCGAAAAAAAAATTTTACATTTTTACTATGTTCCTTAGAGAAAGTTGTACAGTTTTGTGGACTAATTACAGGCCTAATTTTTGTTATCATTAGCATTAGAAAGTTGTACAGTTTCGTGGACTAATTACAGGCTTAATTTTTGTTATCATTAGCATTAGAAAGTTGTACAGTTTCGTGGACTAATTACGGGCCTAATTTTTGTTATCATTAGCATTAGAAAGTTATACAGTTTCGTGGACTAATTACAGGCTTAATTTTTGTTATCATTAGCATTAGAAAGTTGTACAGTTTCGTGGACTAATTACAGGCTTAATTTTTGTTATCATTAGCATTAGAAAGTTGTACAGTTTCCTGGACTAATTACGGGCCTAATTTTTGTTATCATTAGCATTAGAAAGTTATAGTTTCGTGGACTAATTACAGGCTTAATTTCCGCTATCATTAGCATTAGAAAGTTGTACAGTTTCGTGGACTATTTACGGGCCTAATTTTTGTTATCATTAGCATTAGAAAGTTGTACAGTGTCGTGGACTATTTACGGGCCTAATTTTTGTTATCATTAGCATTAGAAAGTTGTACAGTTTCGTGGACTAATTACGGGCCTAATTTTTGTTATCATTAGCATTAGAAAGTTATACAGTTTCGTGGACTAATTACAGGCTTAATTTCCGCTATCATTAGCATTAGAAAGTTGTACAGTTTCGTGGACTATTTACGGGCCTAATTTTTGTTATCATTAGCATTAGAAAGTTGTACAGTTTCGTGGACTATTTACGGGCCTAATTTTTGTTATCATTAGCATTAGAAAATTGTACAGTTTCGTGGACTATTTACGGGCCTAATTTTTGTTATCATTAGCATTAGAAAGTTGTACAGTTTCGTGGACTAATTACAGGCTTAATTTCCGCTATCATTAGCATTAGCTTTTAAATTATTAAAGTCACCCGATACGAGTTTTAAAATACAAACAGGCTGAAAAATGAGTATTCTGAAGATTTTAGCCTACCATTCAGCAGACCGTAGGTAGGGCCTTCATACAGAACTCTGAACAATTTTTTTTATAACGAATGGATTCGCTCTTGACCATAATCTAGCCCAGGGGCGAACATGTGGTCGAGGATATAGTAAGCTCACGCAGAAGATGCCCCCCACACGATCCACTCGAACTATTTTAATTGGAAGTTCAATATTTGTGATTAACTAACTATTGGTTTCCCAAATGAAGATTTATTAATAATTTATTTATATATAATTTCCAGGTGGCCGTCCGAAAACAGTGGCCCTATACACAGACGGACAAGCACTCTCCTGTTCATGGTGCGCGCGCGCAGCATGGGGCGGAGGGGGGGCGGTGCCGGCGGCGAGACGGTTATTGGTGCTACGGGTGGATAGTGTGTCTACCCCGGCCAGATTGGCTGTTGCGGGATTGGCTGCGGCTGGAGTGGCCTTAGCACTGGCCTTCTTGGTGTTCAACCTGCATTATAGTAAGCGAAGGTATGGCTGCTAAATTTTTGGCTGAGGCCAGGTTGGCTGTGATCGGAGTGGCCTTGGCAATGGCCTTTTTGGTGTTTAACTAGCGTCATATATTTAGGTAAAATATCTTATCAGGACTTTAGGTATCTCTCTTTCAACCTCTCGGGTGGTTAATCAGTCCATGAAACTGAACAAAAATACGAAAAAAAATTGATCTCCCATACAAAATGCGCTATATGCTGATGAAATTTGTGTATGGGAAGTCAAATTTTTTTTTCATATTTTGACCTATGTTCCTTGGGAAATTATAAAGAGGAAGATTTGATCGTTTTTTGTTTGCATTAAATAAGTATGGCTTTCAAAAATTCTTTCACCATTAGAATGCTATATTTTCTCTGAGTAAAATAGGCTACATAATTTTCCCTAACTCCCATGGGAACGAAGTCCCGGGCGGAATGCTAGCCTATAAAATAGTCGCGCGCTTGTATACGAAATGCGTTAAGATTTAACATGCGATAGAATCTATTTCTTCAAAGATACTTTGAGCTAAATGTAGCCCTCCCAACCACTTCTCTGTTCTCAACCCTAAAACTTTCTCTCATGTGTATTATAATGCTGGTAGCCCTGTGGCGCTCACTGATCTCAACCGATCAGTGAGGTTAAGCAACGTATGTATGTATGTATGTAAATCCTTTATTTTACAATAAATATTCTTACAGGAGCAAAATGTGGTACTTAAAGTTAGAATACATTTAAGGTACAAAGGCGGACTTATTCCACTCAACCTAACGAACATTGAGAAGAAATCTTGATGAGTAGGCGTAAAGTACAAAAAGGATTAGAAACATTTATAGAATAGATACAAAAAGACAAATAAACAATGAAGAACTATACAATACTTAAATAACATTATCAAAAATATAAACATATATTTAATATATAGGTATATACATATTTATACATATATAATGCATACATATATATAATATCAGGAGTGAGATGAATAAGTCGTACGTCAACTCAAAACATCAGCGTACACAGAGGCAGGGAACCTGATGGGTGACCAAAGTGGCAATTTAGCACGAGCGTTTCCGTGCTTCGGAGGGCATGTTAAGCTGTCGGTCCCGGCGGTTGTCGAGTCGTTAAACCAAGTCTAGAGGCCATTGTGCGATTTGAAAATTCTGACACCAGGGTTAGCCAAGATCGCCACACACTATAGGTACCTACACGATAAGAAGATCATAATGTTGCAGGTCGATAAAGCTGTCGTCTCCCCGTCTGAACAACATGACTCTGATCGGCTGCGTGCTGGTGTACACTGCGGTGGCGCTGCTGGGCGTCGACAACGCTACCCTGCCATCATACGTGCCTTTCTCAGCTATGTGCACTGTAAGTCTCTCTCTTTCAAAGTCAAAAATGTCATTATTTCATTGAACATTCAGAACGTTACTTATAATAAGTCAAAAGTAGTGAATTATATTAGCATTTTTAAACCTTCGCGCGATTCTTCACACCCGTGTGTGCAACGCGCATTCTTCTCTTGAGGAAGAATAGGTAAGAAACTCCAATAGGTAGAACAGGTAGGTCGCTCTTTTTAACTCAATAATATAAACCCTATTTCAAATTTTAATTTACGCAATTTCTTTTGTTCGATCTTAAAAAAAAAATAAACGCTACACACTCAAATGCCCACATTAAGGTTGTCGTGGGTCCCTTGGAACACACATAAAGACAAACACAAACACCCGTGTCCCGAGAACAAACATCTGCTTTTTACACAAATATTTTTGCCCCGACTGGGAATCGAACCCAGGACCCGTTGATCAAGAGGCAGCGCTACTACCACTCGACCAAACCTGCCGTCGATCTTTGTGAGCTTTCTCTTTGTTAGATCTTTCTTGTATAGGGAGACATTCAATTTTTCAGCGAAAATCCAATTGTATCAGCTCACAAAACTGACAACTTTCACCAGGAAAGCAAGGCCGAAATATGAAAAAATACAGTACAACTGATTACCTCAGTTCGAAACAACGATTTAGTAAAATTCCTGATAGTCACTGGTCTAACAAATTGGTGTGACCACAAGTTCGTCATGAATTTTTTTTTAATCTTTATTAATTATAGAGGGTTTTGAGACATGCCACCCTCATCATGGCACTCACAAATAGAAATCCAAAAAAAAGACACAAAAATACCATACAACTATATTCTTTATTGCACAAACACGGTAGAAAAATTTCACATAAAAAATAGTGTACAAAGGCGAGCTTATCTCTAGAAGAGATCTCTTCCAGCCAACTTAATTGGTGAGAAATAGTGTACGAGACGGGAAGAGAGAATTGCGCACAACGTAAGAAAATACCAAATAAGAGAAGGGCTTATATTATTAATACTTAAATATATTGTTTTGGTTATCTTATATATAAAAATGAATCACTAAATCTGTTGGTAAGCGCAAAACTCGAGAACGGCTGGACCGATTTGGATGATTCTTTTTTTGTTGTGTTCCTTATTGTCAGGAGAAGGTTCTTATGAAAGAAAAAACTGAAAAAGTGCCACGGGAACGAAGTCCCGGGCGGAAAGCTAGTACTTAAATATAACCAAAACAAAACCTAATCCCTGTCCTTCACATTTTATTATATAAACAAATAAGCATCTTGGCCTTAGCAGACTCTGGGAAGGCCAAGATGCTGTTTACGATGCCAATATTGGGGTAACGTAAGCCAAGCTGCACCCTCATTACTTCACTCCGGCCACACTCCATTAAAACATTCCGCATCGCATAACCAACACTGTTCAATGGAATGTGACCGGAACGAAGACGAAGCAAAACCACTACATCCTGCCGATCCAACTCACACAGGTTGAACCAAGGAAATCTGTGAAGGCTCGGTTGAATGCTCTTATACCAAGTGCCTTTTATCAGTGACCTTTCGTCAAAGTATTCTGCCCACTTCCTGAAGCAATTCCTCCGTATCTGACCAATCACTGAATTTTGTTTGAGATTGAGTTCCTTGGAGAAAGAAAGTAGGTACCTATTTCAGTTTCATAATATTCACGGCCAGTTTCGCTTCAAAAGTCACCCTTTATAAGAAAATAAATGAGTTTCTAAACGGTATTGTTCCAGGGCAGAGTATACATCCTATCAGCTGGATTCTCGCTTGCGTTCGGGTCTATGTTTGCGAAGACATATCGCGTGCATCGTATTTTTATAAGGTACGTGTTACAACTCTACCCAAAAACTATTAATGTTCAACTGATGTATACTTAAGTCACAAAAGTCATAGGTCCATGAAGGTACTGAGGGTATTCAAGGTAAAATTCAGATCCTTAACCCTTTGTACTATGTTCTATTTAATAGAAGTAAAAGAATTCATCAACCCGCATTGGGCCAGCGTGGTGGTGGCCTAAATCCCCTTTGTGTTTAGAAGAGGAAGCCCGTGCTCCTTGTTGGGGTCGTATATGAGCTGGTAAAAAAAAATACTTTTTAGAAAAAAAATTAACCAACTTCAAAAAAGCGATAAATAAATACAACATCATTTGATGTGCCATGTAGTAGGTACGAGTACCTACCTATTGATCTGTTTGAAGTCGGTGCCAAAAAAAAATTAAGTTTGATGGCGGCCTGCCTTCGCAACGACTTCAAACAGATCAATGGTAGGTACTCGTACTAAATAGCACATCAAATTCTGTTGTATTTATTTTTCTTTTTTAAATTTTTAGTGCAAATTTTATAATTTGCACTAAAGGTTATCCTCTTCCTTTTTTGAAGTCGGTTTACAAAACGAAGTGTTAGCTTTGTACACGTTTAAGCGAATCATTTTGATTATTTATTTTACATACATACAGGTCAAACTGAGAACCTCCTTTTTTTAAGTCGGTTAAAAATAGAATCTATTACATACCACCTTGAAGTCCTACCTAACCTAAAACTCTTTACTTCCAGCAACCGCAGTGGAGTCTGCAAGACGAAGCTGCTCCAAGACACGCCTCTGATCGCGCTGGTGTGCGCGCTGCTGGTGATCGACGGGATGATAGTGACGCTGTGGGCGGTGCTCGACCCCATGGAGCGACATTTGAAGAACCTCACCATAGAGTTCAGCGCTACGGACCGCAGCGTCGTCTATCAGCCTCAGGTTTTGACACTTTTCTTCTTCTATAATCTTCTTCTTATCGTGTAGGTATAGTCGTCTGTAGCGAAGTTGACTATCCTACAGTCAGAGTTTTCAAACCTCACAATGGCCTCTGACTTGGTTTTAACGACTGTAGTCAATCAACAGCCGGGACCGACAGCTTAATGTGCCCTACGAAGCGCGGAAACGCTCGTGGTAAAATGACCCTTTGGTCACTCATCAGGTTCCCTGCCTCTATGATTATGACTTATGTTTCTATGCTACCATTACTTCTAACAAAAACGCGTTTTTCTCTTTCAGATAGAAATCTGCAAGTCCCAAAACACCACCGGTTGGCTATGCGCACTATACGCGTACAAGGGTCTACTTCTCATAGTCGGCGTATACATGGCTTGGGAAACCAGGAACGTCAAAATATCTGCCCTAAACGACTCCAAATACATCGGAATCAGTGTCTATTCAGTCGTTATAACCAGCACCAGTGTCGTTGTGATAGGGACTATAATTTCTGAGAGGGCAACCCTGGCATATGTCACGATTACCAGTCTTATTTTGATCGCGACTACTTCTACACTTTGTTTGCTGTTCCTGCCGAAAATTATCGCTATTAGGAGTAATAGTAAGTATTCAGATATACTAATAGACTAATCAACCCAAAGTGGGTCTTGGTCGTGTCGGAGACCAAGACCCACTTTTGGTCACTGCGCCAGCAAGAATGAATGAATGAATGAATCATTTGAAGATAATCGAAAATTAGTTGAGCTTATAGCAAGAGCGAGCCTGAAAGTTGAAAGCATTATATCATGGCGTCCTTGGTGAGACCACAAAGTGAAAGTGCCCTTCACTTCGAAAGTGAAGATTTTAAGAAAAAAGTTTTAACAAAAAATCTAGATTATCGTCAGATCATGGACGGACGTCATCTCGCATGCTATTCCCAACAACCGATTACCCAAATAAGTGTTACAAATACTTTTTTCTATACTTATGAATTTTCTAAATTACAAAAGTTAAAACTCACATAGAACAATTAAATAATCAGAAAACAGTCCCTACAAACTAGCCAACATTTTCAACAACGAATTTCTTTTCAGCAGAAGACGATCCGGTGATCCAAAGTATGGGCCTAAAACTAGAATGTAAGACAAGAAGGTTCGTCACGGACGATACCCAGGAACTCCACTTTAGAATAGAAATACAGAATAAAGTGTACAAGAGGGAAGTGGCGGCACTGGACAAGGAGATTGGGAGATTAGAAAAGTTGCTGTCTGAACCTCTGTCCGCTAGTAGTTCTAGCGCTTCTATAGCTCTTCATAGACGAGTAAGTCGACCTTGTTTATGTCATACACTAAAATACACAACGAATGTACTTTAAACTAGATATGACACGAGAACCAAAATCAAAGATCTACAACCAGATCTACAAGATGGTTGTTATACTATCTTGTGTCACCACTCTCCTGCCAATATATGTCATTTGATTTACAACGTCCCACCTGGGAATCGAACCTAAGGTCGACGATAAAGAGAAAGCGCGACGCGAAAAATTTCCACACAACCTTCCACACAATGTCTTGTTTTAACTTCATGTACACATTTACCTAATTTTTTTAAGCAAGTAGATAAATGATTAATTGATCTTATTTCCTGGGAGTATCAAGAATAATTACTTTCTTTTTCCCAGATTGAACTAAACACAGTAGAAGAAGAAGGCAGCAAAAGAGACCCTGACAGAAGAACACCAAGCATCACTGGAGGTCTACCGATGCTGCTGCTCTCCGTGCTTCCACCAGTCATCCCTCGAGCCAGCTGGCCTTCCACCGACGCCTTCCGCAGAAGAAACTCCGTCAACTTCAGCTCACAACCGAAACTGAACTACAGGAAATCTCAACCAGCGATAGACTTATACGGTCTCTGTTTAAACAGACGAGAGGAAAACCCTGGTCTTCTGAAACGATTGAAGAGCTTCTTCGGCGGTAGCAGACCACAAAGCAGAAAAGCATCTACCATGTCAATAGCAGACCCAACAGGGCAAAGCATCGCTGCTGCCTTGAAAATGCACGTCGGTATGATAGCTGGACTAGTACCAGGAAACAGAAAGCATTCCATGGTCCTTTCCTGCAATACGTTAAACGTTCCTTCAGAGTTGAAGCTGCGAAGAGAATCCTTCGCAAGAAGCGGTCCTATCATCAGAATAACTGACGACAGAGATGATGAACCTTCGTGTTCAAATTACCAGGACAGAAGGACTTCTGTGGCGCAGAAGTATGTAGCAGAACCAGAAACGAAAGTCAACTTTGTCTTACCCTCGACACACAAGCCTATGTCACATCAAAACTCTGCAGAAAAGATCAGGGGATCTCCAAGATTTCCTCACAGGATTTCCCCTACCGGAGCAAGTTTGACCACTCTAGACAGAAGGAAGACGAGTGCTGACAGTGTATTTAGTATTACAGGAAGGGTATTCGAAGAGCAAAGGAGATATAGCCATCAGAACGTGTCAGACAGAGACGTTAAAGGAAAAACGGTTTTGGAAAGCAGATGGAAGAGCACGGAAGATGCTAGACCAGGGCCGTCTTCAAGACCTTGAATCAGAGATATTTGCTCTTGCGTGTACTAGTTTCTAGGTATATGTGTGTGTACCTAAATGTATGCATAGAATACATTGTCTATTTTTGCTCAGTTACTTTGAAAAGTGTGATTTAAATAAGTAGAAAATTTTTAATTAATTAAGTAGTGTTAGGATTCAATAAAATATAAGTAGTGTATTATTGGGCATTCTAGACCACCTCCGCTCTCACAGCCGTACAGCTCACTCCGTTCGCTTCCCGGCTTCGCTCCGGTGATCTAGTATACCCAATAATACACGGGAGTTCGTTGTCTAACAATCGACCGCATTCCTAACTCGTCGGCTGCGAGCCCCATGGTAAGTAACTCGCTGGGAGCCCATGGTAAGATCCAACCCACCGACCCTAATACGTTCGATTGCTGGAACCGTGGTAAGTATCCTGCTGGGAGCCCGTGGTAAGAACCTCCCATCGACCGCATTCCTAACTCGTCGGCTGCGAGCCCCATGGTAAGTAACTCGCTGGGAGCCCATGGTAAGATCCAACCCACCGACCCTAAAGCATACCGGCTGCGAGCCCCGTGGTAACTCGCTGGGAGCCCGTGGTAAGATCCAACCCACCGGTTGCATTCCTAATTCCTGCCTACATATTTATATTAAATTAGAATGAGTCTACAAGAACTAAAATCGCTATTTAAGTAACTAATGTGCTCCCATCTCTAAATACTTACTCAATATTACCATACCAACACATAATTACCATTACCATTACCATTACCTTTACCTGGTTACCAGATGGGATTGGGGGTATTATGGGAAATAAAGTTTTACACAAGGAATGAACTGTTGCTTTCTTACAACAGTCATGGAAGATTATTCTTATTTTTATAAAATTAAATTAAATACACAAACAAAGCTGGAATGAAGTTAGATGAAACACGATTTCTTGGCAGCAGTATATGACGAATCTGAAAATAAAAGAAAACTAAAATAAATGCAATGAATAATACAAAATCTCAATTTTAAATAACTAAATGGTTTACCTGTGAATAGCAATTTAACTGGATTTACCAACACCATTGAATGTCTTGAAAAAGAAGTACAGCCTAAAACAAATAAACTAACTTTAAATATAAATAATTATATTTCTAGAATATGCTTCTACAGAACGAAATTCTATAGTTTTACGTTGAATTCATTAAAATACGAATTTTTTTATAGGTACGTTTGTGATACAACGACTGTATACCAAAAAATCTTGCTAAACTTTATAATATGATATAAAATAAATTGAAACAGATAATAATAAAAATATTATACCTTCATAGAATTTCGAGTTTACCATAAATATGTAATTATTATTATTATGTTGCGATTTGTATTAATTTTACACGATTTATAAACTGTAAAAAGTGAGCTATTACGTTCGTTATTATAACATGCTGTAATTTAAATATTAAAATGAGCTTACGCAATTTTTGAACTGAAATGAATTCCAATTAAAATAACAGTTTTTATGAAAGTTTTATTTTAAATGGTTTTTTACAATTTTAGAACTGAAAAAGTTAGCGTTAAATGTTCCAATTATTACCATGTTGTAAATAAAATATTTAAATGAATTTATGCAATTTTATTGAAAAAATAGCAATTAAAATCACGATTAACATGTTTAAATGAATTTACACAATTTTTGAACTGAAAAAGTTAGCAATTAATGTTCCAATTATTACCATGTTGTAATTAAAATATTTTAATGAGTTTATGCAATTTTGATGAAAAATAGCAATTAAAATCACAATTAAAATGTTTAAATGAATTTTCACAATTTTATAACTAAAAGTGAGTTAATTTTATTATTATTATCATGCTGTAATTTAAATATATTCAATTTAGCTTGCACAATTTTGAACCAAAATAGCAAACAAATCGCAATTGTTGTTATACTTTAATTTAAATATTGCAATGATTTTACACAATTTTTGAACTTAAAAAGTTAGTGATTAATTTTAAATTTTTTACCATGTTGAAATTAAAATATTTAAATGAGTTTACACAATTTTGAACTAAAAAATACAATTAAAATCGTTAAAAAATGCATGTAGGTACTTACCAAATTTTCCCGATTAAAATCACTTTAACATTTTTGTTAAGTAAATCACTCTTAAATCTACATTAAAAAATAAAGAACTATAAATGCACCAAACTGCGTCCAACGCCTTCGTAGCCTGGTAGTGAATGAGCTTGACGTCATTTTTTTCCCACGAGCAAGTTAGTGTAAGAGCCTGCTATCATTTTTGTAAGTTAAATTTACAGGCTCACGCCTGTCATCCCTAAGGGGGTAGGCAGTGCATCAGTAGTTCTAGAAAACCACTTAGCCTTCGCACGCCAAATGTACGTACACCTGGTGTACGAGATTACTATCGCAAGCGACGTAAACAATCGCGCGACGTGGTAACACGCCATGTTTGACACAAATGATGAGGGTTATTGGAACATAATGTGTAATGGTGAGACATTTTTTGAGTAAAATAACACACATTTCAGTAAAATTTACATTATTTCAGTAAAATAAGTACCTATAATTGAATATTTTTAAAACGCTTCCCGCGTTGAGAAATATTCTAAAAGAAATTAATGTCAAGAAAAATATTCACCGTAAAAGACATTTGTACTCACGACTCTAGAAATAAATCTTCTGATATTCTACCGCGCTACAAATTGTGCGTTAAAGAATTAGACAATTCACGGCTTGACCACAAGGATAATTGGTTTAGTTTAGACCATTGGATAGCTAACCCAAAGTCATAGGCTTAATCTCATTCATGTTGATTTTTTCCCTTAAATTATTTCTATTTTCATTAATTACTCACCAAACTGTTACTGCTCATTATCATTACGATAAGTAAAACTTACATTGAAAGTGTTATTTTAACTTTACGATGCTAGAAAGTAAAACGAATAAAATAACATGGTAACTCCTGTACTATATCAATTTGTGAAATCAGCATTACGGATAGTTGACTACCTGATACTTTTGTTTACTTTATGTTATAGTTAATTAAAAACAATATTTTCCTAAGTTACCTATATTACTGTGTTAATATAATTTACAAAATGCATAATAAATAAACGAATAACGTTTCGTTAATATTTTTTTAAAGTAACTTCACGCAGTCATATTTTTATATCGCTGAAGTACCTTTTTAACAATCATATAAGTTTTAGTAACAATGAAACTATATATTTTCGAAGTTTCCTAAATTGAGTATTAACGTAATCGGCAGTTAAGTCTAACGTTTTACGCATCAGTATTTTAAAATTCAAACAAAAATGTATGACTTATTTGGTTTATAGTTTTGCTGCAACATGGTTCTTTATAAAGGTGATGGCTCACTGTTCGCATCACCCGAATTGTATGCTGTCATGTTTGAATTAATTTTATACATCATATTTCTTATACAAATTCCTCCAACCCTCTATCTCAAAGTGTGCAATGAATGCGTCATATAATTGAACACAAAATGAATTCTCAAATCTTGTAATGTAGTTCTCTACCTTGTTAAATTTACCATTCGCCCTGCGAATGTTCGCGTTCGGTTAACAATGAGCATTCGCCTTTACCGGCATTAACAAAGGCGACGAATATTGATTGAACTATAAAGTAGTATAGGTGGTAAGAATGTTGATTGATTTTCATTGTTAACACCTTACGATTAGGTTCTAATTAACGTGAACGATAACCATCGTTTACTGTATTTTGAAATGTCAACGTTAACGCTGACAAAGTGAAATTGATTTACTTATAAACCCATTTTTTCGTCAAAATTTTCATTATTTTCGAGTTTTTTAAATAAAAAACAAGTGCTCAGTGATAACCAGTGCTACAAGTTTCTACAGTGCTACAAGTTTTTCCAGTGCTACAAGTTCCTCCAGTGCTACAAGTTCCTGAAGTGCATTAAGTGTCAAGACTTAAATCATTTCAAAAATGTTAGTAAGTATTTAAATTTTTACACATTTAATTTACAAGTATTTTTTCTATTTATTTAATGAGTTATATTAACGCAGTTCAGCACACGATTAATTTTTAACTTACTGTCATTTTTTATTTTGTTTACAGGGGTGAATCTGATATTGAATACAACAACGACTTCACGGCTTCAGAGTATTCGGAGACCAAGAAGCGTCGAAGCTCCAACAAGAGGAAGGCGGATCCTGCTGAACAGTGAGTATTGAACATTTTTACATGAAGTTATTTAGTTTTGATCTAAACAAAGGGCTCTATTATGTAATTTTCATTGATTTCGATGGGTTGATTTCAAAGACCAATTAAATACATACATACATTGCTTCTTTAAAATGTAATTGCCACTTAAGGTGTAGTTGAATGCAGCAATGTTCTTTAATCGTTCTCTCGATATTTAAACATTCAACAAGTTATGGGCTATGTTTTTAGGGTTCCGTACCCAAAGGCTAAAAAACGGGATCTATTACTAAGACTCCGCTATCCGTCCATCCGTCCGTCTGTCTGTCCGTTTGCCACCGTGGTGTACCTCATGAACCGTGATAGTTAGGCAGTTGTTTTCACAGATGATGTATTTCTATTAGCGCTATAACAACAATTACTAAAAGTAGAATAAAATAAATATTTAAGGGGCTCCCATATAAATAGACATGATTTTTTGCCGTTTTTTATAGATAAAGGTAGACTCGCAATTGGTTGTTTTTTAGTTTCTATAATTACTGTACGAGAAATAGGGGCTTAACAATTAATGTAGATACGTCTCATAAATTCGATAGATACTTAACCATCTTTAAATTAGTTAACCTATGGTTTTTATTAAAAAAATAAATGCATTAATTTTTGTTTGCAGGTCGGTAAAGAAGACCAAGAAGGACATTTTTACCATCATTTCATGCGAAGAGCGGGCCTGCAGCTCATCAAAAGCATCCCCACGCCCCCCGTCCACTTTTATAAGCCGAGTGTCATCGGGGCACGTGCGCCGTGCCGTTGCCTCCTCAGGAGAATATATGGTGGAGGTAAAAGTCTACAAGAACGGGGACATTGACGGGCTTCCTAACGACGAGCGCTACAAAAAAGCCCTCACCAGCGTGCGCCTGGAGTGTGGTGCGGACACGGAGGAATGGGAGAACCTGCAGCAGTTTTTAGCCCGTGCCTACAAACTCTTTGAGAAAAGCGAACCAGTTTTTTTCACTTACAAAAACAAAACTACTTAATTAATTCAATATCTATTATTGCTATTTTACTTCCATATTATTTTAGGTAGATACATTTTAAACATTCCTACTTACATCGGTTTCCTTATTTTTATACTTCCATAGTTTCACTTTCTGATATTAATTCTACCGATTGCTCTCAAAATGCCATTCTGTACTGCGTGTAGTAAAACAGTTGATAGCAAATCGTGGACAGGTCACTTGCGCAGTCAAACTCATAAAAAAAATGATCAAAGTATACTTGTTAGCCCCGGCGTTGAAAAGATAGCTTCAGCGTTCCAATCTCGCATCGTGTCGTATAGAATAGCTGCTGCGGAAACAGACGAATTCACCGTCGAATCTTTTTTGAATTCGATCAGCGATAAGTTAGAGTCGTTAATAACTGAAGTTATTCGTGTGCATACTTGTATAAAAGTAAATTTGGAATTATTTTGCATGTTCTTGATGTTTAAAAATGATACTCAGGAAATGAAATCTTTTGCCACTCGAAATATAGCTTTATACTTAAATTTTGATTTCAAATCATTACTTGCCTCAATTATAAGTACTTTGAAAACTAAAATAGAGGAATTCGAGGAGCGAGACAGCGGGTGGACTTTTGTAAACACTTCACATTTGGAAATCAATATTAACAAATATGTTCCTCTTCGCGGTTCAACTTTCATAGATCTACCGAAAGCCTTAAAAAGTAAAAAGGCATGTGTTAACATCCGTAACAAATAAACGCGGAACTTCTATAAAGATCTTAAACTAAATTTTCTGCAATATTTTGATACAAGCAACTATAGTCTTGACAATGAATTCAGTTTACCATTGCATAACAAAAAAATTCCTGGACTATTTAAAGATTAAATGGGTGGTCAAAAAATAACAGAGTTTGTAGGCCTTCGGTCAAAGTTGTATTGTGTCAAAACTTGTAACAGTGTTATTAAGAGAGCTAAAGGAGTAAAGACATGTGTAACGCGAGACTTAACAATTTCTGATTACAAAAAATACCTTATATGAAGACAAAATAGTGCGCAAAAAGAATGTTTTATTTAAATCAATTAAACACGAAGTGTTTACTCGCAGTGTTGACAAGGTTGCTCTATCATCCAATGATGACAAGCGTTTGATTTTGAAGAGCAAAGTGTCTACTAAGGCTTGGGGACACATTTCAATATTAGGAACATGAATACTAACAAAGGTTATTTATCTGACATATGTATTGAGAAAAGGGTATACGAACGTAAGAGTGTACAAATAATATTAGGATTATGGGCAGAAATAGAATTTCAACCAAAAATATTAATAACAGAAAGTGACTATGGAACTAATATTTCGATTGCATTCGATGAATTACTATATGTGTATAAACAGATACTAAATCGTTGCACAAAAAATGTATATAACTTTCTTTATTTCGTAAAATTTTGCGATTCAAAGCTTATTAATAGTATTAATAAAACAATTTTAACTTTTGATAACTGTATAATATTATATCTTAATCATTTATTCAAGTTAAGCAATGAAATACCTAAAAGTATTGAAAACTTTAAGGAAATTGTTAGATACCATCGATTTAGAACGATTGATAATATAAAGTCCACGTTAATTGATCATTGTAGTACTTTAACCGAGAATGAGTTAGTTACTATTGGATTTGATTATTTTTTACCTTATGTTTTATTTCATAGTCAAGAATAATTTGTATTTGTAAATTTAGTATATACTTAAATAATAAATGAAATAATATAGAATTATTTTGACTTTCATTTATCTCTTTAGAAGCAAGATTCAGAAACCAGCTCACAGATGCACTCTGTTAAGTTGTAATAAAAACGGTTTTGCAACAAACCTTATGCTAACTTATTACTTTCACATATTGCGGTGTAACATGACGATCGAAGAATTTCCAACATTCAATGTAAGGTACCGTATGTGTTTACTTTGCATAAATGCAGGTTCGAACTTGTTGAACACGTGTCGTATGTGTCACAGGCGATAGCGGAGGGACCTGACGCGCAGCGGGTGGTGCGGGAAGCAGGGTGTCAATTGTCTTTTGCATACGGTGCGGCGGTTTTATTTGATTGAAAATAAAAATATCATTTCATAACTTGATTTTGGTGTGTTCAGTTCGTTAATTGTGTGTGCTCCTATAACAAAATGTCTGACGAAAAATTAAGTCAACCACAAACAAGTTACGTGGCTACAATGGATCATCAAATTCCTAAATACATTCTTCGGATAGAACTTATTAAAGCTCAAGATAATAAGACCGCCGTGCGATTGCAAAGTAAACTGAAGTCTCAATATGTAATTTACGATGAAAATGATAATATTTTGTACAAGACATCACAGCTGATGTACCAGATTGGCGCAGAAGTAGCAGAAAGGAACGAAAAAGCACTGAATGTGGATATATTTAGGTAAGTAAGTTTATATTCTACATTTTCCACATAACTTTAGATAATTCATGTTTGTTAACCTCAATAATTATTGTTACAGACAGAATCAACGTTGTTGAAACCTGTGCTTCACTCTGCAACAGCTTCAACAAAAATTAGATTTTAAGTGTCTAGTTTAATTTGTTATAATGATAATTTATGTTATTACTAATATGAATAAATTATGATTTCTAGTAATTGCCTTTTTCTAAATAAACTTTTTTATAGAGTTTCTTAAATATTTATAAATTGGTATTGTGGTTGGTTTGTTGGTATTGGTATTGTTAATAAACAGGTAAAATGGGTTACTTAATAAATAAACAGAGATTTAATTTTAAGGTACAATTTTATTTTCAAAAATCTTAAATTGATACATATGGTTGTCATAATACCATTTTCGTAAGCAACAAACATTTTTAAGAGCGCATTGATTTTTATGATAAACACAGCTTAGATTACAGTCTTTATATCTTTCTTGCAAAGTCCTCAGGTTTGGACAACCTTTATCTCCGATTTCTATTAAGTTACAATTGTCACACAAATTCTTAACCCATTTTAGTTTTTCACAACCTTTGATAATAATGTTTTGGTCTTTTAAATACATGGGAATGATTCGCTGAAACTCGCGATAATCAATAAACCCTTCGCTCCAAAAAATTCCACGGTTTTTTTCAATCCATTTCGTTTGCCTTTTTTCTTCTGAAGTTTGGGTTGTATATGCATAAGGTGGTTTCACTAAGAAAACTTGTGTCCATTCGCTTGTCGATAAAGCGAATTCTTTTATAATAAAAACATTTTTAGAATTTTTAAATCCTTGAAGATCGACAAAAATAGTGTTGTTTTTCATTATGACACTTTTCTTACAATATTGCTTAAAGGTCTATATTCAAAAATACAATCGTTTAATATGAGACAATACGCTGAAGTTTGATCAGGTATGTCTTGATCGGCTTCAATTTCTAGTCTTACATCAATAGAACCCTTTAAGGTTTCTTGCTGTCTACAACAGTCGATAACGAACAATGGCGCTATTTCTTTAAATTCTTTCAAACTCAGCAGTGGTTCTGCACGGCGTCCGTAATATGACTGTTGAAATTTCGCATATTGCTCATATAATAAAGAAAACTTGTTATCGGAAAAACTTATGTTTAAACTTTCGTATGGGAAGTAGGTGGAATTTAAAAATACTTTTACATCAATCAAATTACAGTGATCGAATTCAGACATAGAACTTGTCGTATTTTGTTTCCGATTAGTTTGCAGTCCTATGATAACGTACCGGGGTTTTTCTATTTGTGAAGTTGTCTTTATGGACCATGTATGCTTTCGAGTTTTTGGGAGTAATGGATACTCGTAAAGATCCCAATTTCTAAAAGCTAATGTTATCGTTCGATCTCTTTCCAAACTTTTTAGTAAACTTAATCGCTCGCGATCCGACACTTTCACATGCGGAATGCGCCAAACTATTTTATTTATAATTATATCGTCTAATACTTCTTTTTCGCCAAGTTTCAAAGCATTCAAATTTGAATTGCTTCTTAACAAAACCAATTCATGTTTGCAGTTCATAATTATTTTCTTGTAATCTTCTGCAAAGCCTAAGATTTTATTCATTGGTATCGATACTGAAAACATTCCTCCATTTACATTTGCGGTGCCTGATAAGGACCACCCCCAAACTTTAGCAAGTTTTGATTCATTTTCTGACAACGATAAGTATGATTTCATAGTAGTTGTTACACCAACATTTTTAACTTTATCTATTTCCACTCCATTAAGTTCATATCTGATTTCTTGAAAAAGAAATAAAATAGGATTGTTGACAAAATTTATACGTTCAACTTTTTGCTTTGTCTCACTGTTATAAACTTTCACCATTCCTTCCAAATACAATGAACTTGCTGAAGGAAGGACGTAAAGATCTTGCTGATTAATAGGTATTCGAATTTCATCATTTTTGTTGAAACTTGTAACGTATGGCTTATATGAATGTAATTCTAAACTTTCAATACTGTTGTCTACTACTGGAGATTCCAACACGTTCAAAATATTCATTTTAATAAACCAATAATTTTCAAAAACTTCTTATTACTATTATTTAGCTTAATTTTTCTTCTGGGATGTCTTCTTTTAAGAGGAGCCGTTTTCACACTAGCATGGTTTTGTATTTTGTTCGTTGTTTTATTAACTTTACCTTCATTATTAAAATCTATCATTTTTTTGTAAGATGTAAATACAACTGCACTTCTTCACCACGCAAATTAATCAAGTTATTATTGGAGTCTAATAGTCTTATATTAATTTCAGAAATTGAATTTTGGTTCACAGGAAAATAGATCAAATTTTTTGGTGTTTGTATGATTCTATAGCCTGGAGGTACGTTTGGTGCAAATTCGTATATTATATGTTGAGGTTTACCATTTACAAAAGAGCCGCTTATTATGTCACATTCTATTCGCACAATGGTTGTTGGTAGAATGCTGACAGGATAACGAGATTCGTGTAATATATTTGCCTTCAAGATCTCTTTCCCAAAACCAAATAAATTACCACATGAGTTTTCTTTTTCAAAGTGAACATCTTTGGTACACAGCAAATTTGCCTTTAAAGTATTATTATTTGAAGACAATCTTAAAGTGCAACCTTTAACATGCGATCGCAAAAAATCGCTGATGTCATGAAGTTCGTAGGAGCCTTCTGGTATTTCGAGAACTTCCTTATCACCGTAGTAAAACTTGTTGTTTTTTGCATCAACATTCGGTATTGAGTAAAAGGTGGAGAAATATAACAGTGCACATTCGTATTCACCATCTAGTTCTAGAGGAGGTGAATAATTAGTAGTGAGAATAGATTTGTTATCTGTTATAGACAGTGTGAAAGCCATCGTTGAAATAAAAACATTCAACTGGAACATTATTTTAAATTCATTTATTTCTTTTACAATCCCAAAATTCATTCAAAAACTTTAAACATAGATGTCCACAGTTAGATGTATTAAAATGTTGATATTGATTGTAGTTATAATTAACTGGTAAATTATTCATGTATTTTAAAAATTCTAGGGGAGGTTTCAGATTTCCGAAACTATCAAAATATTCACAATAGTTATAAATTTTTACATACGCTACCCAATGAGTGCCTGAATTATTGACGCTATCCAGATTAATGACGCCGCATTCCATTTTATTTGGTTTTTTTGGTAAAGTGTCTCTCATAAAGACACCTCTAAAAAAAGGAATATTTTGAGAATGTTTCAAAATGTCAATATTAGTAAGTGCTCGCCTGGGTAGCCTTTTTTTCAGTTTTTTGAATTAACAAACAATCCACATCCTTTTTTGTAAGGTTTAATATACAGTCCTTTACCAATGGCTATTGATTCCATAATCTTGTTGTGTCGTTCTGACTCTTGAAGGTTTTTTTTAGCTACTTTATAGTCGTTAACAGCTTTAGCAATTCCAGCTGCTCCTCCAGCTAACGAGCCTAATGCTGACAGCCCAGCAAATATAGGAATGAGAGGCAATATTCCACCAGTTTTTGGAATAGTAATTATTCGAGGTATGCGCAATCCTTTTTTATTCTTGAAGAATTTTTTAGCAGCTGCGTACGCAATCTTTATTGCGTGAGTGCTATCTTTATTTTTCAGCATTTTTAACTGTGAACGTATTTTGTTCACTACACCACGAAATGTATGAACGCCAGCCCCAACTTTCAGTTTGGCTTTCATGATATTTTTTACCAACCAGGAATCTATTTTTTCTCTTTTACTAGCATCTTTGGACCGAAGCCTTTTTTTAGCCATGTTTATTAAGTCTAAATCTGCCTTATGGCGCGCTTTTATGTCTTTGTTTAAGTATGCAATGTCGTGATGCATACAAGCAGTATCTAGCTGATTAATACCTCTATCGCCTCGCAGCAAACGTTTGCGAAGTTTTGTACCGGGACCACAATATTGATATCCGGGTAAATGTAGCTCTACAGGTAAATTATTTAAAATATTATTAAGAAGTCCTGCTCCCTTCATTGATATTATATCAATGAATATTGCATTGATAATGATCTGATTTATATTAAATTAGTTTGTCTACAGAAATCCAACTATTTTGTTTCTCGCTAAGGCCTAACCATTTAACAAAAAGTTTATTATTTTTTCGTTTGATAACTTTTTCAATAAGGTATATATCAGGACATTTAGTTTTTTGTAATTCCTGTTCATAAAATGCTCCAAGTATTTTATTTTCACTCTTATCTTGAATAAAATAAGTAACAGGGTTTGTGTTGTTGACCTTTATGATTTTAAATATTTCTGTAGACCAGTTAGGGGTATATCCTTTAGAAAATTGACTTTTATACTTGCTAATACGTACTTGATCCCCAATCTTATATTTATTTCGATGCGTATTGTTTCTAAAGTATGATTCATGAATATTTCCTTTAACAATGTATTCATTTTGAGAGTTTACATCACTTGGCTTGTACTTGGTTATGCGATGCACACTGTTATTATACTCATCAACAATGGATTTCAGATGGTTTCCTAACCACGAATATTTACCTTGAAAGCTAAAATGTTTGTAAAGCTTTGACTTTAAAGTTCTAATCAATCTTTCTACTATTGCTGCTTTTTTTGTAGAGTAAGTCGAGTAATGGTTAATAGTGTATTTTTTCATTAAATTTTTAAACAATGAATTGTAGAATTCTTTCCCCATGTCCGTCTGTAAGTTACGAGGATATCGATTAGATTCGTTTAAAATCGATTCCATTGCTTTAACTATTTCTTCTTTCCCTTTAGTTTTTAATGGTTTCGACCACACATATTTAGACAGTGTATCGACCACAACGAGTATATATTTGTATCCTTTATTTTCTCTAGCATACTTTTGCATATCGATCAAATCAGCTTGCCACAAATCATCGATTCCTTTTATAACAGTACGACGTCGAAGAAAATTTTTCCTTGCAGGTTTATGAAGTTCGTTAACCACAGACAATTTACTCATTTTTTTTAACTGGTGATAATTTGAGAAGCATACGATCGATCTCTAGCTTTGAATAATAGCTTTGTGTTAAAGCTTCATGAAGCTTTGCTTTAAATAGTTTAAGATGTGTCTCTACAGCAGTTTCAATTATCGATTGCACTTCTTTCTTTGTACAATAGTATTTTAACATTGAATCCACATATCCTTTATTTACTGCATCATTTTCAGATACTGGAGAAATCAAACCTTGCAGTCTATTTTGTTTTAAATCATATACTCCTAACTCAGATTTCATTAGTATATCTGATGATACATCGAGATGATTCGGTAGACGTAAACGTTTATGTACGTGATGACCGAATTTGCCAATATTCATTTTTTAATCAGATGTAGCTGTTAGTAAAATTCGAGATCAAATGAATTTATTATCATCAAAGCTTAATTATATTTGCCTCTCGTAGCTCTTCTATAATGGATAGTATTTCATTGTCTAACCCTGTGTTGCCAGCGTCTTTGGAGGCTATAAGCAATTGTAATCTTTCTACTAATTCATTAGGATCATCCCAGTAAATAAAATCGCTATTTTTCTTCACTTTTTTAAGAACATGCAATCCTTTTCCTTCAGCCAAACTCTCGTTACTGGTACTGATGTCACTTCTTGTTAACTTGAATAGAGGTTTTATTATATGAAGGTATTTTGTGCCTTTATTACTCTTTATAGGTTTTTTGCTATCATAATCACGTCTATGAGCGTTTGTTTCAACTAAAATCTGCTTATAATTTAATATATCATTTTGTGTTAGAACTTTTATATTTGGTTTAGTTTTTGTTAATAAATCCATCAGACCTGGAGTTTTCTTATAAACTTTACCACCTATACTAATAATATTCTCTCCATCGAATACTCTTGTATTACCCATCATAAGCTTTCCACGATCTGAACGAAGACCAAAAGGTACATCCTTTATGACATCTGATGAAAGCGACCATGACCGTGATTCTCTCTTCGGACTTATAGATTTAAAAGAAGCAGTTGATGTATCAGAACTCGGTGGAGAGCTCACAACAGTAGGTACAAATGACTTCGGAGTAAGATTGATGTTTTTACTGCTATCTTCAGAATGTTCAGGTTCACTCCCAGTTTCATTATTTTCCTCTTCAAAATACTCAGTGCTTTTGTCAAAGTAGTCTTTTTTAAAGTTAACACTTTTTTGAGTGTTATTTTTACACATTTGATTTAATGGCTCTGTGATAGGCTTAAATAAATTTTCTAAAACTTGGTTGCTATTATTTTTTGCACTTTTCATCAGTTCAACCTTCTTTTTCACATTTTCAGCTGATTTAATTAACTGTTTTTTTAATTTTTGTTCCATTACCAATTCGTTTCCGGTCTTACCTCTTTTGTTACGATTATGTTAATGATGATAGGTAAGATGTGATACTGGTTATTATATGTTTCATGACTCAAAAATAATAAATGTATCAAATTTTCTCCTGTAGCAACCTTTGTTTTTTTCACAATCCTTGTTAATTACTATGTAGCTGTGTTGGTCCTTCCACACTGTTGCGCACATATTACGAAATTGAAACCACGTCATATCAGAACAAACATGTTCATCATATACATGCTTTAAGTTTATATCGTCTTGTTTAAACAAAATAAGCAAGTTTGCATTATCTCTTATTAGTTGTTTCGGAATTTTGGTATATGTCTGATTCAAATAAAAACAATCAATATTCTTATGTCTTCCCATCGCAAAGTAATCGCGAATATTGTTTTGATTTTCACATGATACATCATCAAATACAATAATTGAATTGGGTTTAGCTTCACTAGAACACAACACTTTCTCATTTTCGTGAAATTTAAAAAAAGAAACTTCTGGCACCAAATTTATAACTTTTTCTAAGTAAACATATTTTGGTTGAAAGAGAGATTTAGAGTAAATATATAAATTATTAAATCTAAGACCGTTTTCATGCAACAAAAGCCCTACCATCAAATTCGTTTTTCCGCAATTAGAGGGACCGCAAATAATACAACGTATTGTATTAGGTAAAAGTGTTCCATGACGCATTTCCTTATAGTATGAACTAGGTGAGTACACCTCACCAAGTGTTAGTAATTGTTTTTGTTTTACAAATTTCATAACTAACGTACTGAAGCGTTTGTCTTTTGAAAATGAGATTTTTTTAAATTACACTAGTTTAAATATATAACGATGATACACCTCATTGGTTTAAATTAGACAACGAACTCCCGTGTATTATTGGGTATACTAGATCACCGGAGCGAAGCCGGGAAGCGAACGGAGTGAGCTGTACGGCTGTGAGTGCGGAGGTGGTCTAGAATGCCCAATAATACACTACTGAGAGCGGAGGTGGTCTAGAATGCCCAATAATACACTACTAATATAAATTATATTTAGGGTTGTAAATAATCAAACTGAAAGGTAATATAAACACCAAAAAGTAGTATTTATGTATATTTGAAAAATATATTTTTGTAGATGCCTATTTAACTTCCACCCCAATGTCGAATACAAATTATCTGAGTTCTTCTTTCGCATCGATGGCAATATCAAATTCTTTTGGCGTAGTCTTCTTATCGTGTAGGTATAGTCAAGTGTGTGGTGAATTTGACTAACGTAGTGTCAGGGTTTTCAAACCGCCCAATGAATAAATATCGCAAGCGAATACAAATAAAATTACCTTTTCCCGGAAGGACCCTTTCAGTGAAAAAGTCCCTTTATGGGGATTTAAAGGGATATTTATTCATTAGGTAACCTAAAGTACGATATTTCCCTGTATATTTACATGATAAGAAGCTGAAACATATTTTCACGTGAAAGTACAGTAACCGGCAAACTTCTTGGACAAACGACCTTGAATGCGCAAAAACGAAAAATAGGTCTCTTCGGGTGTGCGAAGAGAACTTTCCCCCACCACCTCAAGCGATGGCCAAGAAGTTTGCCGGCTACTGTATCTACTTAGATATGTGTACGATTAATCTTTCGTATTTATAAAGATCATGCTTAATTAAATTACTCACTGACTGACTAACATATCAATAATTAATTATTGTTAGACCTTTGTCAGCTTTTTGTTAGTCATCGGACTCAAAGATATAACTGATGTAAGAGACAGCTTAGCAAATACTTTAATGCTGCAATCTAAAAAGGCCAGTGCCTGTATAAATTGCTAGTAGTCGTGTTTTACGCTGTTATAATAAAACAAGAAATAAAAAATCTAAAAGTTTCCTGAACATATGAGGGTTCAGTTTTTGCGAAACTGTCCCTTCAATCCTGTATGTCATATTATGTTATTCGTGATTCTGAATATATTCTAGTAATCTCACAGATATACCCAACTGTTGTAGTAAGTTTAATAAATATAAATTAAAAATTATTTTATTTATTATAAGAACGAGTATGTAGATATATTACAATAATCATAAAAGCAATATAATTTAATTGTAAAAACTAAATAGATATAAATTATTTTTGAAGCCTAAATGTATGTATTGGCATAGACTAGAATTTATTTTTAGAGTAACATTCTATATATTTCACGCAGATGAAAGTGAAAAAGTATATTATATACATGAATATTATATACTAGCTTTTGCCCGCGACTTTGCTCTCGTCAAATTCGGGGTGAGATACATATCCTGAAATTGCCCATAGGTTTTAGAGCAGGACAGAGGAACTTTGCAAAAGTATTATGTAAATCCTAAAGTTATTGTTTAGGATGGAAGTACTTTTCCGGTAAAAATATTACTTTACGTTGTGATAGCTTTAGAGAAGTTGATCAGTATTAGGAGCAATAATTATCGTAAAACTGCAAAGAATATGCAAAAGAGTGGAGAAGTTGTCGTTTAATGTGATACGGACTTATTACACGAAGGCATTTTCTTATTACACATAAATCTAGGTAGGACAAAGGTCTGATTTCTGGGCCCTTGCCTTAGATGTTTATTTGGTTCCAGGAATAAGGGATTTAGGGGTTAAAAAGACTAGAATTGAGGATCTTTCATTTGCGTGCAAATCTTTTTTACCATTTATTTTAAGGGTGGTCCTAGCGAAGTGTTCAAATTTTATAAAAATCTCTTAAATATATGTATATAGTTGTAAACATCTAGTCAAAGTGATGAATAGAATATTTATTGTGTGAACTATTGCAAATAAATTTTAAAACAGAAAAGTTAATTTTCTTTTTTTTCTGTTACATTTGTTTAGCTATAGTAATTAAAAGGACATTTTATTCCTACCGGATAAAGTTGCTGAAAGATAGTTCCTTTAAGTTATGTCTAAGGAGGTTCTTGCGCAGAAGTATAATGTAATACATTGGCCCGTATTATAGAACGCGACTCAGACTCTAATTTGGACGTTTCAAACAATTCGACATCAATACATTTTGACACTCGTGCCATCTGGCTCTTTGCACATTATGACATCATGACATTTAGTACCCGGAGTCGCCTACCCCAAGTAAAGATTGCAAAAGTTGCGGGAAGCCGCTAGATGCGGGTGGCGCAGGACCGATCGAGGTGAACATCTTTAGGTAAATTAAACAAAATAATAGTCACTTGCTATTATTATAAGTATAATAATAATAGCAAGATAATACGTGAATAATTTCTTTTATCTTTCGATTTCTTTATTTTAGGCTTTGCCCATATTGTATTAACTTTAATAATAATATCTACGTGTTACTTTTATTGATTGTTATATATATATAATATATAAGTGGCTATATTTTTTTTTACTTTTTTTATAATTATTTAATTTTAATTTATTTTATGTTTTTATTGTCTAATGTTTTGCACGCCAAAATTATACTTATTTTATTAATTTAATTATTAAGTTGGATAAGCCTGAAAATAACGTAATTAATTAATTATCTAATATGTACTCGACCGGGTCTCAACAATGTTAAAAACTCATGGTAACCTTTTTATTCCGGCCGCCGCGATACAAGCTACGCTTAGTGCGGCGACCACTGTTTCTCATGTACCCTCTTTTCAATTGATAAAAATAAATTATTCTTAATTCTTCTATTCTTAAGACGAAGATGGTGTAATTTTTCAAAAAAAAAAAGTCCAGCTAACGCTTTTAAGCTTTCTGGTTGGACGTAATAGGAGCCGATCTGAGGGAAAATAGAAGATGCCGAAGAACGTACACAATGACTCTGAATGTGGATGCCTAGTGCCGGGAAAATAGGTAAAAGAAGAAGAAATAAAAGAAAGAGTATTGTACATACTTACAATATATTACAAACACATGAATCATAAAGTAATTTATAATATTTAGCCTAATAAGCTTAACGAAAAAAGCACTAACCTACCATTTTAGCGATCCTATGACCAATAATCCTTCCAATATTCGCGTTGACTGCAGGTAAGGCGTCATGTTTCCGAATTGAAGTCTCTATTTTCTGCACTTGTGCGATTTCTCTGGGCCAGGCTACGAAGTTAGTGACCAGACACGAGCCGGGCGAGCCGATCCGGCCGGTGCGCCCGCACCGGTGGATGTAGTCGGCCGTGTAGAGGGGGAAGTCGTAGTTTATTACGTGTTGTGTCTGAAAGTTAAGTATACATTCACACAGTTGCAAAAACGTCCATTTAATTTAATGGTTCTTTATACACACATCAACGCGGTCTAGGGATATTGCACGATTTTTCATACTAAAGAGGTCTGTTTGAGAAGCTATAAAAGCATTCTCGAGATACATGGAGGGCTATAATTTTCAGACGAGCAAGTGCTAAACCTGAATTTTCAATTCCAGTCACTAAATGTTGTTTTACTCGACATTTGTGAAAACGTGACGGAAATGAAAACGAAAATGCACTTTTTCCTGCTTTTTGTATGAAAATAGTCGAATTAACGCATTTTTTTTTTTCATTTTCGTCACGTTTTCACAAATTTCAAGTAAAACAAAATTTATTGATTAGAATTGAAAATTCAGAATTTGCACTTGCTCGTCTGAAAACTATAGCGCTCCATAAATCGAGTATGCTTTTGTAGCTTCTCTAAGAGACTTCTTTTATATGAAAAATTGTGCAATATCCCTATACCGTGTTGATGTGTGTATATTATAGAATAGAATCTTGTATTATGGCAATCTGCGTGATCGCAATTCCGCCAACTTCACGTTGTAGAGAGAAAATGCACGATGGGGAAAGTAAAAGATACGATCCAAAAAAATAAAAAAATAAACAGCTAAGAGGAGAGAACTTAAGTGAATTATACACAAATCACAAAAAACAACCCAAAGAAAAATAAGTAGTAGTCACTTTAAGTCTTGTTGACGTAAACAAGGACGACACTTCATTTAAAGGTACTTTAAATTAAATGTGAACGTTTTCGTTATATACCTATTTTGGCGCTACGCAATGACCAGCACCACTGTCAGAATGCAATATTCAATATACATTGCTGGTTTTCTGGTTTTACGCTGTTATGATTGTTTTTATTGCAAAACGGAGTGTATCCGAATAAATAATTTAGTTTTAAAGGAGAATACATTGAAAAACGTGACACAATTTTGAAAATTTACCTAAAGAAATTTCACTGTCAAATCATTCTGAACAATGGTCTGAATTCAGAGTTTCAGTTTTTGCTATGTTGAATAGACATTCACGCGAAATATTTAAAAAAATCATTTATTATCAGGCATCTAAGGCCCATATAAATACCTTGCAGACTAACATACATATGAATTATAATGATACAATATAAAATAAAACTAACTAACACTATTTCCCGGGTGTTTTTCCGGGGGTGTCTGCAGCCGGGAATCTCCCTCGGAAACGGCAGAACACCACGCCCTCCGGACAAAAGCTCTCTTTCATGACAGAAATATGTCGCGGGCTTCAAGCTATATCTCAATAAACAAACCAACTTACCCTCGTAGTATCCAATCCTCTCGACGCAATATCAGTACACGATATAACATTCACTTTCCCACTTTTGTACAAATCAAACTTTCCCATTTTGAGATCCACTGACATCTGGCCGTTGATATTAATGCATTCAATGTTGTTTTCGTTTAAGAACATCGATACGAAGTCGCAGGTTGAGGTTTGGTTGGAGAATATCATCACTGGACGCTTCAGGCTCACGTCTGCTTGGACTAGCTTTAGAAGTTCTAGAGGCTTCTGCGCTTTGCCGAGACGGAGGAATCTGTGGAAAAAAAAAAATTACCAGGCTCCACCCAATCTAGGTGGCTATGTCAGCCTCATGTTAACACTCTGTAAAGACTGCTGTGAAACAAAATATACAAATATTTTGATGGATAAAAAAATGTTCGACTCGAATGGGATTTGAGCCTAGATCCCATGATTAGATCTCCTGGATTAGAGCCGACTCATGCCTTCTTAAAAATACTTAATTACAATTAACAAACTTAAACTACAATCAAACACGTTTTTTATAACTAAAAATTGAAAAATTTATATAACCCGCGACATCGCGACATTTAGAGCATTGCCACAAAAAAACTGAAACTTAGACAATGTCAAATGACATATGTCAGTTTAACACATGGTGTTTTAATGTTTTTTTTTTGGTAAAGCAGTTATTGCTTATTACTCTTAAATGGCTGAACCAATTTTGATAAAATATAGGTAATTTTTTTGTTTGAAAGCTGACGCAAATCTTGATTGCGCATCACGATCGGTCCATTCATTTAGGTTAGGAGCTATGTTGCACAGACAGATACACAGAACACTCACTTCTGTGGTACATGCGGCAAAATCCGATGGATGTTCGACGTGGTGACAGTCTTCAAGGAGTCAGGGGCTACGAAGGAGGAAACAGACTCCGGTAGCTCGTGAGGCATGGTAGCACTGACCAGAGTCAGTTGGCAGCCTTTCGGGGGGACTTGTGGCACCACTTGGAATTGAATCTGGAAAAGTTTAATTTCATTAATTCTAATTCACTCTGGGTACTAAATGTCATAATGTGCAAGGAGCCAAATGGCACGAGTGTCAAAATGTTCAATACTCATGACAATGGCCAATTGTCAGAATGTTCACATAGCGAAATATGCTGAAATCATAACCACGAAGGTACTAAATTTCATGATTCCATATAGCATGATCATGAATGTTAACATGATCAAATACAGTGAAGTAAAAACGACAGTTGCTAGTGTGTGTCTAAGGCACAACTCATGAAAAATCGTTTAGTTTAGTTATCTATAGCTAAGACGGCTAATTGGGCCATATTATATTAGAAAACGGCATGGCAAAATTTAATTACCATTGCCTCCTATGTAATAGAAATACTAGAAGTTGAGAACATAGAGGGCAATGATCATATTTTGAAGTGCCGTGTCGTGCCGTTCGAATTATTTATCTAATCGACTTAAACATTTTGTTAGGCAATATTGCTTTTATGGGTTCTGGCATCACTGCATTCCAACATTTGTAAATTTTGACACTCATACTATATTACATCATTGATTTCTTTCCTCACTGCATTCCTGCATTAGATCTTTCAACATTTTGACATTTTCAAATAATTCATCCTCAAGGCATTTTAACACTTGTACCATCTGGGCCCTTGCACATTATGACATCAGGCCATTTAGTATCCCGAGTGAATAATAAAACTTGTAACAAGGTTATAATTATAAATACTAAAAACAAAGGAAAAACTATAAAACTCTTTCAATACATGATCTAAAAAATATTTTTGTTGATATGATGACAATATGACTCGTGATAGCTATCAATCACATTAACAAAATTATTACTAATACTTACATTAAATTTCTTCATCAAAGGTGATAGTTTTTCAATAAAGCTGTCATCCAACAGGGTATCGGCTTCATCTAACACGACATGATGCACATTGTGTGTCTTATAAATGCCGGTTGTAACCAGTTTACTAAATGCTCCCAACGTTGTAATGAGTATGTCGCAGTATTCAATTGGAGGATTAATCATTTTCCGTTTTGTTTTCCCACCGACAAGCGTGGTTATGTTGAGGTTTAGATTCTCTGCTATATTTGAAGCTACTTCGCCAATTTGCGTTGCTGTAAGTAAGTGTTTATTATAGTTACTTAATGCATGTAATAAAATTAACTTGATTTTTAGAGTTCCGTACCCAAAGGGTAAAAATGGGATCCTATTACTAAGACTCTGCTGTCCATTCGTTCGTTACCAGGCTGTATCTCATGAACCATGATGATTAGACAGTTGAAATTTTCACAGATGATGTATTTCTGTTACCGCCATAACAACAAATACTAAAAAACATAATAAAATAAATATTTAAGGAGGCTCCCATACAACAAACATGATTTTTTTGCTCGTTTTTATAGATAATGGTAAGGAACCCTTTGTGTGCGAGTCTGATTTGCACGTGGCCAGTTTTTACTTTTAAATCATACAAATATTTAAACCAGTGGGGTTGGCGTGCTGCAAAAGTTGCAGCACCTTAGAACTTTTTTATTTGAATAGCTGCTTTTTTTGCCATATGCTAAACATCAAAGTTCCTAAATTGACAATGCAAAACACAATATTAATTCTCGAAATAAAATCAATCAAACATGAAATCAAGCTTAGCTCTTAAAAACCTTACTTACCCAATTCTCTGCTTGGTGAGATGACAACAGCTAACGGACTATTGAATTGTTCTTCCAAGCTTGGCTTCCATTCTAATACATGTTGTAAAATTGGCAATAAATACCCTAAAGTCTTCCCACAACCTGTCTCCGCGGTTATCATGGTGTTGTTACCTTTCAAAATAGACGGAATGGCTTTCGTTTGAATCAGTGTTGGCAACTCAAACCCCTGACGGGATATAACCTCAATCAGTTCTGGACAAACACCGATTTCCTCAAAACTCTTTTTGTAAACTTCTTTTTCTTCCTTTTTATTAGCATCGCCGTAGATAATGAAGTAATCATTCTTAGATTTGTTATGCAACCAGCCTTTAGAAGCAAGTTTTATGCCCTCAAACTTATTGTAGGTTTGACCTTCATAATGGTTGAATTCTGGACGTTTACACGATATGATCGGGAGTTTCTTCTTTGCCTGCTGTACGCTGTAATATCGGCAGTAGGACAAATTCAATATTTGACGTACTTTCGACATTTTTATAAGTATTTTCGGCAAAAATAATGGAACATGCTGCAATCACCTGTAATCCTGCAAATGTTTTGACTTTTTTTTTTTTGTTAATTTTTTTTTTGTTAAGTTTATCCCTTTCGGGAAAGGCAAAGGAAACTATGTCCATACAGCCATGTCTTCAGTGAAAAATCTTCTTTCTTGAACTTAACCTAAGCCCTAAGCTCCTCATGTTCTGCATAAAACCGGATAGCGTCTGTTTTACGAAAACTGGCGGCGAGAAGCACAACCGCGAGGATCTTTGTCGGTACCAAACGGAGCAGAAACACTGGTTTAACTTTTGGCTGCGCCTCCGCTGCCGGAACCGGCAGTGGGGACAGGTGCCGGAAATATATGAAACCTACAAAACAACCTAACCTAACCGAGCGGAACTGCGACAACCGCTTAACGCAACCACAGTCGTTTCTGGCACATCGCCGGCCGCTGCCGCGGCACGCTCGCTCGGCTCGTGCGTTGGGGGTCGCAGTTCTAACCTAACCTAACCTAACCAACCCTTAACGGGTTAGTTAGGCTAGGCTACTAACAAACCTAACCTATAGTTTCTGCCCCGATATAATCTCCGCGGGGGAGGAGTTTTAACTATAGCTAGTTTTAACTATAGCTCGATGTGACAACTAGTTTTATCTGAAAATCAAAGTCGAATGTAAGTAATACATTTCCGATAGTGATTTAGGAATATTCGCAAATTCAATCTTAGATAATCACCAACGCATCAAAGCACAGACCCCGATAAGAACACAAAATCAACTCATTTCAGCTGTCAAAAACGTCAAAAATTGAAACTGACAGTAACTTCCGGCAATTTCAATTTTTGACGTTTTTGACAGCTGAAATGAGTTGATTTCCGGAAGTTACTGACAGTAACTTCCGGCAATTGCCAAAACCAAACAAAAAGTGAAGTGAAGTGAACTTCCGGCAACCGTTCCAATTTTTCGTCGTTGCCGGTACCGGCAGCGGAGACACTTCCTTAACTTTAAACAACTTTTTCACGCAGAAAACGAAAATTCCGCTCACGTCGAGTTCCCGCCGAAGACCCTTTAGCGTTTTGTTTAAAAATAACTTTTTCTTTTAGAAATTAAGAAATAAGTTACCATTACCACACCTCCGCAAAACTTTTTGAATCGCTTCATGCTTTTTAGACAAACCAAGTTTAAAATTAAAATCAAGCTATTTTTTTTGGTCTTACTGTTACTTATACGAAGTACTCTACGAATATTCGCTTTCTTTTCTTATGTAAGTATCTGAATGTTCAGTACGTTACGAATCAGAAAATTTATATCATCTTCGCTTCGCCTGCAGTCTCAGGTTGAGCGACCTTGTTTTTTAAATAATTCCGCACACGGCGCACACCGCTTATTGGGCGTTTCCCCACTGGCCGACACCGGCGACGGCGACGGCGACGGCGAGAGTGACAGAGCTATACTAGGAAGCAAGAAATCGGTAGTCGGTAGGTAGTAGAGTGACAGAGATACTTGCTTCCTAGTATAGCTCTGTCACTCTCGCCGTCGCCGTCGCCGTCGCCGTGCTGGCCAGTCGGAAAACGCCCATTGGCAGGGTGCAAAGCGGGAGGAGGGAGTAGCCAAAACGATCACCAAGAGCGCTCGCTCTACGGCATCGAAATAATAAGTACTACGTAGCGTACACTCAAGAGCACGTCAAGCTTGACACTTTGGACTTTGGACCGGCCCTGCATTGTATGGCGCGCAGTATAAATCAGAGCTCAGCTTAAACTCGTAGTGTAAAGCGTGACCTGCTCTTGACTGTAGGTACATAGTATTATTATTTCGATGCTCTACGGCTAAAATTGACATTTTTGTCGCTGACTTGAGCTGTCAAATCCATATTTCAATAATTTTTCAACAATATTTCAATGACTAAACAAATACTACTTATACTCAAAGCAATATTTACTTCTCGCTTGACAGCTGTGACAATATTGTCCATAATGGCCACCTGTAACGTGGCGCTGTCGTCGCGCACGGTCATAATTCATAATATCCTTTGAGTATGTAGTATTTGTTTATAAAAATATCCTATTACATACTAGGTTAACTTTTCGCCCGAGCTCGGGCTCCATACGCGTCACTCATTTTTTCTGTCTATGATACGCGTGGAAACATAGACTGTCACTCTCAATTCAATTTCTTATAAATTGGACTCTCCCAAGAAAACTTCAACCCTCGCAAGGTTTTCTTGGGAGAGTCCAATTTACTTTTCGAGACTATGATTACAGGCGCTATGAGCGTGCAAGACTTCTCGTTTCCACCCACCGACCTTAACTTATTTTTTCTATATCTATAACTCCCCCTCCCCCCCATCCATCTCTGTGCAAAAAGTCTAGGTCGATTTTATTTTATTTAAACTATAGATTTAGGAAAAATCTAATAAAATCACCCCTACCTAGAACCATAGAAATCCTATTATTAAAGTGTAATTAATCATTGATTTATTGTTTTGTTCATTGGCTGAATTCAAAAGAGTGGCATTGCATAAGTAATAACTTTTATGCATCCTGTTAAGATAATGTATAATGTGTAAACTTTTTATGCACCCAGTGCATCAAACACAAAATAAAACAAAATATGATTTTTCCACTGTCTTTTCCACATTTATTTAATGCCACGTAGTTAAATATTGAGTTATAATTAACAAGTTTTAACATGTATAATGTACACCGATATTTACAGGGAAAAATACAATTCGAAAATGATCACAGAGTACACATGTTATTTTAAACCAAAACTCCTGCGCGTGATCTGTCTATCAGTATATCGCAGCCAGTCGCACAGATAAACAAAACATAACGCAGGAGATCTGGCTTTACAACGACGACGAAGTAACAAAATCATGGCAAAGGCGAAGATAAACTTTAAAAAAAATATTATAACTTAACAGGAAAAATAAACATTTTGAATGTACTACTCAAATCGTGTGCTTATTTTAACAAAAAAATCAGCACAAATTATGGTATTGAATAATACTTCAAATAAATAGGTACATCAGTACGATTTATTTCGAATGTTAAGCTAGTCTGAGAAAAAATAGATTTGTAGTGAAAAATGCATAATACAACATACACTGTTAACTATTAATCAATACAATCTTAACACTGACCCAACACATTTAAGTTTAAATAAAAAACGCAGTCCATCGCACGTTTTTCGTTCTTACTTTCTTTGAAATATAATACATAAGCTGTAAATATACTTGATTACAGAAAAAAGTCTGTATGAAAAATTCTTGCAAAAACCGAAAGTTTTTAAATACATACATTATAAAACGTACAAGTACCATACCGTACCACATACGGTAAAAAAACAAGGCGGAATGAACGTCATTTTGACGGATCCCGAGGGAACTTGCCATTGGAAATACTACCAAGTCACATTTTGGTACGCTGATATAATTTTTACAAAGATTTCTATCAATAAAAACATAAAGTGAATTCAACCACTTTTTATTTTTACAACTTATCCAGCTATGTCAATTCACTCTTAACCAAGGGTACCTAACCTACAGTCGCATGGCATTAATTTTAGTCTTACGTCTTGTTAATTTTCAAGACGTATCAATCCGGAACAAAATAGGACTTGGACTTAGGGCTGTTTTTAAAATTGTGCGGATTCCATCACGCACGCGGGATTGCCCCGCATGCGTGACACCCGCAAGTGTCTTTTCCATACAAGTATTTATTGTAATGCGTGGTCCCGTGTGCGTATTCCACGGAAGACACTTGCGGGTGTCACACATGCGGGGCAATCCCTGGAATCCGCACGATATTAAAAACAGCCCTAAGTCTGAAATAGGACACGTCTATTGTTGCCAAATTGACAGAATTTTAGTTCTGTTACCTTATTGCCAAATCAGCCTAGGTACCTTTGTAAGTAGGATTCTCACTGACGACAAAATAAACTTATTTATCTAACCTAACTATTAAGACATATTTACCATGCATTTGAAAGTACAGTATTTACAACAGAAAATATTTTAACGTACCCGTAAACATTATTACCAAACATTGATATTAACGATCTTCAAAAATGAGGACTTGTGTCTTATGACATTTCATTTATATTTGTGTAGATAGACAGATGGATAAAATCTTCATTCGCTTTCTTTATAATATTGCTGAATAAGTTCAGCAATATTTTAAATAGTAAGCTATTTCGATAAAATCACGCTAATTGCCCTTTGAATAGGTATATTAACGCCCAGTTGCAGAAATGTCCATTGAAGTTAAAGCTTCTTTAAATGTAATGTCGTCCTTTTTAAAGTGTCATTAACTTTAATTGACGTTTGTGCAACTAGGTTTTAAAGTAGTAGATTAAAGAAAAAAGTTACTGTAGTAAATTCCGTTATCAATAACTTATAAGTGAAGCTTATTAGATTATGTGCAATAAATAATATTTAAGTGGTCGTATGACAGATAGAAGTTATTCGTTTTATGTCAAGAATTTTCTCATCTCTTGTTATATAAAAAATATTTACGAATTCATATTTTAGTAGCCACATAATACACTTAATGTTTCACGGTATTAGCTAGTAGGTAGAATACAACGTTCGCTACAAAAAGTAATAACAATTATTACGAACACTTTATGATAATAGCCCTCATTTCGTTTTAGTCGTCAAATCAATGCAAAGTTTATTCAAAAACTAACGGATAAATATATTAACAATATGTTTTTACTTAAATGTTAACATATAGTTTTCTACTATACAAGTTATTGAAAAAAAAAAGTGTTAGCAGAAATTATTCTGCTTGGCTTGGGTTTAAATTCTATTCTACGTTTTATACACAGATCACAAGAACATTTAATTTTGACAAGATAGCGAGAGAATATGTAAATTTATTCAAAAAACAAAATGTAAGGTCCGTATAGAACGCGACTCAGCCTCTGATCTATATTTAAGTAGCAGTCGTCTTTGTCACTTTGATATTGAAATAAAGATACAATCAACGCTTAAGTATAGATCAAGACTCGAGTCTCCTTCTGTAATACGGGCCTTTAAAAGGGAAATGATTACCGAACGTAAAGCGAATAAATTGATACAGATTGAACGCAAATGACTCATCGAAATACCAAAAACCTACAAAATTGGTTGTAGGAATTTTGTAAGTGTTTTACAATAATCCTGATATCATATTTAAAAATAACAAGGAACGCTACCATATTTAATTAAATATCAAAAAATCATTTCTTAAAAAATGTTAAAAATTTCTTTAAAAATATTTTTCGATGAATCATTCCGATTCAACTCTGAATTGCATTTAAAACTGTTAAGTTAGATTACAAACTAAACTAAGGCGCTTTTAAAACACAATGGAAGGGAATCAAAGCAACGTAAAATGAATCTTAATTGCTACGGGATAAAGGCGACGGACTTCTATTTTCGGCAAAAAAAACTTTGCTCCGTAGCTAGGGTTGCCAACTTTTATTACATTAAATAAAGTATACTAAGGTGGAGGAACGTAAAATAAGCAGTATTTGACAAAAATGAACAGTATTTTATTTCTTCCATGTCTACCTCTTGAGCACCGGTGGCTCCCATGGGAGCCACCGCGCCGTCCTGCCGTTGAGCAACGCCGGCTCTGATTAGATACATTTCGTACAAATTTTAAAACAAAAAAACGGGACGTGAATAGAAGAACAAACGGTTGGACAAAATTCGTTCCAAAGTTTCCGCGAAAAACAGAAATTTTCGCGCACTAAATTTTCCGCGGAAAACAGAAATTTTCGCGAAAATTCTTCGGTTCTTGAGAGGTATAGACCTACCGCATATCAGCACACCATTTACATTTACTTTCTTCTTATGGATACCATTGATTTTGAAAACAGTACTTTTGTATACTTCATTTTTGTTCAACAGTAAAAAGTATAAAGTAGTCCAAAACAGTATAATACTGTTTTTAACAAAATAGCTGGGAACCCTATCCGTACCTATTAAGATTCATTTTACATTGCTTTGAACGCCGCATCCCATCGCTTGTGTAAAAACAGCGCCTACGACAGATAACACTTTAAACAAGCGATATCCAGCCTAAATCTATGTACTACCCGTACGAGTTAACTTGAGACGGTGTGCGGAATGATAAGATATCGAAATAGAGTCGAGGCGAGTATCCTTAACAAAGATGCTATATCTTTGTATGTATGTATGTAAATCCTTTATTGTACAACAAAATTATAAAGCTGACACTGATTAAAAACGTAAAGCGACATATATTTGTATATGTTTTTTGATATTTTATCATTTTGCACGTACCATAGATTGAAGGTGACGTCATCAGCCCAGGTCTCAAGTTAACTATGACGAGATATAAGATAACGATACGCAGTCATGAAAATATAACAATAAGTCAGTCTTTAGAGACAGTGAAGCTCCTTTCATCTTAACAGACGTATGAAAAAATGGATTAGGACACACTGTTCTTATTATTAGGTTAGTTTTTTTAATTAAATCCAGCTCGGGGCAAAGATGCGATCGAGGATGTAGCGAGCTCACCCAGAAGAAGCCTGCCAAAAAAAATTTTGATCTCCCATACAAAATGCGCTATATGCTTATGAAGTTTGTATGGGAACTCAAATTTTTTTTTTCGTATTTTGATCTATGTTCCTTAGGAAAGTTGTTCAGTTTCATGGACTGATTAACCACCCGAGAGGTTGAAAGAGAGTTACCTAAAGCCTTGTATAAATGGGGTGGGGTGACTCTAAATTAGTTAGCAATACTTTAGAGTATGATTCTTTCCTTGAAACTGAACAACTTGGCCCAAGGAACCTGTATGACATACTCAAAACAAATGTCGACTTCTCATACTAAGAAAATCAGCTGACCGCTCAAGTTATATGGAAAGGCGAAATTTTTTAATATTTTTTTATATATTTTGACCTATGTTTTTTGGGGAAATTTGTTCAGTTCCATGGGGACAATCGCTATTTTAGCTAATTTAAAATTACCTCATAATGAGCCATATGTTACGGCTAAAGGTAGGTGTGAACATAAACTTAGGGAGGGGCAAATACGAAAACAAAATATCTCCTATGTGTTCAACAGGTCTAAGATGATCTTAAGAAGTTTATAGGCAGACAATACAATTGTTTGACAATCAATCGTACATTAAGGAACGCCTAAATTGTTCCCGTAGTCCAAATCAAATGGAACATCTTATGGTGAATTTCGGCGCCTGTAACTTTTTGAAAGTACCCTAAATATTGACAAAAGATTCCTTCTAATTAAAAATTGGACAAAATATGAATGGAACTTCGTCATTTTGACAGTTTAGGTACAACATTTTGACAGTTTAGGTACAAATATTTCGTCCAAATTGTTACAATTTTGTGTGGATTGTGGACTAGACTACGGCTCTGTTTGAAGGAACGCAAATCATTCAAAAAAATAATGTAATCCTAATGTGATGTAAGGGTTAAAGCTTTTTTTAAATCTGATTTAACAAAAGAAATAGAGGCTTTAGATCACATACGTGTCTATGCCAGCCTCATTGGGTTAAAGCTTGTTTGAATTCCTGAATTAAAGTGGATCGGGAATAGACTTTAGGTTATTGTTACGTGAATGTGGAATGTATACACAAAGTTTATTTTTATTATTAATTAATTTATACAACATCAAAACGTTTATTTCACATACACACTACAACACAACAACAATACTGCTGGTCTAGAACCGCTAGTTTTAAACCCTCGCGCGATTCTTGCACACCCGTGTATGCAGGATTTGTTTGTATCGCGCGCGTCGTAAACAAGAGCGGGACGAAACACGCTGTATTTTTGTAATAGGGATACTAATTATTATTATTTGTTTTTGCATAAATTCAAACAGAGCATCTAACATAAACACCTAGTAATAGTTCATACATGTCTGTAGAAGCTCGAACTATACAAAACCAAAGTTGTTTTTTTTTTTTAATTGAAAACTCAAGACGTATTTCAGTCTTAAATAAGAAGATATATAATGTAAGACTGAACTATGACAAATTTTTAGTTTTCTGTTTCGTTGCAGAGACAAAAAACCAAAGATTTGTCATAATTCAGGCTTAAATTTGGGTAGGTGCAGTAAAAAAATACTAATAGTACATCATGTAAGTAAAAAGAATTCCGAGTTAGATCAAATGAATCGAAAAACATTTTCAGGTATTACTTTTTAAAAAATGCAGACATTTATTCTAAACTTTTTGCAATTTTTTGTGGAAAATGTATATTCGGCTTTTAATTACCTCTTACCGTTTTGAAGAACAATGATGTTCAATATCATGGTTTTTAAAAACGCTGTAAATTTAACAATGTATTTACGTAAATGTTTAGTGGAAGTGATTGAAAAAAAAAAACATTAAAATATGTAATTGTAAAAATGGTATGTACCCCTGGACAAATAAATACCTATATTAATTGTCGGTTTCTTTTTTAATGACCTTTATAAAATACCACACAAACATCTTGAATTTAATTACATATTTTATAAATTAATCAATACCATTGAATATTGCACATCATTGGTAAGCTTAGCTAAAAAACATGAACAACAGCAGACCAATTCCACTAAAACCTGCAACTGCACGCGGCTGTCACGATACTCTAAACCTTACTTTAAAAAAAACAATTTTAACGAATTGCTAAATTTAATACACGTCGCGCAGCAGTGTAGCTGCAGTTTTTTTTAACCCCCGACGAAAAAAAGGTATGTTAATAGTGAAACCGACCTGCTGTAATGTTTAATACAATTTTTCGTTACACAGTTTCACAAGTATTTGCCTATACTCGATGTGGAACAAAAACATCGCGATTTCAAACTCAAGATGGCCAAAAGCGAGACTATTACATAAAGTAGTACACCCCTTAAGCATTACCTCCCGTCTAAGTATACAGATATGTACACAGATTGTATTGTATAATTTAATTACTGATTACAATTGGTGATATTGTTCCTACATACCTCGAGAAGCTCGCTGAGACCTGTGAACTTGGCCAGCGCTTCTTGGAGCATGTTTCTGAAAAGAAAAAAAAACAGTATTTTATACGGATCTTCGTAAGGTCTTCGTTTCTCAATGGGTAGTTCCATAATGGCAGGATAGGTGTCGCATATGACAGGATGGTTGTAATTTCCTTGACAAACAACGCCATCTAGGTAGAATACTCGAAACTAAATGCCTAAAACTTTGTTTTGCTAGTTTTAAAACTGTCTGGTGGCGTTGTAAGATAATTTTAAAATAATCAGCTTAAAATGCAACCCCATCTATACTTCGTTTTATTTAGCATTAGAAGTTATGTAAACAAAGAAGCAGTGGTAGTAAACATTTTTTTACGAACACAAAAACTATGATAAAAACAAGAGTTGAAATAAAATTATTGACAAGCCCAAACTCTGCCACCAATAATATATATTTTTGTTTTACAACAATGACTGATCATAATTGCTCTGAATATTGAACGGAGAGCAAGTTGAAGCTATTTTAGGTATAGATTTTAGAAACGAACTGAAATATGATTTAATTCAAATATTTAAAAACCCTGTATGCCATTCGACCCTTTCTGAGTGAATCAGTAAGACGGAGGTTGATGAAATGTCTAGTTTTGTCTCACTTGGATTATTATGTTACAGTGTATGGTCCGTGCCTAAACAAAAAAGCTGAAAAACAAGTGCTGAGAGTGCAAAAATCGCGTATCTGATTTTGTTACCACGTCCCAAACGATCTCATTATCACACTCTTCTTAAATACTTACAACATACTTAATATGAAGAATAGAAAGACGTTCAAATTTAGTAATTTGATTTTCAAACTTAAGAAACTTGAGATCCCTGCCTAACCAGCAAGAAAATTGAAATAGCGCGGGCCTAGGTAAAAAGAGGTCAGAACGATTTCCTAAGTTGGTTTTACTGCCACCAGAGTTGGAGTTCTTCAAAGGAAGCTTTGGATTCTCAACATCCAAAATATTGAACAAATATTTAAACTAAGTATAGTCTAGTCTCTAAATGATAACCCATGATGGGGTCTGGGTTTTTCGCAAGTGTCAGAGTTGAGTTATGTCGATAAGTTCATGTTTCTTTTCTTTTATTGTTTACTACTGCCTGAATTTTGTAAAGTTTTGTTATCTCATTATATAAAACAAAAGTTATGCACTTTTCTTCGGATTTCAGAGATAATTATGTCATAAAAAATTACCAAACTTATTCGGTTTTCTTTGGCTACGAGGCAGAGATTGCACATCGCCATCTATTTTTTTTTCTTTAAATATATTGTATACAGTAGCTTTAGATATCTCTACAGTTGCTGCTGTCTTTGAGACTATTTCCCCTGTATTGGTGAAGTTGTCTTTAGACGACATTTCCAAAACCAATTTATGTATGTTTAAGACCACTTATTTTACACTGGCGCTAAGAGATTTTGCTTGGGTCTCTTTTCCTTAGACGATGGAAGCACATTTGGCAAGCTTAAAGCCTTGCTCTTCAGTCCATTTAGACCGGCTTCAGACTCGTCCATTATTGAACGTAATTATATAACAAAAACAACAACTATAAGGTAAACCGTGCGGGCACATTCCCGCCCGCGCCTCTCTCGGTCCCCTTTATCGCCTCTCCCCGCGCCCCCTTACCGCGCAGGCTTTAAATAGTTTTCGTTTAAAAATTAAAAACAACAAAAACTAAAAAAATATAACAAATGGAAATCCTCAAACTGAAAAATTTACTAATCGCACTCTTGTGAGAGATGAGTGACGTTTGACCTGTGCTGTGACATTTTATGTTTGCAACCTCTGCTTCTTGAAGTCTTTTATAGTTTAAACTTTTCGAAATGAATTGTTTATTTGTATTAATTTAAGTTTCGTAGAATAAATTTAAATTACAATGTAATATTATTAAAATATGAATAAAGTGTCACATTATTGGGCACTTAGAACCTAAAAACATAAATTAGAAATACAATATGCTCATATATTTTTCGTTCGCCACACATTAACATGACAGATGAAAGACTCAAATTTCATAAGATTCTAATGCTAAAAAAAATGAAGAATAGTTTTAGTTGCTAGATGGGGTTGCATTTTAAGCTGATTATTCTGGTTTATAGAATAATCAGCTTTTTAGTTTAGCTTTCCATCTAGTTTAGTTTAGTTTTCCTGATTACAATTTTATTTTAGTTAGAAATTACAAATAGGGTCTTCGTTCCTGTGGGAATTCGGGAAAATTATGCATCCTACGTGTTAATCCAGGGCATCAGCTACCTCCATACCAAATTTTAACAAAAGTCCATGTACGGACGACCGCACATCAGATTACCACAAGCGTGCACTCTGTGCTGTTGCGATAAGAGCGGTTTTTCAACGAAAGTGGATTAGTAACCTGATGTGCTGGCCTCTGTACGTAAGTATAATTAAGAATTTGGCAAACTTGATCAAGCCTGTTGTTAAAGTTTTCAAACCGCAAAATGGACTCTGACTTAGTTTAACGATTGTAGCAAAAACAGCCAGGAGCAGGTCAGACGATTAACGTACTCGTAGGTACCGCAAATCGTGTTAATATATTGAATAGTGTTTCTATGAGCTGTAAATATGGCGAGTCAACTTTTTCGAAATAGCTGAAATATTATATTCTTTACGTCTTTAACCCTCTATATTATTATCGAACCTGCTCACTAAATTTTACGAGGATCGGACCTTTCGCCGAGAATAGCTGGACATACGCAAGGACTTTTGTCCAAGCTGAAACGGAGATTCTTCGAGCTTGCTCTGTTTATTAGTGCTAGACACTCTTTAAACACTATTTCTAGCTGCATTAAGACACTAACCTGCAGTTAATGCAGAATGCTTTAAGGTTCCCCTGCGTGATGAGTCCGATCGCGTCGCCGTCCATATTGCTTAGTGCTAGACTCTCTTTAAACACTATTTCTAGCTGCATTAAGACACTAACCTGCAGTTAATGCAGAATGCTTTAAGGTTCCCCTGCGTGATGAGTCCGATCGCGTCGCCGTCCATATTGCTTAGTGCTAGACTCTCTTTAAACACTATTTCTAGCTGCACTAAATGCTCCTCCATGCTTGGGTCTGACATATCCGCGTCTAAAGACCTGAAAAAATATTAAAAAACATATAAATGCTACACGATCAAAGGCCCACAACAAAGTAAGTAAACTTTGTATTGTTTTGTGTATGTGTGTGTGTGGGTAGGTGGATGGGCGTGTGTGTGTGTGTGTTTGTGTGTGTGTGTGCGTGTGTGTGTGTGTGTGTGTGTGCGTGTGTGTGTGTGTGTGTGTGTGTGTGCGGGTGTGTGTGCGTGTGTGTGTGTGTGTGTGCGTGTGTGTGTGTGTATGTGTGTGATCGTGGGTGTCTGTTTTGCATGCGTATGTGTGTGTTTGTGCGGGCGATGTGTGTGTATGTTTCAGTGTGTGCGTTTTTATATGGGTGCGTGTGTACGTTTGTATATTTGGGAGTGTGTAAGTTTGTATGTGTGTGTGTATAAGTTTAAAAGCGTGTAAGTTTATAATTTTGTGTGCGTGTGTAAGTTTACATGTATGTAAGTGTGTGTGTACGTATGTGTATGCGTACCCTCTCATGGCTAGTGTTAGCTCCCGGATTTGGCTGCTGAACATGGGCCACTTGCTGATGAGGTCGGCCAGAGGCTCGGACCCTCCCAGCTTGTCTTCCAGGTTGTGTGAGATCTTCAGCGCTGATGATAACTTTGAACTATAAGTATAAAATCAACACATGTTTTTTAAAATATTTGTTTTTCTTACACTAATCACCTTACGCAGCGGTTTTTGTTTCTATTCGTAAGGAGTTTTAAAAATATTGCAAATTGTTTAGGTGATAGACTGTTAAGTAAATCCTTACTGATATTGTAAACGCGAAAGTTTGTATGTATGGATGAATTTTGATAAAATTTGTTATGGAGGTAGCTGACACCCTGGATTAACACAGGCTACATTATTTTTCCCAAATTCCCACGGGAACGAAGTCCCGGGCGGAAAGCTAGTAATACAATAAAAGATGTCATATTGATGTGAGCGCCCAGTGTTTTAATTTTGTGAGCTAACTGTTTTCATAGAACAAATTCAATAGCTGGCCTCTGTACTATCATACGTAACACTCAGACTTCTCACAAATACTTGAGAATACGAACTTCCTCTGCATAAATCCCCTTCAGTATTTCAAAGGGAGGCCCGTGCCCCTCGGTGGGGACGAATATGAGCTGGTAATAAAAAGATAAAATCACTTTCAAAAAAATCTTACCAATAACTAGAAAACACAGTCCATAGTCCCTCAAATGCGTCAATAACCGGCATTTCACTGAAATCTTGCATCTCGCTCACACACTTGCGTTGGAACCGCTCTAGCGTCACTTTGGCTAGTTCCATGTACTCTGGTATTATTTGGCATTTTTTTGCTATCTCTACGCAAAGCTCTTTGAAGTTTGATACCTCTGATTGGGAGAGGGAGTTCGGATCTGTAAAAGAAATATGAAAAATTTAAAATATAGTATTTAAATCTTAAATAGTCTTTACTTGTCTAATCTAATCGCATCATAAAATATTAGTTTGTGACGTCATCCATTTTTTCTCCTGTATTTGTTTCTTATATTTCATTTATTTAGATTATATACACATTAGAATATTTACCCAACGAACATATACTCTATACATATAATAAGCTGTATGTGCATACATATACACACCGGAATACATATCATTTAGCGGAACAACGTCTGTTTTTCATACAATCGACTTATATTGGGAGTTCTAAAAATATACGTTTTACGTACATAACTGCACTTTTCTTTATGCAAATAAATTTTATAAAAGATCGTCTCTTTTTTTTACAAAAACTGACGAAAAGCCTAGAATTTCTCATGTAGTCAATAGAAAAAAAAACTCTTTAAACGTTTCATACGAAGTTGTATGATAAGGGTTTTGCAATGTTCTCTTTTGGCCATGCGGCACATTATTGAAAACTTCTTGTATGTTTTATATTTGGTTTTAACAGACAAACATTTTGGCCTAAACTAAGCGTAAAATTTTAATAACAGCATCGAATAAAAATCTCCATTTATAAACCCAAAGTTGACTTAATTGTATGAAAAACATAAGTCGTTCCGCTGTGTGTGTATTTAGAGGTAGTGTCTAGTTTTGTAATAACTTTGTAACTGTTTTTATTTTGATTATATCTTGTTTTGTGTGCCCATTAAATAAAAAAATAAAAATATAATAAAATCTTAAATTAAAATGACTAGCTACGTAGAGACTTCGTTTTTATTATTCAAATGTTTTTTTTTAATAAAAACTTTGTTTCTCTTCTTACAAGATAAGCTTAAAACTAGTGGCAGGTAACTCTTAATAAGCTCATCGCCTGTGTCAGTTGATACATAATGCAGCACTGGTAGCCCAGCGGCGCTCGCTAATCTTACCCGATCAGTGAGGTTAAGCAACGTTCACAGAGGCAAGGAACCTGATCGGTAACCAACGTGGCAATTTATCACGAGCGTTTCCGTGCTTCGGAGGGCACGTTAAGCTGTCGGTCCCGGCTGTTGTCGGTTGACTACAGTCGTTAAAACCAAGTCAGAGGCCATTGTGCGGTTTAAAACCTCTGACACCAGGTTTAGCCAAGTTCGCCACACACTTGACTATACCTACACGATAAGAAGAAGAACATATTTACGTAATTAATTTACACCACAGACCTATATCGAGATAGACGAAAAGAGCGCTTCAAACTGTATGAGAAACTAGCGTGTCCAATTTTTCGTACCTAAAATGACGTCACGAGCGAGATTTGGTGATGGGAAATCAAGACCGCGCGGAAACGATTCAAAGGCGTTTAATTAAGTAAAACAATAATGTAGATCCGATTAAAATCGATTATCATTTACGGCATGAGTCTCAAGCGGACTGACTTAAGTCGGACAAAACTGTGACAAAGCCTCACACTTTTTACACGCAAGGTAGGTAAACTTTTACCGTCTATCTCGATATAGATCTGTGATTTACACTCACACGTACATAAATTACGTTAGGAAAAGACTTTAATTTTATAGTTAAAATACTTTAAAACTAGCAATTTATTATTGTTATTTATTTTTGTTAATAACTCCGCTAGAATTGCCACGGGGAACGAGCGAGACAACCCCAACACAAGTATATTATTACTTACTGGGAGAGTCTCATTTTAGTTTGTATTTATTAAGGAGTAATAATAGTTATTTACACAACAAGAGAGGAAAGTAAGATTTTGCTGCGAGCGACGGTGAATGTCGAGATACAAAATTATGTCAGTGTGTTGAGCCACGAGCGTAGCGAGTGCCTTAAACACTGACATTATATTTCGTATCGAGACATTCACAGAGCGAGATGCAAAAAACTTCCTCTCGTGTTGATGTACAGAACTTTTCACCTCTCTAAGCGAGCAAAGGAAACAGGTAACTAGGTAGTTAAATGAGTACAAATCAGTAATTTAAATAATACGTCTCTTTTTTTTTTTAGGGTGCGTTCTGAAACTTGTTTCCGATATAACTTTTACAAAAAGATGTTTTGATATTTAAAGATAATATTTTATTTATATTAATAATTAACCACTATTTTAGGATTTTGACGTAATTCTAATAATATTCTTTGGAACAATTCCAGGAAAGTGAATTTCCAGACTATTTTTTCAAATATTCTGCACTGGTGGCAGCATAATGGAAATCCCAACAATAGTTTTAGAACGTTTCCAAACTAAAAACTTTTTGATAAAAACTTTTCAAACAATTTCAAACCGAAGCAAGGAGGTTTTGAATCTTTTTGGTTTTGGATTTGAATTGACAGCCGGATATCCGGTACTTTAACTCACTCTTTAAAACAGTGAGTAAAAGTGGACTTTACTCACTAATTTCGGTGAAAACGATGTTCCTTTGCAAGGTTAGAGACGTGAAAAAGTTTATTTTATTTATTTTCATTATTTTATATATTTTTTATTATAATGAAAAGCTGACCTTTAGCCCGTATATTGGTGTGTGTGTTCTTGAGGTCGCTGATGAGATGCTCTATCCTCGGGAAGACGTCGTTGAAGACTGCGATCCAGTGCTTCATGAGACAATGCAGCACATCGCCCAGGGTCCAGGGCGGAGGGATGCAGACCACGTGCTGCCATAGGTTGTTGTACTTCGCACGCATTTCGTTCTTATATAAAATAAAATATTAATTAACCCTAAAATTCCACTAATAATGGAGTGCCGTTAGACCAAAAATCGTCAAAACCTCGGAACCCACTTCCACTGAATGGATTTTCGTGAAACATTTTTAGGGTTCCGTACCCAAAGGGTAAAAACGGGACCCTATTACTAAGACTCTGCTGTCCGTCCGTCTGTCACCAGTCTGTATTGTCATGAACAGTGATAGTTAGACAGTGAAAATTTTCACAGATGATGTATTTCTGTTGCCGCTATAACAAAAAATAGTAAAAAACTAAATATTTCAGGGGGCTCCCAGCTCCCATACAACAAACGTGATTTTTTTTCCGTTTTTAAAGATAATGGTAAGGAACCCTTCGCAGGCGAGTCCGACTCGCACTTGGCCAGTTTTATTTATTACACTGTTGGAGGTATAAATATTATTCATCAAAATTTGCCGATCTTAATAATATCTGGTATTTAGGAATTCCCATACAAAAGAAGATTCGGACTTTTTTCCCTACTGACAAGAATGGTGGATCCGGGATCCGAGGTTTAATAAAAATAATAAATAATAATAAATAAAATAAAATCATTTATTTTCAAGCAACTAGGCCCATCGATTACAGACTAACATACAACCTAACGGCACTCCACTATAAAGTAGTTTAATAAATATCGGGACGAGACTTCTTTTTTTTAAGCACGAAAACAAAACTAAGACAATTTCTGATTATGAAATTGCTCGGCTGCAGAGTTATTCAGATATTAAGTCAATTAAAATTAGAAATAAGGAAATTTATATGATTTAGTTAAAAAGAGCGACCCTCGGAGTTTCTTGCTTTTTCTTCTCCTGAGGCAGACTGCACCTTTGCGAATAGGCGCAAAGTTAAAAATGCTAATTTAATTTACTATTTTGACTTATTTTAAGTTATATTCCTGAATGTTCTATGAAATAGAGATAAGTAATTTTGACTTTGACTTCGCGTTTGTGTGCGCGTGTATGCGTGCGTGCGTATATTGCGTATTTGTTAATTGTAAATTGTTTTGTCTTGTAATAAAAAATTACTAATAATAAAGTCTATGTCTAATATAATCATCCTTACCTCTAAAATATTAGCCAGCAGATGGTACATAGTGCCCTCGTAATGCTTCACGCTAGCGTACAGATCGGGGTCGACAGTGGGCGGCGGCTTGTTCTCCAGTAACGGCTTGAGTTCACCCAGCCCGATGCAGCGGACGCCATTGATGGAAGCTTTCGAACACAAGTTCTTGTCGTTCGATAGAAGGATCTGGAATTTGTGACTAGTTAAGGGAGATTCACAAAACTACTCTACTCATACCTATTCTTATACTCACCTAAGTAATTGTATAACCTCGCACCGCACATAACCGCACATACCCACACACAAACACACTTAAACACACACACACACACACACATATACACAATTGACATACTGTGAAAACATCTTATTCCTGGTACTGTATTGTAAAATGTAGTTGCATTTTGTTATTTCTTTAATTTTAATTAATTTTAACATTTTTTTCTTTTTATTTACCTTTGTTTTACAGTTGGCGTACCTACCTACAATGTACGTAAGTAACTTAATTATAATACGAGTGGTGTTACCCGACACAGGCGATGAGCTTAATGGGTGGCACCTGTTACGAACCCATTGTAGAGGAAATAAAGATTATTTATTATTATTTGGCACAATAGGGTAGATGACTATTTTTTTATTGTTTCAAGTGAAACTTCTTTACTTTATAAATATCGTGATTTTTTTTTCAATATCTTTAAAAATAAGAAAGATATGAACGTTTAAGGCCTGTGTTCACCAAAAATATAACCAACGGTTAAACCGCGGTTAGAAGCTAATCAAACAAAATTACAAAAAAAATGTATGAAAATGACATTGTCAAATCTCTGGTTAGCTGCTAATCGTTGGTTAAATTTTTGGTGAACACTGGCCTTAATCTTTGAATTAGACAGAGGGAAATACTAAACAATGACGGTATACTTTAAACTTTCGCGATTTGAAAACATAATTAAATACTAAAACGAGTCTAAATTCGCTTATATATCATGATTTAGGTATTTAGACCCGTTTTAGTATTTAATGATGACGTCACAGTTGAGTACCGCCATATTAATTCAATCGAAATTTCGTTACGTAAGAAAAAGATGGACATAAATGTTTGATACGTTATAAGTTCTTTATTTTTCGACCATTTTCAAATATGATTCTGAATTCTGTTATCAAATTGTGTATGTTAATATATTATCTTAATAAATACATAATATTCGATATCAGTCATCTACCCAATTTGTGACTAGTTAAGGGGGACTTTACGGCAAAATTTGCAGAAATTACCCTCAGTTGATGTTTTGTATATTCTTAAGGCGCAGACCCACCGCGGCGCATTTTAGCTAGGTTTTTATTATTATTATTATAAGATGGGTCAACTCTTGACCCCAATCCTGACCATAAGGTCAAAGATGAGGTCGACGATGGAGCGAGCCAACCCAGAAAATGCCTACAAAGGCACTGGTACTCCCACGCACTGACGGAACACAGCAAGCTGTTTGGCGTCGCACTTCGGTAGGAAGGTGGTCGCGAACCAGACGGCCCTTTACAGAGCCTACCACACCACATCGACACCTCAGATTCAGAAAAAAAAATGAAGTATCGTTGCCTGGGATGGATTACTAGGAGGCAGGTCTCATTTGTGTTTCCTTAGTCGCCTCTTACGACACCCACGGAAAGAGATGGGGTGGTGTTATTCTCAACCGATCACCACACGGACTAACTAGGTGGATTAGATCAAAATCTAATTTGAGCATTAATGTCATACTCGCTGCGTACATAATCACCTGGCGTTTGTCGCATTCGTGTGTAGCGAGTTCGTGACTGACAGCCCACGAAAATGCTGCGACAAAACGCCAGGTGATTAATTGATTATCTATTTAATGCTCAAATTAGATTTTGATCTGATCCACCTAGCTAAAATGCGCCGCATTCGTCCGCTGGGGTGGGTCTGCGCCTTTATTCTTGGATAACACACGCAACACCATCTAACCGCAAACTAAGCATGGCTTGTATTAAGGGTGCTAGATAACTGATGTACCTACTACTGGTATAACTTTTTTGTTCGCAAATACAGTCATGATAGTTGACCATTTCAACCATAGAAAACCGCATCGAAATCGGTCCATTCGCATAAGACAACGCTGCCACAGACAAGCACATAGATACACAGACCCGCAGATACACTCGTCAAACTTACTCGTCTTTTTAACACACACACACACACACACATTGTAAGTGTAACTCACCACAGACTTCTACCTGTCCGCCTGCTGCAGACAAAAGTCTAGTATCTCGTCGTCCGGGGACTCGCACGGGTATATGTAGGTGTTAGACACACACACACACACACACACAATGTAAGTGTAACTCACCACAGACTTCCCCCTGTCCGCCTGCTGCAGACAACAGTTGAGTATCTCGTCGTCCGGGGACTCGCACGGGTATATGTGGGAGTTAGACACACACACACACACACACACACACACACACACACACACACACACACACACAATGTAAGTGTAACTCACCACAGACTTCCCCCTGTCCGCCTGCTGCAGACAACAGTTGAGTATCTCGTCGTCCGGGGACTCGCACGGGTATATGTGGGAGTTAGACACACACACACACACACACACACACACACACACACACAATGTAAGTGTAACTCACCACAGACTTCCCCCTGTCCGCCTGCTGCAGACAACAGTTGAGTATCTCGTCGTCCGGGGACCCGCACGGGTATATGTGGGAGTTAGACACACACACACACACACACACAATGTAAGTGTAACTCACCACAGACTTCCCCCTGTCCGCCTGCTGCAGACAACAGTTGAGTATCTCGTCGTCCGGGGACTCGCACGGGTATATGTGGGAGTTAGACACACACACACACACACACACAATGTAAGTGTAACTCACCACAGACTTCCCCCTGTCCGCCTGCTGCAGACAACAGTTGAGTATCTCGTCGTCCGGGGACTCGCACGGGTATATGTGGGAGTTAGACACACACACACACACACACACACACACACACACAATATAAGTGTAACTCACCACAGACTTCCCCCTGTCCGCCTGCTGCAGACAACAGTTGAGTATCTCGTCGTCCGGGGACTCGCACGGGTATATGTGGGAGTTAGACACACACACACACACACACACACACACACACACACACACACACACACACACACACACAATGTAAGTGTAACTCACCACAGACTTCCCCCTGTCCGCCTGCTGCAGACAACAGTTGAGTATCTCGTCGTCCGGGGACTCGCACGGGTATATGTGGGAGTTAGACACACACACACACACACACACACACACACACACACACACACACACACACACACACACACACACAATGTAAGTGTAACTCACCACAGACTTCCCCCTGTCCGCCTGCTGCAGACAACAGTTGAGTATCTCGTCGTCCGGGGACTCGCACGGGTATATGTGGGAGTTAGACACACACACACACACACACACACACACACACACAATATAAGTGTAACTCACCACAGACTTCCCCCTGTCCGCCTGCTGCAGACAACAGTTGAGTATCTCGTCGTCCGGGGACTCGCACGGGTATATGTGGGAGTTAGACACACACACACACACACACACAATGTAAGTGTAACTCACCACAGACTTCCCCCTGTCCGCCTGCTGCAGACAACAGTTGAGTATCTCGTCGTCCGGGGACTCGCACGGGTATATGTGGGAGTTAGACACACACACACACACACACACACACACACACACAATATAAGTGTAACTCACCACAGACTTCCCCCTGTCCGCCTGCTGCAGACAACAGTTGAGTATCTCGTCGTCCGGGGACTCGCACGGGTATATGTGGGAGTTAGACACACACACACACACACACACACACACACACACACACACACACACACACACACAATGTAAGTGTAACTCACCACAGACTTCCCCCTGTCCGCCTGCTGCAGACAACAGTTGAGTATCTCGTCGTCCGGGGACTCGCACGGGTATATGTGGGAGTTAGACACACACACACACACACACACACACACACACACACACACACACACACACACACACACACACACAATGTAAGTGTAACTCACCACAGACTTCCCCCTGTCCGCCTGCTGCAGACAACAGTTGAGTATCTCGTCGTCCGGGGACTCGCACGGGTATATGTGGGAGTTAGACACACACACACACACACACACACACACACACACAATATAAGTGTAACTCACCACAGACTTCCCCCTGTCCGCCTGCTGCAGACAACAGTTGAGTATCTCGTCGTCCGGGGACTCGCACGGGTATATGTGGGAGTTAGACACACACACACACACACACACACACACACACACACACACACACACACAATGTAAGTGTAACTCACCACAGACTTCCCCCTGTCCGCCTGCTGCAGACAACAGTTGAGTATCTCGTCGTCCGGGGACTCGCACGGGTATATGTGGGAGTTGGCGTCGCGGAGGGATTGCCCTGCAACATAGTCAACGTATGTGAAAGTCAAAATAGCTTTTTTTCATAGAACATTCAGGATGTTACTGAAAATGAGTCTTAGTTATATTAATGTTTAAATCCAAACACATACATACACATTCGTTCTTTTGACTCTACGCATAGTAGCAATGGTGCAGTCTTCCCCCAAGAATAATACAGGGCTTTAGGTATCTCTCTTTCAACCTCTCGGGTGATTACTCAGTCCAAGAAAATGAACAACTTCCCCAAGGAAAAAATAATAAAAATACTGATCTCCCATACAAAATGCTGAATGCTGATGAAGTTTGTATGGGAACACAATTATTTTTTTCCGTATTTTGACCTATGTTCCTTGGGAAAGTTGTTCAGTTTCAGGACTGATTCACCACCAGAGAGGTTGAAAGAGAAAAAGCTAAAGCCCTGTATAAGCAGGAAACTCCGAGGGCCTCTTTTCAAAAAATAAAAAATCTCACTACTCCTTATTTTATTTTTTTCAATTAAATATGTAATAACTCTAGAGCTGAGCAGTTTATTTCTATGGCTGCTTCTCGGATAGAGAATCAAAAATTCTGTAATAGAGCTTTTCGCAAAATTTTTGTTTTAAAATAGGCATTTCTTCTACACTTTGCCTGAAATACATGTTCACAATCACAAATTTAGTATTCTGATCGTTATAATTATAACCCACTTAAAAGTGGAAGACATTCTAATCCACTTTTCCTAAATCACATGTTGAAGTGGACATGTAATTTTTGGCAAAGTGAATTTGATTTAAATTGAAATTATTTATCTATACTAATATTATTAAAGCAGAAAGATTTGATTGTTTGTTTGTTTGCATTGAATAGGCTCCGAAACTACTGGACCGATTTGAAAAATTATTTCACCGTTAGAAAGCTACATTATCCCCGATAAACATAGGCTATATAATTTTCCCGAATTCCCACGGGAGCAAAGTCCCGGGCGGAATGCTAGTTTCAGATAAAGTACTACCATATTACTTATAGAAATTTCGCCGCTTGACTTGAACTCACGACATAAGCATTGATAACTTACTTGATTAATTTCAAGTATAATTTTACATCTAAATCGGCGGCGAGTGTTAACCCTGAGCTCTCGTCGCGAACGCGGCATCGAGTCGGCGGTGCGCAATAGAATATGAACGCTAGCGGCCGACTATAAGTTTCAATTTCTCTTGCAAGCTTGTGCCGCTTGCAATAGTAGGCAAATTTTTATGCCTAAAGTTGACTTTTGTTAGGGAGTGAGACTTCTGTATGTTAGTACTATTATTTATTCTGTGGTCGTGGGTTCAAGTCCCATCCGCGCCGAACATTTTTGAATCCCTAAAAGTTACTTTTGATAAATTTCCAAATGTTTATTTACCTTTTATCCTGTCATTCTCAGGCAGCGACTTGTACAAGTAGTCCATGGCGGAGCGAGCTCGCTTACAGATGGCTCCGTTGCCATTGTTGTTGTCTTTCAGCCGATCTAGCTCGTTTATAACACGCCACGGCACTAGCAGGGTAGGCTGCTCACTATAGCCTGAGATTGGAAAGGAAATTGTTATCAACGACTAGAGTGTTAATGCAGGAAAAGACGTTGCGAAGAAAACCGGTGATTCTTAATCATTCGTATATTGAAGTACACACTACAAAAAATATAAAAGGTTAATTTGTGTGTCGTACGCGTAGTGGTTAACAGGAGGTGGAAACGCAGTCCGCCCGCACCCCCGCGCAGCCCCCGCATTGACCCGCGCAGTAACAAGAGTTTTGCGTACATGTTATAGTCAAACCTCGAAACCTCGGCACTCCTAGGATTGACTAGTCAATCCTCAATCTAGCCTAACCTAGGATAAACCAGTCATTCCGGAAGGAGACTGCATATCGACCGACTATGACGTACAGATCTAAGACTTCGATTATTTGCGCCGAAAAGCGTCGTCTAAGCCCTAATGTAACCCGTTGCCTGGCGGACTCCGTATGCGGACTCCGTGATGGCGTGTACGCGTCAACCAATGGCACTACGTACATGTGATGAGACATTTTCGTGCCATTCAAAAATTAATTAGACTTCTGCGCAGGTACACTCAAGAGCACGTCAAGCTTGACACTTTGGACTTTGGACCGGCGGCCCTGCATTGTATGGCGCGCAGTATAAATCAGAGCTCAGCTTAAACTGGTAGTGCGTGACCTGCTCTTGACTGTACATGGTAGCAACTTATAAACATGATACTACTGTACTTCTGTTGCCCTAGCATAAACGATGCGACTTAACTCGCATGACAGTTGATTTCCAAGGAAAACATAACCTTACACATTTGAAGAGAAAGTTGCATTTCTTTTGCATCCAATTGACGTTGACACATGATCTTGAATTACTAAACATACGTCCTGTCTAAATCAAAACGCAAGAGATATGAAAACTTCTCCAAATCATACACATACACACGCTCACGCCTATAATCCCTAAAGGGGTAGGCAGAGCATCAGTGGTTCTAGAACCACAAGATGCCACGTTCGACACAAATAGTGAAGGTTATCAGATGGAACAAGTTGCATAATGGTGAGAGGTGGTCAGCCGTGTGAGTCCCCGGCAGAGTAGAATAGGACCACCCTCTTTCTTACCGAGGTGTCGTACAAGGCGAATAAGGTAAATATGCAAGCAAGTTCATCTGCACACAGAGAAGGAAAACTCTGCAATTATATCGAAACCCTCGCCAACCCGTCTGCCAAGCGTGGTGAGTATGGCATTTACCCCTCACGTTATTGAGGGAGGCCCGTGCCCCAGCAGTGGGGACGTATATGGGCTGATGAAGACAGCAAAACCCTCGTATCCCTCTTACAGACTTTTACTGTATACCTGGGAAGAGTAGGTAGCTGGCACATTCTAAGTTTTTCTTTCACTCCCAGTCAAGCATGGAAGGGTCTATTTTTCTTGTGTTGATTCGGAAGTCTATGGTCTAATGAGAAATAAGCCTCTGTGTATGTTATAGCTGGAGGACATAGGCTGGATGGAATAGCTAGTCAAAAATCTATCACGGACAATGGCGCAATCGAGAGTCTAACAGAGTGTAATCGAGAGTATTACAGAATGCGACTTAGACTCTGATCTATACTTAAGTAGCAGTCGTTTCTCTGAAATAGCTAGCCCAAACAATATAACGCATAATGGCCCAATCGAAATGCTAAATGCGGAAAACGCCCGACAAATTACATATAACAAATAGCAGTCGCCTTTGTCATTTTGATAGTGAGAGAAAGAGACAATTAATACTTAAGTATAGATCAAGACTTGAGTCTCCTTCTGTCATCATCATCATATCAGCCTATTGCAGTCCACTGCTGAACATAGGCCTCCCCCAAGGTGCGCCACTTTGCACGATCCTCCGCTGTTTTCATCCAGCCACTACCCGCTGTCTTCTTTAGGTCATCTGACCATCTGGCTGGGGGGCGTCCTACACTACGTTTGCCAAGACGTGGTCTCCATTCGAGAACCTGTCTACTCCAACGCTCGTCGGTTCTGCGACAGACATGGCCAGCCCACTGCCACTTCAGCTTGCTACACTTTTGGATAATATCCATCACTCCGGTTTTCTGTCGGATGACCTCGTTTCGGATTCTATCCCTTAGCGAGATCCCGAGCATGGAGAGCGAGCGAGATCTCCTTCTATAATACGGGCCTATGCATGGAAAACGCCCGACAATCATAACATCGGTGGCTTGCTATTAGTCTCGGAAAGTAATTGTGTTGTTGATAATTGGATTCTATGATTGAAACTGATGGGGAACAGTCAATTTGTGAATATGTTACGTAATATTTATGCATAGTAGTCATGCTAATATGTTTTAATTTCTAATACATCCATCTTAATATGATAGGGTTGGTAACTGATATTGAATATCATATTTTAATTTTTTCTCCTTATAATTAGCTCAGAATAAATAGACTGAGATCCCAGGGCCACCAGACCTTACTTATTTTCTCAGTTACCAAAAGTGTAAGAAAGACTAGTGCTAGTATGTGCTATTAACATATGAATACCTGGTTCTGAAGGTACTTCCAAAAATGACTCGTCTTGAAGTCTGGGTGCTGATGTCTTAGAAAATACAATTAATTAAATATAAAAATTAATGGTCAACACCAACAGACGCTCTCCGTCGGCTGTAATTTCCGCCAGACGCTTTACAGTTCGGAAGTAAATTATGCGATTGTACCTACAAGAGCCGTGATTTTTTTATACGATGTTCAGGGAACTATAACAATACTTTTTATAGCACCCAGACTTCAAGACAAGTGAGTAATTTTTGGAAGTACCTTCAGAACCTGGTAGCTGAAAATTAGCCGTCGGGCCAGGATAGCAGGTATTCATATGTTAATAGTACATATTAGCACTAGTCTTACCCACACTTTTGGTTAATGAGAAAATAAGTTAGGTCTGGCGGCCCCCTGGGATCTTGGTCTAAAAGTTCAAGACTGTATTTTACTATTCAAATCTTGATTGATTAAAATTTAAAAACGAATACATATGATTATTAACAACTGGGCCAAAAAAGCACATATATTTCCCATGAGACTGATTAGATATATCAATTGACAACTGTGCTAAAAACCGCATATATTTCCTACAAGACCCCCTACACTACACTTACCTTTTATATGTGAATTGAGCACATTCTTAATGACATCCAGCTCATGAATGAATATGTTAGTGTCCACGACCAGCACAATGTTTTCATAACTGTCCTTGGGCCCCGGAGTTGAAGATATTACACTCTGCCTGTACTCTGATATACTCTGTCTTGTCTGTAAATAATAATTACAATTAAAATTAATTTTCTTTGTCCTTGACAATCTTTTTTTCTTGATTATGTTAATGTTAGGTAAAGTGTTATTTTTCAAGCTTCATTTAGATTTAAGACATGGTAAAATGTTTTTGGGTTTAATAATATGTAATTATACATATAATGAGATTAATTTGATGTAGACAAAAAAAATAATGATAGTTAAAGGTTATGTATCTATAATCTCTTATCAGAATTAAATTATTGTAAACTTTTTAGTTCCTTTTATTAACAAGTAATAATAAAAGCTTGTTTTTAAAAAATTCTTGCTTTTTCTTTTAATTTTGTCGACTTATTACATTTATCTAGTTTTCCTGTTATGGAAGAATTAAAGTTTGAAAAGCTTTAAATACTTTAATCTTGTTTTATCATTATCAGGCATGGCATCAAACGGTTCCAGAACCAATGATGCTTTGCCTACCACTGTTAGGATTACAGGCAGGCCTAGCCCTATTGAGATTATAGGGTAGATGGAACACCATCACATTTAATAGTCTAGCAACCAGTAATTAAAAAAAACATTGAAGTGATTATTTGACAATGTATCATGATCAGAGATTCAGAGCCCAAAAGGATAAGGGTTTAAAAGTTGGGTTCGTTTGGATATACCTCAATCCTTTTTTTTTTGTAATAAATTAAAATTCTTTAATGCATTTTATTAGGTACTTCAAACTTTTATGGTAATAAATAACTCTGATAATTTATCTAAATTAAAAGAGATTTGAATTTTTGGTAAATAAAAATGAAAAAAATTAAAGCATTCATCTTTATTTTCCTAACTTATTTCCTCTTCTAGATAGATATGATCTGACTTGCCCATTCAGGCTCTCACAATAATGATGTTTAGCTTTCAAAGCATATCCATAAAAGATCAACAAATGACATAAAGTGGCACAAAATATCTCAAGATTTCCGATCTTGATCATGATAAAAGGGAAAAAAGTTGAAAAATTTTAGACAGAAAATGTAAACACACCTCTTTACTTTCTTCTATGTCCATAGCTTCATTCGGTGGGAGTTCTATTTGACTAAGAAACTCTTCATCAGTCACTGGCACCTCTTCGTTAACTGCTTCATTGCTTAACCTACTCCGTAAAGCTTCCATTCGGTCCTGAGCTGACGAATAAGTTTTCAAACTTATGTCTTTAAGTGTCACTTTACCAGATAACTTTGATTTGATAGCAGAAACAAGCTTGCTGGCTTCAGAAAACTGAGGAGGAGTCGCAGGATGTTTCATGAATGGATATTCTGTTATCTGATTACAAATTCCTTGTTCGATATCTGCGAATGTATCTTTAGGTTTTAATCTATTGAAGTATTTGCCATCTGGCAACTGAGCTTTCATAGACGATAGGATTTTATTCGCAGCAAAGAATTGTGAAGGGGAGGGAACCGATTGAAGACTGTCACTACTTGGGGATTGAGAGGAGGGTTTACTCTCATTAGGAACAGGACTTTTGAGATCAGTTTTAGAAATCTTAGTCTGTGGTTCAGATTGCGGTGTTTTCGGACTAATTTTTAATTTATTTTTCATAGGAGATTTTTCTGTTTCAGCCTGTTTTAAAGACTGTACCTCAGCATGTAACTGTTCTCTAAGATTGCTAAGCCTGTTGTTTGCTAGATTTTTAGTTTGAGTAGGCTTTACAGGACTAACAATCTTATTTGTTCTTCCTTCTGGTTTCTTCTCCGGACTTTCCACTTTTCGTTTTTGAGGACTGACCATTTTACGAGATCCATGTTGGATTTGTTCTGATGATAGTTCTGAAAACAATCGAATCTCTTTTTGTTATATAATAAACATTTTAGTTGAACACCAAGCTTATCTTTAAACTGTACTAGAAACTTACTATAAATCTTCTAAAAAAATAATTTGCATTGTGGTGAAAACCATTTCAAAATCAGTTGCGTGGTTAAGGGGTTAACAGATAAATAGACAGACACACAGAGAGCAACTTCCTTTTATACTTACTATGTAAAAGTCAAAATTCTTATATAATTCCAAACTATAAATTTTTTATTATCTACAAATCATTCTGTGGCATCTTAACTGACTATAAACACAATGAAATATAAAATTTATATGCGAGAGTAAATAGTCAGTCAATCACTATCTTACCTTGTTTTTGTTTCTTTTTAATTGGACAAGTCTGATTGCCATCGCTTTTTCTCTTCAACGTTTTCTTCTGAAGCTCTTCTTTTCTCTTCACCGGGATACATTTCTTATCTTTCTTCAATTTATTTGGGCTTTGATCTTGGACATCTTTTTCAGTAGCCTTGACAAAATGTATAAATTATTGATCGGATATAACAGAATTTCGTAAGCGATATTTACGATTCAGTAAATAGAGGGAAGGTAGATTAATATAAGGTCTAATTAGAACCGGTTATAGAGCAACAGTGTGAAATATAGTGACTAGAAAAACTACAAAACTTACCAATGGTTTAGTCCATGACGATTTACCAGTTTTTTTATTGAAATAATACTTCCTTCCAGGGTTTGATTTCGATGTACACAATACCCAACCGTCCGGCAAGTTTTGAGCGTCATTATTATCAGAATTCATGACGAATTAGATACAAATCGAAGGAGGAATTCATTTACAACAATGTAAATTTTTCCCCAAAACTCAGTTAGATTGACAAATACTGTACCACAAACAAAAAACTGTCTTTTTAATTTACACAACACTTGTCTATGGCTGCTGCGCTTTTTTTGCCTTATTTTGGTAATTCCTCAAACTTTCTGTATGTATTAGTGGCGGTGTATACTATTTTTTTTTGACAGGTTCGAACAGAGGTAACAGCTGAGAAAAATAACCTATAAATTGTTGTTTTGGATTTAATAAAATGTTTTAAGCCATATAACCCGAATTGACACTAGCAACCATGGAAAGAATTATAAAATTTGGCACGACTATTCGCAACAACTGGAAAAAATCTGCATTTGGTGCTGTTGCTTTAAGTTATGCCGTTGCGAAGCTCAAAGAAAAATACGAGTAAGTTTTAATCTATAACTTTCCTCTTCGTTTCGATAAATTAATGAAAATAGTATTTATTTACCGCTTTAAACTCTAAATTGACTAACATGACATGACGGTCTGACCGAACTTAGTTGAAGTTATTTTTTAAGCAGTTGTGTGAAGAACAGAAGTTAAAGATATCCAAACCTAAGATTTATTTCTTTTGGACTGGGCCAACTAGTAAGACATACATGAGTACATACATAAGCTTACACATTCATCCCATTGGGGTAGGCAGAGACCACAGCTAGGTGAACTAGTAACGGGTATAAGTAATATAGGTAACAGGATTGGCTTTCCGCTCACGACTTTGTTCACATGGAAAAATAATCTCTTTCAAGGGTCAAGTGCTTGATTTACCTGCCCACCAAATCCATTCAGCAATTATGGCATAAAAGTGAAACAAACGTACAAACATACTTTTGTATTTAAAGTATTATAACAAAGTCTTCTTAGAAAACTCTTTTTTTTTAAAGAATGGGTTCGCTTTTGACCACAATCTAGCTCAGGGGGAAACATTAGGTAAATTTAATGTTTTGAAATATTTTTTTCCAAACAAGAAAAAAATTTAGAAAACAAATTATTCTTAAAATACTCACATCTTTCTTTCAGAATCGATATTCTTATGGTTGCCGCATGCAAGGAGGCTGTTAAATATGGAGACTCATTAATCCCAATGGAGCGTAACCCAACCATGATCACTGTCATACTTAACCCAGTTGCAAACAAGAGGAAAGCGAAGGCTGAATTTGAGAAGTACTGTGAGCCTATTCTCAATTTGGCTGGGTTACAAGTAGAAGTAATTCAGACAACTTCAGAGGGTAATGCTAAAGAGATTGTGGAGACTCTAAGAGGAACAGAAGCCATTATTGTAGCTGGAGGTGATGGGACCTTGTCTGAAACTATAACAGGTTCTTATCTTTATTATTCGTCTGTTTCTCAGACAGACAGTTGAATTAAAATTAAATATCCTAAAACATTTACTTCCTGATTCTGAAACTTTAAAAAAGTAGTTTCTTCTCTTCTTTTTTATTAAGAATAGGTTCGCTCTAATTTACTGGTTCGAATTTACTCTGAAATTCACAGTAATCTGCACTAAGTTTGCCATGTAAAATGTAATTTTAACTCATATATTAAACCTTCGCGCGATTTATGCACACCCGTGTGTGCAGGATTTGTATCGCAAGCGCGCGACTGTTTAAGAACAATTAGTTTAATTCATTCGGTAATTAAATGGTTTTGTTTGTTCTAAACCCAGGTTTACTGAGAAGAACCGATGGCGCGAACCAATTCCCTGTTGGCATCTTACCAGTCGGGAGCACTAACACCCTGGCAAATTCTCTATTTCCTGGTGGCAAAGGTGTGGACAAGGTCAAACAACTCATAGATGCTAGCATGGCTATTGTTAAAGGAAACACTATGTGGAAAGATGCCATGAAAATAGAACAACTTGAGGCTACAGATGAACCACCAAGCAAACCTGTTTATGCACTTAATTCAATTGAGTGGGGAGTATTTAGAGATACACTAGCAAAGAAAGACAAATATTGGATCTATGGTTCTTTAAGAGCATATGCTGCATTTGTTTTTAATGGATATAAAGAGGGTTTGAACTGGGTATGCGATGGCACTATTAAACACACTCCACCATGTGAGGGCTGTAGTAATTGTCTGCCAAAAGTAAAAGAACCACCAAAAAGATGGTTGTTCTTCTTGCCTAACGAACCGGCTCCCAAGCCAGAAAAAACTGTTTTGGAAAATCCAGAATGTCATAAAGTTGAAGAGCTTTGCTTTAAAACTAGCGATTTTATTATAAAGACAGCAAATATGGAAAAAACCTCGCAAATCCCGGCGCTGAACATTAAAATCGGCAAAAATTTAAAATCATACAGTGAATTTGTTTCTGAAGGGTGGAAGCGATTAAAAGGTACTGAAGTACATGCTTTAACAATACCAGTAAGAACTGTAGAATTTCTACCTAATGTGGACAAAGAAGATCTGGTTATGGGTATTGATCAGGAAGAATTCGAAGTTAAGCCAGTTAAGGTCACGTTACTTCCTAAAGTTGTTAAATTGTTTTGTAAACCTGAAGCAAGTATAAGAGATGAATATATCATTAAAACATAATTATGCAGTTTTTAATCAATACCTCTACGTGAAGACAGAGTAAATGCTCAATATTAGACACTTTTTTTTTGGATAAAGTGTATTTAATAGTTATTGTTACAGAAGTAGTAAAACAGCCGCCAATAATTTACTTAATGTCAACAGGAAACCGACTTTCAAATAAATAAAAGTTATAAATAGGCGATACAAAATTACAAACATTTTAGCATATTATACTGTACACACCTAATCTTCAAAAATTCGATGCCTGAGCCCGTAGACGTCTTACATTTTGCCAAAAATTCACAAAATATTTTGGCGGGAATACTCCCAAATAAATATGGCAGCCGTGACGTGAACATTAAGGGACCTGACTACTCCTTGCTGAGGTACCTCTACACAGTGGTCCATCATAGGGAGCAGGTCACAAGGTACGCCTTCTTTCTCGTGTCTGAAAGGTAAAACGTTAATGATATTGATAAATACATACATAATTCCGTCAACCATTAACTAATAGATGTAAGATCTGAAGGGTGAAAAGAAACACTACCTCAATTTGACACTACGAAAGTTCGTAAAACTAACTATAAAACCTTTGTTCCCACTAGTTCAGTTGACTGGGAATAATTTTCTCGTTTGTTCAGTTGACTGAACTACTGGGAACATTTTTGTCGTTTGCTCAGTGGACTAATCAATCAATCAATACGACCAGGTATGTGTGTCTATAAGACATGGGCTTTGCTTTTGCTGTATTGTAAGAAAACTGCTCACAACCCGTCGTCACTGTAACAACCCTTGAAACAAAATATTTCTTAATTGTGATGTCTTTACGCAAATATTATATCAACTTCGATAAAATCTTACCCCAGCAACAGAACAGTTTTCCTAGGGAACTTGAAGCTCTGCAGCTGGCAACTCGTAGAAGTTTGCTCTGCAGCCACTACAGCATAGCCTTCGGACTTCATCCTCATCAGATAGTCTTTTAGAGGCTGACCGGGACGCACTTCTTCGACGTTCACCCATCGCTCTGCAGATACGCTGAAAAGAAAGAAATAAAATGGCAATGTCTTAGCAATAAAGAGTTATCTCGCGATAAAAACCAATAATTATCATCTGCAGTAATTAAACATTTTTACCTCAAACCCTGGAACTGCTTCTCTTGTAAATGACGTAAACTATTAACAACATAGGTCTTGACGCCAAAAACTTCACTGGTACGCGCCATTCCTCCCAAATTAGGCAACTTGTCTATCAAAGACGCGACCACAATAAGCTCGCTACAACTTTCTTTCTGAAAATGGAACAAAGATAATAATGTCATCTAGAAAAAAATATCATACTACCATTAAATTTTTTTAGAAAGGTACTTGTCATGGTTTTATAACATCTATATTTTACAATCCAAATGTAAAGTAAAACAATCTTGACTTAACCATGCGTAAGTTAAGGATTAAATTAAAAGATTTTTATAATGAATGGTATTTGATGAGATACAATTGGAAATCAAACCAAGGGATCGTTCAACAATTACGTGATCATTTTTGGCCGTTTTTTTAACCCCCCCCCCCCCCCCTATGTAATCACAGCGTAATCTTTTGTTTTTAACCCCCCCCCCCCCCCCTCGCCTTGATTACGTAATCTGACTCCTATGTTATGTTTCTATGGGTCTTAGGGAAGAGGGTGTGTCATTTGTCAAAATGCAAAAAGGTAAGAACTATAAAGTTAAATCAATAAAATAGATAGTTTTTCATTTCGCTATACGTTAATTAAAGTTATAAAATGATGACGTAATCATGGCTTCTTCCCCCCCCCCCCCCCCGAAATAATCCGATGTATATACAAGCACCCGACCCCCCCCCCCCCTTCCGGTGATCACGTAATTGTTGAATGATCCCCAAGTAAAAATTACCTTACAGCTCTATTCATGTGAGTAAATTCAGTGAAATATTAATTGTACCCTGGTGAATGTTTTTTTTAAATCGGTCCAGTAGTTTTTGAGTCCATTCGTTACAAACATACAAAATGCAAATCTTTGATCGTTATAATATTAGTGAACTTACCTTTTTTCTCGTTTCATAAATGTGTACGTCACTCATATTTCGCCAAGGAACATATTTTTTCTGAATAGTTCCCATTGAATCTGTTTTCTCCAGGTCTTTGCTCTCTGCAAATCTGGTAATTTTACACTGGAAGACTTCGTCATCAGACTTGTGCACCGCTAACCATTCTTCTTTGAAATCATTATCACAATCGGCTTCTTTAACAATGTCATTTACTAAAAACAAAATGCTTCTGACACCTTTTTCATCTACAACATCGTTGTATCCAACTTCACAGTACTTGGGTAGAAAATGATATATGAAACTTGGAACTGCATGAGCTACTATATCGAAGTCTTTTATGAAAAAATCTTCTTGAAGCTTTACAAAATTTTTATCCTTACAACTTTCCCTAAAAGTTTTTTGTATAATTTCAATCATATAACTATACTTGTCTGAATCTTCGTCAGCTTTTTTATACAGTTGTGTGGCCAGATACTGAGCGTGTAATCTTATGTTGAACATCTGTCCCATTGTATGGGAAAACAAGAAATCCATGACGAATTCGTAATCCTCTTGAGAGTAAGAACAGTTTGAAATTTTACGACTCATCGTCCAGAAGAGAATTATAAACTGGGATGTAATGGGAACGTTTTTAGTCTTCATGTTTTCCACCAATTCATTGTTTAGAGGACAATTCTAGAACAAAATAATGTAATTAGGTATACTTACATTACATGCTGTACTGTTACTTATGAAACTGGATTCATTGTGGGAATAGCAAGAACGTAGGTACCTACCTTCACATAGAAATGCAAGGAGATATACCACTCTAGACATATTTTAACGCTCGGCTGATGCGGTATCTGGCCCAAAAGTTCAATCATCCAGGATGACACCGTTTCCGACTCCAGCATCTCCACATTCAACAAAGGTAAAAACAGCAAATGTTGCAACCCAGCAAGTAAAATTCTATGAGTCTGAGAGTTTCCATGATATCTCTGCTTACTGTGAAGATGACTATTAACTTTACTAATAATAAACGAGGCAACACTTTTGAAAATCACGTTACTCTTAACTTTACTTAAAGTTAATATAGCCAAGTACTGGATTGTGAAGTTGAAATGAGTCTCGATTCTGAAACACACAGTAAAAATTGGTTTGGTCACATTAAATGTGCAAAATGCAAAGTTACATTTTGTGTTTTGTAGTCTACTCACTCGTCCATATTGAAATCATATTTCGGGTTTTGCAATATTTCTACAGCAAGATTGTCAGTAATTCTGAAACAATGTTTAGAAATGTATGGTAGTTTAAATAGTAGATATCTAACCTAAATGTTCCAAAAATCAAATAGGTATTAACATAATAAATTCAAGGGACCTCACCTTTGATCTTTTCTTGGAACAGGCGAAAATAACAAGATGTCGCACAGCATATAAACAATCTGTCCAAAGTTTTCACCCAAGTCTTTTTTGCTCAAAGTTTCTACTAAATAGAACAAAGGTGAGTTTTTCAAATGCCCATAATCAATAATTTTGGAGCAATGGAATAAAACTACATTGTTGTAAATCGGTATCTTCAAGAGAGCTTCATGGGTGATCAATTTTACAAATTCAATTATGCATGGCGTATATTGGCTATTTGACTTTAACTCTTCTATTTCCTTCCACGTCCTGCTAATAAATTTTGTTAGATTAAACTTCAGATTCCTGTTATCTATTACGTCTTCAACGCATAAATTCATAATTTTAATGACCCATTTTAAACATCCATATCCGCCGCATTCAATAACATTGTCAATAAAATCTATTAAACTTTGTAAATCTTTTTTTATCACAGATTTTTCTTCTTCTTCAGTGACATATTCATGGACAAGCTCACATGTTTTTTCATAGAAACTATTTCGAAAGCGACCTACATCGTCTGTATTGTTATGTTGTTCTTTAACTCCAACCACTTTTGTGATGTCTAATAATTGTTTCGAACTAAGCATTTCATGCTTATAATTAACACGCATTTTCTTTGTTAAGCTTTTAAGTATATTAATAGCTAACAATTTTTTTTCTAAATCTGCTTCAACAAGTTTCAGAAACATGGCAGCACCCTTGTACATATGTAGTATAAGTTCGTTTACTTTAATATCATCAAAAATAATGTCATTCATGAAATCTAAACCTCTGAAAATTAATGTTATTTCATCAATAGTAACATTAGTATCACTTGATAATATAGTGAATACATATTGCATCAATCTTTTATATTCTCGAGATAAAATAAGGGCAATAGTTTCTTTATGATTTTCTTTAGATTTGTTAAATAAGTGGGTAACGAAAACAATGTATTTCAAACATTCTGACTTTTCAGCATAGCGTCTAACAATCGCATCTTGTATTTTTTTCATTTTCTCAATTATGCAGTCTACTAAGATATCCACATCGTTACAATGGTTCTCAAGGTACAGTAACCCACAGTCTATGTTTTTATATGATTCAGTCACAATTTTGAAAAATTCTTCTTTCTCTTTAGAGCTAAGGTTTAAGTTCTTTATATTGACTATGAAAGGATTTAAATTTCTCTGCTTCAGAAAGAATTTGTTCCATTTTACTAATGAGTAAATGTAGATTAGATCTCTCCAATGGATTCCATTACAACATTGACCAACAAAATATGTGATATTGATTTTGACAGCATCTCTAATAGGAATATGATTACAGGGTATCTTCAAGATGTCCACAATTATTTCTGATAGTTGCGAGTCAATGCTTGTGGAAAGGTCAACTTTCTGCTTGGCCAGTACTTCACTCAGATGATACAAAGGAACTGGTGTCCACTTGACTTTAGCTATAGATTTTATAGTGTAAACAATAGTATTTAAATCCATAAAGAATTCATTCATTTTACTTTTAAGTTGCTCATATTCTTTTGGATTATCAAAGAGATTAATATCATTCAATGCTTCTAGCAGCACTAGGGCTTCTTGTTGGTCATCTAGAGTGGTCATTAGTCTATATTCTATGCATTTCAGTCTAACTAGTGCATTGTCATGTTTTAGCCCTAATTTGTAAGCACAGTTCATCCAACATGATTCAATATGCTTGAGTGAACCAAACAATTGCAGAGAGGGTAGTACTATATTGCTTTGGGTCTCCTCTAAGCTATCAATAAGTATGAAAAAATTGTCCCAATCTTCTTTCAACACTTTGTCTAGTTCATGCTTCCAATTAAATATCGTCTTTGTCTCCGATGACACATGGACATTACTTTTACGGATCAAGAGGCTATCCATAGCCCTTTTTATGAGGTAAACTGAAGTTTTTCTGGTAGCAGAGTTACTAGACATTAGCCCATATAGAAGCATACTCCAAAATTCAAAATGTGTCACAATATCTGAAGCATATTTTGCCACTCCATTACTGTCTGGTACTGGCAGATAAAATTCAGAGAGGCAGCTTAGAGTTCTTATAGCACTATCTTTATTTTCCAATTGGCTTTGTTTCAGAAAATTCCATATTCTATCCAAAATACTGTACCCTGATATAGCTTCAAATAATCTTGGTACTGTATCATTCAAAAAACAAATTTTGAGTGTTTCATCAGAGCTCAGTAAGACATTTTCCAAAGGTATCTCTAAAAAGGGAAGACAGATCTTTTTTTCAATTTTTCTGACTGCATCCAAAATGCTATTACACAGTTTGAAGTAGAAATAAGTTTTTAATGAAGCATCCCTTTCTACATCTTCATCAGACAAGACAGTGTTCTTAGATAAGGGTAATTCAATGTTTAACAAAATTTGTTGAATCAAGTGCTCAGACTGGCTTACCAGATTATCTTTGTTTAAAGTCAGGACGATGTATACAATTCTGCATATGTTGTCTATGTTTTCTTTGTTACAATTGTTCATTAACTTAGCGATGAAGGCACATTCTTCTTGATTGTCGCAGGAGGTATTCTCTATAACATTTATGAAATGTTTGTACTGTAACAGATGCATGGCATTCGATAAATTTTTGTTAGTGAAGGTGGTACGTTGCATTATGGTTTTCAGTCGAGTGTCTATTATTTCTTCATCCAAATCCAACAAATCCAAGAAGGAAACAACTTCAACAGAAACATTCATTTTGAGAATGTTTAGCAGCCAGATTTTGACTTAGAAGGAATGAAGTCAACTTCTTATACAAAACAGCAGTCACTCTATTATGAACTTCATTACTAAGTTTTTTGTAGAAAGTGGGCTTTATCTAATTTTGTTAAAGAAAATATCGTTTTGAAAGATATTTTCAGATGAAAAATTTTCAAAGAAATTATCCCACAAACACGCGTACGGATTTTGACATTACGAATTTGAATGATGAACTTTTGATTTTGACATTTCTGGGTGACCAGGGCTGTTTTTAGAATGTAATAAAAATATTTATTTGCTATTATCTACACAAGGTATTATAAAGAGGAAAGATTAAATTGTTTCTTAGTTTGCATTAAATAGGCTCCAAAACTACTGGACCAATTTAAAAAAATCTTTCACCATTAAAATGCTACATTATTCGTGAGTAACATAGGCTATTTAATTTTCCTGTATTCCAACGTTAATATAAAACCAAATAAACATTTGTTTTAGAAAAACCCTAAATCCGTTCTAGATAGATAGTTTTTAATAAGAATCACTGTACAATCATATCTGATGAATCAAAATAATTTCATTTCATAGAGTGACCAAAAAAATTGTTTACAAAGGTCGTCGCAGCACCATAATTTTATTTTACGCAGGCGTGTCGATTTCACATAATACATGTTCGAAATTTCTACGCAACTATGTACCTATTACAAATTAAAATGTACGCAGGAATCCTCGAAGAGTTTTCTGATGGCTTATAATTATAAGTTTTTTTAGAGATTGCAGCACGGTTTTTGTGTTTTTGATTTGCAAAAAAGATAAAAGAAAGATACAAATATCAATAGATTAATTTATTTCTATCAATAGCTGTCCTGTCCTGCAAGATTAAAAAAAATAATATGACAAAATATTGCAAAGTTTTAAGTTGTTTTTCATACAGCTATTGATCATGATTTTATTTCATAATTGCGCTCGAACAAAGATACCTATCCACTTATTTTATCAGAACGAAAACAACATCAACGAAAATCAATCAATCTGCGTATAATATACCTACATATGGGTAGATAAAACATCGATAAAAATTATTTCGTATGAGACTTGTCAAAATGTTTCAGGTAAGTAAATAACGTTTTATTTTTGGTAACAAAATGATGCCAGTGAAAAAATAAAATTTTTGGCTTTTAAAAGTTGTGAAAATTATCCAATTTTCACTATTTTTAACAGGCAAAGCTTTATTTTTTCTCTGCCAGATTATTTTTTTGCAGTTTTCTGCAGTCTCCCACAGAAAAAATTTTGTCCTCCAAAATTATATGCCTGTTTTTAACTACCCAAAAAGAAAGTAACGACAATGGCTTCATCACAAATTAAGTAAAATGATAGCAACTTTACCGAAACTTTGAAAGGTGATGCTTCCCATGAAACTGAACAACTTTTCCTAAGGAACCTATACAGGGTGTAAAGAACTAGTAAGCAAAAGCAAATTATCATGACAATTAATTTTTTAGAGGAATTTTCCTCCGGAAAATTTGCATTTGTTCATGTTTTTAATATTTTCTGTTTTAATTTTTTTTTAATACACTCCATTTTCAAATAAAACAGTGATTACAGTTTAAATCACGAAAATAGGTAATGTCACGAGCAGGTCACGCTTTACACTGCCAGTTTAAGCTGAGCTCTGATTTATACTGCGCGCTATAATAATGCAGGGCTGGTCCAAAGTCCAAAGTGTCAAGCTTGACGTGCTCTTGACTCTTGAGTGTACATACATCGAATTCTAACAGCGGCGCAGTTTCGCGTTAGATTGCGTAGCGCCAAAGTAGGTAAATGACGAATATTCCTTAACTTGACGTTTCAGGGTAAAATAAAATAATTTGTAGCCGATTCTAGTAATGGCTAGCTTCCACCATTTAAGTATTTGCTAAGCTGTACCTTATGCCCTGTATAAAATCCTCAAAAAAGTCACTTTCTCACTCAAAGGCAAATCGCACACGTTGTATTTAGAAGCATTTAAAAAAAATCGAACCTAAACAAATCGACTCGTGTTTAACTATTATCAGAGAAAAAAACGTGAATCAAATTTCTCTTGCGTCAAGCTTCTCAGCTTTAAAAATCTTCGGCTACTGCCAATACTGCGTTACACAATATTCATGAATACTTAAGAACCTATTACGCTGAATGGCCCGACGCGAGTGACAATCAGTATTCCATTCAATGGTTTACTATGAGAAAAATAAGAAGAAGTAATTTTTTTTTAGCCATAAGACAGTCTAGATTTAAGAATAGAAAATATGTTGGTGAAAAACTGTTCTTTACGTAACTTCACAAAATGTTATCAAAATATGCACATATTGTAATAGACTGGTCACATTACCATATTTTGCTTTTTTTTTAAATAAAGTCCTAGACTTACTTGTTACACCACCACTTTTTAGTTCGATAAGTGTTGTGTGTGTTTCACTTTCACATAACCCATCTCTTTCTAACTTTTTAACGTCAGTAAAAAAGTTGAGAAAAGAGGGCACGTGTGACAAAAACAACATCTGTCTGTGTCTGCCAATTATCATCAAAATTCTGAAAAATCCTCCATTGCATCTGAAGAAGTTTTTCAATTCAGTGTAGAGTTCAGGGATTTCAAATTCTTAGCATTACTGCTTTTGCTTCTTCCACTGGTTGTAGTAAATACGTAGTAAGTGCAATGGAAGATAACTCGTCGAGCGATGACGAAATTAAAGAATCTCTAAGCCCTGTTCTGGGTGGTAAGAAATTGAAATTGAACGATGGGAGCTCACAAGACAGTCTCAAAGAGTCAGGTACCTGTTTTGAGCATGTTTTGTGGTATGAAATCTTTTTTGTGACGTCGAAATCGGGAGTCCATTTTGACGTTATTTTTTTTCGTAGGTCCATCGAGCAAAGGTGAGAACTGCGAGAAGGATGAAAATGTGGACAGTGGGGTATCGGCTGATAAATCTGAGAGCACTAGCAGTGAAGACCGAGGGGCTGGACCATCGGAAGGGCCTTCGAATGAAGTGGTGAATGTGGCACCGTCGAGTAGCAACGTTCGTACCATATTGTTGAACATCCGTCGTCCAAAGCGAGGCCGGAACTATAGGAGGAGGAAGACACCAGATAGGGATTCTGATAGTAATGATTCTTCGAGGGATTCAGATGATTTGTCTGTGGAGGAGAGTATGCAGGGATCAAGGCAGGCTGACAACAGCACCTCAGATGAAGAGAGCTCGGAAGACTTACAAAGATTCATGGCCACATTTTCTGATGCCTCTCCCATTGGGTAAGTGGTCTTTACTTGGATACTAGTAATCAGGGTTCGAAAGGATAATTATCATGACAATAACAGATGGATAATTATCGATTGATAATAACAAGCAACAAAGCCAATGGAAATAGAATCATCATCAGATGAAGATATTCCTTTGGCTTCTTTGGTCAATCTAAGTTAATTTATTTACAACTAGCTTTCTACCAGGACTTCGTTCGTTCCGAAAATTTTGTTGCCTATGTGTTATGATTATGACACATAGGCAACAAAATGCAACATACACATGTTATGATGCATAACAGGTACCTGACTCTTTGAGACTGTGATGCATAAGCTATATTATTGTAAAGTTTCAATGAAATACATTCAGTAGTTTTTGTGTTTAGTAACAAACACCCATACAGCCACACTCACAAACTTTTGCATTTATAATATACCCAAGTAAGATATTAGAAGGATGTCTAATATGACGGAAACTGATTTTAACTTAATATACAATTGATTCATGTTGATTACTTGATTTATGTTTGATATTAAATCAAAAAATTGCAAAATTTATTTGTTTTTAATAATTTTTTGTTACAATTGGCACTTGTGTTTTGTGACTATCTCGGAAATATTTCGTTTTAAAAATACTTAGTTACTGTATTACGTTATAAAAACAGTGTTTTCGGGTTGTTTACGATCTGGAACAATAGTGAAAGTGTTATCTTGCGGAACTTTCGCGATCTTATAACACAGTGACAAACTCCAAGTCTTAAACTCAAATAAGTTGTTCAAAATGCCGGTCTGCCTCAAATGTGTCAAGGATATACCTAAAACCCTAAAATACAGTGTTACAGTTGCGAAAGGCATATTTGTGTGAAGTGTAGTGGGTTGCTTGCCACGGAGTTGAGTGATTGTACTGCAATCCCCTACCCTTAAGTAGGTACTTGTGCCCCGACTGTGAACTAGGAGTGTGCCAGTTACCAGCACTGAGAAACGCCGTTTCTGAGCTGAAAATAGAAATTGAGGCCTAAAAAGCGAAACAAAACCAAGGTACGAGTATGGAATGCATTCTCGGCGAATTGGCAGAAAGGAAGAAGCGCAGCGCAAATGTCATCATGTTTGGCATTGGTGAGTGTTAGCGGCAGAGTGATGATGCTGATCGGGACAAAGAGGTACGTTTTGAACATGATAAAAAACAGGTACAGCAAGCTCTGGCCGATTTATCGGTCTCAGACCTGCCGGCGCCGGTCGCTATGATCCGACTTAGAAAACCTAATCAAGGTTCTTTCCCTCGTCCCCTCAAAGTGATATTTGCCAGCAAAACATGCGCAAGAAACGTGCTAAAAAATAACAAGAAACTACCGTCCGGGATATCCGCTAAGAATGACTTCACGCCCTATCAACGTGAGTACCTTAAGAACTTAAGAGAAGAGCTGAAGCAAAGGATCGACAATGGAGAAACTGACCTGACTATAAAATATGTCAATAACACTCCCAAGATTCTTAGCACAAAAAAGTTATAAACGACAATGGGATTGTGCAAATGACATTCTTTTATACGAACCTGACATCGATTATGGCTAAACGAGATTTGCTTATTGTTGAGATTAATAGGCTAAAACCTACTTTTATAATTATAACTGAGACACATCTGAAACCAACCATACCTAACAGTCTGATTGACATCAAGGGCTATGTACTATTTCGACACGATAGAATCAAGGGTACTGGGTGGGGAGGAGTCGCTATTTACGTTTCAATTGAATTTCACGGCAGGCCCATTCAGGCGACCCCACTCCCTACCTACAACAGAAATACAGAAGTGGAATCTCTGTGGTTAAACTTGATGTATGGTAATTTTAAAATGCTACTTGCTGGTGTCTACCGTCCAACCCATTACACGTTTGAGGAGACTGATAAACTGTTATTTGAAACTATTAAACAGGCTTCTGACGCAAATGACCCCTTGCTAATAATGGGTGACTTTAATCTCCCAGATCTAAAATGGCCGTTGCATGATATAGACATAGATAAATACAATACACTACATGGACGATTCGTTGACATGTACGCAAACAGTAACCTCAACCAACTTGTAAATAAAGTCACGAGACAGCGAAATAACGACTACACTACAATTCAGATGCAAATCGACTGGAAAAAAGCTTACCCAAACACCACGAAGAAACTTCTTCAATGTAAACACTCTGAATAGACCAGTAAAACTACGGTTTGGCAAAACATTAATTCGCAATAGGCTGTATTTTTGTAAATCAGCCTTTCATCCTATTTAAAATGACTATATTTTCGAATCCAACTAAAAAATTATATAGAAATACCTCAAAAAAGAAAAATGCGAATAAAGGCCTAAAATTTTTAGCAAAAATAGTAATAACTAAGTGAACAGTTTTCATGATAGAGGTACCTGTAACAAATATAAAAGTAACAGAATCCAACCAAAAAACATCACCTTATTTTTGTTTTTCAAAAAATTTAAATTTAATTGATTAGGATTTATGGTTTCATGCGAAAAAAATAATAGTTAGCTGAACTGGTTTATAATCGATTTGGATATAGTTTATGATTGCATACTTATGAAAATCCAATTATATTTATTTAACTTTTGTACATTTTTATAAAATATAGCTATAAACGCATGGCAAAAAAGTAATAGGTATAAAAAATGGTAGACTTCTCTGACAATACTGAAAAAAAGACAATAATACCAAAATCCAACATTTTTCGTGAAAAATTCAAGAAAAAAAAATAACAAAATCGCCCATTCCAAACTGAGCGTAGTGTACCGGTGTTACGGTCTAAAATAGTTTGATGGCGCGTGGCGTGGTCCAGCCTGGCAGCTGCGATGACTTGAAATTTTGCAGATGTATGTAATACCGATGACAATACAATTATACAACAATAATTTGGTTCCATCGAGCTGATCTGATGATGACACGAGAAGATAGATGGTGGAACTCTTCAACGGTAACTATTAAACCCTTTGAATTTGGGCTCGTTTGATTTGATTTTTGTATATTAATATAAGGGTTAGGCCGCCAAAATTGTCAAATGTAACACAACAGATTTTGTGTTATCGTTACACAAATGTAACCCAAAAGTAACACATTTTTTGGGTAAAGCGTGTTTCATATTTATAATCATTATGAAATTGTACCGACTGCAGTGATTGTTAAGAGGAAAATAAGTAATAATGAAATAGCATTTTTTTTAGGGTTAACGGTGAGTAGAAGTTGCTTAGAATGTTTTTGGGCGTGCTACTAAGATGTTGACAGCGCATTTTCTTTTTTTTTTGCGATCCCTTTCCATTTTCTACTTAGTTATTCTGTTTAGGGTTCCGTACCCAAAGGATAAAAATGGGACCCTATTACTAAGGCTCTGCTGTCCGTCCGTCCGTCACCAGGCTGTATCTCATGAACCGTGGTAGTTAGACAGTTCAAATTTTTGCAGATCATGTATTTCTATGTGCCCTATAACAAGAATACTAAAAACCACAATAAATTTTTTTTTAAATGGGCTCCCATACAAAAAACGTGATTTTTTTGCTCGTTTGTATAGATAAGTCTGTCCGAGGCTGTATCTCATGAACCGTGATAGTTAGACTGTTGAAATTTTCACAGATGATGTATTTCGGTTGCTGCTATAACAACAAATACTAAAAAGTAGAATAAATTAATTATTTAAGTTAAATATACAACAAACGTGATTTTTTTGCCATTTTCATAGAGATAATGGTTTTTATAGAGTCCGACTCGCACTTGGCCGGATTTATAGGTAAAGATACGGAACCCTTCGTGCACGAGTCCAACTTGCACTTGCCCGTTTTATTTTTCTTCGTTATAATTTTCTACTTTACGTCTATACTGTAGTAGTGTTATTTCATTATTATTTTTCTTCCACTCTCTAAACTTTTCAGGATTCATAGTTTTAAATTTTTCCTCGATATTTTATTTGTCGTTATGCGACAGTTAACGGCATTTTAGTTTTAATAAAATAAAAAAGTGTAGCTTATTTCTTATGGTTTTAATTTTAATGTATTCGACATACATCACACTTGGTGTTTGTTCAGGTTCTGTTTATAAAGTTATCTAGACTAAAAAGTAAAACATAAAAAAATCGGTGCTTTAAGAACTATTTGACAATATTGATTTAGAACTAAATGCAGCAAGTGACAAAATTGTCATTGTTGATGGTGGTCATTTGATTCACAAAGTTACGTGGGCGAAGGGAACTCTTTTTGGTACCAAATGTGACACTTATGTGGATTATTTAATTAAAGTGTACGGGAAATCAAGCGTAATAGTATTTGACGGATATCAAAGTGAAGAACAAAACACAAAGAGCGCAGAACGTAATCGAAGAGTTACCAAGCCAAATAAGTTTGATAGGCTATACATGCATCCACCTTTGCAGCGACTTCAAACAGATCGGTAGATACGTAGCACACCTAAATGCTACGTTTTTATTTTTCGTTTTTTGCAGTCGGTTTTTTTTGTAAAAAGTTAATTATTTTTCTATTTTTAGTGTCAATAATTGGAAGTAGGTGAGAAACAATGTAAGTGCCTATTTAATTTGAGGGCGTCCCTCGATTTCCCTAGGATTCTATCATCAGATCCTGACCTGGTTACAACGGGACCATCTCTGGAGTATACTTTTTCGAACAAAAAAATAATTTTTAAAATCGGTTTATAAATGGTGGAGAAATCGGTGAACATTCATAAAAAATAAAATACGTACAGTCGAACATAAAACCTCCTTCCTCCTTTTTAAAAGTCGGTTAAAAAAACTTAAAAAACACGCTTCTGTCACATACTAAAAAATATAAAATAATAAGTAAACTTGTCGCTTCCACGAGTTATTGAAAAGACGTGGAGCGCTTTAGTGTACGAGTATATTGTCAATACAGTAAGTAATTATTGTACCTCTTCGTATTCACATAAGTTGATTATATCATCCGCGATCTCATCTTCGCTATCTTCTCCATTGCATGTATTTCTAAATGAACCATAGCATTCTTTTCCTAAACAATTATAACATAAATCAGTGCAATCCATTCCACTCTTACGGCAAGTGCAGTTGCGAATGCAAACTGACCTGCACTTGCAGGATATGGTTTGTAAAATATGGAGGGGAGCAGCTTCATTATTTTTTTGAATAGGTACAAGACTGCAATCAGTAATTTTCCAACCCCATTTGGTCGGATCTTTACGATTGTTTAACCACTGCTGTACTTGATGATAAACTTAGAGAGCAGAAGAAAAAGAATAATGAAACAACACTACTCATAGACATAGAAAAAATAACTACTACAGTATAGACACAAAGTAGAAAACTATAACGAAGAAAAAAAAAGAATAAGTAAAGAGAAAATTGAAAAAGGATCGCAAATTAAAAGAAAATGCGCCGTCAACATCTTAGCAGCACGCCCAAAAACATTCTAAGCAACTTCTACTCACCGTTGTTAACCCTGAAAAAATGCTGTTTATTAATTTCTAACTTCCCCCTTAACAATCACTGCAGTCGGTACAATTTTATAATGCTTATATTTATGTAATTATTTTAACTATCGATATGAAACTTACCAAAAAATGTGTTACTTTTGGGTTACATTTGTGTAACGATAACACAAAATCTGTTGTGTTATATTTGATAGTTTTGGCGGCCTTACCCTTATATTAATAAACAACTTTCACTTTATATTAAACTAGCTTTCCACCCGCGGCTCCGCCCGCGTGGACTACATGTTATATCGTACCCAACTGTGGGGTAAAATGTAGCCTATGCCCTTTCCCAGGTTCTAATCTATCTCTGTACCAAATTTCATCAAAATCAAATTTCATCAAAATGTAGTTAAGGCGTGAAAGACGGACAGACAGACAGAAAGAGTTACTTTCGCATTTATGATATTAGTAAGGAAGTAAGGATCTAACACACGAAAAACCGACATTTAATTACGTAACGACACAATACGTGGCGAATAAATCATTACGTTCTAAATTATGGAAGCATCCATAAGATTGACAGGATGGCGCGCCCGCTGCCCGCGCACCCTTCCGCCACCCGCGCAACTCTTACAATTTATATTTTTGGAAATAAAATGGTAAATGTAATTTTTTTTGTTGGATTTCGAAGATATTGTATTTTTTAAAACATAAATTACAAAGTCTACCCAAAATTATCGCTATTTCTATTTTGTCCGCAAAATGACTACAGAAATAGCAAAAGTCATTTTTTTTTTTACGTTTCTAGTTGGATTTTCAAAATAATTGAGTTATCAACATCGTTCAAGCTATACTATAAAAAAATTAGCCTATTATATTTTTTATTGCAACAGTTACTTATTATTTTAATATCACAACATTGAAGTTAATAAAAATAGCATAATCAATCATAAATATTGTTGGATTTCGATTTACTTTCAAACAACTGGATGATATCAGATTAATAGTGCAGAAAGTTATTTATTAACATTTTTGTACAAATTTACAAAAAATATCAAAACTTAACTCATAAAAATAAATGTATGTTGTATCTTTTTTAGTTGGATTCTTACGTTAAATGATAGCCGGGAATTTAATCTATCAAAAAAAAAAAAGAATTGCTGCTATTGCAATTTATTTCACTTTCGCTATACTAGCCGACTGTAGTTTTACTGGCGTAGAAATGATGACCACCACACTTAACGAGCAAACTCTAGTATGATACAAATACTAATGATGTTAATGCTCGGAAGAAATTTGCAGAGAAAACACATAATGCTATTGAAAAATATATACCTCTTAAAACAAAATACAAAAAACCAAACCTTAACAAGTTTTAGATAAAGTATAATACAAAATGAGTCTTTGGAAACAGTATACATTAAATGGCTCTAAAAGTGCATAAAAAAATACAGGCAAGCTAATAATCAACTGGTAACCATGGTTAGAAGTCTCAGAATGAAATTTGAGAGAGGAATTGTAAAAAGTGGACCAAAGTTATTATATTCCTACGTACGCCAACAACTGTCTTTAACGGTATCGGTACCACCATCATTAAAAGACGACAGTGGAAACATTACAAATGACCAAATGATAGTTGCCAACCTGTTCGCCCAACAATTTGAGAAATCATTTGTAGTAGAACCGAAAAATAAAACCATGCCTCAAGTACAAATGGCGAGAGTAGATAATTCAATAGAATCACTGATTATCACACCGTATAAAATATCCAAGGCCTTAAAAACTTTCAACGATTCTACGTCAATGGGACCTGATGCTCTGCCCTCAATATTGTTAAAACAATGCAGTAAAGTTCTCAGTGCTCAGTTAGCTCACATCATGAACCTTTCACTTAAAAATGGGAAATTACCACAGGATTGGAAAGAGACCCATGTCACTCCCATATACAAAAAAGGTGATAAATATGCTGCTTCCAACTATAACCTATCAGTCTCACGAGCATAGTCTGCAAAACTATGGAGAAAATAATTGCGGCCGAACTGAGAAGTTTTATGAACAAAGAAAATATTATCATCGACGAACAGCATGGCTTTGTACCAAGGAGGTCAACAGTCACGAATCTTCTCATGTGTCTTGACAAATGGACAAATAACTGGGATAAACGCCAACCGACAGATGTCATATACCTAGATTATGAGAAGGCGTTTGATAGAGTCCCTATTAAAAGGCTGATAGTCAAACTAGACCACTTTGGAATTCGTGGACAGCTCCTCCAATGGATAGAAGACTTTTTAAGCAACAGAAAGTTCGAAGTAAGAGTGGGAGAAACCCTGTCAGATGCTTTCGACGTTCACAGTGGTGTGCCACAGGGATCTGTCCTTGGACCAATTCTGTTTGGAATCTTTATAAGCGATCTCAAAAGTGTTATTCAGTCTGATCTGTCAATTTTTGCAAATGACACCAAAATAATAGGGAATCCACTCATCACCCACAATATTATACAACAAGATTTGGACCGGATCGTGCAATAGACTAAAGATTGGCTGATCTCGCTAAATGCTACAAAATGTACCGTGTTACATATAGGAAATACCAATCCTAAACTTTAATATAATGTGAATAATGTGCCACTTCAGGCAGTGAATATACAAACAGATCTTGGCGTTAAGATAACACATAATCTGAAATGGAACATACACATAATTAATATAACAAAACGAGCAAATTCCATGCTATTTCTTTCTAGCATTCTTTCTAGATTTTATGAAATATTGTATGTGAAACAAAAAATAATGCTAGAAATATATTAATATCCGAAAACAGTATTAAAATTGGTTTATAAATGAACAAGTTATTAGCATTTATATTAACGTAAGGACTAGCTATCTCGTTTTGTGGGGAGAGCTAGCTATCTCGTTTTTACCTACGCAAACAAATGGCGGTGACGTCACATGCCTGTAAGTGCATCTTTTTTTCGTTGTTTGACAGTTTCCTCCTCTATTGAAATTGAATAGCTTGTAACTTTTTTATTTCTCAATAGTTTTCAAAAATTATTGCGGTTTTGGATTTTGGATTCAGTTCCTTTTTAAGATAAACAATAAAAAAAATTATAGACCTCCTTATTTCCCCCATTAGATTTTGCAGGTTAATAATAATGAACTGATTTTGTATTGGAACATCCTTTTTAACCGACTTCAAAGAAGGAGGAGGTTCTATGTTCGGCTGTATGTATTTTTTTTATGTATGTTCACCGATTTCTCTGCCAATTACAGACCGTTTTTCAAATTCTTTTTGTGTTCGAAAGAGTCCAGAGGTGGTCCCATATAAATTTTATCGAAAATGATTCAGCACTTTTAAAAAAATCAACAAAAACAAAAAAATACTACAAATCAGAACATCAGTCGGTGACTCGTACGTTTTTAACGTGGAAAATTATATCTTATCATGTGTATCATTATTTCTGTTATTCAATTAAGTAAAGATATTTGCTTATTTTAACAGATTATTTAATTTTTTTAAATTCTTTACTTGTTGGAATGTTTAGATTAAAACTATATATTTATAAATATATGTATATGTGTTATTGTATATGTATGTCTGTGTATCTGTCTGTGGCATTGTAGCTCCTAAACGAATGGACCGATTTCTATGTGGTTTGTTTAAAGGCCGACGTAATTAAATAATAAACGCTAAATAAACGCTACACACTCAAAGGCCCACACTAAGGATTTCCCTTGTGTCGTGGGTCCCTTGGAACACACATAAAGACAAACACAAACACCCATGACCCGAGAACAAACATCTTCTTTTTACACAAATGTTTGCCCCGACTGGGGATCGAACCCAGGACCCGCCGATCAAGAGGCAGCGTCACTACCACTCGACCAAACCGGCCGTCAATTGAGACAATATTTGGCTATATTTAATTTAAAAGTTATAAGCACTTAAATGTCGGAGGTGATACATTTTTTTTATTAAAGAGTTATTTATTTTTTAATCAGTTTGCTCTATGGCAGACTAGCTCAGAGCAAAGATGCGGTCTAAATCATTAAAGAAATTGCAATAAAACATTAATTATTTATTTGTTTAATTTATTAGCAGCACAAACAGCTCCAGTCCTACGTATAACAGCGATGATCTAATACACATGGAGTCGGGCGACACAGACAGTGATGAAGAGGCCACGTGGAATCGGTCCACGGAGGATAATAATGAAAACGGTGAAGACAAGAGACCGCCCCCCACCGTGCTCAACAAGACAAGGCCAAAGCATAACTATTTGTTGTTTAGAGGTAAGTTCTTTCTAATATTATAAATACACACTCATACATACATACATACGCTAACGCCTATAATCCCTAACGGGGTTTATCTAGTTCTAGAACCACTAGAAGCCATGTTTGACACAAATTGTGAGGGTTAAAAAAATTATAAATGTTTATACAGGGCTTTAGGTATCTCTCTTTCAACCTCTTGGGTGCTAAATCAGTCCATGAAACTGAACAACTTTCCCCAAGGAACATAGGTCAAAATACGATTAATAAAAAATTTGACCTCTCATACAAAATGCCCCTCCGTCCACTTGGATCCATTGCAATAGCTCCATTGCGCTATGATGAAGTTTGTATGGGAACTAAAAAAATTTTTTTCGTATTTTGACCCTGTATTGGGGGAAAGTTGTTCAGTTTCATGGACTGATTAAGGTTTTATCTATCTATCTATTTAAATAAATTAAATTAATAATATAAAATCTGGCGGTTATTATGGGTTCTTACCACGATTTATCCTTTTCACCGCCAAAGTCTGATATATCAGACGTTTAAGTTTCGTGCCCTCGCCGCCAAACTCTGATATATCAGACAATTTTTTTTTTACTTTAATATCGTTCATCAAGCGTTCGCCATGCGCCACGACATTAAAAAAATTAAAAAAAATTTTTGATGTCGTGGCGTGTGGTGGGCGTTTTTGACAAAAACGCTTGGCGCTAAAAGGGTTAACACATGGTAGGAACACGTCATAAAAGTCACAAATAAATTTAGGGAAAGAAAAATATTCGGTCCGAATGCACAGACCTATATTCGGTCCGAATGCACAGACCTATATTCGGTCCGAATGCACAGACCTACGTTCGGCCCAAATGCACAGACCTATATTCGGGCCGAATGCACAGACCTATGTCCGGCCCGAATGCACAGACCTATATTCGGGCCGAATGCACAGACCTATATTCGGGCCGAATGCACAGACCTCGATGTAGCTCTGTGCCCGAATGGGACTTGAACTCACGATCCCAAGGTTAGATATACTGGTGCTTTATCCACGACACAGATGGCGCGAGCCTACACGCACGACCTCATGTGCTTAAATAAGGGAATGAGAAACGCCGCTTGACATGGCACGATAGTTCTGTTGGTTAGAGCACTAGGAGATCTTATCCTGAAGTCGTGGGTTCAGGCTCCGATTGCGCTGAACATTACTAAACGAGAAAACTTGACTAAAATTATGTGCTTCTAGTAGTATGTAACGTACCTACTTTCTTCCAGTAAACAGTAATAATAATAATCAACCTGGGAATGATTATTTGGATACAATATGATGCCTTTATACACGTTTTAAAAATTAGAACAGTGATAGCCCAGTTGGTAATGAGCCAGACTTGTAATGTAATCGGAAGGTTGCAGCAGGCCTCCGTCACTCGCTCAAGGACACGCGTTATATTACTACTACCGCTCAGCGTATAACTTTCTGTTAAATTTAAAAGATTTAGTAGAATTATATTTTTATTTACAAATAGTTTAATTAAGTGTTTTAAATAGTTTAAAACACTTAATTTTAAATATAAAATAAGATCTGATCTCTTTGCTGAAATTTAGAAAAAAAAAACATTACGTACTTGTGCTTTATTTTTATTGCTCACGGGCTGGGTAATACATATCATTATGAACCTTAAAACAATGATATAAGACCCACTTTATGAGCAAATGTGTTGAAAAATTATTGCAACGATACAATTCAATAACAGCAGGGCAATCGCGCTAAAAAAATGGGTTGAATCGCAATTGAAACGTAGCTTTGATGCTACCACCTAAGCGAAGCTGATGCTGGGTAAACGAATGGAACGTTTTCGATTGCTTCTTTATAAGGAGACCTTGATTAACGACAGGAACCAAACTCAGCAATGTACATAATTCCATTCGTTCAATCAGCATCAGCTTCGCTTAGGTGGTAGCTCCCCAGCTACGTTTCAATTGCGATTCAATCCACTTTTTTTAGCGCGATTGCCCTGCTGGATATTTGCAACGATACAATTCAATAACCGACAATTTTAAACAAGGAAAATAACTATTAATTATTAAAAAAACAAAATACCCGACTGCACACTAAAAAATATTATTATGTCTTTATCCCGTGGGACTTTTAGGATAAAATGTATCCTATGACACTCCCGTAATCAAGACAAATCTAACGATACCTCATACATCAAAATCCATCAAGCCGTTTAGGCTACAGGAGGTCACAAAGGAAAAGACATACATACATACTTACATACACTCGAAAAACATTACCCTCCTTCTTCGGCAGTCGGGTAAAAAATCATTTTATAAAACTCGGACATCTCCATACTATCCATACTATATAGTACTAATATTATAACTATAATATTATAAATGCGAAAGTAACTCTGTCTGTCTGTCTGTCCGTCTTTCACGCCTCAACTACTGAACCGATTTTGATGAAATTTGGTACAGAGATAGATTAGAGCCTGGGAAAGGACATAGGCTACATTTTATCCCACAGTTGGGCACGATATAACATGTAGTCCACGCGGGCGGAGCCGCGGGCGGAAAGCTAGTATAAAATATGGTTATTTCGCAATATTCGTTTTACTACAATAGCAACCCTAGCGCGTTCGAGCGATGACGCGCTTGCAGGTGGGTCGCACGGCGGGCAACGCAATCTCGACCCTTTACGCGTGTTCTTATGGTAAACTCTTCGCTGCGAGCAGCGGATAGATTGTTAGGATTTTGTAGGCTATTTTAACGTAGGTATTTTCACTTTTGTATGGGAGTGATGTATCTGTTGCGAGTAACTATTTATTAATCTGTGGTTGCGGGTTAAAATCCTGGAGCCTGTACCACTAAAATCGTCTTTTCGGATTTATGTACGGATTTTTCATTGATTATCACTTGCTTAGCGGTGAAGGAAAACATCGTGATGAAACCCGCACGTCTTCGTTTTCGAAAGGCACGCGGTCCACCAACCCGCATTGGGCCAGCGTGGTGGACTATGGCCTAAATCTCCTTCGTGTTTTGAAGGGAGGCCCGTGCCCTTCGGGGGGGACGTATATGGGCTGTAAATTTTTTTTTCTAGGCACGTACTTTTTAATGATTGTCGTTTTACTCATATGTCGACCTTTACCTCCAAATATCTCGGTAATATGAAACTTTATGGGCTGTTAATTTTTTTTTCTAGGCACGTAATTTTTAATGATTGTCGTTTTACTCATATGTCGACCTTTACCTCCAAATATCTCGGTAATATGAAACTTTAGGGTACCATGTTATGCAACATTTTCTGTTCATCTATGTGTCCTGTACCAATACATACCATAAAATGGCGGCGGGTCGATATGCCAGCTTTCATACAAAAAGTTTCGAACGCCTTTGACCCGTGTTAGTATTAAATAACACGAACAGTTTCCGCCCATAAACCATCCAATTTCTTCCCCAGAAATAATAAACCGGGAGATGGGGCTGACATTTCCCGTGGGTAAAACGACCAAAACCGACGTGATGTTCGAGCAGAAGTTCTACGGCTCGCTGCATGTGGTCTACCGGCTGAAGAAGCTGCATCAGCTCAACAGACACAAGGGCTGTGTTAACTCGATAAATTTTCACCCTGAAGGTATGTAAAAACCGTAATATTACAATATCACTAGTGAAATTATAATCTTCCGCGATATTACAATTTGCCTAGACGTAATAATTAATTCTATGCCTAATACTATGAGGCTGGCTGGCATGACTTTGTTGCCGCTTTGGTCACCCATCAGGTTTCCTGTCCCTATGTACTTTGCTTAACTTCTCTAATCGGTTCAGATCAGCGAGAGCCACTGGACTACGAGTTACTTATAATAAGTCAAAGTAGTGAAGTCGGTCGGCCAAGAACGTGGTCTATCAGTTTTCACAGAACTTCCCGTGTAACCAAAATTTAGCTAAGGTTCACAATGTAACAAAGAAAGAGATAGAATTATGACGTATCATAATACGCATCATAATGCAGTTATAATGAGATGACATATGGAGTCAAAACTGTCAGTTCCTTATTACAAAGGAAAATCAACCTTGTTGTTTTATGTCACGCAAACGAATGTCTACCTTTTTGGCCGATTTTACAGCTTGAACAAAAAGAGTAAAAATTAATAACTAGCAACATCATCGTGTCGTCCCCTTTAAGCCGTATTGATTTGAAAGGGACGACACGATGATGTTGCTAGTTATTAATTTCTACTCTTTTTGGTCAAGCTGTACATTAAAGGATTTAAATACCTATACACATACATATTCGTTATTTTGACTCTTTGGTCGTTGAAACTTCCTCAGGTCACCTTCTAGCGTCGGGGTCAGACGACACAAATGTCGTAGTATGGGACTGGGCGCGGAATGTGGCGCTACAAACTGTCAAAACTGGACACAAATCCAATGTTTTTCAAAGCAAATTCCTCTACTTGAACGCACGGAGTCAACTGAATATCGTCACTTGTGCTAGAGACGGGCAGGTAATCTTATCTTATGTTTGTCAAACGTTTTCCGCACTTAGGCTCGTATTACAGAAGGAGACTTAAGTATTGATTGTCTCTTTAGGAGATCAATCGCGCTAAAAAAAGTGGATTGAATCGCAATTGAAACGTAGCTGGGGGGCTACCACCTCAGCGAAGCTGATGCTGGGTAAGCGAATGGAAGGTTGTCGATTGCTTCTTTATAAGGAAACCTTGATTCACGACATGAACCAAACACAGCAATGTACATCATTCCATTCGTTAAATCAGCATCAGCTTCCCCCCCCCCCGTTCAATCAGCATCAGCTTCAGCTTCCCGTTAAAAAAAGTGGATTGAATCGCAATTGAAACGCAGCTGGTAGCCCCCCAGCTGCGTTTCAATTGCGATTCAATCCACTTTTTTTAACGCGATTGCCCTGTAGGGGAGGGGTTAGGTTTATAGATTCTTTACCCTAATTAAGAACACTTCGCTTACATGAGATATGGCTATATAACAATAGTTAAAAACTAAAGTAAGTATAGATATTATCGTTCGTGTCGTCAGGATACAGACGCTTTACTAAAATTAAATAACAAATAAAACAGTTAACAAAAGCATTTTTTTAGAAGATAGCACTTCGTAATAAAGGGGAACATGTCAGATTATATTTAACCGAATCTGAAGCATATTTTTGTGTTATGTATGTAGCCAGACTGTGTCTCTTTCACTATTGAAATGACAAAGACTATGCTACTTAAGTATAGGCTATGTTTGTCGAGCGGCTTCCGCACTTAGGCCCGTATTACTGAAGGAGACTTCAGTATCGATTGGCTCTTTATTAAATTTTAAAAGTTTGTTATCTAAATTGTATTGGTGTTACGGTCTACATTTTCTTTATTTGTTATCTGTGACGTATACCTATTCTACTAACATTGATATTTGTTTAAAAAATGTAATAATATTAGTGTAGATAACTTACCCTATACCCCCCCCCAGGTCCGTCTGCTACAATGCCCCCCCAGCGGCGGCTCGTCAGTGTCCCGGCGCCGTCTGACGTCACACTCGCGCGCCGCGCACAAGCTGCACGTGTGCGCGGGCGAGCCGCACGTCGTGGTGTCGGCCGGCGAGGACGGACTCGTCATGCAGTGCGACGTGCGCGCAGAGCATGCCAATAGGTATACACACGCACGCACACACACGCATACGCATGCATGCACGCAAACGCATTCCCACGCACGCACACAGACGTATATGCATTATGCATGCACACATACCCAGGTACATACGTAGACGTATATCCATGTACACACGCAGAAGCATACCAATGTACGTACGTAGACGTATATGCATGCACGCACGCATATCCATGCACGCAGGCAGACACATACCCATGCACGCACGCAGATACAAACCCATGCACGTAATATCTATGCACACACGCAGACACATACTAATGCACGCATGCATATTCATGCACGCGCGCAAACGCATACCCATGCACGCACGCATATCCATGCACACACGCATATCCATGCGCGCATGCAGATGCATACCCATGCACGCAGACACATACCCATGCACGCACGCATACACTTATTACACTTATATGCATACACATACAGGGTGGCATACGACATCCTATATATACACGCACGCACGCATATCTATGCACGCACGCAGACACCCATGCATGCACGCAGACACATACCCATGCACGCACGCATACATACGCATATCCATGTACGCTCACAAATTCGTGCGCGCACGCACGCAGACATACCGATGCACGCACGCACGCAGACGCATACCCATGCATGCACGCAGCTGCATGTCCACTTACGCATGCAGACGTATATCCATGTACGCACGCAAATGCATACCCATGCACGCACGCAGACACATTCCCATGCACGCATGCATACGCTTATCCATGTACGCACACAAATTCGTGCGCGCACGCACGCAGACATACCGATGCACGCACGCAGACATATACTCACGCACGCACGCAGACGCATACCCATGCATGCACGCAGCTGCATGTCCACTTACGCATGCAGACGTATATCCATGTACGCACGCAAATGCATACCCATGCACGCACGCAGACACATTCCCATGCACGCATGCATACGCATATCCATGTACGCACGCAAATGCATTCCCATGCACGCATGCATACGCTTATCCATGTACGCACACAAATTCGTGCGCGCACGCACGCAGACATACCGATGCACGCACGCAGACATATACTCACGCACGCACGCAGACGCATACCCATGCATGCACGCAGCTGCATGTCCACTTACGCATGCAGACGTATATCCATGTACGCACGCAAATGCATACCCATGCACGCATGCAGACGCATACCCATGCACGCACGCAGACGCATACCTAAGATATCCTTTACCAGCCCATATACGTCCCCACCGGGGGGCACGGGCCTCCCTCCGAAACACGAAGAGGATTAAGGCCATAGTCCACCACGCTGGGTAATGCGGGTTGGCGGGTTGGTACCTACGTAAGATATAAAATATATACTAAAAACGTTGGAGATTTTATATTTTTTGAAATTATAGAGTTATAATAGCTATCCGTTGCAGGTTGTTCCAAGTAAAAGAGCAGATGGTGACGATCCCGCTGTACAGCGTGTGCGGCCACCCGCTGGAGCCGCGCGAGCTGCTGGTGGCCGGCCGCGACAAGTACGTCCGGGTGTACGACAAGAGGAAGGCCAGCAAGCCGATAGCTATGTACTGCCCGTCTACCTTCGAGCCGCAAATCGTAAGTTTTATACTGGTTGTGTTACACACAGCGCCACCTCTTGAAATTACCTTGATAAGATCGCTTGTTCACCAAGTTGTTTCTTAGATGACACGATTATAGACTTTGCAATGGTCTAAAGGTTCACGGCCCGACCAATAGATGGCGTTGTAATGAAATAGTTCGTTAGACGATGTTGTGATGTTTAGAGGGCGCTGCGAACGCTCTATTACGCTGCCAATCATACGACAGTAAACACCTCTCTAAATTAATTAAGCGTTTCATTTCCCGGGGCGCCAGGGTGTAAGGGACGGCTTAGTAAATACATAAATTGTAGAATTCACCCATAACGATGATTGGCTATAAGTAACTTTTTTTTCCCGGAAATGTCAAGCTAAGGAGCTTTCATTATTTATAAACTTTGGCGTTACTCAATGTACCGTGAAACCGCGCCCCACGCCGCGTCTTTCTCAGAATGATTTTAGTGTTTTACGCTGTAATTTTTGTTTTTTATTGGAAAATGGAGTGTATTGAATAGAAAAATCTCAAGAAAATCATTTGGAATGATGCTCCAAGTTCAGGGTTTCAGGTTACCTATCCCTTACATCCTGTATTTTTTCGTCCTTCGAGCCGGATATCGTTGGGAACCCAAGCATTTGGTTCCAGAGCAACCCTAAGAAGAACGCGCGCTACTCGACGATGCACCTGACGTGCGCCGTGTACAACCACGACGGCTCCGAGATCCTCGGCTCCTACAACGACGAGGACATCTACCTCTTTGATGCCAAGAACGACGTCTACGACAAGTAAGAATTTTGAATTTTTTTTTCGTTTATTCGGACAGATTCAATTCTGCAGCGAGTGGTCCAACTCACTCGTTTAGCATTTTCTAACTAGTAGAAAACAGTTAAATGTATTTTTTTTTTGTAAAATTGATCCCTTTCGGGAAGGGCAAAGGGATTTATACTGCCATACTGCCATATCTTCAATGTTCTGCATAAACTCCTTCCGTTCTCCGTAAACCGATAGTGTATCGTTGAAAAACATTAAGTAGCTAGACTGTGTATTTAATACATTTCTTTCTTTTTTTTAAATACCGGTTCTTATAATCGGTATTATTTTTTCTGCGTGGAACGACACCTAGTTAAGTTTTCTAGCTTTATGGCAGCACCAAATTCGAGTGTTTTAAAAATGCAAAATAAAGTGAAGTGCTTTACCAAATGAAGTCTTGGCTCAAGTCTTGTAACCAGGCCATAAACTCAAAGAAAACATTAAAAATGCATTTAAACAAGGGCAGTAGAATTTCATTTCGTCGGCGAATTACTTTCGCGCTTCTTGCGTTGATTTCAAGGTTGATTTTTGCGTCTCTAGATCTCTGGAACTTAATAACCCCTCACCTTTCCAGAGAAAACCCATCAGGAAAGGAAGGCTACACACATCGCTACAGCGGCCATAGAAACAGTGCGACGTTCAAAGGGGTCGCATTTTTTGGACCAAAGGCTGAATATGTAGTCTCGGGGTCAGACTGTTCGTATATATACATCTGGGATAAGAAGACGGAGGCGATAGTGCAGTGGATACAGGGCGACGTCAATGGCGTGGTCAGTGGGTTCATTTGTTACCGAATCATACTTGTAATGTGTGTGTTCAATGTTCATATTGGGTGACAGCCCACTAATCTGAAAACCGTTCCCCAATGTACATATAGGTCGAAATTTACACAACTTTAGCGATCAGCTGATAGCCTTATTAAGACAAGCCGAAAATTTTATTTCGAGAATTTCTTACAGTTTCCTTGAAGAAGGTTTTATAGGGAAACCCACCCAATAAAGTTTCGCTAATTAATTTAAAGAAAAAAAACAACGGGTTGCACTCCGGGAGTGCCGGCAGAAGTAAAAACTTGAACATTAACGTTTTGCATTAAATAAAAATAAATAAATAAACGCTACACACTCAAAGGCCCACAGTAAGGTTTTCCCTTGTGTCGTGGGTCCCTTGGAAAACACATAAAGACAAAGACAAACACAAACACCCATGACCCGAGAACAAACATCTGCTTTTTACACAAAGGTACACAAAAATTAATATGGAAATAAAACAAAATACACAAAAAGAGTCCGTTATTCTCTCAGAATTCGAACCCTCGACCTGTTGCTTACAATCTGGCAACTTTTCCACTCGACCAAACTGTCTACTTTCAATTTGCGCACTATGTGCAAATAATCGTTGACATCTGTCACAGAGATAATTTTACCATAGGGCTGCCATCCGTCCGGGTTTCCACCCATACTTCAAAGTACACAACGCTGCCAAAGAAGTTTTCACTTCAAAAAAGGTGGCAACCCTATCCTACGCATTTTCGATCAGGGTCACGTGACATCTGACGCGAGTTCATCGCGAGTTTAACTTTTTTTCCCCATACTAAAAGTGCTCAACGCCGTTAAAGAAGTTTTCACTTCAAAAAATCAAGGCTTTGACTCACAGGGATGGATTTATTATCGCCCAGCTCAGCCCAAACCCTGGGAACTAGAAAGTTAAAATTTTACACAAGTGTCACCTTAACAGTGTAGACAAGAGTAATGTGGGCCTTTGCGTAGCGGCTATTTCTTTTCTTCTGACCATTACAATACAATATACTTTATTAACACACAGAGACATACAGTACAATTAACAGAATATAAAACATAGTGTACCACAAGGCAGATATTTCTACCATGGTAGCAATCATTTACCCATTGATTGATTTGATTAGAAGAACATGACACCATGAAAAGTACTGATAGCAATAAGGTTCTTCGCACACGGCGTCGTAACTATTTCGGTGTAACAGCAAATCACAATAGATGTGGCCGGTTTGGTCTTGATCGACGTGTCGTAGTTTGATTCCCAGTCGGGGCAAATATTTGTGTAAAAAGCAGATGATTGCTCTCTGGTCATGGGTGTTTGTGTCTGTCTTTATGTATATGTATGTTCAGAGAGACCCACGACACAAGGGAAAACCTCAGTGTGGGCCTCTTGAGTGTGTAGCGTTTATTTATTTACTGAGACCGCTTCGTCTGCGGACTTGTTTGAACATGTACGTACGTGCTCGTATTGCTCTCGTTCTACGTGCGTATACGATACGGTTGTGAGGTTTGCAAGGCAGCAGAGCACTCTCGAGACTTCAGGGAGGGTTCTAGATTTTTTATTTTATTTTTTTATTATAAGATGGGTTAACTCTTGACCTCAATCTTGACCATAAGGTCAAAGATGAGGTCGACGATGGAGCGAGTTAACCCAGAAAATGCCTATAAAGGCACTGGTACTCCCACGCACCGACGGAACACTGCAAGCTGTTTGGCGTCGGACTTCGGTAGGAGGGTGGTCGCGAACCAGACGGCCCTTTACAGAGCCTACCACACCGCATGAGACCATAGGACGACACCTCAGATTCAGAAAAAAATGAAGTGTCGTTGCCTGGGATGGATTACTAGGAGGCAGGTCTCATTTGTGTTTCCTTAGTCGCCTCTTACGACACCCACGGAAAGAGATGGGGTGGTGTTATTCTCAACCGATCACCACACGGTTAGATTAAGAAAAAACACTATAGGGAATCACTGTCAGTTATATTACATATTAAAGTAACATTATGGAAGCTCTCGTAGCCCAGTGGCGTTCGCTGATCTCAACTAATCAGTGATGTTAAGAAAAGTACACAGAGGCAGGGAACCTGATGGGTGACCAAAGTGGCAATTTATCACGAGCGTTTCCGTGCTTCAGAGGACAGGACAGGCACGTTAAGCTGTTGGTCCCGGCTGTTTTCGATTGACTACAGTCCTTAAGCCAAGTCAAAGGCCATAGTGTGGTTTGAAAACTCTGACACCAGGGTTAGCCAAGTTCGCCACACACTTGAGTATGCCTACACAATAGGAAGAAGATTATGGAAAGAAAAACTTTAGAAGCATTGATATATAGGATTAAAGTCGTAGAAACCGGTTAATTTTGAATTCAAAAATGTATATCTCAGCCAGAGGAGTAAAAAACCGGCCAAGAGCGTGTCGAGCCACGCGCATTGTAGGGTTCCGTAGCAGCATGGTTCAAATATATTCTTATTAATCCCAACAGTGTTTGGCACTTGGTCGACTATTACTCGCAAACTTGAAGGACCAACTTATGTGTGACAGTTTTCCTTTAAATTTCGTTGTATATTCTACCAACGTGAATTTTTTCACCTTTTTAGAAACAACCGTTTAGCCGGTATAGGGGGGGGACACTTGTGTTTGACAAAAATTTTCACTTTAAAAATTTATATTTCGCAAACGGAGTGCTGAATCGAAAAACCTTCTTAGTAAACCCCTTCTATCTTTTAAAATGCTATCCTATGACACCCCACTCAATGATATTGGCGAGAAAAAAAAAATTCATCGCCCTTTCACGTCTATGGGAGACACCCGAAAAATTTTTTTTTCCAAAATTTTACTCTACAGTTCTGTCGGCGTGATTCATATGTATAATCATGCTTAGTTTCAGCTCTGTAGTGCCAAGGGTTTCTTAGGAAACCTGCGGACAGACGGACGGACGGACATGGCGAAACTATAAGGGTTCGTAGATTATTACGGAACCCTAAAAACGCTCATGATGAGGAAGTTTAGGAGCGAGACGCATGAACTAAGTTACGACGCCGCGTGCGAAGAGCCTTAGGATCACTTTATGATAATTATTTAATGTTGATTATTGACCTTATACCTATATTATCAAACATCAAAACATGGATTTAGCTTGAAAATCAAACTTTACAATGAGCTCCCTACATTTTTGACAAATCTTCATGACATTGAATTTTCTAAACATATAAAGAACATACTGACATTAAACCCACTATAACATATTAACGAATATTTCGAATTGGTACGATCCAACAAAATGCTCATTTACTTACCTAAAAGAGAGCCAAAGTGACAAACGTGTAAACTTGTGTAGCTAATCTATGACGTGGTTTGAGCCGATCTAAATGGTTACTTTAAAGATTTTATATATTTAAGATGTATTTTGTAATTGACGTACTAAATGTTGCGTTGTCTGCAACATGGCGAAATTAAATAAATAAATAAAATAATTTTCTAGGTAAATTGTATAGAGGCTCACCCGCGTTGCCCGGTGCTAGCCACCAGCGGGTTAGACAAGGACGTCAAGATCTGGGTGCCAAAGAACTACAAGGACCCCACATACGACGGACTAGGCAGGGTATGTTACCAATATTGTTATTTTTTAATATAGGTGCTTAAAATTGTGTATAAATGGTAAACCGTGGCTTGAAAGTATTTTCTACCTAAGGCTTTCTATAATCAGGTTTGAAGCAATGACTTACTAAAAATACACTTTAAAAATGTAGGTGTAAATTATATTGGTATAATAAATAAAAAAATTACAGAATGTACTTAACTATCCCCTTGAAAATAATCACGTGGATCGCTTGCTCCATTTCGACGGACAAACAAATTTTTATATTTGTAATATTATTAAGAAATAATCAACTGACATGCTCTATTTTGTGCAGTTTGAAATGAAATAATCGAATACCTTCACTTTTGACGTGTGTATTCACAGACATTTATTTATTAAAAAAAAGATTAAATTACCTTTGTCTCGTCTTCTCTATAAAAACCAACCTTGCCATCATTTTTCTACGTACTGTGACGTCACACGAGCGATTTAGTGATGTAACGGTGCTAAAAGAAGCAAATTTTTATCCCTTTTTGACACGCGAAGTACATACACTTGCGTCTAGTCGTGTATATGTATGTCAGAATCAAAGTAGTTTTATTTCATAAAACATACAAAATATTTCTTAAAATAGGTTTTTAAGAAAATTGGCATTTTTAACTTTGTGCCTATTCACAAAGGTGCAGTCTTCCTCAGGAGAAGAATAGGCAAGAAACTCCGAGGGTCGCTCTTTTTAACTAAATCATATAAATTTCCTTATTTCTAATTTTAATTGACTTAATATCTGAATAACTCTGGAGCTGAGCAATTTATTCCCATGGTTGTTTGTCTAACAGGTAATCAGAAATTCTATAATAGGCCTTTTTACAAAGTTTTTGTTTAATTATTGTCTTATTTTTTTCTACTGGTAAGTATTGAATACTAATGAGAATCTTATTATTATAGAAGCTTATACATTGACCCATAAAAGAGTTCGTTACTTTGTGGAGATGCCTGTCCAAGGAAACATTCATTTTTATAAAACAGTATGTGTGTGTATTTATTTACCTTTTAAACTTTCCAGATGGTACGAGAAAACGTATATTCGCTCCGAAGTCCTTTATTCAACGATTTTCTACCGGCATTATACACAGCGTGGCGCGGCGAAAACAGTCTGTTTTCAGACGGAGTGGGCCCCCCCTACGGAGGAAACATAGAGTTCGATGGCAACGTCTGTACTGCGTTTTAAAACACGATCACTTAATTAAATACTATAAAAGGATCGAAATTCGCGTATATATCATGATTTTACCTATTTCCCGACGTATCATATCATGATACACACATCTAGGTATATTGCACCTTTTCTCATACAAACGAGACCTGATTGAGAAGCTATAGAAGCATACTCGTGACACTTGGAGAGATGCATTTTTCAGATGAGCAAAAGCTAAACCTGAATTTTGAATTCTAATCAATAGCTTTAGTTTGGCTTGAAATTTGTGAAAACGAGACGAAAGTGAAAAATTAAAACTGCACAAATTCCACCATTTTCATACAAAAAGCAGGGAAGAAATGCATTTTTAATTTCATTTCTGTCACGTTTTCACAAATTTCAAGCTCAACTTTACTGATTAGAATTGAAAATTCAGGTTTAGTTTTTGCTCATCTGAAAATTGCATCTCTCCAGGTGTCTCGAGTGTGCTTCTATAGCTTCTCAAACAGGTCTCGTTTGTATGAGAAAAGGTGCAATATACCTAGATGTGTGTATCATGATATGATACGTCGGGAAATAGGTAAAATCATGATATATACGCGAATTTAGACCCGTTTTAGTATTTAATTATGTGTTCAATTCGCGAAAGTTTAAATATTATACACGATCACTTGTTTAAATGCAGCTGATATGTTCCCTAGGGAATATAGGTGAAAGAAATACTACTTGTGTGATCAGTTGATTGCTAGTTTGTTGAGATTTGTGTTTCATGGGAAGTGTTACAGCATATAATTTCTCTTTGGTCCTTATAACAGAACGTATCTGAGACTCTGATCAATACTTAAGTAAAGATCTAGACTTGAGTCTCCTTCTATAATACGGGACTTAGTCGTTCACTTTTTGAATGGTCAGTTATACTCAAAGTGTGCTCCGAAAAATGCCTCTGTAAATGCTCCACAAAAATGCCAGCCATGAATAAACTAAGAGCACAAAAAAGTACTGGAATTTGTAGCTTCCTTAGGTCTATCTTATCTAGTAATGAGAGAGCGAGCTCGCGAACTTTCTGCCGAATTTCAACTTAACAAGTTCCTGATCATAATAATGTTTATGTTTTCCGAATAAATAGTACATCAAAAATTTTGCAAAGTGCACTACGTAAATCCTGTATCGCAGGGCTCCTTAAGAGCTCCGTCAGTTATTCGGTTTGCCAAAAGGGTTCCTTTGTGAATAAAGTTTCAGAACCGCTGCATAAGCAGGTCTTAGTCTTTATTATTACTCACTTTGTGATCGTAATTTTTCTAATCACTTTTTAAAACTTCTTGATATACACAATTACAGATTATATCAGTGGCGAGATCGAAAAGTGCGTTGTATGCCTAAAGGAAACTAATATTCTAGTATTTGGGAGCAAGTTACCATATCTTTGTTTGTTAATTAGGATGGTGAGTAACCTCGCGAATTATGTTTTGCTAGATTCTACTTATAGCTAAACAATTATTCACATTCAAAATATTTTATTTGCAATTACCTTGACTTTTGTTAAATTCTTTTCTTTTTGTGCATCGTGCAATTTTGAATGTCTTTTTGTTATCGTTTTTAATATGAAAATTAATGTGTATAAGCAATGGAGGAATATAAAACGTGAAATTTTAGTTAAGAGAACTATTAGAATATCAATCAGCCCATTAAACTTAACTTTCTCTAAGAAACCTATTCTCAGAGTAGTTGGTCATATTAAGAGTATATTTTCTCTCGTTTTCCTGTTAACGTACCGTTTGTGCTATCCGTAAATAATTGAAAGTGAAAGGCTGCATTTAAACTAAAAGAAATAGTGAATATTGTTTTGTAATGTTAGGATACCAATTATTTGTTATTATGTATTGTAGTGACCGCTGATCCACCTTTAAGTACCTATACTTCATATGTTTCTAAAGATTAGAAAGTGTATGGTTGATGTGTATGCACTCAGAGGAAAATTAATTAACACTAGAAGAGATTTCAAAAAGAATTACTGTGGTGTTTCGCAACAAATGTCTTATAAACGTATTGAAAATAGCAGGTACTACAAAAAATGCATTTTCTAATACACAAAGTTATTCGATTGCCATGTGAATACCATTAGTTTATACTATTTTGATAATTTTTCCTCTAGATTTAAATTCCTCTAGCGTGCCCATATAAATATTTTTCTAGTCTTAGCACAAAAAACTAAATTGTTAGGCGGATGTTTGATTTCCTGTTTTGCCATTTTTACCGCAAAGTGCGGTTTTATTCGGAAAGTGTTATACACCAAATACGACCGTTATCTTTAACAAAGATTCGAGTAAAAAATTAAATATTCTGCGGGGCTGACATAGGTGCTTGATATAATTTTTTCATGTTCTTTGTCCATTTCGAACGAGATACATTCAGTAAAATTATATCACGGTGTTTACGCTAGCGTGGTGAAACATTATAGTTTTTTGCGGCCAGATCTATCAGATCCTAGAAACTTACACAGAAAGTAGTAGGTACCTAGTTAATTAAAAGGGGAAAATTATTCTATTTGGTATTTAAATTAGTTAGTGAAATTTAAGGGGGTGATTATTCCTTTTAAACTAAACAACTCTCCCCAAGGAACCTATATTTTCGACTTCCCATACAAAAGCAAATCAGCTTATCGCTCAGATTGTATGTATGGAAAAGCCAAATACAGGACGATTTTTTTATCACCATCCAAATTTTTTGTACGTAAACTTTATAAAAATTTAACAGACCCGTATTTTTTTCTTCGTTTCATATTAATATTTCAAGCTAGATCGTCTGAAGCATGAAAATAAGTCAAAAATATGGAAAAAAAATAACGTCGTCCAAATGACTTGAAACTTTGTAATAGTACTCTTAAACACATTTTGTGACACCCGTGTTTCCGCGTTTTACAAAATTCATCCTCTAAGACGTTAAAAAGGGGTATCAAAATCTGAAAATTTTGGAAAAAAAAAATATTTTTTTCCTCCTTATTTACGTTCTATCAATTTTACTGACACCGTTATAAAAAATTTGATGCTGATAACAACATTAGCCTGTATATTTTTAAAGTTTCGAAAGTTGTACAGTTGGAGAAAGTTGTACAGTTTAGTAAGCTAATGCTAACTAATTTAAAGATAAAGCCAATATACATAAATACTTTATTGTAGTTATTTCACGTAAAGATTTCACAAGCGCGTGTGATGTAAACTGTATAGGAAGGTCTTTAGGTTGAATTTTGCTTGACCTACTCGTGAAATGTAAAAAAATATTGCTTATTTATTATTATTCACCTTATTATAAAGAAAACATGTTAATATGTATATGCCTGTGATAAAACTCTTAGAAAAGCTGAGCTATGTATCTAAATTGTTTCTTTTATTATGTAAATATTTCTAATACTCTACCTGGCTAATATAGACAAAAAATATATAGTTATGTTATTATGTAAATTATTATAATTATTCTCGGAATATTTCATTACAGTTTAAGTTTTAGTGTGGACTTACTTTTTTGTTAATTAGAATTTTTCTAATTCAATCTGTCATAACTGCATGTATCTCAAAAATGTTGACTATACATATACTATACATAATTATTGCATGATTTCACGCTCCAGCCCGTAATGTTGAATTTCCAAAATGTTGAATTCCTAAAATTTTTCATCCCAAAATGTTGAATTTGCAAAATGTTGAAGTGTAAATCCCAAATGTTAATGAATCCTGGGATTTAGGACTTAGATTACGATTTTTAGATTTCAATTGTCGAAAAAAAAGTTGAAATCCAACTTTTTCCGCCAATTCAACATTCTGCGAATTCAACATTTTAGGATTAGTTTAAATTTAACATTTTGCAAATCCAACATACGGTCCTAAGCCGATTTTAAAGCTCCAATATTTAGGAAGTGAATCAGTCCACTTAACTGAATAACTTTTCCTCATATCAAAGAACAAAGTTGTTCAGTTTAACTAACTAAACAACTAACTGTCTGTTTATGCCTAGCCATAGCGAAGAAAATGTAAAAGAAAACAGCATTTGTTGCTTGGTAACCATTGGAGAGTTGTTATGAAATGAAATGTAAAAATATACAGAGTGTAAGGGACTTAGCAAATACTTAAACGGTGGAATCTATCCACAACTGTGATCGACTTTAAGTACCTAATTATTTTTTCCCGGAAACGTCAAGTACGCAATGTAACGCAAAACGTGCCCCGCGCGCGCGGTCTTTCTGCGCCGCACCGCTGTCAGAATACGATGTACATTGCTTATTTTCGTGTTTTACGCTGTTATCGTAGTTTTTAATTGTAAAATTAAAAAAAAAAACATGTGTGCAATTCACACGTGGTAGAAGTGAAACCTTCACAAACGTACTATCTCATTTTCTCCCACTGAATTTGTGTCTGTCTCTTTTACTGTCGCTTTTTCGTTTCATCTACTTTCAAATGACAACGATGCTAAAGAATTTTTCACTTCAACAATTTAATTTTAAACCAGAAAATATTTTAAAAAACCTGGAAAAAAATTAAAATTTTCCTGAGGAAAATTCCATTGGAAAATCATTTGGAATGATGGCTGAGTTCAGAGTTTCAGTTTTGCTAATTTGTCCCATACACCCTGTATATTTTCAATATTTTGGTTATAAAGGATTTGTGAGTTTTACAATACCGGTGAGTAAAACCGTGTTAATTATATTTTGATTGTAAAAAAAAACTGGTCACATCTTATAGCAGTTTTTAGAAATGTATGACAAATATCTACATTTGTAAGGACATTTGCATATTTAGCGACAGTAAAATGAAGAATATCAATTTTATTGATAAGTATGTTCACAAATTTCACAATCCTATTATTATAAAAGCATGATTATCAACCCTACATCACAGTGTCATAGAAACGCGTACATAGTAAGATAGCATGTTAAATATATTTTTTTATAAAAGTGAAAAAAATATACAAAAATATCTGTCACGGAAAATATCAATAACACGAGAAAACTTTTTTTCTTAGTTAAAAAAGTAATTTAAGCTATAGGTATATAATGCTTCAAAAACCGTGTTATTTTAATTCAACTGTAGTTTCCGAACATAAAGCTGATATAAAGAATTTTATATTATGCTTCTATTGTCTCTTCTACCTTGTGGTTATATTAATGTAACTATTTTCATGGTGTGATCTCCGAACGGAGAAAATTTGTAAGGTTAGTCCCAATTGTGTAAATAAATATAATTCTAAATAATCACGTTTTTATTTATGGAGTAGGTAAATACACTTTTACATTTTTCTAAATAAGTTTTAGCAAAAGCTTCATTTAAGATATTTTATATCCGTAAATCCCTGCAGTGATTAAAACTGATCAAAGTTCACACAATGAGCAACAATAAACAACTATAGTACAATTAGAATTGAATATTGTTTATTTGAACAGTGACCTTTTTGTTTTGAGTGATAACTTTTTCACTTTCCCGCCTTTTCTATTGGCGACGCCAGCGCACTCTTGCGTTAACGTATCGAACTATCGCCATCAATGCGGCTCAATTTTCATTTATTTCTCGTAATGAAAAAAGTTTCTTTTCATTTCGCTATTACGAAAAGTTTTCAAATATCTTTCAAAGCCTTTTTAGTCAAGTAATAGATCAAAGAAGTTTACAGATGCCGAAATAAATTTTGACTTATTTTAGCACATGTTAGTCACAGGCTGTCAATGGCGTACCGTCTCGACCAATGAGAGGCGCGCGTGCAGAAGCCCGCGCCATCTTCATTTTCAAATTCATCTCGCCGCTCACTCGCTCAGTCAGTCGCGCGTCGGATCCGGGCAGTCGTACAAGTGGACTATTTTCTAGTAATTAAAAGTAAAAATCAAAGAACAATCATGAGCACCAAGGAAAATAACAGTGAAGTGGCCGTTGATAAGGTCACAGAGGAGAAATCGGAAGCTAAGAGTGACCTAAAAGGAGCCAAAAGGGCAGCAGAGGTGAGTGCACATGTTCAACAAAATGTATTCATTAATCGCTCGCCATTTTATTGAACGCTATATTACTTACTTTAAATGACAATAACGTCGTTGTTCTCATTGTTTCGAAATTATTCCATGTGGTGAAAGGCATTTTTTGGGTTTCACATTCCAGTGTAAAATGTGGTCAACCGGCGTATTTTTGGATGTCGTTTCTGATGAGTTATGCATATCATAGCGCGTGAGGTAATCGATGACTCAGTTCCATGAAGTTCTATGTCATTTTGCAAATGGAGATTATGAGATATATTGCTTCTAAGAAGCTACCTAAAGATTCTTCATTTTTGTTTACTCGGTTTCGAAACCTACCGAGGCATGACCTTGGCAGAAAAAACATGGCGCGAGAACGTACGTCGTCCGCCGTATATACTGGATTATTACAAAAAAGTCGATAATAACGCAGGCAATACCTTGAAGTTCGTGTTTAATATTGATTTTATTACGTATTGCTGGTTATTTTAGAGTTTCTTAGGGTTTGCGTTCACGGCAGCGTGACGCTTGATGGGTAACATGGCCGGCGAATGTCAGAGTTGCTGTCACAAACGCCGCGAAAATGTTTGGTGTGGGCTTGAAATGCAAGTCCACTTAGCAAGTATTATTCCTTGGTTTTATTATTTAGCTAAATCAAGTATGCCATGGTCAGCGTGTCGATGACGCCGTTTTCTTAAACACAAACACTTACAGCATTTATTTCAGTAGTAGCAGAAAACTAGTCAATGACCCGGCATTATTTGCATGTAGGTGTGTTTTGTATTGTAGACTTCCTTTGTTCTGCGTATAGCCGTTTAATAACATTAAGATGGTGAGAAGTTTGTCGAAGACGAAACAAATTGAGCGCGAATAGTTTATGAATCTCATTGAATTTAGGTCGAATGTGGGAATATTGTACATCTATCTTCCGTCTCTTTCATTCAAGGTAACCTACTTGTGTGCGAACGCATGGACTTTTTGGTTATGAGCGTGGTATTTTACGTTATAAAAATTCATTTTATTGTATTGGTAATTTATAATACAAATAGTAAGTCATAATATTGGATGTATTGTTTGGTCGTCGTCTGGGCGGGTGGGTATTGCTAGAGTGTAGAGTTGTTCAATGGTCTGTTATGTACCTATGCGCCGTGACCGCGTTCCTCGTACATTTGCCACGGCAAAATGAGCCGTATAGCGTTGCCGGCGCGGCGCGCTGGCCCCTCGGCTCTTTCCCCACACAAGTAATAACCCACGCTTCTTTATCGTTACGAATCTTTGTCACCTGCGTCTCATTATCTACATAGGATACCAGCTCGTAACGAAATGATTCAAATATGGCTATCTCATGGCTGACGTGTTTAAACAATTTGGCTAATAGCCAGTTATTACTTACATGATCGCGTCAAGGTGTATTCAATAATTTGTTCGCCATTAAAACGAACACTAAAAATACTTAAGACACATTTAAATGTAATTCTTTGAATCATTGCTAATTAGTTTATGTTGTTGCTTTAGGAGAAAACGACAGAAGCGAAAAAGGCGCGAAAGGAGGAAAACGGTGGAGGTGGAGATGCAGAAGCACACAGTGAAGAAGAAGACTTAGATGGAGAGGCAGAAGGAGAGGAGGATGACGACGAAGACGCGGAAGGCGAGGAAGGCGAAGAAGATGAAGAAGTTTTAGGAGAGGGAGAGGATGACGATCTCGAAGGTGCGCTTATAGAAAAAATATGAAACTGTATTTTACAATTACCTGTTTAAATTCCGACTTATTCCGTTTTTTGTCCTGACTCATACTTAGTCAACTATATTTTTTTCATTTTCTACAGTATTTTAATAAAATTTTCTTTTTTAGACTTATTGGATTCATATCACTATTAGATCTAATGTTTATGTTATCCGCGTTACAAAACTGATATACATACGAAGGAAATGTGCCAAATCGGTTCAGTGAAGTTAACGTAACCCATACACCTGTCGGCTCGTTCCACCAGACTGATTGACGATTACGCGTCTGAGTACAGGGAGCGGAATATCGTATTCAGTTTTATTCTGCAATTGATTCTACTTTGTCTTCGTAAACAATTGTCTCGCAACGATAACGAACCTACTTGTCTTACCCAAAGTGAATGATATGACATATATACAGTACTCATCAAATGTGATTAGATTGCCGCATTCGCTTCTATTGAATTGAATAAACTCATAAACATTGAACACACTAAATCCACTACAGAAAGTGTCATAACAATGTTTCTCGGAAAACGTTTCTAAGCCTTAGAGAAAGTATGTTTTGTCTAGAAAAGCTAGAATATCTGTTGTTTACAAACACAAATCGATTGTCCTAAATCATCCAACAGCGCACTACTAAATTCTAAAATAGTATCAGTTGTAAGTTTATAAACAATGGCTGGACTGGGAAATAGTGTTCTAATGAAAATTGTGGTTTCAGATGAGGAGGTAGAGGAAGAATTATTAGGGGAAGAAGAGGAGGAGGATGCGTAATACGCCTCCTGGCCTCGAATGGACAATGTCACAGTGAAGTGTTTGTGCTTGTGACGCCCGGACTGGCGCGGCCTCGCTTCGCCTCAACTGCAGCGGCAGACCATCAACAGCCTCCACTCTACAGTTGGGAACACGCGAGGCCGACGACGCTCCCACCTAAACGGGTGCACTTTTATTTAAATGACAAAAAAGTAATTAAGTCAAAACCCAATGCAGAATCAATTTTTTACAATGTTTAAGTTTGGTACCGAAGCTGTATCTTTATTTTCTCCGGCTCGCTAACGAGCGATATAATTATAATTAAGACTTAGTAGAATGCTGTTGAATATTGTCATGAAATGTACAAATGTGTTTTTCGAAAGTAAACTTTATTCTAAGTGAAACCCACTCTGTATTCTAGGTTTACCTAAGCCCGTTCTAATGGTGAAGTTGTGATATTTTTCTGAGAATTAGGGACCTACTCACTGATAAAGATGTAGTCGTAAGCCGAAGTGGCCGTAACTTAGTAATAAGCAATTTATAGAATGCGTCACGAAGCTCAATTCTTCATTTCATGTTGTTGATGAGAGTTTGTGTACATATTTTTAGTATAAGTGAAGCCTGTGATTTTATAATCATTGTGACACAGTGTGATTGTTACATACAGGTTTGTTTTAGCCTCCTCAATCCATTTTATAACGTCGAGTTCAGTTTTCCTTGCAGCTCGCAGTACGCTAAATTCTTAAGGTTTTATTAAATGTCTCTAACTAATAATGAAATTACGTGTAGTTTGATTCGTTGCACGTTGTCTTGCGAGTCTGCAGGCGGATTGAACTAGACCAGAATTGCTGCTCAGAATTGTTGATTTATACCTAATTTAATTATGTACTAGAAAAACATCACAATTTTGCCATTATCATGATGAACATCGCGCGCCGAGGCGGCCGCCGGCTCCCCTAGCGACTGATAAAGAGAACGCGACTGTCGCGTCGTCGCGCGATAGCGAAACCTTACAAAACCGGCCTGTATTTTTTTGTCTATAATTGTTAATTAGAATAGAGCCTCAGTTCGGTATTCCAGTGTTGGTATGGAATAAGAGATTCCTAGGTTAAAGTGATTTAGTATGTAGGATAAACGTAATATTTTTACGAGAAGATGCTATTGGAGGGCCGACGCGGCCGTGTGCGGGGTGGGGCGCGGGGGACGGGCGGCGCGTGGCCTCGTTCGATTTGCTGCCGCCGCGCGGCCGGCGTCACCGGCGTGGGTCCCCGCTCCCCGCCCCCCTCGCCGGCGTCTGCCGAGCCCGCCCTTCACTACTTCACAGCAACGCGTTCCCTCGCGTGGAAAATCACCCATTGCGCGATATACACCGCTGCTGGGCCTCGCGATGCGACGGCCCGACAGGCATTGTATTTGTACTTGCGCGATTATCGTTCGCCCACTTAGGCGTCGCGTTCGAACCACAAGTTTGAAACTTCACGTTATCCGTTTTCTAGGCTGTCTTTCGCGGGGTGCCGTGCTCGGTGCGGTGTCATTAATTAAAAATCTTACTTGCTTCGAAACCTTACCCCGAGGGAGATGGCGAAATGGTCATATCTAAGCATTTAGAAATGTTCCGTTGGCAATTAAATACCAAAGGGACATTGTTTTCATTAGCACCAATTGACATTGAAATAAATGAAATTTAATTATCTTACGATTTATTATCCTATCGACCCGCCTTTTCGTTTGTGGTAAGAATGAGCTGTCGCATATTGTGTACGATGTACGACTAATGTGAATATCTACCTTAGTACGATTTTATTTATTTGTGATGTTGAACACTATTGATTTTCTACAATGGACGAAATGTAAATACAACCGATTTTAAGTAAAAAGTTATTTTGTTTTTTAAGCTTATTTATTTCTAAACAGGTTAGTATTTTCCTAACATGGAATCCTTACACAATTTGGATCAGTCATTAACGAAGATAGTATTATAAAAATAAATATGGCGCAAGTTACAGCGCAGATGATAAGGCAGCGATCACATCACATCGTGCCAGCAAGGTGCGAGCATTAGGTCACGCGGACGGAAATTTTTGTTTATGCGGGTTTCTAGATCTTCAACCGGAAATTGGGAACTTGTACAGACAGCAGCATGTCAGGTTTTGCACTACAAAAGCCCGGTATTACGAACGAGATAAGGTCGACGACGACGTCAATGCACATTCAAAAGGGCTTTGACACCCTCTTGAGTTATGGCAAAGAGGGCGTTGGCTGTTATCACAAGCTTCGAAAGTTAAGAAGTTACTTCAACCGTCAGTAACATTTTTGTAGCATGTCTAGTCCCAGATACCCCGTTTAACAACTTAGATAGCAGCTATCTCATAAGTACATTTGCATTGCCTTGCATCGAGTGCATAAGTATGTAAGAAGCCGTGTTTTTGTTCAAGAAAATAAATAAAACAATAACTACTTCGATGCATCCGCCTTGTTACGTGCGTAACATATTACGCAAAAAGTAACTGTATTATAAAAACAATATACACGCGCCCTTATACTGCGGCTCGGAATGCTTAGCTAGCGACATCTAGTAAAAAGAATTAATAGTTTTTGGTTAGTCCAAAACGTTACAGATGGCGCTTTACACTAAAGATTTACTCGACAACGGCATAGATGGCGTTAGTAGTCACAAAAAGAAAGCGCGGCTTATACAAAATGTTCATTGCTTTGACAAAGTGATAACTTTAATAATGAGGTATAAGAAAACGAGAGCTTTTTTCGCATCCTGCCTATGGTGCAGAGTAACTTGTGTGACTCGAGAATATAGCATTGTCAGTTGTTATAAACTTATAGGTTAGGTACCTAAGAGTCTACAAAGTCAAATCACTTATTTAACATTATTGACGCCGGTTCTGTTATTCATGGGTAGCAATAGAATTCTAGAAAACTTGATGAAAATTGGAGGCAGGGTCCAAAAATCTACATACAAAAATGTTGACGGCACTGATGGAGTTTTGTGGAATAAATAAGAAGAATCTTACCTCAAGAATTTGCTATTAAGTAGGGACTCGATCAAAAAAGGTTTATAAAACCTTTTCTACTACACATTTACAGTGAAAAGTTATGAATAAATAATATTTTCAAAGAGGTTTTAATCACAATAACCGTCAGAGGAGTTGAGAAAATTTTTGACGTTTGTTTTTTTTTTCGTTTCGTTCCAAAACAAAAGTATAAAAAAAGGTATAATTGAAAAATTGTGAAATCCATCTCAAGCTTTTGAAATGATCTCAATTTTCCCTATTTACACATGAGATGACTACGTTCGTGTAATGTAAGGTGTAAATTAATTACTTATTCATATAAAATTAATAAAAATAACTTCAATGTTTTGATTTCCGGCGACAATCGATGGATAGTCTTTGTTGTATTGAACAATGTAGAGCCACGCTGGTTCATTGTAGCCGTAGCGTAGGCCAATGCTCGAGTCAAGGTATATCTTCGTGGGGCTGTGGGGCATAATCCAATCAGTTTGTTGTTGATCGCGCGCTGAACCTTACGTTCCGTCGCCGTGCAACTACGTATCACGTTGTGTTCGTAATTCAAATCGTATCGTAAATAAAATTGACATTCGCAAATTAAATTTTAAAAAAGTAAAAATAAATTTCCGAACGTGTTGCTTGAACGCGTTGACCTTTCGTTTGGCGGCAAAATGTGACCTTGGTAAAAGTTTTCAAAACTTTTCAAGTGCGTTTTGATTGTTTATGAACTTTTTGTTACTATTGGCATGCCTGTGGATAACTATAGAAGATTTTGCAAGGTAGATATTATTTGTTCTTAGTTCCTACTAGAACACAGGAACATGTGAATTAAAATTAAAGTAAGTAGAATTTACCTATGAATAAAAGTGGCCCTATTAACAAACATTTGACGAGAAAATATGCTAAGAATGCGGTTTAAAGTAGCTTTTTCTTATTAATATTTTTTATTAAAATATAGGATTGTAGGTATGTTTTGAGAAAAAAATATTAGCTTTCTCAAAATAGACATCCTAATTTATAAGAGTATACTCTTATAAATTAGGATGTCAAAATAGACATCCTAATTTATAAGAGTATACTCTTATAAATTAGGATGTCTATTTCAGTATACTGAACAATTTTTCCGAAGGAACATTTAGGTCGAAATAACAAAAGAAAAAATATGATCGCTCAAGTTGTATGGAGACTGAAGCGAATTTTTGAAGTGAAAACTTCTTCAACTTCTTCAAAGTAAATTTTTAAAATCAAATTACTTGTCTATTAAGCTATCTATCAATGATAAAAAAGTACTTTTATAAAGTTAAAGTCTTTTACTAACCCTCAATAAGGGACCATCCATAAATTACGTCACACGTTATTACAAAATTTCTGATTATCTATCAGACAGGCAGCCATGCTCAGCTCTAGTTATTTCAGATTTAGTTAAAATTAGTAAATAAGAAAATTTGTAATGCGATTTAAAAGAGCAACCTCAGAGTTTCTTGCCTGTTCTTCTCTGAGGAAGACTGCACCTTTGCGAATAGGCGTAGAGTCAGTAGGATCAGAGGTACGAATGCGTATGTATGTATTTAAATCGTTTAATGTATGTTTGTATGTATTTCATTGTAATCTTGACTTGTTTTAAGTGACATCCTGAATGTCCTATAAAATAAATATTTTTCTATTCTATTCTATTCTATTCGTTAAGGGGTGGGGAGGGGTTCGACAAAGTGTGACATTGTGTGACAAGGGGGTGGGAGGGGTCATAAGTTTAGTGACGTCACATTTCAACATGTGTTATGGGTATCAAAACGTGTTAACTATTAATGACAAGCTTAACCTCCTCAGTCCCAAGCACTCTTTTACTTTTACTTTTTACGTTCCCAAATAAATAACAACTCTATTAAGTACTGCTTTTATTAGAAAATTCCAAAAAATTGAAAATATGCAAATATGTGACGTCGCGCTTGGGGGGGTGAGTCTTATAAAATGTGACCAGCTGTGACAAGGAGGGGGAGGGGGTCAAAAAATCATGAAATTCGTGTGACGTAATTTATGGATGGCCCCTAAGACGACTCGTTAAGTATTGCTTATATCATAAGATATTTTAATTAATTTACATTTCTGTAATGTGTGAACTGAGGGACCACAAAGAAATATGAAATTTAAAAAATTGACTGGTGATCATACTTTTGTTTTTCTTTTATAATATTCCTCATGACTTTTACAAAACATATGCCGAGAAATGCTGTGTTTTTATAATGTAAGGTCAATGTGGGTAAGTCCGGCATACTATTCTCAAATTTGAGTTTGACCGGATTTATTGACGTCGAGATGAACTGTAGAATAACTTGCGTGACCGTTTACGATAGATAATTTATTTGGCTACCCGAAATTGACAATGAGCAGAAGAAAGGGCCATTAGCTTTTTTTTTACGATTTATTTTTAAAAATATGGCGGGTAGACGGTCTTACCTTCCATTGAGAGGCAAGTCCGTCTAGTGGTGATTCGAATTTTTTTCAGTCAGAAATAGTTATCCTATGCGTATGGGGACAAATTCAATTAGTGGATCGTGAATGTCATTCTAATATGAACCTTAGCCTGTTTTAAATAAGGCTTTAATTACAATGCTCCGATACCAAACGTTTTTTTAAGGTAAGTCCGGCATATCCTGGGTGTCAGAGGTTTCAAACACTTTTTCAATTTTATTATATAATAAAAACACATGAGAAAATTAAAAATCTTTATTCTATTAAGTATGAGATCATTTTATTCAGTCTCATCCGTTTGAGGTATCAAGAATTTAAATAAAAAACTATAAAATCTGTTTCTTATCACTACTCGTTAACAATATTTAAATTACCTTTCACCAGCCTAAGTAAGAACAAAAAAAACTCTCAAATAAAAAATCTCAAAAAACAGTGTTGTACACTGGAAACCATATAAATATTTAAGTACTAAGTTATTTAGGAACTCTTTCTTTTTTCATAATACTTACTGACTTATAATCTCGAGAAACTTAAAAATGGGCTTAACTGTATGCCCGAAAAAAACGTTTTAAAATAAAAAATAAAATTAACATCTAAAATAAACCGTGTCATCATCGTTAGACAAAAAGAACTGTTTTGGATCACTTGGATCCTGGTTGAGCATAATATTTTTTACAATGGAAATGCTTGGCACATCGTCACGGTCAATTTTTTTTGTTAATATAAACTTTAACGGATTTTTTACTGTTTTATAAAATTTTTGTAATACTAAGTACACATTGTTGAACCAAATAGGTACACCTCATTTTTGTGGGAATAACCATCCAAAATGAAATGTATATAATGTAACCCAAGGTTTAAAAATTGTCTCTGCTGAAAAGGTTGCCTATATCTGGAATAAGGTAAGACCGGCATATGACGGACTTACCTTACTTATGACAGCCGGACTTGCCCAACTATTACATTTTGAGGTTATAAATTTCACAATGGCATAAATACGTAATTAGAACGCGATTACTGAATTCAATTACACAAACAGATAAAGGGATCAATTAACTACTTACGTAATCAAAGAAACTTTCTGGATTCCTCCAACTTACCAATTTTTTTAATCAAAATCCGCACACCTAACTGTTGCATCTAAAAGCACAAAATGGCAAAAAAAATGGCGGGCCGATAAATTCTAAAACTATCACACTAGCGACATCTGTGTTTTTTAGTTCGGGCTAGCTCAATGAAATACTGTTTTATCGACACAGACAGAAGACGCGCGCTATTCAAAAATAGAAGTTATTAGCACTAGACGGACTTATGTCCCAGACGGACTTACCCACATTGACCTTATTCCAGTATTCGTTTTACAAAATGTGTACTACTTTTACTAAAGCCTGCCTTAAGCACCACTGCTAAAAACCGTTGGGCCCTCAGTTCACACACACATCTTTGAAGTAGGTAAGTATGTATGAGTAAAAATGTTAAACTCGCTTCAGGGTCACGTGTCTGTCACGTGACCCTGATCGAAAATCCGTAAGGCGGAGGGGTGTTTAATAAATACAGGGCTTTAGGTATCTCTCTTTCAACCCCTCGGGTGGTTAATCAGTCGATGAAACTGAACAACTTTCCTAAGGAACATAGGTCAAAATACGAAAAAAAACTTTGAGTTCCCATACAGACTTCATCAGCATATAGCGCATTTTGTATGGGAAATCAATTTTTTTTCGTATTTTGACCTATATGTTTCTTGGGAAAGTTGTTCAGTTTCATGAATTGATTAACCACCCGAGAGGTTGAAAGAGAGATACCTAAAGCTCTGTATAGGAAATTAAAACTGCAAAAGTCAAGAATTCATCCGCTGTCAGCATAGAAAAAAATAAATTAAATTAATGCACAACGTTAATGTTCAAGTTTTCACTTCTGCCGGCACTCTTGGAGTGCAACCCGTTGTTTTTTTTCATATTTCGACCTACGTTTCTTGGGAAAAGTTGTTCAGTTTCGATTGTTTCACATCCTTCATTTTTTCCGAATTACTTTAAGTAGTAAGTTACCTACCTGTTATACAATTTAAAGCGATTAACTGATTGTCCGAGTGTGAGAAATTGAATTTTTTTTGGAAAACTTCTAGAAGTGTCCTCTGGAAAAGATGTTCAGCTTCATGAGGAGCCACTTCCTGAAGTTTTACCTACTTGTTCAAAGTCACCACTATATCTAAGTCGTTAGAGTCACTATGACAGGAATTACTTTTTTACTAGCTTTCCGCCTGTGTGGACTACAAGTTATATTGTGCCCAGCTGTGGGATGAAATGTAGCCTATGTCCTTTCCCAAGGTCTAATCTATCTCTGCACCAAATTACATCAAAATCGGTTCAGTAGTTTAGGCGTGGAAGCGTAACAGACAGACAGAGTTACTTTCGCATTTATAATTTTAGTAGGGATCAGTAGACCAGTGTCTAGTGCGGTGTGGTAGGCTCTGTAAAGGGCCGTATGGTTCGCGACCACCCTCCTAACGAAGTCCGACGCCAAACAGCCTGCTGTGTTCCGTCGGTGCGTGGGAGTACCAGTACCTTTATAGGCATTTTCTGGGTTAACTCGCTCCATCGTCGACCTCATCTTCAACCTTTATGGTCAAGATTGAGGTCAAGAGTTAACCCATCTTATAATAAAAAATAAAATAAAAAAATTCAGCCATATGACCGACTCGACTTTAAAAAGAATTGTTTGTAGGATGCGAAAGTTTGTCAGGATGGATGAATTTTTGTTATTCCTTTACATGAAACTACCGGACGAATTTTGACAAAACTTTGCAGCAATATAATCACGTGACCTTCGGCCCAGAAACCTCATCATGGAAATCAGCGATTTCACATATGCCAATAAATTTGTACTCGAAACTCACTTCTCATCTCATACACGAAAACGGATAAGAACTATTGACACGCTGTTGGTCCCAAAACTAGTCCGCAAATAATAATCTTACTGTGCCGAATCTTGATAGTACTATTGTATCTACTACTAGCTTTCCGCCCGCGTCTCTGCCCGCGTGGACTACAGGTTATATCGTGCCCAACTGGGGATGAAATGTAGCTTATGTCCTTTCCCAGGCTCTAATCTATCTCTGTACCAAATTTCATCAAAATCGGTTCAGTAGTTTAGGCGCGAAAGACGGACAGACAGACAGAGTTACTTTCGCATTTATAATATTAATATAAAATATTAGTATGGATTGTAGGTACTTCAAGGAAACCTTTCACCAAATACACACATCAACACGGTCTAGGGATAGTGCAAGATTTTTCATACAAAAGAGGTCTGTTTGAGAAGCTTCAAAAGCATACTCGAGATACATGGAGGGCTATAATTTTCAGACGAGCAAGTTCTAAGCCTGAATTTTCGATTCTAGTCAATAAATTTTGTTTTATTTGAAATTCGTGAAAACGTGACGAAAATGAAAAAAAAATTGCGTAATTTCGACCATTTTCATACAAAAAGCAGGCAAAAAGTGCATTTTCGTTTTCGCTTCCATCACGTTTTCACAAATTTCAAGTAAAACTAAATTTATTGACTAGAATTGAAAATTCATGTTTAGCACTTGCTCGTCTGAAAATTATAGCCCTCCATGTATCTCGAGTATACTTTTATAGCTTCTCAAACAGGCCTCTTTTGTATGAAAAATCGTGCAATATCCCTAGACTGTGTTGATGTGTATATTATTTTTACAGTAGTCTTATCATCATCAACTGCTTGTTTAATTTTTTATCTCTGTGAAATGGTGCTGTTTGTGAAATTAAATATTTAACAGGTCTAAATTCGCGTATATATCAGATTTACCTATTTCCCGACGTTAAGGTGCTGTTTGTGCCTTGTTGTTCCTGTTTGTGCGTTTAACGTTTGATTGTTTGTTTGTTCGCATTGAATAGGCTACGAAACTACTGGACCGATTTGAAAAATTATTTCACCGTTAGAATGCTACATTATCCGTGATGAACATAGGGTACTTACATGATTTTCACGAATTCCCACAGGAACAAAGTCCCGGGCGGAAAGCTCGTACCAAATAAAGAGTTTACAATTATTTTGAAGTCTCAGCGTGAAATAAATCAGTAGAAATATCCATGCACCAGACTATGTATTATGATTTGTGTCATTTTAAGATAGCTAAGTACCTTTAAGAGGTCCAAAATATCTAAATATATAAAATTGGAAGTACTGACTCACTAACTCATCAACGCCCAGCCCAAACCCTTAGACCTAGAAAGTTAAAATTTGGCAAAAAGGTGTCTTTTATGACGTACTTAAGTAGTTAGGTAAGCACTTACAAAGGATTTTTAGAAAGTCCCACTGGAACGAAGTATCCTCTAGTCAAGAATAATTGTAAAAAAGTGCCTGTAAGGTGCTTCTGGTTTTCTTGCCAGTCGTTTTTCAAAGGGACTATAGCAAGTTTTTATAGATGTGAACTGTGACGCATAGCTTGTATTTACGTAGAACACACACGGCTGTATCCACGACACAGTACCCCATTTTTTTGCTGTTGTAGCTACGTCATAGTTTTTATTTTGTTAATTATTTGACACAAATGCGTGTGTGATGTTTTCAACACAGTTATGTATGATTTGGCATATTGTTTTGAACGCCTATTCTATTTGGTTAGTGAAGATGCAAACTTACCGAGCTATGATGATCGCAACGACATATTATCTCACGCGTTATCTCGTGGTCACGTGACGCTTTCTCGTAGATATTCTCATTGGTCGAAACAGTCACGTGACCACGAGATACCGCGTGAGATAATATGTCGTTGCGATCATCATAGCCCGGCTGGTCGTCAATTCTTCATCTTTCTTCTTTCTCTATATTTAAAATTGCAAATCCTAACTCAATGACTTATCAGCACCCATCGCCAATCCTTGGACCTAGTAAGCTGTTACCCAAAGGTTTCGTTTTAATTTAGGCAAGGAAGAAGGAAAGATTTTACGAAATTCTGACGGGAACGAAGTCCCGGGCTTTCTTTCTCAGTCCATATCTAAATATAAAAGGAGAAACTGACTGACTGACTGACTGACATATCAACGCACAGCCTAAACGGCTAAACGTAGGCACTTGAAATTTGGAAGGGACGTAGCTTAGGTACCGTAGAGGTGCACTAAGAACGGAATTCCCGAAATTGCCCCGGGAACGGGAATTAGCGGGAAAATCCTTTTGTATGAAAAATCTAAACCGCTTAAGATAGACGCTTGAAATTGGCATGCAGGTACCTTAGTAAACTTAAAGCTTAGTTGTAACAGGATATTGCAAAATTCTCACGGGAACGGGAGTTAGCGGGAAAAAACTTCACGCGGTTCCCGAAGTTCACGCGGGCGAAGCCGCGAGCGGAAAGCTAGTACGTCTCTATTAAGAGATGCCTAGTTAATGTATGTTAATATAAAAAATCACGTCGATTGATCTGTTGTTGCTCTGTTACGATGTGGAGCAAGGACAAAGTCTTATACTTATTAATATTAAGTCAAATTAATGAAAAATTCAAAATGGCCTTAATGAACCTCAGAATTTATGTCTTAGTAGCATCAAGGGGTTCTAGGACTACTGATGCTCTGCCTACCCCTATAGGGATCATAGGCGTGAGCGTATGTATATACAGGGCTTTAGGTATCTCTCTTTCAACCTCTAGGGTGGTTAATCAGTCCATGAAAATGAACAACTTCCCCTAGGAATATAGGTCAAATTTTGCGTTCCCATACAACCTTCATCAGCATATAGTGCATTTTGTATTGGAGATCCAAATTTTTTTCGTATTTTGACCTATGTTCCTCGGTGAAGTTGTTCAGTTTCATGGAATGATTAACCACCCGAGCGGTTGAAAGAGAGATACCTAAAGCCCTGTATGTGTAAAAATGGCCATACAGTTCGTTAACGGACGGATTACACAATCTGTTGGTGACACTCTTCCGTACCCGTTTCCAGGGAATAGGCACGCAAAGTTTTTTCACTATACTAATGCCCAGTTGCAGAGACGTCCATTAAACTTAATGCTAATTTAAATCTAATACTGTCACTTTCTGTCTTGTTGACATAAACATGGAAGGCTTTATACATATCTAAAGAAGCTTTCACTGCAACCGAGTGCAAGTTATGTACGAATAATGACGAATGAGCCCAACTATTGAACCAAAATACTCGTTTAATAGCACCTTGGTGTACGCCTTATGCCATGAGGCCTTTATGTCAATATTTTGCTTAAACAATGGTATCCTTTAATGGCTACTGTACAATTCCAGGTAGCAGGTAATGCTTGATCCGTGCTGTTGGTGCTTCGCAGTGTTGATAAACTCCTTTGTGTGCTATATTTGTTTTGTATTTCATATCCTTTAAGTGTTTAAACACTCGTACTCATAAAAGGGGGGTTTCTTAATTCTATAAGCTTGGGTGATAAATAAAATATAGATTGAGAATGTTTAAAATCATTTAATGTTACAAATATCTATGGGTGTTTTGGGTGACGTCGCTGTTAAGGGTAGTTATTGCATAGAATAGAATAGAATAAAATAGAATAGAAAAAATCTTTATTTTATAGGACATTCAGGATGCCACTTAAAACAAGTCAAGATTACAATGAAATACATACCAACATACATTAAACGATTTAAATACATACATACTGACATATACATTATGTGTAGATGATTCTTTAAAACAAATGAATAAATAAATAAAGTTACCCATTTAATTTGCACTATATTTGATTCAGTACTAAATTTATTGCCGTACTAATCCTGGATCTGTTAGTCGTGGTTTAAACCAGACTTACTCGTAAATATGTTTTTGGAATAAGACTGTATTGTGTTTTCTCGTGACACCAGTCATTTTATCTATTGAACCGTTGGCCACCGAAATGCAGCGGTTTACCTTGCCGGCTGGTCCAGTAGTACATGGGCGACCCACTTCCAGGGACAGGTTATTATGTAAAGTATACACAGTTCACGCAATCCTCCATTTTACCTGACTTAAGACGTAAAGTATCAAAAATACATTTCCTTTGCTAAAGTTTTATATTTAACAAGCTTTCCACCCGCGGCTCCGCCCGCACGGACTACGGTTATATCGTGCCCAACTGTGGTATTAAAATGTAGCCTATGTCCTTTTCCAGGCTTTAATCTATCTCTGTACCAAATTTCATCAAAATCGGATCAGTAGTTTAGGCGTGAAAGACGGACAGACAGACAGACAGAGTTACTTTCGCATTTATAATATTAATATATAATATATAGTAGGGATATAGTAGGTAAGGATATGGATTTTAATATTTTAACTAGACCCTGGTATCTGTGAAAACTGTGTTTCATTGGTTTGCTACATAATAGACATGAATTATTTTGAATATGTATATTTTATTTTAAGAGACTACTTTCAGTTGCAAAGACTACCATTAAAGTTAATTCTACTTTAAATATCATACTGTCACTCTCCGTTTTGCGAACAAATTAATGACGAGTTATGACTAGTGAGGTGAAATCAGACTTAAATCGCAGTTATCGATAATCAAACTTTTATTGAAGTAATGAAGATAACTTTTATTGAAGTAATAATAACATTAATTTAGGAAATTTTACATGGGGTGATTTTAAATTAGTCAGCAAAACTTCAAGGGGTGGTTCTGGAATATGAAGTTCATGAAAAATAATTTCGACTTTCTATAATAAGGCTATCAGCAGGGTGTGTGGTCGCTGCTACCAGCTGATCGCTCAAGTTTCAGGATGATGCGAAAATTGTTTTTTTGGTTAGCCCCATGTTCCTTCGGTTCGATTAAGTTCTTTGTATACCCATATCTACAAATAAACAATTTGAATTTGAATTTGAATTTGAATTCGGTAAAGTTGTTCAGTGTCGTTGGCTGGTTCACATCTTTTTTATTTTCGCTAACTAATTTAACGTTAAAATTTTAAATATTTATTTACGAAAAGTGATTTTCATTGAAACATGGTTAGGGGCCGTCCAGTCCATTTAATCACGTGAGGCTCGAAAGGGGGTTTAGCAAAAATCACGAAATATCAAAAGGGGGGTGTAGTAAGATATAACGTGTATTTATTTTCTTGTCAAACGCGCGATTTCTTGATGAAATCGACATTGATCTTCAACAAAGCACAGCGCCAACAACTGACTTGCAAGATGCTTATCCAGTTGTTATGTTAGTGTTGAGGAAAGTCTTGCTAATTCGTGGTCCGAGGACAATGTACATTAAATATGTTCATGTACTAGTACAATATATGTTTTTCGCATGATTACACCATTTCTTTAATGTTATTTTTATTCCAGTCAAAAACAACATTTCTGTCTAGACATTTTAAACAGAAGATTATACTTTATATCTGTATTTAAAGACAATATTCTTAAAGTATCAAGACTCTTTGTAAGTAGTAAAAATACACGTGATTTTGGGTGGGGGTTAGTCTTAAACCTCACCACGTATCACGAAGGGGGAGATGCTAAAAAAACATCACGTTATTAATAGATGCTAAACACATTGATTGATTGCATTGCACACAATATGTCCTTGTTGGTTTGGTTTTCTTGGATGCCTGTAAACTATTTAATGTTAGCCGTAATTTATTGTAACAGCCTGTGCAACGCCTTTTTTTTGTTACCACGTTGGAAAAGATGATCGGAATTCGGAACACCTTCTCTCCTTTAGAAAGGCTCACGCTACCGACACTGGAACAGCACTAAAACCAAGCGCGAGACGTTCGCGCTGCCCGTTCTTCACTCCGTGCGTCTGCGAGGCCTTTAATTTAGGAGGAAGTAAAGGTCTCTTAACGCACCTATGATATAATATCACTACTTTGTGCGTTAGGGACATCTTCGATCTCAAATTGTTTTTACTCCACCATTAAATCAAAATTGAAGCAGAAGGTCATTATTACTGTTCCGTATTTCTATGTGTTAGAACGAGAGGCTGGATCGAGATATACAGTGCTTTAGGTATCTCTCTTGCTATGTGTTAATCCAGGGTATCAGCTACCTCCATACCAAATTTTTTCAAAATTGGTCCAGCGGTTTGAGCGTGAAAGAGTAAGAAACATCCATAAATTCATCCAATACATCCTCACAAACTTTCACATATAATAAAATTAGTAGACCAGGTAGGATGCGTATTTGCTAGCATACACATTTGCTAGGGATGACTGCAAATTAGTTAGCAAAACTTTAAAAAAAAATTTTTTTTATATTTTTTCAATGGGAATAGGTGGTTCATACTTTGCCTAAACGTAGACATTACTCCTACACCAGGCACGCGAGGGGTGCGGGTAGCGCTCGGGGGGTGCACCCGAGTGGTGTCTACGTTTAGGAAAAAAAAAACAAGTGTTCTGCAAGTGATACTGGTTCAGGATTTTGAATATAGCTAGGAGGTTTTTTATCACCCTGTATAAGAAGATTGTATGAAGAGCAATGATAAATAGTTGAATTTTTTGTTTCATATATCGACCTAAGTTCTTTTGGAGAAAATTGGTCAGTTTCGTGGGGCTGATTCACGTCCTTAATTTTCGATGACTTATTTAAAAACAATATAGCTCATCAGATTTTTCGTAAGGACGCCACCTATCATTTATTATCTGATAAAGTTATAAAGTACTTGATCATAATTTTTATAGAACAATGTGTATTGTGTTGTGAGATAAGGGGACAATAACACGTACAATCTACTCCTAAATAAGACACTTGACACTTCGTTAATGTGGACTAGAAAATAGTATAATTCAATGATATCACGATTGTATGTACTTACTTTAAATTAGTAGGTAATTGTTTTCTCATTTATTTGGTTTAACATGTACGAGTCAGTGACGTAGTGTGCCTTGGCGGGGCCCCGTATAAAAATTTGTTTGGTAAAGAACAAAGGGTAAAGTTTTCTCACAAAAGAAAAAAAAAACTATCTATACCTATCTATATACATATTATAAAGAGGAAAGATTTGCTTGTTTGTTTGTTTGCATTGAATAGGCTCCGAAACTACTAGACCGATTTGAAAAATTCTTTCACCATTAGAAAACTATATCCCCGATGGAAAAAAAAAACTTAAAAAAAAGTGTTCTGTAAGTGATACTGGTTCAGGATTTGGATTTTCAATAAAGCTTGGAGGTTCCTTTTTAACCTGTATAAATGTAAATCCGAAGGTTCATAAATAGGACTTACTTACATCATAAAACCGTGCGCATCCGGGGCTGGTCGCTGGTTATTATAAAAGAAACTGTTTTTTTTTTATAACGAATGGGTTCGCTCTTGACCACAATCTAACTTAGGGGCGAAGATGAGGTCGAGGATGTAGCAAGCTCACCCAGAATATGAGCTTGTTTGTTTGTTCCTCTTTATGTCATAACTGAACATCAGATCGATAATTTTTTTCCATATTGGATAGTTGGAGGGTCACGTTAGGGAGGTCCCTCATCAAAAAAATCAGGAAATACCTACGTGTGAAGTAATATATGGACGGCTCCTTACTTCTTCTTTTGCAATTGTATTGTATACCACTTATGCGTTGCTCATAAGAGCAGCGCATCAAAATGAGTAAAGCTCTTAATTTGTTAATTAAAGTATGCCGCCCGGAACTTCGTTTCCGTGGGAATTTGGGAAAATTATGTAGCCTGTGTTACTTAAGGATGATGCAGCATTCTAATGGTGAAAGAATTTTTCAAATCGGTCAAAATTTGTACATAGTTTAGGATCCTATTCAATGCAAACAAATAAATCTTTCCTCTATATAACATTAGCGGATACTATGCGCAACGTGTATATACTTATATTAAGTTTTCAAGATCGTCATTTAGTTAAAAACGTGTTATTTTGCTAAATCTTGCACAACCAGGCCAATGTCGACTGCTCAAGATCGTTCAAGTGTTCCAAAAGTGTTCCACTTTAAAAATGAATCACTGACTTCAATCCCAAATTCCCAACATTGCCTATTAGCAGACAACCATAAACCAAAACGTCATGTTATATTTTGTTTTTGTCGTTTTTGTGTAAAAAACGCTAAATCAATTTTGATTTTCCATGGGATCAACTCAGGAGTATTCTTCCGAACAAAAAAAGATTGGCGGAGTTATTTCAACATACGTAACAAACATACGAAAAAAGCAATAGAATTGAGAAGCTAATCCTTTATTTGAAGTCGGTTTAAAGCATTCCATGACAGGATATGATAATAGGTACGATCCATCTACAAAGTACCTAAACAAAATTGACTTGGGTAACATCACAAAAAACAACAACAATGACAATTAAAAGTAAAATTATGATAAGGATAATAATAAATTGGTACGAAATAAGCATGTAAATAATTATAAAAATGTTTTTATTACTGACTTAATTACTAAACATGTACTTTTTTATAATTTTTTTTGTTTCTTAACTTTTATGACTTTTCACCACATAATTCATAATCACATACCTGAATGGCGACCGAACTAAGCGTTTTATTCTGCTAATTTATGTTACACATTTCCTTTCCTTGGGTTTGCTGGAAGAAATTTCTAAATAGAAATAAGCTAAACCTATTGTGTCGTCTCTCTTTTCTTGTACTAATCTGTTTAATTTTCATGTGTTCAATAAATTGTTAAATAAATAAATAAATTATAAATATGTAGTGACTTTCAATTAATTTGTGAAACTTGAAGGGGACGACTATCCCCATGCAACAGAAAAAACCCAGAGAAACCTATAAAATTACTGAGGCTAACAGCTGATCGCTCAAGTTGTAATATGAAGAGGTAAAAAGTTTTCTCATATTTTGACATATTAAAAGTTGTTCAGTTTCAAGGGCTGATTTACATTCTTCAGTTTCGCTAACCTTATTAATTATTATTTATCTTAGGTACGCGAGCGTTTCCGTGCTTCGGAGGGCACGTTCAGCTGTCGGTCCCGGCTGTTGTCGATTGACTTCAGTCGTTAAAACCAAGTCAGAGGCCATTTGGCGGTTTGAAAACTCTGACACCAGGGTTAGACAAGTTCGCCACACACTTGTATATACCTACACGATAAGAAGAAGACCTATGCTTACTGATATTATAATAAACGCGAAAGTTTGTATGTATGGATGATTTTACTCTTTCACGCTCAAACGGCTGGACCAATTTTGATAAAGGTGAGGAGGTAGCTAACACCCTGGATTAATACAGGCTACATCATTTTCCCAAATTCCTACGGGAATGAAGTCCCGGACTAAATTCGTTTTTTTGGATTTATTATCACTTTCTTATCGGTGAAGGAAAACATCGTGATGAAACCCACCCGTCCAAGAAATGTCCAAGCTGTCCACCAACCCGCATTGGGCCAGCGTGGTGGACTATGGCCTAAATCTCCTTCGTGTTTCGAAGGGATGTCCGTGCCACACGGTGGAAACGTATAAGGGTTGAGACAAAAAAAAATGGTTTATTTATACAAATTCTATACTCCTACAAAAATTTTATCTGGGACACAAAATTGCTTTTAATAGTTTTCGATCTAAACAATTACAGCTTATAGTTTTACAGTATCTGATGACTCAGTCATGATGCATTGTAATCCGAGATAAAAGATAATATAAAGTGTGAGAATTATACTATTGATTAGGTAGAAATTGTGTCATGTTTAAGTAAACCATTGCTAAACAATAGATAAAAATTAAACAAATAATAAAGTTTTTTATTGTGATTATTTTAAACCTGCATGTATTAAGTAAATTGCTTACAAAGAGAAAGATTTAAATATACCTACTTAGGCAAGTTTTTGGAATATATCTATTCTTTTAGGTAAAATCGAATATTCTCATTTGTTTTCATCTGTGATTTTAATTATTATTTGACTGTTATTTGTATAACATTGCTTAGCAAAAGATAAAAATTAAACAAAGAATAAAGTTTTTTTTATTGTGATGAAACCCGCACGTCTAAGAAAAAAATCCCAATAGGCGCGCATTGGGCCAGCGAGCGTGGTGGACTATGGTCTAAATCAGGGATTCTTAAAGTGGGGTCCACGGACCTCTTAGGGGTCCGTAGCATGTATATCGGGGGTCCGTAGCATGTATATCGGGGTCCGCAGTAGGTCAGTTAACATATTTACATATTTATTACATATATACATATAACATATTTATTAGGAAAATGTGTTGTAGGTAAACTGTTTCTCATTGAGGCCAAACAACAGCATCCTTCTCATTTACTTAATAGCAAGTGTAATTAAAGTACCAATAAAAGCATTTTTTATTATATGAATAAGGGTTTTCTTCCATTTTCAAAAAAATAATTGACAGGGGTACGAGGAATTGTTTAAGTTGTGAAACTGGTCCGTGACTTCAAAAAGTTTAAGAAACCCTGGTCTAAATCCCCTTCATGTTTTTTTAAGGGGGGCCCGCTGCCTCTGTGTGGGAATATACGAGTAAATGGGCTGATAAAAAATGATAAAAACTCTACTCCTATTCTCTAAGATGCAGTCTTGAGACGAAATTCTTGGTGGGTAAAGCCAAAATTTTATCACTAGTAACATAAAAGTAACGCGAAAGTAACATAAATACTTTTACGTTACCGTAACGTAAAAGTAACGCAAAACTGTTATAAGGCTGCATACATGTTATGTATAATCCATGAAATTAAGCAACTTACCAAAACTAATTTAACAGGATTAAGATTTTTGCCGGACTACGAGTAGTAGCTTTAATTTAAAGAACATTAAATCAATTTAGTCTTTGTTAGTTGTCTGCCAGATCCTACACCAGTGATACACAGCAGTCTATTGTTATCTGGAGTTTATTTTAAAAGAAAACTTCGTAGAATGTTTCATAGGTTTTATAACATTAAATCTAACTTTCCCAAATAAGCTGAATGTTAAGGTACCTAATTAATTGATTTCTTTAACATTTGCTTCATTTGGGAAAGATCATAGCCATTGCAATCTGCACCTGCATAAGGTAAGAACATCACAATATCTTCTTTAGAAATTACCTATTACACATCTTTTTCTACTAATTTAAACTTTATTTTGTCTCCTTTCAACGATTTAAATCCTTGCACAACCAGTTTATTTGAAAAGTCTACTTCTTCGATCAAACAAACACGTCATCGGTAGGGTCGAATCGGGAACAGTGGCTTCTTAGCTGGTGTTAAAGGCATCTGCAATAAATGCACAGAAAATAATTTAATATTAATAATTACCACCCTAATATTATGTTGTCAAAGAGAGTTTAAGCAAAAAAAAGTTTGTTTATTTTTCCTTTACTTATATGAATCTTGAAAATCGGTTCATAAATGTCGGAGAAATCCTTAAAAAAATATGAATCACCCCCGACATTTATTCGATTGCTTATAACTTTTAAACGGCTGTACAGATTTTTATGAAACATGGCTAAGAACACTCGGGATAAAATTATCTATGACACAAAAAAAACTAAAAGGAAATCGGTTCATCCGTTTGGGAGCTACGATACCAGTTACACGTTAAACTTATAACACCCTCTCTTTTTGCGTCGGGGGTTAATAAAAAAAAGATACATACAGTCAAACATCCTCCTCCTTTTTGAAGTCGGTTAAAAAAGGCTTAACCTGGATAAGCGTACCCTTGATGTGAAACAGAACGAGTCGAGCTGCGTTTGATGGATATAATGATGATCACGCGCTGATCGACTCTACGTAGCAATTGCAATGAAATGTGAATGCACTTTGGTGACGTAAATACTGCACAATCATTTGTGACTACATTATCATTTCTATCAACTATACAAAAATCTATTTCTAGACGCAATTATAAAAAATATTTATTTTATACTAGCTTTCCTCCCGGGCCTTCGTTCCCGTAGGAATTCGGGAAAAATAAGTAGCCTATGTTACTCAGGGATAATGTAGCATCCTGACGATGGTGAAAGAATTTTTGAAATCTGTCAGTAGTTTTAAGTTTATTCGTTACATATACGTACAAAAATACAATTCTTTCCTCTTTATAATATTTGTGTGGATGTAGGTAGATATAAAAACTATAAACTATATAAAACTATACAAAGCTATTTTTCTAAACGCGATCTTAACAATGATCTATTATATATATATATATATATATATATATATATATAGATTAGCGTTTCTTATACAATACATTGGTGACTTTAAATACTTAATTAACGAAATTTTAGGGGGTGATTCTACTCATGAAACTCAACAAGTTGCCCTGTTATCTATACTAATATTATAAAGAGGAAAGATTTGCATTTTTGTACGTATGCAACGAATAGGCTCCGAAACTACTGAACCGATTTCAAAAATTCTTTCACCAATAGGATACTACATTATCCCTGAGTGACATAGGCTACATAATTTTCCCGAATTCCCACTGGAATGAAGTACCGATCGGGATGCTAGTGTAAGTATATCTTTTTGACAAGACGGTTTTTACAGTAGTTATATTGTTAGTTCTCATTTTTGTTCTTGGTGCAAAGGCTGGCCATTTCTAATCATCCAGCCTGGCAATGCTGCCAGTGTTATGGGGTGATTTTACAGTCACTAGCTTTACACCCGGGAGGGACTTAGTTCCCGAGGGAATTTGGGAAAATTATGTAGCATATGTGTTAATCCAGGGCGTCAGCTACCTCCACACCAAATTTTATCAAAATTTGTCGAGCAGTTTGTGTGTTAAAAAGTAACAAACATCCATACATCCGCCTCACAAATTTTCACATTTATAATATAAGTAGGAGTAACTTCCGCCCACACACGGTAAATATGGACAAACTAGCTGATGCCCGCAACTTCGTTTGCGTGTTAATTTAGATTTTTACATACAAAAGTTTTTTCCCGCTAACTCCCGTTCCCGTGGGAATTTTGCAATATCCTGTTGCAACTAAGCTTTAAGTTTACTAAGGTACCTGCATGCCAAATTTCAAGCGTCTAACTTAAGCGGTTTAGATTTTTCATACAAAAGGATTTTCCCGCTAATTCCCGTTCCCGTGGGAATTTAGGGAATTCCTGTCTTAATGCACCTATACGGTACCTAAGCTACGTCCCTTCCAAATTTCAAGTGCCTACGTTAAGCCATTTAGGCTGTGCGTTGATATGTCAGTCAGTCAGTCAGTTTCTCCTTTTATATATTTAGATAAGTAAGTAAATACTATGCTTTTAGGTACTCTGTGCTATATGTAACCTTGTTATTTTACAATAACGAGGTTAATGTAACGGGTTAATGTTAAATCGTGGCAAATGTGGTGTCAAGTGGTTCTATGACCACATTACCTTCTGCCTACCCGAAAGGATTATAGCCGTGAGTGTAAAGATAGTTTAACAGATGTAGAAGAACACCATGACGGCCGGTTTGGTCGAGTGGTAGTGACGCTGCCTCTTGATCGGCAGGCCTGGGTTCGATCCCCAGTCAGGGCAAACATTTGTGTGAAAAGCAGATGTTTGTTCTCGGGTCATGGGTGTTTGAGTTTGTCTTTATGTGTGTTTCGAGGGACCCACGACTCAAGGGAAAACCTTAGTGTGGGCCTTTGAGTGTGTAGCGTGTGTAGCGTTTTTTTTTTTTAAATTATAAGTAAAGGCAGAGTTATCCATCTCTGAGCAGTGGCGTAGTTACCGGAGGGCTAGACGGGGCAGTGCTCCAGGGCCCCCAAGCTCAGGGGGCCCCTCGGACTCTGACTTACAAACTATAAATTGAACTAGTGAATATGTCTCCCACATTCGGAATATAAATTAACTAGATTCCAGGAACGCGACTTTAATAATGGCAACTTATTTGATAAAATACAAAGGAATTCCCAACAAGTTTCGAACGTCTATTGTGGATTACGACAAATCTGGAGTACGATGAAATTGGAACACGACGAATACGGAACAAACGATTTTAAATAATTTTGTTGGGGCCCTAGTTCATTTTTTGCCCCAGGGCCTTTGGTTATTGGTTACCTAGCTACGCCACTGTCAATTCTTGATTAATTGGTGTCTACGATTTTCGTGATATAGAGAATGGCAAAGTCGCCAATATAAAGTAAAGAAATCCTTTATATTAGGGGTTGTAATACGTCAAAGCCTCATCCGTTAATCAGGTAAGGGATAAGGGAAACATTATTTTCATCCCTTCTATTCCAAACGTGTCGCTTTGTTCCTTTATAAGTGGGAGCAAAAGAGCTCATTTCTGTTAAGAACTCTTTGGCGGTCTTAAATGAGTTTTTACGCCCGCCAATGATTTTCTGGCGGGCGCAAAAGACATTTAAATGTAGAACATGTGTCATTCATAGAAATCGAACGCAAATTGTATGAAAAATATTCGCCGCGCTAATTGAAAATCTACTATTATATCTTTAAATTTGTTATTTTATTATTGTTATTATATATTTAAATTTCATTTTAATATGACAAGAAAAATGCAATTCAACAGCCATAATATAATACAATTCTAAAGTCTTAAATGCGTGCGCAGCGAATACTTCACGAAAATATTGGGCACTAAAAGATAAAAACGCATAAAAAGCAACTTTGTAAAATGCATTTGCATTATTTGTTATAAACAATGTAGGTAACGCAAATTGCGATTGCAAGCAACAAATGCGGGTATTGTGCAACTTGGACAGCTACTAGCTGGGTGCATCTTGCACTTCTGTCAACACAAAAATAGTTGCTATAGTATATTTACAACGTTAAAATACGATATTCTTTCGCAACAGACATTTAACTACTACAATATACTCTTCCTATATAATCATCATAAACTTAAGAAAATTTCAGTTTTCTTACACCAAAGTGTAATAAAAACCGGCCAAGAGCGTGTCGGGCCACGCGCATTGTAGGGTTCCGTAGCAGCATGGTTCAAATATGCAACTGGTTTCTTAATTCTACGAGCATATTGTCATAGTCGATGTTAAAATCTCCAAATACTATAGTATCAAAAAGAAATGTATTAAAAAGTTTGTAGTTTCAGAAATAATTGTAGTTTTGGTCTAAATATAACAGAATGGAAGTATTTAATGCGCGAGCGAAGCGAGCGCGAATTTTTTTTTTTTTTTGCGATAATATTATTGTTAGGGATAATATAATAATATCGAGCTGCTGCTAAAGCAGGTCGCGTGGTGATCTTGTATAAATTTGATATCATTTTCGTACTTAGCACCCCCAAAAACCTATTAAACGACACCTGAAATGTCAATATGTTACAGCTTGGCTTTCGGCTCACCTCACTTTAAGCGTGGAATCTTGTATGGCGGCCATTTTGGATTAGTGTACACTTCGTCGTGAATGCTACTCTCGTTAATTATACCAAAAATTTTATTTTTATAAAAATTAATGTTTCCCAAACGGATTGCTGAATCGAAAAACGTTCATAGTAAACCCCATCTATCTTGAAAAAAGCTATCCTATGATAACCCACTCGATGATATTGGCGAGAAAAAAAAAATCCCTCGCGCTTTCACGTGTATGGAAAACACCCGAAAAACAATTTTTTTCCACCATTTTATTTTTTAGATCTGTCAGCGCAATCAATATTACGACCATGCCAAATTTTAGCTCTGTAGTACCAAGGATCTAATATTAGTAAATATATTCTTATTAATCCCAACAACGTTTAGCACTTGGTCGACTATTACTCACACTTGAAGGGCCAACTTATGTGTGATAGTTTTCCTTTTAATTTTGTTAAATATTCTATCACCGTGAATTTTTCCACATTTTAAAAACAATCGTTTTGCTTGTAGTGGGGGTCACTTATTTTTAATAAAAAAATTCACTTTAAAAATTAATTTTTCGCAAAGGGAATGCTGAATCGAAAGACGTTCTTAGTAAACCTCTTCTATCTTTTAAAAAGCTATCCTATGACATTTCATTCGATGATATTGGCGAGAAAAAAAATTTAAATAAATATAATGAAATGGAAGTTTTTAATGCGCGAGCGAAGCGAGCGCGAATTTTGTATTGTTTTTTTTTCAGTTTTTTTTTTTTTTTTTGGTTTTTGTTTTTTTTTTAGTTTTTTGCGATAATATTATTGTTAGCCATAATATAATAATACCGAGCTGCTGCTAAAGCAGGTCGCGTAGTTATCGTGCATAATTTTGATGTCATTTTTGTAATAGTGGGGGACACTTATTTTTAATAAAAATTTTCACTTTAAAAATTAATTTTTCGCAAAGGGAATGCTGAATCGAAAAACGTTCTTTGTAAACCCCTTCTATCTTTTAAAAAGCTATCCTATGACATCTCATTCGATGATATCGGCGAGAAAAAAAAAAACATTGCCCTTTCACGTGTATGGGAAACATCCGAAAAATTGTTTTTTCCAAAATTTTATTTTTTCAATCTGTTGGCGCAATCAATATGTATGACCATGCCAAATTTCAGCTCTGTAGTACCAAGGATCTAATATTAGTAAATATATTCTTATTAATCCCAACTAAGTTTGGCACTTGGTCGACTATTACTCGCAAACTTGAAGAGCCATCTTATGTGTGATAGTTTTCCTTATAATTTCATTGTATACACTACCACTATGAATTTTTTCACATTTTTAGAATCAACCGTTTAGCTGGTAGAGGGGGGGGACACTTGTGTTTGACAAAAATTTTCACTTTAAAAAATTATATTAGGCAAACAAAGTGCTGAATCGAAAAACGTTCGTGGTAAACCCCTTCTGTCTTTTAAAAAGCTGTCCTATGACACCCCATTTAATGATATTGGCTAGAAAAAAAAAATTCATCGCCCTTTCACGTCTATGGGAGACACCCGAAAAATTTTTTTTTTCTAAGATTTCACTCTACAGTTCTGACGGCGTAGTTAATATTTATGACCATGCCAAATTTCAGCTCTGTAGTACCAAGGGTTTCTTAGGAAACCCGCGGACAGACGGACAGACGGACAGACGGACAGACGGACAGACGGACATGGCGAAACTATAAGGGTTCGTAGATTACTACGGAACCCTAAAAATTAAGTACTATCATGACTCTACTCAGACACGAGTACACACTCCACACACACACACACACACAGATTAATGCCTATATAGGTATATTTACCTCTCCCTGATGGGGTAGGCAGGGCTAAACGGTAACAGAAGCACTTGAATCCACAGCTAACAAACATTCTCATATAGTGTACCTAATTTGGTTAGCTCAATCAGATAGTTGTGATTTTCGCCCGCAATACAGTTAGCAAATCCTCAACTCACTTATAGTAAGCCCGAAAACAGCTGACAGCTTTCTTATGCTTCCATATCACTGTAACAGCATATCAACTCTAACTCTGTAGACTAGAACTCTCGTTGCTTCAAAGCAGTTGACATCGGCATTCGTTGGTAATAACAGTAACCTACAGAATCTACCTTCCTGCTGAACTTGGAGTGAAAGAAAAACTTAGAATGTGCCAACTTCCTTCTCTTCCCAGATATCCAATACAGTAAAAGTCTGTAAGTAGGATGCGAGGGATTTGCTGTAGGTATAATTAGCCGTGTGAGTCCCCGGCAGAGTAGAATAGGACCACCCTCTTTCTTACCGAGGTGTCGTACAAGGCGACTAAGGTAAACATGCAAGCAAGTTCATCTGCACACAGAGAAGGAAAACTCTGCAATTATATCAAAACCCTCGCCAACCCGTCTGCCAAGCGTGGTGAGTATGGCATTTAACCTTCATGTTATTGAGGGAGGCCCGTGCCCCAGCAGTGGGGACGTATATGGGCTGATGAATAATGGGCGAAAGGTTGACCGCATCTCAGTATTATGCAACTTGTTTCATCTGATAACCCTTACAATTTGTGTCAAACGTCATCAAGTGGTTCTAGAATTCTACCTACCCCGATAGGGATAATGATTCCCTAACGCGATCATAAAATTTCAAAGAGATTTTCAGATTTGATTTTGATATGCCTCTTCAAATGTATGTACGGAATCTCAGTATAATTCTGCAAGTACAGCTCTCAGTTAGTCAGTGGGAAGTGTTTAGCATTCAGTGGCTGGGCTGCATGCTAAGTGTAGCGGCCTTCATTGCCCCAGTTCAAGGTCAAACGGCACGGTTTCCGTGTCAATTGTGATGGTAAACGATTTCGTTTCTCTCTCTCTCCCTCTTTCTGGTACAAAAGTGTCTTTCTTTTCTTTAGTTTACTTACAAAAACTTTTTACTTACCGGAATTTTTAAATGTCCTTGCTATATTTGTCTGTATGCTCACAGGAAATAAAGTATAGATCTAATTCTTTAATTAATCGAATCAAAACTCATTGATGTTTATTGCAAATAAATAATTTTAGGAATTAAAATTGTAATTGGCTGTTTACTACCAACGTGGTTTCTATATGCCCAAAAAAAACGGGAAAGCCTTGGTAGGGACTACTTTGATAAATAAACCTATATTTTGTTGACCTACTTATTTATTTATTTTTAATCACCACTTTTGTACTACTCTCGGTTTTCTTGTGTTTTCCTTTCGCCATGGCTTGCCTGGAAGAGATTGCTATTTAGCGATAAGGCCGCCCTTGCATACTTTTGGTTGTAAGTTTGTTTTGATGTTTTGCAACCCTTCGTCCATATTCGTAACCAGACTTTGGTAACTAGTTACGAAAGAAGAATTTTAAAGTATCTATCTATCTATCAACATCAAACAAAATCTGTCTAGTTACTAAACTAAGCTACGTAAGGTCAAGAAAACCACTTCCACATTCTGTAGCGGAAGTAAGTCTGACGCATCCTACTAAACCAATTCTGATGTAGCGCACGCATATCAGAGCAATGACATTGAATGTCCTTCCTCGTTAGAACGTGTTTTGTATCGGACTCTTGAAAGGAAAGTTTGTGTTTTGGTAAGAATAAATGCCTCGCGCATCCACTGCTTAGCGATATGACCGCCTATATTTACAAGGTGATAAAAAAACCTCCTAGCTATATTCAAAATCCTGAACCAGTATCACTCAAAGAACACATTTATGAAAAAAAAAACCAATATTTTTTTCAATGGGAATAGGTAGTAAATTTTATGCCTAAAAGTAGACATTACTCCTACACCAGGCACGCGAGGGGTCCGGGTAACGCTCGGGGGGTGCACTCGAGTGGTGTCTACGTTTAGGAAAAAAAACTAACGAAAAAAAAAATTAAAAGTGTTCTGTAAGTGATACTGATTCAGGATTTTCAATAAAGCTAGGAGGTTCTTTTTCAACCTGTATAGTATGACTTTAAATAAGCTGGCAAAACTTTAGAAGACTATTCTCCTTATTGAACGACTTTTCCCAAGGAACCTATATGAAATTCTCAAAAAATATATTTGACTTCCCATACAAAGGCAAATCACTAGTTGTATGTGGAAGCGAAATGTTTTGTTTCATATTTCATTCTTCATTCGTGGGCTGTTTCACATCCTTGATTTTCACTAATTGAATAGTGTCTACGTTAGGGGGGTTTCCTAAACGTAGACACTACTTCGGCGCACCCCCCGAGCGCTACCCGCACCCCTCGCGTGCCTGGTGTAGGAGTAATGTTTATTTTTTTTCATAAATGTGTTCTTTGAATGATACTGGTTCAGAATTTTTGAATATAGCTAGGAGGTTCTTTTTCACCCAGTATATTACGTGTCAATCCTTATCCTTACTTATCCTTATCCCTGGGTGTCGTAAGAGGCGACTAAGGAAACACAAATGAGACCTGCCTCCTATTAATCCATCCCAGGCAAAGACACTTCATTTTTTTCTGAATCTGAGGTGTCGTCCTATGTTCTCATGCGGCGTGGTAGGCTCTGTACAGGGCCGTCTGGTTCGCGACCACCCTCCCACCGAAGTCCGACGCCAAACAGCTTGTTGAGTTCCGTCAGTGCGTGGGAGTACCAGTGTCTTTATAGGCATTTTCTGGGTTAACTCGCTTCATCGTCGACCTCATCTTGGCCTTATGGTCAAGATTGAGGTCAAAAGTTAACCCATCTTATAATTTAAAAGAAATCCTTACTAATATTATAAACGCGAAAGTTTGTATGTATGGATGTTTGTTACTCTTTTACGCTTAAACAGCTGGACCAATTTTAATAAAATTTGGTATGGAGGTAGCTAGGCTACAAAATTTTCCCAAATTCCCACGCCAACTCAGTCGCGGGCGAAAAGCTAGTAAGATGTAAGAAAAAGTATGACAAACGGAGAGTCCAAAACTTCGAAACTTTCTGGTGATGAAATGTATGCGCCATAGGGGTCACTGAGCACATTGCTTCACTGCCTCATTAGATAGACCAAATACGAGTAGTTCAAAGTAACAACGCAGCTTCTATTACACTATCGATTTTTATTGCATAGATAATAATTATTTGTTATTTACTTTTATGCAAGCATTCCGTCCGCAGCTCCGCCCGCGTAGACTACAAGTCATATCGTGCCCAGCTGTGGGATAAAATGTACCTAGCCTATGTCCTTTCCCAAAGTCTAATATCATCAAAATCGGTTACCATCGCATTTATAATATTAAGTAGGGATTTTATTCGTAACTTATTGTACACCGTAACTGGGATATCGAGTATGTTTCTGTTACAAATACAACCATATTTTAATTGTTTTCACTTGGTCGGACTCACTAGAGTTCAACTTTAGATCAAATTTTTAAAAAAGGGACCATATCGTGATGTTCAAATGCTTTTAAACAATTCTTTAATTAAAGCTCATTTCAATGATATCCTTCACAAGCTTGTAACATTCCTAGATTATTTTAAAATTTCTTTAAACTACAAATTTCGAGTAAACAAAACTTTTTCTTCTTAACTGAAATCCGGCGAAGTGAGAATTCGAACTTTTGTTAATCCGACTAAGTGATAAGAAATGCCATATTGTATGTACTCTCGATCTACACTAATATTATAAAGAGTAAAGATTTGTATTTTTGTATGTAACGAATAAACTTAAAAACTACTGGACCGATTTGAAAAAATTCTTTCACCATTAGAATTCTACATTATCCCCGATGAACATAGGCTACATAATTTTCCCGAATTCCCACGAAAACGAAGTCTCGAGCGGAATGCTAGTACATAATAAAGATATTTGATATGATTTTATTGCCTCTAGGTAAGACTCTCGATCCTCTTTGCACACTTTCTCCCGAACGCAGTGCGCTCATGTGCATCTGCACTGCACTTTCTTTCATATTACAGCATTTATTGGGTGTTATATTACTTATAATGAAAGCAAAGGAAAACTTGCAATGAGCATTTCGTGCTCTTCAGGACTGTTCCACTACGTTAGTATGTATTTTTTATCAGCCCATATAATATAATAATATGGTCCCGTGTTCCTCGTGTCCGTGAATGAATGAATGAATGAATGAATAAATTCTTTTTGTCGTGTTAATACTCTACCGAGGGACACGGGTCTCCCTTCGAAAATTATTGTTACTACTTTATATTTAGATAGATAGATAAAACCTTTATTTAACTGACACATTACACACAATTACAAAAACTAAAAAAATAAAAAATATAAAGTAAAAACATTTGTATCTTAACGATTAATTAAAATTAATGTGTTTGGAAGAGTATATAGTGTGTGTTTGAGAGTGAGTAGGAATGTGTGTGTGTGTGTGTGTGTGAGTGTGTGTATGTGTATGTGTGAGTGGTTGGTGTTGCGAGTATCGTGTCAGTGAAAATGGCGCTGGCTCAGCATTTGTTGTGGTAAGAAACCACAACGCTGTTATTCTGCCAGGACCTAAGTGGACGGAGGCGCTCTCTGCGCGCGTGTGCATGTTACTGTGTAGTATTTATGACGTATGTATTTAATGAATATAATAAAAATAGTAGATAAATATGAAAAATATAAGTAAAAACCGTATGTTGTAAATAATAATAAAGATTGTAAATATTGTAATGAATTAAATTTTGTGATGTTGCTCAGATATACCACCGGATAGTTGAAGGGAAAATCAATATTGTCGATATCTTGTTTTAAAAGTATTTGTAGAAGTTTTGTCTAATAAAAAGCAGATGTTTGTTCTCGGGTCATGGGTGATTGTGTCTGTCATTGTGATGTTTCAAGGACTCACGACCAAAGGGAAAACCTTTAGTCGTAGCGTTTATTTTATTCTTTATTTATTAAAGACATTTACGGTTCCTATTCCTATAAAGGTAGGTAGAACATCAAGAGGTCACAGACCCAACTAACGCCACAAAAAAGGTTTATGGTAATAGTACTTAATAACACTACCTTGGATCGCGTGTCCTGTACCAAAGCGTCAAGTTCGATATCAATATTTAAAAAAATATTTTACCAAGAGAAAGTCCTTTTATGAGCGAGTAACATAGGTTAAATATTTTTTCTCGAATTTTCTCGAACGGGGACGAGGTCCCGGGTGGAAAGCTAGTTTTTAATTAAGGTGTATAAAGGGTCTACACAAATGCAGCAATAAATAAATAAATAAAAGCTACACAGCCAAAGGCTCCCACTAAGGTTTTCTCTTGTGTTGTGTAGATCCTTTAGAACACCCGCCATGACCTCAGAACCATCTACCTACTTCTGGGCAATGTACGTCATCGTTCAGATTATTATTGGTGCTATCCCCCGCAGTGTAAGATCATCAATTTACTCAATAACTAACATATTGTATGTATCTAAGATTTTTTGTTGTTCCCCAGATGTGGCGGTCGGCAGCGGCGCTGCTGGCGTGTTGTGCAGTATGCACGCCGGCTGCGCACGCGATGTCAGTGGGCGTCGGCATCGCTGACGTCACGGGACCACCCGCCGAGATCGGATTCGTAAGTTGTTTTATAGAGCTAGTGTACTCATCCGTGAGTCACTTGTTATTCACTCATTTTTTTTAACACGCTTTTATTAGCTCGGGTTGTATGTATGTATGTATGTAACGGAATCTTTGAGCCTAATTTTCACTGGTTTCTAGACGTCTGATCAACTTGAAACTTTGCACACGTGTTAAGGGCCGATGACAATGCAATAACCCGATAAAATTTTTCCATTATCCTGATTAGGATCGTCAGGATTAATTGCTAACCGAACTAAAAAATGGAAAATAAATTATAGTTTAAAAAAACTAAAAAAACACGCTTTTATTACCAACCGAACTAAAAAGTAGAAAATAATTTTTAATTACAATCAGGATAATTCAATTCAGAGTAAAAAGCGTGGGGTGCTTGATGTATTGAATGTTAAAATTATTCTATTGACAACAATCTATGATGAGAGAGTTATGAAAATATTGTAAAATGCACCCCACGCTTTTTACTCTGAATTGAACTATCCTGATTGTAATTAAAAATTATTTTCTACTTTTTAGTTCGGTTAGCAATAAAAGCGTGTTTTTTTAGTTTTTTTAAACTATTATTTTTTTGTATAGTGTATTCTGCAGTCCCACTCTAAATTGGGTGACTCTAATAGCGAAACTTCAGGAAGTGAATGAATTTCACTTTCTTCCCGGTGTAATTCATTCACTGCCTGGAAAAAAATTAAAAAATTGCTCTATAGCAATAAGGCCGCCGCATTGTACACTACAAGATGAACATGTTTTTGTTTTATGATCATGTTTTTGTGTGCAATAAAGAGTAAGTATTTATTGTATTGAATACTACTGCCAGGCTGATAAGATAAAAAAAAAAGTAAAAAATTATAACCTAAGCTCCATGCTGGACAGCTTATTACTCAAGAAACCCATTCATCTAAGACATTTTTAACATGCCTCGGCTTTTCATAAGGCAAACAACTGATCGTGTATGTTGTGTTTAGAGATTTTGTTTTTTTTTATATTGGACCAATGTTCCTTGAAAATGTAGAGTAACACAATATAAAAGGATCAGTCACTTACTAGCACGCTGGTTGATGTAATTGTTTACAACCATTTTTTTTGGGAATACAAAGACATTTGTTCCATAAAACATTACAATAGTAACAGATATAGAATACGAACAATAACTATGAGACACAACAATGAAGAAATATTTAAAGTACTTTAATTAATTAATAAATATAGTTTTATTAAATGTTATAAACACTACTAAATTGGTTTCAACATTTTTATAGTTTAAAGTATGTAAGATAAGAAAGAAAAAGAATTTGATTCGCCAAATAAAACAGACGTCAAATAAAGTACAAATGAATAATGCGGTGAAAAGTTGCTGCCTCAGCCAGGCTGTTTTTCAGTGAGCACCTTTGTGACTGCTAACAACGTGAATTAGGATGCAGCACAATAATCATTGAGAAGAATAAGGATATCTGGTTGCAAGACTACTTATAAATACTAAGAGAAAAGAAAAAAATACGTTAGATATACCAAAAATAGTAGTGCGCTAACGGGATTCGTGTTGGATCACAGAATAAATAATAGTACTAAGTTAGATTTGCATACCTTGTAAGACCTTTGCAAAACCCACAAAGACAATAAAGAATTTTGCTTTTGATTTAGAAGAACTGTCCAAAAATACATTGCATCAACAAAAGATTAAGTGATTTTAAATAATAAACAAATCAGATAACACTATAGCCCAGTGATAGCCTAGTTGGTAATGAGCCAGACTTGTGATCGGAAAGTCGTGGCTTCAAATCCTGGTGCGGGCCTGTTCCATTAAATTCGTCTTTTCGGATTTATGTACGGATTTCTAATTATCACTTGCTCAGCGGTGAAGGAAAACATCGTGATAAAACCCGTCCGTCCAAGAAAATTAATTTTCGAAAGACGAGCGGTCCACCAACCCGCATTGGGCCAGCGTGGTGGACTATGGCCTAAATCCCCTTCGTGTTTCGAAGGGAGGCCCATGCCTCTCGGTGGGGACGTATATGGGCTGGTAAAAAAAAAAAAGATGCCTTGTGGATACAGCTTCGTAATTATGACCTTTTTGTCAGACAAGATGATTTGGAACGCATGTACGAGGCCAAGGTTACTCCATTTTTATTGCAAAACCGCTCTTATCGCAATAGCACAGAGTGCACGCGTGTGGTAACCTGATGTGGTAAAAAAACCGAAGTATTTGGTAGGATCTTTGCTCGTTGCTCTGCCACTCCCTTACATTCCAGGTGGCGTCCAAGACAATTAAATGAATTAGAGGAATTATTTGACAGTGTGTTGAAACAGTAATTAACCTAACAACATTAAAATGATTAGAGAAACATTAACTGTGTGGTGATCGGTTGAGAATAACGCCACCCCATCTTTTTCCGTGGGTGTCGTAAGAGGCGGCTAAGGAAACACAAATGAGACCTGCCTCCTAGTAATCCATCCCAGGCAACGACACTCCATTTTTTTCTGAATCTGAGGTGTCGTCCTATGGTCTCATGCGGTGTGGTGGGCTCTGTGAAGAGCCGTCTGGTTCGCGACCACCCTCCTACCGAAGTCCGACACCAAACAGCTTGCTGTGTTCTGTCGGTGCGTAGGAGTACCAGTGCCTTTATAGACATTTTCTGGGTTGACTCGCTCCATCGTCGACCTCTTCTTTGACCTTATGGTAACTTCTAAACTAAGTAGGATACTGTACATTGCGCATCTCAAATACCTTATTTTACTGTTAACTTACTGGCTAATGCATTGTTTTATTTGTCAGGTTGCATTGTTTTTGTTAATTTCAATAAACATTTTTATAAATATGCAAGTTACTACAATTTTTACTAAAAATGTTAAGAATTTTATGTTTTACCTAAATCTTAAAAATACTGTTTATACTGATTTCTCCTTTATATTGTGGGGTTGTGATGTGAATTCGCTGGTTTTATTAATACGACGAAGTCTATTTCTGAATATTTTAATTAAAAACCTTTTAAATTACTTTACCGTACCGGTTGTCTACAAACCTAACTCCCCTTTACTAATATTCATATTATATTATAATATTATGATTTTTATCACACTACATAATTTCACAATTAAAAATGATTGAGGCAAAAAATTTATCACTTGGACTTTATAACGCCGGTTCCTTGGGTAGTAAGGGCGACGAGTTTGTGGTAGCTGTCCAGAGGGAGTCACCTGATGTTTTGGCAATAAATGAGACTTGGTTGAGGGGGGTGAGGAGGCTCGAGCTCCAAAGGTTCCGGGGTACCGTCTAATGCACACACCGCGCCCGTCTGGCTTAAAGAAGTCGACTGGTGGTGGTGTCGGGTTTTATATACGTCGTGGACTACGTCCGCGTGCCTGTCCTCACCCGATCACACATCCCGAGATTGAGCAACAGTGGATTATATTGAATTTGAATTCACTTAGGTTACTAATCGGAACAGCATATCGTCCTCACTGGGTTAATATCGATAACTTTTTTGACTCATTGATGGATTCAATAACTTCTTTTAATAATTATGACAATATAGTTCTTTTAGGTGACTTTAATATTGATTTGCTTGGAGGCGTAGATTCGAATGTTAAAAAGTTTAATCAATTCGTTAACTGTATTTCAATCAGTAACTGCATAACAGAACCCACTCATTTTACTAGACATAGTGCTACTCTGATCGACCTAGTATTGACCGATTTGCCTGTGTCTGGTAAAAAAGTGGTGAGAATACCTGAACCGGGGGGCCATGCGATAGTTCTTGCCGAATTTAAAATAAAAAAGCCTAAACCGCCGATTCGCATAATAACTTATAGGCCCATAAAAAATATATCTATCAGTAGCTTTAATAAGGACCTGGAGAATTCGGATTGGGATATAATAATTAATTTGCCAAATGTAAATGATATGGTCTCACATTTTAACAAAAACTTAATAATTTTATATGACACACATGCGCCATTGAAAACAATAAAAGTTAGAGGAAACCAATTACCTTGGCTTACTGATAATGTCCGTTATATGATGCAAATCCGGGACGAGTCTCATAATAGGTACAAAGAAACACGCCTGGATTCGGATAGGGCTCACTACAAGTCACTAAAACACCTCGTAACGACCTGCATGTTTGCAGAAAAACAGGCCTATTTCAAAAATCACATTAACGCCAATATTAGAAATAGCAGACGTCTATGGACAAAGCTGAAATCTATTGTAATACCTGACTTTAAAGGGAATTCTGACTTACCCGAAATTTTCGACAATCCGGATTCAATAAATCAGCATTTTCTTAATGTACCTTCTTCTCAATCGCATCGGGAAAAGGATCTTTATTTGGCTTCTTTTACCAATAGGAACTACAAAAGTAGGGATAATGTTTTTAAACTTCATCCAGTGCATGTAAATGTGGTAGCCAAAGTCATTTTAGGTCTTAAGTCGAATGCACTGGGGCTGGATCATATTTCTAGGGATATGGTTTTGTTGACTCTTCCACAAACACTTGAGACTATAACTGAAATTGTTAATAGATCTATTGTAGAATCTTCTTTTCCCTCTCTGTGGAAGTTTGCAAAAGTTAAGCATTTGCCGAAGATACCTAATCCTGAAGACATAAAGGATTTACGTCCTATTAGTATCTTGCCATATATGTCGAAGATATTAGAGAAGGTCGTTTATGATCAGATGGTTAGATACTGTGAGGCTAACAGCATTCTTCCTGAACTTCAATCAGGATTTCGGAAGGACCGTGGTACATCTACAGCTTTGATGGACGTGGTTGATAATCTGTTGCATTCGCTGGATGAGGGTTGTGGTTCTATTCTTGTTCTCCTTGATTTTTCTAGGGCATTCGACTCCATTGATACTGATATACTGCTGACTAAATTGGCGTACTCCGGGTTTGATGATTCAGCGGTCCAGTGGTTTCGCAGTTACCTTGCTGGACGTTTTCAGCAGGTAATCATACACAAGTGCAATGGTTCTACACTTACATCGAAGTCTTTGCCAGTTGAACGTGGAGTACCGCAGGGATCTATACTTGGCCCCTTGTTATTTGCTATTTATACTGCTGATATAGTGAAGTGCATTAAAAATAGTAATTACCACTTGTATGCCGACGACACTCAGATATATGTACCTGTCAATTTGTCCAGAATCGATGAGGCCGTTTCAGGAATTAACGCCGACCTACATAGAATTCATTTATGGTCACATAATAATAGTCTTTTACTTAACACCTCTAAGTCAAAATTTCTAATTGTTGGCACTAAACACCAGGTACAAACAATAAATAAACATGGCGTCAATATTACAATTAATGGAAGCAATTTAGAGCAAGTGAACGACGCGCGTAACCTGGGCCTACAAATGGACAATTACCTACGATTCGAGAACCACGTGACGAATTTGGCTCGTAATTGTTTCTATAGACTTAAGGTTTTATATAAAATTCGACCGTTTATTAGCGTGGAGCTTCGGACTAAACTTTGCGACTCGCTCATTCTCTCGAAGTTAAGCTATTGTCTTACTGTTTATGGCCCTTGTTTGTTTAGTAAGACCCAGGTCTTGGTTCAAAGAGTACAAAATGCGTGTGCCCGTTTTTGTTTCTCAATTCCTCCTCGCACACATGTCACACCGTTCCTAAATGCCAATAATGTTTTAAAGATGCAAAACAGACTAAAGCTGTACTACGCTACGTTACTGTTTGGAGTTGCTGAGACTCGTCGTCCTGCCTATCTGTATGACAAACTTCACTGGGAACCAACTCGTCATAGATTGCGTCCCCGCCCGCCCCGATTGATTCCTCCTCGTCATCGAACTGCTACTTTTCGCGGCAGCTATCGATTTTTCTCTTCCAAGTGCTGGAATGACTTACCTCCACCTCTGTACGATTGTCGAAATAAATTTACATTCAAAAAAAATAAAACATATTTACTAAATCACCAGCACTTGGAACAAACTCATCAATTTAATTTTAAGTAATTTTTTCGAATTTTATTTTGTTGTTTTATTAACATAATTATTTCTTTCATTATTTCTACTACCTACTTATTTTCTATAATTCTTACCTATATATTGTTTAACTATTACTATCTATCTCTTTTCCTTTTCTTACTAATATTCCTACTCTTAATCCTGTTTTTCTTTGTTTGATCTACGAAGTGCGCGTATAGTTTTAAAGGCACTGACAGAATATCAGCGTTGTGGCTCCAACCACAACACTATGCTGAGTCAGGACCTCTTCCTTGACCAGCGTTTCACATCACGATTCCCCTTGATGTTTTTTCTTTGTTTATATTTGTGTATTGTGTGAAGTTGTTTATTTTATGTAAGTTGCTGGTCATTGAATAAACGTATTATCTATCTATCTATCTATCTATCTATGGTCAAGATTGAGGTCAAGAGATAACCCATCTTATTAAAAAAATGAATTATCTGACAGTGTGTTGAAATAGTAATCAACCTAACAAAACTAAAATGATTAGAGAAACACTAAAAATTATGTCATGAACTTGTGATTCATATTAGACCGAAATATTTTCTCAGAATTGCCTCACTCGACCTTCAAAAGCGTGAATCAAAGTTGCAAATTAGCGACGGCCTGCCAATTATTGGGAACTTGAAGAATTATTTTACAGACAGCAGCATATCAGGTTACCCATTTGCACTATGAAAGCCAGCGCTACTATGAGCGACGCCACGTCAAGGTCAACATGTTTAACCTGATGTGCTGCCGTGTGTACCTAACAAGCATTTGTTGCTAACATTACTTACTAGTATTTATTACTTTGACGTGCAATGGATATTTAACTATTTTTTTGGCATTGCATTAAGTAGAATAAAATATACTAGTATTCCGCCCGGGGCTTCGTTCCCGTGGGAATTTGAGAAAATTATATAGCCTTATTACTCAGGGATAATTTATCATTCTAATGGTAAAATAATTTTTGAAATCGGTCCAGTAGTTTCAGAGCCTATTCAATGCAAACAAACAATCTTGGTGAAGACCAAGTTTATTGCGTGATAAATATCTTATAAACTTGGTCTTCACTGAGGATGTGAATCAGCCTACGAAACTGAACAACTTTTCCTAAAGAACTTCAATTGAAATTTTAAAAACTTTTGTCTCGATTTGCTTTTGTACTTTTCTACCCTCTGATGTTAAAGACATAAAAAATGACGAAGCGTTTGCTCAAAGACTGAAAAACCTTTTGTTGAAAAAAGAATATTTATTATTCAGTGGAGGAGTTTCTTGAAGATACATTCAAGTAATACATTTTGACATTTAATACATTGAATAGATTGACATACCTACCTACTTTGGTTTTAAAAAAAAATCTTTTGACATTGTTCCATTGGGAAGGTTATTTATTTATTTTTTGAATTTTTTGACATTGTTATAGTATGTAGCATACTTATAGATTTACATTTATTTTAAATATTGACATTATGTTATCTTTTCTCAAATATTATTTTTTCCTTTTTCTCTTTCTTTGATTAACTATACACATAAAATTATTGTTATTATTTTTTATGACGATCATAATATGGAGTGACACTACATGTAATTACATATTGTAAATGTTATCTATATCATGAAATAAATGATACTGAAACTGCAACTATAATTGTTTTAAGAATTTCATGTGGTTCCTCGGGTAAAGTTGTTTAATTTCATGAGAAGAATCAGCTCCTGTAACTTTTAATCCCATCAAAAACAATACTTGTGTTGCCAGCTCTTTAAAAATAAAAGTGACATAAAAAGAACGATGGTAGATTGGCGACCGGCGGGCAGTCCGTTGTCAGCTGTCAGAGGGAGCAGTGTGTGCGTTTTTGTTTTTGGAAATATATTGTAACTGAATAAGGTTATAAGGTGTTTTAATTACACCCCTCAAAGTAGTTAACATCAGAAGTGGTAAGAACGTCGAAGAAACAACAAAGGTATGGATTGCTGTATTATTTTCATAAGGACCAGTATAACTTAATTAGGCATATATGTTAAGTGACATTACCTGATAAATAAACCCAGACAAGTTAGATAGGTTAGTAGATTTCATTTATTACGACTTTGGATGTAATAAGTTCTGGAATTTGTAACGAGTTTTTAGAAATCCCGTGCAGATATTGCGACCGCTGTCGGCCGCCAAGGACACAACAGACTTTCTATCTTTTGTTTACATTCACACAGATGGTCAGTAACTGTGATGTGTTAAGCTGTGTGTATGTACCTACTCAGTAGGTATAAACCAATGATAACAATTATTTAGTTCTGATATTTATTCGTAACGAACTTACTACGAAAAATAGTCAATTTACTCGTATTTGGTATTCGAACACAATTGACAAAAGTATACAAAATTACCTCCCGGAAAAAAAAAAATTAAAAAGAATAGAATGATTTTATATAGCTTGAAATGAAATTGTAATTATAATGGAAAAATAATAACCTATTACAAATACGTATTCGAATGCGAACCTATTTACTATCTACCTATAACTTATTGAAAGATAGTTCAATACACACTAATTACAATGAACTACTTAATCGACTGAAGGAATATGAAATTCATAGTAGCCGTTTACAAATTGTTTGGGCAAATTATTTGAAAATTATTTATCAGATGTATTAAGGGGTGACCCATGCTAACATGTACGAACGGCCGCAACTCAGATTGCCGCACGCGTGCACTCTGTGATGTTGTTATAAGAGCGCTTTTGCAGTGGGAATGGAAGAGTGACCTGATGCGCTGGCCTCTGTATATTATTTTTATCAAATTTATTATTTCGGCAATTCCTGTTTAATATATTTACTTGTTGACATTAAGTTGTTGTTTTTATGATTTTTTTTCGAGACCTTATTAAAGTAACTAACACATTAAACTACCTACTTAACTAATAGAAATAAATAGTACTGCCTCAAAGATTGGAGATGTGAAAAATACAAATAATAATAATAATTTAATAAACAATGAGTTTTTATTTTAAATGGGTTCCGTATATTGTAAATGCAATGTTTTAAACGTTTGTCGTAAATTTTTGATTAATGCAGATAAAGTATTGAGTGTTCTCAGACTAATAATAATTTCTTTTACATTTCTTCCCTACTAACACCCTTGTTAATTTATAATGGTATCGTAGCCTTCGCCCGGGTTGCCACTTAGTGCCTAGCTACTCGAAGTTATTTGACAGATATGTCAGATAGATCAGCATATACTCCTCCTACGACATATGGTAGACCAATTGATCGGCGATCTAGAAGCCCAACCCGTAAGAAAAGCTCTAGAAGACGACGCAGTGTTTCAAATCCTAGAAGTCAAAGACGCAGAAGGCCGCGTGATACATACCGTAGCCGGTCACGTCGCAAATTAAGAAGCAGTTCTTCATCTATAGCCTCAAAACGTCACCGCCATCGCAGTGGGGAGCGACGTCGTCGTAGGTATCACCGTAGCCGCTCTTCGTGCTATTATCGCTTGAGCTCTGAGACCAGTTTCAGATCGTCAGTCAGCACTGATCGACGACGACGATGGCGGCAGGATGATTCATCTTTGTCAACGGAAACACTTTTAAGTGATAGGTCGTCCATGAAACGGTCTCGTGAGAGATCTAAACATGTAAATCGGAAAAGGAAAAGGCACACGAGGTCAACTGATCGATCTAACAAGCGCAGAAAATCGTCCTCACCTTCTACGGACTTCCTCAAAAAGTTCGCTAGAATAATTAGTGGTAAAGCTAAAAACGCCCCATTTGAGGGCGCTCAAAATGTTATCCCTGACTTTGACCCTAATGCCAATGCGCAAACAGCAGCCGAATGGATAAGAAAAGTAAACGATACTGCTGCTGTCTACGGCTGGAGTGAAAAGCAGATAATATATTATGCCATCCCTAAGCTTTGTGGATACGCTAAAAAGTGGTATCAAGGGCGTAGTTCTATCAATTTAACTTGGCGTCAGTGGCAACCCTAGTAGCATTTTTTGTTGGCATTTAGTAGGGCCACATACATCTGGTTAGTTGGCAAATGCATACAATTGGCGCGCAGTTTGCGGGTTGGGCCAAAAACTGATGGCCTACGTGTATATCCCTACGAAGGCCCAACATGCGGTGGGGCCAACGTTGATTGCCCTACGAAGGCCCAACTTGCGATAGGGCCAACTTGGATTGCCCTATAAAGGCCCTGATTACACAAGGGTAACATATTATGGGTAGGGCCAACGACACATAATACTTTTAGGCAAGCGGTTGTAGGTATGTTGGTTGGTTCTATAGGCCAACCCAGACGAAGACGCCACGACATACAAAAGTCACCCATACTATTGTCTCTCTTTTGCACTGTGACGCGATGTGATGATGAGTACAAGACAGGACGTTGTGTCGTCTGCGTTGACCATATAGTTTTTGTCAAATTAATTAGTGGAACTGAAATTAAATACAAATTATGTTAATTAAATAATTTTATTAGAAATCAAGTGGCGTAGACATCTTAAAATCAGCATCCTAATTACAGAGGGAGATGAAGCTATATTAAAACTGCAAATATGAAACAAAACTTAAAAACAACTCCCTTGCAATAATTAAAAACAGAACGTAAAAATATCTATAAGTACCTTAACATTTTAAAGACCCGTCAACGTAACAAGAAACAAAACTTAAAAAATAATTCCTTCCTTTACAATAATAAATGTATGTATGTATGTGGCATTGGCATATACTGTGTCCACACCGTGGGGCTGTTTCGCTGTGTATCCACACTGTGGGGGCTATTTGGCATTGGAGAATCTAAAAAAACAATAATTTAAGACTAATTAGATAAGTTACTTATACCCACTTTATCAAATTGTAAAATGAAAAGGCAATAAAATAAATTATTTAAAAAACAAAAAACCCGACTGCAAAAACATCAACAGACAAGTAACGCACTAAAAAGAACGAAACAAGATTGAGAAAACAAACTACTAAAACTAAAACCCAATAAACTCTACTATGGTTTAACAGACTGAATTATGAGTTGAAAGCCTAAGTTACCTAAATAATTTACATTATGTTTGGCACCAGGCGGGACCCATTATTTTTCTTTCGGTTTATAATTAGCGAATGGGTCCCGCCTGCTACCAAACGTAATGTAAATTATTTAGGTAACTTAGGCTTTCAACTCATAATTCAGTCTGTTAAACCATAGTAGAGTTTATTGGGTTTTAGTTTTAGTAGTTTGTTTTCTCAATCTTGTTTCGTTCTTTTTAGTGCGTTACTTGTCTGTTGCAAAAGCAGTCGGGTTTTTTGTTTTTTAAATAATTTATTTTATTTTAGACTTTTTAGTGTTCCGGTACACTTTTCTGGACGAAAACGTGTACCTACTTTTATGACCTATGTAAATCGGACAAGATGTAGAATTATTGATAGTGATAGTGTATCAAACAAAACAAAAACCGGCCAAGACCGTGTCGGGCTATGCGCATTATAGGGTTCCGTAGCAGCATGGTTCAAATATGAGCATATTGAGTTCACAGTAAACCGCTAATAACGTCTAATAAAAACGAGCCTTACATGCACCACCTCGTATAGTTTAAGAACCACCTCACGTGGATTCAAACGTCTGTATATAAATCGTTAACATTACGTATTAATTTAAAAGTGTTATACTATCGTTATGGTTATAGTCGTCGTCAAAATCTCCAAATACCTATTAAAAAATAATTGAATAACAGAACGAATGATTTGAATGCGCGAGCGAAGCGAGCGCGATTTTTTTTTTAGGTTTTTTTTTAGAGCTTCACATTACTTAGTTCCAGCGACGTCAACTGAAGCTCGAGCACGATATTTCTGCGCGCATGCGCCGCGGTCCTATGTCAAAATGTCAACATTGACAAAGGCAAAGGGCGACCAAGCCTTTGCGCAGGGCCCTCACGCGATCAAGGTGAAATTGTACCGTCGTCAGTCGAGTGGCGTGCCGCGCGAGTTTTCTGTTGTAATTGTTGGATTGTTCTTGTTGTAATGTAAAGTAGGCATTTTTTAAAATAAAAATACTTTTGTTTGTTTTTTTAATTTTTTAATTTCACGAACATTTTGAGCAATAATTTTGATGTCATTTTCGTAATGAGCACCCAAAAACGACACCTATGTCAATATATTAAAGCTTGGCTTTCGCCCCACCTTACTTTTAACGTGGAACCTTGTATTGGCGAGTAAAAAAATACATAGGTAACCCTTTCACGTGTAGGTATGGGAGACGCCCGAAAAAAAAACTTTTTCCAAGTTTTTATTTTACGCATCTGTGGGATGAATATGAGCATTGAGCATGCCAAATTTCAGTTCTGTAGTACCAAGGATCTACTATTAGTAAATACATAATAATCTTTATATCCCATCAATGTTTGGCACTAAATCGACTATTACTCGTTAACTTGAAGGGCCAATTTATCTGTGATAGTTTTCCTTTTAATTTCGTCGCATATTCTACCACTGTGAATTTATCCACATTTTAACAACAATAGTTTAGCTGGTAGAGGGGGGGGGACACTTGTGTTTGACAAAAATTTTCACTTTAAAAATTAATGTTTTGAAAAAGGAGTGCTGAATCGAAAAACGTTATTAGTAAGCCCTTACTATCTTTAAAAAACCGACCAAGAGCGTGTCGGGCCACGCGCATTGTAGGGTTCCGTGGCAGCATGGTTCAAATATGCAGCTGGCTCCTTAATTCTAAGAGCATATTGTCATAGTCGATGTTAAAATCACCAAATACTATAGTATCAAAAAAAAAAATATTTAAAAGTTTGTAGTTTCAGAAATAACTGTAGTTTGGCCTAATTTTATTATAGAATGAAAGTATGAAATGCGCGAGCGAAGCGAGCGCGAAATTTTTTTTTTTTGCTATAATATTATTGTTAGGAATAATATAATAATATCGAGCTGCTGCTAAAGCAGGTCGCGTGGTGATTGTGTATAATTTTGATGTCATTTTCGTAATTAGCACCCCCAAAAACCTATTAAACGACTTCTGACATGTCAATATGTTACAGCTTCGCTTTTGGCTCGCCTCACTGTTAGCGTGAAACGTTTAAAAAGCTATTCTATGATATCTCACTCGATGATATCGGCGAGAAAAAAAAATCCATTGCCCTTTCACGTGTATGGGAAACATTCGAAAACTTTTTTTTACAAAATCTTATTTTTTCAATCTGTTAGCACAATCAATATGTATGACCATGCCAAATTTCAGCTTTCTAGTACCAAGGATCTAATATTAGTAAATATATTCTTATTAATCCCAACTAAGTTTGGCACTCGGTCGACTATTATTCGCAAACATGAAGAGCCATCTTATGTGTAATAGTTTTTCTTTTAATTTCGCTGTATATAGTACTACTGTGAATTTTTTCACATTTTAAAAATTAACCGTTTAGCTGTTAGACCCCAGTGTTTGACAAAAATTTTCACTTTAAAAATTTATGTCTCGCAAACGGAGTGCTGAATCGAAAAATATTCTTAGTAAACCCCTTCTGTCTTTTAAAAAGCTGTCCTATGACACCCTATTTAATGATATTGGCGAGAAAAAAAAATCATAGCCCTTTCACGTCTATGGGAGACACCCGAATTTTTTTTTTCTAAGATTTTACCCTATAGTTCTGACGGCGTAGTTTATATATATGACCATGCCAAATTGCAGCTCTGTAGTACCAAGGGTTTCTTAGGAAACCCGCGGACAGACGGTTATGGCGAAACTATAAGGGTTTGTAGATTACTACGGAACTCTAAAAAGCTATCCTATGTCACCCAATTCGATGATATTGGCGAGAAAAAAAAAAGTCCGTCGCCCTTTCATATGTATGGGAGACACCCGAAAAACAATTTTTCCTAACATTTTATGTTAGATCTGTCGGCGCAATTGATATGTATAACCATACCAAATTTCAGCTCTGTAGTACCAAGGATCTAATATTAATAAATATATTATTCTTATTAATCCCAACAATGTTTGGCACTTGGTCGACCATTATTCGTTAACTTGAAGGGTCAACTTATCTGTGATAGTTTTCCTTTTAATTTCGTCGTATATTCTACCATCGTGAATTTTTCCACATTTTTAGAAACAACAGTTTGGCTGGTAGAGAGGGGGGACTCGAGTTTGACAAAAATTTTCACTTTAAAAATTAATGTTTCGCAAACGGAGTGCTGAATTGAAAAACGTTATTAGTAAACCCCTTCTATCTTTTAAAAAGCTATCCTATGACACCCCATTCGATGATATTGGCGAGAAAAAATAAATTAAGAACTTACAATTTGGTGCCAAAACTCCGCCAATTTGTTTTTTTTTTTAAATCATCTACCTAAGAACATTCGGGTGTTTAAGACGAATCAAACGATACCTTAATTGTCGAAATCCATTCAGTCGTTTGGAAGATACGAGGTAATAAAGAAATTTACAAACATACATACATACAAGATATGCGCGAAAAACATAACCCTTCCTTGGCAGTCGGGTAAAAAAAGTCAAAATAGCTTACCAACATTAAAATCTTTCAGAGTTAATTTTTTATTGGGTTTGCTTAGATATCTTGACGGAGAATCTATAAAACAAACAAAAATAAAATCACAATGAAACATGCATCACAATGAGATATTAAATCGTGTGCTCAATACAAATCTCTATTCTGTGACAATTTACATAGGTATATAAAATGTATGAGAAACTAGCAATTACCCGCGACTTCGTCCGCATGGAAAATTTTTCCGTAAGAATTATGAATCAGGGAATATGTGGGTAAATAGATTAAGTCAGGGTAATTTTTAAAATAGGTATCTCAAACAAAATTACAACACAATTTTTCATGAGGTTTTAGGAAATGCTGATTTAATTTTTTATCTAGGTAGGTACCTATGTGCCTACTGTATATTTTATAATAGGATATCAGTGCTAAATACGGGTGATTCCCATTTGTTCTATAGAACATGAACGAGACAAATAAAATAGAACATCTAATATCTCTTTGTCTCAAATAGTTCTTTAGAAAAGAACAAGATAACAAAACTCCTTGATTATTATTAAACTGGCAACTTAAAAATTAGGTAGGTACTTCAACACTATCTCGTGTCAAAATTACCTACTTACATGGAACTTTTTTGGTGAAATCTATTCCCAATTGGTATTAATCAGTAAATTAGTGTGAAAAAGCTTGTATGTAATTCTATGAAAAAAAAATAAAAGAAAATTGACCATTTTTGTCTTGCTGACGTTCGTTCTAGAGAACCAATGGGAATCACCCCTAGAAAATGGTTTTAATATTCTCTATATACACTTTGTATGTAAAAAAGTACAAAGTATGTAGGTATAATGTTCACAAAACATAAATATTACTTACGTGATCTGTTAATATGTGGTTTAGGATAATTTATTTTTTGATAGTTTTCATTTTCTCTATCGCTCTCTTCACTTTCAAAAACAATTATTTTCCTCTTCCTTTTTGTGTGTGCACTTCTTCCAAGTCTGTGGCCAGTTCAGACTCGCTTTCGGCTTTCCTACATTTTTGACGAGCCTTTAACAGGTCATCTAAAAATAAAATTGACATAATGAGCACTTCTAGGTTACGTTGATCTAAGCTAAGTTTTATAAAATGATCGTTTTCGAGGCTACATTTTCCCCTACGCTTGGTTATCATTGACTGTCTCATGACCTCAGCGCTAAAACGTGAACTTCAGGTAAGCTGAAGATCGGTAGGTACCTACTTGATTTCTAAGGTGATTTATTAGATAGGTAGATAATGTTCTAACATAAGTAGGATATAGAATATTAAGTCATAGGTTATGGTTATAACCTAAATCATACCTAAGGCTGAGGGTTAAGGAAATTATGTCAATTAGGTAGGTAAATAAACAAACTTACCTGTTTCGTAAAATAAACGTTTCACGGGGTATAATGTCCACGATAATTTATCTAGAAGTATTTGATTCAACAGACACTTAATAAAGGTTGATGTTTTGTAGGGTGGCCACATAAAATTCGTTTTTCGTGGCGTCAGCCATTTTTCACGCACCACACTAAGTTTGCCACCTTTTCCGTGTTCATTATAAAATTCAAGAACTTTATACATGCTCGTTTTGCATGGTGTCGCATGGGTGTCGCTCCGAAAATTGCAAATCAAAATGGCGGACGTCCACAGCGCACGCGACGAGCGACGATGCCGCCGCCCCCGCGCACCTCGCAACCACCCCGTAGGAGTAGCAGTAACAGGCCCATTGAAAGGTTTTATTGGTTGGCCTGATGTTGTTGCCATAGCATAAATACCTACAAAAATCACCCAACAGTAGCAATAACAGCAGCAGGCCCGTTGTTGGCTGTCCGTTGGGCAAACAGTGCATGATTATGACAATGGGCCTATATCAAATATAGGTTGGCGGAATAACTAACCGTCTGCCAATACGTTCCCAACTGTTGGCGTATGGAAGCCAACGCTTATGCTACTAGGGAACGTGAGATACTGAAGACATTTCCGGACGACAGGAATTATGCTGATAGACTTTATGAAATGTTAGATCGTAAGAGTCGCAGGGAAGAATCTCTAGAAGAATATTATCACGATAAGGTCAGATTAGTAAAGATGTGTAATATTAAAGGCAGGGATGCAGTTGATTGCATCATAAATGGTATTTTTGACAATAATATTCGATTAAATGCTCAGGGATCCAACTTGGATAGGCCATCTCAGTTACTTACCTATTTAAGGCGTATTTCTAAGAAAACCAATCAGATAAAAAGACCATTACACGGAGTAATAGCTCAAAATGATTCTAAAGATGAAGGCACTACCCGTTCGAACAATAGTTCAAAGTCTGCAGATATGTCTCGTAACAGATTTAGAAATATACGTTGCTTTAACTGCTCAGAATTTGGCCATACAGCTCAAGGATGCCCAAAACCAATAAAGCGATGTGATAAATGTTCACGACTAGGACATGACACCACCAATTGTTTTCGGTCTAATATGCGCCAACAGCAGCAAGTAACGAACAATAAGAACACGGTACCGGAAAAAGCTGAAACTAAGAAAGTGCTTCAAATAAGCAACGATAAAAACAATGATGGCAAGTATTTTAAAACTGTTAAAATTAATGGTACTCAGAGAACAGCATATATAGACTTCGGTAGCCATTGCACTCTCATTAAGGAGAAAGTGGCCAAGGAGTCTGACTGGGTTTTGGATAAATCTGAACTTCCCATTATGAAAGGATTCGGCCTAAGTCGCATCGTTCCTATTGGTCGAGTTTTTGTTACTGTTGAAGTAGATGCAGTTAAAGCGGATGTATGTGCCTATATAGTAGACGATACGTTTTTAGATGTAGATATCCTGATTGGGCAAACTCTCACGGAACTGCCATCGGTGACAGTTTATAAGACTAGTACTCAGCTTATTTTATATTGTGATGATGCTAATGTAGAACGATTAGGGATAGTGATTTCTGATAAAATTAGTTTCGATGGCTTGGCAAATATTGAAGTACACACAGAAGAGAAGTATACGGGATTGTTATATATTCCTGGTAGTATATGTTTACAAGTTAATAAAGAATATTGTTTAATGCAAGGAATATATCATTTTACAAATGGTAATGGAACAATACTCATAGTAAATCTTTCAGATAAGACCGTGACTTTAGATACAAATAGGTTAGTCTCAAGGGCTATCAAGTTCCCTAACGTCGGAACTGAAACGTATCATAATAATTTATCTACGCTTGATGTCAAATCTATCAATTCGGATCAATTAATAAATTCTCCTGAAATTACATCAGAAGACGAAATGTCACCTATAACTATAGACATGGTCACAGTCGGGCCCAAAGTGACACATGAGCAGACGGAAAAGCTTCTTGCGCTCCTTAATAAGTATAGAAAATGTTTTGCTTTTAACATGCATGAACTCGGAATGACTAATATTACCGAAATGATTATACGTCTAAATGATGATACTCCTGTCACGTATAAGCCCTATCGATTACCTTTTAGCGAACGGGCTGTTGTTAGGGAAATGATAGGTGAAATGCTCGCTAATAACATAATAAGAGAATCACATTCCCCCTATGCAAGCCCGATCGTACTCGTACGCAAAAAGAACAATGAGTATCGGCTGTGTGTAGACTACAGGGCTCTGAACAAAAGAACAGTAAAGGATAGTTATCCAATGCCAAACATTGACGATCAACTTGATCGCTTAAGTGGAAAATCTCTCTTCACAAGTTTGGATTTGGCGTCTGGATACTATCAGATTCCTGTAGCAGAGTCCTCTCGTCATCTGACAGCATTTGTAACGCCCGATGGGCATTATGAGTATACACGGATGCCCTTTGGCCTCGTAAATGCACCCGCGGTATTTCAAAATATGATAAATAAAGCTTTGGGTAATCGACGGTTTGATCTGGCCATCCCTTATTTGGACGATCTGTTAAGTACTGGTCGGGATTTTACAGAGTCTTTCAGTAAATTGGAGGAAATACTTGGGCTACTTTCAAAAGCTGGTCTAACTCTGAATTTAAAAAAATGTTCTTTCTTCCAATCAACGGTCGATTATCTAGGCTATGAAATATCAGAATCTGGATTAAGACCAGGAAACAAAAAGATTCAAGCAGTATCTGAATTCCCAGTTCCAAGCAATGTCCATCAAGTTCGCCAGTTTGTAGGACTGGCTAGTTTTTTCAGAAGATTTGTTTACAATTTTGCTACACTGGCCAGACCTCTTACAAAGCTGACAAAGGCCGATGTTCCGTGGCAATGGGGACAGGAGCAACAATCCGCTTTTGATGAAATAAAATCCAAGCTGGTCACGAGACCGATTCTTGCCTTATACAATCCGGATTTCGAAACAGAAGTCCACTGTGATGCAAGTAAGATAGGCGTAGGCGGGGTTCTACTTCAAAGATCGGAACCGAGTAACCCTTTTCGTCCGGTGGCTTACTTTAGCCGACAAACAAGCCGTGAAGAGTCATTTTGGCATTCCCATGAATTGGAGACTATGGCTGTAGTTCTGTCGCTAAAGAAATTTAGGGTTTATCTGATCGGCATAGAATTCAAGGTCGTAACAGACTGTAACGCACTACGTACTACATTAACGAAACGGGATCTTTTGCCAAAAGTTGCCAGGTGGTGGCTAATGCTTCAAGAATTCAATTTCCACATTGAATATAAACCCGGTCATAATATGCAGCACGTAGATGCGTTAAGTCGTAATCCGGTTTTGCCAGCTAATGAAATTGAAGAAGTTGATGTCTTACATATTACTGCTAATGATTGGTTGCATACGGTCCAAATGACTGACCCTAAGTTAAAACATATAAAAACCATTTTGGGTACTGATGAGGCGGAGTTCAAGGACATTAAAAACAACTATATTTTACGGAATGACAAATTGTACAGAAAGGTAGGTCGTGGACTTAAATGGGTTGTTCCTCAAGGCGCACGTTGGCGTATCTGCCAACTTAATCACGATGAAGCCGGCCATTTTGCGGTGGACAAAACATTAGACAGAATAAGTGCGGACTATTGGTTCCCGAAAATGAAACGCTTTGTGCGAAAATATGTAGCCTCGTGCATTAATTGCGCATATAATAAAGAAATGTCTGGTAAAAAGACAGGATATCTCCACCCAATTCCAAAAGTTGCTAGTATTTTCCACACCGTACACATGGATCACTTGGGCCCCTTTATAAAAAGTAAACGAGGTAACACATATATCCTTGCAGTAATAGATGGGTTTAGTAAGTTTATATTTATCAGGGCCGTACGAAATACTAAATCCAAAACAACCATAAAAGCTCTCGAAGAAATATTTTCAAATTTTGGCTGTCCTAAAATTATAATTTCCGACCAGGGCACAAGCTTTACGTCAAATGAGTTCAAAACCTTTGTTGAGTCTATTGGCATCAAACATGTCCTCAATGCAGTAGCGACTCCCCGTGCCAATGGACAAATTGAGCGATACAACAGGACAATTCTAAACTCGCTTACGGCAATGAATCATGGCCTTGACGAAAAGGATTGGGACACCAATGTTCTGAAATTACAATGGAGTTTAAACAATACCAGAAATAATGGTACGGGAAAGTCTCCAGCAGAAATCGTATTCGGCAAAAGAATGGATGGTGCGTCTGAAAATGTTATAAAGGCAGCACTAGAAAACAAAGAAGAAGACGAAAGAGATGAAATAAGGAAATCTGTAGAACTAAATATTGCTGAAAACCAATCAAAAATGAAGGCAAATTTCGATAAAACTAGGGCTCCGACAAAACAATTTAAAGAAGGAGATTTGGTGATGATCCCTAATCACAACCCAACTAAAGGTCAAAGTAAAAAGTTAGCGCCTCGGTATCGCGGACCTTTTAAAGTTTCAGCAGTCCTCCAAAATGACAGATATGAAGTATCGAATATAGATGGCCATTCATGTAAGAAATATAAAAACATATATCCGGCTGATCAGTTGAAACCTTGGATCACTTTCTCTTTGTCCCCCCCAGCAAGCAACAATGAGAGTAGCGATGAGGCTAGCGATAGCAATTAAAAACTAACTTCCCTTTTCCTTATCCTTTGCATTTACAGATTAGATGTAATAAGGTAGACTAATCAATGTGGCTGTCGGCAATCATTGGAACTACATGTATGTATATTATGATTATAGTTACAAAATGGTGAGAAGTAGTTGTCAAATAAGCAAACACTTAAATATAATGTCTGTAAATCTCTGTTGACAGGCCGTGTCCCGATGGTGGCAAACGGAAGTCAATATCATCAGCAACAGCTAGCAGGCCGTGACCCGATGGTGGCAAACGGTAGCTAATATCATCAGTAATACCAATGTATACAGCAGACCGTGTCCCGAAGGTGGCAAACGATAGCTAGTATACACAGCAGGCCGTGTTCCGAGGGAGACAAACGGTAGCTGGGCTGTGATGGCAACAATTTTAAGCGAGCATCAACACCTTATTGCAACGCAACACCAGTGATTGAAGTTAACAGTTATTTATTAAAATATGGCTATACATAGTTCCAATGACCTATTTGCAAATTGCTCAACAACAAAAAAAAAATAATAATAAGTAACTCTATTCTTTTTACATATTTTCAAGTTGAATGTTTATTATTTTAAAGTAAAAATGTAACTACTTATTGTCAATATACCCATGACTTACGATGTGATTAAAAAAAAAAGTTCAATTTAAGTAATTATTATCAATTTAATTAGCATTGTTTAGAAACTTAAACCCTGTATGTATGAGGCCATACTACTTTTTGGATGGCCGGGACTTGTTTCGGAATGAGGACATTCCTACAACAGGATGGCCGTCTGTTGCCAGCTCTTTAAAAATAAAAGTGACATAAAAAGAACGATGGTAGATTGGCGACCGGCGGGCAGTCCGTTGTCAGCTGTCAGAGGGAGCAGTGTGTGCGTTTTTGTTTTTGGAAATATATTGTAACTGAATAAGGTTATAAGGTGTTTTAATTACACCCCTCAAAGTAGTTAACACTTGTCAAAAAAACCAAGTCTCGCAACTCAGTTGTTCTGCGGTAAAAAGTTGTGAGATCCATGTAATACCAAGTCGGTTATTAATTTATTCAGTCTCTACTTAAGCGACTTTCTGTCTTAATACGTCCAGTCTCTAAGACCAGGATCGTGGTCCATAACAATTGAAAATCAATTGTGTCTGGAATCTCCGTACTCGAAGCATTAAGTTGTTACGTAATAATTAACAGCATCTTATGTGACGCATATCAATATTAAAATTCTTTAATGTTTTATATAAATATATCGAGACTTGGCCATGGCACTAAATAATTGAATTTACATGTGTTTTCAGGCGATTGAATTTACACGTGTTTTCAGGCGATGGCCAAGTCTCAATATATTTATATAAAACATTAAAGAATTTTAATATTGATATGCGTCACTATAAGATGCTGTTAATTATTACGTAACAACTTAATGCTTCGAGTACGGAGATTCCAGACACAATTGATTTTCAATTGTTATGGACCACGATCCTGGTCTTAGAGACTGGACGTATTAAGACAGAAAGTCGCTTAAGTAGAGACTGAATAAATTAATAACCAACTTGGTATTACATGGATCTCACAACTTTTTACCGCAGAACAACTGAGTTGCGAGACTTGGTTTTTTTGACAAGTATTGTTTTTGATGGGATCTCATTTCTTTTTGTATTTGTATCTTTTTTTGTATGTATTTTTTTTTGTATTTGTATCTCATTTCTTTTTGTATTTTGTATTTGTATCCGAACAGCACTGGGTCGCTCGCGCGTATGAGCGCGGCTGCTGCTCGCTCGGCGACATTCACCTTTCCGCGCGCCCCGCCACTGTCCCCGCCCCGCGCCCTCGCGCTAGCACCGCGCAGCGCGTAGTAACGGCCCGCGCTCACTCACTAGCATCGCAGCGCGTGGTATAATAATTAATTTACAACCTTACGCACTCGTAATAAGTACGAATACGTACGTGCGTTTTTTGCATTAAATAATTTAATTTACACGTGTTTTCATGACGGGAATACCCATTTTTTGCTCGATTTGGCAGGGGCACTACCATGCGCCTATATTTATATGGGACTAGCTTAAACCCGCGGCTTCGCACGCAATAATAATAACTGCCGTAAAACATCGTTACGAATAAAGCCAATATTGAAAAATTTAACTGAAGACTTGGCTGTATGGGCTTAATTTTTTTTGCGGTCTTTTCTAGATTTTTTAGTTTTTCCTTGATTCATACACCAAACACTACTTAAATTCCAAATTTGAAGCTTCTAGGTCTGCTAGAAGTGCCTTAGAATTTTGATGATCGGTGAGTCAGTGAGTGACAAAATTAATAAATTTGACCCGTTATAATTCTTAAAATACTGGTTCAAATTGAATGAAATTTGAAATATACCGTGTCTTTACAATGCTTGCATGGTTACTGAAATTTCAGTCTTCTAGTTTTATCCCCAACGAAGTTACAGGGGGTCGAAAATGGTCTGAATTGCTTCGAGAAAAGGATGGTACGGCCGTGACGCTTTTTTGCTCGACTTGGTGGGGGCACTGCCGTGCCCCCAGATTACTTGGGCCTGAAACGGGATATCTTTCAAAATCAAAAATAACTTCAGTTTTCATAGAACATTCAGGTGATTCTTAAAATAAGTCAAATTAGTGAATTACATTATCGTGTTTAACTTTCTTTTTCTTTTATAAGGAAGGTCGTTGAGTTCGACCTCAGTCCACGAGACGAAAGAGGGAGGAATACCTTCTTAAAATGTTTTTGGTTGACAGTATCTTATCTCAATGTGAATTACAATTTACTAGCTTTCCGCCTGCGGCTCCACCCGCGTGATTCGGCGATATCACGCTCTTGAAGGAACACTTAATTTTTTTTGGATAAACACAGGTACATCCACAAAAAAATTCGTTAAAGTTGGATTTGTTGTTTCTTAGGCACGACAAACATACAATGTTAATTTCGTATGGAAGTATGTATAGGTATTTACCGCTACTTAGCAATTTGGCATTAAAAGAATGCACGCAGTAAATTATCCATGCAAGCATTTTAAATCTTGGCCAATTAATTTTGATGAAACTTAAACAATGAAATTATTCAGATAGCGATCGCGTTTGTAACTTAGTCTATGTAGTAATTTACTAAACAAAAAGTGAACTAGGTAACAGGTACTTAGTTTGAACAACGCCTTTGGACAGGGTCGTATTTTACTAGCGCTAAGGTTTAGTACTATTATTTATTCTGTGGTTTCACTGTCAGCCGAGTGGCTTGTCGCGCGATTTTGTCTCGCACCATGCTCGAGTTGTTGATGTAGGTTGTCAGTAGTAAAATAAACATCATCATCATATCAGCCTATCGCAGTCCACTGCTGAACATAGGCCTCCCCCAAGGTGCGCCACTTTGCACGATCCTCCGCTGTTTTCATCCAGCCACTACCCGTTATCTTCTTTAGGTCATCTGACCATCTGGCTGGGGGGCGTCCTACACTACGTTTGCCAAGACGTGCTCTCCATTCGAGAACCTGTCTACTCCAACGCTCGTCGGTTCTGCGACAGACATTGCCATTCCACTGCCATTTCAGCTTGCTACACTTTTGGATAATATCCATCACTCCGGTTTTCTGTCGGATGACCTCGTTTCGGATTCTATCCCTTAGCGAGATCCCGAGCATGGGTAAATAACAATTTCTCTTAATTTTCCAGATGGGTTACGCAAAGCTTGAGCAGACTGGCACCGGCATCCACCTGCGGCAGTTCGCTCGCGCTTTCATCTTCTTGGATGAGGAGGCGGAGGAAACTAACACCCACAACGCGAGATTGGTCTACGTGTCCGTTGACGCCGGGATGATGGGCAATGGGGTTCGGAGAGAGGTAAAGGCTACACACTCAAAGGCCCACACTAAGGTTTTCCCTTGTGTCGTGGGTCCCTCGGACCAAACACAAACACCCATGACCCGAGAACAAACATCTGCTTTTTACACAAATATTTTTCCCGACTGGGAATCGAACCCAGGACCCGTCGATCAAGAGGCAGCGCCACTACCACTCGACCAAGCCGGCCGGCAAAAAGGAGGTACTTAATGTGTTACATCCTCTATCTAGTTTTCCGCCCGCGGCTCCGCCCGCGTGTTCTACCGGTTAAATCGTGCCCAGCTGGGGGATAAAATTCAGCCTATGTCCAGTCTCAAGGTCTAATCTATCTCTAAAACAAATTTCATCAAAATCTGTTCACTAGTTTAGGCGTCAAAGCGTAACAAACAAACAAACTTACATGGATCTGATGTTTAATATAAACATCAGATCCAATCGAAATCGGCGCGCTTTATTCATTTTATACGGCAAACATAAGTAAACCAGAGAAACATGCTCCGAACGAAATTGTTTCTGCGAAACCACTTGCAAATTAGGATTTGTTTTTAATTAGACATCTCAATCTCAAGTCATACTTCCAAAAGTACTTAGAAATGATCCTAAACAAAACATTTACTGAGTTAGTCATCGTATCAACTAAACAGACAAACACATATCACGATAACAATGTTAAGCCGTTATTAAAGTGAATACACAGATAAAAGCACCTCTTTGCAAACGTAATTAAGGTTATTTTTGTACAAAAGGTAAAGAACATATCAGAGTGTTTTCGACTGTAATTCTTAATGGTATAAGTGGATTTTTCTTTGTGTGGTAATCTGTGAGGTACAATAAGTCGTACAGTCAAGAACATTAGTGGAACTTGTCTATGAATCAACCTTGACCAGCTTCACTATCAAGCTTTTCGTGTTCTTGATTGTACAATAGGCAATTGTTATTGTCGGTAATGCAATATGCGTATGAGTAAAAATGTTCTCATAGACAAGTAGCGCCCCGCTTTGGCCGCATACTCAATGAAAATCAATGAAATTAACCAATACATATTATCTGTGCCAATACACATGCCTGTTCCTCCCCGAGGGAAGAACACAAATATTTTTTGGGAAAGAAATAATGGGTCTAATACTTATGAAATTGCCGATTTTTTCTCAAGCTTTATTTTATTCATAATTTATTTGATTGAACAGCTATTACTAAAACTGTTTTCGATTTAAAACCTTGGCCATTAATTCAATACAATTAGCTGAAAATTTGGCATAAATAATGTCGCACTTTTATCTATCAGGATATATAGGTTACAGAGTAAAGTTAAATTTTATCTACCCTCCCCCCACCTCCGGGGCGAGCATCACCCCCCCGCGCCCTCGAATATGTCCCGGAGCGTGGTTTTTTCCACTTAAAAAAAAAACCGTACTTGATACATAAAAAGTATGTAGGAACAAAATAATCCTTGATAAATTTACTATAAACCTCTCATAGTTACAAAAGCGATATCACTTACAGTTTCAGCGTCATCCGCCACCAAATACGAACGTTTTTAATGATTTATCTATTTTATTTGCTAATAATTTCGTTTTTCCAATAATTTCACACTTTACCGCCAAGATATGTATGACAAAAGTAAAGAATAGAATATTATCTTTTTAAAAAGGTATAATTTATATTTAAACTCTTTTATTTACTGTTGCTATGCTATTTTTTTTATGTAATTCATGCGACCATTCAGCGAAATATAATCATTCGTACTAGTTAAACGGCGCTATTTTAAACACGATAGACTTTTTACATGTTTTCCAGTTATTTATAGGTATAGAACTATTCTCTGTATTTTTTTTCAAATTTTTAGGCCCAGTATTTTAGAAATAAGGAGGGGGTAGCGACATGGTTAATTTTCGCCCATTTTCTTTAATAACTTTAAAACTGATTAATTAAAAATTATGAAAAAAGTATTTTAGAGATTTTTATAAAGTACCCTTTTATTTGATATATCACAGGATATATTTTGCATTTTTTTTTCTTTTTTTCTAATTTACCCCCCCAAAACTGGCCCCCATGTTTAAAATTAATTTATTTATGTTACACGTCCGTGTTTGGGTCATCAATTTATATATGTGCACCTAATTTCAAATCAATCGGTCCAGTTGTTTTGGATATAATTATTACCTTTTCAAAAATTGTTACCTGGAGCTACAGGGCCATTTTCTACCGGAGAGAGATTGCAAATTGCAAATAAAACCAGCTTACTTATCTTTTTTTAATCTTAAGTTTATTTTTTCTTAGGTATTTACTAATACTTCTATTATTTATGTATGTATGTAACTATTATGACATCCACTTCAAAAATCAGCATTATTCTTCTTCAATATCTACTTCGACTACGTTCACACAACTCTGGCCTCTACAATTTTTGCACATAGTGGTACATCGCAAATCGGCTCTTACGCATCCACATCGTTTACCACAGCCTTCTTTGCATGCACACGTTATTAATTTTAATATAGAGGCTGGTGCTGGAGGCTCCGTATTTAAAATGGGAAGTAGGCAATTGACAGTTTTTTTCCAGCCCCATTCTTCAGGCGGTAACACGTTACTCCTCCAACTTTGCACTTGGTGAAAGACTCGCCGAAAATGATGTAGGTGGCAATTTCGCCAAAATTACAGCATTCTTCGCCTGTCCCACTAATTTGTTAAAGCAAACAAATCTGTGCTTGTTCAAATCCTCTTCTCCGGGTTGAGCTTTGTACAGCGCAAGAATAGTGCGTTCGCCAGCCTTTTCGATTTCTTCATTGGATGAATTTGGATTGTTGTAAACGGTGGGAATGTAGTGCAAGTCCGGTATCTTGTTAAACAGTTGTGGGGAACTAGCGCACAGACGCGAGCCAGGAATGCTCAGCACGAGAAACCGCCCGGCTCTTTCAAAGTAGCTGATGATATTTTGAATTTTAAAAAATAGCATAGCAGCATCAAATGAATGAGTGTAGAAATAAATTGTACCTTTTTATAAAGATAATTTTCTATTCTTTACTTTTGTCATACATATCTTGGCGATAAAGTGTGAAATTATTGAAAAAACTAAATGATTAGCAAATAAAACGGATAAATTATTAAAAACGTTCGTATTTGGTGGCAGATGGCGCTGAAACTGTAAGTGATATCGCTTTTGTAACTATGAGAGGTTTATAGTAAATTTATCAAGGATTATTTCGTTCCTACATACTTTTTATGTATCAAGTACGGTTTTTTTTTAAAGTGGAAAAAACCACGCTCCGGGACATATTCGAAGGCGCGGGGGGGTGATGCTCGCCCCGGAGGTGGGGGGAGGGTAGATAAAATTTAACTTTACTCTGTAACCTATATATCCTGATAGATAAAAGTGCGTCTTTATTTATGCCAAATTTTCCATACATCTGAATTTAATTTTCTTCAATTACATGTTACGGAGATATTGAGTCAAATTAATACATATTTACTTTAGATTTATTTGCTGAAAAAGAAGCTCGTTTCATCCGTTGCCCGTTTCATTGCTTATTTTTGCTGTACCGTTGTTACAGTTACAACTTTCAATAAAGTAAGTATGATGAAAATTAACTTAATGTTGTACAAACCTTTCCACAAAATTTTGCTAAATTTGGATTTCGCATTCCCGAGAAAAATTCAAAAACGTTAGTATGGAAAATTCGGTTTTCCAAAAATATTGTATGAAAAACGGCAATTTCGTAGGTAAAGATCTATTATGTTCGGTGCGAATGGGACTTGAACCCACGACCCCAGGATTAGATCTCCCGATGCTCTAACCAACTTTGCTATCGTACCTTCAAGTCAAGCGGCAACATTTCTCATTTCCTTATTAAGCACATTACGTTGCGCGTGTAGTTTAGCGCCATCTGTGTCTCGTACGGAGAACTACAGACTCATACCACTCGATTATGATATTTATTTGTATGATGTTTGATATGTATTTTTGGTCTTACAGGTAATAAACAAACTGAAGAAGCGGTACAACAATTTGTATAGAGAAGATAACGTGATCTTGAGCGGCACTCACACGCATTCAGCTCCTGGCGGCTTCCTGATGAACTTCCTCTTCGACCTGCCGATCCTGGGCTTCGTCAAAGAAACCTTCACCGCTTACGTCAATGGGATCTATCGGGTAAGGATTCTTCTTCTTCTTATCGTGTAGGTACAAGTTCGCCACACACTTGACTAACCCTGGTGTCAGAGTTTTAAAACTGCACAACGGTCTCTGCTTGGTCCTTCTTCTTAACGTGTAGGTTAAATCAAGTATGTGGCAAACTTGACTACACCTAGTGAGAATTTTCAAACCGCCAATGGCCTCTTCCTCGGTTTAACGACCGTAGTTAATCACAACAACAGCCGAGACCAACTGTTTAACGTGCCCTCTGATGCATGAACCATTAAGCATCAAAACACGATTTTTTTTCGTTTTCAGAGCATAGTGATGGCGCACAATCGAATCCAACTAGTCCAGATGTTCTACGGAGAGACTGAAGTCCTAAATGTTAACATCAACAGGTCTCCAACTGCATACCTACGTAACCCTATAGAGGAGAGAGCTAGGTAAACTATTACCTTACGTATACCAAGAAATACCTAAACATTAAGGGAAAGAACGAAAACAATACTTTTGTATAATCTGAAAAGTAAGAATGGATGAGGAAGTGTAATGGGAAAACCTTTGCATGGGATCTAATCTAACAGTATTGACAATGATTAAACAAACGTCTTTCTCTGAATAACATTTGATAATAATGATTTGTATATAATTTTTCTTCACCAAAGGTACACCTACGACGTAGACAAAACTTTAACCCAAGTGAAGTTTGTGTCAGTCGCTAACCAGACCCTCATCGGGGCGATCAATTGGTTCGCCGTGCATCCCACCAGCATGAATAACACTAACAGGCTGATATCTTCGGATAATGTCGGATATGCATCCATTTTGATGGAGAAGGCTCTCAATAGAATTGGGACACCACCTGGTAAGGTAAGGAAGACTATATTGAGGGCCCACCCGTTGGATTCTGTACTGGGCCCCGATTCTGTAACTTAAGTTGTGTGTTGATGGAATGGAGGCCATTTTATCTGTTCAGGTGGCGACATTGGGAATTATTTAATTTTCATACACTTGCTGACAACCATCCTGACCAGCACCGCCACCGTCAACCGAACGTAAAGTTGCAAACTACCTGCAACTGAAAATCCAGTTGGCGATGGCGTTATCAGTCAAAGCAGCTTTCATTAGATGTAAGAAATAGTTCTCAATTTCGCCACCTGAACGGATAAAAAGATCGGGGCCCTGACTCTTGCAAATAAATTATATGATTGAATGCTTGATTGATTGATAAAGGCTGCGGTGATCAATCCGCTTAGGAATTATACGTAGTGATCATTCCACCCTGAACTACCTGGTAATCCTTTAAAAGCTTAATGCAATCAGCATGTTCTTGACTTCTTAGTAAACAACTATTTACGCTAGTGTAGGAGAGGAGGTAAACAATTAATTGAATTGAATCAAAACAAAACTAGAAAGTAGACCAGAAAAATTAAAAAAAGTGAAAGTGAAAAGTTCTTTGGCGACAGATTTGATTACTAAGGATATTCTTAGTCTTACTTTTCTGTGTTTTATCCCTGATCTTTTTATTTAGTTATGATATAGGATATTTTTGTGTCCAGGTGAGCTGAACTACCTATTACAATATTACAATATACTATTACAATTCCTACTAATATTATAAATGCGAAAGTAACTCTGTCTGTCTGTCTGTCTCGCTTTCACGGCTAAACTACTGAACCGATTTTAATGAAATGTGGTACTAAGATAGATTAGACCTTGATAAAGGACATTGGCTACATTTTATCCCACAGCTGGGCATGATATAACATGTAGTCCACGCGGGCGGAGCCGCGGGCGGAAAGCTAGTATACAATATAGTTTATTTGCACAAAGAGACATTTATCACCCTACATACGTCCCCACTCGAAGCACGAAGGGGATTTAGGCCATAGTACATATTTAAAACTTTTTACTTGTACTTATTTTTATAAAGAGACATACCTACGTATAGTACAATATATAGAACATAGTGTATAACGAGGCAGCCTTATTGTGAGTGTCCTAGAACTCTTAATACTTGTTTGTCTTTGACCTTATGCTACCTAAGCTTATTATAATAACCATTTGCAATTCGTATTTCACAATAGGTCGAAAACATACACGTGAGTTATCTGCCTAACGATTTCAAAAATATCTATTAACCTTTTGAATCCATTCTTCCAGGGTCCTATAGTGTGCGCATTTGCGTCCTCAAACCTAGGGGACGTGTCTCCCAACACCAAAGGGCCACGCTGCGAGTTCTCCGGGGATATCTGCGACCAGGAGAAGCTGCTCTGCAAGGGCCACAACGAACAGTGCTTCGCGTCCGGCCCTGGGAAGGATATGTTCGAGAGTACAAAGATTATCGCCACTAGATTGTTTGAAGCTGCCATGGTGAGATTTTTGTAGAAATTCACCGCCATCATCATCATACTCAGCCCACATCAACCCACTGCTGGGTATAGGCCTCTTCTCTAGACCGCCAATCGTCACGGTCTTGTGCTAACCTCATTCATAGAGATCTCGTCTTTTAACACCTTACTATTTCTAATTAGCAATATTAAGATTCATGGATCAGTAAATCCACGATTATTTCCATACATCCTTTTAACGATGTCGTGGTAGTAAGGGAGCGATTCTAAATCCACACTTGATGCTATATTTAACTTACATTCTGAGGGTTAATAGATGGAATGGAACATGATTAGTGGAGCTAGGTTGTCAGCCTTTCACTCACGATAAACCTGGCTAAACCCTTGCGTCTATGCTATGTATATCAGGCTGGCTGAGCCAAATAGACTAGACAGATCTCGCATGTCTAGGTCGATAACAAACCGTGACGGCAATTGACTGGTTTCTACAGCTTAAAACTTAGTTTTTCTATCACTCGCAATCATATGTGGTAGTATTCCACGATATTTAAGTTTTTTTTTAGCAGCCCATATATACATCCCCACCAAGGGGCACGAGACTCCCTTCGAAATACGAAAGGGATTTAGGCCACCACGCTGGCTTAATGCGCGTTAATTTAGACGGAGATCCCAGGGCCGCCAGACCTTACTTATTTTCTCATAAGCCAAATGTGTGGGAAATAGTAGTGCTAGTACGTACTAGTAATGTATGAATACCAGCTAACCTGGGCCAATTTTCAGCTATCAGGTTCTGAAGGTACTTCCAAAAATTACTCACTTGTGTTAAAGTCAGGCAGCTGATGTCTTATAGAATATAATTAATTAAATATAAAATTAATGTTCAACACCGCCAGACACTCTTAGTTGGCTGTAATTTCTGCCAGACGCTTTACATTTCGCAAGAAAATTAGCTTTCGGCCGCCATCGCAACTTTATGCGACTATACCTACAATCTGAGCCGTGATTTTTGTATATGATGTTCAGGGAACTATAATAATACTTTTTATAGCACCCAGACTTCAAGACAAGTCAGCAATTTTTGGAAGTACCTTCAGAACCTGGTAGCTGAAAATTGGCCATCGGCCCAGGTTAGCTGGTATTCATACATTACTAATACGTACTAGCACTACAATTTCCCACACATTTGGTGTATGACAAAACTAGCTGATGCCCGCAACTTCGTTTGCGTGTTAATTTTTTCTTTTGAACAGATTACACTTTATTAAATATTGATTTAGTTTAAGATTTAGATTTTAACATACAAAAGATTTTTCCCGCTAACTTCCGTTCCCGTGGGAATTTTGCAATATCCTGTTGCAACTAAGCTTTAAGTTTACTAAGGTACCTGCATGCCAAATTTCAAGCGTCTAACTTAAGCGGTTTAGATTTTTCATACAAAAGGATTTTCCCGCTAATTCCCGTTCCCGTGGGAATTTCGGGAATTCCTTTCTTAATGCACCTCTACGGTACCTAAGCTACGTCCCTTCCAAATTTCAAGTGCCTATGTTTAGCCGTTTAGGCTGTGCGTTGATATGTCAGTCAGTCAGTTTCTCCTTTTATATATTTAGATAAGAAAGGGCTGACGGTCCTGGGATCTTGCTCTAATTGGTGAAGCGCACGCCTTTCGATTTTTCTTAGACTTTTCATCACGACGTTTTCCTTCACCGCTGAGCAAGTGATACAATTAATCCGTACATAAATCCGAAAAGAAGAATTCAGTGGTACAGGCCCGCACCAGGATTTGAACCCGCAACCTTCCGATTACAAGTCTGGCTTATTACCAACTGGGCTATCACCGGATTTGAGTATAAAATGCGATAAAAAAACTGTTTCGTTCCAGAAAATACTAAATACTCCTGGAAAAGACTTCACGGGGCCAGTAAGAGTGATTCACCAATATGTCTCGATGCCGAATGAGACACTGCCGTTTTATTACGACCCCGTGTCAGAAAAGTTTGTGAGATCCGTAAGTTGGTTTAAAAGCTTTTTTTATTATTATAAGATAGGTTTACTCTTGACCTCAATCTTGACCGTAAAGGTCAAAGATGAGGTCGACAACGGATCGAGTTAACCCAGAAAATGCCTGTAAACACAGCGGTATTTTTTCTTCGTTTTTAGACGCTTAGGTACACATTCTGTAGCGTACACATTCACTATTTTAATTTAATTTCCGCCAATCGGAGCCCGATTTTAAAATTATTTTTTGTTGAAAGAGTACTCCTGACCTGAGGTGGTCAAAAATAAATTTTATCGTAATTGATTCAGCGATTTTAAAAACTCAACAAAAACACAAACACATTGTATTTGGATGACGTTTTGATTTGCGATTATCTGCTGATAAGCATTGTTATTATTGAAGACGGTTGATTCTTACGTTTTTGACGTGAACAATAATGGTCTACCTCTTCTGACCCTTCCAACAATCTTATATCTTTCCTTAACCTGTTGTCTGCTTAAGGGTCAGCTACCATCGCGACGCGACGCGACGCGACGTTGCGGATAGAGCCACTCAAAATTTAACTTTATTTATTACAAGTGAGAATTTAGAACAGGTTGCACCACGCAGCGCCGCGGCGTTCTCACAATCTTTTCATGTACTAAATAAAGTTCAATTTTGAGTGGCTCTATCCGCAATGTCGCGTCGCGTCGCGTCGCGGTGGGAGCTGACCCAAAGCGTTAAAATTGCTTTAAAAATTTAAACAGGCATTTAGTTTCTTATAACGACGTATAATAGAATCATGCAGATGCTTTCTTGAAAACGAAACTAAACATTTTTTTTTTTGCATTGATCGAGACTGATGAAATATAGTTGCTGATTGCCTTTTAGTTATTAATTAAGAGGAAGACTGTTGCGGATGCGTTTCTGTACAGAGGCCAGCGCATCATGGACTACTGTCATTGTAAAACCGCTCTTATAGTAACAATAAAGAGTGCACACGTGTGGAGGTTACTACATTTCTTTTTATCCAATTAAATTCGTTTTGCTTTTTCAAAGCCCAATCTAAGAACTGGCTGCTTACCCGCGATGGGGTATAGCTTCGCGGCGGGGACCACGGACGGGCCGGGGGCCTTCGACTTCAAGCAGGGCACCACCACCTCCAACCCGCTCTGGAACGCCGTCCGGGACTTCATTGCCCAGCCTACAGAAGAGGACGTGGCTTGTCAGGCGCCTAAGCCTATCCTATTGGCAACGGGACGGGTAAGTTTCTTTGGTTGGATGTTAAATGAATGGGGTATCCATCCCCCCATCCCTCTAGGTGTAATTTTAATTCCGTATTTATTCTTACACGCCCGTATTTATTCATACACGAGAATGTAAGATGCTCTTTATTAGGTAAAAGGACAGTACACAGGTGGTATATTGTTTCGTGATCAGTAATTTGTTTTTAGTTGTTTTTGTGTTTTGTTTTGTCGCAAAAAAAGGAAGCAGATACAGTATTCTACATCATTCGACTCGAATCGGATATTCGACAAGTCTATACCTGTCACTGTCATCTAAATAGTTCAAGAGAGGGATGCACTGAGACTTTCGAGTGTGCATGTCGAATCGTATGGTGTAGAATACCAGTGCAGAATCCAGATCGAATTTGTCTAAGGTTTAGAAATATCATCAAGATTAAAATAATCAAGATCTTAGGCCCGTATTACAGAAGGAGACTCAAGTTTTGATCTATACTTAAGTATTGATAGTCTCTTACTCTCTGCTTCTTAAGTATAGATCAGAGTCTGAGTGCGTTCTGTAATACCGACCTTAGTCTTGCAGGCTAACTTTTAATAACTAAAGAGGAAACGAGAAGAGTAAACTTAATTTAAGTATTTTTGCAATTTTTGTGAATTTCTCCCAATATTCTTGACCATTTACATGCAAATGAGACCTGAGACCTGCCTCCTAGTAATCCATCCCAGGCAACGACACTTTATTTTTTTTCTGAATCTGAGGTGTCGTCCTATGGTCTCATGCGGTGTGGTAGGCTCTGTAAAGGGCCGTCTGGTTCGCGACCACCCTCCTACCGAAGTCCGACGCCAAACAGCTTGCTGTGTTCTGTTGGTGCGTTGGAGTACCAGTGCCTTTATAGGCATTTTCTGGGTTAACTCGCTCCATCGTCGACCTCATCTTTGACCTTTATGGTCAAGATTGAGGTCAAGAGTTAACCCACCTTATAATAATAAAAAAAAAATGGAACTAGGTATGGTGATGCATTCAAATTAAGGTCACGGAGGAGTTCAAATTGTCTAGGTTAGAGAAATATCACCAAGCGATTGATGTTTAGCCGTCATAATTCAGTTAAATTGTGTTTTTAAACGGTTTTATTTTAAACGGTTTTATTTAGCTCACCCCGTTTGTTTTATTTATTATTCTTGGGTCAAATTTAGTAATTCAAATTTCACCCTCTTCCTGTCAACCGATTAATCTGAAATTTTGTATACACTTTGGATTTTGGTGACAATACAATTATGTTTATTCATTATCATTATAAATTCAAGATGGCCGCCGCTACAAAATGGCGGATAATTTATGTTTTATTAATCCCATCAATATGGGTATCAAATGAAAGGGCTCAACAAGCAGAATACAATATACTATAAAAAAATGAAATCCAAGATGGCGGCCGCTACAAAATGGCGGATAACGTAGGTTTTATCAATCCCATCAATATGGGTATCAAATGAAAGGGCTCAACAAGCAGAATACAATATACTATAAAAAATTGAAATACAAGATGGCCGCCGCTACCAAATGTATGTTTTTAATAAAAACTAAAAACTAGAAAATAAAAATAGGTAAAAAAACTTTTTAAGTTAAACGGTTTTATGTTAAACATACATTGCAATGTTTAAGATAAATGTACTAAAAACCAAAAAATAATAAAATAGATACAGTCGTGGGAATTATAAACATATGCATAGACTAGACTAAAATAAAACCGTGGGGCACATTAAGTCGATAATTTGTAGACAATTGACGTGCCCACGGTTTTATTTTAGTCTAGTCCAGGGGTTCCCAACCTTTTTTTGTCTACTGCCCACTTTAAGAATAAATTATTTTTTAACGCCCCCCTTTTTAAAATACTTAAAAACCGCTAAGTACTTATAACTGATTATTGAAACGCAACTTTATAGTATTCGGACAGAGTATCTTTTATTGAAAATAAAACAAACATAATCAATTCTTATATAAAAACTAATGTGAAGGTTGAATCTGATGCTGTTCAATAAGTTTGTTGATATCAGGTTCCAATTTACTCAAAAACAGCCGCAAGTCGCCACGTTCGGTAACACGCAAACGATTTCTCTTTTTAGTAAGCAGCGTTGCCACAGCACTAAATCCACGTTCACACAAATATGACGATGGGAATGCTATCAAGAATCGTTGAACAATTGACCACAATCCAGGGTACAATTGCAGGATCGGTTTTTGTAGCCAAAATTCTTGATATCCATTTTTGAACTTGATTTTTATTTCTTCGTTTGTTGTCAATTCTATAAGTTCTTCTTCCAGCTGAGGTGACATTGCTATGTTGACATTTGAAAATGGATCCAACACCCAGTCTGGTATTTCCAAGTTTAAAATGTCCTGGTATCGTTCGGTGAAGTCAATGTGGAGGTTTTCCAAATGTTGGCAGTAGGCAAACAAGTCGTCGTTACTGCAGGATACTGATAAATTCGGAAAATTGTGAAACTCACGTCTGCCCATATTTTTTTTGTGCAGAAGCAGTTTGGCTGCGAAAGCAGCAACGACATTTTTTGTTTTAATTAAATTTAGTTCATCGCCTTGCAGTTGGAGGTTCACGTCGTTGAACAATTTATACAGGTCTGTCATGTAAGCTATATCATTCTTTGATGTTATGAGCTTGTTGCGCAGTTCTGTATCTTTAGTTTCCAAGAACTCTATCACAGAGTCAAACAGGTTATAAAATCGAATCAGACAATTGCCTCTTGACAGCCAACGAACTTCAGTATGAAGCAACAAACGGTTGAAATCTTCGTCATTAGTAACACAAAGCTGATGAAATAATCTATCATTCAAAGAGCTGCTACGGATTTTATTGAATGCTTTGATGACATATTGCAGTGATTGAAATAGTCGTTCACTTAAGTTTCTAGCAACCAAATGTTGTCTATGAATAACGCAATGTATAGCAAGGACATCTGGAATTTTATTTTTTAGGTACGCTATGAAGCCTTTATGGCGCCCTGTCATAGCCGGAGCGCCATCCGTAGCAACTTGTATAATATTTTTCAAAGGAATCCCTTTCTCTTCACAAAACTTTTCCAATGTATTGAATATGGTTTCGCCTTTTGTATCTGTCTCCAAATTTCTGGCAAACAATAGTTCTTCACGTATTTTCTCATCTTTAATAAACCTCACGTAAGATAGCAACAACGCTTCATTAGTTGGTAAAGTGGACTCATCGAGCTGAATTGAGAATTGACTAGTCCTCAGATGATTGCACAATGATTCTTCAATGTTTTCAGCCATTTCATCAATTCGTCTTTGCACAGAATTATTACTCAAAGGAATTTTTTGGATAATATCTGCGGCCGGTTTATGAAGCACAGTAGTTATTACTTCCTTTATTGCTGGCAAAATTAACTCTTCTCCGATGTTGTGTGGTTTGCCTTTTTGAGCAATTAACAAAGGGATATTGTACGAAGCTCGAAGTCCGTCGTCATCTTGCTTAGCAGCCGCCGAAAATAGTTTTGATACACTTGGCTGAGTATTATGCTTCTTCTCTAGGTCTTGAAAATATGCTACATTCTTGTCTTTCTTATCTGGATGCATTTTATTCAAATGACCTTGCAGTCTTGAAGGCTTCATTGCTTCGTTCGAAAATGTTTTTAGACATAGAAGACACAAAGGCGACGACGGGTTTGTGGGATTTTCAATAAATCCGAATTTAATATATTCCGCAGAGTATTGCCGTCTCTTCTTTTTTACTTCCGACATTGTTTTGTTTTGAGAAATACGTAAGTGGTATAATGAAGTACTGCTTATCTATTATGCGCGAAACCGCAAATGAAAATAAAATAAATTTACGTCGTTTATATAGGATTGCATAAGCAGCACGCACCAACAGGAATAAGACAAACGTGCATAAACTCGTTTATCTCATTCGACGCCCAATCGTACTCGACAAGCAAGAACAAGTATTATAGAACCAGCCGATTGATACAGGAATGTACAAATCGGATTATTTAACAAAAACTTGGTAAAACATGATTGCCCACGGTCTATTATATCGAACCGAGTTTGAGCTATATCTTAATTAATATTAGTTGATGTTCACAAGATGTAGTCGAGAGTCGAGAGCTCAGTCGGTATCTAAGAGTCTTCCTAGCTAGGTAGATGAAATTATAAATCGACCCCAAAGCCCTACACAACGCCCCCTTTTTTTTCTGGGTCTCTTACCGCCCCCCTTTAGGCCTGCAGCGCCCACAAGGGGGCGTTATCGCCCACGTTGGGAAAGACTGGTCTAGTCTATGCATATGTTTATAATTCCCACGACTGTATCTATTTTATTATTTTTTGGTTTTTAGTACATTTATCTTAAACATTGCAATGTATGTTTATCATAAAACCGTTTAACTTAAAAAGTTTTTTACCTATTTTTACTAGAAAAGTTTAGGGGTAGTTCTTATTTCTTTCATTCCATATATAATTTGTTTGGGGTGCTGAATCCGAATCTGAGGTTTGCGGACAAAATTTCGTGACGCGACATTGAAAAAGTCGCAAAAAAAGCGAAAAATTTGCTTAAAACTTGAAAACTATTAACTTTTAGTAAATGATCTGATTACAGAAATTAAAGTTCATAAAATTATCTAAAAATGGTATTTGTAGAGAAATTTAACTGAACTTTAATTTCTGGGGCCCTTTAGAGTACAAATTGACTGAATTTTCATTAAACCACCAAATACCCCCACACAAAAAACTTCCATGCTGGACTGGGAGTAAAAGAAAAACTTAGAATGTGCCAGCTGCCTACTCTTCCCAGGCATACAGTAAAAGTCTGTAAGAGGGATGCGAGGATTTTGCTGTATAATGGGCGAAAGGCTGACCACCTCTCACCATTATGCAACTTGTTCCATCTGATAACCCTCACAATTGTATCAAACGTGGCATCTAGTGGTTCTGGAGCCGTTGATGTTCTGCCTACCCCAATAGGGATAATACGCGTGAGTGTATGTATGTGTACCCCCCAGGCAACATTCCCCTACGAGTGGCAGCCGTCGATCGTGTCGTGCTCGGTGTCCCAGCTGGGCGCGCTGATGCTGGCGGCGGTGCCCGGCGAGTTCAGCACCATGGCGGGCCGTCGCCTGCGCACCGTCGTCAGGGAGGTCTCCAACAACAGGAAGGTCGTCATCGCTGGACTCTCCAACGTCTATTCGGATTACATCACCACGGCTGAGGAGTATGCGGTACGTTCATCATCAAAGGTGGCACTTCACTTGGCGTTGCGTATTCGCGTATTTGCTGTATTCAGCCAAAAATACCATGTGTGGAGGATTTATTCGTCTATGTTTGCCATATTTGCACAAATATGACAGACACACAAATAGGCAAATACGCCGATCCGTTCGCTTGGCGGTCTTTGGTCACACATCAAAGGACGCAATACTTATCCTTATTTGCTGTTGGCATCCCAAGTGAGGACGTCGTGTTTGTGCTGTTTGGACTACGCACGAATATTTGGATAAATGCTACGCTACGCGAACACGCAACGCCAAGTGAAGCCCTTGGTCTTGCAAGTTAACATTATGGAAGATGAATTAATAAATGAATAATTGTACTTTACCCAGTGAATTAATTCGAGTTTAGACATGTGGACTTTATCAGCAAAGTTAATTCAATAGCACGACCTTAGAACTTTGGTTGCTTTGAGTTAGCTACATTTTTTTAATCTCTTAGGGGGGCCGGCTGCCCCTCCCGGCCCCCCCTTGGCGACGCCCTTGATTATAGGGACCACATTCCTACAACTTATTGAATGTGGTCCCTACCCCGTGTCGTAAAAAGGACCACATTCAGTAAGTTGTAGCGTCCTACCTATAACACCCTACAAATGTATATGTACTTAATGTGACTTGGTATGAATGAAATGATTCCAACCACAACAAAATTTAAAGAAACGAACGTATGAATCAAAGGCAGAACGAACAGCGCTGCAAAATGAATTTATATGTACTGTGGGGGTCCGTTTTATCTACAAGGGACTGTACCTTCTCTTCCCAATTATACAGTAAAAGTCTGTTAGAGGGATGCGAGGATTTTGCTGTATAATGGGCGAAAGGCTGTCCACCTCTCACCATTACACAACTTGTTCTATCTGATTACCCTCACAATTTATGTCAATCATGACATCTAATTATAATCATTTATATTGAATGGTTACATTATTTATGTATTATTATTATTAAATAATTTATTTCAGGCTTTGCCCATATTATACAATTTAGAGTCATACAAAACAAAATATAAAAACAAAATACATCAATCACATACAAAATCAAATAAATTTTAAATTTAAAAACCTAATGTCAAAGAAGTATCTATGTAAACAAAATAAAAAAAATAGCGAACATTACATAGATAGATGTTCTTATTAAATAAATAAAAATTACATTCCTCATTTTTTACCACATTGGCGAATCATACAATTTATCATAATATTATTAACATACAAAGCATTTTTTATTTGTGGTTCTAGAACCACTGATGCTCTGCCTACCCTGTAGGGATTATATATATATATATGTAAATAATAACATTTGTTCTGAACAGGCGCAGAGATACGAAGGAGCCTCCACAATATTCGGGCCGCACACCCTCGATATCTACCTGAAGAAGTACTCAGAACTCGCGGTAGCTTTGGCTGTAAGTATCATCACTTATAATTCTTCTTCTTATCGTGTAGGTATAGTCAAGTGTGTGGTGACCTCGACTAACCCTGGTGTCAGATTTTTTAAACCTCACAATGGCCTCTGATTGACTGTAGTCGTAAACGAGTGGCTCTGGTATCCGCTTATATACCCAGCGAAACAAACTTCGAACCGCCCACAAGAGAATTAGAGAGTATTACAGAAGATTGCAGAGGTAAGAACATCCCGATTGTTGTTGGCTGTGATGCCAACTCGCATCACGAGGTATGGGGAAGCACAGGCAACAACAAGAAAGGAGAGTTATTACTAGAATTTTTAGTTAGTAACGGCCTTGATGTTGTGAACAAAGGTAACACACCCACCTTTGTCACAAGGTCAAGGCAAGAGGTGCTGGATATAACATTCACCACATCAGAATTTAGTAGATACATAAAAAGGTGGAGGGTAGATGTTGAGGACTCAATGTCAGATCATAGACGTATTATCTTCCAAATCAGTAGCACAATAGGGAGAGAACTAATTAGGAATAAAAGAAAAACAGACTGGGAAAAGTATGCTGAGACACTTAGCACATGGACACCCAGTCTAGTACAATACAGAACAAAGGAAGAGATAGAAACGGGGGCGTCGCAACTAGAAAAGGCCCTAAAAGAAGCCTTCCAAGCTGCATGTCCTCTAAAGGTAATTAAACCTGGCAAGGGACAACCGTGGTGGAATAAAGCTTTAGAAAAAGAACGCAAGAAAACGAGAAAAGCACTCAGAATAGCTCTCAAACGTAACAACGATGAGAGCTGGAACGAGTATAGAAACATAAGAAACAACTTTAAGCACAAATGCAGAGAGGAAAACAGGGCAGGATGGAGATCATACTGTGAGAAAATAACGAACTACTCGGAGACCTCTCGCCTGGTCAAAGTACTCGCAAATGACACTCACTGCAAACTTGGTAGCTTAAAGATAGAGGGGGCAAACATAACAGATCCAAAAAGAATATTAAAGATCATGCTGGGAACACACTTCCCGGACAGTGTAGAATATGCAAGTGAAGAAATGATCCTCAACGAAAACCCAAATTGGAAATTGGCAAATGAGATCATGAACACAGAAAATATAGAATGGAGCATCTCATCGTTCGCACCATACAAGGCTGCAGGACCTGATGAGATCTTCCCTAAGATGTTGCAATGTGCACTTAGTTGTGACAAAGTCAAAGATGCCATCTCCGCACTATTTAGGAGTAGCATAGCCACTGGCTACATACCGGAGAGCTGGAGAATGGTCAAAGCAGTCTTCATACCGAAACCGGGGAAAAAGTCGTACCAAGAGGCTAAATCCTTTAGGTGCATTAGCTTATCCTCCTTTCTACTGAAAACTATGGAGAAACTAGTAGATAAACACTTAAGACAAAGGATAGAGTTGAGTTCTACTCCCCTACACAAGAATCAGCACGCATACAGGGTAGGCAAATCTACTGATACTGCGCTGCACAACATGATAGTAAGGATTGATAGAACGTTAACCAACAAAGAACATGCCCTAGGATGCTTCTTTGACGTGGAGGGGGCTTTTGACAAGGCCTCAACCTCGGCGATAGAAGAATCTCTCAACAGGGAAGGCATAGATAAACAGACAGCATGTTGGATAATGAACATGCTGAAACATAGATCAATCACAGCACAGCTGGGGGGTGACACCCACAAAATCAAAGCCAAGAGAGGCTTTCCACAAGGTGGCTGTTTATCGCCGCTGATGTGGTGCCTACTGCTGGACCCCCTAGTTAAGAAGATTAACGATATGCGCATATACATGCAAGCGTACTCCGATGATGGAGTATTACTAGTATCTGGAAAAGTAATCAACGTGATGAGAGATATTATGAACAAGGGTATCAGAACTGTTTTGAACTGGTGCAGATCCAGGGGACTTAATTTAAATCCAGCCAAAACGAAAATACTCTTGTTCTCAAAAACTAGGAAAAACAAAGAGTTTAGACCACTTACGATAGATGGTGTTGAATTAGAGGTATCAAACGAAATAAGATACCTTGGAGTAACTATTGATAACTCTCTTAAATTCAACACACACATAAAAGAACAATGCGATAAAGCAAAAATCACACTCATGCAATGCAAAAGAGCTGTAGGCAAAACCTGGGGCACCAAGCCGCATGTCATGATGTGGATATACAAAGCAATCATAATTCCAAGAGTAACATACGGAGCAATTGTCTGGTGGCATAAAACCACCATACAAGCAAACAGGAATGAACTAGCAAAAGTACAAAGACTTGCAACCCTAATGATCACAGGAGCGATGAGAACCACTCCATCAGCTGCCTTAGATGTATTATTGGGATTGCATCCTCTGGACTTGGAAGTTAAAAAGAGAGCTATGGAGCAATGGTATAGGATGAAGTCAAGCCTAGAATGGAAAGGGAACTTCATGGATAAAGGACACACCATATTAGATGGAAAGTATGGAGAGAAGTTGTCAATGATACTCTCTAATAATGACCTCATCAGTAAAAAAGTAATCTTTGACAAAAAATACAGGATCCATATAGGAGCTAGAGAAAGCTGGAGCTTGGACATACAAGATCCAAAGATAGTGTGCTACACTGACGGCTCCAGGAAAGAAACAACAAAACTATCAGGACTGGGAATACATATCATGAACCAGGTAGATGGCCAAGTTACCATGCACCTGGGAAGATGCGCTAGCGTTTTCCAGGCTGAGGTGCTGGCTATTACAGAGGGAGTCAGAATCATAGACAGCATGATCACTGAAAACAAAGAGAACATCATAGTATACAGTGATAGCCAGGCTGCTTTGAAGGCACTAAACAGAGCCGAAACTAACTCGGCCCTAGTAACAGAATGTAAGGAGGCTATTAACGCCTTAGCCAAAAAGACCAAAGTTACCATTGCCTGGGTGCCGGGGCACGAAGGACATATAGGTAATGAGATCGCAGACGAGCTAGCAAGGAAAGGGGCCGATGAGACATTCATCGGCCCGGAACCCAGGCTACCTATATCAAGTAAAATCAGTAAAGGAATAATAAGCAAGATCATAACAGAAGAAGCCAATTTAAGATGGAAGCACAATAAACAATGCCGCCAGGCAAAAATCTTCCTAAAGACATATGAAAAAAGAAAGACGAAGCAACTTCTAAAGTTAAATAGAAAGGACATCAGGATTGTAGTGGGTCTGCTCACGGGACACTGTCCTTTGAACAGACACCTAGCAATAATGGGCCTAAAAAGTGATCCCACATGCCCAGAATGCGACAAGGAGGAAACAAGTCTCCATTTCCTGACTGAGTGTCCAATGTACGCGCTGGTAAGATGGGAGACAATAGGCATGGATGAGGTAAAAGAAGAACAAATACAAGAGCTTAACATAAAGGATATAATCGGGTTTGCTAAAGCTTCGGGTAGGTTCAAAGAGGTGGAACTGTCAGTGCAGAGGTAAAACTCATGCGCTGTTGTGGGGAACTGGGTGAAATGGTCCCAAATGAGTGGACTGATCACCCGCCTGTGCCTGACGGGCGTCCCCTCCATAGATAGATAGATAGATAGATAGACTGTAGTCAATCGACAACAGCCGGGACCGACAGCTTAACGTGCCCTCCGAAGCACGGAAATGCTCCTGATAAATTGCCACTTTAGTCATCCATCAGATTCCTTGCCTTTGTTTACGTTGCTTAACCACACTGATCGGTTGAGATCAGCGAGAGCCACTGGGTTACGAGCGCTACTGAAAATGCCTCTAGAATTTAGCCTAGTTTAGAAACAGGTATTAATTTGTGTTATTGTTAAAATGTTTAGTCTTAAGTTTCATTAATTGGAACTCTAGTTTAACAATAAACAATTTAATTTGATTGCTATTTATCTTTTAGGACAACCGGCAACTACCCCCGGGCCCATCACCCCCCGACTTCCGCGACGAGCTGATCACTCTGGTGCCGCCCGTGCTGTGGGACGGCGCGCCCTGGAAGAAGGAGTTCGGAGACTGTGTCACGCAGCCGCATGATGAGTACAGCGTCGGGGACGTCGTCGTCGCCAGCTTTGTAAGGATAAGTCAATGTAATCATAGGGATAAGTCACTGTAATCTTAGGGATAAGTCACTGTAATTCTAGGGACATCTCACTCTAAAGCAGTGGTTCTTAACCAGTGGTCCGTCAAGCACTGGTGGTCCCTGGAAGGAGTTCGGAGATTGCGTCACGCAGCCGCATGATGTTGAGTACAGTGTGGGGGATGTCGTTGTCGCTTACTTTGTAAGGATAGGTCACTGTAATCTTAGGGACATCTCTCTCTAAAGCAGTGGTTCTTAACCGGTGGTCCGCGGAGCACTGGCTGTCCCTGGAAGGAGTTCGGAGACTGAGTCACACAGCCTCATGATGAGTACAGTGTCGAGGATATCGTCGTCTCCAGCTTTGTAAGGATAAGTCATTGTAATCATAGGAACATGTCACTTTAACTGGTATTACAAGTTCCTGGAAGAAGGAGTTCGGAAACTGTGTGCAGCAGCCTCGTGATGAGTACAGCGTGGGGGACGTCGTCGTTTTAAAGTCTTCTTCGTATCAATCAGTTATTCAAATATGAAGTCAATTAGAATCAGAAATAAGGAAATTTGTATGATTGACTTAAAAAGAGCGACCCTCGGAGTTTCTTGCCAGTTCTTCTCCTGAGGAAGACTGCACCTTTACGAATAAGCGCAAAGTTAACAAATTTTTTTGACATATTTTAAGAAACATTCTGTATGTTCTATGAAATAAAGTTTTTTCGCCTTTGACTTTGACCTGCATTGCAGGTGGCGGGCCACCCCCGCAACGGCGTGCGCGCGGGGCGCTGGTTCGCGGCGGTGGAGCGCCTCGACAGCGAGGACGACGACAGCTGGACCACGCACGCCACCGACGCGGACTGGGAGACCAAGTCAGTACACTATTACAACTTTATTATTTTTAACCGACTTCAAAAAAGTAGGAGGTTCTCAATTCTTTTTTGCATTTTTGTTACGCGAAAATTCCGCGTTTTCAAAATTATTGTTTATTCGAAAGAGTACTCCTTTATAATCAAAGGTAGCCCCATATAAATATAGAAATTGATTCAACTCTTTAAAAAAAACTTACAAAAATAAATAATACTTTCAAACCATATAGGTAGGTAGTAAGGTAGTGGCACAGAATATACCTACATATAATGTAGTGGTAATAGTGCTTTAGTGGTAGTAGCGATATTTGTGTAAAAGCAGATGTTTGTTCTCGGGTCATGGGTGTTTGTGTCTGTCTTTATGTGTGTTCCGAGGGACTCACGACACAAGGGAAAACCTTAGTGTGAGTCTTTGAGTGTGTAGCGTTTATTTTTTTATTTCTTTAAAAAATATCTGCGCTCAACGGCCTAGCTATAGCTACTAGCATAAGCAGGCCTTTTGTATCGTCGATTTTGTAGATGCAATTCTCCATCGTGGTGCCATCTTCAAATTTTTTTTTTAACGACATTTGCTAAATAATACAGCCTTTCTACTGAGTGGATAGCTAAGACGGTTACCTCCGTAAAAGTTGATCAGGCAACCTTAACTGTCAATAACTACCTAAATTTTCCAGATTTATTTGGCGACGAGGTTCCAAGATCCTAGGAACCAGCTACGCAGACATTGAATGGGAAATTCCCGTGGGAACCCTCAGTGGGACGTATCGCCTGCACCACTACGGCAACTACAAATACATCCTAGGAGGAATCTACCAGTATCACGGCTTCTCTAAGTCTTTCTATGTGTCCTAGGCTTAGATTGGATTTTGCTGAGAAAGTAATTCATGCAAACATGAGTGGCCGAAAAGAAAAAATAGTAATCAAAGTTGTGGACCAATAGATAGGCCAAAATATTTATACTTAGCCTTTTACTGCAATTGCTGGCGTTTTACATTTCTCTTTTGCGAACCTGTAAGGCCAATTTTGATCGATTATATTATTAATTTACTAGGTTTAACAAAAAGGTGCAGTTCTTGGTCCCATAAAAAACTGTCCATATTGATTGACTACTGCAACCATTTCAAGTCCGACTGTATTTTGGTTTCACTTAACCTCAGTTAGTTCTTATCTGACTAGAACCAGCCCTTAGTCAACTTAAATTAGGATCAATTCAAATCATACGGATAAATACATACAAAAAAGACAGCGCTACCATAGATGGTTCCTTTTATACTGTTTTTATTTGCTAAAAACACAGTAAGTACTACGGAACCACTAACATACCAGTGAGAGAAAATAGGTAATATTAATAAAATGAGTGGTATAACTTCTAAGTAAATTAAGAAAACTAAATCAAAGAAATCATGTGATTAGGTACAACTAAATGATTATATGTATAGATAATTTAAAACAATAAATAAACTAGCTTTCCGCCCGCGTCCTAATTTAAAAAAAAATAAAAATTATCCTGTAAACCTCACGGAGCCCGAGACCTTTCCAACGAATGCAAAACCGTGGAAATCGGTTCGTGCGTTCTGGATAGCGTCAGGAAGGACAACCCGACTTATTTTTATATAGTAGATTGACAACTAACATAATTTTTCAAGATATCAAAGTATTAGCTTTTCGAGATTATTCAAGATCCATTAAAGGAAAAAAAACTAATTTTAAAAGACTTTTTAAATATTTACCCTTAGGTCCATATTACAGAACGCGACTCAGACTCCGATCTATACTTAAGTAGCAGTCGTCTTTGTCATTTTGATAGTGCGAGAATCAGACAAGCAATACTTAAAAGTAGATCAAGACTCTTCGATAATACGGGCCTTAGACAAACTATAAGTTGTTTTTACTCAGTGACTAATGTAATATTATAGTTTTAACTAAAAGATAGGTATAAATGTGTATGGTCGAATCGGGAACAGTGGCTCATAGTCGGGTACACTGACTCGCGCCTGCATTACCTATGTAGAACAATAATATCTATTTGTCTCTTTCATTCATCGGTGTTTGAATATCGAGCGCTACCGATGAATAAAAGAGACAAATAGATATTGTTGTTCTACATAGGAAATGCAGGGGCGAGTCAGTGTACCCGACTGAGCCACTGTTCCCGACTCGACCCTACGGAAGGCAGAAGCCGCTGTATCTATTTATGTTTTGCAGAAGCTTCGTATGTAGTTCCCCATAGGTATGGTATATCGACACATATGTTTATAATTAACTAATTCACCTACTTAAGTAAGTGGTCGACTAGACTAAATCTAGTACTTATCAGATTTAAGTCAGATGTAATGTTGTGCTTAAGCGCTGTTTAGTTTCGTCAGAAATGAAGGAATCAATCATTTAACAGCCGGAACTTAATTTACTTGGTAGAAACACGGTAGGGATCATATTAATTTATAAACAGCGGGCTGTCCAAAAATTAGCTTTTTTAGATCTCTCGCGTTTTGTCACATTCTAACATTTTTTTTCCCCACCTGACTATGATGTAACGTCACCCTCACCTCACTAGGTCAATCATTTATTTTAGTTGGCCGCTTTCTTGATTAGGTAGATATAAAGTATACAATCAGTCGCAGGAAACTGAAATTAAAGCTTAATCTGTAAAAGTATTGCCGCTCTTTTTTACGTCAACAAGACGGAAAGTGACAGCTTACTGGGTACTTAAAGTTGGACGTTTCTGCAACTGAGTGTCAAGCTTACACCTTTAAAAAAATAATGTACTCTTTGTATATTGTATTATTGTGTAAAAATGTACATTCCTTTTCCTTGTGATGTAGCTGGTTTAGGTACAATTAAGTATCAAGAATATTTATTAAAAATAATATAAATTAATCATAGGCTAAAACACTTTTATACCAAATCATGTTAAGGTTATTGAAAAATGTATCCATTAATAACCACTTATTTCAATTCCGGTTCGGTTTGATGACCGCCGGTTTGTTGGTATGGTTGTTAGTAGTAGGTTAGACTGCCTCTGAATTAACGGTTCTATTCCTGGGTTCGATTCCCAGTCTTGGGAAAAAAATGTCTAAAAAGTGGATATTTGCGGTCGGATCTTTGTGTGTGTTCCAAGAGACACGTGGAAGAAATAAATGCAGCGATCCAGTTCGATAACTTATTTCATATTTAACTACTGCAGTAGTTAAATATGAAACGTATGCAATAAAAAACTTTATGTAATAAGTAGGTAATAACTTTGTAAAAATCTTGTTTCCGCTGATCCTTTTGTGAAATTTGTTTGCAAAATAAGATCACTTGTTAAAACTCTTGTTCTGAATTATATAAAGACTGCTGATTTTTCTGATTAAAAAAAATTGTAAACCGAAGCGATAATACCGGTCAAATCACAAGGCCATAGCCTTGTTTGTAACACATTCTCCGTTGCATTTTCGCACCCATAATTTATTTGCACGCAGATATTTTAGTAGTTCTGAAGCAATCTGATATATATATATATATATATATATATATATATATATATATATATATATATATAGTTGCCATCTGATATATATACATTTTGCTATATATATATATAGCAAAATGTTTATACGAGTATCTATAAGTTAGAAAAGTCTTGGAAATTAGGAATACTGCTTGATTTCCAGGACTTTCTTGCTTTTATTTTTTAACGTCTACTATGATGAGCGTAATTAGACGCCCCAAGCTTCTTCAAAATAAAGATTTAAAAAAAAAATCGAACGCATGTCGATACACCATTGTAGCCATGTTAGATTCGAGTTGGTTAACCGTATACGTCTTGTGTATGTATTTTATCTAAGTCTTAGAAGAATACTAAGAATGTGCTATACTTGCCCCTTACTTTGTAGATAGCGTATTTATCAGCGAATTTAGGATTAAGGTGTAATTAGTGACATGACATGTATTAGATAATGTAATACATCTGTTTCAACTTTAAACATAATTTTAAGGCTGACAGACTATATTAGCCATTATTTGTATACTTACTGAAAATGTGCCAATAATTATGAATTAAATGTTATGTTAAAACAGCTTCATTTTTTGTTTTATTTGGTAAACCTCTTAAAAGAAAAACACATTTACAGACCCGATTAAAAATTACATTCTTTTTCTTAGCCTGTAGGATCCCACTGTTGGGCAAAGGCCTTCCCCTCATCTTTCCACTTCTTGCGATCTTGTGTAAGTTCTGGCCACCTGGAATTGTAGGCATGAAGATCATAACGCCATCTTTTCTTGGGTCTGCCCCGGCGTCGATGACCATTCTGTGGCATCCAATAGGTAACGATCCGTGCCCACCGCTCCTCTTTCATGCGGCTTACGTGCCAGTGCCGATGGATGGGTTGCACAAAGAAGCTAATAAAGCCTACTCGCTCGAACTTTTTTTAAGTTTTACTAAATGTATTTAACTTATTATTAATATCCATAAGTACGTCGCATTTTTGCTGAAAGAGGGGCTCCTATAGATTCAACCGAACCTAATAATAGGTCTTTACCTATATATGAAGTTGCCGATTTTTTCTCAAGCTTTATTTTATTCATATTAATTTATTTGATTGAACAGCTATTACTCAAATTGGTTTTTATTTAAATCCTTGGCCATATAACGGAGATATTGAGTCAAATTAATACATATTTACTTTAGATTTATTTGCTGAAAAAGAAGCTCAAATATAGCTCGTTTCATCCGTTGCCCGTTTCATTGCTTATTTTTAACCAACTTCAAAAAAAGGAGGAGGTTCTCAATTCGGGTGTTTTTTTTTATGTTTGTTACCTCAAAACTCCGTCATTTGTAGACCGATTTCAAATTTTTTATATTTAGTTCGGAAGAATCTATTTCCAGATTGGTCCCATAAAAATTTTATCGAAATTTGTAGTTTAGGTCAAAAAAAAAACTGATATTACGGTCATTATGTGGTCATCGATGTAAACGAAGCAAAAACGAAGTTGTTCCCTGAGACTTTTAAGTTGTTTTTTGGGGCTCCTTTGTGTCCTGGGGCTCTACCGTTTAGTGGCCGGTAGAGTATATTGCCACCCCATATCTTTCATGCCATCTGGCGATCGGTTTGAGAATTGTACTATTATCTCACCCTTTTTGAAGGCGGGTCAATTTTTTGTTAAAAATATTTTATTGCTATACCGTTGTTACAGTTACAACTTTCAATAAAGTAAGTATGATGAAAATTAACTTAATGTTGTCCAAACCTTCCCACAAAATTTTGCTTAATTTGGATTTCGCATTCCCGAGAAAAATCCAAAAACGTTAGCATGTAAAATTCAGTTTCCCAAAAACGTATGAAAAACGGCAATTTCATAGGTAAAGACCTATTATTTACAATGTTATTTTACTGGTTAATGTTTTATTTGTTCGGTAGTTAAGCCAACTAGGCAGAATGTTAATATTTATCTACCTAGGTGTTTATTTAGGTGCTCGTGTCGCTAATTACAAAATTAAATGATAGTTAGATAACGGCTTGATTATTTTTTATCGGATTATTGATTGATTAATTTATTATTAATAATTATCTCTTTTTTAAAAGTGAATTGGTGTGGTCCGGATGGGACGAAGAAATTTAATTTTTATTTAACGTTAGGACTATTACAAAAAAAGGTATGTAAGTATGAAAAGTGTTTTTTTATTTATGTTTTTTGTAAAAAATAGGAAATCACAAAATTTTGAATTAAATCTCGGTTTCATACTGCTATGTGATTTATTGTATTAGCTAGATTGATAAGAGTAAATAGTCTCCTTGCCTTATGGTTCCGAGTTTGACTCCCGATTGGGGCAAACATTTGGAGCACACAGAGAAGAAACATTTTCATTTTGGTGTAAGTAGAAAAAATACGAAACGCACGAATTTCAATTTTTTTTAAACTTACCTACCTAATTACGCCAAATTAGTTACCTAACGAAAACTGAGATGTGATACGGATGGACACGCATGATGCTCTTCCCACCCCGTTAGGGATTATAAGCGTGAGTTCGTGAATGAATCGGATGTAGTAGAGGATAGAGCAAACTCACCCAGAAATGCAAGCTCATCCTTGAACTTTTCGGGTCACCTGTATGAACTTGTGATACTTCCACGCTGGACTGGAAGTGAAAGAAAAACTTAGAATGTACCAGCTGCCAACTCTTCCCAGGCATACTGTAAAAGTCAGGAAAAGGAACGCGAGGGTTTTGCTGTATTGTGAGCGATGGGCTGACAACCTCTCACCACTGTACATCATGTCTCATCTAATAACTCTCAGAATGTCAAACGTGGCATCAAGTGGTTGTGAATCATTGATGCTCTGCCTACCCCGTATGGGATTACAGGCGTGAGCGTATGTAATGTAATGTAATGTAAAAAAAAGTTCATCGTCGAAGTTTTAAGGTAGTATGAACTCGCAAATACAAAGGCAGAAAAAGCCAATCAACAAAACTCAACCTGTATAAGTAATACAATAAACAACACCTAGTTAAATAGCTACTTTCACATTCACTACTACAAAAAGACAAGAACGTAGAACAAAGCCATAAGAAGTACTACAGATTGTGCCAAATTGTGGTGTCTTAATTCCGGCAAAAAATTTGTGAAAATGTCCAGAATCATGTCCTGTGTGGTACGTATTTGAGAGAGTAGTAGATCGACATGTAGTAATCGACCTAGTGAAATGATTAGCCGCTGCAATTCGTCTTGATGAAATTTCCTAATATCCCCCAAAGGATTCCACAGGAATAAGATATGGGGTTACCGAATAATAATAGCTACTAATGAGCAAATAAATATTCTTATCAAAATGACACAACGCCATCTAACCCCATTTTTTTAAAACTAATACAACGTTAAACACGAATCACAGTTATAGTCAAGTATAAATGAAAAGTTAATATAAGATCATAAAAAAAAGGAAACTGAATCATAACTAAGCTAAGCTTGACAAGTGGAGACATAGTCCGTTTCCTCACAAAAAATTAAACACTCTCGCAGAATCATATTCCGCATTCATCCTAAAGGACATCATTCAAAACGTACCAAAATTGAAATATGGCGGCCAAAAAAGTAAAGTTATTATTTCAAAAGGACACATTATTCTTAACATTTTTTTATTATGACTGTACGACCTTTAAGAATTTTCATTTTTTAAGCTTAAAAATCTAGATTTTCAAGCTTAAATGCATTTTTAGGGTTCCGTAGTAATCTACGAACCCTTATAGTTTCGCCATGTCCGTCTGTCCGTCTGTCCGTCTGTCCGCGGGTTTCCTAAGAAACCCTTGGTACTACAGAGCAGGGATGTTGCGGATGCCGATTTTTTCACATCCGCGGATGTGAATGCGGATGCAGATTTTTGGAGGCTCACATCCGCGGATGCGGAAGCGGATGCGGATGTTTAAGATCTTATATAAATATAGTATATAAGGTCCTAATTTATTAGTCACTTACCTTCTAAGGCGTTATTGTATAGGGTGATAGTATTCCAAAAAACAACATAAAAATTAATTATCTGAAAATTAAATTTTGTAAAAAAAAAAAAAATTCATTTAAAGATTAAAGGAATGGTTCTCTTTCGATTATAGCCGTCCACTCCCCGCTCGCCCGCTCTACTACTGCCATTATTATTTACGTTTGAATGGATGGGTTTATTCAACATAGTAATGAAAAAATATCATAACAAAATTTTTCAAGACCTTTTAAATTTAATATTATGCTTTTGTTTTTTGACTCAAATGATATATTTTGACCTACACAATAACGTGTTAAAAGGAAAGTGACTAATAAATTAGGACCTTATATGAATGAAGATTAAAACAATGATAAAGTAATTATTAAAAAGTTTTATTAATTAAAATTAGTATTAAGTAATGTATACTTAATACATGCTTTTTTTAAAATTTCACTAACTATTTTTTTTTATTAGTAAGTGAAGTTAATAATAGGAGCATTACACTTTATAAAAATTTTCTAACGTGTCAACCAAATAAAGATTAGTAATGCGAGGCCGCAGGCCGAGCTCTCCGTAGCTCGAAGCCCGAAGCGTCCCCCCAATCTAACACGTTCACCAAACAAAAACTTAATAAAGGAGATAATATCTCAAATTCTTCTCGATGAACAAGAGGATTTTAAAGGATAAAAGGATTTTGTCACCAACTTTTTCGCTCCCATTGGTCAATTGGTCATTGTTACTTGCGAACGACACCTGCCATTCGCCGGCCCCACCCAATTTCTTTCTTGTCGAAACTTGTATTACATCCGCATGAAAATCCGCATTTATTATTGCGGATGCGGATGCGGATGCAGATGTCCAAATTTATGCGGAAGCTCCGCATTTGCGGATGCGGATGCGAATATTCGCAACATCCCTGCTACAGAGCTGAAACTTGGCATGATTATATATATGAATCACGCCGACAGAACTGTAGAGTAAAATCTTAGAAAAAAAAATTTTTTCGGGTGTCTCCCATAGACGTGAAAGGGCGATGAATTTTTTTTTTCTCGCCAATATTTTTGAATGGGGTGTCATAGGATAGCATAGTAAAAGATGGAAGGGGTTTACTAAGAACGTTTTTCGATTCAGCACTCCGTTTGCGAAATATAAATTTTTAGAGTGAAAATTTTTGTCAAACACAAGTGTCCCCCCCCTCTACCTGCTAAACGGTTGTTTCTAAAAATGTGGAAAAATTCACGTTGGTAGAATATATAACGAAATTAAAAGGAAAACTATCACACATAACTTGGTCCTTCAATTTTGCGAGTAATAGTCGACCAAGTGCCAAACACTGTTGGGATTAATAAGAATATATTTACTAATATAAGATCCTTGGTACTACAGAGCTGAACTTTGGCATGGTCATAGATATTGATTGCGCCGAGGTTTTAGGTGTCGTTAAATAGTTTTTTGAGGGTGTTAATTTCGAAAATGACATCAAAATTATTTTAACAGAAGGTTGATATTATTTCTAACAGTAACATTGCCGTAAAAAATATATTTAAAAAACTAAAAAAAATTCGCGCTCGCTTCGCTCGCGAATTTTATAGTTACATTCGGTTGTATTTAGACCAAAACAAAAATTATTTCCAAAATTACAAACTCTTTAATAATACATTTGTTTTTAGGGTTCCGTAGTAATCTACGAACCCTTATAGTTTCGCCATGTCGTCCGTCTGTCCGCAGGTTTCCTAAGAAACCCTTGGTAGCACAGAGCTGAAATTTGGCATGGTCATACATATAAATTACGCCGACAGAACTGTAGATGTTTTTTTCGGGTGTCTCCCATAGATGTGAAAGGGTGATGATTTTTTTTTTCTCGCCAACATAATAAAATGGGGTGTCATAGGACAGCTTTTTAAAAGACAGAAGCAGTTTTTTCTAACAACGTTTTTCGATTCAGCACTCCGTTTGCGAAACATAAATTTTTAAAGTAAAAATTTTTGTCAAACACAAGTGTCTACCTCTCTACCAGCTAAACGGTTGTTTCTAAAAATGTAAAACAATTCACGGTGGTAGTATATACAACGAAATTAAAAGAAAAACTATCACACATAAGATGGCCCTTCAAGTTTGCGAGTAATAGTCGACCAAGTGCCAAACTTAGTTGGGATTAATAAGAATATATTTACTAATATTAGATCCTTAATAGTACAGAGCTAAAATTTGGCATAGTCATACATACCTATTGATCGTGTTGACAAATCCTAAAAAGAAAATGGTGGAAAAAAATTTTTTTCGTGTGTTTCCCATTAATGTGAATGGGCGATGGTTTTTTTTCTAGCCGATATCATCGAGTGCATTATCATAGGATAGCTTTTTAAAAGATAGAAGGGGTTTACTACAAACGTTTTTCGATTCAGCAATCCGTTTAGGAAACATTAATTTTTATAACGAAAAAAAAAAGTGAAATAATTCACGAGGGTAGCATTTACGACGAATTGTACCCTAATCCAAAATAATTGACATACAAGGTACCACGCTAAAAGTGAGGCGAGCCGAAAGCCAAGCTGTAACATATTGACATTTCAGGTGTCGTTTAATAGGTTTTTGTGGGTGCTAATTACGAAAACGACATTAAAAATATACACCTGCTTAGCTTGATATTATTATATTATTCCTTACAATAAAATTGTCGCAAAAAAAATATTATAATAATAATAAAAATAAATAATAAAAATAAAAAAATAAATAAAAAAAATAAATAAAAAAAATCATCGCGCTCGCTTCGCTCGCGCATTAAACACTTCCCTTCTGTTATATTTAGGCCAAACTATTTAATACATTTATTTATGATACTAAGTATAGTATTTGGGGATTTTAACATCAACTATGACAATATGCTTGTAGAATTAAGAAGCCAGCTGCATATTTGAACCATGCTGCTACGGAACCCTACAATGCGCGTGGCCCGACACGCTCTTGGCCGGTTTTTAAATCTAGAATTTAAATCTTTAACCTAATACGAAAAATGTTTTGTATCACAATCTATTGAAACACTATTTTCTAGGGCCGGAACATTTAAAATCCAAATTTATAAGTGTCAATAACAAATCTAGTAATTAATAGTCGTACAGCTTAGCTATCATACAAAAAAATATTTAGAATAATATGTTCTTTCGAAATAATAACTTTACCTTTTTTGGCCGCCACTTTAAAAATTTTGGTATTTTTTGTATGAGCCGTGAATTATGTTCTTTATTTTATTGATTTAATGTTATAATTCCAGACATGGCGATATCCGTCCTAGGTAAAATCATCATCACAGTAGTGGTGCTAGGTGTCATAGGCGGATTGACAGCCACCATCATCCTCGTGGTGAACAATGAGGCGGATAACGAGGAGACAGTTGTAGACCCCACTCCTGAGGGTCCTACTACCACTACCACTACCACAACCCCACCAGATGGTTTAGGAGACATGCCATATGAAGTTGGAGTCGGAATCGCTGATATGACTGGACCGTGCGTTGAAATAGCTTTTGTAAGTGGATGTTTTGTAGTTCTCTACGAATTAAACAGTGAAAGAAGTTTAAAAGCAAACTTACTTAATTCACGTTGGATAGGCTAATCGATCTTGGACCGCTGAGTCTAGACTGAGTCTTCAATGAGTCTACGACCGATATTTTGAAGCATCGGATATAAGACATCTTTCTCTTGATTTGTATTTAAGACAGTTACAGGTAGTGACTAGTCTCGGACGAATGTCGGTTATAGACACAGAACAGATGCCTGCGTTTTTTAACCTAATTATGACAACGCTTGGGCAACGCCATTTGTCAATGAATAGGGCGAGGTTCTGGATTCGAACTCGTGTCCCAAGTCGTGTTGTTTATTATCTCCTAAATTGTCAAGACATTGATCCGTGGTGGTACATAATAAAAGTAAACAACTAAAGATCTTATAACGGTTACGATGAACTTATAAGCCAATTTACAAAAGACCACTGAGAATGTAACTTAGTGCAACGTCTTCGATTCCAGATGGGTTACGCAGAGATAAACCAGAGAGGCGAGGGCATCCACTTAAGGCAGTACTCCCGAGCTTTCATCTTCAAGAAGGGAGACACCAGAGTGGTCCTTGTCACGGCTGATGTGCAGGCCGTCGGAATTGCTGTTCGAAGAGAGGTACTGTACTATATATTAAACAGTTCTTGTTCTTCAATCCATTACTGAGTGTAGGTCTCTGCTATTGTACATCATACTCTTCGGTATTGAACCTTGCGTAGATATTGAAGTTTTTAACAACGCCAAAATGAATATTTGCAAACTTTTTTTTGGGCACTTTACTAACTGCAAATAAAGACAGTTTTCAATTAAATAATGTACTGTTATTTTCACAAGTTTTAAACATGATTAATTTTATAATACCACGATGTTCTCGTTTATTACCCGTGTTACTACCAGTAGTACGGGAAATTTTCCTGCCCTAAAAATCCACTCGCAGCAGTTTTCTAGCTGACCCGTCAGCAATAATCACAGTGCTTGCAACAGCGCCAAAATAAATATCGTATCAGATTAAAACTGAGGTTTCATTTCTCTTTACAGGTGGTAAAGAATCTCCAAGAGCGATACGGCGACATCTACTCCCTCCGGAACGTGATCCTGATGGGCACGCACACCCACAGCACGCCTGGAGGACACCTGGTGGACTTCATCTTCGATATCACTATCCTTGGCTTCTCCAGCGAGACTTATGACGCCTATGTTGAGGGAATCACTAGGGTGAGTTGGGAGATATCATCTTCATATAATAACAAGCCACAGCAAGCCCCTTAAGCCACAGCAAATTAAATTTGATACCGACAGTCAGAAAGGCTCACTGCATCTTTCCTTTGTGCTATACAAATGAAAGTTATAATTTGTCGGATGTCGACGAAACTCATGTCTTATTTTAATGATCTAGAATTATTTGTTAGAAGGCGCTGTATCGATTCTTGCACGCCGTGCGATTCTGCTGCCCATCGTCAGCCAGATATTAACTCGACCTTTAATTAGTACCGTAATCAGTTCGATCACTTACCTGCCGTACGTTTTGCTGAACCATAAATTCACCTACACAATCAATACATAAAGAGGAATTGAATTTCAGTTCCAAAATTTCAATTATTGAAATTAAGCAAAGCAATTGTTTATTAAAACGGCTTTGCTATTGGACTTTAAGAAAACTTTATGATTTCAGAGTATAGTGCGAGCTCACGAAAATATGGTCCCAGCCAGACTGTTCTTTGGACAGACTAGAGTTTACAACGCACACATGAACAGATCGCCCTACTCATACGAATACAACCCACCTGAGGAAAGACTTAGGTTAGTATACAGTTAAGGTGCCGCTCAGACTGCTTTGCGTACAGAACAAAAAAATTCTACTTCAAGGAATTGTTAAAGTGATATAAGCCAGTAGCGCTCACTACACGGAATCAATCAATGAGGTGAAGTAACGTTTCGGGGCAGGAAATCAGATGAGGTGATCAAAGAGGCAACTTCTCACTTGCGTTTCCTTACTGCTAAGGGCACGTGAAACCATCGGTCGCGACTGTTGTTAAATGACTAGGTACTTTTTAAACCAAGTTAGGCTATTTGGCGGTTTATAGACTTTGATGACATCAGGGTTATTTAGCTTGCCACATATAAACTTGATTTAAATACCTACACTATAAAACTAAGAACAAAAAAGATTCTCATTACATTAAGATATCTTATCTTATTATTTGACCTGTAAATAATCGGAAATTTTCTATTTCGTCCTTTGTATCACCAGATATGACGGCAACACAGACGACATCTTGACACAAGTCCGCATCGTGAAGGCAGACGGGGACCTCCACGGGGTCCTGAACTGGTTCGCAGTCCACACCACCAGCATGAACATGACCAACACTCTGATATCCTCCGATAACCTGGGCTACGCTGCCTTGAGACTGGAGAAGACGCTGAACCCTATGAGCCAAACTGGGAAGGTATGTGGATGAACTCTTGATTCAGTCTAGAAACGATGTGGTAACTTCTTCTTCTTATCGTGTAGGTATAGCAAAGTATGTGACGAACTTGGCTAACCCTGGTGCCAGAGTTTTCAAACTGCACAATGGTCTTGTAGTCACTGATGATTAAAGCCAAAAAGATGTTAATCCCTCCAAGATAGAATTAAACTTTTTTGTGAAATCAACCCTCGCGCGACGGGTTAAAAGCTCACTAAAGCAGTTTCGAATCAGAGTAGTGGAATGCTTCATACTCTATCTAAGTAGGTATAGTTCGCGTCCATCGTTGTGAAGTCCTAACAGACTGAAATAAACATAAATCGAGGTCATAACTGTACAACCTTATCATGATTTTCTGAGTTTTCACTGATTTTCATCGTTTTTTCTGTCACTAAGCTCTCTTGACCTTACATTTATTACAAATGTATCTAACAAGTATCAACATATTCTACCAGCCAGAAATAATAGCAGGCTTCTTCGCTTCGAACCTGGGTGACGTGTCGCCCAACCTTCGAGGGGCTCGCTGCGAGTTCAGCGGCGAGGAGTGTGATAACCAGTTCCTCATCTGCGAGGCTCAGGAGCGCTGCTTCTCCTTAGGGCCTGGAGACGATATGTTCGAGAGTACCAGGATTATTGGTACTGCTGTTTATGAAGGAGCTTTGGTATGTAGACGTATGACGTATTTGAAGTGGTATCCTTATAGTTCCATGTAGAGAATGGCATGCGATGTTGAAGGACAAATAATTCGTATTACCTGTTTTCGTAAAGTTTCATCTAACCCAGAAGGATATTTCTATTTTCTATCAAAACATTTCCATTTTGGAAGTGGGAGGGCATTCGATTAAATATATAAAAACAATACAACGACATGATTGCAGGTGAAAACCCTATAACAGATAAGACCCAAATTTATAATGATGGTACGTAGCAAGAGTCGATAAAAGTTTTTCCTTCAATTAATATTTCCTGCAATAAGTTTACTGGAATTTGATATTAATTCATGCAAGAATTTGATATTGATTTTATATTAGTTCTTGCAAGTACCTAATGCAAAAACAGGTATATCATCCTTCATCATCATAAAAATCTCTTTTCTACGATCATCATCATTTTTATAGCACTGGCATGTCATGTAGATAATGTAAACTGTTTCCAGGAAGTCCTGAACAGTCCTGGTGAGGAGTTGACGGGCGAGCTGGCCGTGGTGCACCAGTTCGTGGAACTAGCCGAGGAAACCGTTGCCAGATATGATCCCGTGGAAAGGACTTTTAATACTGTTAGTATGTTTTTTAACAAGAACGTAAATTTAAGACCTCGGTAGCTTTTGTAACTTTCCTAGCGGCTGACGGTAACAAATACGTTTATCAAAGGCAGTAAGACTTACAGATGCCAATATGACAAGGGTATCTCCTTGTATCCGCAAGTTACGAGTGACCAACTTCTAACAATGTACGAGTATGTATGTAAGTATGTATGTAAATCCTTTATTGTACAATAAATATTCTTACAGGAGCAAAATATGGTACTTAAAGTTAGAATACATTTAAGGTACAAAGGCGGACTTGTCTCACTAGGGGATCTCTTCCAGTCAACCTAACGAACATTGAGAAGAAATCTTGATGAGTAGGCGATCTACAATCTTACTTCAAAGATAAGGTCGAGGATGTTGCAAGCTCACCCAAAAGAAGCTTTTCGAGAGAAATCTAAAGAGATTCTGGTTATACGAACACAAAAACACTATACTAATTTTTGACGGTATATTTATTGTTCTAGAGTGAACCAGTGAGCGGATGTGTCCCGGCGCTCGGATACAGCTTCGCTTCTGGAACAATTGACGGAGCCAACACTCTCAACATCACTCAGGTAAACATTTAACATTGTTGTTATTGAACATAAACATCTCATCGTCATCATACCTACAAAAAAAGACGTCCAATTCCGCATATAGACCTCCCCAAGCACCTTCATATCGATAAACCTGATTGCAAGAACTCTCTGCATCCATTCTTAAACATTTAGCCAAAACGAATAAATAGTTGAATTTCACTCTTGTTTTCCAGTTCTTTCGTACGATTCACGAATTTTGCACAATGACTCAGACAATGTTGTGCTCCGTATTCAAAATTATTCGACTTAACTACAATAATCGATCAATTCAATTTATTTATAAACAATACGTGAAAACCAATACAATTCAATAAAATAAAACAAAATATAAGATTCAATGAAAACCAAACTACGTATATTGTCTCTGTTATAGTAACGTCTCGAATTTAGAATACCGGACAAGCTTTGCTAGTATAGGCATGGTACTTAACCTCACTGATAGGTTCAGATCAGCGAGCGCCACTGAAAAGACTTATGGTTACAGGGCACAATAGTGGGTAATCCGCTGCTAGATGCGGTAGCCGGCATCGTCGGGACAGCCACTCCTGAGGACGAGGAGTGCCACCTACCCAAACCAATCCTGCTAGCGACTGGTCGGGTAAGTAATTCACATCTAGTAAGAAAGCCGAAAACTCAAATGTTTTATGGAAAACTTAATAAGTAGTCAATAGGGTAGGCAGAGGGTTTGAGTGATCCAAATAAAAGCTTTCTAGGATCAAATTCAACTTGGCATTCTGCTGAATTATGAACGAGGCTCTGAAGAGACTACTTGAAACTGAAATCAGTAGAGGGCAGATGGCCGTCATTTTGTTTAATAAACCGGAAAATGTCCTTAAGATATTAGGGAAACGTCTGCTTGAAGGAGAATAAGGTTGGCTTGACACACAACACAAACAAGGGAGGACTACAATCGGACCCTATAAATATCGAATATTGATATAAGTAATTTTCAGGATTTATATGCATTGTGGGAGGATTAATATAATGTAGTGGCAATGGATGTCAATAATGACGTGCAATCCATTGCCACTATATTTTTCATCAGAAAATTTGCCAACTGTGGTATCAAGTGGTTACATGACCACTTAAATAAAATAAAATCTTAATAAAAATTCGTGGTGAAATATGTGAATCAATTTATTAATTTTAAGACCAATAATGTACTCTACCATATTTCTTGCAGAATGTATATCATTTCATTTCATTTGATTTTTAATATATAAAACAAAGTCGGGTTTGTTCGAACAATAAATTAAAACTCGAAAACGGCAGGACCGATTTTCATGGTTCATGGTTTTTGATTTGTTGTTTTGTCTCCGTTCCGAATAGCAGAATAATTATTAAAAACATTGGAAAATTGACGAAAAAATTCTCACGGGAACGAAATCTTTTCGCCCAAGCTAGTAATAAATAATGTTCAACAATCAGCGTCAGCCTTCGTAAAAATACAACTAAATTTTCATCATCCAGGCTAACTTTCCCTTCCCCTGGCATCCTCGCATCGTCTCCGTGACTCTCATCTGGCTGGCTGACTTCGTGATAGCAGGCGTGCCTGGCGAGCCCTCTACCATGGCTGGCCGGCGCATGAAGGATGTGATCGGAGCTGCCATGGAGAGGAACGGCTTTGAACCCAGGGTCGCCGTGTCTGGACTGACCAATGAGTACATCCATTACGTCACCACTTATGAGGAGTATCAGGTAAGACGGAAACTATTGCAACACCGATAGTTATTTCTTCTTATCATATAGATATTCAATATGTGGCAAACTTGACTAGGGGTCAGAATTTTTAAACCGCCAAGTGGCTTCTGACTTTACCACTGTTATTAATCAACAATAGCTGGAACCGAAGACTTCACGTGCCACGTAATAAATCGTCAGTATGATATGAGCACCCATTCGTTGCTTAATCTTGCTGATTACTTCGATAGCTACTTACACTTTTAAAAGTGGATATTATAATTTCCAGGTACAACGTTACGAAGCAGCCTCGACAATATTCGGGCCTCACAGTTTGGATATATTCCTCAACAAATTCTCAGAGTTCACTGATGCTGCTATCCAGGTATGTTTAGAAAGATCGTTACTATAATCCGAAACAATGCCAACGTCTTAGGTACTAACTTTGAATGAGAGAGAGAAGGACAAAGAATACGAGGTCTTTAATAATCGACTGATCTATAAATTGGAGAATCTCGTTATGTTTCGAAAAGCAAAGAAGAACAACACATAATGAGGATTGAATACTAGAAGGTCAGACGTCTCAAAAACGTTCTAGTTTGACGGACAAACCCAATCCAAAACAATACACCATAATATTCAAAAGTCCATTGGATGGACGAGTCGGGCCTAAATTCAATACTCTCCTGACTAAACGACAGAAGTAGGTAACCTTTTTTTGAATGAGGTCATAATCACAACATTTTAGGATGTCTTAAACCTTTCAGATTGTTCATTTCAAATGAGTGGTTTTTAGAATCGCTTCTGTAATTTGCTGCTTAAGGCCGCTTTTGAACACTTTTGGTTGTAAGTTTGTATTGTATGTTTTGTCCTAACTTTTTAAAGTATATAATTAAGTATTAATCTATCTTTCTCCAGGGCCGAGACGTGGAGGCAGGCACGGAGCCCGAAGACAACCGGTCACGCACCATCTCGCTGATCCTGCCGGTGGTGGTGGACAACGCCCCTCTCGGCAGGAGCTTCGGGGACGCGCTCGAGCAGCCGCCAGAGACTGTCCCCAGGGGAACTACTGTTAGAGCGACTTTTGTAAGTCATCGTCATTCGCGAGCCCCGACTCTGAAGCGAATTCATAGAAAGCCAAGTCATAGTTTCAATCTCTCAAGCAGATGTTTGATGTTCTTTAGCAGCAGCATCAGTTAGTCCTTTAGCAACCATCTGATCGAAAAAGATGTCTCCTTCTTTTTGGATAATGATTTCTTTTTGTGCCTGTTTAATGCTGTCTCCCGCCTTTTGTGAGGATCTTAGGGGCCTTAGGGGATCGCTAGAACTTTTTATCTCGCAAAGAGGTCGCGAATTCAGAAAGATTGAAAAACACTGCCCTAAAGTTTTTATAACTAGTTTTAAGTCACCTTTTGGAATTTAAGGCTCTAATGCAATTAGAGTTCTACTTTTTCAAGGTTTACTTATATCGATAGGACAGTACCTACCATAAGGAAGTTGCTATTCCTTGCCATCGATTCGCTAAGAAACAAAAACAAGAAGGTAAATCGTTTGCGCCACTAAAAGCATGTAGTTGTTTACCAGGTAGCAGCAAACCCTCGTAACGACCTGAAACAGGAGTCAACTCATGCTGTGGTGGAGCGGCTCGAGCTCGGCCAGTGGACTGTGGTGGCTACTGACTCGGACTGGGAAACCAAGTGAGTTCATTCATTCATACACTCACGGTTTTAATTCCTAATGACGTAGACAGAGAATGTGTTCTAGAACCACTTGACACAAAATCCTTTTAGGGTTGTTAAATGAAACATGAAAATGGGATAGGTTGTTAGTTTTTCATCCATAGTTCACCAAACCCTTCGCATCTCACTAACATACAGTATACCTGGGAAAATCTCTTTAACCCTAGTTCGCAGCTGGCACATTTTGTTTTCTTGAAACATATCTTTGTGAAAACTTACTTATTTTGGTCTTTAGATTAGAGCATACCATTTACACAGCTTTCGGCATTTCTTTTTGTGCTATTACGGGGACGATCAGATTACATATCTACCAGCCGATTAACATCACCGTAAGACTCATGTGGCGCCATCTATTACCACTTTACAGCATTTGTATATAGGTGACCTTTAAATTGGGAAAAATAAGTTTGTTAGGGTAATTCACAACCTTCATTTTTTCTAAGTAATTTAAAGTCCCTTGGGTGACTCTAAATTACTTAGCAAGAATTCAGGATGTAATCAGCCCACTAGACTGAACAACTTTTACCAAACCAAGGAACATAGGTCGTATGTTTGCCTCTCTTACAACTTGTGCGATCAGATTTTCTTTTGTACAGGAATTTGTTTATAATTTCATAGGTTCCTTGGGAAAAGTTAATCAATTTTATGAGGAGAATCACCACCTAACGTTCCGCTTATTAATTTAAAGTAAAAAAAAATATATATCGCCTGATAACGAATCAAAAAGTCACCCAGTAAATCCATGAGTCCATCTTTGTCTTACTTTTTCACGATATCTTAACTCCCACCTGCTTCCAGATTCCACTGGGAACGCCAATCTACGCTGACTGGCACCAGTAGAGCAACCTTCGAATGGACAGTGCCTGATGATACTCTGCTATCTACGTACAGGATCAAGTACTTCGGCGCGGCGAGGAGTTTGCTGGGACAAATCAGTCAGTTTGAAGGCGCCAGCGACAGTTTTAATGTTGTCGAAGCTATAAATGGATGAGAATCTTGATATGTTTTTGTTTTTTAACGAAATACACCTAAAGGTGTTTTTTAACGAAAAACACTGAGGTGTAACTAGTACCTATGTAATTTGTGCTAAGGTTTTCAATTGTGTCATTTGGGACACAAGACAGGAACGATTCTCTTGCCGATAACTCGGAATTTAGTAGTCGTTAAAGCAATGCTAATATCTAGCAAGGACATCCTTGAACTCACATGATTTATAAAAAAACTTGGGAGATTTTGTGATTACACCGCAAAAGACCCTAGCATGGCTTAGCAGAAGTGGTTAACTTCCTTTTTTTAAAAGTCCAAGAATCTCTGTCATTAATGCTAAGAAGGCTAGACAGACACTATGTCTGCCTGCTTCACAATAAGGAAATTGCGAATGAAACAAACAATCCGAAACATCCGATGTACAGACGGCAGCACCACTCGCTCTCATCATGACTAATGCTGTCCAACGTCAAATAAGTCGATCTTTGTGTGAAGTTAGATGTGCGCTTGGCTGTGCTTTGTTTGAAAATACTTCAGTACTTACAAGACAGGCACTATCGGCATACGTAACTACTTAGCCGACGTCTGAGACAATAGCTGAATTGCACAGTTTTGAAAGAGAAGAATCGCGTTTCATTTTAGACCATTGTATACTGTGGCTAATCATGTCATTTTTTGAATAAATGCTTCATTATTATTACACTGAAAGTTAATACGTAGCAAAACCACTCTTATTTTCAAGAACAATAAACACGAAAATAGCAAGGCAAGTGTAAAGTTTAATCCCGATCTTTAGTACAAAGTCATCCATAAATAGTAAGCAATTGTTTTGTTGGGTTTCTTTCATTTTCGATACGCCAGACATATTTAGACTTTTTTAGAAAGAGTTTAAGTTGATTTTAGTATAAAATGCAGTCAGCCATTCAGATGTTTTGCAAATGAAAACGCAATTTAGCACCATTAGTTCACCTTGCTCGTCATACGTGTAGCAATCCTTGCTTTGCAAAGTATTTCTATGACAATAGAAGTTACAAAATTGTGTAAATACTTAGTGTCACAAGGAAATTTAGTGTTTTACAAGAAACGATCGACTTAACTTGTTAAAAGGTAAGTATAATCCATCATTGTATTACTGGTTCAAAAATTTCAATCACAAACTTTATATAAAGTTAGTTGAGCCTCGTGGAGCTTGTAAACCATGTCTTAACTAATCAGTACGCAATTTTTTCTTACGGTGTCAGTTACATTGATAGAACGTAAATAAGGAGGAAAAAAAGAATTTTTGTACAACATTTTCAGATTTTGATACTCCTTTTTAACGTCTTAGAGGATGAATTTTGTAAAACGTAGAAACACGGGTGTCACAAATTGGTTTGAAGAGTACTATAACCAAGTTTCAAGTCATTGGACGATGTAATTTTTTTTTTCCATACAAAAAATTTGATATATTTTCATGCTTCAGACGATCTAGCTTGAAATACACTGGGCGTCAAAAATAAGTAGTACACTTTTCAAATTGCAATTACTCCTAAACTATAGTAGTTACACTTATGAAATAAAAAGCAGTTTATAGTAAACTTAACGAAGTTTATTAAAGTTATATTTTATTTGGCATGAATAAAGTTTCAAACTTAAAATTAAGATAAATACTAAAAAGTATCAATTTTTAACGATATGTCAACCACTTAATTTTCACGTTTTGGAACTTTTTCACAATTTAATAACTTGTGTTGCCGCCTCGGGCTCTAATTACAGCTTGGATCCGGTTTGGCATGCTGAACACTAAGTTTCGGAGGCGGTGTTGGGGAATATTTTCCCATTCTTCTATCAGCGCATGTTTTAGAGCCCTGAGTGTGGCAGGAGGTGGACTGCGCCTTCTGACTAGCCTCCCAAGCTCATCCCAGGCGTGTTCAATCGGGTTGAGATCTGGGCTTCTCGATGGCCAAGCCATCAAGTTGATGCCAACCTCCTGAATGTACTCTTGTACGTGGTGAGCAGTGTGTGGCCGGGCGTTATCATGCATTAGGATGGCTCCATCACCCATATTTATTAAATATGGCCCTGCATACTCGTTGAGGATCTCCGAGGCATATCTTTCACCAGTCAAAGTCCCATTTTCTATTACCACAAGCTCTGTGCGACTCTCTGAAGAGATACCAGCCCATACGTGTACAGAGCCCCCGCCATATTGGACTCTTTCCGAGATACAAGCTTGAATGTATCGCTCACCGGGTCGTCTGTAGACTCTCCGCCGTCCATCTGAAGTGTATAAAGAGGATCGAGACTCATCTGTGAATAAAACTCTAGCCCATTCTTCTTCGCCCCATTGTACGTGTTGACGGGCGTAGCGTAGTCTTGCTACGCGATGCTCTGTCTCAAGTTTGGGGCCATTTGCTGGTCTTAGAGGCTTCAGGTTAGCTTCAGCAAGTCTTCTTCTCACTGTACTCTCACTGATGTAGTCTGTTCGGGTCCGAAGAAGCTGTTGCTGAACCTCAACTGCATTAAGGTGTCGATTTCTTAACACAGTGGAAACAATAAAGCGATCTTCTCGGGTACTTGTGCACCTGGGTCTGCCATTACCTCGTCTCCTTAGATGGTTTCCAGTCTCTTCGTACCTTTGCTTTACTCGCTGAACCGTTCTTAAAGTTACACCCACCCTCCTTGCAGTACGACGCATACTGATGCCCACTTCGAGAAAAGCTAAGATTCTTGCACATTCTTCTGGTGAAAGAGGCATGATTAGTCAAATTTACTCTCTGAAGATACCTATGCTTTTCAATTACAATTGCTTTATCAGCAGCGAATGTGTCAAACACAAAAATCCTAAGTAAGACAACACCTTTCAACAGTTTAAAAAAAGTGTTTTTATTTATTCGTTTTTTTTAAAGTCAAGCATTATAAGTTCTTATAATGCATGAAGTTTTTATTGAATAAGATTAAATTTTCTTTTTAACCTTTTTTGTTTCAAAGGTCTAAGTATTATAGTTTGGGAGAAATCGCAATTTTAAAACTGTACTACTTATTTTTGACGCCCAGTGTATTTATATGAAACGGTATAAAACAAAAAATACGGGACTATCAAATTTTCATAAAGTGTAAGTAAAAAAAAGAACGTGGTATAAAATAAAATATTTTTTAAACGCTCGCGCTCCCGGAAAGCTCTCAACTGTCACTTAACTTTATATTACGTTTAAGAATAAGACTTTTATTTTTATTATAAGATGTTTTAACTCTAAACCTCAATCTTGAGCAAGCTGTGTCGTCGGACTTCGGTAGGAGGGTGGTAGAGAGGCGGCCTTAGGGGGTGGCGAACAGGGCAATCGCCCGGGGCCTCGCTCTTGTAGGGGCCTCGCGCAACAACCCAAGCAAATTTTATTAAATTATTTAGAATTTCGGATTTTGATCCTTAATTATTTATTAAGGTTATAACATAACGGTAAATTAAAATAAAGTTAGTTAACTAGTTGATAAGGGCACCCGTTTTCGCATTAAGGCTCTAAGATGGCCCTTAATGCGTGTGGGTCGGTGGCTATTCCATTCCAGCCACCTCAGCTCCGACCAGAAGCTCAGAATCCTCCTGGGGAATTCACAGGCTTTACGAAGGTAGGATTTTTGCCTATTGGTCCGCCACTCCCACGCATTCCAGGATTACGTGGGCGACTGTTTCATCAACCTCTAGGCAGCCCCTGGAAAGGGGGCTGTCGGTAGGGCTTAGAACGATTAGCAGTGGCCCGTGAGGGTACCCACCATTATTGGTAAGTGACTTCTATTTAGGCCGAGCAGTCTTCGCGTAGGTCAGGTTAGGGCCTCCTTTGATTGCTGACAGGTGGTTAAGTGATAAGTGATATGGGCTCCCATTTCCGCATTTAGGCTCTTAAGTGGCCAATTATGCATGTGGGTCAGTGGCTATTCCAGCCACTTCAGCTCCATCCAGAAGCTCAGAATCCTCCTGGGGATTTCGTAGGCTTCGCGAAGCGATCTAATATCTGCAAGTATTTTTGTGCGGTGTTCTGCCACTCCCATGCAGTCCAGGACTACATGGGCGACTGTTTTATCAGCCTCTAGGCAGCCCCTGCAGAGGGGGCTTTCGGTGACAGTTAATAGAAAGGTGCTTGTTCAAAGCAGGGTACCCGCCATAAGGGTACCCACCATTATTCGTGGGTTATCTCTGGATAATTTAAGCAGTCTACGCGTCAGGCGCGGGAGGGTCCTGTAAAGGCTTCCTTCGACTGCCGACAAGTGGTTACGTTTTCCCGCCTGTCTTTGTGTTGCATAAGGATGCGTGCTCGGATCCAGGTCCGGACTTGGCTGAATGGAATCTGGATAATTGGCACAGGGTCTGCCAAGATGGTGTCTGATCCCTTCCCAGCCAATTTGTCTGCCGCATCATTGCCTATGGAACCGCTATGCCCCTTAATCCATTGCAGGATGATCCTGTTGGCTGAAGATATTTTATTTAGCGCTTGGTAGCATTCGGTGATAATGATAAGTCCAGAAGTATATGAATAATTTTCTAGGGCGACAGGTGGTTATACTGTCCCATCTGTCGATGTGTTGTTAATGAGTACGTTTGCGAATCCAAGTACGAAATTGGCTAAAGTGCATTAGGATGATTAGCACAGAGCCTGCCAAGTTGGTGTCTGATCCCTTCCTAGCCAAAATGTCGGCTGCGTCGTTACCCATCGATCCACTATGCCCCTTGATCCGTTGTAGGATGACCCTGTTGGCTGATGCTACTTTGTTCAGCGCTTGATGGCATTTTTTATTATTATTATAAGATGGGTTAACTCTTGACCACAATCTTGACCATAAGGTCGACGATGGAGCGAGTTAACCCAGAAAATGCCTATAAAGGCACTGGTACTTCCACGCACCGACGGAACACAGCAAGCTGTTTGGCGTCGAACTTCGGTAGGAGGGTGGTCGGGAACCAGACGGCCATTTACAGAGCCTACCACACCGCATGAGACCATAGGACGACACCTCAGATTCAGAAAAAAATGAAGTATCGTTGCCTGGGATGGATTACTAGGAGGCAGGTCTCATTTGTGTTTCCTTAGTCGCCTCTTACGACACCCACGGAAAGAGATGGGGTGGTGTTATTTTCAACCGATCACCACATAGTTGACTAATTCATTCATTCATAACATAATTGAAAAATTAATTATGTAGGTATTATCTTGAAGACCGGTTCGCTATGCGAAGAAGATCACACTTAAAGAACAGTTTTTTTAATCGCATAGCACTCGGGTCAGCTCGGGAGTCGGGACATAATGATCTGCTCCTCTATCTTTCAGCCCTTGCTATTCTTTCAATCGAAAATGTCGATTATTGTGTTTAAATTAAAGATTTTAGTCAATAGTGTTTTAATTAAAGAAAAGCCGCAAACATCAATTTTAAAATTTACCATCTCTGTATTTGTTGATTTTGAAAATATTTCAAAAGCCGCAAACATCAATTTTAAAATTTATCATCTCTGTATTTATTTGTTAATTTTGTAAATCTTTCAATGTAAAATATTTTAAAACTCAAATTATATTTATTTCTATAACTTTGGCATTTCTCGTCAAACATGAAAAAATTGATAAACAAATAAACAACCAGACCCACTTTTGCATCACATACTTTTCACGAAAGACGAAGCGCCTCGCAAAGACCTGCCGCCCAGGGCCTCGCAATGGGTAAGACCGCCTCGGTAGCAAACCAGACGGCCCTTTACAGAGCCTACCACACACCGCATGAGACCATAGGACGACACCTCAGATTCAGAACAAATTGAGGTGTCGTTGCCTGGTGTGGATTAATAGGAGTTAGGCCTCATTTGTGTTTCCTTAGACGCCTCTTACGACACCCACGGAAAGTAGTAGGGTGGTGTTATTCTTAACCGATCACCACACGGCAATAAGGCTGTAATAATTTAGGTATAAATGGATTCATTCTACGAAAAGTTATTTTAATATTTCTTTAGCTATTGTTATCGACGTCGTAAAAAAAATTTACCTATCGCGCTCGCTACGCTCGCTCGCGCATTGATGTATCACTATACTTGTGTTATAAGTACGATGCAACAACCTTAACCTACAGTTACCCGTATTTTGTAATTGTATTTAATACTCAGAATTTTCTTCTCATGTAAGTCTTTCTTTTATTAGAGTAAAGTCAAATTCCATTATCATCCTCATCATTCAGTTCATATTAAAATTCGCGAGCGCGCAAAGATCCACCCTATGCGCGCTTAGGTGCTACCCCCCATTCATCATCGCTTCTAACTCTTTAACGGCAGAACCGATTTTGATAAGACATGTCTAAGAACCACCGCTAGAAAATCTTGCTTTTATTTATTTTTTAAACCGCATCTAAATTGGTTCACCCGTTTAAGAGTTAAGGTGCCACAGACACGCACACAAAACGGTCTTAATAACACCCCTCTTTTTGCGTCGGGGATTGAAAAATTCGGGTCTGATACATTTTTTACGTATGGCCAGAGATTAAAAGTCACTCCGTGTAATAACATTTGTTGAATTTATCTCACAAGGGTCGTAAACTTTGGGTGCCAGGAGATAAGTCTTATCATTATCAGCTGTACATAATGCCAGCATAATCATTCTAGTAAGACTACGCCAAAACAGTCGCGTTAGCGGTTTTAATTGTAAAGTCTCTTGGATGCAGTGATAAGTGATAAAAGGAATTTGGATTTATTTACCTTTCAGTTGTTTTTGTTTAGTGATTTTTTTTGCACGTAAGTATTTTTATTTTGTTTGACAAAATTAAGTTAAGTAAAGAATAAACCGCAAAGCAACTATGCAGAATGAATGAAGATAGAATACGGTAGTGGTTATATTTTTATTTTATAACAACATATTGTTTAATCCGTTATAAAATGTTTAAAAACTAAGTTGTAACAAACTCTAAAGATACTAAAAAAAATTGATGCTGCTTATCTTAAGTTTACTTTTATAGAACCACCAGGTTTTGTCTCCGTCTACCTATTTAAATTTTTTTTTTTAATCAATCAAACATCGCTGTTATGATTGTCTATATTCCTGGAATCACGGGCAATAATGTCCGGGAATTTTGTGAGGCATGCGTGCGGCCGAAGCATATTATGATTTATTTACTCGTAAGTATCTATTATTTTTTTGTTCATTATGATTTGTATTTATCATAACAATAAGCCTTGCAAACCTGCCTTAATCTCTTATGTTAAATTAAGGCACGTTTTGAAGGCTTATTGTTATGATAAATAGTGACGAAACAAAACTGTTTCTAATTTTTTTTGTATGATATTATACACCTAGACGGTGCCATTCGACTCACTACGCGAAAAATTGGCGAAAGTTGACTAAATTAATACTTTTTACACAAATCGCAAGTTATCTAAACTAATGATAGGTGTAATATTAAAAGTTATGTAGTTCACTACATACGTCCTGCAGTTTCTTTAACGACTTAATAGTAACGACGTAATCATTGGTTTACCTTCTATGGATAACTGTAAAAGCGTGAGAAAATACAAATAATTACGATTGTGATAATCGCCATTTCCCAGTTGCAGTAACCAGCCATGTCAACCAAGCCAGTGACCAAGAAGATCATCAATTCACCCGAGACGTGCGTCGACGACAACTTAAGGGGAGTGGTCGCTACCTACCCCGCACTACAACTGCATCCCAAACACCGCGTTATTACTGTTAGGAGGCAGGTAGGGAGGCTCACCTTATTTTTTTTTATAACGAATGGGTTCGCTCTTGACCACAATCTAGCCCCGGGCGAAGATGAGGTCGAGGATGTAGCAAGCTCACCCAGAAGATGCCCATTCACTCGAACTTTAAAGAGACTCTCGTAATATGAGCCTGTGGAAATACAGACGCAGGCAGAGAATTCCATTCCTTAGCGGTGCGCAATATAAAAGATGAAAAGAAGCGCTCAGTACGGATCCGAGGAATTTCGGCAAGTTAAGCAAGCAAGAGATAGTCAAGTCACTTCAGACATTTACGGATGAGGCTCAACTTACAATACAATACATAACTCTTTATTTGCACACAAAAAACAAGTCCAGGAAACACAACTATTAAAGTAAGATCATAAATTAGACGTTAATTTAGATGACAACTTAAGAGAGATGTCAGGTGGCAGGTCTTCTTCTTCTCTTCTTCTTCAACCTATGGCCACCCAATGCTGAGTGTAGATCTCTTCCATTGTACTCCACTCTCTTCGATCTTGAGTCTTTCGCATCCAGTTCTTCCCTGCAATCCTGGCAAGATCGTCAGCCCATCTCATTGGTTGTCTGCCCACGCTTCTACGCCCAGTTCGAGGTCTCCACTCTAGCACTTTTTTACCCCATCTATGGTCATATTTCCGGCATATGTGACCTGCCCACTACACCTGCCTGTGGCAGGTAGGGGAGATAAAATTATTAAACTAGGCGTATGTAGACGACAACTTAGATTCAAGGTTCAATTTTTGGCAGACACATCAACAATAACATAGAAATAGGAAATACATATAAAAGGAGATACATACATAATGTATTATGTTCTAAAATAGTGTGCGATGGCAAATAGGACCTACTACTGGTTTACAGCAGAATGCCGATACAGTTAGATTTAATTACCTGAAACATGTGTGATAACAGAGAGGTTCCACTCATATGTACCTATTTACACTGCGGCCGCATCCCAAACATAGCATGGCAACTGTACTGTTAGGGGGAGGTAGGAAGTATAAAACTAATGCAGAATAAGATCATCGATTCGCGATTGATACATGGGAATAACATTCGATATATCTCATTACAGAGTGACTCCCAAAGGGTGGCAGTGCTTGGTGGCGGCGGCTCAGGGCATGAACCGTTTGCCGGAGGTACGAAATATTTTTATACTGGTGTGATAATATGGTGTGACTAGGAGTCGACAGATATTTTTGTTATGTATTCAACGGCTGTATGAACGCTAAACATGTTTGACTATTTTTTCTGTTTTTTTTTAGTTTCGTAAGTAGCTCCATTTCTTTATTTAAAATCAATGTAAAACGTCATGAAGTGCTTTTAAAACCACTTATGCTCTGCCTACCCCGATAGGCATTATAGGCGTGAGTTTATATATGTATTTAAAACGGAAACTCACTGTAGGTACTGTAGATTATTTCGATTATTGATTGTACCTTTTTTGAATATTTTTTTTACACTTAGACGAAAGACTTTAATGTGATATGCATGTTATAAAAAATGAGTAAATTAAATACTACAAATGAATAAGTTTTGATATTACATTCGATACAATGTAACCACTAAACCCTGCAACTAAAGGTGATGTTAACGCTTTTATAATTTGTCAGATATTTGCTACAATTGGTTTGATTTACCAGTTCTAAACTTATTATAACGGGTTCTTACCCCGGTTTGGTTTGATTTAGGTCTGGTCGGCCCTGGGATGCTGGATGGAGCGGTAGCTGGAGGAGTATTCGCCTCGCCGCCTACTGGACACGTGTTGTACGGAATCGCACAGCTTTTCAAATACAATTCAGGTATGATTAGCTCGCTCTGCTAATGAGTTGCTCGTTACTTTATTAACTGCTTGATTGTACCTTGCATCTGGTTTACGCAGAATTTGATCTCCGCCGAAAGGACCATAACTTGGCTGTCCAGTTGAACGCCCCACTTTTCGTGTTTCTTTGTCACTGGCGCTCGTATTTCTGATCAATCCGACACAAACTGAACCCAGCCCTCGTATTCTGAATCTTTGAATCACCTTCGACGTTCGATAATACCTACTTCTTCTTTTCCTGACGGTGAACTAGACAGCTTCGAAAACACTATCTACCTGTCACTGTCTTATGAGTAGCACACAAGAGAGATATACACAGCGCCTTTCTGACAGATGTGATGACTAATGGTATCAAATCGAAGATGTAGAATATGAGACTTTCAGTAGCGGAATTTACGCCATATAAATAAGAATATGTAGGTAAGTATAGTTCTTGTTGTACAAAATCATTAACAATTTGTCATTTTGATAAACTATTTCCAGGTGGTGTGATTGTAATAATTGGGAACTACACAGGGGACAGGCTGAACTTCGGGAAAGCTATCGAAAAGGCGAAAATAGCTGGCATCAAGGTATGATACCATTTAAAAAATGGCACAGCAGAAAGAAAAGTGCAGGTCCCAAATTTTGGAAAGACTGATGCCCGTTGGTAGCATTTTACGATTACTATTGATTTTTTTCGTGGTCACCAGGTGGAAGGTCTAATAGTAGGCGAAGATGTGGCTTCCAGCAAGAACAAGACAGGCGGCAGGAGCATGTGTGGAGAGGTGTTCTTCTACAAGGTGCGTTTTAGTAGTTACCTACTGCTTTCTGAATACTATAGAATAGAATCAATTATTTCTGAAAATTTATATGGTCCGACACATTTTACGATTAGCATGGTGTACGAAAAACATTTTGTAATGTGGTTGAAGTAACTAAAAAAGAAATCTTTTACTTTCTATTCATTCATGACTAATTAAGAGGACTTTGTGGCGTGGCGTCTAACTCCGTGGGAATTTAAAAAATGTCCAAAAGACTCCTGAAAATTACAGACACAGCAAAAAGTCTGCTAAATCGGTCAAGCCGCTGATCTGACTTACAAACTCCATTGAATAGCAACTTATTGACGATAATCACATATTTGAAAAACATTTAATAAAGCTACTATGTTATTTTCAGTTGTGCGGTGCTATGGCAGCTAAAGGCTATGATCTGAACACCACAAAGGAGATGGCAGCAGAGGCTAACAGGAATATGGCCACGCTCGGAGTCTGCCTTAGTGCCTGTTCCCTTCCAGGTAACCTTTGCGGCTGTTAAGAGGGTATTACATTTTACTTGAAAGATTTAAATAGCAATTTGAAAGGCTCTAGTCTAGCTACTTAGTCAAAGCTCCCCCACTTATCCATAGCTGACTTTTCCCTCCTTTTATAACTTTTATATCTATGAATCTGTGTATAAAAATAAAGAAAATGACTAACCAAATAAAAGACAAAACAAACTGTGAAGCGCTAGAAAGGTCTTTAATTTTTTGTAACAGAACAAGTGTCTAAGGTCGGTATTACAGAAGGCGACTCAGACTCTGGTCTTTACTTAAGTAGCAGTCGTCTTTGTCATTTTGATAGCGAGAGACAGAGACAATCAAACTGAAGTATAGATCAAGACTTGAGTCCTTGTAGTGTGTAAGTAAATCAATGTAAATGACGTAAATTAGCGTCAGCATTTCATGTAATATAAATACGTTTGAGCCATGTGCTCGCCCCTTTTTTTGGTACAGTCGTTACACAATAAACCGACGTGTCATTATGTGAGTGTTTAATTCATACAAGCATCCCTCCGGAGCTACCCCTATTCCTGCTACCTGCTGACAACTATCTACGCGCCCTGGCGACCTCATTGGATGGCGACCCTGCAGTGAGCTGCGAGAACCAAAATGTCCGAGCAGCGAGCCTGATTTAAAATCGAGAAAGAAGGAATGTTGAGCCTAAAATCGTCAAATATTCGGGGGTAGCTTCCGGTCAAGAAGAAGAGCATTTATAAGCAAAGATTTTTTTTTTTCGAATCCAGAATTTAAATTTTTTTTTTCGAATTTAATTTTCGAATCCAGATGCCAGCGCTCCGTGTAAATCAATATAGTGTGTGAGTGATAAAATAATAAAACGAGCATAAAATAAAGTGAAAAGTGTTAAAAAATTAAAACTATTTTCAAATAAAACCTAAAAATAACTCGACTTAATATTGACGTAAAATAAGTGACCCAAGTGAAAAAGCTACGTCGACGAAACGTGACGCGAGTGTCCGTATGCAAGTGATGAACTCTGGACTCTGGTATGAACTATTACGAATAATTTTAAGTAATTTGATTAACTATTTTTTGCCCGCGACTATGTTCGCTTATTTTAATTTTTAATGGCTACTTTAGAAGAATATATCGAATCATTTAAGGAGAATTATAAAAATCTATGTCAGATTAGAGAAAGTATTGTTAAGCTAGGACCAAGCAGAAGAAAAGGCAGTAATTTTGAAAGTAAAATAACATTAGCAAAAAAGGTTTACGAAGTTTATTCAGACAATAAAAAAGAATTAGTTAATTTTAAAATTAAAAGTACTGATATAGATGTGTGTGTCTTAGTAGAAAAAATTTACTCAGATATTTTAAAGTACGAAACAGAGTATTTGCTAAGTAAGTTACACGAAAAATCAGATAAAATGTCAGAAAAATTTAATTTAAAAACGGCCACGAGCCTTTTACCTAAAACAAGTGGGGATGAATCAACCACCGAGGAGTTAATTGACGCTATCGAGTTGTACTCGTCAATGCTTGATGATGATGGTAAGCGGTTGCTCATAACCTTTGTATTGAAAACACGAATTAGTTCAAACATTAAGATCCGTTTGTCCACCTCTTACGACTCTGTCGAAGATTTAATAAAAGATATGCGTACTCATTTGCTCACTAGAAAATCAGATACAGCCCTTCAGTCAAAGTTGCAAAATGCTAAGCAAGGTAATAAGTCGGTCAGAGAGTATGGTCAGGAGGTAGAAATCTTATTTTCAGACTTAACTATATCACAGGCGGAAGGAAATGACCAGGCGTACAAAATCCTACGGCCACTAAATGAGCGGAATGCTATTAAGCGTTTTGCTGAGGGATTACGCAGTCAAAGGATCGGCACTATAATTGCGGCACGAAATTTAACTTCTCTGAAGGAAGCCATCCGCGTCGCTGAGGACGAAGCACGCGATGCTGAAAATCAGGTAATGGCTTATAATAATTCTAACCGTAGGGGATTTTTACAGCGTAACTACAGGTCGCGCGGGGGACGCGGCCGTGTATTCTCAGGAATGCGTGGACGAGGTCACTCAGGTTCACGTGATTATTATAGAAATGCACCGAATAACAATTATTGTAGCGGAGCACAGCGCGCGAGGGGCGCGGGGCGCGGCGCCGGACGCGCTGGCCGCGGAACATCATGTAACGCAGGTAAGCAATTTCGCGGCAGTCGTACATTTTTTAAACATAATGATAATAATCAAACTAATCAAAGTGGGTCAATGAATAATTATGAACAGGGTGTCCCAAATCAAGAAAATCAAGATTTAAATTCCAAAAAATTTTTTCGTGACTAAAGAGACAAGGCCAGTTCTTTCATGTAGTAGTATAAGTTGGGTACATTTACAAGTAGGAAATTTAGGTTTAGAATGGTTAGTAGACACGGGGGCCTCCATATCAGCTATTAAGTACGAAGTAATTAGTAAAATAAATAATGTTAGGCTATATAAGGATTCAATTACTATTAATGGCATAGGTGGTAGTTTAATATCTGAAGGATACGTGTACTTGAAATTACGTTACGAGGGAAACATTTTTGAACATAAGTTCCATGTTTTCAAAAATTTAACTTGCAGAGCCTCAGGCATTATAGGACAAGATTTTATCAAAAAGTATTGCGGTGTTCTTGACTTTGAAAAAGACACCATGACTATTACGTCTCGACAAGGACGCACGATAACGTTACCATTGCATTTTTATAACTATTCATTTACTATCGCCCCACGTTGCGAAGTAGTGAAACATGTACCTACTAAAGCTAACTATGATTGTGTAGTTATTCCAAAGGAAATCCAGGATGGAATTTTTGTTGCTAGTACGGTTGTTACTCCTAAAAATGGAAAGATACCAGTTAGAATATTAAATACGACGGATGAGACTGTGAAATTTAATTTGAAAGATAGATAAACTCACAGAATATAATTATGGTAAATTTGATAGGACAGCAATTTCTGTAGAACGGATAAAACAACTATTTAAAATTCTTAATTTAGGCTCATACTTAAATGATGAGGAACAGGCGGCAATTGAACAAATCTGCGCCAAGTTTCCTGATATTTTCCACCTACCCGGGGACAAATTAAGTATTACAAACGTTTACAAACAGACTATCAGATTGAAACAAGATGCCTCCCCTGTATATAGGAAACAGTACCGTATTCCGAAAGCTCAGAAAGAAGAGTTGAATAGGCAAATAGATGAAATGTTAAAAGACAATATTATCGAGGAAACTACTAGTGAATGGTCCAGTCCTTTGCTTCTGGTTCCTAAAAAACTAGATCGTGATGGCAAACGTAAATGGCGCGTCGTCATTGATTATAGGCAGTTAAATGAAAAGATAGAAGATGACAAGTTTCCACTTCCTAACATCACAGAAGTACTTGAATCTTTAAGTGGAGCTTTTTATTTCAGTCATTGCGATTTATCCCAAAGTTACTATCAGTGTTCTTTAAATAAAGACAGCAGAAAGTTCACTTCTTTCACAACTGACAAAGGACAGTATCAAATGACGAGACTACCTATGGGATTAAAGATAAGTCCGTCTGCATTTAGTAGATTAATGACTGTAGCGATGTCAGGACTAAATTATGAGAAATGTTTAGTATATTTGGATGATCTAATAATTTTTGGTAGAAGTTTAGAAGAACACAACTCCAATTTAATGTCAATATTTACTAGATTACGAAAAATTAATTTAAAACTTAACCCAGCCAAATGTGAATTCTTAAAACGACAAATCCTATATTTAGGACACGTTATTTCTTCCGAAGGAATTTTACCCGACCCAGAAAAAGTGCATGCTATTAACAACTACCCAACCCCGACATCTAGTGACGAAGTAAAACGTTTTGTTGCTATGGCAAACTACTATAGAAAGTTTATCAAAAATTTTGCGAACATCGTGTTACCTTTAAATAAATTAAGCCGAAAGGGAGTAAAATTTGAGTGGTCCCATGAGTGTCAGACATCATTTAATTACTTAAAAACAGCTTTAGCTAATCCACCCGTCCTTGACTATCCAGATTTCACAGAAAACAATACATTTACTTTACAGACAGATAGCTCAGGTTACGCTATAGGAAGCGTCTTATGTAACTCAAACGGCAGGCCAGTCGCTTACGCGAGTAGAAATTTAAACAAAAGTGAACTTAATTACGCGACAATAGAGAAGGAACTCTTGGCTATAGTTTGGTCAGTGAAGTATTTTCGACCTTACTTGTTTGGTAAAAAATTCGTTATCAAAACCGACCACAGACCATTAGTTTACTTATTCGGTATGAAGGATCCGAGTAGTAGATTGACAAAATTCAGACTAAGACTTGAGGAATACAACTTTGACGTAGAGTATGTTAGAGGAAGAGAGAATGTTGTTGCAGATGCTTTATCGAGAGTGATTATAACCTCAGATGAATTGAAAAGTATGACTGAGAACGTAGCGAATGTAATGACTAGAGCGCAAGCAAGACGACTAAGGGAGAAAGATGAAGATAGAACGGACAATGACTCGACGACTGATACCACCACTAGGCCTGATCAACCTACAGTGGTGGAAGTTTTGAAAAAACTGGACGATGACGTAGAACTAACTGTATTATCAGACTATAATCTGCGCAGATTAATAAATGAAAAGAGAGATTTAATAATATTATCAGAAAAAGGAAATATAGTATACATAGAGAAAAAGAGAACATTAATAATCGGTCGATCTTCCTTATCAGCAAAAGCGCGAGACGATTTGTTGAGGGAATTGATTAATTTTTGTAAGGAATACGATATTAAAGAAGTAGTTATAATAAAAAATAGGTCCATGAAAGAATTTTGTGAATGGCTAGCCAAATACGTTAATAAATGTGAAAAATGGGAAGGACCTAGAATATGTATTATTAAAGATGTTCAAAGACTTTATTGTAAAGATGAAAAGAAAATAGTACTCAACGATTTTCACATATTACCGACAAGCGGTCATATAGGCATTCGTCGCATGATAAATAATATAAAGCGGTATTTCTATTGGCCATCAATGGAAAAAGATGTAAAAGCATATGTCGAAAAATGTGATAAGTGTCAGAAGCAGAAGTATACCTCTATAACTAAAGAACCGTTGACGATTACCACTACGGCTTCAACAGCTTTTGAAAAGGTATTCCTAGATATAGTTGGTCCTTTAGATAGAGACGACAATGGAAACAGCTACATCTTGACGCTGCAGTGCGAGCTGACAAAGTACGTGGAAGCTTATCCACTAAAAGGTAAGTCCACTGTAGAAGTAGCTAGAGCATTCGCTGAGAATTTTATTTTGAGATATGGTGTACCTAAGGAAATTGCAACTGATCGAGGAACAGAATTCATTTCTAGTACAATGGCAGAACTTTGTAAAATTTTGAATATTAACCAAATTATGTCAACAGCCTACCATCATGAAAGCATTGGTTCGTTAGAAAATTCTCATAAGGTATTAGGAGCATTCTTACGTATTCAGACTGAAAATCATCCATCGACTTGGAGCTCATGGGTGCAGTATTGGTGTTTCTCATACAACACTACTGTACACACGAGTACTAAATATACGCCTTTTGAATTAGTTTTTGGATATTTATGTCGTTTACCTAATAACCTTTATATAAATGTAGATCCTTTGTATAACCACGACAATTATCCATTAGAATTTAAATTTAGGTTACAACGAGCTCAGAATGATGCTAAGAAAAATTTAATAAAATCAAAAACCGATAGAAAACTTAACTATGATATTTCAATAAAACCTATATTGTATAAGCCAGGTGACTCATTGTTATTAAAAAATGAAACAGGTAGTAAACTCGATCAGCTGTACTTAGGACCATACGATGTAATTAGAGACGAATCACCTAATGTTGTTATCAGTGTAAATGGGAAACATTTAACAGTTCATAAAAATAGAACTAAACCTTATTATAAGTAATGTTAAAATATATTTTTGTTTAAAAAAAAATTGTTAAATTACATTTTTTTTTTAAATTTTAAGGGGGGTGATGTAGTGTGTAAGTAAATCAATGTAAATGACGTAAATTAGCGTCAGCATTTCATGTAATATAAATACGTTTGAGCCATGTGCTCGCCCCTTTTTTTGGTACAGTCGTTACACAATAAACCGACGTGTCATTATGTGAGTGTTTAATTCATACAAGCATCCCTCCGGAGCTACCCCTATTCCTGCTACCTGCTGACAACTATCTACGCGCCCTGGCGACCTCATTGGATCCTCTTCTGAAATGGCCTAAGAGATATTTCATGATTTCAGGGCAGCCACCCCTGTTCGAGATAGCCGCAGACGAGATGGAATTGGGAGCAGGAGTCCACGGCGAGGCAGGGATACAGAAGATGAAAATGGGCACCGCCAGGGAAACCGTGCAGATGATCTTGCAGAAGGTGATTATTAAAACTTTAATTAAGACAATGGATCATTCTAGAATTTTGAAGCGGTTTTGCTTATGTTACTGAAAAGTATATCCTATACATCAGGGAGCAAGTAATCACAGAATTATGTTTAACGCTCACGAATCGTTTTTAGGGGTAAACGTATGTTACTCGTTTTAGACAGACTGTGCAAGTCAGAAGTAAGACAACTTTCACATCTTGTCTACAACACAGATTTGAAGTATTTGGTATAAGCATTAAAATCTTTTATACACCACCTGCATCTGGAGCACGTATTATACGTCAAGTATTCTATATTTAAAAGTAAGCCATTAAAGCATAAGGGAAATAAAATTGTATGGAACTTCCCTTGGGCATTAATGACATTTTAATATGGAACGCCAAAATTTCAACAAAAACTTCTATCAAAAATAATTTCGAAAAAAAAACAAAGCTATTGAAGCATAGACATAGAAATAAGTTAAATATTGAAGGCTTAACATAGACATTTTTTTTTTTGTTAAGTTTATCCCTTTCGGGAAAGGCAAAGGAAACTATGTCCATACAGCCATGTCTTCAGTGAAAAATCTTCTTTCTTGAACTTAACCTAAGCCCTAAGCTCCTCATGTTATGCGTAAAACCGGATAGCGTCTGTTTTACGAAAACTGGCGGCGAGAAGCACAACCGCGAGGATCTTTGTCGGTACCAAACGGAGCAGAAACACTGTTATCACTTGAATTTTTCATCACTACACGAATTTTAGTCAATTTACTGCATAATACACTATCACTATTACACATTAAACAACTTTTTCACGCCGAAAACGAAAATTCAATTGACAAAGCAACCGCTCACGCCGAGTTCCCGCCAAAGACCTTAACATAGACATAGAAAAAATAAGTGAGGCTTAACATGATAATAATAATAATAATGAATTAATGTCATGGTAATGTCAATGATAATAATGAATTAAATTTGAAATTTTGTAATTTACTAACATTAGCGCTTAAGACTATTTTTATTTTACTAACAATATGGATGTTATGTCTGAAATAAAATACATTATTATTATTATTATTAACTTCCTTGGTCCAAGGAGATTTTAACTATAAAATTTGACACATCAAAGAGATTTTACTTTTATGAAAAATATTTAGTATAAAAACTTGGCTGTATGTATTAGCTATTGACTTTCCTTTGCCTTCGGAACTAAATATTATAAGAAAACGTCGTCGGTGATTTTGGATCTGTGATTTTTACCGCGAATTACTAAATTGTTTGGTAAGCTTTTTTAATAAATCTAAAAAAAAACAGTATGTAGGTAATTCCAGCGACTCTGACATAGAAACGAAGGCTCAAAACATTATTGATGGGATGAATTTATGATTTCTTTTTTATTTAACCTCACAGTAGGTGTTTAAAGTAGAGTAAGCTCCTTGGGGATAAAAGTGTCTTAGTCTTGGGCAGACTTGAATCCTTCGCTACATTCAGGATTCTTAACATAACTTCATTTCGCTCAGGATTCAATATGCTGCCCGTGACATAATACACTGTTTTATCCCCTTGTTGCTTAATCTACTATTAAACCAGTCAGTTTTCCCGTTGCAAACTAGTTTGCAGCAGTTCTTTGCAGAAGACCGTTGCCTACTTACAACCGTCCCAAAATTCTTTGGATCCCTCTGCCCGCTGAATAAAGTTCTTAAAAAAAGCGTTAAATAAAGCGTTCGTAGCCCAGTGGCGCTCGCTGATCTCAACCGATCAGTGAGGTTAAGCAACGTCCACAGAGGCAGGGAACCTGATGGGTGACCAAAGTGGTAATTTATGTGCGTTTCCGTGCTTTGGAGGGCACGTTAAGCTGTCGGTCCTGGCAGTTGTCGAGTCAGAGGCCATTTGGCGGTTTGAAAATTGTGACACCAGATAGTTATTAGTTAGCCAAGTTTGCCACACACTTGACTATACCTACATAGCAAGAAGAAGATAAAGCTCTTATACGCTGCTACAGCTGATTAGCCTGTTCTCTGATGATGATAAAGATAGTCGATTTGGAAAGTACTTTACTCATAACTAAACTAAAGCTCTCCTTGCACAACTAGGTAATGGCTCATCTGAAGCTAGCAGCAGGAAGCAGAGTAGCAGTGATGATCGACAATCTAGGAGGAACATCTTTCCTAGAGATGAACATTATAGCTGCCGAAACTAAAGACTATTTGGGTAAGTCTTTGATTTTGAGTTTAATTATCGAAAAAAATTGTTTGTTGTATGTTTGTTTACAATAAATATAATTAATTTATAATTTACAATAATATATAAATAAATAAATACAATAGATTTGTTTACAATAAATAAATAGGTTCGGACAGATTTAAAAAGTATTTTACTGTTGGAAAACTAAAATATAACTAAAATGGACATGTTAATCATAATTACCTACTTTAATATTTAATTTAAAAAAACAAAGAACCAGTCAGACTACCAGTTAATAAACCGCTTTGCACCAGATAATATAATATAATGCTTTGCGTACAGAACATCGGATCAATTTGGATCATACTTCCTCATTTAAATGATTTAGACTTATTCAAATCAAACGTTAAACAAATAATTAAAACATAATATTCCCTTTAATTTGTGTAACTTCCTGAATATTTCATAACTTTTGACTTTTGTGTAGTCTGTGAATACTGGTTTGATTGCCCTTTTAAATTCCTCGATCTAAAAGAGAAAACAAGAGCCTATGTTTGCTCACAAACAGTGTAATTTCATCTCTTTTCAGAATCAAAGAACATAACAGTAGAACGCATCTTCTCTGGCCACCTAAAGACCTCCCTAGAGATGCATGGCTTTCAAATCTGTCTGTTGCACTTAAACAAAGAGCACGGGGACTTATGGCTGGAGTTGTTGGATCACCCTACTGCCGCTGTGGGGTGGGCAGGGGGAGACCAGTCGGTGAGACACGATGGAAAACACGTCGACGATGATAGCTTACTGCAGGCTCATTCTCGGAAGGTATGACGATCTCTAGAGATATAAAATCTATTAAATATAGATTCATGGAACTGTCGTCTGTACGAGTAGAGAAATAACGATTTGTGACAAGCCCTTTTTGCGTTCACAGTAGGTCCACGAGCCCAAGGAATAGCAAATTTTTAACTTCATATTGCATGCAAATTAGTTTGCTTACCCGCGTGAGGAATATCCACAAATAATTTTTTAGGGAAAGAAAAATAATTAAAATCGTTAACAGGTTTCGCCCCTGTCATAATTTGCTTTGCAACAAGTGCTATGAGTCTGCAGTTCTCCATACGAGGCACAGATGGCGCTAACCTACAAGCGCGACGAAATGTGTTTACTAAGGGAATGAGAAATTTCGCCGCTTGACTTGAAGGCTCTGCAGGCCGAGTACGATAGTGACAGCGCCGCGACAACACCGCGGTCCTATGTCAAAATGTCAACATTGACAACCCCATAGGGCGAGCAAGCCTTTGCGCGGGACCCTCGCGCAATCAAAGTGAAGTTTCAGCGAGAGCCGAGCACGAGTTTGTCGTTATCGTGCTAGAGCTGCAGTTGGTTAGAGCACTAGGAGATTTAATCCTGGGGTCGTGGGTTCAAGTCCCATTCGCGCCGAACATTTTTCTTTCCCTAAAAATTATAAGTCACACGTTGTTTTCCAGTTGACAGGCCCCACCATTTCAACTAAAGAACAGGAGCTATTTAGAGGCTGTTTGCAAGCCGCTGCCGAAGAGCTGGTCAAGCACGAGGGTCTGCTCAACAAGTTGGACTCGGGCTGTGGTGACGGAGATTGTGGGAACACACTTAAGAAGTTCAGTCTTGGTAAGTTTGACAACGATCAGGCACTGCTCCAAAAAATTTGTCTCAAAGATGTAAAAGAAATATCAAAAGAACCGATTGATGAAACTCATGCTCATGCTAAACGGATTTACCTTGATTACGGTAAAAGACAATGTTTTTTTCTAGAAATAAAAGTCAAGTACTACTTTAAAAAAAATTTGCTCTTCATTTGCGTCTACGTTCATCACTGTAGTAAGCCTTAAAATAGCCTAAGTTTCTCTAAAGCCCTCTAACTACCTTTGCAGAAAAATATCCGTGAGGGTATGAAGAGAAAATCAAGCACACTTTCACATCCTCTATCCCCTCTTATCCTTACTAATATCATAAATTTGAAAGTGTGATTATTTGTTGGTTTGTCCTTCCGTCACATCGTAACGGAGTAAAGGATCGATGTGATTTTTTTGATGAAACTCTGTGTCCGAGAATGAAATGAAACTGTTTATTTTCCTAAGTAAAAAGTAGCTGACGAAAAACAAAATAAGGCACCCAATTTGTGCAATCTTTAAATCACAATACAATTGAAGTATTGTTTTCAGCATCACTATCGTACCTGAAGACAGCGTCACTAGAATACCCGTCGAACGTGTTGTGGGAGCTGTCAGAAATGGCGGAGACAGACATGGGAGGCACCTCCGGCGGCATATATAGCCTCGGCCTGTCTGCGGCTTCACAGGCCGTTGCTAAGTGAGTCCGCAGCGCATCCTTACTAATATTATAAACGCGAAAGTTTGTTTGTATTTATGGATGTTTGTTACTCTTTCACGCTCAAACTGCTGGACCAATTTTGATAAAATTTGGTATGGAGGTAGCTAACGCCCTGAATTAACACACAGGCTACATAATTTTCCCTAATTCCGACGGGAACGAAGTCTCGGGCAGAAAAACATCTCTGCACAGAAATATTTTCCTCAACCTGGAATTGGATTCGAAACGGTCGGTGAAGATACAACTTCACTACAACTCAGTCAATATCTAATTCTGCACGTTATCAAGAAATGAGCGGTTTTTAGAAAATAAATATGGATTCCTTGAAAATGCAAGAGGAAGTAGTATCATCGAGGTTTCGCAGTTTGAATAGACATTTCTTTCAATTTTTCAGTGGCAAAACCCTCGACATACAACTTTGGCTAACGGCATGGGAGAGTGCGATGCAAGCTATTACCAAATACGGAGGCGCAGAGCCTGGAGATAGGACCATGGTAAACAGTGACATTTAAAAAGCCCAAGAGACCTTTAAAATATTGATTTTAGATCGCTTTGATCTTGTTTTACCTATAGTAATCATTATAACTAAACTAAAGCTATCTAAAAGCAATATTTTGAACAAAGTAATGATGATATCTTAAGATATTTGACGATTAAGTTAAAGCCTTTTCAACAAATACCTGTCAACAGAGATCATATTTGTGACACGACTACAGCTACACCTTTTGGCTACTTCAACTCTCTGATATGATCTTTCGGTTTAAAAAGCGCTTAATAAATATTTCAGTGTTTTATAGACGAAATTTTATAAAAGCTTAATTATTTTTCCCATACATGGACGATATAATAGTCTTTTGGAATGCCAATAATAATATGCGATATGCTATTCGAAGGTTGTAATATGGTATTATATGTAGAGATATGGTGATCTTTACTTTAGGTATCTTATTTTAAGTAAGATCCTGAATTTTCTACGAAAAAAAGCTATTTCGGACTTTGACTTAACGCTCTAGTACTCTGATCGTTTCCGAAGATATGAATGATCTTACCATCTAAAAGACGCTGAGTTTGATAGTCTAAATAAAACTTACTAGGTTACTAGAACTTATAATTATCAACAAAACATTAGAACCTTATCTATTCTTTAAGAATATTGCAGTTATTTTTACAAGTTTTAAGCATATTATAACGAATCCTAACCACGATTTTTGTTCTAAAGAGTATCCGACAACATCCTATCCGCAGTACTCCAGTTCAACCGTGACCATGATGCTTGCAACAATCTTATACTTTTTTCAAACAAAAATGGTGGTAAGAACCCATTACAATATGTTTTAAACTTTAGAACTTTTTTACAATTTTACAGCTGGACACGTTACACACCGCAGCAGAAGCGTTTAAGCAGAATTTGAGCAGAGATTTCAAGACTTTGTTAAAGAAGACCGCAGAAGCAGCTGAGAAGGGAGCTAAAGCTACCGCTAGTATGACGGCGAAGTAAGTGACTGTGTTACGTTATAGAAGTGAAAAGTTTTTCTCCTTTACGGGCAGATTCATCAGTCATCGCCATCAAGCAGATAAAAAAAGTTATATTAAGAGGAAGAAAGTGGTTCTGTGGTTATACTTTTAAAAAAGTATTCCACACTGGATTGGGAGTGAAAGAAAAACTTAGACGGAGATCCCAGGGCCGCCAGACCTTACTTATTTTCTCTTAAACCAAATGTGTGGGAAATAGTAGTGCTAGTACGTACTAGTAATGTATGAATACCAGCTAACCTGGGCCGACAGCCAATTTTCAGCTACCAGGTTTTGAAGGTACTTCCAAAAATTGCTCACTTGTCTTGAAGTGTGACTGCTGATGTCTTATAGAATATAATTAATGAAATATAAAAATTAATGTTTAACACCGCCAGGCACTCCATCGGCTGTAATTTCTGCCAGACGCTTTACAGTTCGCAAGCAAACTATGCGATTATACCTACAATCTGAGCCGTGATTTTTGTACATGATGTTCAGGGAACTATAACAATACTTTTTATAGCACTCAGACTTCAAGACAAGTGAGCAATTTTTGGAAGTACCTTCAAAACCTGGTAGCTGAAAATTGGCCGTCGGCCCAGGTTAGCTGGTATTCATACATTACTAGTACGTACTAGCACTACTATTTCCCACACATTTGGTTTATGAGAAAATAAGTAAGTTCTGGCGGCCCTGGGATCTTGGTCTATTAGAATGTGCCAGCTGCAAGCTCTTTCCAGGCATACTGTAAAAGCCAGTAGGACACAAGGGTTTTATTATATCGTAGGAGAAAGGCTGGCAACCTATCATCACTATACTTATGTTCTATCCCAGGGTTTCTCAAACTTTTGGCTCCACGAACCCCTGTAGAAAGTTTCCAGATGACAGCGAATCCCTTGACTAACCAAAGGTAACAAATACAGTGTCAAAAGAAATATATTTTTATTATTAATGTGATGGGTGTTTCTCGTCGTAAATTAAGTCAATCTTAGGAGTAATTTTGGACAAAGTGCCGCACGTGGCCGCCAGTCATCAAACCGCCGCCATCACGTAAATCTTGCCGCGAACCCCCTACCGATGAATGGCGAACCCCTAGGGGTCCGCGTACCCCACTTTGAGAAACCCTGTCTATCCAATAAACCTCAGAACTAATAAGGTCAAAACTAGTTCTAGAACTACATCACGTTCTGCATACCTTGTAAGGGATTAGAGGCGTAAGTGTATGGTAGGGAAAAACTTATTCAAAGCTCCCAAGATCTCTTTTCTCTCTGTGCAATACTCACTTTTCTTAGTTGACCTTTATAGACTTTGTAATTCGTTTAGTGCAATATACAACCGTTATGTATAGTTTATAAAGGTTATAAATGCTACTAATAAATGAAATAAAAATAAAACCGCGCAACGGATCGGCTATTTTTTACATTTGGATATTTGGAGGGCTAAAGTGACGTAGGCTACCTTTTTTACCCACAACAAAAAAATCCATAATGTTTGCAGGGCCGGCCGCGCGTCGTACGTGTCGAGCGAGTACCTGCATGACGAGGACGCCGGCGCGCGCGCAGCCGCCGTCTGGATCACGAGCGTGCTCAACTACATACATAATAAATACTAGTGCAGAGTATTTCTGTTGTTTTATTAACCTCCGACAAAAAAGAGGTGTGCTATAAATACGCACCTGGGGGCCCGGACCCCCCCCCCCTTAGGGCCAAAAGGTTTAATAAATAAATAAATGGTAAAAAAATAACGAAGCCTTAATGTCTATTGCGTCAGTCTGTCAGAATTTAATTTAACTCTAGCAACACTTTCGTCGTTCGTCATGGAGGAATTCAAAAAATATTGCAGATTTTAGCGACGCTCCCGGTGTCTACGGCGACCGCTGAGAGAAGTTTCTCCACCCTCAAACGATTGAAGACCTACATAAGAAATAAAATAGGAGACGAGACTTGGTCTTGCTCTCATGAGCGTACACCGGGAGCTCGCTGTAAAGACAGATCCTAACGATATAGTAAGTAAGTTAATTTCGAAACGCAAGAGGCTTAATATAAAAATTTAAAATATATCAGATCAAAATAAAAAAAAATATGCTAGTTTCAAGTTCGAGTTTACCTAAATTGTACTTACTATTTTTAAAATAAATGACTTACGTACACATACATTTTTTTAGTATAACCTCTCGACCCTACTTAAGATGGGACCCCCCCCCCCGATCTGAAAGCTATAGCTACGTCCCTGATACGCACACACACACAAACATATACACACACACGCACGTACAGATACATCTACACACTCCTAGAGTAATTTATATATATTTTGTTTTGTTTGTAAGTATATTTTTGTTACTGGAAATGAGCGAGGAACACCCAACACACGCAAACCGATGCTTACTGCTGTGCACACGTCTTGTACCCCAACTTGCAATAATAAAATAAACGCTACACACTCACCATGACAGTTGCCCCGACCAGGAATCGAACCCAGGACCCGTCGAGGTAGCGTCACTACCACTCAACCTTTGTGGCACTACTCGTCTCCTTCAATAGGGAAGGTGAATTTTTTTCTTTCTTTATACAATAATAATTTCAGGTCTTAGGATAAATATAATTTTATTGTTCAGGCAAAGGAAAATTTCACAAACAGCCGTTAAAGTGCAATCAAGCGGGACACTGAAGTTTAAAAAATTTACTAAACAAAATTCAAATAACTGACTTGTGTTTAATTACATAATGACACTTAAAATCTTAAATTATTACAAAAAAAAATTTTTTTTCAATGTCACCTTCCCCATTGTCAAATTGACATGCTCTTCATGGCCTTACACAAATAATAATTAAAAGTATTGATGCACAATCAAAAGCGAAAGTTCAACAAGTAGGTAATTGTTTAATAATCACAGTTACAGCATCTGTAAAACTAAAAAAACTAGATAAACACTATTTCTATACATATTCATTTAAATTATTATTGTTATTCTATTCATTTTACGCCTGGGGTTTGTGTGATGTTTATGGCAATTTATTTATTTATTTTTATATAAAATATTATGCACGATATGATTTTAAAATTAAAAAATATATATATACAGAAATATCTAGTTTTTACCTCTTATTTGAACAAATATGATATAATATATGTAGTTATTTTGTTTAATGTGCAATAAAGGATTTCACAATACAATACATGAATACAATTTAATTTTTAGGGTCAACACAGGCCTAAAAAATGTTTTATGCGGGATAAGGCAATTATTATTATTTAAGGGGTTCGAAGGGTTGGGGTCAAGCGTGCACACAGGCCCCCGAGTCACTGCGACCTTCACAGATCTATTGTAACAGTACCCTCCTGTGTTATTACAGTACGTCTTGGAGTCCTATGCCAACCGCGAATCTGGCTATGTCCTTAGCGGGCACATCCTTAATATCTTGGTAGGATAAGTTGTGGCCTCCAAGGTACCGATTCCTGCTGCAGTGCAGTGGATAAGGCAAAGGGGAATTACTTAATAATACACACAACGGCACATTTAGCGGAACAACTTCTGTTTTTCATACAATCGACTTAGCTTGGGAAATCTAAAAATATACGTTTTACTTACGTAAATGCACTGTTTTTTATGCAAATATTTTTTTTAAATGGTCTTCTCTCTTTTTTTTACAAAAACTGTCAAAAAGCCTAAAATCTCTCATGTAGTCAATAGAAAAAAAACTCTTTAAACTTTTCATACGAAGTTGTATGAAAAGGTTTTTGCAATGTTATCTTTTGGCCATGCAGCACATTCTTGAAAACTTCTTGTATGTTTTATATGTGATTTTAACAGACAAACATTTTGGCCTAAACTATGCGCAAAATTTCAATAACAGCATCAATTAAAAATCTCAATTTATAAACTCTAAAGTTGACTTAATTGTATGAAAAACATAAGTTGTAACGCTTAATTTGCCGGTGTGTGTATAACATGTATGTATATACTTATTAAGGTCCATATTGTAAATATATGGTACGTAATGGCAGTGGCGTTCTTGTAATTATCAAAAGTATTAATTTTGTAATTGTTGGAAATTCCTATTTTATTTTAGTCTTTGACACGTTATTAATTCTAATACGGATGTATTCTAATCTAAAATTAATAGTTTCGATTCAATTAAATAAATAAAAATGATTATTGTTAAATCTGCATTCACTTTACACCGCCATCTATCGACACTTGTGAGAACTAAGTAGTAGTAGTTTTCTTTCATTCATCAGGATTGGCAAAGGATGGAACCATACAGCCATTCTTTCTTAGGTAATTACTTTAGATTGTGTGAACCAAGTGTGAACTAAAATCTTGAGATGTCAGAAAATTCCTCAATGCGTTGTAAAAAGTTTACATTCGTGAGCATTTTGAAAATCAATGATTTCCAAAACAACAAAAAATTATAAGCAACGTATTAAAAAGTATCTTAACAAAGTTCTTGCCAAAAACATCACACAGAGGCGTCCGTAGGGTCTACTTGTATAGTTATTGTACGAACATTGGTCAGCTGGCCGGTGGCAGGCTCGGTAGGAAGCTCTAGAAGTCCCACTCCGTTGTCTTCTCTATCTCCATCTCAGATAACTTCTCTTGGAGGAGTAGGGCTGACATGTCATCTGAAAAAAAAATTACTGTTTTTTTTTCGTATTCTCCTCAGCAACCCCTTTCTTTTAAACCTTCGCGCGCTTTTTGAACACATGGTGTACGAGATTTGTATCGCACGCGGCGTAAACAAGCACGCGACGGGTCCATGTCATGGAAGTGAAAAAAAATCACTCCCATGATATGGAAGCGGTGATAGCCCAGTTGGTAGCGAGCCAGACTTTTAATCCGAAGGTCGCGGGTTCAAATCCTGGTGCGGGTCTGTCCCACTAAATTCGTCTTTTCGGATTTATGTACGGATTTCTAATTATCACTTGCTCAACGATGAAGAAAAACATCGTGATGAAACTTGCCCGTCCAAGAAAATTCATTTTCGAAAGACGAGCGGTCCACCAGCCCGCATTGTGCCCGCGTGGTGGACTATGGACTAAATCCCCTTCGTGTTTCGAAGGGAGGCCCGTTCCCCTCGGTGGGGACGTATGGGTATTACAAGGCTGGTAAGATGAAGAAGATATGGGTATTACAAGGTTTTTTTTTAAATCCTTACTGCCTTACTAATATTATAAACGAAAAAATATGTATGTAATGAAATGAAATCTCCAAGTTTACATGTTTACTACGTATGTATGATGATGTATGTATGGATGTTTGTTCCTCTTTCACGCTCAGACGGCTGGACCAATTTCGATACAATTTGGTGTGCAGGCAGCTGACACCCTGGATTAATACATAGGCTACATAATTTTCCCGAATTCCCACGGAAACGAAGTCCCGGGCGTAACTCTAGTAGTGATATAAAACATGTCCTACTGACCAGGATCCGGCTTGATGGGCTGCACCCTGCCGATGAGGCTGGGCAAGAAATCAGTCTTGCGGATCTGTTTGAAGAACGGGTGGCTGAGGAGCTGGCTCGCTGATGGTCGCTTCTCAGGGTCTCTGGAAATTAAATACAAACTCTTTGGTGAATCTAATGAAACCGTGCGGGACTTTAATGCTCACAAGTATATGAAGAACGGTTTTATGGGATAACAGTTTGTGAAAGTGTCATCAGCCTTCTTCTGAATTTTTTTATATTTTTTTATCGTAATATGTGTTAACTCTGGACCTCAATCTTGACCAAGGTCATAGATGAGGTCGACGATAGAGCGAGTTAACCCAGTAAATGCCAATAAGGCACTGGTACTCCCACGCACCGACGGAACACAGCAAGCTGTTTGGCGTCGGATCTCGGTAGGAGGGTGGTCGCGAACCAGACGCACAGACACAGAGCCTACCACACCGCATAAGACCATAGGACGACACCTCAGATTCAGAACAAATTGAGGTGTCGTTGCCTGGGGTGAATTACTAGGAGGCAGGTCTCATTAGTGTTTTCTTAGTCGCCTCTTACGACACCCACTCTCAACCGATCACCACACGACTTAAAATTCTAAAAAACAAATCTAGTTCCCTTACAAAGGCAGATTAGCTGATCGCACAAGTTGTACGAAGAGTTGTATGGATAACCTATGTTCCTTGGGGAAACTTGTTCAATTTCGTGGGCTGACAATTTGACAATTACAATTTGCCACGTAAAATTTAAATTTACGAAACTTTAAGGGCCGAAACTTTCCGCCGTGTGGTGATCGGTTTAGAATAACACCACCCCATTTCTTTCCGTGGGTGTCGTAACAGGAGATTAATTAAGGAAACACAAATGAGACCTGCCTCCCATTAATCCATCCGCAACGACACCTCAATTAGTTCTGAATCTGAGGTGTCGTCCTATGGTCTGATGCGGTGTGGTAGGCTCTGTAAAGGGCCGTCTGGTTCGCGACCACCCTCCTACCGAAGTCCGACGCCAAACAGCTTGCTGTGTTCCGTCGATGCGTGGGAGTCAGTGCCTTATAGGCATTTTCTGTGTTAACTCGCTCCATCGTCGACCTCGTCTATGACCTTAGTCAACATTGAGGTCAAGAGTTAACCCATCTTATAATAAAAAAAAGGGCCACCTGCATGAAATTAGGATAAGTTAGGACATGTTATGTTAGGTTATGCTTTTTTATGTTCGGTTAGGTGAGGTTGCATTAACTTTATAAAAAAGCTCGTCAATGTGAAAAAAAAAATGGAGCAGTTCACAAAGTACCGAGAGTTTTAATCTTACTAAGTCAAATTACAACTACGGATTTGACAATGATACATGCACACACATACATAAGCTCACGCCTTTATCCTATTGTGGTAGGCAGAGCCCACAGACTGCCACTTGCTACGATCCAAACACACCTCTTTCGCTTCCAATGACAATGTTATGGTGACATAACCAATAGTTAAGGTTACCTCTGCAGTGCCAGCTCACAGATGTGGTGGAAGTGGTCCGACAGTTGCCTGGAAGAGTATATCTGTCGGAGTCTGCTCACTCCGTCTGCACTGTCGCCCACGCCACTGTCTGTGTTGTTTATACCTAAAATAGTAAACAAATATTATTAGTATAGGAAAAGATTGAATCAAAACAAATGAAAACGAATGTTTATCTATCTATCTTCTTGTTATAGTGTAAATCAAGAGTGTGGCAAACTTGACTATTCATGGTAAATTTTCAAACCACCAAGTGGCCTATGACTCGGTTTAACGACTATAGTAATACTGTAGTCAATCGACAACAACCAGGACCGGCAGCACGAAAGCGCTCGTGATAAACTGCCATTATGGTTACCCATCAGGTTCCCTGCCTCTGTGTACGTTGCTGCATCTTAATGATCGGGTTGAGATCAGCGAGCGCTACTGGGCTATGAGCGTTTCAAATCACTCGGATACAGTCGACAATATTGTATCCCAATGATTTGAAGCGCCAATGGAAGCTTGTAACTGGCTGTTAGATGTATTTTCTACGTACTTAAAAATTATTGTATTGTATATAGCTGTAAGCTCCCCAAATAAAATAAAATAAAAATATAGTGTACTTGTCTGACTGACTCACTGATATCGTGTAGTTGTCTGTCGGTGTCGAGGTCTGGAAGTCTGTTCCGGTCGAGGTGTGGTCTGGTCTGTATGAGTGACTCACTGATATCGTGTAGTTGTCTGTCGGTGTCGAGGTCTGGCAGTGTGTTCCGGTCGAGGTGTGGTCTGGTCTGTATGAGTGACTCACTGATATCGTGTTGTTGTCTGTCGGTGTCGAGGTCTGGCAGTGTGTTCCGGTCGAGGAGGTGTGGTCTGGTCTGTATGAGTGACTCACTGATATCGTGTAGTTGTCTGTCGGTGTCGAGGTCTGGCAGTGTGTTCCGGTCGAGGTGTGGTCTGGTCTGTATGAGTGACTCACTGATATCGTGTAGTTGTCTGTCGGTGTCGAGGTCTGGCAGTGTGTTCCGGTCGAGGAGGTGTGGTCTGGTCTGTATGAGTGACTCACTGATATCGTGTAGTTGTCTGTCGGTGTCGAGGTCTGGCAGTGTGTTCCGGTCGAGGTGTGGTCTGGTCTGTATGAGTGACTCACTGATATCGTGTAGTTGTCTGTCGGTGTCGAGGTCTGGCAGTGTGTTCCGGTCGAGGTGTGGTCTGGTCTGTATGAGTGACTCACTGATATCGTGTAGTTGTCTGTCGGTGTCGAGGTCTGGCAGTGTGTTCCGGTCGAGGTGTGGTCTGGTCTGTATGAGTGACTCACTGATATCGTGTAGTTGTCTGTCGGTGTCGAGGTCTGGCAGTGTGTTCCGGTCGAGGTGTGGTCTGGTCCGTATGAGTGACTCACTGATATCGTGTAGTTGTCTGTCGGTGTCGAGGTCTGGCAGTGTGTTCCGGTCGAGGAGGTGTGGTCTGGTCTGTATGAGTGACTCACTGATATCGTGTAGTTGTCTGTCGGTGTCGAGGTCTGGCAGTGTGTTCCAGTCGAGGTGTGGTCTGGTCTGTATGAGTGACTCACTGATATCGTGTAGTTGTCTGTCGGTGTCGAGGTCTGGCAGTGTGTTCCAGTCGAGGTGTGGTCTGGTCTGTATGAGTGACTCACTGATATCGTGTAGTTGTCTGTCGGTGTCGAGGTCTGGCAGTGTGTTCCAGTCGAGGTGTGGTCTGGTCTGTATGAGTGACTCACTGATATCGTGTAGTTGTCTGTCGGTGTCGAGGTCTGGCAGTGTGTTCCAGTCGAGGTGTGGTCTGGTCTGTATGAGTGACTCACTGATATCGTGTAGTTGTCTGTCGGTGTCGAGGTCTGGCAGTGTGTTCCAGTCGAGGTGTGGTCTGGTCTGTATGAGTGACTCACTGATATCGTGTAGTTGTCTGTCGGTGTCGAGGTCTGGCAGTGTGTTCCGGTCGAGGTGTGGTCTGGTCTGTATGAGTGACTCACTGATATCGTGTAGTTGTCTGTCGGTGTCGAGGTCTGGCAGTGTGTTCCGGTCGAGGTGTGGTCTGGTCTGTATGAGTGACTCACTGATATCGTGTAGTTGTCTGTCGGTGTCGAGGTCTGGCAGTGTGTTCCGGTCGAGGTGTGGTCTGGTCTGTATGAGTGACTCACTGATATCGTGTAGTTGTCTGTCTGTGTCGAGGTCTGGCAGTGTGTTCCGGTCGAGGTGTGGTCTGCTCTGTATGAGTGACTCACTGATATCGTGTAGTTGTCTGTCGGTGTCGAGGTCTGGCAGTGTGTTCCGGTCGAGGTGTGGTCTGGTCCGTATGAGTGACTCACTGATATCGTGTAAATGTCTGTCGGTGTCGAGGTCTGGCAGTGTGTTCCGGTCGAGGAGGTGTGGTCTGGTCTGTATGAGTGACTCACTGATATCGTGTAGTTGTCTGTCGGTGTCGAGGTCTGGCAGTGTGTTCCAGTCGAGGTGTGGTCTGGTCTGTATGAGTGACTTACTGATATCGTGTAGTTGTCTGTCGGTGTCGAGGTCTGGCAGTGTGTTCCAGTCGAGGTGTGGTCTGGTCTGTATGAGTGACTCACTGATATCGTGTAGTTGTCTGTCGGTGTCGAGGTCTGGCAGTGTGTTCCAGTCGAGGTGTGGTCTGGTCTGTATGAGTGACTCACTGATATCGTGTAGTTGTCTGTCGGTGTCGAGGTCTGGCAGTGTGTTCCGGTCGAGGAGGTGTGGTCTGGTCTGTATGAGTGACTCACTGATATCGTGTAGTTGTCTGTCGGTGTCGAGGTCTGGCAGTGTGTTCCGGTCGAGGTGTGGTCTGGTCCGTATGAGTGACTCACTGATATCGTGTAGTTGTCTGTCGGTGTCGAGGTCTGGCAGTGTGTTCCGGTCGAGTAGGTGTGGTCTGGTCTGTATGAGTGACTCACTGATATCGTGTAGTTGTCTGTCGGTGTCGAGGTCTGGCAGTGTGTTCCAGTCGAGGTGTGGTCTGGTCTGTATGAGTGACTCACTGATATCGTGTAGTTGTCTGTCGGTGTCGAGGTCTGGCAGTGTGTTCCGGTCGAGGTGTGGTCTGGTCTGTATGAGTGACTCACTGATATCGTGTAGTTGTCTGTCGGTGTCGAGGTCTGGCAGTGTGTTCCGGTCGAGGTGTGGTCTGGTCCGTATGAGTGACTCACTGATATCGTGTAGTTGTCTGTCGGTGTCGAGGTCTGGCAGTGTGTTCCGGTCGAGGAGGTGTGGTCTGGTCTGTATGAGTGACTCACTGATATCGTGTAGTTGTCTGTCGGTGTCGAGGTCTGGCAGTGTGTTCCGGTCGAGGTGTGGTCTGGTCCGTATGAGTGACTCACTGATATCGTGTAGTTGTCTGTCGGTGTCGAGGTCTGGCAGTGTGTTCCGGTCGAGGAGGTGTGGTCTGGTCTGTATGAGTGACTCACTGATATCGTGTAGTTGTCTGTCGGTGTCGAGGTCTGGCAGTGTGTTCCAGTCGAGGTGTGGTCTGGTCTGTATGAGTGACTCACTGATATCGTGTAGTTGTCTGTCGGTGTCGAGGTCTGGCAGTGTGTTCCGGTCGAGGAGGTGTGGTCTGGTCTGTATGAGTGACTCACTGATATCGTGTAGTTGTCTGTCGGTGTCGAGGTCTGGCAGTGTGTTCCGGTCGAGGTGTGGTCTGGTCCGTATGAGTGACTCACTGATATCGTGTAGTTGTCTGTCGGTGTCGAGGTCTGGCAGTGTGTTCCGGTCGAGGAGGTGTGGTCTGGTCTGTATGAGTGACTCACTGATATCGTGTAGTTGTCTGTCGGTGTCGAGGTCTGGCAGTGTGTTCCAGTCGAGGTGTGGTCTGGTCTGTATGAGTGACTCACTGATATCGTGTAGTTGTCTGTCGGTGTCGAGGTCTGGCAGTGTGTTCCAGTCGAGGTGTGGTCTGGTCTGTATGAGTGACTCACTGATATCGTGTAGTTGTCTGTCGGTGTCGAGGTCTGGCAGGTGTTCCAGTCGAGGTGTGGTCTGGTCTGTATGAGTGACTCACTGATATCGTGTAGTTGTCTGTCGGTGTCGAGGTCTGGCAGTGTGTTCCAGTCGAGGTGTGGTCTGGTCTGTATGAGTGACTCACTGATATCGTGTAGTTGTCTGTCGGTGTCGAGGTCTGGCAGTGTGTTCCAGTCGAGGTGTGGTCTGGTCTGTATGAGTGACTCACTGATATCGTGTAGTTGTCTATCGGTGTCGAGGTCTGGCAGTGTGTTCCGGTCGAGGAGGTGTGGTCTGGCGCCGCGTACTTTCTCCGTCAGCATCAGGGTGCTCGGCACCTCCGCGAATGGCACCGCTCCGTTACCTGAACAACAAAAATTGGCTCAGGTTGAAGTCAAAGTCAAAAGAACTATATTGCATAAAACATGGTAGTCTGATGTGCGGCACTCTGCACCTGCTTACTTTTAGATTTTGACTTTTGATCTCATTTCAGATCTCATTTGTATGCTTATGTAATTAGATTTTAGATATTTCTTAGTTTCTTAAGTTTTTTTTGTTTAACTTTCAGTACGTTGTTGCCTTACTTGTAAAGAAAATGTTGTGTGTACTTTTAATTGGCAAACATATTTATATATTTACCTATTCATAAGTTTTAATTGTCAAACATTAATATGTCTTGCTGTTAGTATACCTTTAAATAAATAAATAAACATTCAGGATGTTACCTACTTAAAATAAGTCAAAGTTACATTAAAGGATTTAAATGCATACGCTCATGCCTGTAATCGATAACGGGGTAGGCAGAGCATCAGTGGTTCTAGAAAACCACTTAATGCCACGTTTGACACAAATGATTGAAAATACAAACATACATATTGTTCTTTTGACCCTACCAACTCTACGGCTATTTGCATAGTTGCAGTCTTCCTCAGAGAAGAATAGGCAAGAAACTCCGCGGGGAGCTCGGGTAGACTGCCCTGATTTATACTTTCTTTCCTCAGTTCGAGGTTAAACATAAATAGAATGCGATTTTTTAAGTAAAAGTTAGATAAGTACTTATATTAAAATTTAACCCTAAACACTCATAACTAACCGTGAGTGCATTAAAGAAACATTGAAGCTGTTTTTAAAAAATCATTGCGGTCTCTAATACAGTTAATAATACTGCATATAATATGCGCCAACACAGTTTTTCCTTTGTTTTTAGTCATTATAGCTTTGTATTACGTAAGTTTTATTAATAAGAACCATATACAAATATAAAATAAGCTATAGGACACATATTTTTGAGAACCTTACCCAGTTCACACGACAACACGCCCACAGAATACACGTCCGAACGCGCATCGTAGCCTTTCAGGTTCTGGAAACAACAAAATATATGTCTGTGTTTAGTATAAGGTACAACTTTCGGGGTAGTCAATAAGAGCTATTTACAATAGCTCATCACACTAATTGTGAAACTTAACAAATATGACGAAAATTGTACCTTTCCATTTTCACAGTCACATATATTTCGATAAAGCTCCATCAAAAAGTAATGATAGAGTGTATCCTTATTTCATAGATATGTGAATTAACTTGGCAGCTGAATGTACAGTTTAAATCCTTACTAATATTATAAAAGCGAAAGTTTGTATGTATTGGATGTTTGGTACTCTTTCACGCTCAAACTACTGGACCAATTTTGATAAAATCTGACATGGAGGCAGCTGTATGGAGGTAGCTGACACCCTGAATTAATACATAGACTATAAAATGTAATATGTATAACTCTTTAAACGATTACCGCTTCACCTTCTTTATGGTTTTCTTTACACCTGGTTGCCTGGAAGAAATTGCTCTTTACGGGCACAGTTGAGAATCAAACTAGCATATCCCACTTCTAATTCTAACACCAAATGACATAATAAAAACAAAATAGAAAGCTATCAAAAATAAATTAAACTCGAAATACAAAAATGCTTATAAAAGAAAAATATATACAAAAGAGATCGGCGTTGGTGACAGCCACCGCATTGTATACAATAGTATTGACATGTTTTTGTTTTGTGATTATGTTTTTAGTGTGTAATAATTTAATAAAGTGTATTGTGTTGTATAATAATTTTCCGGTCGAGATGAAACAAAGTCCCGGGCGGAAAGCTAGTTGTTGTTACCCACCTGTTCCAAAAGCTCAGGGCTGAGCCACATGAGGTTGGCGTTGTCGTGGTCTGGCGGCGGCAGGTTGTGCAGCTGCTTGTGCCTGCGCCCGCGCACCACGAGGCTGGCGGCGCTGCGCAGCCCGGACAGGCGGACGCTGCCCATAGAGCTTAGGAGCACGTGGCTGGCTCGGACGCTCCTGGATAAATTAGTATGTAGTTGGTGGAGACGCAAAGGCAAACTTCCTATATGTAAGTATATGTTAGGTTTTTCCTATGACTTTATTTCCAGGAGAATGAAAAAATTATGTAATCAGAGGGTAAATTTCTTCTCTGAGGGGGTTTCATTCTAGCTAACCTTTACTAAGCTGTGGTGGAATGGTGCTTATTGCACAGTTAATGATACCTGCATATGGTATGTATTGTTCTAGTGTTTGTTAATCCAAAAAAACTAAAAAAAAAACTACAAGACTACATTCCTGGTATAATTCCTTTAAACAGCATTAAAAAATGCAGAAAAAAAAAGATTGGATGTCATCAACCTACATAAATATTAAAAACTAAAAAATATTTGAGGCAAAAAATAAATTAATTCATTTCTGTCAATTTTGTAATACTATCATTTTCAACCAATAATCCACTGTAAACTCTTACTGAGTTAATAAACGTTTCAATAGCAAAATAAATTAAACATTTAAAAAACCCCCCCCCCGCAAAAAAGTAAAGCAGACATTTAAAAAGTAAAAAATAATACCTTTCGTTGAGCCATCAAATTAATTTCAGAAATACCTATAGATATATATTTTAATTATCGAAATCGATGGATGGCACGATAGGGTTTGCTCATTAAAATGGCGCTATAATGTCGCGTCGGGGTACCGCTTTAGTGAATCAGACCCTTCATTTGATTGACTATTCACTGATTCACTAAAGCGGTACCCCGACGGGACATTATAGCGCCATTTTAATGAGCAAACCCTATCGTGCCATCCATCGATTTCGATAATTAAAATATATATAGGTATTTCTGAAATGAATTTGATGGCTCAACGAAAGGTATTATTTTTTACTTTTTAAATGTCCGCTTTACTTTTTTGCGGGGGGGGTTTTTTAAATGTTTAATTTAATTTTTATTTCAAAATTTTTAACTTATTTTCAAAATAATTAAGAGTGTACTAGTGTGCTGGATATCCTGGCCGCAGCATCAGCTCACCGTGTTGCCACCATTGCATTGTATGCAGAATCAAATACTGATCAAAACGAGTCCATACACGACATATCTGCTATTATTTTTTTAAGAATGTGCTAGTGTTCTGGATATCCTGGCTGCAGCATCAGACCAAGAGTTCCATAATCCTGCATAGTTATTAAGCATACATGAGTGTTTCAAGTTTTAGGTCACATGTATGTTTGAAAGTAAAGTAAATACACATTAAGAGTCTAAGAACCCTACCGCAGCTAACAAAAGAGCTGATGACCTTGAAACGGCTGAACCGATTTTGATAAAACGTATCTAAGAACCATCGCCAAAAAACCTGCTTGTAAATAAAAAAAAACGCATCCAAATCGGTTCACCCGTTTTAGAGCTACGGTGCCACAGACAGACACACAGACACACATAGCGGTCAAACTTATAACACCCCTCTTTTTGCGTCGGGGGTTAAAAATAAGGACAAATCCTTACCTATGAATATAAAGCTGTTTATGCAAGTACTGCAGCCCTAGCAGCACATCCCTAAGTATCATAGCACACGCTAGCTCGGGCAGCCCCTCGGGGAAGTAGCGGTCGAGGACATCTCTACAGGAGCCGAAGTTCATCAGCGGAGACACCACATACAGCTCCCGGCCGTGGACAAACGATGTGAGGTACGGCAGGATGTTGGGATGGTGCAGCTCTTTGCGGGTTAGGATGTCTTGCTGTGAAGGTGTTGTTTATATTAGGGACTTTTGGGTTTTGATTTCTTTTTCATCCTTATTCTTAGTAATATAATTTAACTGAAAGTTAAACTAAAAAATACTTTCTTTTTTTGGAGTTATTTATGCATCCACAGGATTGAAGTCAGTGCCCTTGTTTTATTACTAAGTAGATACTACAAAGTTATTTCTTTTCGAGAGTAAAATTCTTACACATAAAAAAATTGCTTTTTTGCCCTTCCTTGATGGCTAAATAGTAATGTCTACTAAGATAAAGTAAGGATATTTTGGTTATATTGTAGGGAGTTTAGCCTGACTGAGAGATTTTAAGTTTCATAGGAGAATCATATAAATGTTAAAGTTAACAAATTATTGTTATTAGCAATCGCAGACAAAAGCTTCCCTTAAAAAATTAAACAGTTACTAAAATACACGATTTTCCTAATTTCTATTCGGGAAACTGGTCAGAGGGTCTTGTTAGGACTATTTAAATCCTTTTCCGATACGCCGACCGAAATGTGTGTTTAGATCCAATGAGTTAGGCTAGATTTAATTACTTACAGGCAGCCAAAATGCACTTGGCCCTGTGAATGACCCTAGAGGTACTCTCCCAGCCTTCTCGTCCCACAATGTCATTGCAATCAACCTATATGTAAACAAAACCAGTACCTGAATCAAATTCGCGTTCTCCTTAGTTTTATCGACGAAATATCTTTTAACAGCCACGCTCGTCTTCTCCGGCTTGTACAGAGCTGAATACACAACCGCTACACCCCCACAACACTCCGTTATTATTGAAGTCAACTGATAATCATTAATATCTGGGCTGAACATGGTGACTACAGAAATCGAACAAAAAACAAGAGAAAAACAAATTTCTTAGCACTCAAACTCTTTCAAGACTAAATAAACATTATGTTAATATATTTGATGTTCTAAAAATAGTGATACGAGCAACAGAACGATTATTATTCAATAAATTATCAACAAAATACTTCGGCTGATTTCATTGTTTGACTTGACAAGAGTGACGTTTTGTTTCTCTCTGTATAATGCTAAGGTGATATTGAACAAACAGCCAAGCCAAAAAAATTATAGGGTTCCGTAAAACAAATGAATCATAAAGATTATAGATTCCTAAAAAAATATTATGTTGAAAGTTCGCGCAGTTATATTCACAAGTAAAAAAATATTTAAAAATAATAATCGGGAGAACTTGTTAGGTATGTTATAAGTATAACACCTATTTCATTATGATAAAAACTGAAAAAATACTTTTTAAAATTGGAACAAATCTTAATAAAGTAAACATTTACTTATGAACAGAGTCGCACATTAGGTTACCTGCTACATACATGCATTCTGGTACTGTTCTAATCATCGTGAGTTCTAATAGTGGAAATTAAGACTTGCTTCTACATTTGCGGCACAGTTTTTTTTTAAAACTTGATTTTGCAAGTACCTACACTTGTACAAAAATAAATAGATGTTATTCGCAATAAAAAATGGCTTTAGTAGATATATTGACGAAATAAAGTACTGCAAAAATGTATATTACACTAGCTTTCCGCCAGCGGCTCCGCCCGCGTGGACTACAAGTAGTTATATCGTGCCCAACTGTGGGATAAAATGTAGCCTATGTCCTTTCCCAGGCTCTAGTCAGTAGTTTAGGCGTGAAAGACGGACAGACAGACAGAGTTACTTTCGCATTTATAATATTAGTATGGAAATAATGGATTAGTATGGATTATTTATGATTGTTTTGGTGAAGCAGGTTTCCTAAAAGAAAATACATAAACATTTATCTGTCCGGTAGTAATGACTTATTGACACCGATTCAGGCGTCCGGGGCAGATCAGGGTCTTCGAGGTCTTCAAATAAAATACCTACTGAATTAATTAAAAAAATCTTGTTCGTAGAAATCATCGCATTCATTACAACTTTGTTACTTTTCCCAACTCACTAATAAGAACTAGTTTTCATTTCAGAACACATACTTTACTAATAAGAAAGAGAAAGGATATGAAAAAACAGCGCAATTCTTTTCACGTTTTTTCTCTCACGCCAAACTAGTAGTCTGCTCACGCCCGACGCCATTACTGCCCCCCATCCGCGCCCCTCCCTTACCCCTCAGTTACTTTGAAAAAGATGAATAGGCTTTTTCTGGGTGAGCTTGCTACATCCTCGACCGCATCTTTGCCCTTGGGCTAGATTGTGGTCAAGAGCAAACCCTTCATTAATAAAAAAAAAAGATGCTAACATCTCTACAGATCGATACAAGTGGCACCATCTAGTTGTTGCTTAAGGCAACTTTGATGTTTTGTTAACCTTTTTTTAGGGGTTGCCTAGTGGCAGTGGGACTGCGAAACTAAGTGCCAATATTTGACGACAATATTTAATAGAGCTGGCTGGTTGGTGACACTTATGTTTGTTTAAATACTGGAACCTTAAATGCGTGGCCGTGCTGTATGTACTAAGTCCATGGTATGGTCTAAGTGGCCGTGAGTCTGTCTAGAATACGATCTCATTCGTTCATATAGCTGTAGTTGATTTTGTTCCTCACTCAATGTGTTTCAGTCACTCATTCATTCATTTCTGTTTCTTGTTGTTGTTGTTTTAAATATTCTTCTCTGTCTACGTGAATATTTTTCTAGTTTTCCTTCATTTCGCCGTTTGTTGTAGGTATATGAACCATGGCAAAAGTAATATTCCACGTAAAACGGCACTACGCACGGCGTGTTGCAGTCAAAAAAAGGTAAGTTATTTCATAAAAGCTTATATTTCTTCACCAATCTAACGCAATGATTTACAATCTCTTTTACCTGTTTTACCTACCTACTTCTCTTTGGCCGGTTCACTTCTTGCTTGTTTGCTTTGTCAGGTCGTTCCAATTTCAAAATTGCCAATGTTGCTCCCTGAGATCCAGGCCATAATTGTTAAAAAAACATATTTTTCGTTTTGATACCCACATGATAGGCTTAGGCAAAAAATAGGCGGGAGGGGAAGTCTGAGGAAATTCAAGCTTTACAACGAATCATGCGCGTGCGCATGCGCGGCAACCGCTAAGCAGTTTGTGGTTCCTCATACCATGCAAACGAAATGCACCTCAGAACCTACTCTAATACTTATCTCATTCTTCGCAATTCTAAGTATAATTACTTATCCGTTTACCTATATTTCGCTGGAAAAGGAATTTTTCACATAAGAACGCTGTGAAATGTACATCTTCCTCCTAAATAGGGACGTCACCCTTATTTTGTATGTTATAAATGTTATAATAACGATTTTCGTAGTTGCTGTTGTATTTTCGATACCTACTTAGGTAAGTAAAGGTACTATGCAATGCAGTATACCTACTTGTAGAGGGGGCAAGTATACTGTTACAACCCGTAGGTAAATAAGTAAATACAAACTACTTACCTATCTATACATTAGTATTTTCGTATATTCTCTACTTTGACACAACTGATGTATAGATAGGGTATGCTAACTTTGAGTATGTAGTATTTGTTTTATGTTAAGCGTAAAATTCATAGGTACGGACTCGAAGACCCGCTACACAGTCGCATAGGGCGGAATGGCCAGTGACGGTTGTGGATGCAGTCTACGGCGAAGGAGATTGCATACCTCAACAGTACATTGGCTTGCACCTTGCAAGCTTCCTTCTTTAACAGTGAAGGAAAACATCGTGATGACACCCGCTTGTCCAAGAAAAAATCATTTTTCGAAAGACGAGCGGTCCACCAACCCGCATTAGGCCAGCGTGGTGGACTATGGCCTAAATCCCCTTCGTGTTTCGAAGGGAGGCCCGTGACCCTCGGTGGGGACGTATTTGGGCTGGTAAAAAACAAATAACCGTGTGGTGATCGGTTGAGAATAACACCACCCCATCCCTTTCCGTGGATGTCGTAAGAGGCGACTAAGGAAACACACAAATGAGACCTGCCTCCTAGTAATCCATCCCAGGCAACGACACTTCATTTTTTTTCTGAATCTGAGGTGTCGTCCTATGGTCTCATGCGGTGTGGTAGGCTCTGTAAAGGGCCGTCTGGTTCGCGACCACCCTCCTACCGAAGTCCGACGCCAAACAGCTTGCTGTGTTCCGTCGGTGCGTGGGAGTACCAATGCCTTTATAGGCATTTTCTGGGTTAACTCGCTCCATCGTCGACCTCATCTTTGACCTTATGGTCAAGATTGAGGTCAAGAGTTAACCCATCTTATAATAATAATAAAAAATAATAAAAAATAAGTTGTTATGCGGCAAACTTGACTAACGCTGGTGTCAGTTTTCAAAGCGCCAAATGGCCTTTGACTTGGTTTTAACGACTTTCTTCTATCGAAAACAATGTAGTCTGTCAGTTTGCGACTTCGGTAACCCATCAGGTTCTCTGCCCTATCTGCTTAACCTTACAGCGCCACCGGGCTACGACACCCTTTGCAAGCTGCATTTGACTGTTATTACGCTCGTAGGTCTGTAAATTCGCTCACTGTCCAAAATTAATCAGAGAGGTAAATCACTACACGGGGCTGTGCACCGTGAGGGACAACCTTGACGACAATAAATCTCGACGCTTTCCGTGCTTCGGAGGGCACGTTGAACCGTCGGTAGAACGATTCTAACTTAACGCTACACACTCAAAGGCCCACACTAAGGTTTTCCCTTTGTCGTGGGTCCCTCGGAACACACATAAAGACAAACACAAACACCCATGACCCGAGAACAAACATCTGCTTTTCACACAAATGTTTGCCCCGACTGGGGATTGAACCCAGGACCCGCCGATCAAGAGGCAGCGTCACTACCACTCGACCAAACCGGCCGCCGAACCAACTTACTTCTAGCCAACTTGACAGGTAGTCAAGACTCATCCGAAAATCGGTCTTAACTGACACACGGGTTTGAGAAGAGTGGAAGCATGTTGGAAAGGCCAACGCATGATATCATTAAAGATTACAGCTTTGTTCTACCCCAAATCTAGGTACACGGTTGACCTACACGGCATCTCCCGCAGTGGGCAAAAACTTATAATTAGAATAGATTAGAAAAATCTTTATTTATAGGACATTCAGGATGTCACTTAAAACAAGTCAAGATTACAATGAAATACATACAAATATACATTAAACGATTTAAATATATACATACGCATTCGTTCTTTTGACCCTACTGACTTAATAACCTATTGCACCATTTTTACTATTAGACGCAAAGTTATATAGCATATGTGTTTTTACAAGATGTTAAGTATTTTGAGGAGTGTGCTCATGAGCTTTTTCTGCATGAGCTTTTTCTGCCTGCCCCTCATCTGTACAATCGAATTTCCAGATGTACTGGTTTTTGAGCTCATTAACCGGAATCTCTTTAAAGTTCTAGTCAACAGGCATCTTCTGGGTGAGCTTGCTACATCGTCAATTAGGTATCGTTTATGTCAAGGTTATAAAAGGTCCAGTTTCTATCTACTTTCAGATCAAACCACAATACTTTTAACGTCTCTGAAGTTTTCTCATCAGTGTGAGCTTAACAAGATCTTTTGTTGTCATGTTTAACTTCAGTCTCAATTCGTAGCTCGCGATCTGTCAATTTGAAAGTTGACGATGACAAATATTTTGCGCACGATTGCCGAAAAAGACCAGCCGCCCAAAGAATTAAGACTTCAGCCATCATAGACGTGGATGGTATGTAAAAATGTTTGTATCCACTCAATAAAGAGCCGTAATTCCTATATATATTCAGTCGGCGACCGCATCTCGAATACGCTTTATACGCGATGTACTCACGGCTATATAAAACCGGGGAGAGAGCCAAATTCTAAATATAAAGGTGGGCGAAAGAAGCCGAATGCCGCCGAACTGCCGCCCGCCTCAGTCCATCGCTAACTGCCGCCTCGGCATTCCCAAACTCATCGCAACCGACCGCGCGGTAACCAAACGTTCATTTGGTAAGGGCACAAACCGCAAAATTCAACTCCATAACTCCAAATTCGGAATCGCGTCCGTGAATCAAAGTAGTGCAACGAAATTTTCAACGGATCGTGGAAAAGTGTTAGTGTGTGGTGTTCTTTGAGCGTTTTCCGTGTTACCGGTAAAGTAGTTGAACTAGTTTTAGTTTTCGATTTTATCTGTTTCGGGATTTACCGCTTTACTAACTTTGGATTAGATGTGTAGATAAGCACGTGCTGGAAGGGAGGGTGTAGAGTTTCAATATGTCTGCCTGCCGTTCCAGAATTAATTTCTCGTCGGGAGCGTCAGTTTTTCCATCAGTGATACGGTCTAATTTGCTTTGACTTGCGATCTAACTTGCCGGTAGTTTTCCTAACCTCATCTTTGTTTTGTTGTGTTGCTAGCAAGTTGCATGGTGGTTTAATTTGTACTATCACTAACTCAAAGTCGTGACGTGTCAAGTTTGCAGTTGGCTCCTGCATTGCGTCATACGAGAGGCTGTTCGCGGGTAGTTTGGTGTCTAGACTTACCGGAGGCTGGATGTGGTATTGATTTTGTCTATCTGCTACGTCTGTTTTCTATAATATAACACTTATAGACCCTTACAGTGTAGACAGTTCACATAGCACTTATTTGTAACCATCGACGTAAAAATCAAATTTCTAAACGTTTTGATTCGAACCCTGTACTGTACATCCAACGTTTTAAAAGTTAATTATTTTAAATCTGTCTACTTGCAATTTTTCAAAGTAGTTCGATTGATCGAAAACTGAACAAATTCTAGAATAGTATCGATTCAATTAATGAGTCATAGTTCATACTGTATCTCGATACGATTATTCGAGGAGGGCAAATTACGAATTTGGGAAATTATAATTTTTCGTAGACTCTACCTACACCGACCGATATTCAAAATCTATATCCTAAATAACAAACAATAATAATAACAACTCCACATACTCAAATGGTTTATCTTGTACGTTGAATTCTATGGACATACATAACCACAACCAAACACAAGTGCCCACCCGAGAACATACATTTAATTCAAATGTCTGCCCTGACTGGGAATGGAACCTAAAGCCGTCGGACAGTGTCTCTGGCATGCATCAATCCAAATTATCTTCTTCTTATCGTGTAGGTATAGTCAAGTGTGTGGCGAACTTGGCTAACCCTGTTGTCAGAGTTGTCAAACCGCACAATTTGGCCAATTTATGTAGAATATATTTACCTAGTAGGTTAATAATTGATGTAGGTGCCCGAAACAAAATCAAGTTAGAATTAGAATGGAGTAAAAGTAGGTAAATTGGCGGAGCTTTTAACTTGCTGTATCTAATTTAGGCCTTTTTTAATTATTTTTATTATGAGATGGGTTAACACTTGACCCCAATCTTGACTAAGGTCATAGATGATGGAGCGAGTTAACCAGCTGGTACTCTTACGCACCGACGGAACACAGCAAGCTCTTTGGCGTCGGACTTCGGTAGGAGGGTGGTCGCGAACCAGACGGCCCTTTACAGAGCCTACCACACCGCATGAGACCATAAGGCGCCACCTCAGATTGAAAACTAACTGAGGTGTCGTTGCCTGAGATGGATTACTTGGAGGCAGGTCTCATTTTTGTTTCCTTAGTCGCCTCTTACGACACCCACGGAAAGAGATGGGGTGGTATTATTCTCAACCGATCACCACACGGATAAAAACCACCGAACACCACGATCACCAGCGGTCACCACACGTCCCTAACGAGTGCATGCATGCGACCGTACCTATTTTAAGGTAGAGCTTCTTCGAGTACCAAGGGATAAACGAAATAAACTAAATAATTTAATTTATTTATTTATTTAAGCTACAGGGGCTCATTATGTGTTAGTAAAACTTAACCTATGTTAGTATTTTACAAATGTCAAAAAATAAATAGAATAATAATAGAAATTAAATACATTGCAATAAATAATAATACATTCTCAACACCTCATGCAACCAACACTCTAGTGAGGTGGCGCACGATATCCGAGTCACATCTCGCCACCACGGTACTCAGGATAGAGTTGGAGCTGGCCCGCACCCTGCAGACCAACGAGGCAGCTCGCTTCCGCACAATTGCATAGAAATCATCTGTGCGTGCGTCCGCGAACATACCTGATGCGCTGCAGAAGCGGGGCAGCCCCATCAATATCCTGAATCCATTATTATATTGAACTCGCAGGGCGCTAATGGTCTTTTGCGTAAAGTTGGTCCACAGGCTGCACGTGTAGAAAACCTGGCAGTAAGCTTTAAACAGGCTTATTTTAACCTAAGCTTAAGCTTATTAATTTCATAAAAAAACTTACTTGAATGGGAAATCGCATTGCATCTTTCGAATCATAAAAGGTCTTTATATTGATCATCAAATGACTGTTCAATTTCCATAAGTTCCAACATGATTAAAAAAATGAAATAGGTATTCTAATTCCCTTTTCTGAGGAAGGGTATTCGTAAAATGTAAATAAACGTCCTGACTATATTGAGGACGGTCTACATTCCTTTAGAATCGTGACAAATGCTCGTGGTATTTCCGAAAAGAATATTTGCATGAACTTCCGTGGATGTTCCCCTAAATACGAGCATATTAAGAAAGTTGATAACGCACGCAATGAGCACATTTAACAGTCCCCTCATATTATGGCAGTCACGGTAAAATTATCGACCTTTTCAGTTTCTTCCTGAAACCGAATTTATGCAATTACTGCTTGACATAACGTGATCACTCATTGCCATAACAACCCGAAGCATGATGTGATGATCCATGAATCGAAATATAAAATTACATTAGACAAGCAAAATCTTGATATTTAATTGCCTTTATAATAGTAGGATAGAAAATTCCCAGTTTTGACACTCAAGTGACAAATCTCGCACCTTAGCGAATAGGCGTAGAGTCAGTAGGGTCAAAAGAACGAATGTGTATGTATGTATTTAATGTATGTTTGTATGTATTTAATGTAATCTTGACTTATTCTAAGTGGCATCCATGTCCTATAAAATAAAGATTCTATTCTCAACTATCCTTTTCCGCTTCGCGAGACTGAGACTTTTTTACCCCCGTAAAAAATGGGGTGTTATAAGTTTGACGTGTGTATCTGTGTCTCTATCTTTGACATCGTGGCTCCTAAGTCAATGGACCGTTATTAGCTATATATTTGATCAAATCGGTTCAGCCGTTTAAAATTTATACGCGAGAAATGTCGGGGGTTATAAATTATTTTAATTTTAGACTTATTCCTAGTTATCAATTCTTGTCGTACGCGAAACATCTTATTCTGTCTAAATATTAACTGAGTGTAACACAGAAGCTCTGATGCGATGGGGACTCTCCAACAACATAGCTTTTGGTGCGTGCAGAGAGGTGCAAACCATGGCACAATTGACTGCATGTAATGCCTGCTATGCTCTTGCCCACAGCAATACTAATAAACGCTACTCAGTCTACATGTAGAGCCGGAGCCGTAGGTAAATGGAGTTCAATTTGGCTTAGACGAAACCTGAGTGAATACTATACCTTGGACAAAGTTTCTCCCAAATGTCTCAATTAAATAATGCTTAGTTTCGCTATGACAATACCTTATTGCTTCCTGCTTGAAAATTGGAATCAGTATATCCTTTACTTTATTAAGGCTTATTAAGGCAATGCAAAGTTTCTGTTAATCGCGTATCAGAAACCTTATTTTCTTTAATTTCCCAGCGTAACTCAGTTTTTGATCAGACGACGTTTACAAAAATATTTGGATGAACCGAATTAATTTGTTTTGTTTATAAACAACCGGCTTGAACCAGTAATGCGTTGGGGTTTTTGAACTCGATGTGCATTTAATTAAATGCGGTATGTTCGTAGGTACATTGTGCAAGAGTAAATGAATTGCTTCCAAGGTAGTTGGCTTGTGTTTTCGTATTCACTGTGTTTTGGCTCTAACTTTTGTCAAAAGTTTTTCTTCTTTCAGATGGAAGAAGTAATATTATTTGTAAGTTGAGTTACACGGCATTCTTAGTTCCTAGTAGCTACTCTGAAAAGTCTTGCGGATTTCCTTAAAAATGTAAGTTAAAGTTAATTTTGTAAGACAGTTTTAAATGAAAATAAGTGCTTCTAAAACGAAAAGACCTGTATAGTTTTGTAAAATATAACGAGAAGAAGTCAATGTGTTGTATCAGCACCTTAGCGTGCCCTTTGCTATTAATTTTAGCTTTTATGCCGTGTGGTGATCGGTTGAGAACAATACCACCCCATTTCTTTCCGTGGGTGTCGTAAGAGGCGACTATGGAAACAAAAATGAGACCTGCCTCCCATTAATCCACCCCAGGCAACGACACATCATTTTTTCTGAATCTGAGGTGGCGTCCTATGGTCTCATGCGGTGTAAAGGGCCGTCTGGCTCGCGACCTCCCTCCTACCGAAGTCCGACGCCAAACAGCTTGCTGTGTTCGGTCGGTGCGCAGGAGTACCAGTGCCTAATAGGTATTTTCTGGGTTAACTGGCTCCATCGTCGACCTCATCTATGACCTTGGTCAAGATTGAGGTCAAGAGTTAACCCATCTTATAATAAAAAAAGGTGGTCAGCTCTACCTAACAATAACAGGTAAAACTTTTATCCTTGGGCAAGTTGTTAATCCGTTAATTTTATTCTTTTTTTTTTCACTAATTCAATGTTGAAATAAACGAAATGCAACGTCGACACCTAAAGTTGTAGCCAAAAGCGTCGATAGAACCGTTCTGACGTGTTCTAATGGTTCTGATCTGACTGAAAGCGTGGAATATTTTACCGTCAAGCAACTGATCATTTTTTCCTTTGAATTAATCATGCAATTTCCAACATAACATATGTCTAGATGTCTAGAGCCCATTATCACACACTCCAAAGCGGTTTCCACAACAGTTTAGTGTTACCACAAATTGGTCGTATTTCACCAGTATTACGGGTCTTTCTAATTCTGTTTCTGGGTTAAAGCTATTGCCACTCTATTGTTCCCTATTTGTGCTTACGTTTCCGTGTATAGTTGAAGTTTTATCAACATTGTTACCTCCTGGGACTCTGGGTATAGTTACCTACCTAAATTGTAAGCGGCTTAGGAGCAATAGTTATTGAAACCTCTTAAAATCCTTACATTACTTAACATGAGGGATAGATACAAAGAAAACTAAATGTACAAAAGTGAGCTTATCCAGCTAGCTATGTTTTGTTAATCTTCCAGCTAGCTATGTTTTGGTTTGGCTCTCTTTTTACCGAGCGACCCTACAGCTGTTGGACAAATGAATACAGTAAATAGATTTTAAACACTAGTTCTTCCGTCTGCCTGAATGGTAAGCCCTACAGAGTTTCTGAGAAATACGTTTTTATAAAGATTAACTAGGATCGCAACAATACGCAACAACACCATCTACCTACTGTTGTACTTTCTTTATTTCTGAAGGTCTTTCTCTACTCAAAAAGTTCTTCAAGTACTTATCCACATTTCTTCCAACCTTTCATTCGTCCGTTGCACCTGCCCACGATATAGCAGAACTCAAGGGTGCGAGTGTGTCTATTATTTTTAACGTTTGAAGGTTCCTAGCGACTGAAATCGAAGTTCAAAAGCTCCAGTCAGCGTAGCCGGTTCTGGCTGAGAGCCAAATTAAAACTCATGCGTTTAGATACAGTTACACTGGTCGAGGAAAAGTAAAGAAACTGATATCTATTCCGTCCTGTCTGCTGAATGTGTTAATTTAGTTGTCGTGTGGCTACTGCGTATGGGTTGTTTGCTTTATTACACCTACTTCATTAATGTATATCTTGTGTTGTATATATATTTTTTTCTTTTAATTTTAACGTGGCGTGAGAGGTAAATTTTATATAACATAGTTAATATGTGTAATTGTGTATCAAACATAGCAAACACGGTTGTTGTTTGAACCTAGCTCTCCACCCGAAAATTCGTCTTTTTCACACACAGTCTCCTTCTTCTTCTTATCTTGTACGTATGATCAAGTACTTGGTAACCTTGCCAGACCATTATATCAGAATTTTTAAACCTTTTTCAACACAGTTTTGAACTCTATTCTTTTAGATATGATAACTGTACTTCTGCTCACTCAACATACTTAATAACAAGCAATGATAAATTTCGCCACTTGAATTAAAGGCACGATAGCTCAGTTAATTAGGGCGCCAGGAGATCTAATCCTGGGGTCGGGGGTTCAAGTCGCATTCGTGCCGATTTTTTTCCTTTCTCAACAAATACTGTGTGAACTCCTAACTCGTTTAGAAATAATCGCTTGAGTCAATGTACGAAGCTGCAAAACTTGTTATTATTACGATCCATTCACGAAACATTGTCACATTAAATTACAGTGTATTAGTTCATATTGTCGGAGTCTTATTCTTCAGAAAAGCTGTAAACTAGTGAAAACTCGTAAAGTTACTGCCGTTATACTAACTGTGTTTGTTAAATTGTTGAAACTTTCTCCTATTTGTTGGCAACATTGTATTCGACATGTACAAGTGTCTTTCTGAATGATTTCTAGCGTTTTGAGTCAATACTCTGATCTAATTGTGAGTGGTTACGCAAAAAGGGACCTCAAGGGAATTTAATTAATTTCGATTAAATCGCGTTTGAAGTTTTGAGTCGAAATGGGTTTCGCCTTTAAAAAATCCATTAAAAAACTATGGCGCCTAAAAATATTCTGATTAGAACAAAACAAAGCTGAAAGACCACAGAAACAAAATTAATGAACAACAAAAAAAACGTTTCCAATCCCTTCCGGTCCCTTTTTGCGTAACCACTCACATTTGGATTTGTTTTAAGTATCGTCTTGACGCCCAAATTCGGATACACCATAACGTGAAATGATACAGAACAATAGTTGTAACAGGTATGCTCATTACATTAAATAGTAATCACTCATGATCCCAGACTTGTGAAGTGATCAGAATACTTCAACATCTTCAATATCTATATTGAAGACAGATCTGAACTAAACGTCAGACATTTTCAGTTCCTTCACTTCTTAAAATGAGAATAATCCATCGACCAATAGGTGATATAAGCTTTGAGACAATCTATTGCTGGGCTGGCACTCACAAGTGGACAGAGTTCTAAGAGCAAAATGTTTAATTTTACACTAGACTTGTCAAACCTATAGTCGGAACTCTTGTAGAGCTGAATTTAGCTGTTTGGTGCAGCGACTCGGGTGATATAATCGACGCATTTAGAACTCGAAAGCACAGTGAGATCCGTCGATGATGGATGACTAAACACTGTATTTTTTCAAGGTCTGGCTGGCGTGGCTTTGAAAGCTATCGGTCTCGTTGTTTAAACAAATGATTGTTCATGTGTTGTGGTTGGTTGCCCATATAAGCGAAATGTTTTGCGTATTTATGTTCATTGTATCGCCCTAGCCTTATCGCCTGTCTTGATTCTGAATACAGCACATTCTAATATAGGGATCAGAAATATATCAGCTCTTACGCCTACTTTTTTCAAATTAATATTTATTTTCATAGACTTTTACGCCACCTCTCGAGACATAATGTCTTACAAGAGGGCGCTAGACCTTCTAGCGCCCTCTTTGTAAGACCTTCTTTTCGAGTGTCCCTCTTTGTGAGACCTTCTCTTGCCAGTGTCCCTTTGTGAGACCGTCTCGAAGAGTGCCAATTTGCTTTTTGACCGTCTCGTTCAACGAGTGTCAGTTTGCGGTGAGACAATTCTTTGAGTGTCTCTTGCGTAAAAACCAAAAAACGGATAGCGACTAAGATACAAATACGACTAAGTATATGTGCCTTCAGGTAGACAGACGGCAGGAATACTCTGTAAAGTTAAAATACTCGCCAACCTCTCTGCCAAGTTAGAGAATTTACGGAAAGCCTGTTTTCAGTAATGGACGACTTAATATGATCGTTATTCTGGCTTTTATGTTCGAAAACTTCCAAATTGAGAATGTTTTTCTTGTATCATTGAATTAAATACTCTTACAACGTGATTATATCGTAGCTTCGTAGCTATAGCTACGACAGTAGCACGAATATTTTTGTAAGTGGTATCATAAAGTCGTCTACATACATTGTCATAAAATGGATCTATTTTAATTTGTTTTGTGTTTGGAAAGCAACAGCTCGCAACATTTCTTCAGCAATTGCTTGTTGAGTTTCTGAATATGTAAAATTTGTGATTATTGGTTCTATTTTAGCTTGTTCATCAGTTTATTTCTATATACCCACGCGCACGCCTACATCTATTCCAAAAGTTATTTTCATTATGGCAGTCGTGGTCATCTGGATGTAAGATTGTTAATGTAGGATAACTTCTAGCAAATCATAGAAATGTGTTTGTGTTTTTAATCCCTAGCGGACAACCGCTGATTTTGCTGATGATGCTTCGCTTTCAACCGACTTAAAAAAGGAGGAGGTTCTCAATTCGTCTGCATGTTTTTTTGTATGTTTGTTACGCGATAACTCCGCCAACTGTTGTATGATTTTCAAAACTCTTTATTTGTTCGAAAGAGTATACTCCTGAAGAGGTCCCATATAAATTTTATCGAAAATGATTCAGCTCTTTTAAAAAAAATCAACAAAAACAAAAAATATTACAAACTAGAACATCATCTAAATAAATGAATGACATTTCTGTTTGTAGTTATCTGCTAATAGGCATTGTAGTCCGCAAAAAATACTAGATATCTACTTTGTGCGAACTGTTGTTAGGATTGAAGTCGGTGACTCATACGTTTTTATCGTGGAAAATTATCCTTTAATTGTTTCATAAATGAATAGCTCAGCGGCGTATGTTCTACGGCCAACAGTGAGAGGCCTATGTCCATCAGTGAAATATCACTGGCTGATGATGTTTAGCTTAATTTCTTCTGAACAAGACACTTTTTACAAGCACGTCTATATCTTGAAAGTGATTAATAATTTGAAATCACAACACTGTTATTTTCTTCAAGGTCTTCGTTCAAGTCACCTGTCCATCCGTACATCACTGCGATAATAACAATTGACTTGGCTCGCGTGTTTAATTTTTTTCCAGCAGGGAAATCTCCTGTTACATAACGGGACTTCACGCTGGCACGGTTGGAGGGCGGCCAGGGATTACCCAGACCGTAATTTTTTTGGTAGACTTATGACCGTCTGGCTTCTTGCCATTGTCTAAAAGGGTCGTTGACTACCATTCGTGACGTACCTACTTTATTGTTGTGTAATTTATCGAATTTGTTTTAAAATAGACGGGCTTAAAGTAAATTTAGTTTTGTAGGTACGTTAGTCTTGTTAATAAATATCTGCTGTCTGCTATTAATCTTCATGTTCTTTCTGAACGTCTCCGAGCTTGGAACTGTCTGTCACCTTCGATGTCTTTCTCTATCTGTTGCCAAAGGGGACACTTGTTCTTCTATATCAGCTGTTCTATAATTGTCCGTGAATTTACTTCGTTTAAGTGCTTCGACAGTTTACTCGTGCTTTATAAAATCTTGTAGAGTTTTAAAGACTTGCTCTGTTTTGTTTCTGATATTAAACATCTGCGTTTTTTCACTCTAATACAACTATTAACAACATACTTAACACTAGTTTTATAACATCATTGTTTATATCATCACCTGTCATATACTTGTTTCTATATTTTTATTCGTCCTCAGTAGGAAAATCTAGAGAAACTTCAAAATTTTTCTTCAACTTCTCGGATTTTGGCTGTCGTCCAATATAATTTATTTAACAGTTATATCTTTCAAAATATCATAGCAGTGCAACCGGCGTGCAAGACGTCAAGGCTAACTTTACATTATTTAGGTCTCCTATAAATATAACTAACTTTTTTAATCTCTAGATTTTAATCAGGCTTGAGTACCGGCAAGTTGTCACTTTGTGTAATTTATGGCGTGTTTCTGCGCTGGAAAATGTCACAGTTTTTTGTTAGAGGTTGCCAAAGCGAAAGAAGAGTACACTAATAGCGTAATGGCAACATTATTACACTAATAGCGTTATGGCGGGAAACACCCTCAAGACCATCTACACCATAGGCCATAGTCTTTGTAATAAAAAAAACTAAGCCGTTAAGTTCAACCCTAAATGTTTAAAAAAATACGAATAATTACCATTATTCTTATTTCTACAATAAGTATGATAATGATCATAATTGGCGATGCTGCTCTAAAGTCGCTTAGGAATATCTTTCAGATTTAAATCTTGCCAATTTACTAATCAAAAATTACCAATCAAACACCAATTGGAGGTACTTTTATGTGTAGAGAAAAAAACTATCTGTCGGGAAACAGGAAATAATCAGTAACATAAACATTATAATGATAGTGAAATTTATACAGCTAGCAGTACAGTGATCTTACATAATTCCCTCGGAATTCCTCTAAATTATCGAACAAGATACTAGCTGACCTCTTTCGGTATCACGGTACACTCAGAAGCAATTTGAACCTAATAAAAAGAACGGGGCATCTGTTTCATGTAGCAGTGTAACACGTCATGTACTGCAAATACTGGGCATAACCTTTTGGTAGTAATCGCAAAATAGAACTACTAGACTAAAGTAAAATATCTTGGGTATTTAGAACGGATTATCTAGCATATTTGCTTGCTCATTTACAAAGGTGGTCATAAATAATCTAGCGTTCATTAACTAATAGGTTTGCATCTCAAAGTAACTCGTATGAAATTCTCAACAAGATAATCTGCTTGTTCACTATAAGCCGAACAAAAGTAACGAATACGACTAACTTAAAAGTAAAATATCTACGCGTATTACTAATTATCTCTATGCAATGTAATAGATATCTTCCTAGACATAACAAGGATGATTCGCGGTTAAAAACTAGAACCCTATCATTTCATTGCAAAGCTCAATTACGATGATACTGACAGTCGCTCTATATTGTTCCAGCGATGCAGATGGTGGCGTGACACCGGGTTGACGAGCTTCAATCCGCGAGATGTCGCAACCGCCGCCGGGGCGCGGGCGCGCGCGAGCCCCTGGCTCGCCCTCCCCGCTCCACTACCGCCCTCCCTCACCCTGGGCTCCGAGCCCTCCGCCCCTCATATCAGGCCCTCGACATTCAACCGCAATAGTGTCTCCACCGCCTGTTCATCCCTCACCCAAACCGTTCCGTCCGCTGCACTCTCCCCAGCACTTCCGACCGCATTCCCCGTCTCCTAGCTCCCATTTTTCGATCTCACCGTACCCGATGTCTCCAACTCTCGGTCAGAGTCCGGAATATTACTACTCGTCTCCGTACGAGCCGGTTCGCGAGTACGATTACGCGGGAGTGCCTCTTGAGCCTCCGCCGCCGCCACGGCCGATGATCTACGAGGAGGAGGAGGAGCGAGGACCTTCAACTGCGGAGATCATCGCTTGCCAGTCACAGGAAGGCTACGTCGATGAGAAGCTTGCGGAGTATCAAGCCACAATTCAGTTATTACAAGGTCAGTTTTAAGCATTATGTTACAATTTAGATAACGTTATTTTGCACATTTGGTCGTTTTTGCTAATTTTTTCGTTTACCAGGGTATAGATGTAGTAAGATATTATTTTGGCGTTTTAATTTAAGTTCTTTGCCTTGCATAATCAATCGATCCTTCACACATTCTTCTAGATTATTAAACAGCTAAAATTAGTTCACGGTTTATCCCTTATTATGTCACCTGTTATTTTCTCGACATTTCTTCTACCCACCACAGAACAGTTGCCGCGAGTTATTACTCATTTCCATAACGATCTCTCGCCTCATCCAAGTCAAAACAACAGATTTACAGCGTAAACATTTGATGCAGTCAAGCTGTTCATTCTCCACTTTATTACAAATCCAGCTGACTCATTTCTTATTTTGAATCTGCAGCTGTGAAATGCAGTAACTTATTTTCATCCGTTACAAAACACTAATATTTTCAGCATGGGTCATATGAAATGGAACAATTACCACCATTTCACTGCTAGCCAACATGTGTACATACGTGCATTTGGCTTCGTAACTTGTTTACTTTGGGCGTCAACTCAATTTGTTGCAAGAACAAATTGTTCAGGGATGATTACTTCATCGTCTTACTGATCTCCTCAGTGGTTCTCACAATGTAATTCTTCTGCAGTTGATGTAGGTTTTGCATTGCGTCTTGCTTTTTTAATTATTTTACTATGTTTGGGCTTTCTCCAGCCTTGAGACTCCGTTTTTTCTCACAACTCTCTTCGGACAAATGACTGTTATTCGGTATGGTTCTAACTTTAAATGACCATTTCCAAGTATGTAATTCACCATCTATCCAAACTTTTAGCTCTATTTCAATGCTTTCCCATTGTAAGTATAGTATTTCTTTAACGAAATTTTTCCGGCAACCGTTTGGAAAATAGAACACCATAATTTTCTCTTTGTCGTATTTATTAATGCCATGAATCACGAACAGTACGTCATGCTCAATTTATTGGAGAGGGTTGACCTAATTCTTTGTATTAGTAAATTCGTGGCAGACCGTTAACATTTTAATTTCTGATTCTTTTAACAACTCCTACGAAATTCTGAATGAGATGACAAATTAGGATTGTCGAAATTCTAATGTTTCTTAATACTGTGCTACATTTGTGCACAATCAATCAGAACGACATACATTGCAGATTTTATAATTTGTGGATACCAAGATTACCAAGTTATAAAATTGTAGCCTCTGTTTTGCTTTTCAAAATCTCGTGGAGTACACATCTTTCTGAAAGAACTTCAAAAATATTATATTGGACCCTAGCTTTAGACCACGCTTTGCACGGTGTCTCATATTTAGTTATATCCTCCCGTTGTCCTGTGATCCGACACCAATAAGGAATACTAGATATCCGGCATTGCCAAGGAAAGTTCAACTGTTTGAAATATTCTAATTGTTGGAGTGTTGAGACCACACAAAATTAGAAAGACATTTCAAAGTTAGAAACCACCTTTTGTATCGTAAAGTATCATATTTTAGTTGTTACCTCGTTACTATGGTAAAGCATGAAATAAAACTGCGAAACGTATCCCCCATAATCGTCGATTTCATATGCAATGTATTCCTTCCCCCCTTAACCACATCTCACGCAATGTTTCGGGAACACGATACGGGAATGTTTCCGTTCGGAGTTTGTTTAATCGAATCCGAAACGTTTGATCGATGTTTTCGATTTCCATTTGATTTCGAATTTGGGTTATTTGCTTTGAATATTTACATTTCTTGTTCCTGTTACGTGCTTGCAAGATTTTGTTTCTGGAATTAGGTTAATTCAATATGTACCCTTTTTTTCTTGAATTTAATTTTTTGATTTGCTCAGCGGTGAATGAAAACATCGTGATTCGTGATGAAACCCGCACGTCTGAGAAAATTCGTTTTCGAAACATGAAAGGGCCTAAATCCCTTTCATGTTTCGAAGGGAGGCTCGTGCCCCTCGGTGGGGACGTGTATGGGCTATTACTTCTGATTTCTAACCTACGTCCTTTATCTAGCGTTTTTAACATTTAACTTATTTTATTATTACTGTGAGATATTGGATTTTCAATAAATTGATAAGAACTGATTTCAGCTGAAGATAGAACACAGATGTTGCAGTTCCACCATATTCATTACTTCTTTTATATCTTAATTTCTCTTATTATAATTCAATCCTTCAATCTAAATGTGAGAAGAACCATAAAGCTTTCAGTTCAGTTGCTAGTAAATGATCCGACTGTAATGTAAACATTGGCAGTACGACAAACTTGCTCTTTTAATTGGTTTAATTACTGATAGAACGCACTATTTGTAGAGACAATTATAAGGCACATTAAATGTAAATAGTGGGCGTTTTATAACTAATTTATTTCAACGCATATTGTAGCATCATTAATAATCATCATCATCCTTTTTCTTTCTTTGGTTCGTTTTATTTCTTTAAGTTGGGCTTTTGTGGTGATTTTTGTTTTCCACCCGCCTTAGGCTAGCAATAAGAGATTGCTTTTTAGCGTGCAAGTAAAAGTGTGCACGGGCGGCCTTATACCCTTGTACAGTTTTGTCTATTTTACTCTGTATGAAGTATCTCTATATTTCTGTCATCTTCCTTTTATCCCGATTATTCTGGGGTTAGTTTTTACAGCGTGTTTTCTTCTTCCGTAAATCCAGTCATGGCATTCATCAAGACCTGTGTTCTTGAAGAGTGGATTCTGCAGTTTATTATGTCATTTTCTTTTAGAGCACTCGTGCTTCAGAGATCACGTTAACCCGTGCTTGGTTCCAGCTATTGTTGACAGTTCCTACAGTTATTAAACCAATGAGGCCATTTGGCAGTTTAAAAATTCTGATACTAGGGTCAGTCAAGTTAGCCTTTAAAGTGATGAAAGAAGGCGGACGGTTATCGTCATAACGTAATGACGACACGAGACGCAAACTAGTACTTGGCTTGTAGGAAAAGAACTGAAATACTAAATTCTAGACCCAGACAAACGTTTATAGGAATTGGTCGGTGGCCAAGAGTGTTAATTTGGGGGGTGTAGCACCAGCAACGCGTCAATCACCGGTACATATGGGACACGGCGAACAAACTGTCAATCAGTCTATCTATTTCAAAATAGTATTCGGAACTTATACTATGGCAAAGATGTTGTATAAACTTTAGTATCCGTTTACTGCTAAGATTGTAGAATTCATCAGCTACTCTGTTTTTAGATTTAGCTCTCGTTAAGGTAGCTCAACTATCTTAACTATCTGTTTTGCAAAATAAAATAAAATAAAAAACAATTCGCGTGATTCTTGCGCGTTGTTTTTACGTGAGTCTATTAAGAACGACTCCTTCTTAACGAACTTCCCGCATATTACCTACTCTTTAATAACTTTTGCTATGTTGCTTTAAAAATTAGGTGTAAGTCTAATGATTCAAAAGTATAACAGAAAACTTTTGCAACTAGAGATAAAGAACTATGTTATACTAGCTTTCCGCCCGCGTGGACTACAGGTTATATCGTGCCCAACTGTGGGATAAAATGTAGTCTATGTCCTTTACCAAGCTAATCTATCTCTGTACCAAATTTCATCAAAATCGTTTCAGTAGTTTAGGCGTGAAAGACGGACAGATAGACAGAGTTACTATCGCATTTATAATATTAGTATGGATAAAAAGATTACTACGTGAAACAAACAAACAAGCCTTCGCCAGACTGTGAATCGGGTTTATTTAGTAGGACTGAAAACATTTAAAACCTTTACCTCAGTTCAAAAAATACATTACCACTGGAAGGTCAAAAACTAATCGTTGAAATCGTTATGCGTCCAAAATAAAAATGTTTGTATCCCAAAATAAACATGTTTGTATCCCCTGTAGGGTTTTATTCTATAGAAGGAGATTGATATCAAATTCGTCATTCATTGCTTAAGTAATAATTAACTTTTTACAAAAAAAAACCCGACTTCAAAAAGAGAAACATAAAAACGTTGCATTTGGTGTGCTACGTACCTACTAATCTGTTTGAAGTCGGTGCCAAGCCAAATAAGTTTGATAGGCTATACGTACATCTGCCTTTGCGGTTTTCTTTTTTTTTTTTTAAGTTAATACATACATACATAAGCTCACGCCTGCAACCCCTGACGGGGTAGGCAGAGCATCAGTGGTTAATTATTAAAAAGTTAATTATTTTTCTATTTTTAGTGTAAATAATTGAAAGTACCCAAGTGAGAAACAATGTAAGTGCTTATTTAATTTGAGGGTTTCCCTCGATTTCCCTGGGATTCCATCATCAGATCCTGATCTGGTTACAATGGGACCACCTCTGGAGTACTCTTTCGAACAAAAAAAGAATTTAGAAAATCGGTCCATAAATGGCTGAGAAATCAGTGAACATCCATTAAAAAAAACAAACAGTCGAACATAGGATCTCCTCCTTTTTGGAAGTCGGTTAAAAAGTGATTTTAACTGTAGGTTAGTGGCGATGTAAGCTAAACGCCGCAATGAACGAGGAATCGCCATCGCTATCGTTCAATCGTAGTCGACGTCATCTGGGTGATGCTGAGATCGCCCATCTCGTGCCGAATTCGACTGCGGTCATAACTTGCCTCGTTTCCTGTCCGGATTGCTGCTGAAATTGTTACTGCCACACGGACGGACGTACTGATCTTTGTGACTGTGAAATTTATAGCTGTTCAGTTTTTCATATTATTAATATCAAGATAACATCAGCAATAAAATAACTTTAAAATTTAAAAATCCCCGACATTTTGGGTCTTCCCACAAACAATAAAACTAAAAAGTGTTTAAAACCGGCTTATAACAAATAATATGAGCCAGTTTTAGACATTGTCTAATGTTTAATGTTTTTGTGATAAAGCAGTAAAGGCTTAACCAATTTTGATCAGTCTTAGATAATCTAAGTTAACCTTTCAAATAAAAAAACGCATTGCAAACGGTCAATTCGTTTGGAAGCTACGATGCCACAGACATACAGATACACAGAGATACAGATACACGTCAAACTTATAACACTCCTCTTTGGACGATGCGGGACGCGCCGTGCTGTCCACAGGTTCGCAAATACAGGGCTTTAGATATCTCTCTTTCAACGTCTCGGGTGGTTAATTAGTCCATGAAACTGAACAACTTCTTCAAGGAACATAGGTCAAAATACAAAAAAAAAAACAACGAGTTGCACTCCGGGAGTGCCGGCAGAAGTGAAAACTTGAACGTTAACGTTGTGCATTAATATGGAAATAAAAACACAAAAAGAGTCCATTATTCTCTCAGGATTCGAACCCTCGACCTGTTGCTTACAATCTGGCAACTTTTCCACTCGACCAAACTGTTTGCTTTTCAATTCAGTAACTATCGATATTTGCGCACTATGTGCGAATAATCGTTGACATCGTTGACATCTGTCACAGGGATTTTTTTTTAGGAGTTTATGGCCTGGTTACAAGACCTTTGAGCCACGTCTTTATTTGGTATAGCACTTAATTTTACCATAGGGCTGCCATCCGTCCGGGTTTCCACCCATACTTCAAAGTACTCAACGCTGCTAAAGAAGTTTTCACTTCAAAGAAGGTGGCAACCCTATCCTACGCATTTTCGATCACATCTGACGATCACGGTCACGTGACATCTGACGCGAGTTCATCGCGAGTTTAACATTTTTTCCCCATACTAAAAGTGCTCAACGCCGCTAAAGAAGCTTTCACTCCAAAAATTTTGATCTCCCATACAAAATGCGCTATATGCTGATGAAGTTTGTATTGGAACTCAAAATTTTTTTTTCGTATTTTGACCTATGTTCCTTGGGAAAGTTGTTCAGTTTTATGGACTGATTAACCACCCGAGAGATTGAAAGAGAGATGCCTAAAGCTTTGTATATAGCCCAAGTCCAAAAGGAAATCAAACCTATTTCACGGTCTTCTGTAATCAACATTCTGATTTAATCAAAAGACAACCTTGCTCAACGCAAGATGCTGTACACTAAAATATAAGCCAAGTGGTTTGACGACATCGACTAAAAATGACGCAAACATGTTCTAGCACTTTGATTTATGAGATAACTCGTTCATAGGGAATTAAATGAACCGTCTCAGATGATGATTTGATGATGACAACGTGGGTTTTGATGCTTGAGATATATTTTGTGGGACATCTGAGATTTTGAACTGATCGCAATAAAAAAGTCAAATATACGTTAACAAATCTTTTTGCCTTGAATCTTTCCTGTCTTATTTATATTAAAAGTTGACAGATTAAACAATTACAGACTGTCAGCATACATACATACGCTCACACCCATAATCCCTAACGGGGTAGATAGAGCATCAGTGGTTCTAGAAACACCAGATGCCACGATTGACAGAAATACTGAGGGTTATCAGATGTAACAAGTTGCATAATGTAGAGAGGTGGTCAGCCTTTCACCCATTATACAGCAAAACCCACGCATCCCTCTTACAGACTTTTACTGTATACCTGGGAAGAGTTGGTAGCTAGCACATTCTACGATTTTCTTTCACTCCTAGTCTTTTTTATTGCTTTGTCAACCTGTATTGTCAGTTTCATCTGCACTACTGAAAATCATTTACACTGAGGTGATGGAATCTCCAATCCCAAAAAACGGGAACTCATTCGTAGTGAAAGTGTAGCAAGGTCGGCTGATTGTTTAAATACAAATAGTATAGTATCTAAAGTCGTCATCGGGATCGGAGCCGCCGGTGTCGTGGTCTGGCACACTGACGGCGCCGGCGCCCCTCTCGCTTGTCCCCTCCTTCGCTGGCCTGTCGCCAACTAACAGCTCCCATAAGCTCATTGAAAAAATTCAATCAGAAAATGTCCCCTAGTTTTATTAGCTACTGAATTACTTTGGAACTGCACTCCGAGTGCAAGAACCTTTGGGAGTTTGTGTTTATCTTTATCTTCATTCATGCGTGTTTACGTTGTGGATTTGATCACATTTAATGATGTACTTGTACTCGTTACTCTTATATTGTGGGGATTGTGGATTTTAAGTATCTTATTCCCTAACTCTGTACTGATAACATTATGCGCGGAGTCTGGCGTTTATGTTTTGGTCTTAGCTTGTATTGAATATTAAAGTGATTTAATCATTAAAGCCAAGCAGGCATATATAGAACCATGGACCGTCAAATCATTACTGTTACCGTAGGATGCTCTAAAGTTTTCATTTCCTCTTGTGATTTTAAGAGGCAGTTGGTTGCTAGCTAAACTGTGTCCAAAATCTCTTACAAAATATGATGTTATCCAGAATGATCGGGCCAGCAGAAACAGCTGACTTGATAGTTGGTGCTCTTATGACGTCAGCCGCCCACGAAAATATTGACGTCATCCTCTTTCGAGATTAAAGCAAAGAACTCTTTGAATATTTCAGCTTGTTCAGTTTAACTCAATTTAAGTATAATTATTTTCAATAGTTGGTACAGGTTTAAAATCGCACGGAAGTAGTTTTACGAAAACTGAAAGAAACTAAAAGATAAGTAAGCTTTACTTACTTGACAACTCAACTAAAAATATTTCTTCAAAAGAAGATAATTTCAAAGAAAGCAACTTACTCAAAGATATACCACACTAGATTTAGTCACCGACAGCCAAACGTCCGTAGCCCAGTGGCTCTCGCTGATCTCAACCGATCATTGAGGTTAAGAAACGTACACAGAGGCAGGGAACCTGATGGGTGACCAAAGTGGCAATTTATCACGAGCGTTTCCGTGCTTCGGAGGGCACGTTAAGCTGTCGGTCCCGGCTGTTGTCGATTGACTACAGTCGTTAAAACCAAGTCAGAGGCCATTGTGCAGTTTGCAAACTCTGACACCAGGCTTAGCCAAATTCGCCACATACTTGACTATACCTACACAATAAAAAGAAGAAGTTCAACAATGCTATCAGAAAACGTAGACTTTATTCATTCTAATTTTCCTCGTAAATCATTCTATACAATCTTAAACATCACGCTATTAATATCTAAACCTAGCATAATGCCCGACACATTGTGGCTGGTTAGGACTATTATTAACATATACCAAATGTCTTCCTTTAAGTAAACTGACTTTCTGGAATTGTGTCAAGTCTCATGCCACACTTCTGACTGTGAGCTAATTTCTGAAGTTCTTGAAAACATTGAGATGTGTTACACCTCTTCTTTAGTTCGTTACTTCGCTTTTACTAACTCTAAGCAATACTTTTCATGTACGAGTTTTTCTTGTTACAAGATTTTCTTAAGACGCACAAAATCACAAATACCCCCAGCCTGAATCTAGATAATCAGGAACTGAATCTAGAACGATTATATTACTACTTCTGTACTGTGTTTGTGTTTACCAAATAAAAAGTATTCAAACTTGAAAAAATATAACTGCTTTTCCGATATATAAAAGGTTTCGTAGCGTCAGATTAAGAAAAGTGAAAAAAGTCCAAATATTAAACAAAATCCCTTTATTATGATGGAGGATTGATAGTGATAATTGACGGGGCTGTCAACACAGCGTTTAGGGCGACAGTCAATGTCGTGTTATCCCACACTAATTCAATTTTGGCGTCTTGGCAGTTTGGCTGCTCGGCTGCTGAATTCTCGATTTTAGTTAGCACGCGTTTGTTTGACTTACATCCACAACGTGCCTAACTTCATGCTATTTCCAGTCATATGACCTACTTCTGATTCGCAATGAATGAATGAAGTATTTCTCAGAAATTGTCCTAATTCTGCAGTTCAGTGGAACTGACGTCTTTTTTTGTTTGTTACATAAGATTTTTTAACTTTCGTAGTTTTTACATACATACGGGTCACGCCTATATATAAATCCCTATTGTGGTAGGTAGAGCATCACTTGATGCCACGTTTGACATAACCAGAGGGTTATAAGGTGAAATATAATGCATGTGGAGATAGGTTTTTAGCCTTTCACCCACAAAACAGCAAAACCGTTGCGTCTCACTTACTGAATTTTACAGTGTGCCTGGGAAGAGTACCTAGGCATCTGACACATTCTATGTTTTTCTTTCACTCCCAGTCCATCTAGTCCATTCGTAGTTTTTCATCCGTGGTATTTAGACTGAACAGTTCCTGGTTCTCCTAGCTTTTCCATCTCCACGCATTACGTTTCATTGCGTCTATTCATGGGACTCGCGGAAAACTAATGTGGCATGTTTTCTGCGTTGGAACTTTCGTATCTTCTATGCTCTTTTTATACTTTTTATGAAGCTTTGAACACTTACGAAACTAATGTATCAAGAAAAACATTCCAAATAATCCAAGTTACAACCCCGCCCGGTTTAATGTCGATATAAACCAGTCTCGACTTTTATCTCTTAATTCTTTGAAATTGTTTCATAAATCAAAACATAATAGACTTGTAGGCGTTTATTGTCGGAGCAAAAAATGTGTGAAACGACCTTTTTCATAAAAGTAATGCTGTCCAGGTTCTAGTTCAAGTCATATTTTCCGGGTTTGCAGTAATTCTTCATTTTTATTGCAAACTGCTTTGTCAGCTCAAACGCAACATAAATTCAATTTTGTACGTATTTTATTTATTCTCAGTTGTATTAGATGTAAGCAGGGTTAAGACTTCACAGTTGCAAGTATTGTGTTTGAATCTGTAGCAATTCCTACTCAAAAAATTATTAATTTAATGTACGTTGCACACGGTATTCAAATATGTCTTATACTTACATAAATAATGAAGTAGGGATCTAAATATAAAGTTATTAATATAGAAACGAATCGCCTGCTACGATCGCCTACGTGTGGCGCTATTTTTAAGTGCCTATACATGATCAAAAAAAATTCTCTTCTACAATTCAGATTACTTATATAAACGAATAATTAATCTGCTGATTATAAAACTTAATTTACATTGATTCTATTGGAAACTTATCTGTAAATATAACTTCAAGAACTTTCTTATAAATGTTTTAAGCAAGGTGTTCCTAATTTACATTTCTGACTCTTTTTATAACTACATAATCTTTCTTTCTAATCGTCTTAAAATTGATTTTTACTTGTTATTTTTTTATAACTTTCATACCTGCACTGTCTGTCATCTCTACTCTTATCGCTAAAGACAAAAAGTTGTCGGTACATTTAAAATACGTTCAGTTTTCTGTTTCCGCGGCCTCAACCTTACTTCTGTCATAGCCCAAAATAGAACGTCATGTGGTTGGAGCCAATCTAAAAACTCCTCACCTAATTTCTTACGTGCCAAATCACTTGAAGTAACTTCTCTGTGTTCACGTCTGTCATGGTTATTGATTACTCTTACTACTTAGTAGGTCTGTTGATTTGTTAACCTGTGACTAAGTGTCGTTTCCACTTTGGTTCGGCAAAAGAAATTTTCGAATTAAACAACTGCTCTCAAAAGCTCCACCCCGACTCCTTCGTTATTTGAGTTTAAAGTTAGACGTAGCAGTATCACAAAAAACTGCTTTGCGAGGTCAGTTAATTGGCACGCTTCAATTTAACAAGTAGAAAAACATTTCCCTGTACTGACCTGAAATGTCGTCTATACAAAGCAAAAAACCTTATCAAAATTCCATGAATTTTCGTTATTAATATTAAATAACAGCTCGTACCCTTATCCAACGAAAACGCAAGTCTAATAGAAGATTTCCATGGCACAAAATATCTTCAGCCTGTCCATCATCGCGACCGCGTTCAATCCTTCCGTCTCCGGCGCATCGCATTTAGATCTACGAAGCCAAGACCACGGACATTGACCTGTTATTTTTATGTGGACACACCTTTCAGTCAATTATGAGGTTACGGCTTCCCTTCGCGTCTCTATTTAATGTGTTTCTCATAAGAAGATCTTACCAGTGTGTTGTTATTTTATGTCAGTAGATTGCTTGTAGATGATTCGTGTAGATGGGATTTGCTGATTTACTTGTCTTCAGCGTAACATTGCTATAATATCTTTTTTGTTCTTATTTTTTGTCAACATTGATAATTTTAGTTATTGTTTTCACAATTTTTCTTTTCATCGTGTTTTTGTATCTTGTTATCTATATCATTATTATTTGTATCTGACTTTCAGATGACACAGGTCTGGCTTAGTGATTTGAGTTTTCGGCCTGACGATTCTGAGCTTCTGGTTTTTTAGCCGGTTTGTCGCGGATGTTCCCTGATTTATGTTTAAGAGCAAACTTTAGTATTGTTATTTTAGCGTTGCGACTTTATTAACTAAAGAACTTCCACTTGCATTTTGATTCACGGGAAAACGCAGTACGATTGAGCATCAATCTAAACTAAACTTTTAACTTTATCTACATAGATAGATAGATTCTTAAATATGGCCCCATATGTGTTGCCACAATTCCGCCAATATCACGTCTTTATCTACATTAAAAACATGTTGATTCGCTTTGACATGAAAAAAGTAAAACATAAACAAATTATTTCTGCTTAATTGGCATGTTTTGTCACTTACTTATTCGTTTTGTTCAAATTCTGGAGGTTTTGACAATAGTTCTTTTTGGAATTATGGAAGTTTCATATTATTCCTTTCAAAGATTTTGTCGCATAGGTTCACAGTATGCGCGGAATGTGCCGTGCTGCCGGAAATAGTCGCGTCACTTGACAGTCAGCCAAATTGATATGGTGGTTTGTTTTCACTAACTACTAATGTCCATGCACTTGTCTGCATGGTGTTACGTTTCTTGCGGCTTCCATATATATTTCAACTCAAATAGAATATCTTGAATTGTGCTTGTTGGTCTTATTCGATTAATAGCCTTAATAAAAAGTTTTGACATTTTTAGTTTAGCTGCTAACCCCTGTTTGAAAAGATAATTAAGTTCCTCGCAAAAGGATCACATGTTTGCGCGGTATACATTACAACAGTAAAAACTTCCTTAAGTGCTTAGATAGAGATAGATAGATAACATTTTTATTCACTCCAATAACACACAACAAAACACATAAACAAAGCATATAAACAAAGCATATTGTGTTTGTCTACACAAGATTATCCATGAAATTCTGATTTATCAAACGAGCTAATTTTGTGTATAATAACTATAACCAGAGTATTACTTATTTAATTGAGGTCCATTTGTACTAAACAATACTTTACTTTTTACTACGTAAAACATTAATTATTTCCTGTATAAGATCTTCTGCACCTACAATCTGCATGTTCTTTGTCTGTTCTTTGTGTTGTGATGTCCGAAATAATAAATCTGTCTTTCTTTGTTAATAGGATACAATAAATTATGTACCTAGGCAGGAGGTTAAGTCGTATACTAAACTTTGTGATCATAACTCTGGTGAAAACGTGCGTTCAGCGTAGTTTGGTACAATTGTGAAAGGATACACTCACAACATCACAGGAACTCTGAGAATAGTTCTCCATTTGAATTCTATTGTTAGGTTAGTTTCCTATTGGTAGCAAGTTGGTAGCTTTAAATGTAAGCGTCTTGGTAGCAACTATTTTATTATAAGTGTGACCTTTGTTGAAGGCTTATGTATTACTAGCATTCCACCCCAGACTTCGTTCCCGTAGGAATTCTGGAAAATTATGTAGTCTATGTTCATCAGGGATAATGTAACATTCTAATGCTGAAAGAATTTTTCAAATCGGTCCAGTAGTTTTGGAGCCTATTTAATGCAAACAAACAAACAATCAAATCTTTCCTCTTTATAATATTAGTGTAGTTAGATGAACCATGTATGAAACTTATGAAGTGAAAAGAGCATTTGATTGATTGATTTTTTTTTACATAACATTTTCAATCATCTACAGGTGTTACTGCCGTCATTGTCTTAGACCGACTCTATCCCTGTGCAAAAATATGGTGGGCGTAGTTAGATAGATAGATAGATAATACGTTTATTCAATGACCAGCAACTTTCACATAAACATAAACAAACAACTTCACACAAAACAAAGAAAAAACATAGTTTTGTATTTCTCTTATAACTTCTACCATATGAGTATTGTTGTGTGCAGTATCTACGCACGTGTATTCTTTGGACTTACGGTGACCTAGGCGACGGCGGGTGCACACAATAGTCGCTCAGATTTCTAGCCCGGTCCCACCGGTTTGGCTTTTGTCTGCTCTTTTTGCGGCCAGACTCGCATAAAGCACAGATAACATAGCTGTGATTCTAAGGCCTTTATTACAGAAGGAGACTCAAGTCTCGATCTATACTTGATCTATACTGTACAATCGAATTACACAATGTTAGTGGAGGCTGTCATGTCAACATGTGGCAGCTTCCGATCCCAAGATTAGATCGTAGGGCTAGCAGCAACAACAACAACAACACACACACACACACACACACACACACACACACACACGTACACGTACATATTCACATAAGAGGGTTCATATTGTCATTTTCGCTTAATTTTTTCTTTTGTTTTGTTTCTTTAACTCGTTATATTGAGTCTCGAGCGGTTACATTGGGTGATCCTTCTTTTTTCCTCTTTCAAACCATTACTATATAAAATCTCAATACCGATAGGAAACTCACTTCAGTGACATTGCTCGTACTTTATACAGTAATAATTTACGGTAATTTAATTTTGTTAGTATTTATACACATTGGTAACTGTACTATGTTTGCAAATGTTTTCCACCTCCTGTTTAAACTAGAAAACCTGTAATTGGCTTTACAATTAGACCTAAGCTAGCTACTAATTTTACATGTCTTGTAATTAAGCTGTTGGTTTTGTACAATAAATAAATAAATTAATTAATTAATTGTCTCTTCCTCTCATTATCAAAATGACCAAGACGACTGCTTCTATAGTACAGATCTTCTGCTTCTTTATTTCTTTAGTTTAGTCTGACTCGCGTGTAATACGGGCCTAAGGCCTTGTAAGATGTTTGTAAGATGTTTGTAAGTTAATTTTTCCAAGCTTTCAAACATAAAACGAACTCTGCTTCAACATAATTCTAGGAAAAAATTCTTCACAAACATCCACTTTTGGACACGTATTTTTATGTATCTCTTGCTGTTTTTTTTTAAAATATCGCCTGTTATATGGGCGTAAGGTGAAAAATTTATTCATTGTGTATTACTTTTCTGTTATACGTTAGTTCTTGTATATTGACTAAGATGTAGAGTTTATGCAGTTAGGACTTGTAGAGTAAGAAACTTGGCTCTACATGATATCTGATAACTTTTTGACAGTGCGAGCGATTTAGTCTCGCTCGTCTTGGCAACATTTAACATGAAAATGAAATATTTTGAATTCATTGTCTGTAAAAGAAAAAATTATTTCCTACAAATAACGTAGCTTTTTGGCCGGTATCAACATGATCTTAGCGTTATGTCGCTCTTTCGTCCACATCTTATGATCTAGGTACCTAAAAGGGTCTCTTTACTTACGTGTAGGTGTCATAGTTTAGATTGTAATGGGCGTCTTTATAGTTGCTGTTTATTTGTGCGTCTTTGGGTATAGTTTTGCTGTTTCTGTTTACTTGTCCCACTCTGTGTTAGGATTTCACTTGTAGAAAAGTTAGCAATGTATTCAACTTAGTGTCATGGTATGGAAACTTTGACACTAAGTTAGTTTTGTTAATTGCTTATTTTTCTATTTTTGCTCTCTGTTAATTGGATGGGTGATCATCAGGCCTTGTTTCGCTCATGGATCCATTATTTACTCGGTTTCGAGGATTTTCCTATTTCAGAGGCAACGTTAGACTGTCAATTCTCTGAGGCTGTTACTCTGTCTATCTTCGACCGAAATTCGAAGCGTCGAATGTCAGTATATCTTTGTCTTACGCTATACAGATGACAGTGACAGGTAGTGACAAATATCAGCCGTCCGTCGATCGTAGTTAGTAGGGAAGAAGTGGCTTGAAAAAGCCAGGGTTTGATTTCCATTATTTCGGTAGTTTAGAAACGTATTTGGTTGGTGATTTTATGTTTGTGGGTGACAAGAAATCAGGAGTTGCCACTTAAAAATAAAATCACCAACTAAATCCGTTCCTAATAACTACCGAAATAATGCAAGTAGCTCTTTCAAAACCTGGCTTTTTCATGCCACTTGTCCTATACAAAGCAGAGCCCCTTTCACTCAAGTCTATAGGTGGCCTGGAATATCTGGCAATGGGATCAGTCTTCTAGCCTTATCTCATCATCATTCCTATGCAGTAAGAAGACGTTACTCTATTTTTTTTTACCCGAAAAAAAGGGTTGATTGACGTGTGTATCTGTTATATGTCTGTGTATCTGTCTGTAGCATCGTTTGGAAGCTGACGTAATCGAGATTGTTCTTAGCTATATTTGATCAAAATTGGTTCAGCCGTTTAAAACTTATAAGTTACTAGCTGCCCGGCCCCGCGTTACCGTGGCGCCATCTGTTAGAGATTTACGATTAATGACAACGATCAACATTGATAATCAGTTTATTGTTAATTATAAATTATTAAGGCCATGAATCGAAATAAAAACTATCCTATCTCTCAAGTTGGATCAAACTGCACACGGTGTACAAATTTGATTAAAATCAGTTAAGTAGTTTAGGAGTCCATCGCGGACAAACATCGTGACAGGAGATTTATCATGAATCGAAATAAAAACTATCCTATCTCTCAAGTTGGATCAAACTGCACACGGTGTACAAATTTGATTAAAATCAGTTAAGTAGTTTAGGAGTCCATCGCGGACAAACATCGTGACAGGAGATTTATCATGAATCGAAATAAAAACTATCCTATCTCTCAAGTTGGATCAAACTGCACACGGTGTACAAATTTGATTAAAATCAGTTAAGTAGTTTAGGAGTCCATCGCGGACAAACATCGTGACAGGAGATTTATCATGAATCGAAATAAAAACTATCCTATCTCTCAAGTTGGATCAAACTGCACACGGTGTACAAATTTGATTAAAATCAGTTAAGTAGTTTAGGAGTCCATCGCGGACAAACATCGTGACAGGAGATTTATCATGAATCGAAATAAAAACTATCCTATCTCTCAAGTTGGATCAAACTGCACACGGTGTACAAATTTGATTAAAATCAGTTAAGTAGTTTAGGAGTCCATCGCGGACAAACATCGTGACAGGAGATTTATCATGAATCGAAATAAAAACTATCCTATCTCTCAAGTTGGATCAAACTGCACACGGTGTACAAATTTGATTAAAATCAGTTAAGTAGTTTAGGAGTCCATCGCGGACAAACATCGTGACAGGAGATTTATCATGAATCGAAATAAAAACTATCCTATCTCTCAAGTTGGATCAAACTGCACACGGTGTACAAATTTGATTAAAATCAGTTAAGTTAATACTCTAAGGTTAAGTAGTTTAGGAGTCCATCGCGGACAAACATCGTGACAGGAGATTTATATATATTAAGATAAGAAATCGTATGTCGGGCTTTTTAATTTTAAAGTTATATCACTTTGTATTTTCAAACAGTGGCCTATCTCCGAAACTTAACATAGAAACTTTTTACTCCTTCCGTATTTTTTAATCAAAGCATGTCAAGGTCTAAGTGAGTGAACTAGTATAACTCTAGTGTCAGTTACATTGCATTGTCGTAGTCTCGGCCGCGAGGACGGTGTTGCGTTACATCTCGACTGGAATTACTGGAACTACATACATACATACGTTCACGCCCATAATCCCTAACGGGGTAGGCAGAGCATAAGTGGTTCTAGAATCACTAGATGCCACGTTCTACACAAATTGTGGTGAGAGGTGGTCAGCTTTTCACACATAATACAGCAAAACACAGACTTTTACTGTGGGAAGAACAGGTAGCTGGCACAGTTTAGGTTTTTCTTTCACTCCCGTCCAGCATAAAAGTAGCTACATCTTAAGTAGTAATTAAACTCTTATTGTAAGTGCGTGAAATACATGAGATCTGTAGAATGTGAGTGCTAGCTTTTGTCGGTGAGGTAGTCGCCATCAGTCTGTGTTACCCTTCGCTGTCATTTTAACGTCTTTATAAGACACCAGTTTTACGCCCGGGACTTCGTTTCCGTAGGAATTCGGGAAATTTATGTAGCTTTTTGTTACTCAGGAATAATGCAGCATTATGTTGAAAGAGTTTTTGAAATCGGTCCAGAAGTTTTTGAGTTTATTCGGTACAAACATACAAATATTTCCTCTTTATAATATTAGTTTGGAAGATAAATCTATCTTCTTCCTTTTCACCTTCTCCTCTTTTCCATGCTTTTCAAAAGATCATCATGTAGCATCTAGATCCGTCTCCTTTTTTTCTTCTCTTTTAGATATTTCAGGTATACGTTAATCTTATCTGAGTAGTTCTTTCCAGAGGCATACTTTATATCAGTAAACAGTCTTGAGAGATTTTATGTAGTGTGGATGAAAGGCAGACAATTTATTTGCACCATATGAGTGTGTATATGTTTTGGACAGACTGCTTGCCGTAAACACATCATTAACCAAATACGTTTGTTATGTTCCAATCACTGCTAGAGTTTTTGGACAGACAACAATAATGTCAACGAGCATGACCAAAATGTTCAAAGGCTTTTATGTGGTCAAATTGAAAACATGCGCTTACATGTGTACACGCCCACTCGTCCTCTTCATTATCATATGAATCCTGCTACATTTCCTCTGCAGGTGTGTTGTCTTTTATTTGTATGCCATCAAGGTGTATTATTGTCTGTTCTGTGTGCCAGAAAGTTTGTTCAGTCTTCGGTCAAAGATCTTGCAAATTGTTGTTGCGAGTACGGAGTACGGTTGAATTACATTACAATAATATTATAAAGGCGAAAACACATACACATGTGTGTCTGTTTGTATGTTTGTTACTTTTTCACGCTCAAACGGCTGATCCAATTTTGATAAAATTTGGTATGGAGGTTTACGCCGGGTCAGATAGGGTTGAGGGTCAAAAAAAAAAACCCAAAGCTGGTTTTTGGTATGTACGTTCCTACAGGTCCTAGAAGTAAGATCCTAGAGTTCCTCACATGGGGAGTGCCGGCGTCCCCCCCTCCCACCCCCCAAAAGGTCCCTTTTTCCAGTTATTGTTGTTTTATTCAAAATCTAAGCATGCTAGGCTCAAACTGTCAAAGAGTCAAATAATCTGTATTAAAATACCTATCGATCGATGTAACAATCATTTTCGTAGAGCCTTTATTAATTATACTGTGATTGATCAAAGTCCGAAAAAAAATTCAAAATGCGTTTTTTCCTCAAACTTTACAATTTTCTCAAAAAACTGTGTGAGCTATGCCAAAGTTGTCTATGAACAAATTGTGCCTTATATATTAGTCTACAAAATGAGACACTATTTTTGAAAATCGCAATATTATTTAAAAAGTTACAGAATTTTTTATCTTACAAAATACAAGATTCCAAATTACATAGTAGTTAAATACAGTGGTACATGGGGTATTTAATACTAAAATGTCGAGTTATAATATTTTAGTTAGTAAGAACAGTAATTACCCAATGCGTCCATACAAAACCACTGTTATAATGTTACTAGTTGCAATACTAAAATTTTGAAAAGAAAAATTATTTTTTTTTGTTATTAATTTTATGATTTTCGTAAAAACTATTACAGGGACATCAAAAGTTTCAACAAATACATCAATTATGGATAGATTATGTACGTATCTTTAAAATAAGATCCTATTTACTTCAATCGCCAGAGAAATAGAAAAGTTACAGATGGTTTTTTTTTACGAATTTCTCACTAATGAGGTAGGTAGTAGTAAAAAAAAATTATTACATGGAATAAAAATATCATAATTACAAATGTAATCATATCATTATATTGTGTATTAAATTACCTATCCAACCGTATAAAAATCGTTATCATAGAGCCATTACTTTTGTCACAATACTTGGACAAAGTTTTAACAAAAAATGCAAAATGCGCTTTTTTCCTCAAAGTTTGCATATTTCTCTGAAAATTATGCGATCTATGGAGAAGTCGTCTATGAACACATTGTGCCCCATATACTTATCTACAAAATGAGACCCTATTTTTGAAAATCGCTCCATTATTAAAAGAGTTACACTATTTTTTATGTGACGAAAAATATGGCTCTAAAATACATAGTAGTTTATAACATTGATACATGATGTACCTAATACTAAAATGTCGAAAAATTTTACTTTAGTTAGTAATTACAGTAATTACCTAATATGTATATACAATAATCATTGTTATAAAGTCTCTAGGTTTAATACTAAAATTCTATAAAGTTTTTTTGTTATTTTTTTAAATATGAATTTCGTAATTTTCGGAAAAACTATTACAAGCACATAAAAAGTTTCAAATGATGTACATGTTTTGGAATGATTATGTACGTATCTTTAAAACAAGACCCTATTTACTTAAATCGCTAAAGAAATAGAAAAGTTACAGATGATTTTTTACCCAAATGCTCAGTAATGAGATAAGCAGTAGTAAATAAAAATTATTATATGGAATAACAATAGCATAATTACTAATCATATAATGTCATTGTATTGTGTATTGAATTACTTATTCAACCGTGTAAGAATCATTATCATAGGGCCATCACTTTTATCGCAATACTTGAACAAAGTTTAAACAAAACAAAAAAACTTTTTGCAGGACTACTTGATTTAACTAAGATCATATTCGCGTTTACCAGTAAAAAACATAGTCTAAATACTTGCAAGTCTAAGAAAAAGCTTTACAGTAGTAAAAACGCGGGATAAAACTGTAAAACAACAAGTCAATGCAGAGAGGCTTTTAATCGTTAATGTCATCTTCACTTGGTACATTGCCACACGAGGAACCGCGGCAACGTGCACACATGATGCTGCATTTCATACCAGCTCGCCTGCATTCACACCTATTTCCGCACTCATTCTTACAGCCACAAGTAATTAAATTTAATAGATGATCTGGGGCAGGTGGGAGCAATGTACTGACTGGTTCCAAACGTTCTCCCCGTTTTTTCCAACCCCAATCCTGTGGATCCAGCGTATTCCCATACCATTCCTGTACCTGCAGATATACACGCAGTGAGTGCTGAGCACAGGCATCGGAAGTTGGCGGCAATGAAGCCAATTAAAATGCAGCAGTCACGGGTTGTGTGGCAATCTTTCTTAGATATTTGTATCTTTCTTAGATAATGTGTTCTTTGAAACAATAATAGTTTCTGAGACAATAACGAAATTTATAAGAATGTATTATTCATATCTTTGTAGAGTTTTAGTGTTGAAAACCTGTGACTTTAAAAACAATGATTTTGGTATGGATACATTGGATAACTACTGTACCTACTAAAACATAAATATCCGATAATTTGGTATCAGGTACCCCGCCATGTATCGTTCTGTATGTATTTACGAATTTTGTATTTCACTTCATCAGATAAAATACTGTAACTTTTTAAATAATATTGCGATTTTCAAAAATAGGGTCTCATTTTGTAGACTAATATACAGGGAACAATGTGTTCATAGACAACTTTGGCATAGCTCACACAGTTTTTTGAGAAAATTGCAAACTTTGAGGAAAAAACGCATTTTGAATTTTTTTTTGGACTTTGAACACTTACAGTATAATAACTAAAGGCTCTACGGGAATGATTATTACATCAATCGATAGGTATTTTAATACAAATTATTTGACTCTTTGACAGTTTGAATCTAGCTTCTTTAGTTTTTGAATAAAACAACAATAACTGGAAAAAGGGACCTTTAAGGGGGTGGGAGGGGGGGACGCCGGCACTCCCCATGTGAGGAACTCTAGGGTCTTACTTCTAGGACCTGTAGGAACGTCCATACCAAAAATCAGCTTTGGGTTTTTTTTTTTGAGGTCGCCCTAATAGCTCAACCTATCTGACTCGTGGTAGTTGCTGACACCCTGAATTAACTCACAGGCTTCATCACTTGCCCGAATCCTCACGGGAACAAAGTCCCGGGCAGAAAGCTAGTTTAGGATAATTTTTGTGGTAATATTATTCAAAAGTTTCTGTCCTAGACTGGTTTTGAAAAAGGCCATTTTGCAAGCGATTAAATTGCATTTATACAGCGCGGCGTCCTCGGAGCCATCCAATCAGTCAAAACAGCCCTCTATCAGACTGAATGTAATATATTTTCTAAGATTCTCCCGGTTATTTTTACTAGTTTTAAACATATCTTACTGAATGCTTTTCCAAGGATCGATAACTCGACATATGAAGTAACCCCAAAGTATACTCTCGTGTCTTGAACACGGACTGCGTCTGCGCAACATGTATCTGAAATTCCGTGACACATCTTATCGCTTAAAACCAAACCCACTAAAGGCAAAGAGGTGTTGCCGACTCGCAATTTTAATTGCAAATTACATCGAAGTACTTGTGCACTTAGTACAGGGATGGTGTTGGTACTGCTTGCATTAACTAGGACTGGATTCCTCTAGTCTGGACATTCTAGGTCTGATTCCTTGTTAGTTAGGAAGGTTGTTAGGTAAAACAGCCAATGAATTAGAAAAAATCCAAGTCTAGGTTTTAGCTGCTCTAATGTCCGACTTTGTATTTAATTAAACTTCGCATGCTTGTTACACAGCTAATGGTAGCTTTTAAGAACCAAATTCATATATCTTTGATTCTAATTCAGTTCAGATACTGTGAGTTCTTATTAAAAGCCTTCAGTATTTCAGCTTTGTTTCACTTAGGTATTTTCTCTCTTCATTAGTGTAATTTAATTTAGTTTTATAGCTTAAGATTAATGATTCAAAGCGAGTTTTTATTTCTTCTTATCGTGTAGGTATAGTCAAGTATGTGGCAAACTTGACTAACCTTAGCGCCAGAGTTTTCAAACCGCCAAATGGCCTCTGACTTGGTTTAACGACCATAGTCAATCGACAACAGCCGGGACCGACGGCTTAACGTGTCCTCCGAAGCACGGAAACGCTCGCGATAAATTGCCACTTTGGTCACCCATCAGGTTCCCTGCCTCTGTGTACGTTGCTTAACCTCACTGATCGGTTGAGATCAGCGAGCGCCACTGGGCTAGGAGCGCCTGATGTGCTGCTGTGTGAACTCAATGTAATAATGTAATTCAATTTAGTTTGACAACTAATAGACCAGGATCCCAGGGCAGCCAGACCTTACTTATTTTCTCATAAACCAAATGTGTGGGAAATAGTAGTGCTAGTACGTACTAGTAATGTATGAATACCAGCTAACCTGGGCCGACGGCCAATTTTCAGCTACCAGGTTCTGAAGGTACTTCTAAAAATTTCTCACTTGTCTTGAAGTCTGGGTGCTATAAAAAGTATTGTTATAGTTCCCTGAACATTTGCTTGCGAATAAAGCGTCTGGCAGAAATTACAGCCGACGGAGAGTGTCTGGCGGTGTTGAATATTAATTTTTATATTTAATTAATTATATTCTATAAGACATCAGCAGCCAGACTTCAAGACAAGTGAGTAATTTTTGGAAGTACCTTCAGAACCTGATAGCTGAAAATTGGCCCAGGTTAGCTGGTATTCATACATTACTAATACGTACTAGCACTACTATTTCCCACATATTTGGTAAATATGAAAATAAGAGGTCTGGCGGCCCTGGGATCTCCGTCTATAAAGATAAATGATTCAAAGCCAGTTTCTATTTCTTACAGGCAGCTTTGCACTTTCTAAAGCATTAACAAAAACTGGTACGTCTATAAATTGCTACATAGTCATCAATCCCATCAGCATTCTCTAACATGTCTGCGCCTTAGTAATCGGTCAAGGAGGTTTTGCTTTCAATTACATTACGGGTTTTCCTCGTAACATTTTTTTCTTGTTATGCTCTATCTCTTGTGGTATTTCTACGGGTTTGCTTTATTAATAAAGCTGGGTCCGTGTTAATCTTCAAACCATTTTTGATAATCTCATGGTCGTTTTTACACCATGTTTACTCTACGTTACAATATCTTGTCAGTGCTATAAACAATGCTTAAAATGGACAGCGCCGCTTGTTAATAAATAGTCTGATGTCCTCAAAAGACATATTTTATGAAATAAACGCGTACTGAACCGAAGAGTGCCGATGTTCAGTTTAATATAATAACATGACCACACTTTCCTATGACAGAGACACCTTAATTATAAAATAGGAGTTGCACGTTGGGGAGTTTTACTTTTGGAAACAGTTTTCTACTATTGTTATAATACAACACATCCACTATTTTTGGAACTTTGAAACTCATAATTGCCAGCGAAGGTCTGTGGTCTGGGGACCCCAATACCAATTTTTTTTTTTTAAGATGGGTTAACTCTTGACCTCAATCTTGACCAAAAATCAAAGATGAGGTCGACGATGGAGCGAGTTAACCCAGAAAATGCCTATAAAGGCACTGGTACTCCCACGCACCGACGGAACACAGCAAGCTGTTTGGCGTCGGACTTCGGTAGGAACCAGACGGCCCTTTACAGAGCCTACCACACCGCATGAGACCATAGGACGACACCTCAGATTCAGAAAAAAATGAAGTGTCGTTGCCTGGGATGGATTACTAGGAGGCAGGTCTCATTTGTGTTTCCTTAGTCGCCTCTTACGACACCCACGGAAAGAGATGGGGTGGTGTTATTCTCAACCGATCACCACACGGTTATCGATTGGACCCCCAATGTTTTAACGGAACGAATGCGTATGTATGGTATGTATTTGGATCGTTTAATGTATGTTTGTATGTATTTCATTGTAATCTTGACTTGTTTTAAGTGGCATCCTAAATGTCCTATAAAATAAAGATTTTTTCTATTCTATTCTATTCCATGTCTTTTCTTGGTGTTAAATCTTAAATTACAATTATACACTGTTCGGTGCATTGCGTGATTGGTAGGTATTGTTTTATTTAGTCAGCCAACAAAGTTATAATAGCAACAAAGTCGCAGGTGTCTATTGGTTTACGTTTATTATTATCAACTTGACGTAATGCCCATTATTCACTGAGCGTCCCTTATTAATTCTTTACATGCTTACTCGTTCATCTTGACCCTAAGCCGAGTAAGATTTATAGCCCTTCTTGTAGTATGTTTTAGTTATACATATTATTATCTTATCTTTATGTATATTGAGTGCCTTTAAATTAAGGATTTGAATTAGCCTACTAAACTAAATAACTTTTCCAAAGAAACTGAAATCAGAATATGTTTTTTTGGCTTGCCTTAATATAAGACCACGATTTTTTTTTTAATTTGATATGGTTCCCGTGGGCAAAGTTGGTTGTTTCACAAATGTGTCTGTGTTTAGCAAAGTACAATTTTCGGTGTAGTTAATAAAAGCCATTAATGAAGCTTATCACAATAATTCTACTTTCACGCTGGCTGCTAACTCTCCCCAGGCATACTGTAAAAATCAGTAGGAGGGACGCGAGGGTTTTGCTGAATTGTGCGCGAAAGGCTGACAACCTCTCACCACTATACATCATGTTTCATCTAGTAACCCTCACAATTTATGTCAAACGTGGCATCAAGTGGTTCTGTACACATTTGTGCTCTGCCTATCCGGTATGGGATTACAGGCGTGAGCGTATGTATATGTGTATGTACAATAATTCCAAAACCTTAACAATAATCCCAAATGGTTGCATATCAAAAGGTCAAAACTTTATTGACCAAAACATAAGTGGACAAAAACCAACTGACCAAATTTCGATAGAAAAATGTATGTTTCATCAAAAGTACGACTGACCAAAAACTGAAATATCAAAATTTGAATTGTCAAATAGACTATTGGCCGAAACCTTCAAAGGTCAAAGGTCAACCTTTCCATTTTTACATACTGAAGTATTACTGCATGAAATCTTTTTGGTTAACCTTTGTGGGTTTAATGAAATCTCTTTAATCTTTCAATTTTCAATTTCGAATTCCCTTTTCGTCTTTGTTTGTTTTCCGAAATGACATTACTTTATTCTCTAAAAATTTTGGTTTTATGATGCAATTGACTTTTGAAATACTTATATGTAAATATTTGAAATACATGATTCTTATATCTTAATTGTAGTCCTTTTTCACGACATTTCATTCGAAAGAAGAATAAAAATATTAAACAGTGAAAAATTATACATTTAGTAATTTCAACTGGATAAATGTTAGTTATCTTGCTATGGTTTCTTCTTTTCATTATTTTTATTATATTATTACGACTTCTAAAGTTCCATTCATTACCGTTCCCTGGAATTTAGGGAGGAAGGGCCGAATTAGGTCACAGTCTGTTGCGCAGTTCCTCAAATGAGGACACCAGTCAAGGGCACAGGGGCTTTGGCCCTTTTAACGGAGAGAGAGATGGAAATATGCAGCATCATTTGGCTGAAGCGAGAGAGGGGTATACAGCTGATTTTTAAAACATGAGGCGTAGTAACGTTACTGTGGAAAAAGAATCGATATTCGAACTTTTACTTAGAAATGGTAACGTATATTTGAAGAAAAGGTTTCGAATAGATACATATAGGGAATATTTAAGAGTACGAGTAGGTACGTAAGTCTTGTAAGAGGATGAATACTTACGAGCAATCTATACTAATATTATAAAGAGAAAAGATTTGTATTTTTGTATGTAACGAATAGGCTCCGAAACTACTGGACCGATTTCAAAAATTCTTTCACCATTAGGATGCTACATTATCCCTGAGTAACATGGGCTACATAATTTTCCCAAATTCCTACGGGAACAAAGTCCCGAGCGGGATGCTAGTAATATTATAAAGAGGAAACATTTGTATTTTTGTATGTAACGAATAATCTCCGAAACTACAGGACCGATTTGAAAAATGCTTTCACCATTAGAATGCTACATTATCCCTGAGTAACATAGGCTACATAATTTTTCCGAATTCCCACGGGAACGAAGTCCCGAGCGGAATGCTAGTAATATTATAAAGAGGGAAGATTTGTATTTTTGTATGTAACGAATAGGCTCCGAAACTACTGGACCGATTTCAAAAATTGTTTCACCATTAAGATGCTACATTATCCCTGAGTAACATAGGCTACATAATTTTCCCAAATTCCCACGGGAATAAAGTCCCGCGCGGGATGCTAGTCTAACATAAAGAGTAATCTTATGTTTGAGGAAGTAGAGAATAAGCGCAAATTTCAATACGCCGCTGATGAATCATTGCAATTTTGTGTTAGTTTCCATTGAATGTCACCCAGTTGCAGAAACGTTCGTTAAACTGAATGCTACTTTAAATATCATACTGTGACTTTCAGACTTGTTGGCCTAAACAAGGATGGCATTACATTTAAAGAAACTTTAATGCAGGTTTCTGCAACTGTGCGTAAGAGCAATAATATAAGGAAGAACTATCAGCGAGTTACTGGTCAATTGGTCATGTTTAGTAGTTGTGATGTGAATGTTATGCAGCAAAGAGAAATGAAAACAAAACTTTTTTTTATTATTAGATATTATTAGAAATAAAAGCCGCCCGACTTCGCTGGCTGGGCCACGTAGAGAGGATGGGGGAGGATCGCGCTGCCAAAAGAGCATATCTTGGACAACCTTCCGGGCGCCGTCCGGTGGGTCGTCCAAGATATCGCTGGAAAGATGAAATCGCCAAACACCTAAAAGAACTGAAAGTGCCCGACTGGTCAATATTGGCGCAAGATAGAATAGAATGGCGCATTTTAATGTCGGAGGCCAAGATCCACTTTGGGTCGTTGAGCCAGCGAAATACGTAAGTTATATTAGCATCCATAGACTTGATATCCGTGCCCTTGTCTAGATTAAGTTTTCTTGTTAATACTTGCTTTTTCTTTTAAAAATATTTTAACAAAAAATATAGTAAAACAAAATTTTAGAAATAACTCTAAAATTACTTTTGTATCACCCGACATTCGATTGCTTATAGTATAACTTTTAATTGGTTGAACCAATTTTGATCAAATATAAACATCTGGATTACGTCAGCTTTAAAAAAAACCGCATTGGAAATAATTGGAATCGGTGCGTTCGTATTGGAGCTACGATGTGCCATAAACAGACATCAAACTTATAACACCCCCTCTTGATTTGTCGTGGGTTAAAAATGGATTTCTACACTCTCAAAGAAACCACTAATTATTTATTGAAACTACAAGGTTATTAGCGACTAGTAGGTAAATCGCTTTGGTATTTCCAGATTTTGAGTGCATTGTATTTCAAGTTTCATGTCTGTTAAGTAAAAATAGCATTGTAGTAACCATTGTAAAGTTAAAGCCTGTACTGAAAGTGGGTCGGCCAAATGTGGGACAAAGCTAGAAGTCGTTTTATGATACTTTATTACAGTAATTTGATTCTATAAAATACGGCTTACGTTGCTCGGTTGTGTAATGTTTAATATTATGAATTTGCTTAACATTATGAAATTGCCTTAGCTCTTACTCTGTTTTGTCCTAAAAATATAAAAAATCCAAGAATAAAATCTTGTAGTTTTCACCCGACAAAGTCTTAATGTTTTTTGCAGAGATTTAAAAAATAAATTTTAAGAAAGAATTTTAGGGAAAGAAAAATGTTGGACGCGAATATCCCTCTATGCGGGTAAGCGTTAAAAAAGTACCAAAATATCTATAAGACTTCGAAATTGTGTAGAAAACAAATATGTAGCAGTAGGTAAGTTCAGACGGTTAAGAAATGTTTATGCAACACGAATTCATAACTATCATACCATAATGACATTTTCTAGACCCTACCTATCTTTTTCATCGGTAACTTTTTTCGTGACTTAAGGCTATAAAAGAGTTTATTGGGTTAACAGTATCGTATAGCATCCTATGGCCGACCCACCAAAGGCAAGTCTTTTGAATCGCTAACTAAAGTAGTACCTAATCGATTTTTGATAACGATAGAACGTCTTGTGTAATTTCGCTCTATCAAAGAAGTTCGATTGCTAAAAAGATAAGTAATTATGTCAGTGATAACGGTGCTAATGAAGGCCATGCTGTTAATGAAAACATAACTAAAAAATAAACTATTAAATAAAATAAAAATGTTTACAGAGCTATATTTTATAACAAAAAGCACTACTAAAACAAATACAACTTATGACTATTATAAGTAAGTAATTACAACTTTTTATAAGTATGTGAATAAATGAAACCACCACTTGTGGAAAAAATAGGACCATCCCACAAGCCAGTACTTTGAAAGGCTTTCGAAAGCTCGGCACGTCTGCGAGACGTCTAGAGCCTGCACGTGGGTGCAGCGCGCATGCGTATTGCGAACGAGCCTCCAACTTGCGAACAACCAGTATCGAGCGACCCTCCAAGCAGAGAGGTCATGTCGCTATGTCCGACGGCCGCGACTCCCCGTCGCAAAGCGGTCTCCGCGATCGCGTCAACTTTTTCGAAAAAGTTTGGTCAGGACATACCAGCAGCGACACAGTCGATGCTTCAACAGATGTAGTCGACATCGAGCGCCGCATAGAGCAGCGCAAACGGCGACCTGAATCGCCGAAAATCGAAGTCAAACTTAAACAGACGAGGGACACAGAATCTCCAACAAGAAGTTATGAACCTGAATTTGCTAATTTTAGGCTGAGACATGTGGAACCGGACGAAGGGTTCGAAAAACTCGAGCAGCAGATCGAGGAGGGCGATCTTGCTTCTGGAGTCAGATTCGTCAAGTTTGAAAGAGTGACCGTGAAAAGGACATTTACGGAACGCAGTGATGAAAGACCAGATTCTCCTCAGCATGAATGGTACACGGAGTATAAACATCAGGCCCTGCACAACGCACCAAGGAAGGAGTATGTCAGGAGCAGATCGGAGTATGACTCCCACATTGCAGAAATACGAGGTAAATACTGGATCTCTCCTTAAAAATAAAACAAAAATACACTGATGTGGTGTTAATACGTTGTTATATTTCCACTTACTCGTCACCTAACACGACACAATATCGTAGGTACTCGATTATTTGGAACATTATGGCAAAGGTTACGACCTTGACATCGAATAGGCGTAAACAAAATGACGTAATACCGAATTCACATTGTTTCCACGGAAAAGTGGACATACTTACATTTACGTATACTTACTCTTGTATTAATTTTCAAAATGTAGAGGTGCATAGCTTTAAAATGGTCTACCTTATTTTCAATGAACATTGGCGCAATAGCACCGAATAATAATAATGGTCACGATTCACGAACCTGCTGTGTGCCCTTGACTCCCAGAGTCACCAATTTACGAATTCGCTGAAAATAATGGTCGTTAGATAAAAATACACTGTTCTATAATTTACACAGAATACGGCATTATTATTGGGCAAAAAAGATTTTGATTGCAACAACTTTGTCTTTATTCAATGGGCTTAAATGATCTGTAAAAAATGTTTTATTGTAGGTAGTAACCACTACTTTCTTTCTTATGAATACTTATGTACATCAGAATTCATTAATCAATCACATGCTTTGTTAAGCATTTCAAGTCACTGGTATATTTTCATTTAAATGCACTATCGCTGTGCATTCGATAAGATATTATTCGCCTCTTCAAATTCTTTAATTAGTTTTGTAGTACCGCTGCAAAGATTACATTTTTGAGCGGCTGTTTTCATTCCTTATCTCTTTTTTTGTTTGAACTGGTTTTTAGCAAGATATGAAGTTACTTCATACCTCTGAACGAAGCATGGTTTTTGAGCGAGAAAATGCTCGAATTAAAGCTATCGTGATCTTTCATAGTATGAAATAACGTCGGAGAAGGTGTATAAATACTAGTTATCATTTAAAATTATCCTCCTTAAAGTGTCAATCCTCACACCACGCCTATTTTTAAGTTCTAAATCGTTATCTGCCTCATTTTGTCAAGCAAGTTTCTCTTTGTATACTACGTATATTTCACGTATCTAATTCCATTCAGATAGAATATTGCCTTTGCTTTGGCTCATTGATGGCCTTAAGAGCAATTAATTGGCAAAGGTTTTAATAAGCAGTTTTATGGTTAGTAACACATCTTTAATGGAACTACAAATGACTACAATGTTATGAGTTACATACTCTACCATCCATTAAACGTGTTTAAATACTAAGCAGTACTGTATTTTACTTTGTTTTACTAGTTTATAGGAATCGTTTTTATAGTCTTCACAAGTAGGTACAGTGGTAACTATAAAATGGTCACGTGAGATAGCCACTAAAGTGTTGCTGCAAATTGCCATGATGATGTCATTTGCCGCATTTGTGACGATTTTAATTAAGCAATTACTGAAGTCATGAATATTCATTAGACTGAGCTATAGCTAAAACAATAAATTTAATAGAAAATTGTTAGGTACCCTCGCGCGATTGTTGCACACTCCTGTGTGCAGGATTTGTATCGCACGCGCCGTAAACAAGTGCGTGACGGGTTAAGGACATCTGTTCGGTGGAAATTTTCGGTGTTTTGGTTCTCTTATGAAGCTTGTCCTAACTGATCTAGAATTGTTGTTTGTTAGTTTTGTTAATTATGTGTAATTTGTCATCTCTTTGCCTCAGATGTATGTAGAAATACCTTTGCCAACTTGATAACCCATCTTCGTTCGACTATTAAATTACCTCATCGGTACATCATCATCATCATTACCTCCTACTATAAATATTTTGGAATTCGCTCAGTTTTCCATTGACCTAATTATTAATTAACCTGAGTCCGTTAATCAATGATTGAAGTTCATTGTTAGAACTTCCATTAAAGCCTTATAAATCGTTAAATAAACTATATGATTCATATCATAAATTGTACTTTATTTCCGTTCACAGATTTTCATCATATCATGATTTTCATGGCCAATAACTGTGGTAGTGGTCATTTCATTAAATAAACCGTGTAATCGGATGTTAAGTTCCCCCTGCCACACGACAGACTTAGCTAGATTTAGTTCAGTCATTTGGAAAAGCCTCAACGATGTTTAATACGCTACATATTTACTTCTGTTGGATTTAAATAACCTTTAGGACTATTGTTTCTTTGCAAATCGTCTTGTTAGTATCAGTTGTTAGTCTTACTAGAGTGTAAATAGATTGGAAGTCATTACCTCGGTCTAGGTTCGTTTCTAACCGCTTCTTTTGGTCATTTGTAACTACTTATTTGGCTTCTTTAATTATTTTGGATGATAGAAAAAGCTAAATTTTAGCATATTTATGGTGTACTAGCTTTCCGTGACTTCGTTCGCGTGGAAAAGGAGTCTATGTCACTCTCCAGAGCTCTAACTGCCAAAAATCACATCTATCCGTTGCTCTGTAATGTCTTGAAAGAAGGACCAATACATTATTAAGCTTTTTTTTATTATAAGATGGGTTAACTCTTGACCCCAATCTTGACCAAGGTCATAGATGAAGTTGACGATGGAGCGAGTTAACCCTGAAAATGCTCATAAGGCACTGGCGAACAGCTACAAGCTATTTCGTTTTTTTGCTTATGATTTTTAATCTACTTGAAAAGAAAGGAGGAGGTTCTATGTTCGACTGCATGTATCTTTTTTATGTATGTCCACCGATTTATTTCCTTTCCTTATTTCTTTATAAGTTAGTAGGTATTTCATTTAACATAATATGTCTTGCTATTACTAAAACCTAATCTTCGTTACCGGTATGGACTGCGGTATACACTATAATAGTGTGCGTAAGGTAGTGTAGCGTGCGCGGGCGCATATCATGTAGCGATAACCGCAGGTATATCGGTGCAATTGTGCGGTTCATGGCTCTTGTATTACTAGGTCTTGTGAAGTATTGCCGACTATTCGTTTTTTTTTGTAGTTTACATCTGTAATGTAACTCCGTGGTCATTTAAATTGTTGTTAAAGCTGAAAGCCATAAATTAATCATGTAAATAAAAACTTTCTTAAAAAAGAAACAGATTACACATTTGTCTGTGAATTTCAAAGAATTTTGGGTTATATTTATTTATTTATTTACTTTATTGCAAACTTCACAGCTTATACATGTTACATTACATAGCCCTTATATTAAAAATGTATACAGCCAATTAAGAAGTTAAACATATTATAAACTGTAGATTTAGAGCTCAACAATACAGATGCAGGCAGAGCATTCTATTCCCTGGCATTGGCAATGCATAATTTTGCTTACAAAGTCGAACAATGACAAAATCTTAAAGAACTTAACTGATCAAACATTTGTCAACCGTCCACTACAAAAACACTAAGACGTGACTTATCACATTTTTACTTGCATAAATATTAACTGAACCGGTCTTTCAAAGAGGCTATTATGTGTGGAATCCTTGTCAATTTTCTTAGAATACTTTTAGCACCTAAGACTAGACACACTTAACAAGGTGACCGCAAAGGCTTTATGTACTATTGTTTAGTAAAGCTATACATTGTTAGATTAGATATTACTGAAGTTCTGAGGTTTTCGTGACGGTATAGGGTCGATAGATGAGGGTTCTTCTTTTCCTGAGGATGTGCATAGAGTAGGAATTGTCAATGAGACTATTACTTCAGAACTATAATTTTAAATTATAATATATTATTATCTAGTCTTCTTCTATGAAGTGATAAATGGCGCAGCAAAATACTGATTTCTAAGACTTCTTTCTGTTTTTGCCAAATCTAATTGTCCCCACTATCTTCTAAACTGATTTATCTAGCGGTAATACCACTTGATGCTTACCCATATCTTCTAAATATATAAAAGGAGAAACTGACTGACTGACTGACTGACATAATTGTAATTGTAAGACGGACTGGTTTCCACAACTCGACGTCAACATGCGCCTATTTTGCGTGACTTTTGTTTATTAGGATGGCTGTCAGTCTAGCCACCCTAGCTCCTCCAGAAATTGCAGAAGTCCCTTAGGATCCTCCACTACCTCCGGGAGGGACCCGGGTGTGCCCAGGTGTTTGGCCCGGTAGTTGGCCACCTCCTTGCAGTTCAACACGACGTGGGCGGCCGTCTCTTCCTCCTCCATGCATGACATATCAACGCACAGCCTAAAGGGCTAAACGTAGGCACTTGAAATTTGGAAAGGACGTAGCTTAGGTACTGTAGAGGTGCACTAAGAAAGGAATTCCCGAAATTCCCACGGGAACGGGAATTAGCGGGAAAATCCTTTTGTATGAAAAATCTAAACCGCTTAAGTTAGACGCTTGAAATTTGGCATGCAGGTACCTTAGTAAACTTAAAGCTTAGTTGCAACAGGATATTGCAAAATTCCCACGGGAACGGGAGTTAGCGGGAAAAAACTTCATGCGGTTCCTAAAGCTCACGCGGGCGAAGCCGCGGGCGGAAAGCTAGTACTAAATATATGCGTTTGCAGTATATTTTCATAACCTTGGTTTCGTTTGATATTATTAAAGAAATCTACATAAGTGTAGTGCTCCAATTAAGACTGTATCGAATTTTTGCATTTCGACACGATTCCGAGAATGTTAGCAACTGAATTCTAGATACATTGAAGTTTTATCTTATAAATAGGTTCGCATTATATTTGATGCCTACCCCATAGGGACATATTTCATGATGACTGACAATGTATAACGACTAAACTAATTATAGATAAAAATATAAGAAGCTAACAGAACGCTGGCTGATGAGTTTCATGATTTATAAAATTAAAAGCCACTTGGGAAGCTCGGAATTAGAGATTCTAAACTTAAAGAGGTCTATAAAATCCAAGGTGAACAACTCTGTATTTGTTGTCAATACATTATGGCATGTTATCGTTCTTTTTATGAGCGTTAAAAAATGATAGCTTATTAAGATGAACATAAATCTTAGGTACATAGTTACATAGAGTTTGAATTTAAAGAACGTGTTGGGTGGTGTGTGTTCCCAGGTCTTATTGTATCCGGGTTACTATTACAATTACTGAATATTATGTCACCCTCCACCTCATAATCTACTTAAATATCCAAAGAACTCGGTCTTACTCTTACGCACTTCTTTTCCAGCTGCTGATAACTGGTAACCATACCTATTTGTAAGTCATCATCTAACAGCTAATTATATTATACAGCCTTGCTTTACCTACTTCTACTTTCCTATATTCTTTTTTATCAGTAAATGTTTTTAAAAAGTCTGTCATAGTAAGTCACTACCAAAGTTACTTATGAAACGCTTTTGGTGTCACTTAAGCAATAGTTTTATTTTCGCAACAGGTAACAGATCCACCTGTCATGAGTTGTTTGATGAGAAAACTCGTTTTGCAACCTATCACTCGAGATTCTTCTAAAAAAAGTCTCGAGTGATAGGTTGCAAAATATATTTTTACCAAATATCTACGTTTCGGTGATGGAGCGACACTATCTACACAAAATTTTCAGAAGCTTCTCTGCATCAAATCAATGTTGCAAAGTTCCTGTTCTTGAACCAGTGATAAGGTGTCAGTTGGTCAGTCACGACGCACGTCGATACGAATGATGTCATTCCTATTACTACACAACGTGCCATACATATTGATAGCAGCTATTCCTGAATCGCAAGTGTAATTGGCGTCGATTGTATCTTTGTATTCTATTGTATCTTTCTTGGTATTATTTTTAATGATATGTTTAATAGTTTCTTAATTAGGTCGTTTATTACGATTGTTTTGATATTTGTCTTTGTATTTCACAGGGGGGATTAGAAATGCATAGTTTATAAGTAACTCCAGTAGAGCCGAATCCTAAAGTTACGTATGACGAGCATTTCAAATGATATTAATATTAGGAAAGATTTTTTTAGTTTAGAGTTATGATAATGTATATCTTTTGTTTGTAATTAATTAGGGAGATATGGTATTATTGATTTGAAAAGATGCCGACGTAACAAGGTTATTGCGACCTGTGGTTGAGCTGTCATACGTAACTTTAGGATTCGGCTCTACTGTATGTACTCATAACATGTATTATGTTATGTTACTAGTAATAATGTAGCAAAAGTTTCTTTTCCATTCTTCTTCTATGTAGATCTAACTAAACATTTTGCTTTAATAATGCCTCCTTTTAAACTTAAACAGGTAAAAAACTTGATCGTCACCAACGATAGCGAACTTAAAATAAAAACGATAGCTAAAAAACATGAGTATTAAAATAAAAACGATACTTCGTAGGTATTATGGGCAACTCGCTCGGACAGAACACTGTTTATTTAGTATTGTTTCCACAAGGAGTTATTTTAAGACCACTATTCAAAGTCACCTATCAATATAGCACGATATTTGATTACAAAATTATATTGACCTTCTTTAATTAAATGTCAAGAATTCTTTGATCTTTTACTAAATATGTATAGAGGTACTTTTTCTAAAACATGTTCCTTTAAACTGACTTTAGTGGATGTTAAATCTTTCCAATTGAATCCAACAATATGCCTAGAAAGATCTGGTGCATTCTTATTTTCTTTCGTTCCGAATTCAGCTTAGAAAATTAAGTGTTTAGTATATTTAATAGTTTATAATTAGTAAATGCTAATCGCAGGAAAAACACCAGCTCTCCCATGTTTTCTCACAACTAACACTGACTCGTTGTTTTCGACTTTATCTGTTAAAGTGGCCATGAAAATTAATGACCGTAAATAAAAAACCTCCGCATTTAAGTAATGTGTTGTTGTTTTTTAAAATCAAGCATATTGTTTAAAACTTTTAATGAAATACGCATAATGTGAAATTATGAGTTACACACTAGGAATATTTCACAAATTGATAAGGGCCATTTTTTGCCTTGCATTTTTGTATTGTTTATTGCAAATTCAACTCAAAATACAAAAAAATCCGGCATGGATAGTTGTCCGGCATGATGACTTTTGCATGTTTTGAGGTAATGATATCAGAAATAGCAAAATCATTTTTAGTTAACCTTTACCCATAGTGGATACTTTATTTGTAGTAGTAGCTACTGCAGTATTCCTGTATGAGTTTTTTTTGGTTGTTATTTGGCGTGTTCACTGGCACCTTTATTTTTTCTTCGCGGTCTAATTGTAACCACGAAGCGGTGTTTCGTAGAGATTAAAATGCTAAGTAACATCATGCTATAGAATTGTAGATGAATAAGTATGTCTTTTAACTGAGTTCTCCAGTTGTTACCACTAATGTTTCTCTGATGATCATTTTAAATTGTTCTATGTAGGAGTTGTCATGTTTGTAAATAAATGAAATAATTATTGAAAGATTCCTTAGACGTCCCAAGTTATTACTCCACAGGTTATTTATAAAATTAAGGATGACTAAAGGTTACCCATATCATAATTTTAAAAAAAGCTTGAGGCTTCATATATGCTACCTATATGCTTCATATAAGTTAGGAGTTGAAGCGGTCGCCATGGCCGAAATCGGCCGGGAGCACATCATCATCATCATCATGCTACCTACGTCGTCGTAAGTGGTATTTATTGCGAAGCAAATAAGCATTTTTGATGAAACAAGAATGAAAGAAAGATAAAGTATAACCTAAATTGACACGTGTTCTATTATTAAATACCTCATAACATTGGGTTACGTGTAAGATGATGTATATTGTAATTTAATGATTATTGTTTTCATTAGAAAGTTTTAGTAGTTTCATTTTAAATTTTCTGTGCACCTTTATAATTCTAAAATATTAAAAATTAAATGTACAATGAATCATTTCAGTCAATGAATTTATGTTCATTGTTAGTCGTGACTTGTGTTCATTAAAACAATAGGAGTTGCGTAAACTACCTATACTGATATATGTCTAAGATATAGGTCACGGGCGGCGCCTGCTTCGTCCTTTTAAGTCTACATTATTGAAGTATTACTATGCCAATGTTTGCCTTCGAAATCAAAAGAAAAAATCGCTTTTTTTCAATACATAATATTGCTTGAACACGTCAAAATAGTTAATTAAGTACATTAGCATTTTTGACTTTGTGCCTATTCGCAACGGTACAGTCTTCCTCAGGACAAGAATAAGCAAGAAACTCCGAGGGTCTCTCCTTTTAAGTCAATCATACAAACCTTATTTCTAATTTTAATTGATTAATTTCTGAATAATGTTGAATCGAAAGAAAGCTCTTACGTGTGCTTTTGTAGAGACTGGCGTCCATTCCACTGATCAATGGTGATTGAGTGAAAATGTTTACCATGTTAGCCGTTCAGTTGGCAAAATTGAGAACTATTGAGACCTCATACACTTGATGTGAACTGCCCCGACTAGCAGCGCCATCACCAACTGTACATTAAGTTGCTAACTACCTAGCAACTTAACGTTCAGCTAGCAATGGCGGAAGGTAGCTGTCATTAAATGTATGAAGTTTAGATAGTTCTAAATTACGCCACCTGCAGCTCTAGCACGATAACGACAAACTCGCGCTCGGTTCACGCTGAAACTTCACTTTGATTGCGCGAGGGTCCCGCGCAAAGGCTTGCTCGCCCTATGGCGTTGTCAATGTTGACATTTTGACATAGGACCGCGGTGTTGTCGCGGTGCTGTCACTATCGTACTCGGCCTGCTGAACGGATGAAGTGGTCACCATTATCATTGAGACGCCATTTGCTTAGTAGAATAGCCGTCCTATAGAAACTCAAGAATATACGGTGATAAAAACCTCCTAGCTATATTTTAAAAATCCTGAACCAGTATCACTCAAAGAACCCATTTATGAAAAAAAAAAATTTTTAAATATTTTTTCAATGGGAATAGCTCATTTTTTGCCTAAACGTAGACATTACTCCTACACCGGGCACGCGAGGGGTGCGGGTAGCGCTCGGCGGGTGCACCCGAGTGGTGTCTACGTTTAGGAAAAAAAAAATCCCAACCAAAAAAAAACAAAAAGTGTTCTGTAAGTGATACTGGTTCAGGATTTTGAATATAGCTAGGAGGTTTTTTTCATCCTGTATTTGTATTTTGTGAGCGAAAATCTGATACATTTTTACTTAAAAAGTGCGGTCACCATAAATTACATGCGCGGTCTGCTTATATAACTGTGTAATTGACTTCTTTAACATCTAAGTTTGCTTCTAAAAACTATTGTTATAAATTCCTTTTTGTTTCGAAATTGAGCTCAGCTTGCTCTACTTTATCAGTAACCACAACACTTTTATTGCCTTCATTATTTTCGTCAGTAACTTTGCTATAACTCCATGGGTAAACTTTACGATTTAAACTGCATTTTGACCTTCACCTTGAAAGTTCCGCCTCGACTTCGCCACTTCAAATGGTTTTTGTCTAAAATTGTTTAAGTCGTCAGCGAGCGCCTGCGTGGGAGTACGTTGATTTATTTCTGCTAAGTTATACCTAGGCAGGGTCGCATTTTTATTAGCTATTCTGTAGTACCTTTGATAAGTTAGTATCTGTCTTCTACATCTGTTTTTAGATCTTATTTATTGTCTTTAAATAGTCAACGGCGTTATTTTAACAAAGAAGATATGGGCAGTTTGACTTTTAAATATGAGGAAATGAAAAAAGATAGATTTGAGTTCATGTGTGCCTAATTTCATTTAAATCAGCCATATATTTTGGACTCACAGACCTTGCCACAAATGTAGACAGTTAGACATGATTGTGTATATTACACTACCTATCACCTATTTTTATTTTAAGACTATTTCCAATATTCAATGGTATGTAGGTACCTTTTGTTCGTATTAATCTCTTTTGTTAACGTTTACTTGTCTATGTTTCCTCTTCCAACTTCATACCTTTTTTAACCGACTTCCAAAAAGGAGGAGGTTCTGTTTGACTGTACGTATTTTTTTTATTTTTTTGTGTATGTAATGTTCACCGATTTCTCCGCCAATTATGGACCGATTTTCAAAATTCTTTTTTTTCGAAAGACTGTACTCCAGAGGTGGTCCCATATAAATTTTATCGAAAATGATTCAGCGCTTTTAAAAAAATTGACAAAAACAAAAAATACTAGAAACAAGAACATTATCTAAATAAATGAGTGACATTTTCGTTTGTGGTAATCTGCTAATAGGCATTGTAGTCTGCAAAAAATACTAGTTATCTACTTTGTTTGAACTGTTGTTGGGATTGAAATCCGTGACTCATACGTTTTTGACGTGGAAAATTGTAAAGAATCTTTTAAAAATCAAAGATCTTACCTTAACCTAAAAGTTCGCGCGGACCCCTTAAGAATTTAAATCATTTTAGTCTTCGCAAAGTTTTTTAAACACTTTCCCTTTCGCTCGTGTTTGTAGTGCGTCTCTGTCACACAACAGTATGATGACCTCATCGCAAAACGCCGGCCGTTGCGTAACCGACTTGATCGTTTTTACCCGACTGCCAAAGAAGGAGGGTAATGTTTTTCGAGTGTATGTAAGTATGTATGTATGTCTGTTCCTTTGTGACCTCCTGTAGCCTAAACGGCTTGATGGATTTTGATGTATGAGGTATCGTTAGATTTGTCTTGATTACGGGAGTGTCATAGGATACATTTTATCCTAAAAGTCCCACGGGATAAAGACATAATAATATTTTTTAGTGTGCAGTCGGGTATTTTGTTTTTTTAATAATTAATAGTTCCTCCTTATAACGTATTTTTTTTATTTACCTATAGTTTTACTTCTGAATTCTGATATTTTTTATAACGTATTTTAGGCTTCTGGGACATTTTGTAGCCTGTGTGGTCAACTGATTAATCTTTAGTACATAATTATGTACTTTCTTTTAGTAATTTAAGTCTTGTTTTTTATTTAGATTGTTTTCGATCTGTTTTAATGCCGATAATGCCAAGATACCTACAATTAATGCTCTTGCATTAATTTATCTTGGGCATTATCTATATTACCTACCACAAATTTAAAAAAAGTAAATATTGTAAGTAATATTGCTTACGGGACCTACCTTACAAAAGTCTTGTCCTATTATTTTTTATTGGTTGCAGCAATAAATCATTAATTGTGGTGTCTGTAATTTAACTCTCAAGTGGAACATATTTTTTAACTACACATTCTTACATAATATACGATTAAATGTTCGCTTCTAAGCAAGTTTTAAAAGTCACCACTAAAACAGGATCAATATTATGTGTGCACGCGCTTCTCTGCGGACGAATCTCAAAAAGAAGAAGATAATGCAATAACATCGAAGAACATTTCAAATTGTACCCTATGTTAAGGAAGATATGGTAGTGTTTTGAATCGCAATCCAGATAAGGCCAAGGAATTCGAAATAGGTGTGTAAAACCTGTGATAAATATGGGCTTGCTCGCACACGTCTAGAAACGGTTTATTTTAAGTGTTGTCCTTTATTTTCTTTTACATATTAATGAGTTGGTAGAGTCGCTAGTCGCTGCATTCAGATGTGTTTTAGAAAATTGTCAATTTGTTCATTATTAAAAAAAAACATTTATGTATTTATCGCTTATGCAGAACATTTTATTTAGTTTTATAAGTTTTGTATTAGGTAATACAATTTATAATATTTGATGAATTTCTTGTTTTTCTTGGAATGGGGCTTGATAAAAATCCGCAATTACCACAAATTATTTAATGTAATAGACACCGAAAAGAAGAAACGATTCGTGAAAAGGTCAAATGAGTAGCTTTTCTCCGGCTTTTATATCTATCTATACACTCACGCCTTTAATCCCATTCAGGGTAGGCAGAACGTCATGTAGTTCTAGAACCACTTGACGACACACTTGACATTCATTCCGAGGGTTATTAGATGGAACATGAGTATAATGGTGATAGGTTGTCGGCCTTTCGCCCACGATACAGCAAAATCCTCGCATCCCACTTACTGGCTTTACAAAATGATGGGAAGAGATGGCAGCTGGAAAATTCTAAGTTTTTCTTTCGCTCCTAGACTTTAATATCAGACAATTGTTATTGTGTATTGTTTTTCATTCAAAACAACTTTGATACTCCCATTAAATAATTTAGTCTGCCTACATTTTTTGTATTGACATGTTCACAACAGTTTTTTGCGCGATTTGCACATGCAAAACATGCTCAATGGATTTGCAAAACAAAATAAGGAAGTCTTAAAAACATATTATTGTGTTTGTCATCTCATAAATCAGACAAACCTAATAACTAACTAGAATAAGCCTTGAAAATGATCTCCAATGCAGATTTCTAAGTAGGTAATAGAAATAGATGAAGGATAACCATAACCTGAGAGTAACTTTATCTTCGATGTTGTGCTAAGTGGTGATATGTAAATTGGTTGCGTAAATGTTTATTACACTACATTAAATAACGAGTAGTGATCTCACTGAGAAAACAATTTTATCTTGAGTGTGTGTAAAAAAATATAGACCCGGTTTTACGAATTTACGGTATCCTAGTGAGTATGTTTTGCTATAATTTGGTGAAAAAATTGATCTTACTGCTGGAAAAGCATTTTGATTTTCATAAAGGTTTTACGTTGTAATACAGTGGATTATTGTGCTTAAAGTGGATTTAGTGTTACGTAACTGTATGAATGTTAAAAGATGTTCCAAAATTCGTTAATCTTTTCACCGCTAAAGTCTGATATATCAGACGTTTAACTTTCGTGTCCTCGCCGCCAAAGTCTGATATATCAGACAAATAAATATTACCAATTTAACTGTATTTTTTCTAATTATTAATGTCGTGGCGTGTGGTCAACGTTTTTGACGAAAACTCTTAGCGTTAAAAAGGTTAAAAAAAATAGGTTAAGTGTTGATAATCCCTACTGCGGGCGCCGATGCATAAAATCGGCTTTCTAAAGTGGTTTAAGAACTTAGGAAACGCCTCTTCACTCCTTAAAAAAGAGTGTTAGGGAAACGTTTCCGAAAACTAAAGGAGCTTGTTATACAAATGATTCTTAATCCTAATAAAAAAAATACATATTTTTTAATTTAAGTATCGTAACCCTGTTTTATGAGAATTGACCCTAGAAACAGTTATTATGACACTAAAATTAAAAATTTTGAATTACCCCCGACATTCGATTGCTTATAACGTTTAAACGGCTGAACAGATTTTTATGAAACATGGCTAAGAACACTTAGGATAAAATTATCTATGACACAAAAATAACTAAACGAAAATAGGTTCATCGGTTTGGGAGCTACGATACCACAGACAAATACATAGATACACAGAAAGACACGTTAAACTTATAACTGCCCTTTCTTTTTGCGTCGGGGTTAAAATTGATTTTTTTTCTCGGTCTGAGGGTTTATTCACATCAAACGTATTACGAAAATTGATTTTAAAATGTACTTTATTAATAAGTTTAACAAGTTTTTTTCGTTTTCGGAAGCGTTCCCCTTCAACCCTGTATAGCACAAAATAATAAATTTAACTATGAGCATCTAACTTAAAGAATTTAAGTCCTTTCCTCCTTTTCAAGGGCACGCTTATTGACAATGACATGCTTACCGGCTACCAAACAGGAGACAGAGCAGCATTACGTCAAAACCAGCTTTGAAAAGCGGTTTGTCACGGTTTAATCGGGGTAAAAATAGAAATGACATAATAGCGCCATACTGTGATCCCAACAATTTGCTGTTTACTTACAAGTAATGTCATAGGTTATGTAGACGATATGATAGCGGATCAGTTTTTTGTACGCGTACTGATAAGTTAAAAAAATTGAGAATTTCTAGAAAAAAATCGCCTTCCAAGTAATTCAAATTTGGTTTTTGTAGAAGAAAATAAAAGGAAACAAATATTTAGGTATTAAATTTGGTATTAAAATCTAATAAGGTAGGTATCTACCAAAATGTAAAAGTTCATTTGAGATACATAGACTAGTTAATACCACCTAATAAAAAGAAAATTATTGCCAATTAGTGAAGAGCTCAACCATTACACTTATTAGTATCAAGGTTTTCAACAAAAAAAAAACTATTTTGATTGCATTAAAAAAAACTTGTTTAATTCTAGAATATTAGGTACAACTTTGACTTTTTTCAACCGACTTCAAAAAAGGAGGAGGTTCTCAATTCGACGGTATTTTTTTTTTTTTTGTATATTTGTTACGCGATTACTCCGGCAACTGTTGTCCGATTTTCAAAATTCTTTATTTGTTCGAAAGAGTATACTCCTGAAGAGGTCCCATATAAATTTTATCGAAAATGATTCAGCGCTTTAAAAAAAAATCAACAAAAACAAAATATACTACAAACTAGAACATCATCTTAATAAATGAATGACATTTCTGTTTGTAGTTATTTGCTAATAGGCATTGTAGTCCGCAAAAAACTAGATATCTACTTTGTGCGAACTGTTGTTGGGATTGAAGTCGGTGACTCATACGTTTTTAACGTGGAAAATTATTAACTTTTTGTTTTTAAAACCTTTTCTTTTAAGGTGTACATTTTTGATGTATCTGTCAGTCAATGGAATCCGTGATATACATCTTTGAAACTATCAAATCCATTTATGAAACTCGAAGGCAACATATCGACCTAGACCTTACGTAAATATGAACAGGCACATAAGATGGAACATATTACGGCCTGTTCATGATGTTATTGTCTCTATCAAATAGATATCTGTTAGTTATTTTATTACTTTGCAATCACTAGGTACGAAGTGGGCTGTGACTGCCCTTGAGTTGTCAAATCATCTCGTAAAGATAAAAAATATCTGTAAAAGCTCAATATACAATATTAATGAAGCTGACAACCCTATATTCAAGTTCTAACTAGTCTGGTAAAGTCAGGTCGAGGTTTGTAGGTCACGAGGCGTTTGTTGATGTAATAACGATATTAATAGCTAAAGTAAACAGAGCCACCGAACAGTTGTTATCTAAAATATGAATTACTATGTTGCTATTGATAGGTTGACTGATTTAAGTGATTTTGTGAATGGTGGTGACAAAGTACGAGTTATGAATACAATATATTTGCAGCTCACATCTGATCGTCTTATAAATAGCTTGTTCTGAAATAAGAAACGAAAATAAAACCCTTTATTGTTTGGAAGGGAGGCCGTGCCCCTTAGTGGAGACGTATATGAACTATTCAATAGTTCAATCTGTGGGTCGCGACCCCCAGGGGGGTCGTGAAGCCTTACTCGGGTGGTCGCAGGTAAAAGAAAAAAACAATCATTTGTAAATCTACACTAATATTATAAAGAGGAAAGATTTGTACTTACCTATTTTTGTATGTTTGTATGTTTGTAACGAATAGGCTCCGAAACTACTGGACCGATTTCAAAAATTCTTTCACCATTAGGATGCCTCATTATCCCTGAGTAACATAGGCTACATAATTTTCCCGAATTCCCACGGGAACGAAGTCCCGAGCGGGATGTCTACACTAATATTATAAAGAGGAAAGATTTGTACCTATTTTTGTATGTTTGTATGTTTGTAACGAATAGGCTCCGAAACGGCTTGTTCGGTTTACGACAGATTCCGTTTAAGACAGATTCTGGTTTAAGACAGATTCTTGATATGACAGATTCGTTTTACGACAGAAAAAGTACAGTCGAAGGTAAACGACGTCGATGTGGTGCTACCACTTTGTACCACCACACCAGTAGTGGGACCACGGTATAGGTCCACAGACCATGCACCCGTAGACCAATATATAAAAATGGTTTTGTTGGAATTTCAGATGTGACTTTGAATGATGAATTTCGGTAGTTTTCAATTTTAGATGAATTTCATTAATTTTTAATTTAATTTATTACGTAAACAAAAAGTTTAGAACTAGTAACCCATTGGAAGGATGGCACAGCAGGTTCAACAAAAGATTATCACAAAAACCATCACTATTTTATTTCATCCAATTGCTTAAAAAGGAGGCCAAGTTCCAGGACCGCAATTTAAAGCGGGCTGCAACGTTTGGCAAACAAAAACGTCGATGTGCAAAACTACTAGAAAATGACGCAAGAATAGACAGAATAATTAAAACAGCATTAAAGACCGAAATTACGGTTATTGAGTGTCTAGAGCTATTATTAACATGTAAAGATTGTGACATGTAAAATGTAAATAAATATTTTTTTATAACTTGCTTGTAGTTAATAAACCTACAATAATTATAGTCCTATACCGTCAACATTGTTCAGACTGTACTTCTGTCGTAAAACGAATCCGTCATATCAAGAATCTGTCTTAGACAGAATCTGTCGTAAACCGAACAAGCGTCCGAAATACTGGACCGATTTCAAAAATTCTTTCACCATTAGGATGCCACATTATCCCTGAGTAACATAGGCTACATAATTTTCCCGAATTCCCACGGGAACGAAGTCCCGAGCTGGATGCTAGTCTTACACTAAAATAAGATAATTTCAGTATAATGATGCCTCCCGTTGCTTTCTGCGTATACCCCGCGGCAAATTATTTTATTATGTTTTAAAACCTCTGAAGTAGTACATAGATTTAGCCTAAAAGGGTCTTAGGGACCTTAGGGGGTCGCCAGAACTTTATATGATCCAAAGGGGTCGCGAATCCAAAAAGATTGAAAAAAACTGAACTATTGAATGACGACGACTGTCGTTTAATGGAAAACAGGTTAATTACTTGCTTTCAACATGGTTTTTTTATTAAAGCTATTCGCCCGGGATTTCGTTATAAGGCAAATCTGGGAAAATGATGTAGCCTATGTATTAATCCAGGGTGTCAGCTACCTCCTTACCAAATTTTATCCAAATTGATCTAGCTGTTAAGCGTGAAAGAATAACTGTTGTAATATTAAACCTATTCAGTTTTCTAAACTGTTTATTTGGCGATGTATAAAAATATGTCCTAGCTTAATTTTTAGAATTGGTCGTTAATCTTTCTACTTCAATACAGATCTTTCAGTAAAGACGTTTCCAATATAAATATTTTCATTTTCACCTAATTTTATCCAAGTTTTACAATAGTAACAAACATTCATACATGCAAACTTTCGTGTTTATAATATTAGTAAGGATTTGAACCAATGTGATATTTACCATATCACTTGTTTTCTAGCTCTTGCATCATAGCCTTCCAAACTCTCCCAGCAAAGACAAATGGCCTAAAACTCCGGAGCACTGGTTTAGCTTATCGATGGCAAAGCATCGTCACAAAGGTCACGTTTGCTTTGATTTAGCATCTTTAAGCACGCTAGCATCAATCTTCGTAATCCACTCTCGATACCGAAGACCTTCATTTATGCTTTTTCTAATCTAGAATATAGGGGTAACTCCTCCATTACTTTCTTTAGAGACGAAGTTTCATCTGATTAAATTACAGTATTTATTTTGTAAAGTTAAATTACTCAGGGACTTTCAGTTTCGCTAGGCTTAAGGTCAATGAGATCAAGTTCTAGATCCAACATATTAATCATATTAATTTCGCTTTCATCATCTAAATGGCTTGTTTTTGATGGTCTTGTTTATAATTTTACCGTCTCATAACAGCTAGTTTGTGATTTAACAAAATGTACTCGTAGTGATTGCAGGTTTGAAAGCATAGAAACCTTGTAAGATCAATGTTATTATTATTAACCTCGGCTTTGGGTTAGGCGTAATTGTTTTCCCCATAAAAACGAGGTCATTAGTTTTTAGGTACAGAAAGTAAGTGTTATATGTTGGTCGGTTTGATAGGTTTTATTTACTTAAAATATGAAAATGTTTAACTATCAACTAGTCCCAGTTGTACCTAAATTCCATAGATGCTGAGTTACTTTTAGCTTACCACAGGAAGGAACGTAATTCCGAAACTATATCTAGGCAGGAATCATTTCACACGTTAGGTGTTATATGTTGGACGGTGATTAAAGAATCCATTTTAATTTCGCAGTTAGAGTTGCAGATGTTCCGAGGTGCTTATAAACTTATATTAACAAATGATCAATATTTACCAGTCTGTCAATAATAAAATTAAATACCGTTGGTCTTCCCAGGAAGTATAGGATGTGATGATGAACATAATAAAATTGATGTGTTTATTTTGAAACGTGACGTGTTATGTCTGGTCCAACTTTGAGTGCTGATTGTTATTTATATTAACAACACACGAAATGTATAGTGAGTCATGTGGTTGAATTGAATTACGTTTTCTCTAATCTAATGATTCCGACTTTACAAACGGAAGTTTTGCCACATATTCTGCATAATTTGGAAATTATTATTTTCCAAACATCACAAAATCTATAAAAATAAAATCTACTGTGGCATGACTCAATACGAAATCACAAAAAGATTGAAAAGGAAATGAATTCTTTGATTCGTCCAATCCTTAAGAAAAACCTTGGACATGTAAATTGGACAGAAAAGTGTCATTTTATGTTACTGTTAGTGACTCATCAATTTAACACCTTTGAACTCGTGTCTTGCTTACATCAATCGAACAAGGTATGAGCTCCTAACTTTACCTACCTACCATAAGATATCAAATCCATTATCTGCATAAACTCCGGCAGACCTCATTTCCTCGTATGTAATAGATGTCAACGACCCTCAAGGGCCGAATGCAAGCCAAGGTTGAGTCGACAAAAACACGTCTATTCGCAGGTGCCGTTCTATTGTACGCCAGTTGAATCTAGCCGACGAGCAATCTTGTAGGTAGGATTCTTTTGTAGCCTCGAGGCTTTGTATGTTGACGATATCATTTCTGAATTTATAGTTTTAGGCCAGCAATTTTTGTTTTTGAGAACATCTTTAAAATTTTTAAGTTTCGTGATAACCTCTGCCAACCTGACGTGTACCATGATGTTCCCTGTAATCTTCAATGTTTTTTTTTTAGAAATCTGCAAAAGAGACCGGGTGTCGTACATTGCATGATTTATTTTTGAATTTGTGTCACTGTTTCTTAGCCTTGAACTGTTTCTAAATGTGTATTTACAAATACAATACTATTCTATTTATAATTACTTTCACTGATCTCCTCTCATTTTGTATTTATTTAAGAAGTAAACATACTTTGGGAATACTTTGAAATTGCTAAGTGGACGCGGATATCGCGTTCATTCAGAAATTAAAAGCTTACTAGTGTCAGTGTAGTAATCGCCATTTTTTTCTATGGGGCTTTTGTTCTTTTGACTTGTTGACACGACTGACAAATACTTTCAATACTGCCATAGACATCGGAAAAACAAAACATCAAGGCATCATACTTACTATCGCTGAAGCAGATTCATTGGATGTTTCTTCCTGTCTTATGCTTTTTATTTCTGCTCTTCCTCTTAAATATCCATAATACTAGCTGTATTGTAATCCATAGCATAATATGCCGTGAATACATCAAGTGTCACGTCCAAAACGTCGTCGAATCGATGCCAAGGCCGCGCCGGTAAACAACTCGGTTAGAACCACTAACACTGATTCTATTTAGTTACTTTTGACATTGGACAAACATGTGTGAAAGATTCGCCACTTATTTTGACTGTTGACTTGTAAAATTTGATTCGAAATGATAGTTACTTCTCAATTATTAGTATCAGGGTAATAGGTACTCTGATATTGCCAATGGCTGATTTTTATTCCTAATTTATTGATAGCAGGTTTATTTTTTCGATATTGCTTATTTTTGTATTCAGTGTTTGATTGTCGGTGGTCTCCCTAAGGAGACCTAACACCAATCAGATTGGGTCTTCAAGAAGTATCATTTTGATTAAGGACTGCAGCTTCTTTATGTTGTGAAAGTACATGACATAAAAACATGTAGATAAAGAGATGAACGAGGCGTTCGCTAATATTAGGTGTGTTTTTGGCAATATCGGGCGAGCCTAAAATATAAAATAAAAAAATATATATTAGTATAACTTTTTTGTTTTTGTTAAAATGTACAATAATTCTTTTTCGTTAAGTATTTAAACATTTATCAACATTAATCATGTTGTACATGGATACTGAGTTAAAAGTTTAAGATAGCTCTGCTCGTTTTGGTAAAGATACACCAGTTTGACGTATGTGTGTATAACTTCACTTTGATACCAGATGATGCGCTTTCTTCAAAAAATCTCAAGGCCAATATAATCATGAATGTAATAAAAGAGAATTATAATCTTACTCATTTTGCAGTAAACAAGTAACCACAAGGTGATGATCTAACGTTTGACCTTGGCACGTAGTATCCTCTGTACAGACAACATTAAAGATACGTCTTTTATCTTATGCATTGCATTTACTTGCATCTTGTATAATAATAAATATAAAAGTACGTTACTTATGTTATAACCGCATAGTGGTAACTTTGATATTATCTATCTACAAAAGCAGCATATCCAACTTGAATCTTAGTACATTGGACGATTTGCTACAAAATGCTACGACAAATATATTTGCCAGTGTTTTAAGTCATTTTTCATTTCCATGAATACATCAATAGTTTCTCATTGTGGATCTACGCTTTCCGGTATCCGAACTTTAAAAAAAAGATAGTTCAATACAAAAAAATGTAATCATTTCAATTTTCATAGCAAGGCCATCATACGGTTCCAATCCGCTAGGATGTTAATAAGCCTTTGAACTATAAAAAAATTAGAACAAACACCAAAAAACAAAATAATATACGCAGTTCATTGTAGCAACGATAAATATTGAATTACAGAGTCACCTTGTCACAGAAATAGAGACAAGAAGACCTTAGTTCTAGTGTCGGATAACAGAGAGAAAGAAAATCCAAAGATTGGCAAACTTTCTGACAAAGTTTGTGATGGAGGATGTACTGAATCACAGCTAAAGTCTCCACCCAAGTTTCTGGGTACCATGCGTACAAAAAATGAGACGATACAAGACAGAGGAAAAAATGATACAAGACAGCGCTTCTCTTCGTCTTTCATATTGCGCATCGCTTAGGGATAAAATTATCTGCCTGTATTTCCGGGCTCATATAACCCGAGTCTCTTTAAAGTTCGAGTGAATAGGCATCTTCTGGGTGAGCTCGCTACATCCTCGACCACATCTTCGCCCCTGAGCTAGATTCAAGAGCGAACCCATTCGTTATAAATAATTTGGCTTGGACGAAAGTCTCCAATCTTCGCTCTTAAGTATTCCGTTAAACTGATTTCTTTCATTTCAGGTTAAAATGGTATTAAAGTTGTTCCGTGATGGATTTGAAAAAAAGATTTTAGAATTTGTATTGGTCTCGACTCGAGCACTTTGGATGCCGTAAAGATAACTTATTTTGAGTACATCTATGTTGCCAGAAATCTCTTTTATTTATTTCTAGTATATATATCTGTTGTTATTTATGGTGTCAACTTTATTCGGGTAGTGTCTTCGGTATTAGAGAAGTCGGTTCAGTTAGATCGCTCTGGGTTCAATACATGCCAATAATGTTTTCCGATATAATCTTCTACTTTGTTCTAGTCATCATCAATATTAGACATGACATTCTACGTTGCTCATTCAGTTTGGCAGTCACATAGAAGACCTAAATCAGGTGGTTACAAACATACAGGTGTAAGCGTGAGAAGATGAGCTAATATCCGGTCTAAACATTCACAATAGCTGACATTGGCTCTGGCGCCATGTTGTGACGTCATGCTCTAGCTCATTGCCAATTCAGTCTCTCTGCTAATTATCATGGTCATATGAAGTTCTATTGCGTTTTCAATTGTTGTCTAGAGACACCGCCGCGCTCGTCCATTTTGAGACAGGATTATATCCTGTTGGTAGGTATATTTTGTCGTGTTTTGGAGTCCTATTTTTTTGGGATCCCGTTGAAAAGGTTTAGGCCTACATTTTCCTAAAAGCCTCTTAGAAGTTCTTGCCTCTTGAGATCTGGAAATTTTCAAGTAAATATTGGCATCTTATTAAGTAAGCACTTAATTTAAATGTTTTTGGTGGGGTAGTTCCACAAATTCATGTTTGAGTTTGAGACAATGTTTAGCGGCGTTGTCTCGTCTGTGCGTTTTTAACTTTTTAATAATTTGATTTGATTTTAATTTAATTTTTTTGATAGACTTCTTTTTTTTAGTACTATAATTCCCAGCCTACCTTTTTTACTCAATTTTTCCTCTGCCTTACAAATCATTACATTATTTTATTTATTGAAAACGATTAGTACTTTAAAACCAAAATATAGTCCCACAAAACTGCTAGACAGTTTGACTGCGGGATCAAGGTGCAATCTATCATTTGGTACGATTGAATTACCAGACCAAACACCTTGTTATGTCCTATTGAACTACTTGCTCTCTGACTAGGTCATTTCAATAAAAATCATCTGCTAAAATTCAATTGTAATGTTCAGCAATTTTTATTTCCCAAAACTTTTTATTTTATCATTGTGCTCTAATTTAACGGCTTTTGCATTCTGATTAGGTCTGCATAAAATATTTTGAGTAAATCTATTCTATCTCTATATCTGTATCTATCTATCTATACATATTATAAAGAGGAAAGATTTGATTGTTTGTTTGTTTTGTATTGAATAGGCTCTGAAACTACTAGATGATTTTAAAATTTCTTTCACCTTTAGAATCCTACATTATCCGGGATGGACATAGGGTACATGATTTTCACGGATTCCCAGGGGAACGAAGTCCCGAGCGGAATGCTAGTAATAAATAAATAACTAGGAACTTATTTATGTATCATGTCTGTGTTACCTTCTTAATTATACACACAAAGTCCTCGCGTCTGTCTGAACAAAATAAACTCAAAAACCCTCAAAAACTACTAAACGGATTTTCATACGGTTTTCACCCATGGACGGAGATACAAGAGAGGAAGGTTTATGTATATAATTCATTTTATAAATTCCCACCGGAACGAATTCCCGGGCGAAAAGCTAGTAGAGATGATAAAAGAAAATATTAAGTTATAGATTCTTCTTCTCATCGTGTAGGTATAGTCAAGTTTGTGGGGAAACGGCTAACGCTGGTGTCAGAGTTTTCAAACCGCACAACGGCCTCTGACTTGGCTTTAACGACTGTAGTCATTTGCCATTTTGGTCACCCATCACGTTCCCTGCCATTGTTTACGTTGGGTTAACTTCACTGATCGGTTGAGATCAGCGAGCGCCACTAAGCTAAAAACATTGTAAGTAAAATTACAAATATCGAAGTCTGTGATTGAAACACTAAAACACGTGTCAAACCTAAACAAATTCCCTTATATTGTCATAACATAATTCTGATATAAATCATGATATCTTCCATTTTGGTCGACTGCCTCTCGATCCACGGGGCCTGGGTTCGATTCCCGGTCGGGACAAATGTTTGTGTAAAAACTAGATGTTTGTTCTCAGGTCATGGGTGTTTGTCTTTATGTATGTTCCGAGGGACCCACGGCACAAGGGAAACCTTAGTGTGGGCTTTTGAGTGTGTAGCCTTTATTTTTATTTATACTTCCCTTAGATCTGATTACCGGTCCACTTTCTCCATATAAAGCGCCATAAGTCGTAAAGTCCTCGTGGTATCAGGCCGTACCACTCGCGTGGTATCACTACCACCGACTACTTCATCACGTGCGTGACTACAAATTGACAGTCGCCTCCGGGAGCCTCCCTCTCCCCCACTTTGGATATTTAACGGAATGTCTGGATAGGAAGGAAATGGTTTGGGAGTTTTGGCAAATTTGAATTTTTAACCCCCGATAAACAACAATATTAAACGTAACAAGACAAGGGCACGGATATCAAGTCTGTGGATGCAAAAAGAAAAAAAAAACCGATAAAAAAGTAATAGGTATGACGCGTGTATCTGTGTCTGTCTGTGGCATTGTAGCTCCTAAACGAATGGCCCTATTTCGAAGCGGGTTTTGTTGTTTGAAAGCTGAAGTAATCAGAATGGTTCTTAGCTATGTTTTATCAAAATTTGTTCAGCCGTTTAAAAGTTATAAGCGATAAAGCTCGGGGGTGATACAGTTATTTTGACTTGAATTCTTTACAGTTGAACTACTTTTCTTACATTTTAGAAAAAAATCTATTTAAATGTTACACAGAATAAAATAAATGGATTAGGTTCCCAGCGAATTATCTTTGCGAAATCTACATTTTAGGGTAGTAGGTCTTCTACAGATAAGCTCACCTTTGAACACTATTTTTCTGTAAAATGTTTCCTACTTTGTGCAATAAAGAATAGGTATATATATTTTTTCTTTTATGGTTCAAGAAAAGATAGAAAAGCTAAGACGATAGGTACCCATATCCGAGTGTTTTCCAAAGAAGCTATCTGGATTAACGGCGTTAATCTACCAAAACTAAGTCTATGAACTCATAAACCCGAAATAGACTGAATTTGGATCGATTATACGCTTCCGATAGTTCCGAAATTGGCAGATGTTACCAACATACGGGGTGTAAGGCACGGCTTAGCAAATACTTAAATGGTGGAATCTAATCATAATAATGATTGACTACAAGAAAATTATTTTTTCCCGGAAATGACAATTGAAATAGTTTTCGTTAATTACCTAAGTTGTCGCTTTTTTTTTAAATTATAAGATGGGTTAACTCTTGACCTCAATCTTGACGAAGGTCATAGATGAGGTCGACGATGGAGCGAGTTAAGGAGGCAGGTCTCATTTGTGTTTTCTTAGTCGCCTCTTACGGCACCCACGGAAAGAAATGGGGTGGTATTATTTTTAACCGATCACCACACGGCAAAAATGTACGACGATACCGCGCCCCGCGCGCGATCCCCCGTGCTGATGCCGCGCCGCTGTCAGAATGCGATGTAAATTGCTGGTTTTTGTGTTATAACACTGTTATCATTGTTTTTTTATTAGAAAAAAGAGTTTTTAAGAACTATTTTAATTTTAAAGCAAAAAAAAAATAAACATGAAAAAAATTTTCCAGAGCTAAATTCCGCTCGTAATCGATTTAGAATGATGGTTTGAATTCAGGGTTTCAGTTTTTGCTAACCTGTCCCTTACATCCTGTATAGATACACAGACAAACAGACACTTATAGACATGATCGGTGCAGTGAACTTGGCAGCTCAGTTGGCATGATCCAAGAAAGTGATTCATTGTAATGATCAAATATAGATGATTGCTGCGTCACACTTTTTTTATAAGTATGCATTTCGTAATAGGACGGAATTGGATGTGTTTACTACCAAATATGTTATGAAGAAAAGCGGTGATAGCCCAGTTGGTAATGAGCCGGACTTGTAATCCGAAGGTCACGGGTTCAAATCCTGGTGCGGGCCCGTACCACTAAATTCGTCTTTTCGGATTTATGTGCGGATTTCTAATTATCACTTGCTCCACGGTGAAGGAAAACATCGCGATGAACCCGCCCATCCAAAAAAAATCATTTTCGAAAGACGAGCGGTCCACCAACCCGCATTGGGCCAGCTTGGTGGACTACGGCCTAATTCCCCTTCGTGTTTCATAGGGAGGCCCGTGCCCTTCGGTGGGGACGTATATGGGCTGGTAAAAAAAATTGTTATGAATGTTGGCATTGGTGTTGGTGGTTTAGAATGGTTTTAACCAATAAAATCTTAAAGATAAGAGAATTTAGATCCATTCCGGCTGTAGATAATACAACACTTGAATGGATAAAATAATACATATTTTAGACCACTTGCAAATTATACGAGTTGATAAAACACATTGAGTACAATGCGAATTGTACTCAATGTAATGAGTTAGTAACGAAGGGGTGATATACTAACTAATTAAACTAAACATATTATTACTGCACACAACATTACAAAAAAATAACAAACAAGAAAAGCGCAAGTCTGTGCAAAGGCATAATTTAATTGTCTTCACATTAATTTTCTTTTAGTTTAGATCCTTGTTTTGTGTGCTGTTATTATGAACTTGCTTTCCTATAGCAATTTTGCAGTGGACAAAAAACTTTTATCCTCTATCTATCTCTCCAGCCCTATAAATTTTGAAGATTGAAATGGTTCAAGTGTTTACACAAACGCAGACGCAGACATCTAACTAAATTAACAGATAATTTCATTTGTTGCAGATGAACAGGAAAGAGTGCAGAAGAAAACATTCGTCAATTGGATCAATTCACATTTATCAAAGGTAATTGATGTTATACTATAATTAGATTAACGGGGACCGTATGGTTAGGGAGGGCATGATGTCCTGCAGCAGAAATCGGTACCTTTGAGGCAATAAAGTTTTTAAGGATCTGCAGTTGGCATTGGACTCCAAGATTACAATTAAAATTAGAAATAAGGAAATTCATATGATTGACTTAAAAAGTGCGACCCTCGGAGTTTCTTGCCTATTCTTCTCCTGAGGAAGTCTGCGCCTTTGCGAATAGGCGCAAATTTAAAAATGCTAACGTGATTCTCTGTTTTGAGTAAAAATAATAAGTAACATTCTTAATGTTCAATGAAATAAAGCAGTTTTTGACTTTGACTTAAACGTATTGTGATGGATAGAAAAAACCGGCCAAGTGCGAGTCGGACTCGCGCACGAAGGCTTCCGTACCATTATCTCTATAAAAACGGCAAAAAAATCACGTTTGTTGTATGGGAGCTCCCTTAAATATTTATTTTATTCTGTTTTTGAGTATTTGTTATTATTATAGCGGCAACAGAAATACATTATCTGTGAAAATTTCAACTGTCTAACTAAGTATCATGGTTCATGAGATACAGCCTCGGACAGACTCATCTATAAAGAAAAAAAAACACTGTTACAATAGATCATGTGAAGATCTCAGTGACATAGTACTATTGAGACTATTCACAAATACATAAAATGCACCAAAGACGATATACACACTAGCGTAAATGTAAAATATTCGTTATATTTATTCGAATTCTTTATATTTTTGCAAAAATGATTGCTTACTAATGTAAATTCTTTATATTTTCCAGCGGATCCCTCCTCTACGCATCGATGACCTAATATACGACCTCCGAGATGGAACCAAGCTGCTGGCGCTACTGGAAGTGTTGTCGGGAGAGAAACTGGTGAGTCTAAAATCTTATTAGATTTTTAGATCTACTAACTTAGTCGTATTTCCTATCCGAATTAGAAAAAAAACATTAAATTCCACATCAAATTGTCTGTGTCTGTGTTCGAGTTCGAGCCTAGTTCATATAACCCCAATTTTAACATTCATGTATATAATAGGCTTTTTCTGGGTGAGTTTGCTACATTTCTGACCTTTGCCCCAGCGCTAGATAGTTTGGTCAAGAGGTGGTGGCGCTGCCTGTTGATCGACGGGTCCTGGGTTCGATTCCTGGTCGCCACAAATATTTGTGTAAAAAGCAGTTCGTTCTCGGGTCATGGGTGTTCGTGTGTCTTTGTGTATGTTCCAAGGGACCCACGACACAAGGGAAAACCTATGTGTGGCCTACACACCTTTTGTACCTTTTAGTGTGTAGGTAGCGTTTATTTATTTTTATAAACAAACTAGATTTTCTCCCGTGTGGACTACACGTTATATCGTGCCCGGCTGTGGGATAAAATGTAGCCTATGTCCTTTCCTAAACTCTAATCTATCTCTGTAGCAAATTTAATCAAAATCAGATCAGTAGTTTAGACGGGAAAGCGTAACAGACGGAGTTACTTTCGCATTCATAATATTAGTAGGGAAGTAAATCGTGATCCTGTCACTTAATTAATATAATATTTAATCTCCTCCAGCCAATGGAACGCGGCCGCGTCCTGCGAAGACCACACTTCTTGTCAAACGCGAACACAGCGCTCCGGTTCCTGGCCGGCAAGAGGATCAAGCTGGTGAACATCAACGCGGCAGACCTGGTGGACGGCCGGCCCGCCGTCGTGCTCGGGCTCATTTGGACCATCATCCTGTACTTCCAGGTAGGACTCGTTGTTCATTGGACAAGTTTTATTTATGTATTTATTTAATTTATTTGAGAAACCAACAGAGTTTATTACCTAGTGTAAAAATCATGAAAGACATTTATTTGATATTTTTCTATACGACTGGTATCGATTACAAATGTTTTAAATCTAATGCTTAAATCTAAGACACTCCTGCAGATGATTTAATCGAAATCGGTAAAAATCATGTCTTTCATTGGTAATAGTATGGAGTTCCATCAAGGAGCAACAACACAAAGATTTCGATTTTACAAGTATTTTTGTTCAATAATTGGTAGAGCCAATAGTGGGTTTCTACATTTGCAAAAGTTATTGGTTCTTTGTTAATGGGGAAGGTGACCTTTTTTGTTGATAAGTATTTTTAAATATTTTTATTTTATAATTTAAGGTTTAAGGATCATTTGAAAACACAAAAATTACACAAAAAAGCGATAAAACGCGATCAAGCGTGACACAGAACTTTAAAAAAAAAACAAAAAAAAATCTTATTAGGTACTGTTTGTCAATCCTAAGACATTAAATTATTAGATAAAGATATAAAAAAAATGGCACCTTTTCCGTTGAGAGTTTTTCTATGAGGGTTTGTTGATCGGGCTTCTGATGTTTCTGTAAGAGATCGTTGTAAATCGGGCATACTATTATCAGGTTTCTTTTTTAATTGGGCGTGTTTTCATGAGGTATCTTGTAAACTGGGCTATATTTTTGAGAGGGATCTACAAATAAATACAAATACAAATACAAATTTCTTTATTCCACACACAATATAAACTCATACATAATATAGCAAGCTTTAGAAAGGCAGGGTGGAAAGGGTGTGGGCACAGCAAGCTGATCTTCTTTGATGAGCTATTTTTATGAGAGGGATCATATTTATTTTAAGGATTTTGGGTAATTTGGCATATTTCTATGAGAAATCCTTATTGGTTAGGCATATTTCTCAGAGCAATCTTTGTTAACTGGGTAAACTGGACCCAGTTAACAAACTTCACCCAGTTTCTTTGTGGGGTCATTATGCTTCGCCATGTTTATATAAATAAATTCTTGTTAGTTTGGCATCTTTCTTTCAGAGATCTTAGAAAAATAAATAAATCATGTTAATTTTCCATGTCTCTATGACGGGTCAATGTTTCTGAGAGGGATCTTTGTCAAAAGGGCATGTTAAATGTCTATAGTATAGACATTACTCTATAGACTCTATACTAGTGGAATTCTAGTGGAATTATTTTTTTAGTTAAAATGTATCCTTGCATAATGTAACTACTTCACTAAGGTAGTCGAGAGGTAGTTTCACCTTTTTTTCAGTTGAGTTAGAGAAGCACTAAATTTTTCACTGTAAGTAATATAAAATAGGATTCGGTTTAACTTTTTAGATACTTAACTGAATAATTTACTGGGAATAGTGTAGTAAATCATATTTTTTAATATTTGTTCAAATTTTGACAGCCAATAGCAGAATTAAGAATGTGTTTGTTAAAACTTCTGCTTACCCTATCCCTATTTATCTGAATTGTTTTTGTTTATGCGAGTGCCTGTCCTTATATTGCAGCAATTCTTCTTTACTGTGACTTCGTTATGAGTGATTTAAAATTAGCTAAGAACTTACGTAAAATTCAGGATATGTACAATAGAGCAACTTTTTAAAGTTACTTATTTAAAAATCCCTGCGCAGAATTCACAATTGTTGGTTTCATGTATAAATGCAATTAAGTATTATTTTTGTTATTTCCTCGGCTGTTGTATTGTAAAACGTTGAAAGACATAAGTGTATTAGTGAAGTGTTTAGTAAAAGGTACAACTTACGGGGTAGTCAATAAGAGCTATTTGCAATAACTCATCACACTAATTGTGAACCTTAACGACTATCAAGAAAGTTGTACCTTTCCATTTGCACAGTCACATTTAACTAAAAATGTTAACGTAAAGGCATGAGGTCTCCTTACATCCTAAAGATTCAGACTTAAACTTGCTAATTTTAAGCCACTCTGTAGATTTTAGTATAAAAGCAACATCTGTATTAACATACTTAGACGCACTAACCGACCAATTTAAGTGAGGATACACCAGCATATATATATATACCTTTTTTCAAAAGTATTTATAATTTTTCCGTGTAGTATGGATTGCGTTGGTATGTTCTCATTTAATTGGCTTGAACTCTTTTGTTTGCGCAAGCTTCGCTCAGTTTGTTGGACCCACAGGAGCGGGGACCGAAGGTTTGTATGCAACACAGCTTTAAATACTTATACATACTAATAGATTATAGTCACACTGGCCAATACATTAGGTCTACTCTATGCCCTTACGATAATATTGACTTTGCAACAAAAATGGGGTAATCTAATGCACTGGCTTATGTATTTGAGTTATTGATAGTTAAATTAGCTGATATTTAATCAAGTTGCGAACATTGAGGAGAGTAGTATAAGTAGTCTACACGAATTTTTTAAAAAAATATTTACTGATTGGGAATTGTGTGTGGGTTTCTCAGAAAAAGTAATTTAGTTTAATTGACAGATATAGCCGCTCATCTGTACCTAACTTTTATATTCAACTAATATTCTAAATCATAAAAAGTGAACAATTCGTTTGCTAAATTCGTATCATTTTTGTATATTGACTAAAGCTCGTAAGATGTGACTTTGCTTGCGATAGCCATAAATATGAATAGGTAAGTGTTAGATTAATAAATAGTGTTCATGCAGCACAGTAGAAACAGAATGAATGTTAGTACCTAGTTAGGAAATAATTAATGTATGTACCTTTGTACCTTCTCGTATTTGTTATGTATTTAATGTCATCTTTTTTATTTTTATAAACCAGTACGTTATATCTATCTATGTTGTACTTTTCTGCTCAGTTTTCCTTTTATCGCAATAACGCTGCTATTGGTTGACTGAAGTAGCGATGTTCTTTGGGAGTTCCTCAAATAAATTATCGGCCATAGAAATCAAATCCACCGTTTCCATTATCACATGTAGTTGTTTTTTGAAGTTTTATGCATAGCATCTTAAAAACATGAACGATAATAGAATAAAACGTAAAATATTTTATTGAAGGTTCCGCTTTACTAAGTTTATTAAATCATTAGACTGTTTACTTACTTACAATGTCGAAAATTTGCCTAAAAAGTTATTCAACATGACGTCACAAGCTAGTATTTCATATAATAGAACGTTTTCATTTATTCATTCATAGACCCACGCCTATAATCCCCGATGGGGTAGGCAGGCCATCCTATGGTTCACATGACACCACGTTTAATTCTGAGGGTGAGATGTAAGATGCGTATAGTGGTGCCAGGTTTTGACAAAAGAGAGCGTTTTGATAATAAATAAAGAGTAGCTGATTTGACAAACCTGTCAAAGCTTATTCGTATGTAGGGCTTTAGGGATCTCTCTTTCAACCTCTCGGGTGGTTAATCAGTCCATGAAACTGAACAACTTGGAAAGGTTAAAATACGAAAATTTTTTTTTTATCTCCCATACAAAATGCGCTATATGCTGATGAAGTAAGAGGCGACTAAGGAAACTCAAATGATACCTGCCTCCTAGTAATCTATCCCAGGCAACGACTTCATTTTTTTCTGAATCTGAGGTGTCGTCCTATGGTCTCATGCGGTGTGGTAGGCTCTGTAAAGGGCCGTCTGGTTCGCGATCACCCTCCTACCGAAGTCCAACCCCAAACAGCTTGCTGTGTTCCGTCGGTGCGTGGGAGTACCAGTGCCTTTATATGCATTTTCTGGGTTAACTTGCACCATCGTCGACCTCATGGTCAAGATTGCGGTCAAGAGTTAACCCATCTTATAATAAAAAAAGTTTGTATGGAAACTCAAGATTTTTGTTTCGTATTTTGACCTATGTTCCTTGGGGAAGTTGTTCAGTTTCATGGACTGATTAACCATTTGAGAGGTTGAAAGAGATTTAAGTAAAGCCTTGTGACAGCGTTGATATTTTGATATTTTGCTCATTGCAAAGGTTTCGGGCCTTAAGAAAGTACATCTCGTCTCTCTTGACGCATCTGGCGAAGGTGCTCATTAAACCGAACGTAGGGTAATGTAATGTAATATTAATATAAAGATTAAACTAAGTACTAACATAGTTTTAACTTGTAAACTTAAAATAAATAATAAAAAGATGTATATCCCTCACAGATCGAGGAGAACAGCCGTGCCTTGGAGTACCTGGGCGGGTCTCGATGTGCATCCGCGATGTCGTATGAGTCCGGAGCGGCGACGCCCACGCAGCGGGCTGAGGAGCGCTGGAAGCAGGGCGCTAAGAAGACGCTGCTGCAATGGGTCGCTAATGCGTTGCCCAAGTAAGTTTAAAGAATAGGCTCCTAAGCCTAGCTCATAGTCGCAAAGCAGATTCTATCCAGTGAGGTATTATAAGTGATATCTATCTATATAAGGTCCTAATTTATTAGTGACTTTCCTTTTAACACGTTATTGTGTAGGTCAAAATATATCATTTGAGTCAAAGAACAAAGGCATAATATTAAATTGAAAAGGTCTTGAAAAATTTTGTTATGACATTTTTTCATTATTATGATGAATAAACCCATCCATTCAAACGTAAATACTCGTAATAATGGCAGTAGTAGAGCGGGCGAGCGGGGAGTGGCCGGCTTCAAGTGATAGAGAACCATTCCTTTATCTTTAAATGGAAAATTATTATTATTATTATTTTTACAAAATTTTATTTTAAGATAATTAAATTTTATGTTGTTTTTTGGAATACTATTAACCTATACAATAACGTCTTTGAAGGAAAGTCACTAATAAATTAGGACCTTATATAATACACTCACACCTGTAATCTCTTTCTGTGTTGACAGAACGTCATAACATGTGGTTCTGGAACCTTTTGACGCCACATTAAACATCAACTCTTAGGTTTATTAGGTTAAAATAAGTGCTTTTCGCCCACGATCCAGTAGAAACTCTCGCATACCACTTAACTACTGGTTTCTGCAGTATGGCTGGAAAGAGTTGCAACGTTCTAAGTTTTTCATTCACTCCCAGCCCAGTATGGAGGTTGCCGATGTATTTTTTACAAGACGTTTTTAAAAGGTATAATAGTATATTGTGCAACTCGGGAATAAAAGACGGATTTTAAGCGAGGGCCAAAGTTGGATCACGAGCAAATGAAGGATTCTAAATTATTGAATCACGAGCGTAAGCGAGTGATTCAAGTGTTTGAATCCTGAATGACGCGAGTGATTCATAGCCCTCGATGAAAATCCGTTTTATTAAAGAGTTGCACATTATATTTTATATCATGACCTCGAGAAAAAGAAAGATTTCAGCTCTGCGCAAGGAGTTTGAATTTCGAATATTCTTTGCGATAGAGGTCGTATGTCTATACATTGGAGTGTTCGAAATCCAAACACCAAAATTGACAAAAAAGTGCTCTTTTTTACGTGTTTTGCGGGAGCAAAAGAATCTTTTTGGGTTCTAAATTCAAATACCAAAACTGTGACTAAAAGAGCTCTTTATCCCCAATTTTCAGTGAAAAAAAGAAACTTTTTAGAGGGGGAATGGTATAAAATAAATGAGTCTGAGTAATTTGAGGAGTGTGCTCAGGAGCTGATCTATCACGCTAGAGTTAACACAAGTTGTCTAACCTCACCAATCCTTTCCCAGGGACTCTAACATCCAAGTGACGGACTTCGGCCCGTCGTGGCGTGACGGTATCGCGTTCCTGGCCATCATCGACGCCATCAAAGCCAACCTTATCAATCTAGCCGAGATGAAGAGGAAGACCAATAGGCAGAGGTACGTACGTTATTGATATTTTCAATCAGGTATACGTTGAAATGTAAATGGGATCAACACTGTCTGAATGGTGGGACTCGCCCATGTTGCAGGGGTGGGTTGGACTGCAAGCCAGGGCCACCTTACATATAACTGACATTCTCTCCTTACATATAAATTATATTTTTATTTTTATATATTCTTTAACATGTAATAGGCCTTTTTATAATACAAAAACGGCACGGCGAAATTGTATCACCATTGCCTCCTCCTATGTACTAGTGATACTAGAAGCTGGGAACGTAAGGGGCAATGGTAATAAAAAATTTGCCGGGCACCGTGCCCAATTAATTGTAACATACATAGATGTATTTTTCTGAAGTAAATAATTGTTACCCGAATCTCTTTAAAGTTCAGATTAACCCGTCGTCGCGTGCTTGTTTACGCCGCGTGCGATACAAATCTTGAACACCATGTGTTCAAAAAGCGCGCGAAGGTTTAATAGTCATCTTCTGAGTAAGAATGCCACATAGCACCTGTGCTAAATTATGATCAATTCTCTATAGAAAAGAGTCACCCAATATTTTTGTGTGATCAGGTTGGAGCACGCATTCGACGTGGCGGAATCTGAGCTGGGCATAGCTCGTCTGCTGGACGCTGAGGATGTAGATGTGGAGAAGCCAGACGAGCGCTCCATCATGACCTATGTCGCACAGTTCCTGCACAAGTATCCTGAACCCAAGGTATGCGGGGAACTTCATTTATAAACCTACTTACTTACCTATACAGGGTGAAAAAACCTACTAGCTATATTCAAAATCCTGAACCAGTATCACTTACAAAACATTTTTTTTTTCCTAAACGAAGGCACCACTCGGGCGCACCCTCCGAGCGCTACCCGCACCCCTCGCGTACCTGGTGTAGGAGTAATGTCTACGTTTAGGCAGAAAATGAACTCCGATTGAAAAAATAATAATTCATAAATGTGTTCTTTGAGTGATACTGGTTCAGGATTTTGAATATAGCTAGGTGGTTTTTTATCACCCTGTATAAACTACAAAGTTTACGAATTTTAACCTATCGCTAATAATTCGTAAACTTTGATCAAATACAGCTAAAAACCCAAATTACATGAATGGACCGATTTAGATGCGGTTTTTTTATTTGAAATTTGACTAAATCGAGATTTTTTAGCTGTATTTGAACATAATTCAACCGTTTAAAAGTTGTCAGCAAACGAAAGTCGGGGTGATACGAAATTTTTAATTTTAGAGTTTAAAACTAACTGTTCTTCCCCAGACAACCGGCCCAGACGCAGTAGCGGCAGTACAAGAGGAGTACGAAACTCTCCGCACGTGGCTCGCGGACAGAGTCAATACCATCCAGAGGCAGTACGACGCCAGAACACTCTCACGGAACTATGACGACTACCTCAGAGCCGAGAGGGAACGCTTAGCAAAGGAACCTACCTACCACAAACTAGAAAAACTCATGTACACACAAAGCTTAGTCGCAATCGCACCCAAATCCTGGAGGGAGTTAGTTTCTCTCTGGGTCGAGTTAGAACGACTCCACAGACGATGGCTCTGGCTGTTAGATTCAGAGCTACCCGGAGATTTCAGAGTAGTTGGCGAATGGCTAGCTCGAGCCGAATACTTGCTATATTTCGACGAAATACCGACGACGTTAGACGAAAGGACGGCAGCTATTATAAGTGAGAAGCTAGAGGAGCACAGCGCGTTTTTCGCTGGATTGCCTGAAGTCGTAGAGAGGTTTGAAGCCGCTTTGAGATCTCAGGACGCGGCGAGGATACCTCCGGAAAGGTTACAAGATATGAAGGAGAGGTTAGAAACTGTCAGTAAAAAAGCGCCTCAGAGGAAGGCGAGATTAAAGTATTTAGAGCACAAATGTTGTATAGTAGCGTTTACAGAATTGACGAAAGCGAAGTTAGCCACGTGGACGAGTAAATACGGCCGCGTAGATCACGTCCGTGCCTTATTAGATGACTACGATAATTTTGTTACAAAGAATAAGATATTCCAGGAATTTGACAGAGCGTACGTCGATATTAAACAAGTAGCTGAAGAATATAAGAGAGCATGTGAAGTAGATAGGACGGAAGCGAGGGAAATTGATACGTTTTTGAGGGATGTATCTGAACAATGGAGGAGAGTCGCTTCTGACGTAAGATGCGCGCGCAGTGTACTAGAGGAGGTCATATCTCATTGGGAAAGATGGAACAGCTTAGTCGAGGAGTTTAGATCCTGGTTGGATCGCGCTCAGCATATGCTGAGGGTATCTGAAGATGAGAGGCTGGAGTTCTTCCAAGATCTGACGGAATGGCGACAGCGGCATCAAATACTGGGAGACGCAGCTGGGTTCCTGGCTGCTACTTGCGAAGATGACATCAGCTCGGAAGTCAAGCGGAAGTACATAGAGATCACGGAGAGATGGGAGCGCGTTTGGGAGGAGGCAGAGCGGTGAGTTTCTAAAAAGTTATGTGGAATTTTACAGCGATCTGCTGGTTGAATGTAGTTGTGTATCAAATTAAGAATATCGTTGACACTTTTCTTTTACAGCCTTGGAATAACGCGTTTTGTCCATGTAACTGAAATTGATCAAAAAAACAAAACTTTTAGCTTATCAAACTTTATTTTTGGTATTTTTTTATCAAAACAAAATTTAGTATGAAATTGAACTGTGACATCACAGTTTAGTATTTTCCTCTCTAAAATTTAGAATTGTAGCTCGAGCCGATCTTTTTTTTTTCAAAGATATTAAAAAACTATTAATACCTGGCTGCAATCAGCAATACAACAACTTGATACATAGGTTCGGCGCAAAAAAAAGTCCCTGTAAATAAGGCTCTTACTTTTATTATTATTATTTGTTACTTATTTAAACTTAGATAGATTTTGGGGATAATTAATAATTGGCTATTAGTGTGTAAGTTATGAAAATTCAGAATTTAAGATAAATGTGTTAGCTGTTGTTATCCCGAATAAAATAAAAATAATAAAATAAGTGTTTAAAAATACTAAATTAAAAGTACTTACACTAAATTAAAAACACCCGTTTGTTGCATAGTTACGTCCGCGGCGGCGACGCGCTCCGCCACCGGCGCTCTCTGGCCGCGGGCTCGGCCGCGCTGGACGCGTGGCTGTCGGCCGCCGACAGCGTGCTGCACACGCCGCCGGCCGCCGACACGGCGCGCATACAGCACTACATCGACACGCTGCTCACACTCAACGCAGAGGTCGAGCACCACGAGGAGCTGTTTAAGACCATTAGCAGGTGATATACTAGTATTAACACCCAATTGCAGCTGCCGACTCTTTCCAGGTATACCGTAAAAGTAAATAAAGGGAACACGAGGGTTTTGCTGTATTATGGGCGAAAGGATGACAACCTCTCTAATAACCCTAAAAACCCTATGAATTTATGTCTAATTACGTTCTGCCTACCCCGATTGGGAATATAGACATGAGCGTCTGTATTTTTATACATAACACCCAGTTACAGAAATGCCCATCAAAGTAATGCTACTTTAAATAGGTAGCATACTGTCGCTTTCCCTCTTTTTGAAAGAAGAACCAATGAGAGAGACATGATACGTCAGTATCTCTAATAATTAGTCTATGGACATGATTTTTTTTACAATAGTTCCACTTGTTTAAGTATTTTATATTTTTTAACCGACTTCAAAAAAAGGAGGTTCTCAGTTTGACCTGTATGTATGTATATATGTTTGTCCTCGCGTTTGACTGAACCGATTTTGATGCGGTTTTCAGAAAAGTATTTGTTACATTAAGGAGAAGGTTTTAGTATTTTAATCGACTTCAAAAAAGGGGGGTTCTCAGTTTAAACTGTATGTATGAAAAATAAAAATAAAAAATTCGCTTAAACTTTTCAAAGCTAACACTTCGTTTTATTAACCATCTTCAAAAAATGAAGAGGTTATAATTTGGACTAAAAAAGGAAAAATAAAAACTTAAAAAAAGAACCAACTTCAAAAATGCGAAAAATAAATACAATATCATTTGATGTGCTATGTAGTACCTACCTACTGAGCTGTTTGAAGTCGGTGCCCAGAAAATTAAGTTTGATAGGCCGCTTTCAAACAGCTCAGTAGCTAGCTACTTCATAGCACATCAAATTATATTGTATTTATTTTTCGCTTTTTTGAAGTTGGTTCTATTTTTTTTAAGTTTTTATATGCAGTTAGTTTCGATCGTATAAAATTGTAAAATTAACTATTGGAACTAGTGTAACATATGTATTTCATTGATAACACTAGAGTTTAAAGAAAACAACAACACAAAGTATAAACTACACGTAAACAACGACATTAATACATTAAAAAAAAGCTTTAATTAATGTGTCTACAACTGATTGTAAAAATATTAAGAGACGATTTAGTACTCCACTTGATTTATCGATAAATTTCCAAGGTCACCTATTAGTGTACGTAGCTTAACCTCATTGATTATTTCCAAACATAGCAATCAATTTGTATCAATCTGTTTCAGAACCTTCCAAAACGCGATCAACGATCTCCCCCGAGACGAAGTGGAGGCCAATATGGCGAAGCTCAAGCAACAAAAAGAAGCATTAGTTCGCGTGCGGGCGACTGTACCGGTGAAGCTGCATCAGTACAGGCAACTACTAGTGCAGCACGAGTCCTTGGAGGGTGGCCAGAGAGAGATCGGACAGTGGCTCGATAAGGCTGAGGAAACATTAAGATCTGGGTTTGAGACTAGACGGTAAGTGATTTTTAACCGACTTCAAAACAAGAAGGTTCTCAATTCGATTGTATTTTTATTGTGTATGTTTATTACGCGATTTCTTCGCCAGTTATGATTTGATTTTCATGATTCTTTTTTTTAATGGTAGCTGTTACTTAAGAGGTGGCCCCATATATATATATATATTTATATATATATATATATATATATATATATAAATAATAGCAAAAATTAATACTCATTATATCTAGATGACTGCTGATAGGCATTGTTGGGATTTTGTTCTGCAGAAGGAGACTCAAGTCTTGATCTATACTTGATCTGCTACTCAAGTATAAATCAGTAATACGGACCATAAACTCAAAATTGTTTATTTGCAAATCACTATCACTACATAGTATAAAACAAAGTCGCTTCCCGCTGTCTGTCTGTCTGTCTGTCTGTCCCTATGTATGCTTAGATCTTTAAAACTACGCAACGGATGCGGTTACTTTTAATAGATATAGTGATTCAAGAGGAAGGTTTAGATGTATAATAAATGCATAATATAGTAGAGAAACACTGAAAATTTTAGAGGTTTCTAATGTGATGTCGTAAATAAACACATTTTTTTACAATTACATTGCAAACGCTGGCTGAACCCTATGAGATAGATCAACATAATGTACTACAGTATTATACACCTTGAAAAGGTCTACAGAAAAGTCCGCGATGGCATATGTCTATCTCTTAGGGGTAACCCACAATAACCATTTTTTTCCTTTACTTTTTACAAGAAATAATGACTTATTTACGAAGCGATTTTAAGCAATACAGCATTAATCCTTATCCAATTAAGTACTTTAAATAAATTGTGCATTCAATATAGATCAATATTGCCCTAAACAGCATGAAATTTTAATTAATATTTTCGAAGATATGGCAGATTTAAAATGCAGGGACACAGCGGTTGACCGATTTTGATGAACTTTGGTACTAAGATTAGACCTTGGGAAAGGGTATAGGTTACATTTTATCTCACAGCTGGGCACAATGTAACCTGTATTCCACGCAGGCGAAGCCGCGGGCGGAAAGCTAGTAAAGGTATAAAGAATATTAGGTTTTTACGTTAAGGAATAATGATAACATTTTTATTTTGGTTTTATTTACTAACATGATGAAGCTAGAAGCATGTTCCAACTCCCTCCTCATAACAGTTGTCTTTTCCTCCCTAGGGAAGTAATAGAAGAGCGCTACGAGTGCCACCGCTCGTTCTTCTCCCGCACGACGTACTACCGCTCGATGCTGGAGTCCAAGAACAAGGTCTTCCAGAACATAGTCCAGAGCGCTGACAAGGAGCGGAGTGCTGACGTCACGCACCAGGTCAAACTCATGCGGGACCTTAACGAGAGGTCAGTATGCAGACAACACTTCATAGGTGGATACTAAAAGAAATTATATCTCAGCCTCAAATGCAGTCCTGTCGCCATAGTTATAGTGTATTCGCTGTGCTTTCGGGCAACAGTCACCGACTCTATTATAATTATAACAAGGTTGATTGCTGCGCAAATGTCCCAATAATGATTGACTTTAGGGTATAGGAACATTAGTCATTATGGTTTTGTTTGTATTGTATAAAGGGGCGCCACTTTGAGATGTCGCACCACGTAAAAAAATGTCTAGTGCCGAATGCAGTCAACGAATTATTGTCTGGCCTGGACTGAGAGTGAAAGAAAACCAACACTTACCAGGCACACTAAAGAAGTTAGTTAGTAGGACGTAATGGTTTCGCTGTATTGAGGGCGAAAAGGTTGACCACCTATCAACATTTTATTCAAATTCCATCAAATAACCCTCGGAATAAAAATCTGTTCGGTAGTTTTTGAGTTTATCAGGTTTAGACAGTAAATTCTTTTGGGGTTGCCACTTAATTCTGTTTAAAACTTAGCTTGAGTATTTTTTTAAAACGCTTACCCACGTGAGGGATATTCACGGGGTCGTGGGTTCAAGTCAACATTTTCCTCTTCCTAAAATTACTTGTAAGTTAGCTTTGTTTCATTCTACATCATAATCAAAATATCATCCTTCTAGATTTGCCCACGTATCATCAGAAGCGACCCGTCGCGAGGCTGAACTCCAGCGGCTAGCTCGTGCATGGGAAGACTTCGACCAGAAGAGACGAGTCGTCGAGGAGTGGACGACCAGAGCAGAGGCACTCCTGGCCGACAACCGGGTTGACTCCAAGCAGGCCGTCGACTTCCATAAGAGATTCTTCCAAGGAGCTGATGAGAAGGCTGTTGCAGAACTGGTTAGATCCGGACGGGAGCTTATTGAGGTCTGTTTTTTGTAGCTTTGTATTGGTTAATAGACTATTGATGATTCGGCCCCTAGCACACGGCGTATGTTAAACGCGCAGACGACGCCCGTTTCAGGAACGCGCGTTTTCTACGCCGTAGATGCCGATTTTTGCGGTTTTTATGATTCAAACGCGCGTAAAACGCGATACAAACGTGCGTGTGAAGCGCGCTCGAAACTCTTTTGAAGAGCGTACAAATGGTCAGAAGAGGGGTAGAGGGGGGCGCTACGAGCGACTAAAGCGCGTTCGTATCGGTGTATAGCTTTCACGTTCGCCGCGTGTGCTGAGGTTACAAGGTTGCGTGCAAATTGCGTTTGAAGCGCGTATACGCGCGTCATCTGCGCTTTTAAAATCCGCCGCGTGCTAGGGTAATTAAGTTTTAATGGATTTCGTAACTCTATCCGGCTCGAAGGACCTACAGGCCTATTACAACCCCGCGAGTCATTTTAAGCATTTCTAGGTTACCTCGTTCCATCGTCGACCTCATCTATGACCTCGGTCAAGATTTAGTTCAAGCGCTAACCCCTCTTAAAAACTAGGTTTAAACATAGTTTTTTTAAACAAACATAACGTGTTCTTACCACAATTTTTGTTTTAATGAAAACTAGTGAAACAACCGCGAGAATCTTAAACAATATATTTTTTTAAATGGTAAACAGCTGGTGAACGAAGAGGACCGGCCGCACATAGTGGAGAGCGTGGAGCGCCTGCAGCGCGGCTGGCGGGGGCTGCTGCAGCGCGCGCCCGCGCACCTCATGCGCCTCGAGTTCAGGCTGGACGAGGCGGTGTTCCAGCACTGCATCAAGGATATCGACAAGGAGATCGTCTACGAGGAGCAGGTCGGTGCCGTCCGTGGACCTAGTATAGTTAACACAGGACCTATAACTATGAAAAATTTGTTACATTGTAATTTAGGAAAATTAACTGTATTCTAATCAAAATAAAGTATATTTTCCATTGCGCCTTAAACAGAGAGGCTAATCCGAGCCGATAGAGATAGTAACAAGGGTACGTAAAACCGTCGATTGTGACTTGCCGATTGACAGTAGTCCTTAAACTATAAGTCAGGTGGTTTTTTGTGGTTTAAAAACTGACCAGAGGTTTTCTCACTGAAAAAAATATATTTTAATTTGATATTAAGATTACGTTATTTTAAAATAACTTTCAATTGGTCCATTACCCATTACATACACACATCAACACGGTCTAGGGATATTTCACAATTTTGCATACAAAAGAGGTATGTTTGAGAAGCTATAATAGCATACTCGAAATACATGGAGGGCTATAATTTTTAGGCAAGCATGTGCTAAACCTGAATTTTCAATTCTTGTCGATAAATTTTGTTTTACTTGAAATTGTGAAACGAAAATGAAAAAACAATATTGCGTAAATTCGATCATTTTTATACAAAAAGCCGGCAAAAAGTGCATTTTCGTTTTCGTTTCCGTCACGTTTTCACAAATTTCAAAAACAAAATGTATTGACTAGAATTGCAAATTCAGGTTTAGCACTTGCTCGTCTGAAAATTATATCCCTCCATGTATCTCGAGTATGATATTATAGCTTCTCAAACAGACCTCTTATATGAAAAATCGTGCAATATCCTTAGACCGTGTTGATGTGTATTCATCGTCTATTTCTTATTGCTTTCCCCACCAGGCCTACAACCAAAGCGACGACGCTGACGGCATTCTGATCAGAAACGAGGAGTACTTCCGTAACCAGGGCAAGGTGATGCAGGTGGAGCAATGCCTGCAAAACCTGCAGAAGATCGCCGAGAGTTATACCATGCAGACGCAGGACACTGCACTGCAGGATGAGGTCAGGAGATGTGAGCGGCAGTGGGAGACTACAGTGCAGCGGGTTGAGAACTTTAGACAGCAGTTGCAGAGGTATTACATTAGATCCTATACTATATTATACAGGGTGTAAGGGGACAGGTTAGCAAAAACTGAAACCCTGAACTAAAACCATCGTTCTGAAGGATTTCCAGTGGAATTTTCCTAATATTTTTTTCACGTTTTTAATATTTTCTACATATATTACATACACTCGGGCCTGTAATCCTATACGGGGTAGGCAGAGCATCAGTGGTTCAGAACCCCTAACAACACGTTTGACATTATTTCTGAGAGTTATTAGAATATTTTCTGTTTTAAAATTAAAGTTATATATCTTTAACGCACTCCAAAAATAACCACTTGTAGTCGGTCTTAACTAGGATAGATTCCACCATTTCAGTGTTTGCTAAGTATGTTACATCCTGTATGCTAGACCCTAAACTATCGTTCTCATGGATTTTTTTAATATTGTTATAAGATTGGTTAACTCTTGACCTCAATCTTGACCATAAAGGTCAAAGATGAGGTTGACGATGGAGCGAGTTAATCCAGAAAATGCCTGTAAAAGCACTGGTACTCTCACGCACCGACGGAACACAGCAAGCCGTTTTGCGTCGGACTTCAGTGGTCGCGAACCAGACGGCCCTTTACAGAGCCTACCACACTGCATGAGACCATGGGACATCACCTAAGATTCAGAAAAAAATGAAATGTCGTTGCCTGGGATGGGTTACATTTGTGTTTCCTTAGTCGCCTCTTACGACACCCACGGAAAGAGATAGGGTGGGGTTGTTCTCAACCGATCACCACACGGGGAATTTCTTGAAATCCTTCCTTATTCCTTGCCTATTTTATGAAGGGAATCTCTGTGTCCCCAGCTCCTAGGTCCAAAGATTTAGACTGGGCATTGATAAATCAGTGAGTGAATAATTGTTAAATTATGGAAAAGGCGAGAATATTTTTTCATATTTTAACCTATGGAAGGCTGCGGGTGCATCCTGGTGCGGGCCTGTACCACTAAATTCGTCTTTTCAGATTTATGTACGGATTTCTAATTATGACTTGCTCAACTGTGAAGGAAAACATTGTAATGAAACCCGCCCGTCCAAGAAAATTCATTTTCGAAAGACGAGCGGTCCACCAACCCGCATTGGGCCAGCAGCTTGGTGGACTATGGCCTAAATCCCCTTCGTGTTTCGATGGGAAGCCCGTGCCCATCGGTGGGGACGTATATGGGCTGGTAAAAAAAAACTATGTTTCTTGGGGAAAATTGTTCAGTTTCGTGGGCGGGCTGAATAACATCTTAATTTTCGCTAAATAAATTATAATCACCCAATGTTTAAATAAATTAATAAATACACTCTACACACTAAAATTTAATTTATTTCCAAGGATACCAGCGAAGTGGGACGCGTACAGAGCGAAGTACAAGGAGATGGAGCGATGGATGGAGCACGTCGACAAGACCATGGACAGCATCGTCCGGGAGGTAGACTCCGCTGAGGCATTCGAACGGGAGAAGACTATCTTCCAGGTGGGTTTTACTTAAAGCTCAAAAAATAAATATCAAAAGTCATTTATTGCCAAGGGAGCGTTCAAGAATTCCGTAACGCAACTTTTGGAGATTTTTAAACTCCCCTCCCCCCGTGTAACGGAACGTTTTACTGTAACCCCTGCTAGTAAACGTTACGTAACCACCAAGAGACCATTTTTTACCAAGTAGTCATCATTGAAAAAACTTTTTAAAAAATGCGTGAGAGAATCTCTCTACGCGACCGTTGTGAAGGGTTAAAAACTAGTGACTAAACACACCTGTAACGTTTTACAAGAACCCCCCCCCCACCCCCCAAATTCGTAATACTTGGACGCTCCCCAGGAGTGGTGATTGTGACACAAGATGGTATAAGAATAAAGTAAGATCTACAATTAGCTGGTTTCCATTTTATAGAAAAAGAAAGAAAACAATGAAAAATAAATGACGATATTGTAACTTAATATTTAAAAATTAAAAAAAACTATTTATTGAGACTTTTTATGAAATGCCACCCTGATCATGACAATCAATTAAACGATTATTGTACCAATATAATTATAGTTTGATCAGCAGAAGCGTAAAACCTGGGAGACTGGTTCGACCAGTGATTTTTTCTAATGATTTTCATTTAAAAATCCCAGTAGTTCTGTCAACAGAACTGCTCAACAGAAATCGTGGGAACAAACGAAAAAATGTGCAAAATGGTTCGCTCTTTATCAAAACTGGCAAAAAATTTTGCCGAAGAAATAGCAAGATTACCTAGAAAAAGCCTATTTTCGTTGTCAGCTAAAGTAGCTATCAAAAATTTCGCAGCCGCTATAAAATAAAAATATTCTAAGACAATTCAATTAAAAACTGTGACAAAGCTTTAGGTATATAGGCAGTAAAATTCATGTTGAAGACATTTAATAGAGAATTTGTCATTTTATTAAAAATCACGATTTTTATTACTTATGCAAACCCTTGGATGCAGCTAAGAGAACTAATGGTAATGTTTATATAACTGTAATTTATCTGTATGAAAAAATAGGCACATTAATTTAAAACACAATTTGTATTTGGGTATCTCACAGTAGTTCAAAGTATTTATTAGTCTGTAAGAAGTCCTTTGGTAGAATCTTTCCCTTACGTATACAATTAATCAAAACAGTTCTCTTTGCCTAAATAACAATTTCTGTCTTCCTTAGAACATATGCCGCGAAGCCGACCGCAAACGCGAGGACATGAAATGGCTCGTCCAAACCTTAGACATGCTCACCAACCACTGCTCAGAAGGTGAAGCTCAAGACGAGCAAATCAAACTGGAAAACCTCATCTCACGATACAAGAACCTGATCCCTACTATAGAGATCACTATGATAAAGACTGAGACGTACACAAGATGCTACACCTACAGAAGGGAAGTTCACGAAGTAATTTGTATATTAGAGACCGCTAAAGAACAAGCCATGGTCGAACCAGAACCACAGTCACTACAACACGTCGAACAATTAGTGCTAGAGCAACAAGCAGCGGTACAGAAGCTCGACCGCCATCGACCTTCTGTCATGTCCATGCTGCAACGTGGCAAAGATCTCATAAAAGATGCCAACGCTCCGGCGTTTGTCAGAGAAGACGTACGAAACCTCGAGACTGGATGGAACTCAGCATATGAAACGTCCACAGATAGGCTACACAAATTACGTGATACACAGAAAGTCTGGTCCAACTATGAGTACCAAAAGGAGGAGCTAATGTCGGATCTAGACAAGATTGAAAGTTACGTTGCACATCCTGGCTTAGAATTAGGTGTCACTAACATCAGTCGCGAGCTACAGGACACCAAAATCATAAGTGCTGATGTAGAGAAAGCTAAAGTTGAAAGGTTGCCACAATTGCAACATGCATATGCTGAGCTCCAAAATCTGACTGGTCACAAACCTAAACCCGTCATAGAAAAGGATCTAGAAGCTATCGGACGTAAACTAAGCAGAGTCGAAGATGAAGTGCAAACTAAAGTTGAACATTTAGAAAAGTTCAATGAAGAATGGGTAAAGATTGAACACAAACTGGAACACGTTAGGGAATGGATTAAAAAAGACAGTCCGGCGTTAATAGCTAAAATCCAGGCTGAGAATATTACGCCTGAAGAGCGAGTTGTAAAATCACAGGCATTACAAAAAGTAATATCTGAGAAACTAGGAGTAATCAAAGGTGTTGCTGACCAGGGATCCAAGTTGGCAGTTGAACATCGCGTTCAAGATGTTAATAGACTTAAAGGAGAAGTACATTTACTTGAGAAAATGATGGCCGATCTACAGAGATCAACAGAACACCAGACTAAAGTCGTGGAACATGACCTAGCCAGCTGGCAGAAGTATCAGAAAGGAGTAGCAGAAATAAAACCGTGGATTGAAGAAGCTGAAATTAAACTCGGTAACATGCCCAAGCCCAGCACTTTACCAGAAGCTCAACAACTTCAACAGCAGTCGAGAGCTTTATTAACTGACAGCGACAAACAACTGATGAATCTACAGATATTATCCAGCGTCAGTCATCAACTATCAGGCAAAACTAGTGCTCCCGATGAAGTTGACGCTATACACTCTAGATGGGCTGTGGTACATGACCAAGCAGATCAATGGAATAATAAATTGGACAAACTTGTTACTAACTGGGAGAACTTCGAGCGAGAAGCTGAAAAGTTGGAAACCTGGATTGAAAACGGAGAAAAACTACTTAGCAGTCGTAACGTCACGATAGAATCTCCTCAAGTAGAAAAATTAGATAGGGAACTTAACAAACTAAAGTCGTTTGGAAATGAAATCTCGCAACAACAGGCTAAAATAATCAGCTTGTCGCAAACTTGTGATAATATTTGTCACAATATCCAGCCCGAAGGTGCCAACCTTCTTAAGAACAAAGTATCGGATATCAAACAGCGAACAAACGCTCTCGCTGATACAGTGCGATCTAGAGTCAATGAATTGTCAGATAAAATTATAGTTCGTCAAGAATTCATGACCAAATTACACACTTTTGACAATTGGATCACAGACTTTAGAAGAAAAACAGAAAGTTACGATCAGATTGGCGCTGATAAAGTGGAACCAGCTCTACAATCCATGCACGTCTTACTTCAGGAACACGCGGCAAAAGAACCTGAATTCACTGACATTTACAATGAAATCAAGAATATGACGCTTTCTTCACACCCTGATGAATCAAGAGCATTAAGTGAAACTTATTCTAATATTGCTCAACACTACCAAATGATTGAAAATAACATCCAACAGAATAAAGCAGTCTTACAAAAGTGGTCTGACCTGTTAAACTGGTATGAAGAAACTAAACAACAATTGGGACATATCCAGTATCAAATTGATGGACCCAAACTTACGCCTGAAAGCTATGAGATAATACGACAGGAGCTCGTTAACATAATAACGAAAGTTCCAGAATGGAAAAGCAATGTCGCGTTATTGGACGGACCGTCACGTGTCAAAGTGACTGATCAGAATACTGGCAGAATCATGTCTCCAACTAGCTTAGTAAAAGAGGTTGAAGTTAAGGCAGAACAATTACTGAACCAAGTAACTTCCAAAAGAGATTTAGTGCAGAAGGTTGGCGCTAGATGGGACAAATTCAACATTCAACACAATGCTTTAGCTGAAGTTTTACATAATGTACAATCAACACTCAATGAGATGGCTCAAAAACATGTACCTTTAACTGAAGCTACTATCCAGGATATGACTGAACAATTGGATAAACTAGATTCAGATTTAAAAGAAAAACAATCTATCAGAAAAGAACTGAGAGAAGAAGGTCTACACTTAATGAGAGAAGATCAACCTAATATGGGAACGATTCAAAATGCGTTGGCCTCTGCGGATAATAATTGGGACCAAATTGTAAATTCAGTTCGTGACACCAAAAACAAATATATTCTACTCTCTTCAACCTTACAAGAGCTTAAAAACTTCACAGTAGCTTTTGATAGAGAAATGGCCAGAGCTGAACAGTTATATAATGACTGTAAAGACGCTCCTAATGACTACATTCAAACAGCTCAGTCGCTGGACAAAGCAAAGAAGGCTTACGAAATTTTGAAGAGATCAAAAGGGCTGCTAGACCAAATGGACGTAATCAAACAGTCTGTGCTAAAACAGGCATCGACACTCGGAGGATTTGATACAACTCCCCTGGAAGAAGCATTTCTTAATTCTCAAACGCACTGGGAAAAAGTTAACGATGCTATTATAAAAAGAATACAAGATTTGGAATCTCAGCTAATCGTTTGGAGGCAAATAGATGACACCAAAAACCAAGTTGTGACATGGTTAAGTGAAACTGGACAGAACCTGGCTAATGCTTGTGATAATCTAGAAATCAGATTTGGACAGAATCACCTAACCAAATACAAAGAAGAATTGCCTATTTACTTAGGCTTAAAAAACAGTATCAAGGCTAAATGTGAACAAATTACGAACTTGAACAAAAACATACCAATGGGTCAAGTCTCCTCAATTATTGATTATTTAGACCATGAGTTCGAAGCTCTTAAACAGCTTGCTAATAACTTGGAAGGTGCTGTGTCTTCCTTAGAGTCTAAAGAAAATAAATTGAAGGATAAAATAAAGCGATTGTCGGACAGCGTCAGTAAAATCCGTGATGACATCATACAATGCGATGACATGACCGGGGACAATGCTAAAATTCTGGATCGTCTCAAAAAGTGCCAAGCATGCAAAGTTGAATTACAAAACCTTAGTGACGAAATCGATAATCTTATTCAAGATGTTTCTGAAATGAACGCGAATTACCCTGGTTTTTATGAGTCCCTAATTCCAAAGGAACTAAGCAGCTTACAAAAGAGATTCGAAAGTGTGTTACTACACGCAAACAAAACTGAAACAACACTACTAACATTCTTGCAGAAAATGTTCACCGATAAACTGGCGATGTTTAACAGGAACTTAAAGATTTTAGACGATAAAACTCGATGGTGTGTACCTGATGTTAATAGTGATAAATACAATTTAGAAGTGAAAAACGCTGCTTTGACAGATGTTGAAAATGGTATTGCTGACTGTCAAAAGCGAGTTGTCGAGCTGAAAGAAGCTTGTGACATTTTGCGTGTAGTTGCTGAACCAGCTAGTGCTCAAGAAGCTGCAATCCAAACTGAAAAGGCTCAAAAGAACCTTGATGTACTGACGGCTAACTATCAAGAAATCAAAAATAGACTTAAAGAAAATATAGATGCTTGGCAAGAGTATGAAAATCTTCTAGAGTCTGTCTCGGTATGGTTAAAAGAAAAAGAGAACAAAGTCCGCCTAGAAGCAGCTAATTTACTTAATCTCAATGATATTGACGCTAAGATTGCAGAAATTGAAGCTCTTAACAAAGAAGTCAAAAATTACGGCGATGAAATCAATAAACTTACTGAGATTGGAGAGCAAATATTAGCTCGTAATCCTGACTCACGCGTTGTGCAATACGTCAATCATTTGATGACTAGATACCAGGCAGTAGGAAAATTCATGGATGGACATCTAAATAGATTAAAAGACTTAAAAAACAACAAAGTTAAATATGATAAATCTATTTCTGAATTTAAGACTTGGCTTCAGGATGCTAACTCAAAAATAACTGACTTGGCTGCAATGAGCAAACATGCTAAACCAACTGCAGCTGACTTAGAACAAGTAAAAAGGCTAAACGACAACAGGGAAAGTGGCCAAAGACTACTCAATAATGCTATTGAATCTGGAGAAGCTTTGTTTAGTGGTATAACACCTGAAGGCCGCGAAAAAATAAGAAACGAACTAAGGACTCTAAGAGACCTCTTTGAAAACTCTGTAGACTCACTTAATAATGTGATTAAAGACATCGAAACTACTATCAACAAGAGGTCATCATTTGACGATACATTTAATCAAGTTCAAAAATGGATTAGTGATAAAGAAACTGAGCTAGGAGACTTCAAGCTGTGTCCCACACTTCCTGAAAAGAAGGCACAATTGCACGCAAATAAAATTTTACATCAAGAAGTAGAACTTCACCAGTCAATGCTTTCTCAGCTCACTGAAAAGATAAAAATGATGCCTGATGAAGAAGCTGAAAAGAGCCTCTCAAAGACCATAGATAGATATCAAAATATGGCTAAAGAACTGGAAAAAAGAATAGTCACATGTGAGTCCTATGTCGCAGACCATGAAAAGTACGTTCAAATGTTTGAAGGCATTCGGGATCGCCTGAACCATATCGTTGCTGAAAATAGCCTTCTTTCTTACGGAGTAGTGACGCAAAAAGAAGACGTTGACGCTAAGATTGCAGCTATTGAAAAAGTAATGAATAAGGCTAAAAATATCGACAGTGATCTTGGGGCATTAAGGGCTCAACTTAACACCGTATTACAGTCCACCAGTTCTAATGGACATCCATTGCTACTTAGTGAATTTGAACAACTTCAAGCTACATGGGACCAATTTGCAACACAATGCAAAGAACAAGACAAGAAGTTAAAAGAAACATTAAAGCATTGGAACGAAAGCCAGAAGACTCTTGATGAACTCGAGGAATGGCTCAAGGTTAAAGAAAACCAAATTCGTGATCAAAGTTTGAAAAGCAACCTTGAAGCTAAAATAGCTCACCTCCAAAAAGTAAGGGAAATACAAAGTGAGCTTGCTGCAAAAGCTGCTGATTTTGCTGCTTTAACTGACACTAAGCAGAATGTAGCCAGTGAGTCCGAGCTGACAAGCAAAACATCAAAACTAGCTACACGATATCACACCTTAAATAATCTAGTAAATGAAATCATTTCCAAATATGAAGTTTTTGTTTCTGAACATCAAGAATTCGAGAACGAGTATAACAACATGGAAAAATGGCTGATGAATATGCTTGGAGAACTGCAAGACTTAAATGAAATTGTTGGTGACTATGCCGTTTTGCAAGACAAGCAAAACAAAGCCAAGGAGCTTTACGAAACCAGAAATAAGAAAACACCTGCTTTTGAGGAATTTCTGAGTTTAGGTGAAAAACTTTACACACATACTAGCCCTGATGGCAGAGAAGTCATTCGTCAGAAAATTCGTAAGATCAGGACTTTGTGGGACAGTTTTGGGGATAGCTTCCAGGAGACTGTCAATAAACTGGATCAGTGTCTCCTCCAGTTTTCAGACTTCTCCCTTGCCCAAGAACAGCTAACCAAATGGCTGAAAGACGTTGAAAGAGCAATGCAACGCCATACTGAACTTAAAGCATCCCTCGAAGAGAAAAAAGCTCAGTTACAAAACCACAAGATTATGCACCAAGAAATCATGAGCCATCAACAATTGGTCGAATCAGTCTGTGATAAGGCTCAACAGTTAGTAGACCAGACACACGATGCTTCATTGAATGTGTACCTACAATCTATCAAACAGCTTTTCCAAAATATTGTTACCAAATCGCAAAATCTTTCAGACAATTTGGAAGATTGTGTGAAAAGACATGAAGACTTAGTACTTCTAATTCAACAGTATAAAGAGTGGCTTGGATCTCAATCAGAAAAACTCTTAGACATTGAAAATTCAACAGGCGAAAAGCCAGAAATAATCAGAAAACTACAATCAGCTATGGCAATGAAAGATATAGAAAAGACTGGTTCTAGTAAACTTGATGAAATCCGCAGTGTGTTCTCCAGTGTCAGTAAAAGTACTTCAGAAACCGGTAATGCAGCAATCAAAGCAGACATCGATAACTTACACGATCAGTTGCGTAATACTGTTCAGAACATAGGCACATCAGAACAAAAACTAAAACATACATTAGAAATCTGGAATAAATTTGATTCATCGATTGAAACTATTACTGAATGGCTCAAGGACATGGAGTCCAAATGCCGTGACCAAAGCCTTTGTTCCTCTCTTGAAGAAAAGGAGGCTCAACTACAGAGATACGTTAACTTACGAAATGAAATCAATGCAAAAGAAAAGGAAATAGATGCTTTTGTTGACGAATCACATAGTCTTATTCAACTTAGTGGAGTCGAACGTTTGAAACCACTGGTGACCCAAATAAGTAGCCGTTACCAACAACTACATTTGATATCGAAGGAAATTGTAAATCATTGGTCTGAATTAGTTGCGGACCACAAGAAGTTTGTACAACTCCGAAATGAGTTCGATGCTTGGCTAAAACCTTTGGAGCAACAGTTATCGGAAATGGTGACCAAAGAGAAAATTAGCATTGAAAGCAAAGGGAATAAGCTGCAAGTATTCCTTCTTGAGAGAGATAATGGGGAACATAAAATTGGTATTTTGACCACGGCTGGAGACAAAGTTCTTCCTGAGACCGCTGCTAACGGCAGAGAGAATATACGATCAGAGATTAGAGCTCTAAGAGAAAGATGGGACAAACTAAATGACACTATCCTTCAACAGCAAAAGGAATATGAATCTCAAACGCTGCAATGGTCAAGCTATCAAGACGTGTTGCAACAGACTTTATCTTGGTTAGACGAAAAAGAGAAAATTATTGAGGGTGAAGAAAAAGCAGTCTTGAATTCTGCTCAAGAAATAAAATCAAAGCTTCTGAAGAACAAGACATTATTGCAAGAGATTTGCTCGCATAAGAGAGTAATTGAAACTGTTACTGAAAAGGCAAAGAGTGTAGCTGCGACTCTTTCTGGTAAAGGAGAGAGCGATGAAATGAATAAGATAATCCAATCTATTTGGGACAGATATAATGCATTGACAAATAGACTTTCGTCTATCATTGACAAGCATGAAAGTACTTTTGATATTTACCAGCAGTTTGTTGATCAGCAAAAATCACTGCAAGACTATCAGAAGCATTTGTGGGATCGCCTGCATCTGTTGTCGGACTTTACCGGAAACAAAGCGGCGTTACAAGGCAAACTGGCTAAAATTCAAGAGCTTTTAGATGGTATTCCTAACGGTAGCAACAAACTTAAGATATTATCTGATCTGATTGAAAGCAACGCCGCTAAGCTGTCTCCTAGAGGCAAAGAAGGTATGTCGAGGGAGTTGGCTTTGCTCAAAGCCGACCTGGAAAAGTTTACAGCAACTGTTCATGATGTAAAGAGAGGCATAGAAGATAAAATTCAGCAATGGATCGAGTTTGATAGTGCCAATGACCGTCTCCAGCACTGGTTGACCGACACAGAGATGAGCCTGAAAACTTACACCCCAAAAGCTACCTTAGACGAGAAGATTGATCAACTCAACAAATATCAGGTATGTTTTTTTGTTAACTTTCAATTACCTATGTAAAAAAGTTTTTCTTTTTCCATTATAATTCACTGTGAACATTTTAAACAGGACTTATGTAAAGCGATTGATAATCATGAAAAAGATATGAGCGCAGTCGTTAAACTGGGCGAAACATTGGACCAAGTAAGACGTTGGAAAAGGAATTTTTTTATATCCTCAGCACTGTAGGATATACTTAGTCTAATTTTCAGTAGATGGTCTAATATCACGAATAATAATAATATTGGGTCTGTTCTAACTACATAAATACTCGTACTATACTTACGTAGTTGTTGATTTTCTATTTTTTACTGGATTTGATGGGACAATAGTACTAATTTTCGTAGAGGCGGTGGTAATCGGTACTTACCTCAATATTCTTACAAACGCCTATTTTCACTGGTAACTATCTTATTGACTAATATTAGTGATGTCGTAGTGTAGTTTAAAAAAATAACCATTTTAGAAATTTTATGGGTTTCAATCTAATCATAAATCTACTTTCAGGCAATATTAGCGAATTTGAAGAAGACGGAAAATGACGTCGACAAACTGACAGATGAATTTAGTGACCTCATCGAGAACTGTAATGATACTAGAATTACGATGAATCTCCAACAGATGACGTCACGATTCCAATCTGTGCAATCGACTGCTAAGGAGCTAGTCAAGAAATGTGAGCAAGCTGTCAATGACCATAACGCTTATCAAGAAAAGTACAACCAATGCACTGACTGGATTAAGGCAGCTCAATACAAGTTCGATGAATGTCAAAAGAATTTAGCAAATACACCTGAAGGAATTACCGCAAAACGTGAAAGTTTGAATGACCTACTCAGTCAAAGAAGGAATGCAACTCTTCTTGTAAACAACACATTTGAATTGGGTGAAAAGTTATATCCTTCCACATCGCCTGAAGGTAAGGATTTGATCGAGCAACAACTGCACGAAATTCAGCAAGCTTTGGACAACTTGTTTGATAATATTACGAAAGCTGAGCGGGACCTGGATTCAGAACTCAATAAATGGTCTTCATTCGAGGACAACTTAAAGAATGTGCAGCAGTGGCTAACAGTTGCTGAGAAAAACTTGCCAAAAGAAATAGAGTTGAAGGCAACTTTAGATGAAAAACGCAATCAATTAAACGTGTATAGATCGCATCTTCAAGACGCTATTGCTCATCAACAAGACATTGCTATCTTGGAAGGTCGTGCGCAAACGTTACCTGACGTCAACAAAGAAATTGCTAAAGAAATCAACCAATTGAAACAAAGGCATGAAACCATACTTAAAAGAGCTAAGTCTTTTGTTGAGCAATATGAAGCTATCGTTAATAACCATCAGCAATACACCAAAGCTGTTATGGACTTACAAGAATGGGTCGAAGCTACTCATAATACCGCACAACTTTGGGGTGATGTAAACCTTGAGAGAGTAGCTCTTAGCAGCAACTGTGAGAAACTAAAGACGCTACAGCTAAGCTTACCGGAAGAAAAAAGCCGTATTGACAGAATCAGATCTTTGGGTGAGAAAGTTTTGCCAGGCACGATTAGCAACGGGCAAGCTAACATTAGAAACCAAATTGATGCATCGCATCAAGAATGGGAAGGTTTGGTTTCGTTCATCAGTAAGACTATAGAAACTCTCGAAAACAAGATACAGCAATGGAACGAGTATGAAAACATGAGAGACCAATGCTTAGCCTGGATCAGAAATACTGACACGCAAATCCATGCTGTAGATTTGAAAGCTACTTTACCTGAAAAGCAAGAACAATTCAAGAAGTTCCAAGAACTTCAAGGCGAAGTTCGCGCTAAGGAACTTGAAATCGACAATATTACCGAAAAAGCTCAGAACTTATACACTGTCCTTGGACCACGTAGTTCGCAAATTACAGATTTGACAGTAAAATACCAGGCTTTGTCACAGAAAGTAAAAGATTTGACTAATAGATGGCAACAATATGTCAAAACACATCAAGAGTTCGCTAGTAATGTGACTGAATGCTCGCAATGGATTGAAGAACTAAGAGATAAACTGGACTACTGTGCTGACCTTAGCTCGTGCTCACAAGATGACTTAGAAACTAAATTAGTTTTAATTCAAAATCTGTTGCTAGCTAAAGATGAAGGCTTCACAAAAGTGCAGTCTCTTGTTGAACTTGCTCAAAACGTAATGGCCAATACTGCTCCAGCAGGTCACGAAGCGATAAATAATGCTTTGATTGCCTTGCAAGAACAATGGTCTGCACTTTTATCCAGAATGATTGAAACTAAAAATATGCTTGACGACTCAGTCACCAATTGGGCTGGTTTCTTAGAGCAGATACAATTGATTGAAAAGAGCAACAATTATCTTGAAACAATGCTAGCTCAACTAACACCATTCGAAGGTTCTATGTCGGATAAAAGAGTACAACTTGAAAAACTTAAAGAAGTTGAAGAGAAAGCGCGTTGTGATCGTATTGACGTAGATACTTTGAAAGCCAAAGCAGCTGAAATGCTTGCCAGTGGTCAACAAAACCAAACTGCTTCGAAAGCACAGGAAAGTTTGAACAAATTCGACTCTCTGTATGATAAGATCAAGAAACTGTTAGCCGATCGCGAAGAACAGTACAAAGATCACAGATTGTATAAGGAAGCTCATGATGATCTTATTCAGTGGCTTAGCAGGGCTAGAGAAAAGGTGCCGTCATTGAAATCGAAGCCACTGAGCGACAAACTTGCAATCGAAAATTCTGTGGCGCCTCTCGAAGCTTTGATTAACAAGCAAGCTCAAGGAGAGCTGCTGCTAGAACATCTGCAACATACCGGCGAGGTTGTTTTAGCTAGCACATCTCCCGAAGGTCAAATAGTTATCAAAAATGAAATGAAGGCTCTCAAAGAAAGCTTCAATACTTTGTTCAATGAAATCAAACAACAGAAGAAACAACTTGAAGATGTTGTTAACCAATGGCGTGACTACAAAGACGAGTACGAAAGAATTTCTGATTGGTTACAACAAAAAGAGATTGTTATTAAGAATCATAAATTGGCTTTACTAGGCACTGCCAAAGAAAAGGGCGCACAAGTAAATGAAGTGAAAGACGTAGTTGATCAACTGAATAAAGGTAAAGTCGATATTGATAACTTCAATGCTTCCGCTGCTGGCCTATTATCCTCACACCTGGACACATACGTCAACAATCAGCTTAGACATTTGAACTCCAGGTATCAGGTTCTAATCAATATGGCTAATGATGTCCTCAAAAAAGTGGAGACCAACTATGAACAACATCAAAATTATGATGATAACTATGCTAAAACTAAGAAGTGGATAGATGACGCTTGGGAGATTACTCGTAGTGGAAGTGACACAGGCAGCAACAGCAGCAAAGAAAACCTACAAAAGCGTTTAGAACAAATTGAGGACTTGCTCAAGCGACGTGAAGAAGGACAGAACCTTGTTCACGCGACAACAAATAGCGGTGAAAAAGTTCTCAGAAACACTAGATCCGATGGCAAAGACAAGATTAACACAGAATTGAAGGAACTCCAAAATGAATGGGACCGCCTCGTGAAGAAGATGACTATAGCAAAAGTACATCTCGAAACAGCGTTACTGCAATGGGCGGATTACAGTTCAAGTTATTCGCAGCTGCAGCAATGGATCTCTGACAGAGAAGCTAAATTACAAGAAGTGTGTGAACAGAAAGTTGCCAAGGGCAAGAAAGGTCAAGATCGTCTTGCCGGCCTTACAACTGGCCTTAGCTTAGGCGAACGCAAAGCTACACTTCGTCAAACAAACAATATTGTACAGGATATCGTTTCGTTTGAACCTATGATTCAGTCAGTAACTTCTAAGGCTTCGGAACTGATGCAACAAGCTCCTGCTTCTGAAATTACGACCAAGTATGAAACATTATCTAAACAGGCTAAAGACCTGTATGAGAAACAAAAGGAAACGGTTGAACAGCACCAGGTGTTTATTGATGCTGGTACAGACTTCGTCCAGTGGATAAGAGCTGCTAAAGAAAGGCTCAGCAAATGTTCTGATGCTACCGGAGACAAGGAATCGCTCAGCAGTAAGATATCTCAGTTGAAAGTGTTGGAGAGCGAGCTGCCCGAAGGTCAAGCGAAGTTACAGAAAGCTCTGGAACAAGGTGAGATATCTTGCGGCCTTGCTGATGATGAAGACAGAGAAGAAATTGAAGAAGAAGTAGCTCTTATGCAAGAGGAATACGATACTTACGTGTAAGTATACTTTAAGATAATTCAGAACTACTGAAAATCAAAATCAAAAAGATTTGCGATATTCTGTAAAATTAAAGTTTTATTTCGTTCTGTAAACCTATTAGACTACTACATTAGATTTTGAATTGTGTACCGTTGTCCTGAGATTCAAAACTTCTTTCAGTGAACAGCTAAACAAGACCAAGGCGCTGATAGAAGGAGGTATCGTCAAATGGACGGAATATGAAGAGCAGTACAAGGAAGCCTTAGACTGGTTGTCGAAGACTGAGAAGCTCGTGCAGTCGTTCAATAAACTGCAGAATAACCTAGAACAAAAGAAAGTCGTTCTTGAAGAGTTCCAGGTAAAGTCACCGTTTTCTTATTCAATACCAAACACAATAACAAAATTTTCTCGGACGTTCGGGATTCATCAAGATGTTTTTCTTTTCCTCAAATAATAATTACTGAAAACTTGAAAAGTCCGTACATAAATTCCAAAAGTCGAATTTAGTGGTACATCCTCGAATCTGGATTTGAACCTGCAACCTTCCGGTTACAAGACCACTGTGCAATCACTGTGCCTCGGAATAGATTCATCATTGTGTACAGTCAATCGAGGACTTGCGCACTTTTTGATCTCCTGAATCAAAATCCAGAATGTCGCTTGTTTTTACTTATTTTTTTCCAACAGGGCCACCTCCAAATGCTATTTGACTGGCAAGCAGAATTAGACAAGCTGAACATGCGCGCGCAGACTCTATTGGAGACGTGTTCGGATACACGCATATCCAACGGTATCACACAAATCACCACCAAGTATAATGCGCTGCTATCCCTCGCTAAGGAGGTCATGAAGAGGCTTGAACTCCATTATCAGGTAAGAGACATATTTTTAAATTTTGTGATCTAGTTTTATTGACACAATCTTAGTCCTGCAGATCAATATTCGTACATCATGCAATAGAAGTCGTTCGAGACATCTTTATGTCTGTGATTGCACCTGTATCAGTCGATATTTTAATAGTTAATGATGAAAGATATTTCAAAGATACAGCTTTTCTCCGGCACCCATAGGAAATTGTTTTTTCTTTCTTTTTATCAAGAGGAAAAGGTAACGAAGTACAACTATCCCTACTTCTAAATTATTGTGTTTTTGTGGTTGTATCTTCATTCAAACCTTAATTGCAACATAAGGAAGTAGTTTAAAAACCTTAAAAGGATTGTTTCGTTTTTATTCATTCTCTAATTCTCCCTGTAGTCTTGTTCAAAGTTGATTCACTAGAAAAGTTTAGATCAGGCTATCCTTTCCACTTTAGTCGTTTGGGAATGCTTTTCGAACCTCTTTTCTTCACTTTCCTAATTACTATATTTATTTTTCTAACTACTAGGAACACCAACAACATAACGCCCTTTACGGAGAATGCCAAGACTGGCTCGATCGAACACGGGAGAAACTCAACCAATGCGCGGAAATACCCAACACACTTCAAGAAGTCAATGCCAAGCTCAATACTGTTAAACTACTTAGACAATCTCTAGAACAGGGTCAGAACAAACTGAGGTACCTTCTAGAGTTAAAAGAGAAGGTTATAATGAATACAGAACAAGCAGGAGCTGCGAAGATACAAGAAGATACTGATAACTTGAAGCAAGAGTTTGATAAGTTGATAGCAGATCTACAAGATGTACGTAACAAGTTGACTAATAGGGCGGCTCAGTTTGATGACATTTCTAAGGTAAGATGTTGTTTTAATTTACAAAATAAAATATGCTTATTGTATTTGATTGCTTCATTTATAAATACGTTGCCGAGTTTGATAGCGAAGACGAAATTGTCTTAAGTTTTTAACTAGAAAAGTCCGAGTAGTATGCCGTTTTATAATAATTTCCCTCCCAACAGATCCACAAGCTCTTAGTCGAATGGCTTGACGATATCGATCAGAAGCTCCAATCAGATGATTCTTTACTCAATGACCTCTCAGAGAAGAAGGCAAAACTGGAGAAGTTCAAGACCTTCAACAGAGACATCGACTCACATAGTGATCTCGTTAAAAAACTGAACGAGAAGCTAAAAGAAGACGGATCGCTGAAATCTAAGGAGATTGAGAACACGTTGAAACGATATGATGATATTAGGAAGACAGTTAATGAGATGATTGCGGTAAGTATTTTACTAGATACACAAACATCTAAATCTCACACAAGTACATAAGCACCTTGTCGCACACACATTTACTTAACATACTCATACTCAAACACAAAGATGACACACACAATAGTCTGCAAACATGAAACTATATTCATACTAATCAAACAATCTAAAAATATACTCCATTCCAGAAACTGGAAGACCACGTGAAAACCCACATCCAGTACAAAGAATCGTACGATAACTTCTACGATTGGATTCGCAACTGTAAGATCGAAATCCAGCAGTGTTCGGACTCCCATGGAGAGAAGGAAGAAGTGCAGAAGAAACTTAAAAGCGTTAACAATATCATTGCTTCACTACCCAAAGGAGAAGCTCTGCTAAAGAAAGCAATAGAACTTAGCGACGCAGTTCTCGAAACTACAGGAAATGAAGGCAAAGATAATATCAGCCAGGAAATCAAACAACTTAAGATTGAATGGGAGAACCTCCAGCAGATTTGCAAAGATACGAAGAAGTTGTTAGAAAAATGTCTGTCCGCATGGTCAGATTTTATCGAGACGTCGGACAAAATGAGCAAATGGGTAAAAGACTTCGATAACAAGTTGAAATCAGTTCAGAAGGTTGATAAAATTACTCCTGAGCATCTTGAGAAGTGCCGCGTAAGTAGTTCGTTGTGTTTTGTTTCACAGATATAATATTAACATTTTATTAAAGTATGTTCTTCATTTCAGAGTAGCTTCTTTATAGTTTTATTGTTTTTTTACTTCACAGGAACTATTGGCTGAAGCGCTAGGCAACAAACATGTCTTAGAAGAACTAAACGACAGATGTGAAAACTTGATGGAGCTGAGTGCTTGTGCCTGGGTTCGTGACAAAACTGTCAACCTGCAAACAGAATACACCACCTTATTAACCAAGATTCAAGGTCTAGTTTCAAATGGTGAGAAGAACTTGTCTGACCATACTGAGTTTATTAAAGCCAAAGAAGAACTACAACAATGGCTTGAAACTGCTCACGGCACTGTTCATGATTCTATTGGAGTTGGTGATATTGATACAACGAAAGATAAGCTTGAAACAATAAAACTTGTCAGCAATAGGATGACTGAGGGTCATCACTTATTGGTCGTTTTACAAGAAGCCTTTAAAAAGGCTCTGAACAACACTCCCCCAGAAGAACAAGACGGTCTTAGAAACGATGTCAAATTGTTACAAGAAAGCTGGGATCAATTGAAGATTGACCTCAACTCTATTACAGCACAACTCAAAGCAGCTATCGGCAAATGGGAGGACTTTGAAGAATCAAAGAATAAGATGAACCAATGGATCAAAGACACAGAGCAGAATCTTGACAAAGTACCTCCAACTGGTGGAGAACTTGGTGAAATGAAGACCTTGCTCGAGAAATACAAGCACATTGAAGATGAAATTGATAACAAGAAGCCTGAACTAGAAAGGTTGAAGGGAGAAGCAGCTGAACTAAGCTCGTGGGCCAAAAAACCTGCAATCAAAGAAGCAATAACAGAAATAGAAAAGAAATGCAACGCGCTGCGAGCTAAATGCGCCGTGAAGAAGGCGGAACTAGAAAACGAAATCAAAGATTACAATCAATACCATCAATCGTTACAAGATACTGAGAAGTGGTTATTACAGATATCATTCCAATTAATGGCTCATAATTCTCTTTACATCGCCAACAGGGAGCAGACAGAAGAACAGCTAGCTCAACATGCTGTATTACTTGATGATATTCAGAAATACAGAACCACATTAGATGATCTCGAAGCCAAAGGACGCGCTCAGATTGAACGTTACGAAGGAACGGCCCCTTCGATCCGCGATACCGTTGGCAAACAATTAAAGAACGTCAATGACAGTCACAAATCTCTCTTGGCTACAGCTCTACAAATCGAACGTCGTCTCAGAGAAGGTTTGGCCAAATTCAAGGAGTATGAAGATACTCTGGAGAGCATCCTGAACAACTTGGATGAGTGTGAGCCTGCGATTACGGAGCTGGATGTGCCGGTTGATGGACTATCTCATGGACGAGAGTTGCTGGATAAGGCGAGGGTAAGTAATATTGTTTCATTAAAAATGTAGAGTATAAAAACTTCCTAGCACTTAGTTTTGTATAAGGCAAAATAGCTTTATTTACCGAGCAAGCAGAAAGTTTAATAGTAAAGCAACCTCTTTAAACATTGACATTTTCACTACTAGTCTTACTACAGCCCGCGTCTATTAAGCAATGAGTTTTTTAATACGTCAGGATAACGGAACCTTTTCCTATTCTTAAAATTCATATAGTTTTTTTCTTTCATCTAGCTAATTATTGGTCACTTAAATCACTTGTGCGTTCTAGTGTATCTTAGCTTAATACGATTTATCTTATTATCTAACTGTAAAAACCTATTACTAGTTACCCATTGTTATCTAAGTTTTCAAAATTGTATTTCAAACTGTTGGTTTTCAGAATAAATAAATAAATAATTAAGAGTACACTTGACGATGACCCAGGATTTCGCAGACTAGAGTGATCATCGCTGTGACTGCTATCTGATCTCCATTAGCCTGCTGACATTAGAGTCAGTTTAGATCATGATTACACACTTTCAGTCATTTGAATACGAAGGTTTCCTTACTGATAAAAGCCTCAAAAGTATTCAGGGACAGCTTAGTAAATACTTAAATGGTAGAATTTACCCATAACTATGATCATTGATTAGCTACAAGTAATATTTTTTCCCGGATAGATCAATTTAAGGAGTTTTCGTTTTTTTACCTACTACTTTTGCGCTATACAACTTACCGTCGCGGCGTTGTCGTACATTGATGGTTTTCTTTTTTTTCTGTTACTGTGATTTTTAATGCAAAATGCATTGTATTCGAAAAAACAATTTCATTTTTAAGCAGAAAATATTCAAAAACTTGAAAAAAAAAACGAAAAACTCCACTGGAAAATCATTCAGAATTATGGTTTGAATTCAGGATTTCAGTTTTTGGTAAGCTGTCCTTTACACTCTGTATTGTTGTCGGATTGCAAATGCCAACTCGCCTCCCAATAATTTCAATGACCAGTGATTATCATGTCACGTCAGCTGAATTGTAATGATAAAAGTCAAGCACAAACCTGTCTTTAGGCGCTCCATAACCGCCTTCAAACCGAGAAGAGCCGCCTCTCGGCAGCAGTGGCAGCATGCTCAGCAGCAGCAGCCTCGGTCTCCAGACCCTCGTCGCCAGCAGACTCGGCTCCCCTGCCCGTTCCACCGAGGGAGCTCCACGTCCGAGCCAGGCTTGAGGACCTCATCGATCAGGTATTAGCTGCTTCTGGGACCGTACTCGCTTCTGATGTCTTGACTTCTTTTTGAGTGTGATGATTAATAAGCAGAGGTGCTGTTACGTAAGCCAGTGTATACCATACAGCCATTTGTAGCATTCTGAAAATGTTTTCCTATTAACATTATTGAAAATTTAGTCATACGTTTTATTTCTTATCTTATCTTACCTAATAGCACCTCTAAAGTCACTTTTTTGAAATTTTAATTGATCTCTATGATCTAAAACTAAAAAATATGCTTTCAGCGTCTTTGAAATATAACGAAATCCTTTCTTATCAGTAGTATTCGTTAGTGATATTAGATGACGCCACTTATATTTTAAAAAATATGCGTCCATCTTTGTAGTATGGACGTAATGACTCTACTTCAATGAAAAATCATTAATCTTGTTTTTGTTATCGTGCGAGATTTAAAACACTAATCTGCAATAACTGAGTTTGCCAGGTCTACAAAAAGAACAGAACCAACGAGTTATAAAAAGTAAGGTGTTGAGTTGGTGCTCGGTAGTTAAACTGGGTGGTAGTTAGACTAGAGGTAGCTAGTTCAAACCTGTATATAGCCGTTGGCAATGTATTTTTGTGCACCTGGTAAATGAAGTACTAAATCAAGGCGATTGTTTTGGAAGCTAGCGTAAATCACTTGGTTTATATTTAATTACAATCCATGACATAAGTAATATGTCGTCGACATACTTAACATTAATACAAACACGAAAAATAAAATAAAAACCTACAGGTCGAGTGTTCCACGTTCGTCATTTTGAGTTTTCTCGATTTAATAAAGAATAACAACCTTTTTTCTGTTATAAAATAAAAATTAAAACTTGTTATAAAATGATTTAAGGAATTATAATTACTCTGAATACTTACATATTTGTTCATGAAGTGCGTACAGCAGTAGGAATAGGAAAGTTTAAAGCGTTCAATATTCTGCTTCGCTACTTTAAATTACAACAACGAAATGGAAACCAACCCCTATAAATCTATTCCATTTAAATTATTCATCAATCTGCCGTCAATTTGAACACAAATCGTTCTCCACTGATTACCTTAAATTGGATTTCCAGGAAATAATCGTCTTGATTTATATACAATTTCACTGAGAACAAATTGAACACCTGCACAGTGAACTTAAAACTACACGACACTCACAAAAGCACGTAATTTTGTGTACAATAAGAAATTATAGCTTTGAGTGCATTTGTGTTTTGCAAACGTGTTGCACCAATGTGTGTAAGTTTACTATTACTAAAGGATGTGAAAGAATGAAAAACTTCGTCAGGACACTGATCATACTGTCACTAATGTTCGCTTTAGTAAGAATATAATTATTTCGTATATTCAGTTTTTTTTTATATATTAAAAATTTGTAAATTAGGGTTTCAAAATCATCGAGAACTATTTCAAATCTTATCAAAACTTTTGGTTTTTACTAATCCACAATCGTGATGCAAAATGTGATTGAATCGGACCCGAAGGCCAAAATATTTTAGGGAATTCTTTTTAATATCTTCAAGAAGAATAAAAAATAGACCAGTCATTTCTTAGTTTTCTTACGAACATTCAAAAAATTTTTCATTCTTCAATATCTCTTTGCTAACACATGCGTTGTAAATACAAGCAGGTAGCCTAAACCACAGCCTGCCACTAACAGCACGGAGTGTGCCTGTGTTGTCTCTGTCATGCATGTCTTTTTGTAGAAGCGAGTGAGCGAGCTAGATGCCGCCCCGCGCCTTGACTCCATTATTAAGAGCTTGGAAGCGCCAGAGTTCACTGAAAAGTTGTCAGATTTTGAGATGAAGGTAAGTTTCGCTTGCTTATTTAACTCCCGTATTAAATCGGTCCACAAGACTAGGTATATCTGTCACTGTCATCTGTATAGCGCTAAAGAGAGATGCACCAAATCTTTCCGACTGTTTCAAATCGAATGATGTAAAAATAAGTGACAAAGGAGAAGAGATGGGTCCTAGTGATTCTTGCAAGATATCTTATTTCATTTTCTCAGATGACTTTGGATAATGATATGTAAGGATGAATTCCTAAAGAAGTTTTGGGAAATGAAATAAAATTTACCGGTATTTACCAAAATACTTAAATGTGACATTCTAAAAAAAACGGTTGATTATCGTCAATTTTAAAGAAAAAGAGTTAAAAAACATCTGGGTCTTCTTTTCCATGGGAATTTCGTAAAATCTATCTTATTTTATCTTTGTCATAGAGAAATCGCCCGTGTAACGGTTTATAATGGGCTTTAATGAGACCGACAATTCCCCCTTATTTATGGTAACGTGTAGAATAATAAAAGCGACGTGCACGTGTATAATGTATATCCTCCCTTTCTTTTTTGTGAGACGTCTCTATTAACTTGACAAGAGGGACAAATGGGTTTGGTTCATCTCTCTCTCTATTGTCACTGCTGAGTTTTGCTGATGCTGATTTACTGTTTGAGAGCACTGGTTTTGGTGAAAAGCACTTTACTGTAGATTGTGTACCTATAAGCATAGCGTAACTAATTAAATAGATTAATAAGTTTAAACTAACAGATAGGTACACAAGGTTGAATTATTGCAACAAAGTCCTAGTTTAATGTATAATTAATAGTTTCTACATAGTTACTTATGTTTAGTAGAAAAAATAAAGTGCACTATTACGTTAATGATATAAATAATTCATTATTAATAAAAAAAGCTATAATGTAGAAATATTTTATTTAAATTAAAATAGCGCAGATGCAAAGGTATTAACTAAGTAGTTATAAATCTACATTAGAAATAGTATTTGCTTTAGCACACACCAGACAGTTTAGTTCGATGCCTGACACGTTATAACCTTCTTTGTACATACAATCCAATCATATTAAATATATATCTCTCAATAGGTACAAAGCCACTTAGAAACGCTAGGCGATGCCGTCCACAGCATGGAAGAATCTATGAAGCAAGTGCTAGAGATCCAGGAATGGATAAATGTGCACAACGCTCTGGCCCGCGATTGGCTGGCCAATCCGTCTAAATTGCGGCCAGAAGCGGCTAAACAGGACATGGCTGCCATGAATGATGCCTTGGCGTCAGTGTCTGAAAAGCGACAGCGATTGTTGACTGAAATTCCTACTGATGGTGAGAGTTCTGTGTTATTATTGCAAGCTTTATCGTAGTATTTTCTTTGTTTTAACAATATTCCATGTATTTTTTATTAGCAAGACAATGATTACGTTATGTAGTCCCTATGCTGGGCAAGAATCTCTCAAAAATAATAATAATCTGTCACACTCGGCAATTAGTTCGCTAAATGGAAAGAAGAATCTCATAAAGGTTTGAAAAGATATATCGCGAAATCCTTTAATAAACAAACAATGGTATTTACATTTTAGTATCTTCCTTACCAGAGATGCTACTAAAAGTGTTCCACAAACTTAATCTCATCTACTTTCAGGTCTAGAAGACGAAATAAATCTTGAAGAGGAACTAGACAACCTAGAAGAAGCCATTCTCAAAGCTATTGAAAGAGAAAAAGGCAACCAAGGTATCATAGACGACTTCCGACACAAATGCCAAGAAATTCATGACTGGTTTGATTCGGTACTCAAGAAGATGTGTCTGGCTGATAAAGGATCTGGATTGCCCTGTCCGCAGAAGCTCAGTGCGTTGAAAGAACTCACAGAAGAGTTTGGAAGCGCTGGCAAAGCGAAAGTGGATAATATCAAAACAGTTGGTTCCAAAGTTATCAATATTGTCAGTAATCTAGAGTCACAGCAGGTTGAGGAACAAGTAAGTAGAACAATAAATTATAAAAAAATACTTAGTCCTAATCTTAAATTTTGCTTTAAGATTAATGAATTAAATCTTAAAATCTTCTTACATCCGTTTTTAATACAAAGACCGATTTAGATTTACTTACAAATGAAGTAAGTTTTTTTGAGTTGTACTGAGCTGTTTTTTTATTTGTACTGAGCAGAGCAGAACATGACTGACTGACTGACTTATTAATACAATAAAATTAAACCTTTGATTTGTTCGGATGTTTAACCTCCTTGAATTTTTCAGATGAAATCCGTCGAAAGGCGATACAACGACATTGCCAAACGCATTCAACGCAAACTTCAAATGCTTGAGATCACATACAAAGCTATCGATGGCACTAAGAGTGAAGTGAACGCCCAGAACGAATGGATGCAGAAAGAAATCGACAACATCTTACACCCTGAACCGTTGGGATATGAAAGCAAATCAGTAAAGGAAAGGCAGAAGAAAATGGCTAATCTTCTTAAAGAAACTGATGGCAAAAAGACAGTGATTGACTCTTTAGAAAAGAAAGTTAGCAATATTCAATCCGAGCTGGAGCCTTCAGAACAAATGCAACTAGAATCAGAGCTTACAGAACTATCATCAAAACAGAAACAGCTAGCCTCTCTGATCAAACAAGAAATTGACAGGCTAGGTGCTTCTACAGAAGATAGGAAGAAGTTAGAAAATGATCTTGAAAAGGCTAAGAATTGGCTGAAAACAAAACTTGCAGAAATTAAGAAGCTTGGAGGACCAGTTCCTTTGGAAGCCGCTAAGATTGAAAAGGATATTGCAGTACATAAGAAACACCAAAGTGAGCTATCAGACTTCCACGATAATACTCTTACAGAAGTCATGAGACAAGGCAACGCTGTCTCGAAAGACTGTTCTCCAGAAGACCGAGCCAAATTACAAACAGTTTTAGAGGACCTTAATAAACAATACACTTCAGCTAAAGTTGATATTGATGACAAACTTGCAGCACTAAACAAGTTGTTGCAAGGCAGAAGTGACTTCGAGGCTGACGTGGCAAAGATACAAAGCTGGTTGAACGAAGCTGAAGTAGCTGCCACTCCTGAACTAAGAACAACAAGCTTACAACTTTTAGAAGAACAACTAGCTAAGTTTGAGAAATTAAGTAAAGAAGCCGAAGATGTAGAAAAGAATATCAATAAGATAAAAGATAAATCTAAAGACATCATGGCTTCTCTATCAGACTCCAACAAACTCCAACTTAAAGAACAAGTGAATATTCTGTCTGATAGGTTTGCTAGAATTAATGCTATTATTAACGACAAAAAGAATATACTTCTCAAGCACATCAAGGAATACAAAGACGCTGCGGCTAAAATTGCTGCTGCTTTGGAATTCTTGAACGAAATTCAAAACAAATTAAAAGCTTTAAACAAACCAATAGGCAGCAAGGTTGAAGATGTCCAACCTATTATCCAAGCATACGAATCTATTTTAGCTGATCTCAAAAAGAACAAAAAAATGCTAAATGAACTACAAGGAGGCAATTTACATGACTTACAAGACATTCTAGCGAAACAAGATGATTTGATGAGCACTATTGAAGACCAAATATCGAAACTAAAGAGTTTGTTATTGCTGAGAGAGCAATTTTTTGCTCTTATTAAAGAAATTGAAGAATTTATTGCCAAATACACTGATCTTACAGATGAAATTGAGAAATCCAATGATACATTGGAAGATAAAATCAAGCGATATGACGATATAATCCTTAAGATTCAAGGTTGTGAAGCTTTGCTGGCTACTGCCACTGATAAGGGACAGCAAATTGCTGCAGAAGGCACAGTCATTGACAGGAACAACATTACAGAACTTTTACAATCATTAAAGCAACAGTTGCTAACGCTTAGAAGAAATGTAGAGTCTAAACGACAGGAACATGAAAGAGCGGCAGCGGAACATAAAAAGTTGGCATCTGATCTGTCTGATATTCTGCAATGTCTTCACGAAAACGAAGCAGCTGTTCATTCTCGACCTCTCCTTAACAGAGACGTAGCCAGTGTTGATAAGAAACTCATTGAACATACAACTCTAGCAAAGAGTATTCAAGCGAATCTGGACAAACTCACAAAGATCACAGATATTATTAAGAGCGATGATGGCGTGCCAAGCTCCTTATTAGAAATGGTTTCCGAAGCAAACTCTCTAAAGACTTCTTTACCAGCTGAATTAGCGAATAGAGAGAAATATCTACAAGACAATAAGAAACACAGACAACAATACATACAGTTGGTAGAGAAACTAAACATTTGGGTGAATGAAGCAACGATTCGACTAGATATGGGTAAGAATGGTACCGATTTTGAAAATATTGAGGCAGATTTGGAGGAGCACAAATCGTTCTTTAACACTTCTGAGCCAGAAATGAAAGATTTGGTTGGTAAGCGTATGCAAGATATTGTTGATAAGATCTGGCCGTCTTTGGCTGCTGGTGAGCAAGAGGAGTTGTCTAAAGAGCATCAGAAGCACAACCAATTGTTGAAAAACACTTTGAATTCAGCGAAGTCTCGGCAAGCTCAGTTGGAGCAGGATTTGGAGATCTGGAAGGACTTCTGCCAGCTGGTGGATAAGATCAAGGCTATCCTGGATAAGAATGACATCGAAGAAGAGCCCATCACGTCGGTGGATGCGCTCAGACTGCACCTCGAGAAGCTGAATCACGCCAAGCACGATTTAGAGGTAAGTGATTTTTGTTTCTACCAGTCCTGGATTTGTCAATAGGCCGTATAGGCCGCGGCCTAGGGGCGGCAGCGTCCTAGGGGCGGCAAATCAACGGCACATCAGGTTACCACTAACTGTCAAATTTCCCCAATGGATAGTAAACTCTATTACTTGGAGATAAAATTGAAAATCGATTGAAGAAATTTGACAGTTTTGGATAGCATGATGTGCTGTTGTGCCTACACGGGGCGGCGGAAATAAAATGGCCTACACTCATAAAAAATATAAATCCGGCACTGGTTCCCACTTTACTGTAACTCTTTTTGTTACAAAAACAAAATCATATTAGATTTTTAGCTGAAACAGCACTCTAAGCACAACCAGCGAGTCGCGCCACTCAAAATGACGGTGAACTTTGCTGTGAAAGCAACTCACGTTTGATTACCGTCACTTTTCAACCACCGACAAAAAAGGGGTGTTATTGTGTATGTGTGTTTGTGGCATCGTAGCTCCTAAACGAATGTACCGATTTCGATTCGCTTTTTTGTTTGAAAGCTGACGTAATCGAAATGGTTCTTAGCTTTATTTGATCAAAATTGGTTCAGCCGTTTAAAAGTTATAAGTAATCGAATGTCGGGGTCATACATTTTTTATTTTAGAGTCATGAAATTTCACCGTCATCTGAGTGGTTCACCTTTATTCTTTTTTAGGGTTCCGTACCCAAAGGGAAAAAACGGGACCCTATTACTAAGGATCCGCTGTCCCTCCGTCTGTCACCAGGCTGTTTCTCATTAACCAGATGAAAAATTTCACAGATGATGTATTTCAAATTCTAAAAACCAGAATAAAATAAATATTTAAGGGGGCTCCCATAAAAAACCTGATTTTTTGCTCGTTTTTATAGATAAGTCTGTCCGAGGCTGTATCTCATGAACCGTGATAGTTAGACAGTTGAAATTTTCACAGGTGATGTATTTCGGTTGCTGCTGTAACGACAAGTACTAAAAAGTAGAATTAATTAAATATTTAAGAGAGCGTGATCTTTTTGCCGCTTTTATAGAGATAATGGTTTTTGTAGAGATAATGGTTTATATATGTAGAGTCCGACTCGCATATGGCCGGTTTTATAGGTAATGGTAGGTACGGAACCCTTCGTGCGCGAGTCCGACTCGCACTTGGCCGGTTTTTTTATAAATTCCATGCCACATGAGTTACATCTCGCTGGTTGTGCTAAGGCCGCAGGATACGTCATGAATATACCTAATGCAAGGTTAGGCGCAATTCCATCGCGCGCTTGCTTACTGCTCGTGCGATACAAATCGTGCACACACGGGTGTGCAAGAATCGCACGAAAATTTAACAGTACTCTTCATTGCATACGAAAACTTAGATAACCATTACTAGGTAATAATTAAATTAAAGAATACACTTTTACGGAAACAGACACTCAAGTCTCTAAATTAACCCTTTTAGGTTAAATTAACCTTTTTAGCGCCAAGAGTTTTCGTCAACAACGCCCACCACACGCCACATCAAAAAATTAAAAAAAAAATGTCGAGGCGTATGGCGAACGCTTGGTGAACGATATTAAAGTTAAAAAAATAATAATTTTTTGTCTGATATATCAAACTTTGGCGGCGAGGGCATGAAACTTAAACGTCTGATATATCAGACTGGCGGTGAAAATGTAAAAAAAATAAAAGACGATACAAATGGGTAGCTATTATAAAGCCAACGCTCGGCGATTATATTTTTACCGAAAACTCCGTGTGTATTACCGCGGCAGTTGTTAGCAATAAATCTGTCTTAAGATCGGAGCCCGAGTGTAAATAGACTAAGCCCTACGGATCGTTTGATTGTAAACCTTTCAGTAGCACGTACGTCGTACATTATTAGTTTAGTGCCATTAATAGATGGATTCATGTCAGGAACATGAAGGATTTGTACATGATGAACCAGAACACACATCTAAGAGGCCATTCCCTAAAGTTAACCAAACCTCCATGTGCTAGCAACCCTAGAACACACTTCTTGCCATTTCGAGTGATGAACTTGTGGAACTCTCTCCCGGAAACCGTAATAAGTGCCCCAACTGTGAACTGTTTTAAAATAGACTTGATAAACATTTAAAAAAATGAAAGAACACGAGTGCAGTGATATACACGCATCAGCTCTTGGAGCTGCTAGTGTATCAACTAATAATAATAATGGCTTCGGCCCGTGCAAATCTACCTCCACGGAGAGATTATGTTTAAGATACATCAGACATAATAATAATAATAATCGTTTTTAGGCTGACTTTAAATTGGTGAGCAAAAGTTAAGGATTTAAAAACAATTTTTCTTGAGGGAAATAAAAACCACACACACAGTGGCGACAATATGATCTCCCTTGTAGTGCGAGACCGGGCAGTTTTTTCAACCTTTATGAATTCGCGACCCCTTCACTTTAAGGCTCTTGGGAAAATCTATTATACAGGGTGTTATGAACAGCTTAACAAATTTTATACTTAAATAGTAGAATCTACCCATAACTACGATCAGCTTCAAGTGATTATTTTTTCCCTGAAATGTCAAGTTCAGGAGTTTTCGTTATTTACCTGCTTTGGCGCTACGTAACGTACCGCGTTACCGCACCGGGCGTTCCCCCAGCGCCGCACCTCTATCGGAATACGATGTACATTACTCATTTTCGTGTTAAAAATCAACAATAACACATTACCTGTTATTGTTGATATTTAATGCAAAATAGATTTTATTCGAATAAATAACTTAATTCTGAAATTAATATTTAATATTTAAAAACTTGAAAAAAATCAAAAGTTTTCCGTAGGAAAATTCCACTGGAAAATCATTTAGAATGATGGTCGGAATTCAGGGTTTCATTGCTAAGCTGTCCTTTACACCGTGTTTACGTCAGATGTTTTAAAGACGTAATTATAATAACACCCATATTCTAAGAAGTTTACTCGAGATATCCTCCACACCACTCAACCTCTGTCAAGGATTTTGGCCTACCTTAGGATTTCCTTAACGCTTTATTCGATGCTTGAGCTTGTTGTGATGCTACTTTTTCATATGAAAAATGAATGACTTTGAAGATTTCGTGGATTATCTTTATGATAAATATATCGTTAAAGGTTAATATCGAATGAAGATATATACGCTAGGTGGTGCCATCTATCGTCGAGTAGCAGAATGCCCCGTTCAAGGAATCTTGAGGTGACAACTAAGAATACCAATTTCGAGGTCGTTTTGAGGATTTCCTTAGCTGAAGTTGAGTGGAGGAAATTTCGAGTTAACTTCTTTGAATATGGGTGTAAGTTAGTCACGGGGTAGGAGCGGATGGCGGGAGGCGATCAGCCCGCGCGAGAACCACACTCGCTTTTTTATAATAAACAGATAAACCCTTCTTAGGTACTTAAATTTTTATTTGTTATTGTAGTTAAAGGCCTACAAATAATTGTCTTTTTCTTTTACCCCATGACTCCCCGGGGTAAAATTATTTTCTAATTCTACCTCGGGGAGTCAGAACACTCTCAACCAGACACATAGATATATCAAAAACCCTCTCAAGAATTGTATCTACGTCATATACTTTTAGCTTTGAGTTCGCACACGACTAATTGCATTAGACTCGGTAAGTGTTCTGTAGAAGAGTATAATTATACTTGTGACTCATTCTGATAATGAGATACACTCTGCTCTTGATAAATACTTTGTGAAATATCTTTCGTTCGTTCACTTCAGGCATACCTGTCTTGTTAATAAAATTTAGTTATTATTTTGAAAACATTTTAAAGTAACATATACATGGCTTCAGGTACCTATCTCTCTTTCAACCTTTCGGGTGGATAATCAGTCCATAAAACTGAACAACTTCCCCAAGGAACATAGCTCAAACTACGAAAAAAAAATTTTGATCTCCCATACAAAATGCACTATGTGTATGCTGATGAAGTTTGTCCATACAAACAAATAAACTCAAAATTTTTTTTTCGTATTTTGACCTATGTTCCTTGGGAAAGTGGTTCAGTTTAATGGGCTGATTAACCACCCGAGAGGTTGAAAGAGAGATACCTAAAGCCCTGTATAAAATGTTGACACGAACGAACTTATTGCTCTACATAAGTATGTACCATAGGTTAAACGTCTGAATAAAACACAGGCTAAATAGTTGTCCCAAATTCCCTCGGGAACAAAGTACCGGGCGGAAAACTTGTCGAATACACATACATGTAGGTATATCGTATGGTATATATACGTAAGAGTGCTCTATTAATAAAAGGCCGAGAACACGACTAGATGAATATTATGTTTACTTTTTCCCATATATGTTTTTAAAATTTTAACAATTGTTGTAGTTTTGTTATCAAAAAAGATAATAAATATGCTACAGTGCCATTATCTGCCATGTAATATTATATTAAATTGAAGTGAGATTTAAGTTATCAATTACTATATCAGTTAGATAAATAAATCGATGTACAAGGGGAGGCCTTTGCCATACCTTGGGCTTGGGACAGTATAGGCAAAAAAAAATTTACATTTGTTATTGACATGCCTTCCTACTTATGTATGTTTTCGCCCACTATTACCTCATCGGTATTGTTTATATAAAATACATCATATTTTAAAATACAATAGATAATTACGTATTAATATTCGTTGTATTTGAGTAATCACTAGTCATAAATACTTAGATAAGTATGTTACTCGGCTTAAAATTTAAATTACAAATATTTAATTTGTATTCAGCCCGGCACTCAGCCCGGCACTTTGTTCCCTTGGGAATTCGTTTTTTTTATCATTAAAGAATTTTTGATATCAGTGCAATAATTTTTGATTTTATTCGTTACAAACATTCAAAAATATAAATACTTCTTTATAATACTAGTATAGATATCCTTTCTATGATATATATAGAGAAAACTATAGAATAATTTTGCAAAGATATTGCATATCCTCAGGAACACGGCGTACATATCCTTGATGTATAAAAATAACTCTTATTTGCTATATATATATATTTTTGCTCTATCCCTTTTGATAACTTGAAGACACATTCCCAATATCTCGCTACCTAGTTTATAAGATCATTTTAGTAGCTAATATTGAATTCAATTCACGCGACAATCTGAAGTTAAGGCGATGATGTCATGTTTACTAAGTTGGTGGTATTTGAAAATGAAAAATTCTTCTGTCGATCGAGAAATACTTATACGGAGATATACGTATATGCTTTATTAGATACCTATCAAGGCTATTAGGCTGGCCTAGGCTTATTATGAGCTTAGTTATTTAATTATGTAATTACCTAAAATAAAGAGTTAAAAGATAAATTAATAATATTAAACGCTACACACGCTACGTCTCTTTTGATTGTCTTAAAATGTTGTCTCAATTTTATCAATAATAAATAATTTTAGAGGTAGTTAAACAAAAGCAAGCTGGGCCTTGTCCTTATCTATACTATCTAATACTAATATTATAAAGAAGAATTTGATTGTTTGTTTGTTTGCATTGAATAGACTCCGAAACTACTGGGCCGATTTGAAACATTCTTTCACCATTAGAATGCTACATTATCCCTGAGTAACATAGGCTACACCACTTTCCTGAATTCCCACGGGAACGAAGTCCCGAGCGGTATGCTAGTATGTAGATAAAATAATGTATCTACCGTGCGAAAACATTTAAAGAAATATAAATCTGCGAATATTTCCTGATGAATCCATCAAATAACTACTCGAATATGTCATAGTCATACCACAAACTCTCATAAAGCATAATAAAAATATTGCACAACATTAACCTAACTCTGAGTTGATAATTGAAGTTGTTCGCCTTAACATGGGCCGCGATGATGTCACTCTTCACAGTCAAGGCCTCCGCATTCAGTTCACAAGCGAACCTAGCGCAATGAGAACATATAACGTGCAAATAAAAAACAAACGCAACGCTTTCACATTGTGCAAGTGCGAAATTCTCGTGCCTACTTAGTACAGACGTTTCAAACTGTTTTCGGATTTGTATTTTTTCTTTTGTTATTGTTAAAATTAGGCAAGATTCCGCGCAAAAGGAAGGTGAGTTAGCTTCGCGAAGTGCGGATTTGTCACGGTCAAGTTCATACGGTTTTTTTCTTCTGATAAGATAAGAAAAATGTTTTGTTGAAAACGTGTTTTTTTCTACTTTTGCTTGAGAAAAGTTACTCAGTTATCTTGATTCGTGATCGGAATATTTTGCGTGAATATTATTCTAAAAATAAAATTACACGTTTCTCGTTTGAGTAAATACTTACCACTTATTTAAAATTGTTTGAATCTTAATTGTTACAAATACAAAATACAAATTCCACACACATATTGTGTGTGGAATAAATCCTTTATTCCACACACAATATAAACACAGACATATAGAAAACATTTACAAAGGCAGGGTGAAAAGGGTGTGGGCACAGCAAGCTGATTTTAAGCTTATGTTTTGCTTATGTTTTTCTGATTCTTATATAGTTTATTTATTTTTATAGAATGCCCATTACGATTTTATTTAAAAATTTGATTAGGTAGATTAGATTAATTTATTTCACATTATCAATTCCAGTTACAAGCAATGTCAAAGTATAATGTAATCGTCAAAATTCCAATAATTTATATAATAAGTAAGTATAATAATAACATTAAATCTACATTAAGATGATGTAAAAGTCATGTAACAATTATTATTTGCATCCCTTTGTATATTTTATGTTTATGACTCAAATAACCCTGGGGATTTCTTACAAAGAGGTAGGTAGTCAGAAATATGTCCTTACTCAATTCCCATTGGGTAGAACACATGTTGCGAATTATAATTTTTCTCCGGGTCATCTTAGAAATCATTTAACCAGTTCCGGTCCATGATATTTTTGAATCAGACTGACACTCAGACAGTCAGACATCCTGTTGAATCATCCATTTATTAACCAGCAACCATTGCAACCAAATCGGAGGCCATTAGCCGTTTTGAATACTTAGTCAGACAAGCTAAGTCAAGTTCACATACTTGACCATACTACACGATAACGAGAGGTATTAGCATTGCCAAATTTGCGCATTTTAAAGTTATCTCTTAACATTATTAGTAATTAATTGAGTTATTTTTATTTATTTAGCATGTGTAAACTAAAAAGTAAACAATGCCACACATGACTTCCAAGTAACCGGGACATAATTACCCGTAATTCCGGAGGAATACATACATACGCTCACGCCTATAATCCCTATCGGGGTAGGCAGAGCATTGATGCCACATTGTTTAAACTTGATACCACATTCGACATAAATTCTTAGGGTTATTAAATGAAACATGATGTAGGTATAACAGTGAGAGGTTGTCTGCCTTTCGCCTATGATACAGCAAAACCCTTTTACAGTATGCCTGGTAAGAACTGGCAGCTGGCACATTTTAAGTTTTTCTTTCACTCCCCGAGTGGAAGAATATACACACGTTATAACAAATGCCACACATTCGAAGTCCCATAGGTATTAAAGTTTTCTCTGGTATTGTGAATCTCTTGGGACTAAAACAAAGAATAACACGAACTCTCACAACATAAAATCCATTGTAGTCAGGCCCAAGGCAAAGTAAAGACATTATCAGAGCTGCTATCAGTCACCGCTTGAGCCGTTGATATGTTGATAACACTGATAACAGATAACATTGTAAACATTGCCAGATAAATTCTATGCAAGAAGGTGTTTGTGAAAGTTTTCATACCGCAGTGCAGTTTTTGAAGTGAATATTTTAGGACTTTATAAAATAAAAACTTTAAAAAAAGGACAACTGAGAGGTTTATCGGCGAATCGATAAACTAATATTAAAGGTATGCCTATGAATCCTATGATACATTGTGAGTAAGAAACTCTATTGGTGGTTATTTTGGAAGGGTCGGATATTCTATAACACGCCTTTTCTTTTAGCATATCTTATACACTCTATAAAGATATAAACGCGTGTTAAAAGGGTATTAAGGCCACAGTTTATTATTTACTTTGCGATTTACAATTGTATACTTGGATCTATAAATAAACTCAAGATTTGTAGTGCATTAGGAAACACCATAAAAAGCATAGACAAAGTAGCGTAATCTCGGAGTGACAGTGATAGACAGCGACAGACAAGGCTGTTAGCTTTACAGTTGAGGTCACAGGACATGCATTTTTATTGCAAACCAACTTACATCGTATTAGACATGACGAGCGATTTTCACTCTTGTACGTACGGAATTAGAATTACAGTATCACCAAAGTACACACAGCAGCACATCAGGCTATACATGTTGACCTTGACGTCGCCCTTATCTCGCTCGTAATAGCTTTCGTAAGGCTTTCGTAGTGCGAATGGGTAATAAATGTTGCAATAAAGAGTACTGTTTTACCCACTGCTTTAGGGTATTTATATTTATTTAAGACTAGTTTTCTGCTCGCGACTTCGTTGACATCCCTTTATAAAATCACGTAGATGTGAAAGAAGAAAACACACAAAAAACTTTAATTTTAAAGTGCGGGCAACCACTTTAAAATTCATTTTCGTTTTATGCACTTTACTCCTCTCAAAGTATTTATAGAAACCCTTTTCAAAAGTCAAAAGTGTTTATTTCATTGAACATATAAAATGATACTTGAACACGTCAATATTATGAATTACATTAGCGCTTTTGACTTTGCGCCTATTCGCAAAGGTTCAGTCTTCCTCAGGAGAAGAATAGGCAAGAAACTCCGAGGGTCGCTCTTTTTAAGTCAATCATATAAATTTTCTTACTTTTAATTTCAATTGACTTAATATCTGAATAACTCTGGAGCTGAGCAATTTATTCCCATGGTTGCTTGTCTAACAGATAATCCGAAATTCTATAATAGCCCTTTTTACAAAGTTTTTGTTTAATTATCGTCTTAAATTTTTCTAAAGGTAGGTTTTGAATACACATGGGAATCTTATTGTAGAAGCGTATACATTGACCCATAAAAGAGTTTGTTACTTTGTAGAGACGGCTGTCTAGTATATCCAAGTTATGTTAGATATCTATCACCCATACGAGTTAACTCGAGACCTAGGCCGACGTCATCATCTTCGGTGTACAGTGTGCGGAATGATAAAATATCGAAAGAGAGTCGAGACACGTATATCTTTTTCGATATTTTATCATTTTACACACCGTACATTGAAGGTGACATCGTCGGCCTAGGTTGCCATTTTATCCGTTCAGATGACGAAATTGAGAACCATCCAAATTTCGTAAATCGGAAGATAGCCGCTTTGACTGGTGGCGCTTTGACTGAAAATTCAGTGTTCACCGCCAACTGAATTTTCAGTTGCTAGGTAGTTTGCAACTTTACGTTCGGTTGGCGGTGGCGCTGCTGGTCGGGGTGTTTGTCAGCAAGTTTAAGAAAATTAAATAGTTCTCAATTTCCCCACCTGAACAGATAAAATGGCCTGTATTCCGTAGACACAGAACTGAAGTTATAGAATCGGGGCCCAGGTCTCAAGTCAACTCGTACGAGATATAGAAATTATCTTTCCTCTTAGAACCAGCAACCGCTCCTGGACGTGGTTCGGGAGCGGGCCCGCGAGCTGTGCAGCGGCGCGGACGCAGCCAGCGGCGAGCGGGTCGAGCATAAGACCAGAGACCTCGCCGACAGATGGGGCGTCGCCTGCGAAGGTACGTCGTCATCATAACGCCCGTCATAGTTCTCCCGGTGGGAATATACTTACTTCGATTTACCAGCCTATACGGCCTATACAGGGCGTCCCACGGCTATGCCACATGGAGGGAAAGTACCTTAATTATTGTAGAGGGTACATTTTACTGAAAGAAGACTTTATTTTAATTTTAAACGGCATTCATACATTTTTAAATAATTACCTGGTTGAACCGGGAATCGAACCCGGTTAAACCAGGCAATTAACAGTGAACGAACGAATTATCTAGTAAACGAACGAAAAAACCCAGTAAGCGAACATTCATTTTTTATTTAGAAAAAATTATGTCGATATATCTTGAGTCTTACAGTCTCATAAAGGTATGTTTTTCTTCCACTAGGACTAGCAAAACGCGCAGCAACAGCAGACCAGCAGCTGCAGCGCTGGAACCAACTTCTAGACGTGCAGCGTAGCCTAGCTGCTGCTCTCACAGCCGCTGGAGACCGCTTGCGGCAGCTGGACGCCACTCCCAGCACGAGGCGAAGAGCGCTGGATACCAGGAGAGCCCTACAGGTTTAGTACAAGTTTTTTTGTTACTGTTGTTTTATCTTTCATCATCTAAGGGTCATTTTCTTCTCCTGTTTACGAAACGTATGTTTCACGCAACAAACATTTTGTCGGCTTGGTTATTGTTCTGCAATATTCTGCATACTTAGTTTGGGCTCTTATTCTACATCATTTGAATCGATGCCGACAGTCGGAGAAGCTCAGTACATCTCGCTCGTTCTGCCTATTCCGTACTAAAGAAATCTTACCAGCCCATATACGTCCCCACCGAGGGGCACGGGCCTCCTTTCGAAACATGAAGGGGATTTAGTCCATAGTCCACCACGCTGGCCCAATGCGGGTTGGTGGACCGCTCGTCTTTCGAAAATGAATTTCGTTGGACGGGCGGATTTCATCACGATGTTTTCCTTCACCGTTGAGCAAGTGATAATTAGAAATCCGTACATAAATCCGAAAAGACGAATTTAGTGGTACAGGCCCGCACCAGGATTTGAACCCACGACCTTCGGATTACAAGTCTGGCTTATTACCAACTGGGCTATCACCGCAAAAGAAATGCTAAAGAAATGCGATACCCAAAATGGGATTATAGCCGTGAGCATATTAATTGATGGAGAAATACTTACGATAGAATGAAAGGGCGGAACGAGATAATACGACAAAATTATGTCATGTATTTATGTTAGGTAGACTGTACAACTGTACAATTGTGGTAGACTGTACAACTGTGGTAAACTTACCACATCTCAGGCAATAAGAAAAATTTGCTAATTTTAAATTAACCTATGTATCTACTTAGTATTAATGTTAACATAAATTGTTTAAAAAAGTATACTCTACCAACTTACGGATAGGGAGTAGCGGGACCTCCTGGCACAGGCATTAACTTAAAAGGGGGTCTCGACACTTGCTATTGTAAAATATTGTTTTTTTTTATGGTAAATAAATAATTTTGATTTTTTTTTCAAACAAACCCATTAAGCAATGCCCTATCACCTCTTACAACAACCAGCTCATTCACCCCATCTCTTTCCCTCGTAGGAGCTACAAACAGAAGTGTCAGGGTTGGAAGACTCTCGTGACGAGTTGGTGGAGCACGCTGAGTTCGTGGTCGGTCTACTGCGGCCGCACTCCAGGGACGCGGCTGAGGAGGCAGAGAGGACCAGCAAGGAAGTCCTCGACGCATATGAGAAGTAAGTCTTATTTTTTACTAGCTGATTCGGTAGACGTTGTCCTGTTTTCTTAAATTTTGTAATGTTCCGCTCGACTTTCTTTATTTTATCTTTCATGAGAACCTTCTTCTGGCGATAATAAACACAACAAAAAAGAATCATCCGAATCGGTCAAGCCGTTCTCAAGTTATAGCGTGACCAGAAGAAATAGGGGTTCATTTTTATATACATTTTTTATAACGAATGGGTTCGCTCTTGACCATAATCTAGCCCCCCTGGGCTAGATTACCCACATCTTCGCCCCTGCGAAGATGTGGTCGAGGATGTATCAAGCTCACCCAGAAGATGCCTATTCACTTGAACTTTAAAGAGATTCGGGTTATATGAGCTCGGAAATACAGACGCATGCAGATAATTCCATTCTTTAGCGGTGCGCAATATAAAAGAAGAAAAGAATAACTCAGTACGGATTCAAGGAATTTCGGAAAGGTAAAGGTGGTACCCTGCGATGCGTCTGGAAGGGTGGGGGAGGGGGGGGGGTGAAATGAGCTCGAGCAGCTCATGAGCACACTCCCCGAAGTATATCTTGTCGAAAACACATACGCATTACGCAAGTCTTGAGAATTTTGTTAGGTTCTGCCATTGAACTTTGCTGAAAGAGTGGTGCCACTGAGAGGAAGTTGAAAGCTTTGGATAGAAAAGGATAGTTACCCATCAAGTCGACTTTATCTGACTTTAAAGTGGCCTGGCTGTCTTTTTTTCAAGTCAGTCTTAAGATTAATTAAACATTCGGTTAGGATATGTCACATAGTTTATATACTGTGACAAAAAAATAAAAGCAAAAGTTTAGGATGAGAGCCCCACCATGTAACTCAACCATTTCCTCCTTAGAACAAATAAAAAACTTTCGGGTGAAATTATATTTCGCTAATTTAAAATCACCCAATAAGTATAGGTGTGCTTTTTCAGAGTAAGCTACTTGCCACTGTAGACAGAAAGCACAACATATAACGCTTTAAGCTTTCGCGATTTAAACACATAATTAAATTCTAAAACGGGTCTCAATTCGCGTAGGTATATACAGGGCTTTAGGTAAATCTCTTTCAACCTCTCGGGTGTTAAATCAGTCTATGAAACTGAACAACTTCCCCAAGGAACAAAGCTCAAAATACGAAAAAATAAATTTGATCTCCCATACAAAATGCGCTATATGCTGATGAAGTTTGTATGGGAACTCAAAATTTTTTTTCGTATTTTGAACTATGTTCCTTGGGGAAAGTTGTTCAGTTTCATGAACTGATTAACCACCAGAGAGGTTGAAAGAGATTTATCTAAAGCCCTGTATATATTTTTTTATAAATATATATACCTACGCGAATTTAGACCTGTTTTAGAATTTAATTAATCACAAAATAAATGTCAAAAAATTACATACTCTTCTCCTGCAGAGCTAAGATGATCGCCGTGCCATAATTATCACACGCCGTATCACACGGTCACGTGACTTTTTGTCGTTTTCTCGTCGGACCCTAACATAAACTCATTTTTGTCATGTCATGGCATGTCGTTCGGTCAAATTAGCCACGTGAGATAGTTTTGTCATCAAACCCTAACATGAAACGCATTTTTGTCGGGTCTTGACAGATGGATATGTGATATTATGGCGTGCTCGATTTTGAACGTGACAAATTTTTCCACATGAAAAAGAGAGCCCTTCCCGGTCGAGGAAAATCGAACGTTTGTTCTAAGGTGGATAAGTGACTGGAAGTGGAGTCGGACATGGCGATCCCTTATCACAATTATATGATAAGCCTTTACGGAAGGCGTCAGGCTAGAAAAAATGAGCGAAGGCGCATTAGAGACATTTGTGACCCCTTCGACATAGAATACCCAGAATTCCAAAGTTTGTGGCGAATTTCAAAGCCTATGGCTCAGTTTATAATCTCTAGGCTCACAATAGACCTAGAGCCCAAAAACGGGAATGGTCTCCTAGCCCACTTAAAGTTAGGCTGCGGATTTCAATACCTATTTATCTAACATCAATATACTTTAATCACTTTAGTACTATACTGGGCTTTAGGTAAATCTCTTTCAACCTCTCGGGTGGTTAATAAGTCCATGAAATTGAACAACCTTCCCAAGGAACATGGTGAAAATACAAAAAAAAAATTGAGATCCCATACAAAATGCGCTATATGCTGATAAAATTTGTATGGGAACTCAATTTTTTTTTCATATTTTGACCTATGTTCCCTGGGAAAGTTGTTCAGTTTCATAGACTGACTAAGCACCCGAGAGGTTGTAAGAGATTTACCTAAAACCCTGTATAAATAAATAAAAATAAACGCTACACACTCAAAGGCCCACACTAAGGTTTTCCCTTGTGTCGTGGGTCCCTTGGAATACACAAAGACAAACACAAACACCCATGACCCGAGAACAAACATCTGCTACTACACAAACATCTGCTGTATACTTTAATGACTTTAGTACTTAAGTATAACTTATAGGTAGTACTTTGTTAATTTGATATCTTGTGCTGCATATAATTTCTGGCCAATTACATACATAATACTCGTACATAGATAGGCTGATAAACACATTACCCTCCTTTGCGTCGCGCAGTCGGGTAAAAACTGACAGTGGCGTCATTTATGTGAAAAGTCTATGAATTTTCCTTTTTTATTCATAAATCGCGTCCACATATGGTCTAAAAAGAATGAAAGAATTTGGCCAACCCAACATCGGAGCCTTAAAATAAAAAACAACTTCAACTTTGACATCTAGTCATGAGATAAATTTTGGTCTTTGGCGGGAACTCGGCGTGAGCGGTTGCTTTGTCAATTGAATTTTCGTTTTCGGCGTGAAAAAGTTGTTTAATGTGTAATAGTGATAGTGTATTATGCAGTAAATTGACTAAAATTCGTGTAGTGATGAAAAATTCAAGTGATAACAGTGTTTCTGCTCCGTTTGGTACCGACAAAGATCCCGCGGTTGTGCTTCTCGCCGCCAGTTTTCGTAAAACAGACGCTACCCGGTTTTACGCAGAACATGAGGAGCTTAGGGCTTAGGTTAAGTTGAAGAAAGAAGATTTCACTGAAGACATGGCTGTATGGACATAGTTTCCTTTGCCTTTCCCGAAAGGGATAAATTTAACAAAAAAAAAAAATGAGATAAATTTTGTCGCGACGAGATGTATCTCTCTCATATCGTTCATGCTAAGGTTCGTGACAGAGAAGACGACACGAGATATTTTATCGACATGCCATGACATATCGCCACTGCGATTATCTTAGGCCTGCTGACCAGTTTAACGTTACCTTTCTTGCGCCCGCGTAAAGAATAAAGAAGGTATGGTTTACGATAACTTTGGCTATTTGTACCGGAAACAGAGTCTGGCTAGCTGGCAACTCTTCAACACATTGTCATCAGACAGACAATAAGTGAAAAAACTAGACTAGACCTCCCAAATCTCATGCACATTTCTTATGAATGTAGGTCGACCTTTCGCTTCGTAGTTATTATTGACACAGTATGTTGTTTTCAATAACGTTTCACTTTTTTTGATCTAGTTTTTGATCCATTGCTGCTTGGGTATTTTGTTTACTTAGTTAATTTAAATTGTGGGCACTTATCTTCGTCTATTATATCTAAATGCGCAGTGCTAAGGAATATAACTCTCAGTCTGCTTTTAATTTTTCTGAGATTCTGTAGCCTGAATCTCTTTACGAGTTTCAGTGATTGGTGAGGCATCTTCTAAACAAACTTGCTTTCGGCGATCACATCTTTTTACGCTAGATAATACCTTGTCACGAGTGAATCCATTTTCAATTAAAAAAGGATTTCTGTCTACATAATCCCTGTACAGAAATATACAAAAATCAATTTAAACAGAATCCTGTAGCTTACAACAAGCAGTGTCTCAGTGCCATATTTTATGTGGTCAGGTCACGGATATAATTAGCCATAGTTTTTGCAAATGGCGTCTAACGTTCTGAGTTCAGATGTTTGGCAAGCTTGTGATCATCTCCCGGCTTTTTTGTTTGTTTACCTTCTCAATGTCATGTCTAGAGTCTAGAGCCTATAGTTAGGTGAAATAGTAAAAATCACCGCATTTATTGCTATATAAAAGGTTACATTCTGGTTATGTAGGTATTTGTCCTTTAAACAGACTTCTTCTTCTTTACCAGCCCATATACGTCCCCACCGAGGGGCACATAGTCCACCACGCTGGCCCAATGCGGGTTGGTGGACCGCTCGTCTTCCAAAAATATTTTTTTTTGGACGGGCGGGTTTCATCACGATGTTTTCCTTCACCGTTGAGCAAGTGATAATTGGAAATCCGTACATAAATCCGAGAAGACGAATTTAGTGGTACAGGCCCGCACCAGAATTTGAACCCACGACCTTCGGATTACAAGTCTGGCTCATTACCAACTGGGCTATCACCGCTTTTAAACAGACGAAACCCAATACTTAATACAAAAAATAGTACAAAAGTGAACTTATTTCAAAAAGAGATTTCTCCCAGTCAATCTGTCGCTTTTGTCTGACTCTCTCTGTGTTAAAACATGTCGTCTTTTTCCATTTTTTCAAGAACATGAAATTCACTTAATTTCTGCCAGTCTTGGGCAGAAATAAGCTACCATAACAATTAAATTACTCTGAATTGTTCATAAAATACTTTACTTTATTCGTTGCGCATCAAAAAACGAGTTCCTTGACCATTTTACGACCAAACTGCCAAAAACGCATGTCTGAAATACATTATCATCCAATCCGAGACAGTAGTGCAACGGTTTAGAGTTGAATTTTGCAAAGTCATCGATGTGAATCTGGCATGCCGATGTGCGGTCGGTAAAGTTTTCATAATTGGTGTTGTTAGACACATATGGAGCGGTCAAGGGCAAATTCGTTCGTCGTTTGAATTGATAATAAACTGAATATTACATTGACATATTATTGAACAGGGCTTCAGCTTGCCGTGGGAAAACTTTTTCATTACAAAATTGAACTTAAAAAAACACTGTATTTATTGCCGATTAGCTTTTTACTATTTGTCAGAGTGATTAAGCTCATTAATAGGCACGTTCCATCTTTGCTTATTATCAGGATAAATAAGTAGGTACTTGTTTTATGACTCATCAATGTCTCCCACAATAAGCGAAAATAATAGCTTCAACCCTCTTAACAATTCTAAAATTAAAAACTTTTAAACTTCTGAACCAATTATGATCAAATGGGTATAGTCAAGAACTATCTCGATTAAGTCAGCTCTCAAACAAAAAAACCTCATCGAAATCGGTTAATTCGTTCAGGAACTACGATGCCATATACAGACACAAAGACACACACGTCAAACTTATAAAACCCCATTTTTTGTAGGGGGATAAAAAACAAAAAATGGCACAATTCGCAATTTTTAAACTTTTCTAATTATAAAAGTATTTTATTTCTAAAGAATAGGTTCCCTTAGTGAGGTTTATACCAAAATATCTTATTAAAGTTCAAATAAGAATCGTCTTAAATTGACTACCGGATTTGGGACTCTGACTGTAACCGAACAAAGTAGAAAATGATGTCATTATACCTAGTTATCAATGGCCCAGCCAGTGTTGACAATAGTCAATTCGTTATTCCTAGTGAGCGTGACACTATTCCATAAGATTTTTCTAACGCTGATGTCATACTTAGGAAGAATTAGCGAGACGAATTCCACATGCTTTATTGCCTTGGTAATAAGGATTAGAATTTTTAATGTATGAGGTGATCAAAATAGAAATAAGTACCTATTAAGTGTGTCTGCGATTTTGATTAATAGCAAGAGATCTTTTCTGAATAAAGTTGTCCGTCATCTACCGGTGCAATTTGCAGGATTCCGCAAAAACGATTCAAAAGAATTAGAAGACGTTTTGCATGGTCCCTAGTAATTAAATTCTAATATGTAACATATTGTATTGTAAAATCCTTTATTGCACATCAAACAAAATAAGTACATTGCAGTCAGAAGGGTTGAGCGGTGATAGCCCAGTTGGTAAGCCAGACTTGTAATCCGAAGGTCGCGGGTTCAAATTCTGGTGCGGGCCTGTACCACTAAATTCATCTTTTCGGATGTATGTACGGATTTCTAATTATCACTTGCTCAACGGTGAAGGAAAAACATCGTGATGAAACCCGCCCGTCCGAGAAAATTCATTTTCGAAAGACGAGCGGTCCACCAACCCGCATTGGGCCAGCGTGGTGGACTATGGCCTAAATCCCCTTCGTGTTTCGAAGCGAGGCCCGTGCCCCTCGGTGGGGACGTATATGGGCTGGTAATAAATAACATAGGCTACAAAATTTTCCTAATTTCCCACGGGAACGAATTACATAAATTCAAGGTACAAAGGTGGACTTATCCCACAAGGGGATCCCTTCCAGTCAACCTACGATAGAGCGAGAGGAATCATGATACGTAGGCATATAACAGGAAAATGATAAAGATAGAAAAATAAAGATAGACTAATAGTATATTGGATATAGTTTACCCCATTTCGAAGTTTTGGAAAATCCCTGGAACGAAGTCGTAGGTGAAAAGCTTAGATACTCGTAGGTACTAAATAAGTAAATAAATTCAATTTTACCACCATTCGCATCATCGCCATGAATTTCTGATGTCCACGCTAAATCCAAACGAGAAGTCATATCAATAATTCATATTTTCAAACATTTGTTCGTTACGTAATTGCATTTTGAAGGCCCACTGCCGGTTGCTAACAGAAATAGTAGCTTCAAAGGACGATAAAGAGCAATGGATTGTAAAATCCGCCGTTTCCGCCGGCCTTGGAATGAGATTCGTATTTAAAACGTGGTTTCACATAAATGTGAGTTCTGTATGTGTGAGTTCACCTTACTTTTTTAAAGATTACGTCATTGGATTTGCTTCTAATAACAGCCAGCCAAAATTTGACTCTTTTCTTATTATGCTACTAATTCTACTAGTATTTTAAATGCGAAGGTTTTTAAGGATATAGCACACTTACTTAAACATTAAATGCCTTACTACAAAAAAGTTTTAGGCGGGGTTGGCGTTTTAAACGAAAGCTTAAACATTTTTGTATGGAAAAAATCACTTAAACCGGAGTTGGACATTGTTTAAGTGGTCTTACAATATTTTTGTGGTAAGACCCGTACTTTTATAACAAGTATGAAAGGAACCTTTTATCAAAACACCTTTTATATCGATGACAAATATGTTAGTTTGTTTAACCTTTTTAATAAATGATTCGGCAAATTTAACGTTCGGGAATATACCTATAGATTGAAAAATTCATTGCAGTGATTTAAAAAAACAAAATATTCACTGACGATTTTGGCGTGGTCATTATAAAGTACCTTATAATGACCACGCCAAAATCGTCAGTGAATATTTTGTTTTTTTAAATCACTGATCAAACTGTTAGCTGCCGTAGTCCATAAACCTCTCAACATATTTAATTGACTGAAGCACATCTCTGTCAGCAGTTGCAAGACCCAAAGCGAAGTAATACAGCAAAGTCGTAATGACGTAAGCATTTCTATTTTAAATGCCAACTTGATGTGTTTTACTTGAAGCTGAAATTAGATTATATTTCCGTAATCAAAGTTATTAATTTATTCGAAGAAAATGGCGAAATCACGAAATACTTTGTCTAACAATTAAGGAGAATGAATTGAAAAAGTTATTAACGAGAGACTCAAAATCAAATCATAACTTGTGATTTTGAATCGTCATTTAAATATAGTTTTATATATTTTTTTATCAAAAAAGTGAAATAAGTAAGTATGCAAGTTTATACCACTTTAGTGTGTAAATAATAATTTCATATGCAAATGTTTAAATTAATCAGACAGGTTTTGATAGTCTCAATGCGTAACTTTACGCGAAGTTTCGAGGATATTTACCTATATGGTTTTCAGTTAATTATGTTTGTTTTTTTCAAATACAAAAGTGTTTATTTCATTGAACATACAAAATGTTGCTTGAACATTTCGTGAACTAAATGTGATAGTCATATACTTAATCATGATTAAAATAGCGCTCTTATCAATGTAATACAATTAGACCCATCTCGTTAACCCTTTAGTGGTAAAGGCTGCCATAACCTAGGCGACCGACAGAATCAATCGCCAATATGGCAATACAATCTGCCGCATTACTGCGCCCTAAAGAGAGCCCTTTGCTGAACAGAGATAGAGCTTATCAAGTTGTAATAGAGTGCCTTTTTCATCGATCGCCTGCTGAGACTCGTTCTCAACGCGGGGGCGACTGTAATCGTTATTCAGACGAGCCGACCGCTATTTTCCAACAGTACGCATGCGTGAATCGTCGAGTTTTTATAGGTCAGGGCCTCTCAGTCTGCACTCGAACCCGGCTACACGAATAGACTTTGCACTCACGCCATCGCTAAATTTTGAAAAAAATCTACTGAAGTACGCCATGTTGCGGCGTTTTAACTTTGGAAGAAATATAGTGAAGAAATGTAGAGTCAATTCGACCTTTGCGTGCGCTGAAATACGACCGACGATACCGTTGCGACCGGTCTCGGAATAAGTGCCGTGAATTCGCTTTCGAAACATTTTTATGCGGTAGGGAGACTGCGGCCTACCACAGTCGCCGTGAGACGTCCCCAACTGCGCCGCAGGAATTATGTGATACATGTGACTGTGCCTACTAAACTGCGCTATTATGACTCACACCTAGGCGTATTCCTGTGGATTGTTCGCAATCGGAGCACAATATTTTGTAAGATTCGTTGAAGTGTTCTTTTGGCAGCGGCTCCCTAAATGTTTACCTTTCGTTTCGCCACCGAGCGGCCGCGGCGCCGGCCGGCTGTATGCTCATTATACATTCATTTGCGGCGTCAATCAACTCCCCTTGTTACACAATGATCGACAAACCGTTTCCGTTTTCCTGGCCGTGAATCTGGTATCGAATAGTTTTGTGTAAAATGAATAACAATTTAGTTAGCGTATATGGAAACCGCGCGAAGGTCGCGGTGTCGCGTCACCTCCGTAAAGTCACGCGAATGAGGACTGTGTAAACGTAAACACAGCCGATGCACCGAAAAAACTCGCGCTCTGATGTCACCGTGCAAACATTAGAACGTGGAATTTAAATTTAGATGCGTCCAGCGAATCTATCGAAATGGTTCATTGAGCGACGGAGAGGCGACGCGAGCGGGCGCCGCAAGCGAACGAGCGAACGACTTAGGTACGGAGAGCCGCTCGGCGAGCTGTGCGGGGCTCGGGCTGCGCTCAGACAGCAGCGGCCGGCGCCGGCTGACCTTGCCGCGTCACCGGCCGCGTCACGCCCGCCGATAGATTATTTTCGTCGCGTTTTGGCAGCTCTCCTTCCCTCGTGCGCTCCCGAAACATACCACAGCCCCGCATTGCGCGAACTATACGCGTTTAACTACAAACCGTGTTTTAACGTGTATTTATTTTGCAGATTGCGACAAACACTCGCGGCGCGGCTCGCGGAGATCGACGACATCGTTTCCGAATTCGACCGAGTTTCGGAACGGATTGACGAACTTCGACAACAGATCGAAGTGTGCATAGCTAAAGTGAGGACTTTCTACGTGTTCGGAGAAGACGAGACCGACAGCGTGAGCGCGCTCTCGAAGGAGGTTTCGGACTTAGTGGGTCGGACGAAGCAGTTCACAGAGGAAAGTAGGAAGAGATACGGAGGATCAGCGCCGGCGGACGTCGCGCAGGAGCTATCAGCGCTAGAACTATCGTCGGAAGCGTTAGCGGCTGCGATGGAGGAGAAAGAGCGGGAATGGAAGCGCGCGCGGACGGCTCGCTCGGAGTACGCCAGCGACGTCGACGATGTCCAGGCGTGGATCCGGGCGGCGGAGCTCACCGCACGAGACCGCACGCTGCCGCCGGCTCCTTACAAAGAGAGGCTGGTGGCCACGCGGGCGGAAGTACCAAATGTTGCAGACCGCGTGGAGCGACTCACTCGCAACGCGCGCGCTATTGTCGAAGGCAGCCGAGACGCCGCCGAGAGACAACTGGTCCAATCCACAGTCAGCTCTATATCGGAACAGTTCACAGCCGTGTGCAGCGAGCTGGAGACGCGGCAGGCGGCCGTGGAGGATGCGTGCGATGCCGTGGCCCGCTTCCTAGCCCTATTAGAAAAAGTCCTCCTTTGGGTGGAGACACAGCGTGCTTTCCTTGCGCGGCCACTCCCATTGGCCGACTTGCAGGAGGCGCAGCAAAAACAGACTGAATATGGGGTACGAATTTGACTTGTCAAATACTCCGTTCATATTTTGATTTTGTCCTAATTTTCCTATTTGTTGTTTCAGAACGCGCTCAAGAGTTGTAAGCAACAAGCTAAGAACCTAGCCGATATGGCTAAGGAGATAGAAGCTATCGAACGCGTTACCAGTCCAGGCGATCTCCCATCCAGATTAGAGGCGGCGGAGAATGCAACCGTAGACGTAGAAAAGAGATTGGCCAAGACTGTTAGTACATAAACATTGGGTGCGCTAAAAATAGACGAAGGGCGGAAGTTTTAACATTTGTTTTATATTTCAGAATGGTTTACTCCAAGAGTTGGCCGAGGAGTGGGAAAGATGTGAAAAGAAGCTGAAGGACGTCGGTCATTGGCTAGAAGCGACGTCACGGACGCTCGAGGCGCCCCAAAACGCTAAGAAGCCCCTAAGAGACAGATTAGCAATCAGAGAGAAACTAATCAAC